>OZ025289.1:418423889-420823889 GCA_964019185.1 Maratus speculifer | reverse complement strand
TATTTAAGTTTTGAAAAACTAGTCCAACAATGAATGCTACTACTTGAGTATTTTTTATACATTTATGTACCCTTTTCAAGTCCTTTTTTTCGATTTTGAGAAAAAAAATACTTTTACGTTGGTAACATTAGCAATAGCTGTCCAAATAGAATAATTAAAGTTTAACGTATAATTAATTGTCTGAAACATAATGAATGTTGTTGTCTTGCATAAATTCAATTCATATTCATATGGCAATAACAAGATTTAACTGATATTACCGATTTAACTTTCTGCTTTTTGTGTTTTATAACTCATGATTCTTTTAGGAAAGTAACATTTATTTTAAGTTTAAAGAGTGACTGTATGTCCCAGAACTTCGTGTACAAACTTTGAGGAATGGTAGAGAACATCGTTTGGAACCATAATTGCATAGGAAAGCATGGGCGGAAACGTCACCCTCACTTGTTAATCCTTTCACGTACAGTGGTTTGTCTATGAAACTACGAAATTTTTAATACAAAATTAACACTGACATTAGAATTTTAATATGATTTTTCCATGTATTATGTATGTGAAATGTCTCTTTTTGTTTTCTTTGCAAATACATTTTTCCGCAATTTCTGATATCAATCATATTTTTCCACATTTTAGCAATTTCTAATAGCTAATATGATACTTGATTTTAAAGAAACATAGTTTTAAATTTAATTTAAATTTAAATCTTTTCTTGTTCTTTTTTTTTTCTGTGCAATAAAACGTTCTACACTGCTTTCTGCATTGTGTCATAACTGTGTCTTTGTGTTTCTTTAAGATTTTCAAGGACAAAGCACTTCCATTGGTGAAATGTGGAAAAATATGAATGACTTCAGAAATTGCGGAAAAATCAATTTCAAAAGAAGAAAAGAGAGAATTTACGTGCAAAATAAATGGAAAAATCAAAATAAATTAAAATTCTGGTGCCGATGTTTATTTTGTATTAAACATTTTGTAGTTTTATAGACAAGCCACTGCCTGTGAAAGGGTTAACAATTAAGGATGACGTTCCCCCTATGCTTTCCTGTGTAATTGTGATTCCAAACGATGTTCTCTACCACCCCTCAAAGTTTGTACACACAGTGGCGTAGCTACACATTTTGGCGCCCGGGGCCGGAAGAAATTTTGCGCCCCCCCCCCCCCTACCAAAACAAAACCCCGCTCAGTTAAAAAATAACCATACTATTTTCTTCAAGGCGAAAAAAAAGTTTTTTTGGTTTGTACAGGGGAGATACTTGCAGGGACATCGCTAAGACTTTTTATTGGTGGGGGAGAGGACCTAAAATTGCCAAGTCAAATTTCAATACTTGCCAACTCATTTTACAATTTTGCCAACTTACCACAATTAGAAAATGTAATATAGCCCTTTTTTCTTAAAAGGTTAATAATATTCCCAATTAGTTTTGTAATTTTTGCCAATTCTATCAAAAATTGAAAATATATTATAGTTTTTATTAAAATTTTAAAGAAAATTTGCCAACTAAGTTTGTGAATTTGCCAAGTGTAACAACATTCACGAATGTTTGGGGAGGGGAGGCTCCCCCCATCCCCCTCCTTAAAGAGGCCCCTGGACACTTGTACACTCTTCCTTGTTTTTTAAAGATTCAGCTTATTTTACTAAAACATAACAAACAAAAATGCATGGAACCCGATAAACAGAAAATTTCTAGTTTTATCAATACTGAATTTGTATGGTAATTTCAAAAACATAGCGAAACGTTCACAGATATGATTGTTCTTTTAAACGTGTTGGAGTAGAAACATTAAAAGTAAAATTTCAAAAGTCATTTTTGCTAAAATTTCTATGGAAAAAAATCTTTTGTGAACATATACTGGTCTGTATGTCTATATACATATACTATATATAAAAATCTTTTGATTCAAAACGACAGTCATCTTAGAATTTTAAATTGTTATACCATTTTTCGTCCGACATTTTTTTGCCTATTTCTAATTGCTAGTTTGAAATTTTTAATAGCCCTTTGGATAGTGGATCAAGATGTCCAACGAATTTGATTGAGATCTTAATAAAGCCTTTAATACTTGCTCAATCACATCCAAATCGGTTTATAAATACGAGCGCAGTCGCATGACATTGATCAGATATTTATAGAAAGATACACATGCTATATATAGAGAGATGAAACGGAAAAGAATAAAAATCTTTTTAAAATTCAAATTTAAAATCAAATTAAAATATTAAAGTTATTATCCCAACTTTAAAATCTGATTCACAGCTTGTAATTTTGTTTCCCAGCTCAACATTTATTACATATTAAGTGCACGGATCACGTTAATCATTTTCTTAATGTTTTTTTTTTTTTTTTTTTTTTTTTTTTTTTTTTTTTTTTTTAAATAAATTTTAGTATGTAGAGAAAAGTTACAAATCCGCTGCAAATAGAATTTTTACAAAATTCGCAATAATAACAGAAGTAATAAATATAAATATCTTGCATGACATAATTTGCTTTAATGTTAAGAGTCAACTTTGAAGCTGTTTTTCTAAAAAAATATTTTTTTGCATTGTGTGTATTCTCAATTAAAAATTAACTATGATAGAACCTACAAATTATGTTTATTCTTAGTTTACATGTATTAGTTTTTGCTTAACCTCAATTTAGTCTTTTGTCACAAAAAATTGTAGATTGAAAAAAGTTATACGTTTTTTGGTTTTGGTGAAATCAAAGATTATAATTAGAAAAGCCATTAAACATGCTAAACAGTTGGAATATACTTTCAGATTCTGGTTCGCTGCATTATAAATAACAGAATATGAAACATTAAACAATAACTGCAGTAAAATTTGTAAAAAAAAAAAAAAAAAAAAAAAAAAAAAAAAAAAAAAAAAAAAGTTGTGCGTGAAAAATACATATTTCAAAATTCATATTTTTTCAGAAGACACTTTTGTCGTTATGATTTAATTAATTAATTTTATTAAATAAGCGTGTATTTGAATATTTTATCGAACCATGAGAATATGTGAAAGTAAAGAAAAAAAATCTTGCTTTTTACTCATTTTTTAAGAAACTACAGTTTTTCGTGCTGATTTAAATACGGTCATTTTCTTGCTGGTCATCGTGATTTACCCCCTAAATGCACACATAAATAACGCTCGCATCATCTGTTAAAAGTATATACAAATATTATACAGACATGCATACAATAAATGCAACAAAAAATCCAACTGGAGTCAAAATTTTTAGATAGAACCAGGAATCGAACTTGGATCAACAGCGTACTAGACTGTTGGTGTTAACACTGAGAACCAAAGTAGTAGTGGTTAGAGCAACAGCCTAGTATGCTGTGAACCCAGGTTCGATTCCTGACTCTGGCTATAATTTTTCGCTCCAGTTGGATTTGTATATATTGCATGCATGTCGGTATAATATTTGTACATACCTTTAACATTTATTGCGTTCACCATTAAATTGAGAGAGTAACTTGTGATAGAAAATGCTAACATTTGGAGAATTCGCTTTAGTTTGTGATTAAAGCCTTGTACATCAATAGATCCCAGGAATTTTTCGGATCTTGACCACATGTTAATCAAGACCTAATTAACCATTCAAACTAGATGTTCCTCCCAAATTGATATCTTTTGCCCCTGCTGAAAAATACAGCCAACATATTAACAAGTTGCCTAATGCTAAAAACATAATTTAAATGCATTTTGCCAATTTTATCGAAGATATTTAGTGTGTTCTGTGGCAAGAGTTTCGTGATACGAGTTAAGAGTTTGTCTAGATGGTTTTCTTCTGATTATATACATTTAAAAGTATGTCTTTCAAAATATAGACCTATTTTAAAACAATTATCAAACATTAATGGCGAATTCTTTTTTCGGGATCTATGGACCAGATTTCAACGTAATTGATTCACTCAATTTTACTTACTTGTTAAAGTTGATAGCTTTACCTTCCAGTGCAGGTGGCACATTCTCACTTCGTGTTCTATGTATTCAATTTCAACTGAGTTATGCTCATTACATTTGGTTTTCGTTTGTCTTACATCTTCCACCATCCGGGAGCATTTTTATCTGTGGTTTCATTAAGCTGATTTCTGTGTAATTTTTTCTTACGATTCTCTTTCGCGCAGCATGCCTGCTATAGAGGATGTAAGCAGCGAAGATCCCTGACGAAGGTTCCTTTTGAAAAAGACAAATTTGAATAGAGGTTTTTAGTGGTTAGTATTCACGGTCTACGCTGCCGAAGTCAGTGATAAGGGGACCCATCCCAAAGGTTCATTTTGAGTGATTCTCTCTCTCACACCCACCTTTATATATATTATGAGTAGAGGTTTTAAACTTTCGCTGATCTTTTGGGACAAACGACAAATGAGAGATAGCATATAAATGAAAAATGTTTTTTAATACCATAAGTGTCATTCCAATTCGCAAACACTCCTTTTTATTTATAAAATTGAGGCTAGACAGTTTGAAAACTCAATCAGTGATAGTAATTATGGATCTCTGTATCCCCCCCCCCCCAAGCTACATTGAATTCCTTCAAAACATTCACACACACAAAAAAAAAGAGTCAGTAATTCTCACTTGCTATCAAAATTTGAGAAATAATTCCGGTTTAAAACTCCTCTCAATTATGCGTCCCTTATTTCAACTTTTTGCACCTTGGCTCAGGTACATGATTATTTTAGGTATCAAGTGTGACCCCTAGAAACATTTACAGAAGCTTTATTCCTTCATCATCATTTGAATATAACCAAATATCCTACTATAGTAAACATTCGCACACACGAAATAAATAATTTTTTTTATTTATTGTCAAAATATATGAAGTAATTTCGGTTTAAAACTCATTTCAATTTGGCGCCCTCCTATTTAATCTTTTTGCGCCAGATACACAATATTTGTAAACAAGTGCGTTGAGCACCACTTAATACATTTACAGAAGTTGTTTCTTTCTTCATTATTTAGATTGAACAAAATATATCACTAAGAAAACTTTCACACGCAGGCACACAAACACACACACACACACACACACACAAATCAACAATTATTACTTATTGGCAAAGCATGCGGAATAATATGGACTTAAACCTGTCATTTTGGCGCCCCTATTTAATATTTTTGCGCCTCAATTCAGGTACATAATTATCTTTGTAACCATGTGTGTTGATCCTTCCGTAGAAACATTTACAGAAGCTATTTCTTTTTTCATTATTTGGATGGAACAAAATACCTTACTAGTGAAAACATTCTCTCCCACACACAAATAAAATAAAATAAAATAAAATAAAATAAAATAAAATAAATAAAATAAAATTCTAATTTATTTTTAAAATATGTGAAATATTTTCGCTTTAAATCTTTCTGAATTTGGCGCCCCTTAGCCTCGGCGCCCGGGGCGGCCGCCCCCCTTGCCCCCCCTTAGCTACGCCACTGTGTACACAAAGTTCTGGGACACCCTGTATATGTTTAAAATAAAGAAATCGCAAACGATGCAAAGAGCATTAAGTAAATATTTATTATTATTATTATTATTATTATTATTATTATTATTATTAAGTGCCTAAACGTTAATGAAGGCATCTAGTAAATCATAGATACATTCTAACGTTAATGCATAGGTACATACTAAGTTAATACATATAAACAGTAACAAAATTACTTATTAAAACAAAATAATGTTCAATTAAAAGCCATGCACTATTAATAGTATACCAGATCTGAAAAAGATATCATTGCCAAAATATAAAACTATTTATTGCGTTCATCACAACAATTTTCTGCAACTATTGCCTTAATACAAAGATTAATTTAATTCTGAAACTATATAAATGGTTTTAAAAATGAACGTCTAGCATTTACTATTCATTTTTATTGTTGTAATTTACTTAGTACATTAAATTTTTAAAAAGACGGCCTTACAATACTGCATTGAAAGTGTTAATAAAAAGATAAACCATGCTGCGCCGTGCGAAATGCGGGGCAAAAGGGGCGGTTGCCTCAGGCGCGAAATTTTAGAGGGCGCCAAATGTATGCTATTAATGTCATTTTTTGGCCTAACATAAGAAAAAGTTGGGTGAGGGGGCGCCAAATTGAAACGTTGTCCCGGGCGCAGTTTTCTCTTCCCATGCCCATGAATCCATGTACTATTAATTATTAATTATCATATCTTGAAATTTAAATTTCTACTAGCATATTTTAAAGCTTTATACCCTGGCGGTATTTCAAAGTACCATTAAAGTAACTTGTTATAAAATTCATTTAATACATCCGTTAGTCACAATTTAGAATGAGTTATAAATACATTACTTTATTTTGTTGTAAAAATATTATTGCTTTTACGAAACCTAAATATTTCTTAAAAGCATGACTTCTTTTTCATTTTCAGTTTTTCAGCTTTCTTGGTATTGAAAGATCATAAGTGAAAAGTTTCAGTTTGGAAATATTTCTATTGTAAGAGCATTGTATTTGTACATTTCCCAATTTTATAAAATACTAAAAATAAAAACAAAATATTTTAAATAAAAGATTTAACTAAAGTTGTAAATATTGCATAAAATCTTTATAAATTCTATTTTAACTAGGTAATTCAGGGCTCCCAAATGGTCCGCGAACTGAACATCAGAATTTTTTTAGAGAAATTTTCTTTTTAGATTTTTTTTGTAAATTGTCAAGAAACCACGTTTGGAAGTTGATTCTAGCTCAAACGTATTATGAAATTTTCTGTTAAAAAATACTGATGTTCAGTTCGCGGACCATTTGGGAGCCCTGGTAATTTTAACTGACAAATTTGTTTAAAAATTTTTTAAATGGTTTGCAAACCTTTCAATGTGTACTTAAAAAAAAAAAAAAAAAAAAAAAAAAAAAAAAAAAAAAGTGCAAAGATTTTAAATTTTTCTAGGAAAGTGAGATTTCTAGAACTTTTAATGTAAGGACAACAACAAAAACTCATGTAATAGCTATACTTTTTCAAATTAAATCAAAAAATCTGCAAGGTTACTAAGAAATTTTCAGGAAACTGGGAAGCCTAGAACATTTTATGTAACTACAACCCTCCGTAGTTCCCTCCTTAGAGAGCTAAGTACTTAATGGCCGGGAGGGAGGGGGGGTATGCGACGGTAGAAATTATCTGACCATGTTGAGTTACTCCTTTAGAAAAAAATTCACGAAAGTGCGATATAAGAAACGGCTAAAATGTGGTAGAAATGATTTCAAATTTAAATGGAAGTGCACTAGGGCGAGAGAGTGGAAATGGGGGGGGGGTGTTACAAGATATGAAAGAATAGTCAAAGGGCTATCAATGATATATAATGGGCAGGAAAAGGTTAGATTTTTGCTTAGTTTCCAAGATTTTTGCTTATAATTTGCAGAGTTCTTAATATTAAACAATGTTCTTTTCAGAAAACATGAGAAGCAACATTGCACATAACACCCTGTAATCAAAATTTTAAAATATTAATAATTGTATGAAATACAAGTTGGTTTACTAAATAAATTTTCACTGCGCATGTGTCAACTCTATAAAAATTTCATTTGCATATTGTATTAGCTAAATGTATTCAGCAACTTTTGTTAAAGTTTGAAAATCATAGCTTGAAATTCTGAAAATTATCGTTAATAGAATAAGATCAAAATCCGTTATTCACAAAATGAAACAAAATGGTAAGGAAATGTATCCTAATAACGTGCAATATTGTGTAGACACTAATCAATGGAATTTGTATACAGCCCCTCATCTTTTTGTTTCATTTTGAGAATAACGGATTTTGATCTTATTCTATCGACGATAATTTTTAGAATTTTCAAGCTATGATTTTGAAAATTAACAAAAGTTGCTCTAAATATGCAAATGAAATTTTTATAGATTTGATGCATGCGCAGTGAAAATTTATTTAGTAAGCCTGCTTATTTTTAATATAATTATTAATATTTTAAAATTTTGATTACAGGGTTTTACGTACAATGTTGATTGTCGTATTTTCTGAAAAGAACATTGTTTTTTTTTATTAAGAACTCTGCAAATTATAAACAGAAAATTTGGCAAAATTTTGGACCATTTTTATAAAAATCTTAATTTCTCTACAAGTATACATGCTATAATCACAAAAATGAACACATTTTATAACAATACATCTTTTAATTATAATCTGCAGTTTGAACGCTTTTGCTACCTCAGTTTTGACAAGGTTATCCAAAAGATCTTCATTCTTTTTGAATTTGTTGACGGTCCCCTATGAGATTTCGGAGAAAGTTTTCGCGAAAATATATGACCTGTACTATTTTGTTTACACACCTGGAGTTTCAGAATAAATCCTTATCTATATTTCTAGATATTCAACAAAACGTCTAAAATAGCAAGCGTCAAGATTTTTTTTTTTTTTTTTTTTTTTTTTTTTTGACACTTTGCTATAAAAAAATATGCGTTCAAGGGCTCCATGAAAAAAAAACTAACTTAAAAATAATGATACTTAGTAAAGAAAGTGCTATGATTTTAATAGTTTGATCCTTCCGTCTCCCCCCCCCCCACACACACACACACTGAAATTGAATCCCTTCCCTTTTTAAGAATTTTAATGTATATAAAATATCTGAAAATTTCAAATTGATAGCTCGATTAGTTTTTTTAATTCTCACTGAATCTTTTTCATCCGATTCAGCGATCCTCTACAATTCAAGTTGAATGAATCAATTGCATTCGAAATAAGACCCCTTGAACCAGAGAAAAGAATTCGATGTTTCTGTTCGTAAATAATGATAACTGAAATCTATATTTAAAAAAATACGCATTTGCCTATGTTTCTCACCTTGTGGGATAAATTATTATTATTATTTTTTATTTTTTTCAAAGATTCCAGAACCCGAAAATTAAACGAGTAATTTGTCGGAGAAAGGATAGAAATTTAGGTTTTACTCTGAAATAATGATGTTTTAACGTAGGACGTATAGGTTAGGCTCACTTTCTTTGGCAGGGTATACGCCGGAATCCTCCCCCTCTTAGGTAAGATTAGCTCATTGCCTTTAACATTAACGCGATTTTGTAATTTAGGAACATGCTCTTCTCCCACTCTCCATCATAATTATAGACAATAATCAAATATTTTTATTTCATTCACTAACAACACTAGGCCGCCTTGAAAATTCAATTTATATTATTTAGATAAGTTACTTGTATACATTTACTCTAAAAATATTAAGCAATTATCATATATAGTAACGGTTTTAATATATTTCGTGAAACATCCTTTATCAAAAAGTGGATGGATTATCATTTCTTATATTTTCATAAACAAATATATTACGAATTCATAAAAAAATATATTATTTATAGATGTTACTAAATATATATAAATATATATTTCAGTTAATTCGAATGTTTACTCTTTAAGTTTGCATGATATATATTTAAGCAAATACTAGTCACGAATCATTTCGTGTAAAAAACAGTAAGCGAAATAACTACTATTACGTTCTGCATAAGAAAAGAATACTTAATTCGAAATGCAAGGAGATTCTCTAAAAATAGATCTTCGAATAAAATGTTTTCTTTTAAAACTTGCAATTGATATTCAGCTTAAAGATAAAGCTATTTTTGGGGAAAACAAGGCTCTTTCCTAGATAGGGGTAAATTTTATCTCTAAATTGAACAGTTATTTAAATATTCTTCTTGGGAACAAATTTTTAAACGAGAATTTGTTTTTAGATAGAAAATGGTATAGTTTAATGGAAACAGGTCATTTCAGATTCAAGTCTTAACATTTCATTTAATAGCGTAAGTCAAACAACATAGATTAAACAATATCAATCCAGGACCCGTTTTGATTGTAAATTCTGAAAGAACAAAAAAGGTACTGTATTTTTTAGAGAAAAAAATTGAATCTTTCGAAATGTTTTAAGTTAACCAATGAATTTAAAATAAATTAATCAGATAAATTTTAATTTATTTGATGGTGATTCCCCAATCAACTTCCAGTTATAAGGATAATAGTCCTATATTGATGAAAGAAATTTTCGCTGTGTGTATGTGTACCCCCGATCGTTAGAGAAATCTATCGCAAATAGAAGTACGAAAATTTATACGAGAGTCCAAGGCTGGTCCACATGCATCTGAGACTCAGAAAGCTAAATATTTGGTAATCACTAGAGATAAATAAATTAAACGTTTTGAAAAAATACTTTCCGAGTCGGTTCTGAATTTCACAGACAAACTCGAGTTTTCCTTTAAAGCATGTTACAGCAAACCGTCTTTAACACTTACATAATTACCTATATATATTAACAAATAATTTGTTAAAATATAAATTTTACATTATAAATAACAACAACTAAAAAAAAAACTCCTAAATGTTTATATTAGTATAGTAGTTTATATTTCCGGCTACAATAGCATTTTTGAAACAGCAGTAATATGTAGAAAAGCTATTCCACACGTAATAATATGGAATAGCCATTTAATAGGTTTAAAAATAAAAAAAATACACTTTTTCTCTAGACCAAAGTAATATGCCTGTTTTTGATAGGTTTAAAAATATCCACATTTTAAACCTTAGGCCAAAGTAATCTGTCCGTTCTAAGCCATTCCAAGAAAAACTGAAAAAAAAAGTCCCACGGTGGACGCTTACATATATATCTATATTTATTTATTAAAGATCCATATTCATCTATATTTTATACGCAATTAAAACAAGAAAGCCCCCTAGATTTTCATATCCGCATAGCTGCTTTAATTCAAGGATGAAATAATATTGTTAAAAAAGCAACAATACGCAGTAAAATTGTTCAATGCGTGACAGGTAATGGTCCATGCATGAAATAAATATGTACATTTATACTTTGATGTAGATTACTTATTTATCCAAAAGATTTTTTATTTTAATCTTATCCTATTCTAAGAGTATAAAACATTAATTACAGTCTAACGTCAAAACTGATTTAAAATATTAGCTTTGAGAAAATTGCATACTATATTTGATAGTCAAAGATAAATGTTGTGAGATGCATTATCACAAGAAGCGAGACACTGAAATAATATAAGCGGTACAGCACCTTCTAAGTCGGGATATGAAAATACAGTACACTCTGTAAAAGTGAAATCTATCTACATTGCTAGAAATCTTGTTCTAGTCTGAGCCAAATTTGGTGTTCACTTGCTGCCACCTTTAGATGGTGAAATTTTGTACCAACATTTGGAGCTTCCTATTTGAATCCATTGCAACTATTGGAACTATGCTTTAACCCTTTATCTACCGACGGTACTTATAAGTACCTTTAAAATTACTTATTATAATTCATTTTAATACGTCAAATAGTTGTAATACTTTTTAGAATGAGTTACAAATGCATTACTTTATCTTGTTCCAAAAGTATTATTGGTTACACAAAACAAAAATATTTTTAAAATTATGATTTCTTTTGCCTTTGTATATTTTCAGCTTTCTTGGCGCTGAGGGAGGGGGATGGGGATTTTTCAATTGGGAAATATTTGTATATTTATATTGTAAGAACATCATATTTGCACAATTTATAGCTCTACAAAATACTAAAAAACAATTTAAAATAAAAGATTTGAGTGGGGTTTTAAATATTGCACAATAAATCCAAATTTAATTAATCCTTCTAAATCCTCCAATCCTTCTAAAATCCTTCAAAAATTTATTAAATGACTATGTAAATCTTTTAATTTAGTTTAAACAATTTACGTAAAATGCTTTAGAATGTAAAATTTTCATGAATTCATAATTCGATAGATAAAGGGTTAACAGGAATTCCAAATATTGGTCTAGGATTTCACCATCTTACAATAACAGCTATAGAGCACAAAAATTTGGTTCAAACTTTGACAACATTTTTTAACAGTGTATAGTCCCGAATTAAGAATCAGAAATCCGCTTCTTTTCAATAATTATCTTCGTTAATGTCCGAAGATCTAACAACTTATATAGTAATAAAAAAATTATTTTTATATAGAGTTTTAAATAAAATCGATTTAATAAATCGGTAGTTAAGAGTTTTTCCGTAAAATGTTTAAAAGAATAATTACATTAATTAACAAAAAATCCTGACATGGAAACCTCACAATTCTTACAAGAATAATGTAAATATATGTATTGTGATCCTAGCAGTAACTGGGAAGACTTTTGTGCTTAAAATTTTTTTGTAACATTAAAAAAAAAAAAAATGTTAAATCCATTTAAATGACTAAAAAAAGTAACCACATTAAAAATATTTAGCTTAGACTGTTTCGCTTTGCTTAACAAATGTGATCCAGGTACAGTATTTTATGAAAAGTACCATATATTTTTATTAGTAGATTTAAATAATTTTTATATTGCATTTTATTTAATGAGACTTAAAAGTCTAGTCGGAGCATTAAGGATTAAATGTAAAAAAATTTCTCTGCCTGCTGTTGGAATGCAACATAATTATACTTAGACGAAAAGCCTGTTTAAAATAGCCTGTTTTTCTCATGTTCTTTGCTATTCCGGCTTAGCAAGTTTTATTATACTGTATAAACACAACAGTATTATAGATTAAACCTAAGAAAGCGAAACAGCTAAGTACTGAAATGAAGTTTCAATTTAAAGGCTATAATTGTATGGTATTCCAGTCTTGGGGACAATGGAATTCGTACTTTTAAAATGGAATTCCGTTATAAACAGGTTTCGTGTACACATGATTTACTGAACAAAATACACAAAATAAATTGTAAAAACAGAATTGGATGTACATGCACGCTTTAAATGAGCTTCCGCCAATGCTTGATAGTAAGGCTTTGGAAGAATATGTATTTCTTCGGAAGGGATTGTTAATTTTTTTGGTTACACACGGTTTTTTCATAGGTCTCACCATATTATGTCCTGATTCCTTCAAAATCAGAAGACCCACAAATATTTGAAAGCAATCATTGAACCGCTTAAAAACTAGAGACAGTGATAACTTGTCAGCTACTTAACAATGTAACTTTGTAAAATATATATTTTTTCTTTTAGGCATTGTTATTTCGTTTGTGAATATGGACGACTATTGTTATGAAAAATTTAAGGACATGTGTTTTAAAACTCGCTTTATGCTAGATTTAAAAAAATAGTTTTTTTATTCAATCAATTTATTATATTGATGAAACTGCATCGAAAAATAATACCATAATCTTCAATTAAAAAAAAAAAAAAAAAAAAAAAAAAAAAAAAAAAAAAAAAAACTAGTTTTATTGTGCATTTCTAGTATTGTAAAATCTTGATTTACAATGAAAACCAATAAAGGCAGTACCAGATTTTTTTTTCTTTTTGTGGATGAAGCGAGTTTTGAAACTCACGTTCTCATTTCTGAATGTTCTTCTTAGCAACGATTATAAAACGTTTCAAAAATTGAATTATGATTGTATTTAGATTCAAACTGCTTATTTTCTGATTTATTTTTAAATTCATTTTTCCTCTCATATGCATCAACTTGGCAAATTGTCTTATTTAGAAAGTACTCAAGGTGCCGTGATTGTCGATTATTTGATAAATGCGCAAAATATTGCAAAAAAAAGCAATCAAAAACGGCATTTTGAACCGATTTTTTCCAAGCGGGAGATCTGTGAACAAAAAAAAAGGGTCATACTGAGAAGATAATTGTTTAAAAATCAAATTCTAATGAATTGAGCGTAAAATGACATCACACGGCACCTTATACGTCTCTTCAAATATCTCCTCAGCAAGTTTCATGTTTCTACTTTTAAAAATATGTCTAAAATTGTATCAGAAAATTTCGAGCTGTTGAAGGTTGAAAGGCGTTTTTTCGAATACACCCTTAAATTAAGGCAACCGGATTTTCAACGTTTTAAAAAACATTATTTGCCAATACGGTTTATGCAGGGATTTCAGGGAACTGGGGAGGGAAATGTCAATGCATGTGCGCAAAATCCTGAAACATGAAATTTTACAAATTGTCTGGGAAAGTTTTTCAGCTAAGAATCTACTGTCCGCAGTGGCGTAGCTAGGTTTGTTGGCGCCCGGGGCAAGAAGAAATTTTGCGCCCCCCCCCAAAAAAAACAACCCCCCCCCCCCCTCTCAAGACAAAAAATGTATTTTTGCTTGTACCAAAAGAAAAAAACAACTTTATTCTTCTTGTTTTTAAGGATTCAGCTTATTTTACTTAAACACAAAAAATATTAAATGCATGGAACCCGATTATAGAAGTTTTTAGTTTTCGCCTGTACTGCATTTGACTAGGAATTTTTAAAACTTAGTGGAAAGTTCACAGATATTAGTGTTGTTTTAAGTGTATTGGAATAGCAACAATGAAAACAAATTTTCATAAAACCACGTTTGCTAAAACTCCTAAATTACGCCAAATAATGAGGAAAAAAATCTTCAGAACGGCAGTCACCCTAGAATTTCAAATTCCTTGAGAAGAAGATTGTTGAAAGATTTAAAAAAAAGATTGTAAGATTTAAGAAGTAAAAGTGCATCTATATTTTTTCGCACATATTTTTTTTAGTTTGAAATCTTTAAAGGACACTATTTTGAAACAATATAGCGAATCAAGATGTTCAACGAATATGTTCGAGATTTTAATAAACCATTAACATATGCTCAATCGCATTCAAATCGGTTGTATTAATTATTATTATTGGTTATGTTTAATTATTATACATCGGTTATCGGTCGCCGGACAATGATTCGATATCGAAAGCGATATATATATACATAGATGATAGGTATAAGAAGTAAAATTCAAATTTAAAATTAAATTTCAAAGTAGTTGACTATGCCAATCCCAAAACTTTCTTCTCTCTCATAAATCTAAATATTTAAAAAATGTAATTATAGATGTTTATAGTGCAATATTATTATTTCAATACAACTTTGATTATAAAATTTGATTTTCATTTTAAATTTCTGTTTAAATCAATTAATTGGAGTAATTTCAAAAGTAATGGTACCAAAATGATTGTGTTCGTCCCGATTCAAACATAGGCTGTATGTTATATCGATGCAATTTGCTCTAAGAGGGCACAGGAGTAAAAACCGTTCTAAAAATGCGATTTTTGTGTTACTGAAGGGTCAAGATGCATGGAATTTTATTGTTAAGAACTCATACTACTGACTGAAAAAGACCCAGATGATAATGTTAAGTCTATGAGGGTGCTCTTTTCAAATATCTCGTTCAAATTTTAATATTTTTTACATGATTTTTTTACATAGCATATCTGAAGACGATCTACAACCGGGCTAGTTTTTACTTTTTCAATTTTGGTTTCAGATTTTTTTTAAAAATTACTTTAACTTTCAAAACCGGTTAGAACCGGTTCTGAAATTGAAATTATCAATATGTAAAAAATCTATAATCAAAATCGAAAAAGTTAAAACTAGCTCGATTGTAGACCCGGTTGTTAAAGAACTAACTAATTTTTCCAAAAATAATATTTTTTAACGTTAATTAAATTTTCTAATTTAGACTTAGTATAATTATACTTTTAGTATAATTATTTTACGTAGTTAATATACTTTAATTTTGCGCATGTTTTGTTTTCTGTTAGTTTCTTCTATTTCTTCCAGTTTCTTCCGGTTTTTTCCTGTTCTTTTGACTGTCCTGGAAGAAATGGGTTTCTTCCGGAAGAAACCCATCCCTGAACACAACTTATGACTATGTAAGTTCCAAAATTGACATAAATGTCTCCAGAGACATCCGATGGAATTCAATGATGACTGTAAAATGTAAAAATAAAAAGAAGAAAAAATCTGTGGGGAGATCGCCACATTACTATTTGGTTTTTTTGAATGCCAACTGAACTCAAAATACAATTTTCGATAAAGAAAAAATACAATATCTTAAGCTATTGTTCTTCCAGTTAAATCCGTTTTGCGATGGCTTACAGAACTCCCATTACTCGACAATATTCATATGGAATGCTGAGAATACCAAAAACAATGCTACAACCAATCGATATGTGTTTATGTGTGACGGAGATGGTCAGAAATATTTAACATGCGTGAAAATTCGAAAATTTGGGTGAGGGTAGTCCAAGGCAAATCCTGCTATAGATGAGCTAAGATTTCTAATTTTTTGGTAACTGACCGAGAATATATTGAATAAAAATTCATCAAAAACGCGATTTTTCTTACAAAATGACAAAACTGCATTCATATCTGAAAATGATTCCACAGTCGAAATAACAGAAATTAAGAATTTTCACTAATCAACGAAAACTAAGAAAATTTGTTAAAGATCGATTTGAAACTTTCACAACGCGTGAAAAAAATATTTTAGACCAGTATAATACTTTTGGATCAGCAATTTTTCTTATTTTTATCAAAAAATCGGTAGTGACTGTGCCAAAATTTAAGAAAAAGAACCAGGGACGAACATTCATAAAAATACGAACTGAAAAGAGATCTTGGTTCAGGTCGTCCCAGCCATTTAATTAAGAAAATCTATGAATCACAGATTATATGACATGTAGACAATCGGCTTAATTATTAAACTTTGCCAGATGATAAATAATTTAAAGAACTTAATCAATTTAATCGAAGATTTTAATGTGTTTTGTGGCAAGAATGTTGTGATATGAATTAAGAGTTCACCTACAAGGGTTTCTCCTTTTGTTTACATTTAAAAAAAAAAAAAAATCCCAACGCAACCTTTTCTCGGATTCTATCGGCCAGATAATTATCCGATTAGTTCACTCAACTTAGCTAACGATTTTCTCGCAGTTTTTGGTTTCACCTTTCAATGCAAGGGGCGCATTCCTATCTCGAACTCTATGGACACAATTTCACCTGGATTTTGTTCGTTCAACTTGATTTTCGATTGTTATACAGTTTTTAGCTCTCCTCTCGTCGTCATTTTTATCTGCGATTTCATGCACCCGATTTATGCGGAATTTTTTTCTTTCAACTCATCTTACGATTCTCTTCAAATTTCTCACCTCACGTGCGCAACACTCCTGCTATGCGTCTGTGCCGGAGATTCATTTTGTAAGAGATAAATTTGAATTATAAATTTTTAGTGATTAGAGATGCGTGTGTAGCAGGTCCGATCTATGCTGCCGAAGACAGGGGGACTAGAGGTTCTTCAGAGAGAGGTTCATTTAGAGAGATTCATTGTAATTATTATTATTTTATAGGAATTAAGGTTTTAATCATTCGCGGTTTGTTTGGAAAATTTTACAGGCATGTCATCTAGTATATACAAATGAACAATGTTCTTTTTTATACCTGAAATGTGACGCCTAGTCACCAACAGGCCTTTTGATATATAACCTGAATTTAGAAACCTCCATCAGCGATTGATATTTATAAAAAAAAATTCTCTCTATAACAGAATCTGCGGAAGAAAAACTGAGTGTTTTCGTCAAAACACTCAGACTCGCATAAAAAATAAGTTCAGAAATTCTTATTTATTTTCAAATTGTGTGCAATAATTTCAGTTTAAAGCTCCTTCCAATTTGACGCCAACAGTTTAATCACTTTGCATTTTAATTCAGATAAATAATTATCGTAAGTAACAAGCGTTTGAGCCATTCGAAGAAACATTTACAAAAGTTTTTTCTTCTTCATTATTTGGATAAAACAAACTATCTTGATAAAGGAAGCATTCAGACATAGGCACAATACCCCCCCCCCAAAAAAAAAAAAAAAAATCTATGAATTTTATTTATTGTCAAAATATGTAACATAATTTTGGTTTAAACCTCTCTCAAATTGGCGCCCCTTGTCCTTAGCGCCCGGGGCGGTCGCCCCCCTTGCCCCCCCTTAGCTACGCCACTGACTGTCCGGATCCTAAAGATGTTAAATAGCACATATTGCGATTAAGTGGGCAATTTTATGGCATTTTTTATTCAATTTTATAAATTTGATTAGTGGATACTGCGCACATATTGGATAGCTGAGAGAAAAAAAAAAAAGTGTATTTTGGTAAATAAACGAAATTTATTTTTTTAAAGCTACATAATTCTTTTTGACAGATATTTCATTTTATGCAAATACTTATGCTGGCAACATTTATAAAAAGTTTCAAAAATGGAATTAAATTAAGATATTCAGATTTTCAACATTTTTAAAACGTTGTTTGGTAATACGGTTTATGCAGGCATTTCAAGGAAGTGGGGAGGGAATGTTAATGCATGTGCACAAAATCCTAAAACATGAAGTTTTACAAATTCCCTGGAAAAAAATTTTCAGCTAAGAATTTATTGTCTGGTTCCTGTAGATGAAAAGAGGACAGACACCTGCGATTAAGTGAACAATTTTGTAGTGTATTTTATTAAATTTTATAAATTTGATTTTCTATATATTGCGTTCATATTGGTTAGCTGATTAAAAAAGGTGTATGTTGGTAAATAAATAAAGTTTTTTTTTTTATTTTTTATTTTAACAGGCATTTTATTTATTTATTGCAGACGTTTGTTCTAAAATGTAGCATGTTAAATTATAGTTGATTACGCATTAATAATCTTTTGATAATTTGTTAACATTTGTAATCTACCCTACTTACACTTTCAAGGTTTCATAAAACTTAAAATCTGAAATATTTACTTCGTCATTTTAAATAAATATATTATATTATAGCAATTTTTTTTTCAAAGCACTTTCGATTTTATGGTGAAGTCTAAAGCATTAAATATAAATAAATGTAAATCTGAAAACAAAATACTTATTTGAGCCTGCTAAAAATCTGTCTACAAATCAACAGCCTGTAAGAATACTTTATTTTAACAAACATGCTGGAGTTCATTTAAAAGTCTACTTTTAAGACACATCTAATTATAGAATTTCTTCCACCGAACCTCTCCTTAATACGCGTCTGAAGTTCTGAATAAATAACCATGACTCAGATTCACTTTTGTACTCTAAGAAGCCTCTCTAAATTTAAATTAAAAATCAGATCTCTTCTTAATATATTTTAGCATCGTGCAACTCCACTCCTATGACAGGCTATAGACGACCGAAAAAAATTAAGAACATGAAAATGGAGAAAAAATAACGATGGGGGTAAAAAGCTCTTTAACTGATGAAATCTACACGGCGGAATCTCACGGTTGCAGCTAACTCGGCCAGTAGATCTAATATTAACAACGCCATGGTACATACGTCAGATTTGTACCGCTGCATTTCTATCTTCGCAGGTAAACAGATATACTTAGTAAGATTAAGTAACGGAAAAACTAAAGAGGGGGGGGGCGGGAAATTTCCAACCCTTTTCAAACAGCCGAGTTCGAAAATTCTAATTTCCGGCGCTGTTGATTCTGAAAGAAAATCGATATATTTTTTTCGTGATAAGTTTTTGTTCGCTTTCGTTTTAAAATTAAAGTTTTTCTAAGAAACTGTATTTTTGTCAAATAATCTTCTATAGTTTATTTTAACTTTCTTTTTTCACTCGACCTGAAATCTCTGCTCATCTCTTGGAAAATTTTCTTATTATATATTCCTTTTCCATAAAGCGTATATATGTATTTTTTTTCATTCTTTCAAGCGTTCTTCATTTTAAACAACGGGGGCATATGTGAAAAGCGAACGCTATATCGAGAGAAAGGATTTTTAAATTAATATCCGCCTCTTTTGGAGTGTGGTATTGCTAAGCGAAAGTTTTAAGAAAAATGATATTGTAATGGAAGAATTTTTTTATGATTTTTTATTTCATCGTGCGTTTCATAGCAGATTTTTATTATTAAAAAATTCCATGTCCGAGGTTTTTTGAATGTCAATGCATCATTACGGGATTCAAAAACGTTTCTGCAATACACTATATTTTTCTTTTTTTGTAAGTGTTTAATTTCAAAAAAAGATACACATATAATTTAAAGTAAAGGAAATGAGAACTCGGGTTAGGAAAGAGATATGTCGGTATGGGTTTTCTAGTGTTTGCCTCTTCTTTCAAAAAACTGTGTTTCCGCCGCCATATGAGAAAGTAATATTAGCTGATTAAAGTTCCAATTTTTTGTCAGAAAGATTTAATTCCTTTTTATTTCGAAAAGTTATATCAAACCTCGTAATAAAGCAAAACCATTTTCCTTTTCTTTTTCAACTGAATCGTTCATTCAAATTAAGATTAATGTGAATGTTGGAAGAACTGGAATAAAAAGAGTTATAAATTAGCAAAAGATTTTAAAATTTAATTTCCAACAGCTCTGCTTCTTTTGATCAGATAAAAATATATTGAAGAGTAGTTAATTCAAAGAACCATTTATTAGATAAGTTATTTTTTAATCTTTTCGATTCTTTATTTTTATTTCTTTATTTTTTATTTAATAATGTATATATTCAGTTAGTAATTAACTACATCGTTATAAGCAGTTGAATTTTTATTAAATGTAACTCATAAATATTTAAATTAATTAACAATGATTTACATTGGAAGAAAGTGAAAGTAAAATGTGATAAACTAGAAAAAAAAATTCAAAAATTTAATGTCCAGCAAGTCTACCTTTTTTAAAGTGATAAAAATATATAGGAGAATAGTTAATTGAAATAACTATTTGTTAACTGATTTTTTAAAAATTGTTGTGGTATTTTATTTTTTTATTATTATTTACTAATATATATATATTCAGTTATTAGTTAAGTCTACTGTTATAGGTGCTTGAATTTTTGTTAAATTTAACTTAAAAATATTTTAATTAATATAACATTGATTTACATTGGGAGAATTTTAAAATAAAGAATGATAAATTAGCAAAAATTTCCACCAGCAGTTATTTGTCTTTGAAAAAAAAAATTACTTTATCTGAATTATAAAGAGGATAAATTAAGGGCTAAATTAATTTAAAAATAAAAAAATATCTTCCTTGATAGATCTAAAAATGCTATCTTATTATAATTAACACTATATTTAAATAAGGAGAATTTGAAAAATAAGAATGATAAGTAGCATAAAATTTTTCATCAACA
This sequence comes from Maratus speculifer, assembly GCA_964019185.1. Classification (NCBI taxonomy): domain Eukaryota; kingdom Metazoa; phylum Arthropoda; class Arachnida; order Araneae; family Salticidae; genus Maratus; species Maratus speculifer. Next base: position 420,803,036 of record OZ025289.1, on the reverse strand, counting down.
ATTAGTCATCAAGGGATTTTATGTTACCTGAATGGTAAGGATGATATAACAATACCAAAATTTAATTTAAAAATGAATGAGACTTATTTAATTAATGTATTATTTTTATTTTTAATTAAAAAATAAATATGTTTGACCTCAGATGGGTTGAAAAATACTATCTGATTCTAATGAAATAGTTAATACAAAGAATTACTGATTAATTGATTGATTTTTATTCTTTCTCAATATTCATTTATTTTTTTCCGTAAGGAGTAAATTAAAACTTTAAAAACAGTAAAATACGTCTACTTTGACTGTTTTACCTGTTTCAACTTTACATGAATCATCTTCAAAATAATAATATTAATAAATAAATAAATAAATAAATAAATAAATAAAAGTGTGTTTTATAAATAAAATAAAATTATATAATATGTTTAAAATACCATGATTATAAAAGTTCATCGATTACTTTTTAAATTAGTTTTAAACTCATTTTTAACCAATTAAATTTTCGTTTTCATTTGCTCTCATTATTATTATTATTATTATTATTATTATTATTATTATTTGTTATTTAACCCTTTGAAGTTCGATGGTATGTTATTTTTACCACTTTAATCTCCAAGTACCAAAAATTCACAAGAAAAATTTAATAAAATTTTGCTTATATAATGTACCCCAAGTAAAGTATTTATTAACTTTTAAACCTGCTTATTGATATCTGGTGTGATCATTTGTTTCAATATTTTATTAAAATAATTTTTAATCTAAAAAAAAAAAAAAAAAAAAAAAAATCAAAGATTATAATCGCTACAATACTATGACAAATCAAGACTATAAACACTATCTCAAAAGTGTAACATTAATCTTAATTTATCCTGCCTCGTATAAACTGTTTTAAGGGAGTCCGGGACATCTCCCGGACTCTCTTAAAACGGAATTTCTAAAAAAATTGTTGCATTAAAAATTTCTCTGTTTTTTCAATGCTTCTTATGACATTTAAATCATGTTTCTATTTAAGAAAGGGAAATATATATATTTTTTTCTTTTGGTTTGTTTTCAAAATCTAGTTTTCGAGTAATGATTGACATGCAAATGATTTCTTGTGAAAAAGCGTTTTTCTTCCTGATAAGTTTTTACACATTTACTCAGATTTAAATGTCATAATTCAAGAAATCTTAAAGATAAATTCTTCTAATTTGGAACATGTCTATTTTGATTGTTTTACTTTAATTTTGACTCAGCAAATTTGAAAAGATATTTACTTTTGAAAATATGATTTTTTAAAAAGATATGTTCCATAATTTTTTTTTCAAGTTTTTACTTTAAATAGTTTTAATTTTTTAAGTTATTTTTTTTAAGAGCTGAGTCAAATACCCATTATATATATATATATATATATATATATATATATATATATATATTGAGTTTTAACGATTTTAAACTACTCTATTCTTTTTTTAATATATTTAAATTTTTTTAATTACAAAAAAATTATAACAAGTTTTATCATTTGATTTTGTTTTCAAATAATATGCTTAATTATCGTAAAAAGAAAACAAAAATCAAAGTTTTAACTTAATAAATAAAAATTATTTGTAAAATGTCTCCCAGAGCCTCTTAATATATCATACAACCATTTTAAAAATGCATATTTACTTATTTTCCTTTTTTTTTTTATTTCCAGAGGCATGCAGAGGAAACAGTGTTCTACTTGAATCCCTTCGTCTATCGATCCTGTGCTAAATGACATCTGACAATCAGAATGAATAAAGGAATATTTCATTTAGCCTTTAGCACGTCAACGGTAAGTCTAACTCATCAGAAGATATTTGTGAAAGGATGCAATAAGAGACTTCATCATCCTATGTCGGAATCTTAATCAAAAACGAAATTCCTAAAATGTGAATTGTTATTAAGAAAAGGAAAAAGAGAAAGAGAAAGAGAAAAGGGGGGGGGGGGGAGATGGAAGCGAGCGTATATTGAAAAATCAAAATTCAACAAGATTTTCAAAGGCGAATGTTTATCATTATAAAATTGTTGCTTTATGTACTAAAAAGATACGTTACTTAAAGCTATAGAGGCTGCAAACAGTGTTGCCAAATATGCTGATTATTTTATTCAGAAATTTCAAGTTCATGCCAGGAAAGTTTAATGCTAATTTTAGTTTACATTATTCACAAAATATCTATCATTAAAGGGGTCCGAGAAACAAAAATCTTTAAAAAAAATGTTGCATTATTTCTTTTTTTCTTTTTTTTTCTTTTTCTTTTTTCTTTCTTTTTTTTTTTTTTTTTTTTTTTTTGCTTTAAATCACATTTAAATCATGTTTCGAACTTAACTGTAACAGTAAATATTATTATTTATTGATTTTTTTCATTTTGGTACGATTTCAAAATTTAGCTTTAAAAAAATAGTTGTCATGAAAGCAACTTCTTGGCAAAATGCGTTTTTCTTCAGGATTAGTTTTTTCATCACTTTTCATATTTAAATGAGTATAAGTCAAGAACCATTAAAGATAAAGAGTTTAAACTTTGAGCATGTCTTTTTCAATTGTTTGAAAAAATATTTAATTTTAAAAATATGATTTTTTTTAAGTAAAACATTTTTTCTTATATTATAATTTAAGTATTTTTATTTTTATTTAAATTAATATTTTTAAAAATGCTGAATAAAAATAAAAATTTATAATATTTTTGTTTATTACAATGATAAAAAATTGAAATTCTACAAATAATATTTCGAGTTATAAAAATTTTAAATTACACCCTTTTTTTCTTAAATTTTGTATTTTAAATTTTTATACAAAATATTCTGAAAAATTTTATCATGTGATTTTGTTTTCAAATGCTATGGTTAACCAAAATAAAAAATTTCAAAATTTTAACTCAATGAATAAAAATTATTTTATTGAAATTGCTCTAATACTTTGGGAATTTATGGGGTTTTAGCAGAAAAAGTACAATTTTTCGGAAAGCTAAAAAACTTAAATGCTTAAAAAATTTTTTGTGAAGTTCTTGCACAATTTTATCAAACACACGAATTAAAATACAGTAGAACCCCGGTCATCCGAATCCCGGTCATTCAAAAAGCGGCTCAACCCGAAAGACTACACTGTAAAAAAAAATTCAAGAGGTTACTAAAAATTTTTTAGTAAATTTGCATTCCACAGAATTTTTTAGTAACCATTACAAACTTTTTTTTGCAAGCGAAACAAGTATTTCTTTTGTAAACTAAACAAAAGGATTTTTTGTATAACTAACTTAAAAATTTTTTGTATGAGCCATCAAGTAAATTTTAGTAATAGCTACAAAATTATATTTAATAACCATTACGTGGGCCCGAACGGCAGGAGTTTCCTTCGAGCTGCATCCAGACTTCTGAAGCGGAAGATTTTCGGCAAAACCGCAATAGATGGCAGCACCAAACATTGCTACTGCTCCGACAATATATTAATAATCCCTTTATTAACGAGTACTTACACTACATATATTCGGGGCGTATTTGGCAGTGACCAGTATCGAACCCGGGACCTTTTAGCCTGTAGTCCGTTACTATAACCACTATGCTATCAATGCCACACCAAGTGAGTTTTAGTAATAGCTATTAAAAATATAAATTATTAACTCTATTCGTTGCTAACTTTTTTCTAGTAATTCTTACAGATTTTCTTGTAACTGACTAAAAATTTTTTAGTAATTACAAGGATCACTAAAGTTTTTTTAGTAGATCGACACTTTTTTTTTTTTTTTTTTTTTTTTACAGTGTATAAAACTCCTTAAAATCCTTTTTTAATATATGAAAATTTTTATTGTCAACATTATTTTTAACGACGTCGAATGATACCTTTCAACATATTTTGATTTATAATTGCTATTTTATTTTGTAAGTTTTAGATCAAAAGAATTCCGAATCATTTCTAATACATTGAAGAGTTATTTTAATACTTATTAACTTTAAAAATTAGAAGCAAATAAGTAAAAATCAAGGCTTTGAAAGATGTTATTGAACAGTGACCACTGACAGAAATAGAGTTCAGAAGCATGTTCTTAATGAATTAAATAAAAAAGCCAACTTATTTATTTGGCTCATTGCGTAATTCCGGGTACTTTATTAAATAGACATGCATGACACTTAATTTTTTACAAAATATGTCTTGTTTTTCTTTTGTTTTGAAACCTTGCATCGTTTCAATTTTGTTTTATAATGCTACTTTTTAAATAACAACATATTTGATGCTGCTGTATCTTCTTGTAATTCAACATATCGAAGCACCGAGTCTAAGGTGTTAGTAGCCTCACTTTATAGTTTGTCGTTCAGGATATTTTGAATACGGTATCCCATTATTTTTATTACAACGATGTTCTAAATTGCTATTACAGCTTTTCATCAAAAAAATTTCTCCATAAGCTTCACAGTTATCCGAAAATTCCTATGGAACTCCTGTTATCCGAAAATGCTTTGGTCCCATGCTTTTCGGATAACCGGGGCTTTACTGTATGTATAAGCATTTGGGTATAATTTAGTCACATAAATATGATGATAACATTAATAAGTGAATATAAAATGTTAGAATGGTTAGAAATGTTAGAATGGCTAGACATGGCGTACCAGCATTGTCTTCTATTATAGAGTAATAAATTATAGCAGATTAAACGCAGCTAATATTTTTTAAATGCTCCAAAAATGAATTTTTTACAGTAAATTATAAACATTGCTTTTCACGATTTTTCTGACAGTTTCTTATACTCAGTGTCAAAATAAATATGAAATATATTCATAGTCCCATCTTTGTACTTGTTATATTTATGTTTTCTTTCTGTTGCTGTAATTAATTTCAAATACACATAAATCAAAGGTTTTTTAAATCGTACACTGTAAAAAAATTTTCACATTGACTAAAAAATCTGTTAATTTTGGCCCAGTGGAAAACAGTTTAATTTACAAAAAAATATCTAAACTTTTAACGAAATTAGTTTTCTTCAGTAAAAAAAATTATTTTATCTATAGAAAAATACAGACTTTTTCTATAAAATTTATAAGGCTTTTACAGTAAACTCATTAATTAGTAGCGTTTATTATGCATTGCTCTAGTTGAAAACTACACATGTATACAAGATTCCGAAATTTGAGTACCCAAATTTTTGAATAATAATCTTTGCGTTATTTAATCACAGAATTTGGAATGAATTTATGTGGTTAAGTAATCCGAATATTATTGTTCAGAAATAGTAAAATTCAAAAATTGAAGGAACATTTGAACCCTTAAACAGCTTATTATATTCCTTATCGATTTCAAAGAAAATATTTAGGAATAATTATTAGTAACTTCAGCAAACAGCACTATCTAATAGTGACTTATATAATAAAAAAGAATATTGGCCAGTTAAACTGATGACATTGAGCTCTCAGGCTACGCATACTAATTGTACATTTTAGCCTTACATTTCCAAGTGTTAATTCCGTTCGAAATGTCAGAATTCAGAAGTCTGCATGAAAAACCCATTTATATCAATTAAGGAGAGGGCACGAGCCCCCCGTTCCCCCTCTTTATACTTATTCAATGATGACCTAATACTAATTAGGTAGGTGCGTTATCAGAGTGATCCTATACCTAAATTTTAAAAGATAACTGAAATTTTTGCATAAAAACCCACATATATAAATTAACGGGAGGGGCATGAGCCCCCGTTCCCCCTCTTATACACATCGAATGAACTCCAAAAACTAATCAGGGAAACGCCTTATCAGAATGTACATATATACAAAATTTCAAGTGAATCCGATATTTTTATCATGAGTTATCGCGTTACGCACATACGCACATACAGAACGGACGTTCACATAAGCTCCCAGGCTTTGATAGCCTATGAGCTAAAAACGTTAAGCTAGTTGATAAAGGATGAAAAAGGGAATGATTCCAATATAGCATCGTGATTAACAGCGATGTTACTGCAAACTTTAAGACATGCTATGATATCAATTTTTTTTCTGATTTCAAAAAATAATATCGATTAAATTAGTTATAAAAACAAATCATCGTCATCACTCGCTTGAGACAATTTGAGAATTGCGAATTTAATCTACAGATTTCTTTTAATTAATAATGCCATAAAAATTATCTCAGATGAAATGTTTACAAAAATTACCATGATTAAAATAGCATAAAGTATAAATAAAATACGCAGTAAATGATAAAAAAAAAAAAAAAAAAAAAAAAAAAAAAAAAAAAAACTTTTGTAACATGTTTAATGTCAAGTGAATACGACATTTATGATAAGCATTATTTCACGATTACTGGCATTTATTCTTATATTTTGGCGATGGTTTTTTGGTCGACGGGTTAATCAAATAGCACCGAATTATGTAAAAGAAACATCTTTATAACTCACAAAATAATAATCGTATCAAATGAAAGTTTACTCTGTCGGATTAAACTTCTCATACCCCATTAAAATGTATCCCTGAATTGAAAATTGAATGAAATACAGAGTCAAGAAAATTCGAAGAGTGTAGAAAATGGGATTGCAAATATCTAGACTACTAATTATCCGATAAACTTCGTTCTTTAAAAAAATTATATTTTTTGTAATTGTTTTTTACATTTACTTCTTAAAATAAAATATTCAAAACATTTTATGTACCTTTCATGAGAACGAATATTTCGAGAATCCGAAAAAATAGCTCCGGATAATCGAGATTTTCGATATTAAATAGGCTTCTTTCCATTATTCCATACTATTAACATACCGAATTTCAAGTCTCTAGCTCAATTTATTCGGGAGATAGAGCGTTTAGAGACACACAGACAGAGGGATAGGCAGACAGACGGACAGACTGGCATACAGACAGACAACAATTTTTTCTTTCTGAAAATATGATTTTCGTGTGTCTGAAACATGTAAATCCGAAAAAAAATTCTGATTTTCAAAACAATTGGAAGATTTACCCTATACTTCGTATCATGGGTAAGTCATAACACAGAAGTTTTTCGGTAAATTTACAACAAACTCTGTAAATTAACATTGTTAAAAATACACAAGACTCTGTAAATTTATTTTTAAGATAATAATTTAATTTAGTTTTCAAAATTAGTGAATTATTTAAACTTCAGTGTATCAGAATTTTTTGAGTAATTTTTAGCCCTCTGTCATTTAATAAATTTTTACACAATTTGTTCTTATCCCTCCAAGAGTTTAAACTCGATATCTCTGGAGACTGGAACAACACGTATTAGTGTCTGAGTTATAGGAGCTGTTGATTTTAAGAACAAAGTATGTATTTATTTTAGAGCGATAGATAATACATAATATTTTTTTTATCAATTTTAATATTTTAATCCATTCAAGTAATAAACAAAAAAATTCAATGTTTTTTTATATATATACAAAAGTTTGAAAGCAGTTCTTTTTTTACAACAATAATATTTTAAAGAATTTTTCAAAATTGTAGTCCACTATCTATTTTTTGATATACTAATATTTTTTTAAATATTTTTGAGTAAGGAATAAAATAAAAATAAATATAAAAAATGTAATTTATTATTTAAAAGTGATTTTTTACGTTTTCATTACTTTATTGTTTTTGTGCATTATATTTTTGGAAGCTTAATATATTTTTTACAGTACATTTACCGATGAAATAATAATAATAACAATAGCATTGTAATAAAAATAATAACAGCTTTTAAATAATATGAAGCAATTTATTTTCAATATTTCCAAGCATTTGGCATGTGAAGGAAGCAACTGCAAAATGGTTGTCAATAAAAATCCTCACTAACTCTGAGGAGATGATTTTTCAATTTCTAAATTAGTCTAAGTTAAAAAAAAATAATTTTAAAACTAAATATTTTCTTTTTTAACATTTCTAATAAAATCGCAAAAGAATTTGTGTATTTTGAAGTACAAGTTTTAAGAAATATAAAAATATCTTTAACCGTTTAAACGCCAATGTTCGCAAATGGGAACATTGCATCATTTGTAATACAAAACATATATTTTCCAACATAATAACGATGTCATTATTCGTCTATAAAATATAAAGTTGATTTCAATTTTTGAAAAAAAAAATTGGGGGGGGGGGGGCATTTATCACAGATATAAGGAAAAAGTAAATTTATTAATTTGTATAAAAATATATTATTTGCTTCTATCGTTTTCTCTATATTACTTACATTTGACCGCTAGGAATCTAAATGTTTTTAGAATTCTAGAAAGTACTCAAGAACAATATACAATAGCATATAGCGGAAAATAATTTGTTATGTTTGCATAGATTGTCAATCAATAATTAGACTTCAAAATACGGACACTTAAATGAAAAAACCCAAAAAAACTGCAGAAATATATATATATATATATATATATATATATATATATATATATATATATATATATATATATATTTGTTTTCTAAATTTGTATAGATAAATTAAAATATTTGAAGCTGTAATATAGGAAAAATAAAATTATAATTACACTGCTATGTTAGTTCGGCGTGTAAACGGTTAAATAAAGACATGGAAGTTCCAACAGGGAATTAGATGTAGGATAAGTGAAATGTCTCTACACGATGATCGAAAAATTCAGTAAATTTACAGCGAGTCTCACTTTTTAGGTGCGTTCGTAATTATGTAAATACGTAGCACCTATACTTGTCGTTCAGTCCGCCCGTCTGTCCATCCGTCTGTCCGTCTGTCTGTCCGCATATAACAGAGCAAAAACTACCGAATCGAATCGTTTGAAATTTAAAACATATAAATATTACATAATTTTGTCGAGCCATTTCAAATTTTATGAAAATTGGATGCATAGTTCAATTACAGGGACAATCAAAAGTATTCCGATACATTACCGCCAATGGGAAAAAAAGTTTCAAGTGCATTTTAATCCTGTTACACTCTTTTGAGCATAATAAAATTGATATATATATTTGAAGTGTATACTATAATATATATTCTGTACAATTTGCGGTACAAAAAATATTTGTTGATAATTTACAGGGCCTCACAGAAGTATTTCATTACATATTGGCATAGGGAGAACATTGTTTGGAGCGCGTTTTAATTGTATTAAACTATTTAACATTCCATGATTTTGATATACGCTCATGAGGATTAACATACTTCTGCATAAAAGAAAGCAGATAGTATTTACAGGGACACACAAAAAATTCTGAGTACTGTACTGTATCCGAAATACTATATATTATTACACCAGCATCTGAATATTTTTATGTGAGTTCGTAATTACATAAATATGTAGCACATGTAATCATCGTTCAGTATGTCCATCTGTCTGTCCTCATATAACAGAGCAAATACTACCTCACCAAATCATCTGAGTTTTAAAATAAATAATTGTTACAAAATTTTCTCCAGTTACTTCAAATTTTGTGAAAATCACATGTATTTTCACAAAACAATCAATCACAATCACATGTATTATTACAGGGACAATCAAAAGTATTCCATTACATTACGGTCAACAGAAAATATAGTTTCAAGTACATTTTAATCATGTTATATTCTTTTGAATATAATAGAATTGACATCAATCTACGAAGTATGTATTAAAATATATATTCTGTACAATTTATTATTAATTTATTATTAATTTACAGGGCCACACAAAAGTATTTCACTGTACATAATGGTATATGGGGAAACATTGTTCGGGTCGTGTTTTAATTATATTAAACTATTTCACATTTTATGAAATTGATATACGATGCTGAAGCTTAATACAAGTTACTTCCTGTATATACACAGGAACACACAAAAGAAATCTTTTGTGTGTTCGATTAACACTTTTGTGTTATGTTCGACTACTGTAGTGTCCGAAGTGCTGTTTACTATAACAGCGGGATCTGAATATTTTAAAAACTTCGTTATAGTACGAACGCACCTCATTTGCTACGCTTCACGTACAATTTCCAACTTGTTTTTTTTTTATAAGCTTTTACAGAAACTTTTAACAGCGTAATGTTTTTTTTTATTTTTTCAATATCTAAGTTTTCTCTGCACCGTCATGAGCAGTATCATAAGATACTTATTTGTATAGTACGACTTATAATTTTTTCTTCAATGTGATCATATTACCTGCAGATATTTGTATCTGCGTTCACCCACCTGTTTGGCATCAATCCTCACGCAATCATACTTAAATTCTTTTAAGGTATTAAAAGTGTGATTATCTTAAAATCTGCATGATCTCAAAGATTTCTTTGATGCACTTCTGTTTTTATTTCTTTTGTATGACTGTTACAATAAAAACAGCTTAGATGCTTGGATTATCTCTTTTAAACTTAGACAGGTAATCCAGATTATTCCTAATCTTTGTTCTTATTCGATGACAAATAAAATGAATAAAGTTATAGCTCAAGTGATTAATGAAGCATTTGTTTTTATTAAGAATCATTCAATTGAGATATCGTCATTCTAGAATAAAAGAAAGATAAGTACGAATTTCTAATTCAGCTATACAGAAATTATATTTTTGTAAGCAAAATAAATGTATCAACAGCTTGATTAGTTTTCTATGATTTAGCTTATTTATTCGAATGCAGTTATTCAAAACTAATGTTCAATACACAGGATCTTTAATAATTATTGTGGAGTTTTGAAGATTACGAAAGCAAACACTCCCTATTAACCACTTAACTGGTTATTTCTTTTCCCTTCAATAAATTGAAAATAACGGATTCACACCACTATTTTTTAAATAAAATATTCTTAACATTTAGTCTAAACATTTCCGCCTTTAGATAGTATGATATTATTTTTCTTTAACAATAGTGATAGCAAAAAGCTTTAAATGATGAATTAAGCAAATTCGTCTTGCCCGAACGGCGTACGGGCAAATCAGTTAAGGGATTAACTGATCAACAAATTATCGTAGAAGAAAGTTTCTGGTACCAAACGATGGGAAAAAACATCTATTATTTAAGGATGAATATAAAATTTTCTCAGGGAACCTTCTACACATTAAAACGAACCCAAACTTTTTTTTTCAATATCAATAACCAATTTTAATAAAATATTTCAAATCTTCTGTTCAAACTGTGCCTAGACGCCAAATTTCAAGTCATTTGAATCATAAGTTTTTGAGCAACGTGAAGACATACCGAAATCTTATAGGATAATTTACGAATTTCATTGCTATTTTTTTAAAAACGCAATAATATTAGAAAATTTCAGAAGTTTAGCCTCATGGATACAAGAGACTGGTACACGTGTCATTTAAGGTTCTCGAAATCCTTAATTTTTCTCACCAGTAAAATTTTATTGTAAATTTTGCCTTACTTAATCTGAGCATTTTTGCGATTGAATTAGGCAAAAATTTCTGCTTTAAAAAATCGGGTATAAAACATTAAAAATTCTGCAAAAGACGCTGGTCCGGAAGGGGTTAAAATAGAAAAAGTAACTGGTTGGCTATTTGGACTGGTTTTATAAATGTTATAAAATTACAGAAGTTGAAAAATGTATTGATTGACTGCTATGTGGCACAGCGTTAACTTTTTGTTTACAAGAATTAAACAGATCATGATCTCTATTTAAAGGGACTTAATATTCTTAAAATATCCAAAAGCGATAAAAAAAATTTATGATTTTTCAATTTTTTTTTAGCTTCAAAAAAGTATGAATTACAAAAATACAGTTTTAAAATGTAGTTATAGATACATGTCTCATCTTTCACCTCGTATATTGTTTTCAGATGATAAAAAAATTAGTTTTTATTGTGTTTTTAAAGTTTTCAAGAAAAAAATTGGAATCATGGGTTGAGCAGACGATTGCAAAAAAAATTATGTATCTAAAACAAAATTTTTTTAAACTATACTTTGAGTATCGTGCTTACGCTGAACCTAAAATATTGTTCTTTTATAGCATTTATGTGTTTTAAAATAAAAATTATATCATGCTTACATAATATTTTTGAAATTTTTGAAAAATAACACACACATATAGAACTTCAAACAAGTTCGAAATGTTTAATGTTATTTTTTAAAGACTTTTATATGCTAATGAAATGTTTAATTGAATTTTTTGTATTTTTTATTTGTTTTTAACTATTCATTTTATTTTAAAAGTTCAGAAATGATTATTATTTAATCTACATTTAAAAAAATAATTGTTTGAGATTTAAGAGTACAATGTTCACTTAAAATGAATTCAAAACCAATGTCTTAATTCTAAGTCCAACTATTAAATCCGGAAATTACAGACTAGAAGCTAGAGCTCTAATCTCTAGATAAGCGAACGAGTCGATGTACAGACCATACGACAACTATAGGCTCTATATATTTATATAATTACGAACACACCTAAAAAATAATGATTTGGAGTTAAGCATAAAACAGTATTGGGCACAATTAAACTTAGTTATGTCAGGAATTCCTGGCAATTGAAGAGGTTATTTTCGTTAGCATCATTATTAGTGAGCTCAGCAATGGAAGCCAAACCAATCTCAAAGCTTAAAAGTTAACGTTGCTGTGTTTCTACTTTCAGATTTCGTACATTATATCGACTAGATTAAAAGTCAGTAAATTCGCAATAACGTATCAATCTGTGCAATTTTTATTAAATAGTTTGCACAATGTGTACATTATATAAACAATACCAAGGAATTGTTGGCAAAAATTCTTACAAACATACAGAAATTACAAACGAAAGCGCAATCGCTAACTTCACATTGAACTTCAAAGGGGATTTATTTTAATGGATGAGTGGTGGGAAGGGAAGGGTCAAAGAGCCAATGTATAAATGACATTACAGAAAATTAAAATACGTAAAATAAAAATTTCACAAAAAACATAAAGTTCCATCCAGATGAAATATTAAAATGCATAGGAAGGAATTGACCTATCACCTCAACAATATATAATACTTTAACTGTATTCCAGCATTATTTGACCGAGCTAAAAGAGATAGACCAAACATCCCATACAAGTAATATAAAATGCAAATAGCTGAGTTAGTAGCGGGATGTTTAAGCATTGACTTATCGCATATACATATATTTTCTTTTTTTCTAACTCACTTGCAAATACTAGGCAGAGTTTTTTGGAACGACAGGGGTAAAACAAGATTATTCTTGCTCATTTTAAGTTAGGCCGTGAGAGATAAAAAGTAGAAATAATGACTGGATGCGTAAAGTAATGTATTGGACACAGTCAAACTCAGCAAAGTCAGCATTCCCTGAAATTGGTGAGGTGTTTTTCGTTTCCATCATTATTGATGACCTAAGAGTAACAGTAGTGCTGTTACTTTCTAGCTTCACACCTTATATTGACTGGATTAAAAGATAGCATCTCCGTAATAGCGACTGGGGATCAGGAACCAAGTATTGGATTAATGGCACTGTGAGTGTCGGTCGCACCAAATATTTCAAGCTCAGTCTACCCTTTCTTCTTATAATAGGATCATGTAAATGGTATGCTCAAAGCATTTTTTCACTTGAAAATGCAGAAAGGGAAGGAATGGGGTGTAAATCTATAAAAAGATGCCCAGATATTTCAACTTTTTTCTTTATTTTTATTTTTTACTTTCATTGCACTTTTTTATACTTAAGTATGGAAAGAGAATCATTTATTGGATGTAAATTTTTAAAAAGACCAACCATTAACAATATATACAATTTCAAAATATGTACTTAGATTTAACTCCGACATACGAGGATTCACTACAAATTGTCTTAAAACTATAGATACAAATTTTGAGGGAAGGTAAAATGAACTAAAATTAATAATTTTTGTAAAAAAAAAAAAAAAAAAAAAAAAAAAAAAAACTATATTACAATTCTTTATATATACCCAAAAATACTACTCATCTCATTGTAATTCACACAATTTTGTTTACAGTTTTAATAATGATAAAAAATATATATATTTAAAGAAATTTTCAATAGAATTACATTACTTTGTACGATACAAGAGGACATTAAAGAAACTTCTAGAAGAACATAGAGATTCAATCAATGAGTCTATTTCTAATGTAAACAACTTTATGGACCATAGAACATAAACTATAAAGATGCTTGAAAGGGGCAAAAGATCACTTTAAACATTTTTATTACATTATATATTAAGGTGAGTGCACTACAATTATACTATTTTCTTTATCTTTTTAAATTACAAATGAAATTTTTTATACGGATTGGAATCAGATTTTTTAAACTGAATAAATACATTTCGACCCTACATTATACATTACAAAAAAAAAAAAAAAAAAAAAAAAAAAAAAAAAAAACTTTTTGTAGTGCACTTTACTTTTTCTTAAAGTTTATACACATACTTTTGAGATTTTCTATATTGTCATTACAACCTAAGTCAAAGAATGGAAGAAATCAATGATATTATAATTAAATCAAAAACAAAGCAAAATCAAAAATCTCCTTTCGTCTCTTTCCCAGGTAAATTAGAAGCTTTTCACAAATCTTCTAAACAATAATCTTAATAATAATGATAATTATACTCTACCTTTCCCCTCCCAAATTACATGGCTTGGCATGGAAACTGAAATAATAATATATTTATTACTAGCATGAAAAAACTTACAAAATATATCAAATAGTGTTACATATACTTAAAACTTCTTTTTTCATTGAAAACAAAAAGTGCACAAACCCTAATATTTTGCAGTACTAACAACTGACTCCTCTATCCGCATATTTGAAAGCGTACATTATTTTCAAAATTCAAAAGAAAATTCCAACAAAAAGAAAATTTAAAACTGTTTAGATGTATCTTACATTTATATCTATAAAGCTGCCAAATATTACACCTTTTTTTTCTTTCTTTTAATCATCATTACTAAATATCAACTGTCGCATTATTTATAACCGCAGAATTATGGTTATGGAATTAAATAAGATGAAGATTACTATTCGGAAATAGTGGTAAATACTTTGATAATTACATTTATATATATGTGCTATGCAAAAAAAATCTTTGAATCGAAAAATATCTTATGATTTTATAGTGTAAAAAGAACTATTAAATCGCAAAATAAACATTATAGAAATTAATCAAATAACAGAATACATTAAACAATAGCAATCCTCAAATATTAGTTAATGTACTAATTAAAGAAAAAGGACGAGGAATAAAATATAATAAAAATTATAAAAAGATTGTTAGAAAATCCTACTTGTGAAGGATTTTTTCTTTATTAACAAACAAAGATACAACATACACCGATGTTCCTGTGAACTTCCAGACAAAATATTTATAAGCCACGGTGGATCCCCACTGGTATTTAAATATTCATTAAAAACAAAGAAATGCCACAGATAACCCCGATGAGATCCGGAGCAAATTAAGCACTGTACATACTTTCATTTGTGTAATTAAGATATTTAAAAAATAAAATCACATTTTTATTTATTTATTTTATTTTTAATATTAAGGCTAGAAATATATAGGATGTTTCTTGCTTAAAATTCTCTAAAGCTTAAAATTCTCAATAAAATGAGCAGCCACATTGATATTTTTCTTCAAAATTAAGGTTACTATGACAGATTATATTATCTTAACAATATCTAAAAACAGCTAGCTATAATAGCCAGTACGAGAGTTGTAGAGCTTAAAATTCCGTATAAAATGAATACCCACATTAATATTTTTGCTCAACATTAAGGCTGCAATTTGAGATAGTGTTATTTTTTTTTAAGTGTTTTTTTACTACAAATGTGTAAGCTTACCTAGTATGAAAGAGAAAACAGCATAAAAATTTTAGACCAAAACTGAAGACATTTAAACAATTTCCCCTTTTCCCCTAATTAATTCTCAGTTCAACCTTCTGGTCAGGGGCTAAAACTTTAAATTAGAATTATGACCTTAATATTCAACAAAAGTATTAAGTGTGGGTACTCATTTTATTCAAAATTTTAAGCTCTACAACATTTGAACCGACAATGTTTTTATTAGAGTTAGTGATTGCGAGATAGTGTTATGGTATTTAAAAAAAACTGTTTTTCGACTAAAAATCTGTACATATTTTGTAACACTCACCTATACGAGGGGGTAAACTTAGTGTATTCATTCTAGACCTAAACGAAAAGAATTAAAACAATCGGGCTTTTTTCCCACCTTTACCATCTGGGCTATTAGTATTTCGTAATTGAGCTAAATTTTTGCACATACGTAGTTTATAGGCTTTATGTTATATAGATACAAATTTATGTATCATAAAAGAGCTGCATGAAAGATTTTGGATAACTTTCCGACTGTAGAATTTCTGAAATTAAATTTCGAAATGTGTTATGCGGTTTTTTTTTTTTTCAAATTTTTCAATGTTAGAAATCATACCTCAACTTATGAAAACGATTAATTTTGTTACATTATTTTGAAAATTCTAGAAATATTAGAAAATGTTTCATAATCTTTACTTGACACATAATTTTTCTTTCTTGTTTAAATTATTAAAAAAATAATAATAAAATAAAATAAACTTTATGTATTTTGATTAAAATTAGAAATTTTAATCAAAATAGCTGAAAAATAATTTTCGGCGTGTAAACTAATATTTACTTAGAGGTTACTTTTTAAGCGTATACAAAGTACAACTTTGGAATTATTAGTTGTAATAAAAATTATTTAACCAAATGTTCACATCATAATAAATGAAATGAATAATAGATTTCTGTATTCATGCACCTTCACATTTGAATCTATTCAAAGCGCTTTAGTTTCAAAATAAATTTATAAATTAGACTTGAACGTTACAAATATCCGACTCTATTACCAGCATCGTTTTTCTCCGCAAATCTGAAATAATTTGCAGTTCGCTTTCGCAAAAAAGAGCAAACCTTTCTCTCTCCTCTAGAGCGACAAAAACTATGATTGAACGACCACCAGACGACACGTAGAGAACAGAACTGATGTGAATTGGGAATATATATCTTCATTTCGGATTTTTCTCTGCTGGGAAGGCGAAATTTTTGCAACGATATATCGCAAAGTTCATTAAATTAAGGCGGGTGGCAACAATCGATATTAACAACTTACAGCCACTACCTGCGTTCTAAGCGGGAAAGGAAAATGCTAAAAAATGAATTCCAAAGTTGTCTCCGTATTGGAGTTTTTTTTTTTTTCTTTCAATACTAGGTTATGTGTGCTTATGCGACAAATTCAAGACCAGCTTTTTTAAGCAATGATAGAGTCTTGGGATGTAATGCGGTTGGGAATGAATTTATCACTTAAATGTATTACAGTTTCTAGAGAAAATTTCTGTTTTTTTCCTGACTCATAAAGGACAAAAAAAAAGCATCGTTTGATATTAGAATAGATTTTTGTTTTCCAATGGATGACTAAGAAACTAATTTTTCATTCGATAAAATATGATAATAAAAATATATGCATCAGCAGGTTTGCGAGTAGTTTCTCAAAATATGCGAATAATAGAAGGCGAAGTTTTGCTGTCTCAACTTAAATTAACATGCGAACAGAAAATTTATCATATTAGTCGCCAATGAAAATATATCTAGTAAGAGCCGGGTAATATATTCCTAAAGTTTTCTCGCGATTTTAGAGTTTTGTTGGGTGCGTTTTCTCATTTATTAAAAACATCTACCGAATTTATGGAAGAGTTAATACTGAAAATAACCAAATTTAATATTAATTATTCATGGTTGTTGTATGAGAATAGAAAACGGAAATTGAAGTTTTAGTAAAATATCAGTAATTAAGATTTTTTAAAAGAGTGTTAATAAAAAAATAAAAAAAATGCTTTAATGTAAAAGTACCCTTTTTTTTTCGCTTTTTGAGAAGGAAAAAAAGAAAGTTGCAATCTAAGCATATTATGAATAGCTGCCCAACGGTCATGCGTACTTATAAAATGTTTCTTTACATTTATCAACACTTTCTCGACAGGACCCTTTTGCTTAATTTTTAATCTTTTACCATCGGTTTTTCAAAACAGAAAATTTTCTGCAATTCAATCAAGAAAATGCTGCGATTAAATAAGGTAAACTTTACAGTAAAAAATAAGTGGTGAGTGCCGAAGGGATTAATTCTTATGCCTGCCTTGGAGATTTCGTCTTTTAATTCTTCTCCGCAAGTTTTTTTTTTTTTTTTTTTTTTTTTTTTTTTTTTTTTTTTTTTTAGATTTTCTGAGAAAGAGCATTTAAAATCAATATAGTTGTTACTTAAAGTAATAAGTACCAAATAAATGAAACATAAAATTTTAACGAATACATTTATATAGTCACATAATATTTTTATAACACATTGCATAATATATTTATTTAATACACATATTTTTTTTGGTTTAGAAATTTTGTCCACTGTCTTACGTCATTAAATCATTTGAGTAGAAAATTAAGCATTGATAAAACTATCTTCAAATAAATCAGAATAATCACTTTCGGAAATTTTTACATAAGTTCGAATAGCCTTTAGCTCTCACATACACAAAACTGAAACCATTTTATACCGTATATATTTTGAAAGCAACCACCAAAGCGCACAACTTATCGTAAGAAATCGTATTAAAGTGTCATTTTGTGATAAAACAAATGTTCAGAAATTGCTGCTATCTTCTATAGAAAGCAGCAATAATATTAAGAAAAGAAACGATAATTTTAGAATGGAGTAAAGGGATTCGTATCATTCAATTTCAGATAGACACATGCAGCGGGTCCGTAATGTTGGCGGATTGACTCAGATGAACCTGCAGAGTCGATCAGCAATGACCTAATAGTTAATCTGTCAATATAACAACGAAATAACTTTAGGAAAAATATGAGCGTATTCAGTAACCAGTAAAATGTTTTTTTTTTTTAATCAACAAATAATTTTAATCTTTGTTTGTAAGTATTTTTTTAAATAAATTATAAAAAAATAATATTTAACAGAAAAAAAAATGTGCATAAAGCTTTAATTTATTCTAAATTATCAACCTTGTTGCTCTATTAATTTAATTATAGTTAAATTTACTATTAAGTAAAAATACAGGGACCTTAAACAACGATAAAAATTGTGTTACATTTTTCAGTGAATTAAAATTATATGTGTTAAATATATGCAATATTGATTAAATTTAAGTAAAGAATATTTTAAAGAAAATAGTTTTGGCTCCATATTACACAGTTTCTTCTTCTTTTTTCTTTTTTTATTATAAATTTAACCATTAGAGAAGAAAATAAAAGAATTATAATGTATTTTAGAATTACTAATTATGAAAGGGGCGGGAGGAAAAGGCTATACTCTAAAAAAAGAGAAATTAGAGCATGATAAAACAGTATGCGTTCATGATAAAACATGTAAATATTTATTTCTGAACATCACTTGATACGATGCGATTAAATTTAATTCCCTTATTATTCAGAAAGAAATTGAATTTCGTATTACTTATTTTTGCATACACTAAGGCTTTTAACGATAAATATCGAGAATAAATTGTGAACAAAATATTCGAAGCTTTTAAAAAATCTTGTATCTTAATAAGTCTTTGCTTATATCACAAATTATGCATGTATGCGAGCTTCTATTAGAACAACGCGAAAACAATAGCATCGTTACCATTTCTTAACAATATACTAAAAGAGGCTAGGGAAAAACTTAAAAATAAAAAAAAAATAAAAAAATTCCCTAACATGATAATACAGGCAGGAAATCTGAGCCGTAAACTTTTACCCTGGAAAACAAAGCACAACTTGGAAGAAAAAATAGAAAAAAGTCCTTTTTTCTTGATGGGAACATTCAACGTAACAGCTGGTAGATATGGGAAGAAGCGCGCTGAAAAATATAAGTGGGGTGTAGGGGGTACGTCGATGATCGTTTATGTGGCGTAGGTCACCTGATTTTGATGAAGAAGATGGAATTTTAAACCCCCAGAGTGGCAACCCCAGCGTAACTTGAATATATTTATATAGATCTATATATATATGTAAGGGCAAACTATAACATAAGAAGGGGAGCATTTTCTTTTCTCTCAAATTTTTCCTTTTTAACATAGCTCACTCATGAAAGTTTAAAACCCCTTTACTTTCCCAAGGCGCGGCATCTCATTAACATATTGATACGAGGCAATCATTAGCAAGTTGCGGCGAAGGGCTATCCAAGGGGAATTTGTTCGAAATTTCTTCTAGTTCTCTTCCCGCACCCCTCAAGAGAATTTTTTTCAGCTATATTTCATAGGAATATAAATGTATGCACATTATACTCGGCGTCTTTCTAGAATATAATCAAATAAGAACAGGGGGAGGACCTAGAAAAGATTGGGGGATATTGCGGATTCGACTGAGTTAAAGGAATATATATATCTATATATATTAACGCAAAATTTCGTGTTGTACTTTATTCTGGTTCTTCTGAAATTATGTAAAAGGGACGTCCTTAGCTATAACTAGACAATTTAATTTTGTAATACTCATAGGTCCTGATATTTTTTTCTCTTGTTTTTACAGGTTTTTAAGAGAAGAAGACTGGGGAATATAAGACGTATTAGGGACTTGCACTCTCCCTTTTTAGATCCTACTATTCGTAAAACGAAACTGTCCCCCTAATAAGTTCCATTAGTCACGGTAGAAAAAATTTCGAATGAACGAAGTTGGTGAGGTGCAAGTTGCGAGAAAATTTCAAAGGGTTGATTTTTACATTACGGTACTATGGAGTATCTCTCAAGTGGCTTTTTAAGTTAAAAATGCTTTTCAGCTTTAGATATTAAATATCTAAATCGAATTCTCAACATGAAACAGAATACAGAATAAGATAGTACATATATTTTTCATGATTTATTTAAAATAACATGCTTATTTATTTTTTAACCTAATATATTTCATTTAATAGTTATTTTAGTTTATTTATTTAATTATTTATTTATTTTTTCAATATGTTATTCCTGCCTTTTTTTTTTTTTTTTTTACAAATTAATTAGTATATTTCGTACTTTGTTATTTCTTGCAATAGTTATGCATTAGTTTATTATTTTATTTTGTAGTTTGTTTGTAAGTTAATTTATTAATATATTATTATATATTATATATTATTAATTTATATATAAAGTTGTCTATTTTCTAAATAAAAAATTCAAAGAATAGATTAATTTACATTTTAAAAATTATCTTTGGCGACTCTGCAATTATTTACACACACACACCAAAAAAAAAAAAAAAAAAAAAAGGAAAAAGAAAGAATAAAGAAAAAGAAAAGAAAATATAAGTTGCTATTTTTTTTTTTTTCGTTTTCTAATTTATGATCCTGACTATGATAAGCTAATAAAAACTTAAAAATGGCATTTCATAAAATGTCAATGGGAGACATATTAAGCATGTCTCCAATAACGTATTTCAAGAATTTGTACAGAGTACATTGACATAGGAAAAAGTAGAGAATTAAAATTTCATTTATAAACAATTACTTTCTCAGTATGGCCATTTTTCGTCCACAGATCTCCCACTTCGGAAAATTTTGTTCAAAACATCATCTTTGACGGCAATTTTTTTTTCTTTTTTTGCCATATTTTCTGCTTTTATCAAAAAATTAAAAATCACGGCACATTATGAACTTTTCTAAATAAGAGAATTTGCCAGTTTGATGCGTTTGAGAGGAAAAATGAATTTAAAAATAAATCGGAAAAAGGCAGTTTGGATTTTAAATCAAAAAGGGTAACTTTGTGACATAAGTTTTAATTTATTCTTCTTCGGAAACGCATGAAACTAGCAGGTATTATTTTTCAGAAACTATCGAATCACAGTCTTTTTTTTTTTTTTTTTTTTTTTTTTTTTTTTTTACAAACGTAATAGATTTTTCAGAACAATCCGTCAAAGTAGGTGTTTTGAAATGCATTTTTCGATGAAAGCAGAAAAACCAGTCAATGAAAGGGAGATAAAAGCGTGATCACGTGGTCAAAATAGTTTATAAGTCAATACGTAATTTAATGATAAAAAAAATAGAAAACTGAGTTAGATTACAGATCGCTTCCTTAGTCGAGATTTTCAATTAAATGTCTTTCCGCTAAAAAAAAAAAAAAAAAAAAAAAAAAAAAAAAAAAAGAATTTGTAAGTTTGTCAAAACATTTTGTGCTTGCTGAGCAAAGCAATTGAGAACAGCTTTAAGAGAAGACAAGTCTGGGTGCAATCCTACGGGAAATAATAAAATATGCTTTAAAAAAAAAAAAAAAAAAAAAAAAAAAAGTACTAATCGATTAAAAAAAACAAAAAAAAAAAAAAAACTTGGCGCCAGCTTGGCGCCAACGCATTTAAATGCATAGTTTTAATATGCTTATGATTTGAAACCGGTTGCAGCTTTAAAAGATAATTGGCGATAAATCATTATTTTTTTTTAATCAAATCCATATATTTTTTATTTTGAAAAAGTTCTAATCATCAGAATTTAATGAAATTAATATGGGACCCCATGAATATCTTACATTTTCAAAAAAAAAAAAAAAAAAAAAAAAAAAAAAAAGAATTATCAAGATCGGTACATATTTAGGGAAGTTATGCGTGAAGAAGAAATACATACAGGTCGAAATCATAACCTATTGTACACACGCATCTGACTTGTGTGCTCGGCAGCCAAGCCTACGATTACCTGATAAATGAATGCTTCTAATTGGATGACTGCTTCAAAAATAATCGGAATTTTAATGTTTTTATTTTTAAAAAGTTCTAATCGCAAAAATTTGATACATTTGAAATGGGTCCATGTGGGCATCTTACACTTTCAAACAAAAAAAGAATTATCAAAATCGGCTCATATTTAGGGATGTTATCAGTGAACAAGAAATGCATACAGGTCGAAATCATAACCTACTCCTTGAAGTCGGTTCATAATAAGCAGGCTTTAAGACCCGTCTCCTCGGAAATTACCCTATCAATTTTATTTTATTTATTTATTTATTTATTTATTTATTTATTTATTTATTTATTTATTATTTTATTTATTTATTTATTTATTTATTTGTACGGTAGAATATAAATATAAGATCTTATGTGGCAGGTAGTTTAAAAATAAATTAATTATTACAGAGTTTTTTTTTTTTTTTCTAAAATATAGAAGATTTCTGAAATATTGTTTAATCATTGTTTTAGAATAAAAAGTTTTAATCGCAGAAAAAACTGTCAATCATAAATTTTGATCATAATCCAGTAAGTAGGGGTTCCAAATTTTATCAAAATCGGTCAGGTAGTTTCCAAGGAAATGGATCTTAAATTTTCGCCATAGGGCTGCACCCATACACGTAGAAGAACGTAAAATACGAAAAGAACTTAAATACGGGATTGCTAACTATACCATATTTATGAAAGGATAATTTGGAGGGGGAAAAAATATGCTTTTCGAATGTTTATTTAAACAGAAGCATGCACGAATAATAGAGCAATTTTCGTCAAAGAAAATTTAAGCAATAAAAATATATGTAAATAAATAAATGTAATTTAACAAACTACGACGACCTATGGAATATGATATTTTCAAAAACTAAAATTTTAAGTTTATAAGTAAATTCTGTATTTAAAATAATAATAATAATAAGCATAATTTTTATGATGATCAAAATGTGGCTTACATAATAACAGAGTTATACATTATATACACCATGGTTTGAACATGAATACTCCGGGACCAATGCTTAAACAAATTATAAATGAAATTTCAGTTATACATTTTTCGGCACTTCAATTTTTTAAACTTTTAAGTATTGCACATTTTTATTTTTTATACCGTCGTATAAAGAAACAAGTCTAGTTTTAAATGCAATTGGTTTGAAAGCTATATCTCATTTGAGTTATTATTATTATTATTTGCAGTTTTTAATGCTTTTTTTTTTTTTTTTTTTTTTTTTTTCTAATTGGGGCAGCATTTTATTTTTGGACATTATTCATGGACCAATCAGAAAACGATCAAAAATTGGACATCACAAGGATTCATATATGGTTGATAGCTCTAGACCGAACGAAACAGCCATTTTCCAACTGGTTAGGGGGGGGGGGGGAATTGGGTACGTGTGATCGCAGATCGCACAGGGGGTTTCGTTTAATATTTCTTTCAAAGTAACTTATCCTTTAATTACTACATCCAAATTGTTAATTTATAATTATTAAATTCTTACATAGATAATAAAAAGAATAAATTTAATTTTGAAACAATTATAAAAGAAAGTTAGTTATTTTAATCAAATTAAAAATGTTCAATTCAAATTATTTAAATAAAATCCAAAAATCCAAACTTATTGAAAACTCGAAATTTAAAAAGATTAGCGGAGATATGAGTAAAATTTAAAATTTTAAAAACGAAAAAAATAAATGCTTAAGCGAAATTTAAAATGCTGAATCATTAATAAATCACAATAGTTTTTAAAATAAAAATAAAATTGAATTTAAAAAAATACTATGAATTTCAGATGAACAAAACCGTAGTAATATTAATACTTAAAGTAGCAAAAAATACGAAATTTCTTGTAATTAAATCCATCTTAACATGAAATTTCCAATTTCCATCACCGGGATTCAAACTAAGAACCTTCTGTTTACTAACTAGGTGCTTTACCTCCAAGTTATGATGTCTACATGCAAAACGTCGGAATTAAGTTTTTTTTATTATTTCAATCGAAAAACTGAATGGATGATATTGAAAAAAATAATTTAATTAAAAGGATAGTCTTTTTCAAAATGTTATGATTTGTCATGTGACACGAGGTGTTCTGCTATAAGCACACAAAATTTGAAATCTCTTATTTGTACAGTTTTTATGTATGGACTATATGACGGACAGACAGACAAAGGAAAGTGACGAATAGGGTTTCGACAAATGAAAGAAATAACAAAAATAGAGAGAGCACAAAATTTTAATTTAAATCACATAAATGACGAATGCATAAATTTACTTAAATTTCTTGTTTAAAATTCAGTTTTACTTTAATTCCGGAATTACTTTGCCCCATCATTCAGAATCAAGAATATAATTTATATTTTCAATATATATATATATATATATATATATATATATATATATATATATATATATATATATATTGCTGTATCAATTAATTAAAGGAATAATATTAATTCTAAATTTTTGTAAAACATAATAGTATTATAAAAAGAGAAAAACAACGTTTGTGGATAAATTCCCGCTAAAACTAATGCATTCAAAATTTTGATGATAAATTTATGCTTGGTTATTAAATGAGCTTTTGAGTATTGAAATACTGTTTTATTTTATATATTTATACTCGTATACTCATAATTTCTTCAACTTTAAAACATACTCATTTATTAATATAATTAAAATATACTTCTAGGAAGACCAAGATAAAATATAGTTGTCGTTTTTTTTTTTTTTTTTTCTCTTGCATATAATAATATAGAAACAAGTGATGTTATAAATTGGGAATAAATACTGAAAGATTAAATAATTTTATCTCATTTTTCTGTTCTTTCTTTCTTTCTTTCTCTTTTTTTTTGTGAAAAAAAAAAGAAAATTCATCAAAGACACCTGCAGCATTTTTTTTAATGTATAAATAATCAAAGATTATTATGTTTTTATTTTTAAAAAATAATAAAGATTAGTAGATGAAAGAATAGTTCATAACATACACAACAGGATATAATAAACAGTAATCATTAGAAATATTTCTTAATGATTGGAATAAACAACCGTTAGAAGATATTTAATTTATTTCTTTTATAATTATTATTATTGTTATTACTTATTCAATGGAAAATGTGTTAGAGGTGATGATTGCTTGCTTTTTAATAGGAAAAGAAAACAAATAACTATAATATTGCGCAAGATGGAGTTTGATTATCTTGCAATTTATTTGTTTATTTATTTTGAATGAGTGTGGAGATTAACGCAAAAAAGTATTTATTAATTTTTTATTTATATAGAATATGAAAACATGGAATTTAAATAAAATTTAATATGTTTGAATCAATGAATAGGGATAGAGAACCACTAACTAACGAAATAAACAATATATAATTTAATGCTATAATAATTGCGCAAGATGGAGTTTGATTATCCTGCAATTTATTTGTTTATTTATTATAAATGAGTGTGGAGATTAACGCAAAAAAGTAATTATTATTTTTTATTTATATAGAATAGGAAAACATGGAATTTAAATAAAATTTAATATGTTTTAATCATTGAATAGGTATAGAAAATCACTAACTAACGAATTAAACGATATACAATCTAAAAACTAACATAGGGGAAGTAAAGTACGCACTTTTTATAAATTATGATTAACGAACACATTAATCTAAACTTATGTAAGAAGTGAATAAAATGTTAGAGTAGAACCTTAGGTATGTACAGATTTCCATCATCAACTGGAAATCTGTAAATTATTTCGTGATAAATTGCAATTAAAAAAAAAAAAATTGCTATGCGTATTTTTGCCCGATCTTTTAAGGTAAAAGTTACGCAATGGTGGAGCGACACGCAGCGCGTATTTCTGAAATAATGTCTAATTTTTTTTTCAAATCAAGAAAAATTTAATTTTAAAATAAAACTTTTTATAGAAAGTTTGTTTTTTCTGCATTCAATGTTACAACTATTTTTATTATTATTATTATTTATTTTAGATGGAAGCTGAATATAATTTTTCAAGAAACCTATGGAGCCATTAAAAAGTAAGTCTCTTTAATAATTATAAATCATCTTTAGCAAATTTAAAGCTAAATGATTAGATAATGAGCTTTTTGATTTATGTGTGATAAATTTACGCATACCAGCGAAAAAAAAAAAAAACTTTATTGATTTATTCGAGGCCTTGCATCAAATGCGATGTGCGTAAAGTCTCGTGCGCGAAGGCGTATTTTTCAGTAATTACTGTTTAATTTGAACTTTTGCCGAGAAACTTTTCACGCTATAAGCGAGTTTTGATGGCCGTGCCTTGCGAGTGGTTCAAATTACTGGGCCCAAGTAATTGAGGGGGCCTTTGGTAGCAAAAAATAAGAAAATGATGCATTAGACTTAATTTGGACCTCATTTTTACTCACTTTTCTTTAATAAGAAAGATAATTTGAGGTACACGTAGTTATCTTTGCTTCCTTCATAATTTTCTCTCCAAAACTCTTCACCTCTGCCGGTGCTTCCTGAGATATATTAGTTCATAAGAGGAATGAGAATGTTCCAGAATATTTTAATCTCGGTAGACGACAAGGTAATAGTCATGATAATGAAAAGAAAGCGCTTTCATAAAGAGTATATCTATTGCTTCATTACCAACTTGCCATTTGCCACCATGGCTCCGTCCTAATCGTAAAACAAAAGTGGATCAGGGTAACGTGTCTGTACATTATAAGGGTACAAACGACATAAAATGCTTGAAATTGTGAAATTTTCAATCTTACGCTTAAAAAATAAAACAAATTCAGACAGTTCTGAAAATAATTAATTTACATTCCTTTATAACATATAACACCCTAAAAAAGGCTTTAAACAAAAACTCGAAAACAAACTATCATACATGTACGGTACGTATAAATCTGTTTTTCAATTCGGGTCATAATGCCCTTTTTAACCTAATACATACAACTTTTATAAAATTTATTAAGGATACATAGTTGAATATTTTCATATTTGTGTAGCTAATTTGTTTTGTGAGAAATATGTGAAATTATAAATAACTACACACTGTAAAAAATATCCGTTAATATACACAAACCTTTCCCTAAAATTTTACGGAATAGTTTGATTTTTCCAAGAAAACAGCAGCATTTCCGTTTTTTGCTATTTTGAGATTAAAAATACAGTACCTGTTCCGTAAATCTCGCCGCAAACAGAACATCTTCCGTTTTAAACAGCACAAGTTATCAGTATTTTTAACTGAAAAGTGTCGTGGCGCCATCTGTATGACAAATAGAAAAACATAGCAACATTTCTCTTATTTTTTTCTGTTTTAATTATAAAACGATGGCATATTTTTACAATATTAAAATAATAATAGTAATAATAATTATTATTATTATTAATTCTTTTTAAGTTTCAGATAGTTAAGGAAAGTTTTTTTTTTTTTTTTCAGTTTGATTTGGTTTAATTTATTTATATTATAATATAAAAAGTGCGTATGTTATTTAAAGTGGAAAAAAATCTACTTTTAATTTTAATATATATATCTTTTAATCTATTCAAATTAAGAAGTTCGCACATAAAATTTAAAGTATATTAAAAAGATAGCATATTTTTACAAATTAAAAAATAATGATAATAAGATTTATTAATTCTTTTTAAGTTTGAGATAGCTAAGGAAAGTCTTTTTTTTTCAGTATAATTTTAAATATGTTTAATTTATTTATATCATGATATAAAAAGTGCGAAAAATATTTTAAGTGGAAAAAAAATCTACTTTTAATTTTAATACATACATATTTTAATATATTCAAATTAAGAAATTCGCTCTTAAAATTTTAAATATATCGAAATATATTACCGAAATTATTATCATTTTGGCGATTACGTAAGTTATAAAAATCAATAAATGTAATTAATTTTAATAACCCATAACCCATAGTAATTATCTTTATTGAGTTTACAATAGATCGTCATTCAAAATATTTTTTTAAATACATGTTTTTTTTTGTTTTTTTTTTAAGTGTGTTAGTATCCTTTTATAAAATAAATAAATAAATATGAATAAAATAGCTTTAAAACTCTTCCAAAAAAGAAGGAAACAAAATTTTTTAATACTTTCATTTATGCATGTAATATTTTAAAGGTTAAACTTTTTTTTTATAAAGCTAAAATTAAAAAGCTAACTATTAGAAATTATAGAAAGAAAATCTGTGAAACTTGATTTAGAACTGTCCGTTCAATAAAAAAATATTATCTCTACAAAAATAAACCCGCGTTCAAAAATCTTGTCTTTACTTCATGAAATGTATCCGAAATAAGTAAAGGTATTTGAAATGGTGCTATATGAAATCGTAGCTTAAAGGTATTACACTACCGGCTATGACAGACAAGGTCGTGAGTTCAAACCCCATGGAAGGTTAGTAACATTTCTTCTCTGTTGTTTAAATTAAATGTATATAATGTGTCCCTGATATTAACGTGCCTTTGTAAAGTAAAGAATAAAAATGACAAAGATGTTAGTTTGTCCTTGAAAAATTCTTTTAACTTTTCAAACGAAAATTTTTACATAAAGAAATATTAAAAAACGGAAATATTTTGTGAAAAAACGAAACTATTCCTGGAATTTTTTTTCCGTTAAAAAACGGAAGTAATACTAGCGTCTAGATTACCAGTACTATTTCCGTTTTTTAACAGCAAAATTTTTTATAGTGCAGTAGATGATCAATTAACGAACTTAATCCGTTTCAAAACAGTGTTCGTTAACCAAATTGTTCGTTAATCGATGACAGTTTTTTGCATAGATTTGTCTGGAAATTTAATTAGATCTGTTTTTGAAGCTAAATAATGCATAAAAAATAACACAAATGTTCCTCTTATAATAAAATTAATATCTGTCTTTATTTAATATGGATAGACTTTGATGACTTTGTCCGTGTCTTGGTGTATTTAAAAATAAATAAATAACATGTCCTTTGTAAAAATATTCAGAATATTATTCATTAACTACGGAATTAAATTATATTAATTTGTATCTTTGATCTTTCAAAAATCCCTTAGTTATGTAAAAGATCGTGTTTGCTACAGGACCCGATAAAGCTCAAGTAGAATCTACAGCCTGCTAATAATTTTTGAACGAAATTTCAATTAAAATAATTAATTTACAGTTAAAAATATTTTTTTATAAGGTATATGAAATATAATAAGTGACATTTCTGAGCTGTTCAGCCTTGTTTGGTGTCTCAAAAATGTACGGCCCAACAGGAGTATAGTGGAGGGTATACGGGGGTATACGCCGCATACTGTCTGAATTTTTTTCGAGAACGCCGTATATCCTCTGTATTTCAAATAAAGCATTACCGTATACTTCATCCATAAATGTTCATGATTCTAGCGCATAATCTCTACCTTTAACGTATACCTTCTACATTTTTTACGACTTCAACACTGCGGTCCAAACTCCCAGTAACCCATGAATTAATTAGTCCATGCGTATAGAATTCTTAAAATGTTCTTTTGATTTTTTTGGAACGAGCTACCAGTATACGTGCCATATAAGGTGCTTAGAATCATTCGTTATTCTCACCAGCTATTTTTTTTATCATAAAGTTTACCTTATTTAATCAGCATAGAGCATTTTCGCGATTCAACTAGATAAAATTTTCTGTTTTTAAAAACCGGTGGTAAAAGATTAAAAATTAAACAAAGTGCTCTCGTCGCGAAGCGATTAAGTCGACAATACATGGAATTAAATAAAACTCGGCATATCTGAACTACATCATAGCTTCTTCTTGGATTTGTTTTGTGATGTTTTCGTTAACCGAATGTGTGTTCGTTGTCCGAACATAAAAATCTCTCGAGAATGTGCTCGTTAATCGATCTGTTCGTAAACCGAATAATTCATTAACCGACTACCCAATGCATATTATTAGAGCAGACATATAGGGCAAAATTCTATTTGTTTTCTTCGATCTTTCAGATTGTTTCAGTAATTTTTTTTTAATTCATTTCTCCTTAAGAAAATGAAAATTATTTTTTCTTTTTATTATTAAATGGTATTTTCTAAATTTTTCTGAAATATTGGCTGAAATATTGTTTTAGAAGAAAATGTTTATTTGACTTAACGATAAACAGGTAAGTAGAAAGAATAAATATAGTTACAAAATAAATTTGTGTTTCTTTTATATATTAACTAAAAAATATGCATTTTAAAAGAGAAAAAATTAACTTGTATATTCGTTAAGAAATAAATTGCTAAATATGTTTCCTGGAAATATTACGATGCCATCTATACTCTTAAGCATTACTTAGGAGAACATGTGACTCTTAAAGTTAATGTATATAAGTTATGTGTTACAATGGTTACAACCTGAGGTGCTAGTCGCCGATTTTGACAAGAGTGGAATCGATGGAAAGGTTTTGTCTTGATAAACAAAAAATCCAGTACAATCATACGTTCGAAATGAGCATTAGAGAAGCTGCAATGCAAATTTGAGCCACGAGTCGTAAAACAAAACAGTTGCAATATATCAACGTCTACTAACTAGCTCCACTTCAATAAAAACATCAAAGCCGCTGACTAAGGGGCTCGCCATAAATGTTTATTAATAATATTTTTTTTCAATATTTATTATCCCTCCCCTTTGTCACAAAGTATCACACATCACTTTACCCTCTCCACCCCTCTTGTCACACGTCACTCTACATTACATAAATATATAATTGCAATTCACCAACAAAGCACTATGTTAATGACCATAATTCTAACTTTATTTTTAAACTTTAACTGTCTATTTTAATGACATTTGTGAGCATAACAATACAAATGAGTCGTGTACTTATTTTATATGAAGTAAGGTTAAAGTTTACGAATAAAAACATATTTAATATAGAGTAGCAAT
This sequence comes from Maratus speculifer, assembly GCA_964019185.1. Lineage (NCBI taxonomy): Eukaryota > Metazoa > Arthropoda > Arachnida > Araneae > Salticidae > Maratus > Maratus speculifer. Next base: position 420,771,624 of record OZ025289.1, on the reverse strand, counting down.
AAAATATTAATATGAAAAAGCAATTGAAAACAATAGTATTTTGCAATTTGAAAAAGACTTTAATATATTGGGCTTTAAATCTTGTCTTTACTTTATGAACACAAGATACTTTAATTTAAAATAACTTCAAAATTTAATCCGATGATTCTTAATGCTTTTATTTTAACCAAAATGCGTGATGTCACATTTCTTCTTACAACCTCCCACCCCTTTGTCACTAACTGTCACAGTTTCATGAACTCCCCTCCCAGATCGACATCATTTGTGGACAGTAATATAAAATGTCGAGCCCAGTTAACAAAATAATCAGTAATCTAAATCTTTTATAGTTAATTTCCGCGTTAACAATGTTTTTAATTACTAAAAAAAGTAAATATTATCGCAGTATTGAATTGTATTTCAAAACGTTATTAAAATCTACTCGGGAAGAGAAGAACTTTCCCATCTCGGATAAGTGGCCAGGCTATGCAGAAGCTAAATATCACAGAAAATTGAGAGAAAACGTCGAAGTCATAAGTATAATTGTATGACGAAACGAAATACCTCCAGCCCACTGATAATGGAACGTTTCATGACTAAAAACTTTTAGTCTGAACTATGGCGGAGTATTAGATAGCTTTCATTACAAAAAATAAAAAGCTACCTATTGCAGCCGTCCGCAGGAAAGCACTTCCGGAAAATTTTGCTATGTTTTCACAGATCATGACCCCCAGACCCCAACCACCCTCTGTTCAAATGTTGACACACACACACACACACACATATATATATATATATATATATAGATAGATAGATAGATAGATAGATATAGATAGATATATATAACATATATATATATATATATACAGTAAAACCCCGATATTTCGGATTAAATGGGGCCGAACCCAATCAGGATTATCGAAAATCCGGATTATCCTTAGAATAAGAAAAAAATGAAGTAAAATAAAACATATTTACAGAAAATCACTTTTATGTTAAACTTATTGAATATTTCTAGACAGTAAAAATGTTTACTTTGCTTAATACTTCCGAAAATATTTCAGAAAAAGTTTTTTTTATTCTGAATACGGCGATGAAATAAGTTAATGTTATGGAAATTATCCAATCGCTTCTTAAACTTGGGGACTAAACCGATCCGGATTAAAGGGGTCCGAATTTGCGGGGTTCTACTGTATATCTGAATTTTATCATGCTGTAACTATCGTATTTATGAACCGATTTGAATGAAACTTGGTATGTACATAGTACATACAAATGTCTCGACCGAGTTCGTTGGCCAGCATCATCCGCCATCTTGTTTCAAAATAACGACAGTTTAAAAAAAAAATATTTAAAATTTAAAATTAAATGCGAAAAAATTAAAAGTCGAAAAATATTTTTCTTTTATGTGTTAGAACTAAAAACAGTGATTTCAGAACATTTTTTTATTTCGTCTATATCTTAAAAAATGACAGATTCAGTTTGAATTTCTAGTGTGGCTGACATTTTGAAACAATCTGATTTTTGTCACTTGATAACACGCCTATTTATGAATCGATTTGAATGTAACTTGGTGCGTACATAGTATATAATGAGGTTTAGACCGAGTTCGTTAGCCAGTTCAATCCGCCATTTTGTTTAAAATGGCGGCTATTTAAATTAAAAAAAATAATAATAAAATTAAAATTAGGTACAAAAAAGTGAGAAACTGAAAAAGATTTTTCTTTTATGCATTTGACCTTGATATAAAGATTCCAGAACATTTTTTGTTTCTTCTGTATTTTAAAAAATGGCTGAATTATAGCACTGTTAATTTCCAGTGTTTCTCACATTTTGAAATGATCTGATTTTCCTCACGTGATAATACGCGTAGTAATAAACCGATTTGGGATGTAACTTGGTGCGTACATAGTACATACCGATGTCTGGACCGAGTTCGATGGCCAGTTTCATCCGCCATCTTGCTTCAAAATGGCAAAAAATTGATTTTTTTAATTTAAATTTTAAAATTAGGAGCAAAAAAATAAGAAATTGAAAAAGATTTTCTTTTTGTGTGATTGACCTTGATACAAAGATTCCAGAGCATTTTTTATTTCATCTGTATCTTGAAAAATATCTAAGTTATAGCACTTTCAATTTCCAGTGTGATTGACATCTTGAAACGGTTTAAAATTTGTCACGCGATAATACGCATATTTATAAACTGGTTTGGATATAAACCAATGTTTACATAGTACATATCAATGTCTTGACCGAGTTCATTGGCCAACTTCATCCGTCATCTTGTTTCGAAATAGCAGCCATTTAAATTTGTCAAAAATCTTTTTAATGTATAATGATGTACAAAAAAGAAATTAGAAATTGAAAAAAGGTTCTTTCTAAAGTGTTTGATCTTAATAATGAATTTTGGAGTATTTTTTGCTTTGACTTTACCTTAAAAAACGCCTGAGATAAATTAGTTTGAATTTCTAATGTGAGTGAAATTTTTTTTTAATTTAATCTATTTGCCAGCGACAGCACTCATATATATTAATAGATTTCGATGTGAGTGTGCATGTGCACATGAATTAAGATTTCGACCGAGCTCGTTTGTTTCTTTATCCATCATGTTGTTTAAAATAGCCATACACTTCATGATATCGTGGAATTTGACAACCCTATAAATCGCTTAAAATAAAACCAGATTGAATAAAAGGGGACTAATTTCTAAAAATTCCCATTAATATTTACATTAAGGGTAATTTCAATAAGGGCAATTACATGAGTGTTGACAAAAACTAGAATTCAATCTCAAATAACCGGGTTCCACGGATTTGAGCTTCGTTGTTTGAATAATATAACTTAATTTAAAATAAATAAGCTACATGAAAGCTACTTCTTCCTTCCTGTACTGCCGGAAGGACTTTTGTAAAACTCACCAATTTATAAGCGATGAAGAAGATTTGACTACAAGGAAGCTATCGAAAAATTTTATTATTTGGTTCACAATGAAATCTCTTCTCTTGCATTTGAAGTCATGCATCGATATTCTTTCCAAACGGCGTTTAATATTAATTGAAAAGCCAAGCTTTAAATCTGTGAGATAAGTCTATTTCACACTAACAACTAACACTTCTAACAGATGGATGTAATCCCCATCCGATTATCAAAACCACGGCTGGTGTAAAGAGTCCCTATGTTTTAACACTACACTGAAAAAAATGAAGCACTCAAAAATGAGTAAATTGATGTACTTATATCGAATTGAATATGTTTGGGTAAAAAATGAATACATTGCTTTCGCTAATTTGAAACATCATATGTTATGAAATCCAAACAAAAGATAATTTTGTACCCTCCATTGATTTATTTCATTCATGGGGGCATGAAAGATGCTTATTAATGTAAATATTAAATTATGCGCAATATTTTAAAATAATTTAAAAGTGCTTTAAAATAATGCTCTTGTCATAAAAATTGGATAGTTTGCTAAGAATTTTGCTGCATTTCTTAATAAAAAATCAATTAAACGTTTATTGTTAATAATTTTGAAAAAGAAATAAATCCAAGAAATTTTTTAATCTAATATGTAAGTTCAGTGGGTAGTTCATAGCAATTTATATTTAAACACATCCTTGGAATCAAAAATGCGTAGATATATTTCTCAGTTTTGAGCAAATTTGGATCGGAGCTATTTTGAGTATGTGAAGTACTTAAAATTGAGTAATTTTTACTTAATTTTGAGAATTCATTTTTTTTTCAGTGTAGAACTATCGGAAGTTTTACAAAATATTTCACACCAGAATTTTAAATTTAAACAATTTAAAACTTTATTATTTGACGTTTTGTTTTTTGTATCTTTTCAATTTATTTCATAATCAAATTTTTGTTTTGAACCGAAACATATTCATTACGGTAGCCGTCAAAATGGAGGCCCATGGTATTTCTAGTGTTAAGCACTTTTACACTGACATCCACATTTTTGAATAACAAGTGACCAGCCAAATGTCATAAATGGTCCCTGATGACAAATCGGATCTCGACCGGTAGAAGTGCCCTGCGTTTAAGCTAGGATATCCACCTACGCAACTCGAACAAAGTTCGTCATCAATTTTTGATAAAAGAATTTTTGAAATGTTCTGAAAATGATAGTACAAAAATAATAATAATCTGAGTTAAAAGCCTCATTCCTATTTCAGACTAAAAATTGTCAAAAACACTCTTTTTTTCGTTCATCTAATATGGACAAATTTCCGCGTCAACTGAAATAATAAGGTGCAACAGCCGTTAAAGAAAAAAAAATGATTTTTTGGTATAGGATTCTTGCTGCTTTCAATAATCTCTGATAGAACTAAATTATTCTATAATGCAAATGAAAGTAAATTTAATATAACATATACAGGAATACCATCATAGATACAAATAGAGCCTTCCTATAATAATAATAAAAAAATCATTTTTAAAAAGAAAACAGCCGTTAGATCCTTATTCTCAGGTGGTGACCAGTGTGACCGTTTTTTCAAGCTAAAAGCAGGCTAGATTTGGACTGACAACAAGCTAAAAATAAATTCGATGGTCCAGCCATCTATTGATGGTCAGTATATCAACAGACTGACAACTATCTTTTAGCCTGAGTTTTTAGCTTGATTTAGCTTGTTGTAAGTCCTACAACAGTCCAGATTTCTTACAACAATCCAAAAACGGTCACACTGATGGTGACATTACGTCAAAAGTGCAATTTCTCATTTTGATCCACATTTCTATTCGCTTGTAAAAATAAAACAGTTTGTATTTTTATTCTTCCATAAAAATTATTTTAAATTGTTTCAAATGCATCAATGGCTACATGTTTTGGAACTACTTTAAATGCTTCCCATAGTACTGTTAAAGGTGTTTTAAAAGTTCGGTACTAAAGTAAAACACGATTAAAAAAAATAATAATAATGAATCGGAGAGGCATGCGGTTTACTGATAAATATTCAGCGTAGTATGGGATTTTGTATGATGCCAACAAAAAAAAATTGTTCAAAATCTCAACAACAGAGGACGCCATTGCACTAAATTCCATAGAGTAATTGAATATTGCTCACACAATACAAGATGTAATTGTAAAAGCATTAAATAATACTGAATAGACATTTTTTCATATCCAAGTATTGTTTTTTATGACCAATATTAAATTATTCCATGATATTATTTGTAATAGTACCCTCTATTGTCGAATTCTTTTTTTTAATTTTTACTTTCGTACCGAATCTTTTAAATACTCGATACATATACTATTATAATATTTTATACATTTCTTTTGATAAGCTATATACATGATATGAGCATTAAATGAGCATAATATGATTAAAATATTGAGTATTTTGTGTTCTGTTTCCACATTTTTTTACCTACTTCTAATTAATTGATCAATATTATATATATTGCAAAACACGTAAGTAAACGTTCATTAATCATTCTTTTAATTCATGCAGAAAACTTTTGCAACTCTCAAAAAGCACTTCATCAAAATTTAAATCTTATTAACTTTTCCTGCAATTTAAAACCTTTATAATTGCTGTTACTCAATCCCATAATTATTGAAACTCTAGGATATAAATCTATGTTGGCAATTGATCATGATAATTCATAAAAGACACAATATACATTAGAAATTATTTTTATTTTACTAAAACTGGAAATAAATCAGCTTTAAATGGGGCAATTAACCACAGCTGCGGGAAAGTATAAATAGGCGTCACTATAACAATGATAGATGTTTGTTTATTGGAATCTGACAGCTGCAAAATATTGTTTTTCTGAGAACTGACGGTAATTTTAACGGCGAAAATGAGCAGTTTCTCTAATTGTGCTGGGGGAGATAATATTTCAGTGAAAAACCAAGTTGAAGCTTTGGAACTCTGGAATTTACTTTTATGGAAGAGTGGTGAGTAAATCGCATTAAAAGTATTCTTTGTTTTTCGTACAACAACGAATATTCTGGCGCAATTTCAAAGCTTTTTGATACGTATATGCATGAAATGTTTAGGTATCCTCATTCAGATTTCAATGAATGAAACGTATTTATTCAATTTTCAACGAAAGAAATTACATACAGTTAATTTCAGTACGTGCGTATCGTATATTTTATTTTATATAACTATTTATTTTTAATGTATGTTCACGTATAACACTTGAACGGGTTCTCTAATTTTTATTTAATACTTGATTTTTTTTTCTTTTTCTATCTTTACAAGAAGAAAGTATTGAATTCGTGAAAACTTTCGAAATCCGGTTTTCAACGGATTTACACGTTTTAGGAGTCCGAGAACCCGAAAAACATGTTTTTACAAAATATTTGTCTGCGAGTCTGAGACTCTGTCTGTCTGTATGTGACAATAATTTTGAGAGCGTTCTTTCTCAAGAACTAATGCATGGAATTTGACAAAATTTTAGATTCTGTTAGACCATGATACAAACTAGATCTGATTTGGTGCATATCGCTCAACAGGTGGCTCCAGGGGCGTAAATCCCGGGGGGGGGGGGTATGGGGGGGGGTGCAGGGGAGTAAATCAGTCGGAAAATTTCGTATTTATAGGTAAAACAATAAACTTAGTCGAAAAAAAATTGTATTTATCTATATAAACTTATAAATTAGAAAAATGAAAAAAAAAAAAAAAAAAAAAAAAAAAAAAACAGTCGGGAAAATGTCCGTTTAGTCGGTAAAATGTTATTTGCTACAAAGACTTAGAAATTGGAAAAACGAAAAAATCAGTCGGAAAAATTCCCGTTCGATAGGGAAAATATACGTTTAGTCTTAAAAAAGTACCTATAAGGACTGACAAATTGGAACAATGTTCGTTTAGTCGGAAAAAAGTTATTTACTATGATGACTTACAAATTGGAAAAACTAAAAAATCAGTCGGAAAAATTCCCGTTCGATAGGAAATATGTGTGTTTAGTCGGGAAAGTGGTATTTACTTATAAGGATTTACAAATTGGAAAAAAGAAAAAGTCAATAGGAAAAATTCCCGTTTGATCGGAAAAATGTACGTTTAGTCGAAAATAATATACATATATATATATATATGCATCCCCCCCCCCTCCCCCGAAGAAGAAATCAGTCGGAAAAAAATGGTATTGACATGTAAAAACTTAAACTGGAAATATCATTCGGAAAATCTCCCCTTACATCGGAAAAGGCGTGTTTAGTCGGAAAAAATAGTATTACGTATTTTCCTATAAAAACTTAAATTGGAGAAACGGAAAAAAAAGTCTGAAAAATTCTTGTTCGGTCGGATATAAATTGGAAAAACGAAAATATCATTCGGAAATTTTTTCGTTTCCATCGGAAAAGGCATGTTTAAACGGAAAAAATAGTATTACTTACAAACCCGTAAAAATTTATAAATTTGAAAAACGAAAAAGTCAGCCGGAAAAATTCTTGTTAGTTCGGAAAAAAATGGTATTAACCTATAAAAAATTATAAATTGGAAAAACGAAAATATCATTCGGGAAGTTTTCCGTTCCATCCGAAAAGGCATGTTTAGTCGGAAAAAATAGTATTACGTATTAACCTATAAAAAATTATAAATTGGAAAAAGGGAAAGTCAGTCGGAAAAATTTTTGTTCGATCGGAAAAAAGTAAGTTTAGCCGAAAAAAAAAAAACAAGTATTAATTTATAAATATTTATGAATTGGAGAAATATTTTTATAGTTTTTAATTAAATAAGAAAAATAAGTTAGATCGAAGAAAACCTGTAAAATTTTATTCGTAATCGGATTTATTTACACTTGCAGTTTCTAATTAGAAAAATAAAAAACAATTTAGAACGAAGAAAACAAATTTGTTCTTAGCCGGAGCTATTATTAATTAATTTAACTAACTGGTAATTTACTAATTACTTGAATTTCCTAATTATTATTATTCCTTATTATTAATATATAGTTTTATTTTTATTTTTTATTTTTTTGATAAAACTATTCAAAAATTTTTTGATTTGATAAACATTGTGTACTCGGAAACCCCGATATGACGGAAAAAAATGTTAATGTACGTATTTTAGCAATGTTAATGTTATTTGTAACCGTGATATTTTAAATGAACCCTTAATATTCCGATTTTTTTTCCCCTGCGCTTTTTGGTTTCGAGATATCGAAATCCACCTTTATTGATTTACTGTCGGAAAGCTTTTAGTTTAGTCTCGAAATTTTAAGATATGCTGATTAAAGTTAAGAAATTTCTATTTTTTTACCTAAATTTTAAATTTAGTTTGAAATATGTATCACAGAATTTATGCGGTATCCGATGAAAATTCAAAACTGAAATACAAATATTTTGTATTTTTCCATATCAAAATCTGGATATTTTCCACTCCATACAAATTTTACCTTTTAATTTAAAATAATTATGGTTTTAATTATTCCTACTAACTAATTTTGTGTTTTATTTTTATTTTATTAAAAAAAATTAAAAATGTGAAGTTGTTTTTTATCTTATTTAAAAAAATTAAATTAAAAATTTTAAATAGATTTTATTTACTTTGTTACATAATTTTTGATTGATTTAAAAAAGTGCTTAAGAAATTTATATGATACAGGATGAAAAAATGAAAATATCCAAATACTTTGAATTTTTATTTCAAAATAATCTGTATATTTTACAGTCTATACGAGTTTACTTGTCTCAGAAATATTACGTTCGTTTTCTTTTTCCTGCAACTATTGTTTTCAATTTTTTAAATATTTTTATTATTACTACTACATTTTGTTTAGTCTGAAAAATGAGGGGTAACACCAAATTGTCGCGCTGCTTTAAAGTTTGTCGTTAGAAAGAATTAAATCTTATATTTAAAAAAAAAAAAAAAAAAAAAAAAAAAAAAAAAAAAAACGTATTTTTGGCAAATTTTTGTCTCTAAAATATTCCCCAAGCAAAAAGATTACAATTTTACTTTAAAAAAATAACCGCTAAAGAGATTTTAACCGATTGTAAATAAATAAATAAATAAATAAATAATAGAGACAGAACATTGTTTTCTGTTCAATGTAAAACTTGGGTACCTAGATGACGGGGCGCTGGACCTCCCGCCCTATGTGTCAGTTACAAAACTTACAGCTCGAAAATTGGACAGAAAATACTTCTTATGATGTAAACGGGCATTAGATGGAATTTTTGAAATTATTCCCCTAAGAGGGACAAGCGGCGGAGGGGGGGGGGGTTAAAAATTCTGGAACAACTTGCCATATCTCAGCAAACATTTAAGGTGGGAGCGTGGAATTTCAGAAAATAAACCTATTAAAAAATTAAAAACATAATTCAACGATTTTAGAAATTCCCTATAAAGGGTTTAAAAAAGGAAGGGGGTCGAAAAATTTAGTACATTTGGCGTATCTCAGCAATCTTTTTAAATAAGAACATGAAACGGCATAAAATAAAATTATTAAAAACTAATTAAATACGTGTTTCAGCTTTTCTTTAAAATATCCCCCCCACCCCCTCGAGGAGGTTAAAGTGGTGTGGAAAAATTCCATATTTTTTTGGACCTATCATAGAAAAGCCCTCAGATCATTCTTTCATATTATAAATCTATCTTTCTTCCCGTTGACCCCCTCCTATTTCCCTACCGGGGACAATTTTCGATCTTTTTTGAAATTGTAGCGTTTTATCATTTTAGTTCGGGGTTTTTTTTACGGGGCCCTCCGATAAATATTATTTATAATATATGAAAAAATCAGTTAGGGAAAGGGTCTATTCTGGTAGGGAGGACAATTTCCGAAATATGGCCTAATCTCTCTTGTGATATATCACGGGGGACCACTTTTCTAAATTTAGCCAGCACCTTTCATGTAATATATCGTTGGAAAGCCCTGTGACTGCTTATTCGTATTATGCACTAACCGTGATCCTCTCGGGAGGTACGATTATTGTATCCCATCAGGAGACCTTCTAATAATGGGGAAAATATATGGTTATATAAGACTATTAATAACATCAGATTATTTGACTAACTCGATACACTAAGTCATAATTATCTTGAGAATTATGTATGAATATACATATATATACAGTCGGCTCTTATTAATTTGAAATCGGATAAGTTGAATTTTCGCTTAATTCGAACTAAACATGAAGTCCCGATTTTCAATAGTAGAATAACATTAAATTTTTTCATTTATTCGAACTCATTTTCTCTTGACTTTGTTTAATTCGAACTAACAAGACTCTTATTTCTTCCTTTTTCTTTCTTTTCTCCCAGAGTTCAGATTTATGAAAAAAATTTCTTTCTTTTTTTTTCTTTTTTTTTTTGTCAGAATTGTTCTGAACAAGTATACATATAGTCCTATGCATTTGATATCCTCTTTTTTAGTGCCCTGTCTGTCCATCAATGACACCTCCACCCTATCTTTGTTTCTGCTTATTCCTAATACTTTAATCAGTTTATGTATTTATATATTTTAATTTAATATTAAATCATATTTTAATGATAACAACCGAAATATATTTAAAAAAAAATTATAACATTAATTTTTTTTAAATAGTATCGCTTTAAACATGTTTTCCACTCTTATTTTCCATAATTCGAACGCTGCATAATTCGAACATTTCTTGTGGTCCCGACGAATTCGAATTAATGAGAGCCGACTGTATATATATATATATATACACTGTTCAAAACAATTAAAGGATATTTGAAGTTTTATATAAAATAAAGATATAAATGAATTTTTTGTGCCGAAAATAGAAGAAGAGAATCACAAATGCAAATTTTTCTGGTTTTCAAACTGTGGAGTACGCAAATTTTGAGTTCGACGTCAAAAACGTCGCTTCAGCGGCAGCGAATGAAATTTGACTTTCAACTGGATAAAAGAGAATGAAGACAAGGATGATCGGCATTCAGTGATTGCTTTGTTTCGATGAGTACGATGTCTCAGCGAAGTCATTTGACAGATTCAGAAGCTTGGAGAATTGTTGGTAGGTTAGAAGGGGGTCAAACTCAAGCCGAAGTAGCGCAAGCCATTGGAGTGTCACAAAGTGTCATTTCCAGAATCTGGAACCGTTTTTTGGAGAGTGGATGTGCAGGCCGAAGACCAGGGCAAGGTCGTAGATGGGCAACAACGCCCAATGAAGATCGGTATTTAACGTTAACAGCTCGGAGACACCGAAACATGAACGCTACTCTTCTCTAACAACACCTTCGCTCGGCTACAGGCACCACGATTTCAACTCAGACTGTCCGAATCCGGCTCCATGCAGTAGGTCTGTATGCTCGCCGACCGATGGTATGTGTTAGATTAACATCAAGGCATCGTCGTGACCGCAGGGAGTGAGCAACCAAGCATGTCAACTGGAGGAGAAATGAATGGAGCAATATTCTGTTTTCTGACGAGTCCCGTTTTTCTGTGCATCCGGATAATAGGCGTATTTTCATCTGGAAGGACCGTGACAGTAGGAATAATCCTGCGTTCGTGCACGAAAGTGTCAGATGTGGCTGTGGAGGAGTGTTGGTGTATGATGGCATCTCCATTGACGGGCGCACTGACCTCTACATCATTCGAGATGGAGCTCTGACTGGTCGCCGATATAGGGATGAGATCCTCAGACCTATTGTAGTCCCTTACGCTGCAGCAATCGGAGATAACTTCATTTTAATGGACGATAACTGCAGGCCACATCGTGCAAACCTGGTGGAGGATTTCCTTTTCGAGGAAGGAATCGTTCGAATGGAATGGCCAGCGTGTTCTCCAGACATGAATCCAATCGAGCACGTTTGGGATGCTCTAGGAAGACGAGTTTCTGGCCGCCAAGAACCCCCGCAAACTCTCCAAGAACTGGAAAGAGCTCTTCTGGAAGAGTGGGGAAGAATACCCCAACTCGTTATTAATAGCCTCATTGAGTCCATGCCTCAAAGGTGTTCAATGTTGCTGGCCGCCCGTGGAAACCATACCCCCTACTGAAAATGATTTTCTTCGAAGAAAACACCTTTTCTTATTCTTTTTTTCTCATATGCACAAATTGTGTTTTTTTCCTTTTGTACACAAATGCGCAATAAAATGCATTTTTTTCTGCCAAACATGTGTAATTTATTCTCATATAACCTACTATGTCTGTCGACCATGTATCAATCAGCTAAAAAGTTTCCCAGATACAAAATCCACCTAAAACTGCAATATCCTTTAATTGTTTTGAGCAGTGTATATGGATGTATTTATAAAAGTATATATATATATATATATATATATATATATATATATATATATATATATATATATATATATATGTATGTATATATGTATGTATGTATGTATACATTAGTCCTAATGTTCGCCATAGTACTCGGAAAATTTCCTTCTTGGAGTCGGAATTTTATGAGCCTACACCCCCCTACGCGACTAGGGTGGTTTACGCCCCTGGGTGGCTCTGCTATGCTGCATTACTCACAATTCCCACAATAGCCATATCTCAATAACTAGTGCATATATTTTCATAAAACTTTAGATTTAGTTAGTACTTCATATAATACAGTGCTGATTACGTTTTGGTGCAAATCTCTCTACAGGTGGCCCTGTTGTGGTGCATTATTCATGATTACCGCAATAGCACTGTTTCATGAACTAATGCATGGATTTTCATCAGATTTTAGATTCTGTTAGGTTAGCCCCCAATATAAATTAGTATTCTTAATTTTTTGAAGTTAATAGCTCAACAGGTAGCTCTGCTATGCGCAGCGTCGTGCGAAATGGGGGGGGGGGGGAAGAAGGGGGTGGTCGCCCCGAGCGAGGGAATTTAGGGGTCGACAAATTTATACTACCGACGTCATTTTTTGGTCTGTCACAATAAAAAGTTGGGGGTTGGGGCGCCAAATTCGAACTTTACCCCAGGCGCAGTTTTCTTTTCGCACGCCCCTGGCTATGCTGCATTATTGACGATTAATGCAGTAGCTCTATTTCGGGAACTAAAGCACGAATGTTCATCAAATTTCAAACTCAGCTAGTCCCTGATATTAATTAGTATTCGTTTGTTTTTGGAGTAAATCGCTCAAAAAATGGCGTTTTTATCCAGTTTTTTTTTTTTTTTTTTTTTTTTTTTTTTTTTTTTTTTTTTTTTTTAAATCGATTTTTACATTGATTTTATTTCAAATATTAATATAAGGGTTTTCATTAATTTTTAGATTCAGTTATAGCTTGAAATCAAGTATTAACAAGAGTCTATTATAACGGGAGTTCATAAATATATCGTGTTTCATTTCAGTGAAACATACTTATTATGTACATATACATTGTAACATGACTAATTTATTTTGTCAACTCCATTTTATGCTACTTTACTAAAAATACTAAAACAAAAACAACAACTAAAGGAATGTATGAGAACGATTTCAAAATGAAATATATAAATATTTGAAATTTTAGTTTATATTGAAGCATACTTACATTGTTACATGAATGTGCAAAAAGGTAGAGCATAAAAATAGTCAAAACGGTAATGGTATATTCTGAATGGCAATTTGTGTGATTTACGGTAGCTTTCATTTTTATTTCAGAAATACACTTATGGGGTAATGAATGAAATTTGAAAATGACTATTGAAATTTCGTTTAAAGAAAATGATCACACTTCAAGGGTAGAATCAGAACCGGAGTCATAAATTTCATGATCTATCAAGAAACTCCCCCGCCCCCCAACAAAAAAGAAAAAAAAAAAAAAAAAAAAAAAAAGAGGGACAAATTTTTAGAACAACATATTTTATTTATATGTTCATTACATTACTCATTATTAGCTAAAAAAGTTTTTTCTCATCATATATGCATCCTTTTTCTCAAAATCAAAATCTGGTCTACTCCTTATCCATTCGTTACTAAAATTCAACCATTTTGTATAATTGTAACAATTTGAAACACACAAAAGTAAGCTTTAATGTATAAAAAACAAACTGCTAAAAACTGATTGTGTAAATATTTATATTTAGAAACTTATTATGAAGACGAACAATAGCCACATCAGCAAGTGAACTTCAGATTTATACATCTGAAGTTCTGAGTTTATATAAAACGAGCAAAGAAGTGAAGTGAGGTCTTATAATTCATCATTCCGAATGTATAACTCTTATGATATAAATGCTGTTATCATTTGATTTATCGGATCCTCTGTCTCGCTCTCTCTATCTTTTACATACTTATGCGAGAGATAGAAAAAGAGGGGGAAATAACTCACCAGTTGTAAAAAGAATTGAAAAAATAAATTTATATCCCCAATACTTTTTTCTTTGTATAACAATTGTTATTTCTGAGTAAGTTTTCCTTGCTATAACAAAGAATTTTGAAATTCATTTTTTGATGACAATTATTATTTTTTTAACTAAATGAAGTTTTAGAAAAGAATATGACAAAGATTTGTCTATTTTCAGATATTTTAATGAAATCTTTAAGAATACCTTAAAATAGTTTTACGTTTACCTTAAAATTGGTCAACCGATCGATTTTTGTATAATTAATTTTTCTTTGTGAATATTTTGACACCTTATTACTACGGTAATTATATTACGTGATATTTTAAATTTTGTTAATGTACTTATCGCGATTACTCATACAAATTAAAACTTTGAATGACTTTTTTTCTATGCCCATATTTTATTTACTTTTATGTTTTTTAAATGCGAAAGCTTTTTTTTCGTTTTTCTTTCTTTCTTTTTTTTTTTTCTTTTTTTGTATTTGGAAGGATATTTAAAATTTCTGTACACGTACTTTATTATATATGTGATAAATCTGCACATGAAATTAATCTTCAGATTTTTATTAATTTAAAAAAATAATAAAAGTATTTGAAGATGTATAAGGTTTCATCGTTTTACACTATATATATTAGTAAATTAAGTTATTGTAAATGTAAAGTAAATGTAAAATCACATGTATCTAAAAAACCATGCGCTGTCTTGTATAATACATATTTGCAAAATCTTGAAAAAAAAGCGTAAAATTATAATTTTTTAAGAAATAGTAAAGTTTAAAAAAATTTTTAATTAAACATACAGTAAAATAAAATTTCCTTTTCTTAAATGAACTATTAGTTGAACATTGAAGTGGAGTAAATTCATAATTTGAATATTCTTAAAAATATGTAAAATTGTTGAAAAAACAAACTGTCTCCTTAAATAATATTTAAATGTATAAGGCAAAATATATGCTATTTAAAAAAAAAAAAAAAAAAAAAAAAAAAAAAACAATTTTAGATTGACTGCTTATTAGCTATTACTGTGCAGATAATAATTATAATGAACAGTAATAAATCATATAACATCAAATTATACAGCTATAATATTCTACAAGAAAAGAAAGGGGGGGGGGAATACTTTTGATTACATTTTCACAAGAAAATTTATGAATTTTACCTTTTTACATTTTTTGCGCGAGATTTTTTTTCTTTTTAATACAAAGTTATGGCGGTTTTGAGATATCAGCAGAAAACTGTTCGCAAAACATACATTATAAAATCAAAGAAATCAAGAAAGAAACTGATCTACAAATGTTGGTGACAAAGTTTGTTACCTACATAAGAAAGAAGACATGACAAGCTAACAACATTATATACTTATACTCAAAGTATTTCAATTTAAGAATACTTTAACTTAAGAATACTTGGAGACGAGCTACCAGTATGCGTGACGCATAAGGTGCTTAGAATCCTTGATTATTCTCACCAGAAAAAAATTATTGTAAATTTTGCCTTATTTAATCCGAGTATTCCCCCCCCCCCCCAATTCAATTAAGTAAAAATTTCTGTTTTGAAATACCGGTGGTGAAAGATTAAAAATTCTATAAAAGACTCTAATACCGAAGGGGTTAATAGGGATGTAACGATGGGTATACTGTGGTATATCCCCTGTACCTACTGGGTTTCTTTATAGAATACCGTATACCCTCTGTTTTTCATAAAAGCTTTAGTATATTATACTGGTAGTATATAGTCTCTGCCTAATAGCGTATAAAGTTTGCCTTTTTTACGACTACACCACTGATTTTAAATTTTATTAAATGGGATACATTATTTCTTTGTTCTATTTGTGTAAGTATTTTTCTATATTTTTAATCATCAGTACTCATTCAATTCTGTTCCATTTGTTCAATCACGATCTAATTATTAATTTCTTGAAAAAGCCTCATTTATTTCTGTTGAAAGTTAACTACTTTACAGTTCCAAATGTTAGATATCCCTGTATTATACCCAGGATATTTTTCCACAGTTTATTTAGGCACTTTATCATATCTAAAATGGCAATGAAAATTATCATTTTATACCTTCGAACTTTAAATCTAGCTTTATATTTTCTTAGTTATAACCCTCATAGCATGCATGGTCACAGTGAAGTCACAATGACATCACTGTGAGTCACTGTGGTCACATCACATTTGTGACCAAAATGCCACCACTCAGTGATGTCACATTGTGATTGAGATGTGATTTTCTTAAAAATCTTTAGAAAACTACAAAAATTCTTCAAAACATGTTATTTACTTTAAAAAAAACTTGTCACAACGTCACTTTTGTCACAGTTTCGTCACGATGTTAATGTCAAAGTAGTCACAAATGACACATTTTTCACAAATTTGTCACACCGTGACTTCATAAAGTGGTCACTATGTGACATCCCAAACGAGCTCTAAAACGGCCATAACGACTTCACATTTTAGTCCTTGTGACTTCACATTGACGTCACGTGCCGTCACATCGACAATCGATGGTCACAAAGTCACAGTGTGACTTTACAACGACGTCGCAGTGACGTCACCATGCCTTACGGGAAGTATTCATTACAAATAACTGAAAGTTGTTTTATATTTATCACATTTGACGATAGCTTTTGAAATTATTTTTTGTTTATGCACATACTATAAATGAATAAATAAATAAAAAATCAAGAAACGTTCCTCGGAGAAAATAAGCAACTAGTTATCTAGAAACTATTTTCTAAAGATTTCTGTTTTCCTATTCCGTAGCAGTTCTCGTTGAAGTTGATGACAAAAGTACTGTGAATCGAAAATTCTAGAAATTATTCTCAGAAACGTTCGTTGAATTTTTTTGGCAACCTAACTGTGTATCATTACGCAAAAACGTTTTTGGATTTTTTTTTTTTTTTTTCGTTTTACATTGTAAAAAAAAATTATATTTATCGACTTTTTTTTTTTTTTAATTGCAATTCAGAAAGGTCCGTTTTCTTAAAATTTTAAATGAACTACAAAATGCGAACACGCCTTACACTGCAACATATTTTAACAGAATTTAATACTTTTGTTCGTCTGTTGAAAGTCTGGTCTCACTCTAACTTTCATGATTGTGCTTCTGTTAATACAAGATTCATAAATAATGTTACTGATATCATAGTATGTTTCCTATTTAAAATGAAGATTTTAGTATTCTTAGTTCGTCTACAATGACGCTCAAAAACCTCGGATTCATTAAGGTCTCTGACGAAAAATGAAGTAAATTTCACTAATATGCATTATTGATGTGCCTGATAACATGTTTCCTAAAGAAAATTATGTTCTCAGCATTTATATGCCTCTTGAAGCACAAAAGATTTCTATTACATTGGTGCTCACACACCGCAAATTCAAATAAACACATTTTAGAACTCTTTTCGTATCCAAATTTACAATACATTAATGTACTGTGAATTACGAAAATCCATATACAAAACGTATTTTATGACGTGATTGTGTTTTTCATATGTCTGAAAAGTGTTCTGTTCTTAACCCTATGGATCCCAAACCACCCGAGATAATTTGAGATATTTTAAGTCGCATATCTTAATTCCCACCACAAAATTAAAACAGCAATATTTGCTTTAAAAAAAAAAAAGAAATTAGTTATTGAATTTTTCTGGTGGGAAGTCAGATTTTCTGAGCTACATGATTTCTAGAACGTGTTCTATCATGGGAATTAAAGGGTTAATATGTTGCAAAGGTGTGTTACTATCTAGAAATGTGTTCTAAAATAGTGTTATTAATTGTGTTAAAATAGTGTTATATATAGTGTTGATAAAAAAATTTTCTTACAACAGTGTTGTGCTGCACATCACGTTGTCACCAAGTTAACAACACATTGTAAACACCACACAATTCAGAACACAATAAAACATCACACATGTAAAACACTTTATGCATGGTAACTTTAAAAATTACGCAATTTTAAAAAAGAAATAAGAGACAGTTTGCTTTATAGAAAAAAAATGCAGGAAATTACTGAGTGAATTGTTTAATTTTACCAATAAATATCAATAATTGCTTTTATGGAAAAATTATCCAATTTTTAACAACACCTTTTGCATAATTTTTTTTTTGCTGTCACAACACATTCACAGGTCAGTTAATGTTCTAAAAGTGTTTCATGAACTTGCAGAGTAGGCATAGTTTATTTAAAGTGTGATTTAACAATATTCTGATTTTCTAATGTAATAAAATTGCTATCATTATTGCGGTATAAGATGAAATCCTATGTAATAAAAAAAAATTCCATGCAACATTTTTTTTTTTTTTTTTTTAAATATGGAATAATGCAAAATAATTCAGGCACACTATCACCCGTGAATGCTATTTGCTGCAACCGCGTTTTCATCTTCTGCGAATTTAAATGTGCCTAAAAATCTCTATAATTCACGTTTTATGTATAAATTCTATAGATCACATAGAGATAAATATATTATCGTCTGAAGGCGGGAAATATTGAAAGTGTGTTTTAGATTTTATAATCTGCTTTTAATTGAAATAAATTTTGAACATTGTGTGGTGCGCGTATAATATAAATAAATACAAATAAAATACAGCGCAAAAGAATTTGGATGTCAATGAATAAATTAATAAAAGTGCGCTTTGAGTTGTGTTACGAATTTAACATACCATGTAAATGTATAAAAATCTTTAGCTCATACACAAGAAGTGCAAAATATTTGAATATATTATTGTTTTATGCTGTTTATTACCGAAAATTAATGTTCTGTCAAACATTTTTCAAATTGTGTAATGAGACATTTTTTTTTCACCATGTTAGAAGATTTTGTAACAACATTCTGGTAGTGATGGAAAGTGTTTAAAAATCTATTCATCATACATGGTTTTTATTTTTTTTTCTTTTACTTATGTGACATAATACATGACCAACAAATATCTGCAACGTCTTTGTTTAAAAGCGCACAACGTCTTATTAGTGATATTTTAATACACTGAGAAAAAAAATATACCTCCTTCAACTAGAATGAATAGTTAGTCACTTTCTGAACACCTAAACTAGAACTATAGATGAAGAATCTATGCGAATAGGTTAAACAACTAAGCTGAATAGATGAAATAACATACCATTTCTAGTCTCTCGTTTTCTTGGTGACAAAACGATATTGAATCATTTCAGTAACGAGAAATACTCGCTTAATTTCGGGAATGGTTTCATAAACTAGAATTATAGTTTTTAAATCAAAGCTCTTGTGTTCGCATTTATTTGTAGAGATTTTTAAATAAATTGGACAACGAGATTATGGGAAAATGCTTGGGAATTCTAGTAGGAGACTCTAGAATTCTAAAGCTAAGTGAGTTAGAATTTATAAGGATGACATGGAACTATTTTTTCTAAAGCCACAATTTAGATTCTAGATGCCAGAACTATATTTTTCTCTCAGTGTATGCAATCAAATAAGGATTTTTTTTAAAGAGAAGAATAACAGATTTAGTATCTTAATAATCGATTAATACTGTATATGTAAGACACACAAATTTACATGACAGTAATTAACAGTTATGACATTAATTTATAGTTTTCATTTATCATAATCGATTTTTATCCAACTAAATGAGGTTCGATTAAATTTCAATATTATTCTCAATAAATAATCTCTTCTTGTGTGTTTTTTTTTCTTTTTTGAACAATAAAAGAGCTGATTTTCTTTAAATTTAAAGTTTTTTTTTTTTTTAACAACAATGATTGATGATGATTTATTGCACCTAATTGCAGGAACTATATAAACTGTTTTCTGCGCCTCACATTATGCCGATGATATACTTTGATATTCTTTAAGCTTCTTCATTTTTACTTCTAATGAGCTAAATATAATAAAAATATAATGAAAAAAATTATATGAGATAATTTATATGAAAAATGATAAGGGAAAAAATTGTTGTTATTGGCGTTTAAATATTTCAAGATTAGAAATGTTTATATTAATAACAATTAAATTATATATATTTATTTCACTTTTATGTTATACAAAAAATAAAACAGTCCTAGTTTACATAAATGGAATTTTATATTCTGTATATTTTAAGCTACATTCGTTTCTTTATTTTAATTTCCATATTATCATAATAATTTTAATTAAATCGTAACACAATTTTTAAGTTAAAAAAATATTGTTTTTTTTTAGGGGAAGGGGGGGCATTATTATTATTATTATTATTTTAAATCAGAACAAGAAAAAGGTTTTGCGCCAAGTTTGGACGATAAATTGCGCAAGGCTATGACATTTAAAATACCGCTAACTTGACTGCTAGCGTAAACTGTGTCTTCTTTTTTGTATGTCAAAGTTGCTCTCATTTTTGGCGTCTAAGGTTTTTTTTTTTTTTTTTCGTCAAAGTTGGAACGGATGTGCGGTGCGTTTGTATACATGTGAATGTCTGCGTGTGTATATGCAAGTATATATCTGCATACACTTTTGCAAACAAAAAAGAAAAAAATTCCTCATAAAAATATATAATGTGCCGGCAGCACAATCGTAGGAACATCCATATGATTGGAAGTGATTTTAATGTTACTCAAAGAAATTTTCTTTATTTAATTGAAGAATTTATGTTTCTAATACGAAAATGCAACAAGCAGCATAGTTTCCGGAATAACCAAATGATTGGAAGAGATTTTTATGTTATAAAAATTTTATTCTCTTGATTGGAAAATTTCTGGAAGCTTTAAAAGTGTTCCTGTTTTGAGAAAATAGAACATACTTAAAAATTCTATTTCTGATCCGAAAAAAGTAAGAGGCAGCACAGTTGCCGAAACACTCCTATAATTTGATGAAAATGCAACTTTAGATTAGCGAACTTCTGGTAGTTTTTATATCAGATTAGGGAATGTTACGCATTTTGCGGGAAATTGGGCAAATCAAAGAGGAGATTTTAGTTATCTAAAGAGAAAAAAAGCTGAGGTTTTTATATATAAATATTTTTGAGTGTAGGAAGTTTCTTAATCAGGTATACTGCCAATTACACTATATCAGAGAATCTGACTTGTTGCATATGAATAAATTTGTAAGCATATTGTTACCAACATCGTTATGGCGTTTACTTTGCTAAAGGGCATCTCTGTACTTTAAAATCTAGAGCTAATTTTTAATATATTACTTTAATTTAAAAATATTATTTAAAAATATATTACTTTACATAAGAACAAATGAAAAAAGAGTTATAACTATCTCAAATTCATTAGAAATTAAAATTAAAAAATTTCAAACTTTAAATATTACGGACAACATGCATACGTGCATGTTAAATTTGATGCAAGTGGCATACGAGCATGTTAAATCCATGACTTCGGGAGTGCCCTCTCTTAAAATTTGGTTTATGGGGGAGGGGGTCTTTAAGAAATAGTCAAAATTAAAAAAGAAATGCAATTTGTAAACATGCTGTATTTAGCCAAAATTCAAATGAAGATATGAATAATGAATAAATTTATATGTATGGCAATAATAGTAAAATCACTAGAATATTTATCACATAATCGAAAAACTGAAAATACAAATCCTAAAATCGTGATAGAATGATCTGTTTTCAGTAAACATATGGAGTATAAATGAAAGTATTCATTTTGCTGGATCGAAATTTAAGTAAACTTCTACGTAACGTACGTACGTACATTACCCCTTATTTAAGTAAACCTTCTTATACCTTACCTAATATATATGTTTTAATTATTTCCTCCGTTAAAAAATTAGGTGTTAGAATCAGACTTATCACATTTTCAAAACTTTTCGAATTTAAAAGATCCTTTTATTATCTGTAACAGACTTTACTTTTTTTTTACTTACTTTATATTTTTATTGCAAATATTTAAAATTCGAAAAAATAATTTTAAAAAATATTATGGGTCGGAATCTAGCACAAATGTTTCAGTTTATATCAACCAAATTAAAAAAAGGGGTGGAAGTTATAAAGATTAATAAATAATCCTACTTTTAAATTTCCCAATAGATTAGCACGGAAATTTACGATCTGTAAGTGGAAAACCTGTTTTTTTTTCTTTTTGTACCGACCAACATTTTAAAAGGACTTGCACATTATGGACCATTGCGACTGGTGCAAGATTCTACTCAATGGATTTTGACAACCATGAAAGTCTGGACATCATCAGCAAATAATCCCATTCGAATATCTTAGAAAAGAGGACTGTTTTTGAAATCCTTAAAAAAAGAGTCTCTTTAGAACCCAGTCAAATTATTTTGAATCATAAAAGTACTTAATTTGAGTTAGTTAATTTCATTTTAGTTCCACAAATATTAAATATGTTAAAAGTACTGGAAACACTTTACAACTGAAAGTTAAAGTTTTATGTATAATTACCGCTGAATATTTTAAATCAGCTCTAAATTATAAGATAAAGATACATTATATTACCCTAATAGCCAATGTAAGTTCCGCAATCCAATGTAATCCAGCCAATGTAACTTCACTGTAAAGTAGCAAATAATCACAAATGTTACAATTAAAACAGTAATCAAATATGACTTGTCTGACGTCACAGTAACATAATTTTTCATCGCATGATGGCAATGGGGAACAATAAGAGTTAGGTTTATGTCACAGTGCTTTTATAATTTTATTATATTCAGGTAATGGTGTTAGGTTTATTAAGGGTTCATGATATTAGATTTATTATTAGCAATATAGAATTCTTATTATAAGGCAGGGTTCGCATACTGTTTTTACTAAATGTTAACAGTATTTAAAAAGTATTGCACTGCAGACAAACATTGCAAAATCTGTAAATAAAGGCAGTGGTTGCTAATTCAATTACTTTAAAAATTAAATGTAAATTTTCTTATCATTAATTGTGGAGCACAGTCCTAAAATTTATAAGGAGTGTTGTGAGAACCTTGTAAGATATTTAGGTAATTTTTCGCATAGGATACTGTAGGCGTTTTTTGTATTTCTCCAAACTACTTCTGCAGGAAGCAATAATTCATCCAGAAATTTTAAATAAATTTATGTAACAGCTCATATGTGAATGGATATTACTGTGATAGTAAATATTATATTGCAAATATATTTATCACATAACATATTATATATTACACTGTTAACATATTTTTTATCCTATTATAAAAGGGGCAAATACTATCAAAATACTAGGAATCAAACTATGGAGTATTTCCGTCATTTCACAGCGAAAATCTGAATTACATCTGATCTTTTGCTTGTGAAATCCGAAATACGGCATGCAATGATCAATGGCGTGACATTTAATAATATCGTGGTTAATAATACCTCAGCCTACACATTGAAACGGATTCAGAATCACTACAAATCACTATTTATGCTAGTGATGGGCTGGGGGATGGAAGAACATCACGCAAGAAGCCAGTAATCCTACTTAGGGATTTGATAATCCGGTGTGTCAGAATTCTGTAGCATAGAAAAAAACGACATTTGCCAAATGACAATGAACACATTTCTCGGAAAATTTTTGCTCATCCTTTTTTATAAATCTTATTTTTTTTAGAGATATGTTCTGCTTCATTTGTTTTCAACAATTCATGATTTTACCATATGAAACAGCTTTCATTAAATTACTATTAATGAAAATATTACACAGGCACTTTTGCTATTGATTAAATATCATTTAAGTATATTCTTATTATACTTCCTCAAAAAAATGTACTAAATCATTTAATTTTCTCAGTTTGTTTAAATTATTTAAAATTTCCATGTATGCATCACTTTATAAAATAGAGCAATGGAAACCATAATAAAAGAGAACAAGTCAGAAATTGCACATCAAGCAATAGCAAGAGATGCATTCGTACTACAAAGAAGTTTAAAAAATATTCAGATATTGGTGTAATAGTATAAAATTCTTCGGAAAAAAATAGAAGCCTAAATCTTTTGTGTGTCCCTGTAAATACTATCTCTTTTCTATTATACACGGAGTAACTTGTAATAAACCTCAGCAACATACGTGAATTTCATAAAATGTGAAATAGTTTAACATAACTAAAACGTGATCCAATCAATATTTCTCTCTATACCATTATGTAATGGAATACTTTTGTGTGGCCCTATAAATTAATTTGTATTTTTCTTTCATTTCATACATGTTCATTAATCTTAATTGATATTTTACTCTATTCTCCTTTCTCATAACTGACACGATTTCTGTTGTTCCTTCTGGTCTTTCTTACTTTTCCTAATATTTCCTTATTCCTACCTAATTTTTTTACTGCATTCTCCTTTCTCATAACATACACTATAGATGAGTTATTGTTTCTTTCTTTCTGTTGTTTCTTCTATTTCTTCCTTACATTTCATAATTTTTTATATCACTACCTAATACTATTGCATTCTATGTTCCCATAACCGACACTATGTATAACTCTTTTAATGTGCATTTTATCTGTTGTTCTGTGTCTTTCTTACTTTTCTTACTCTTTCATCATTCCTATATGATTTTTTAGTGAATTCTCCTTTCCCTTAATTGAGACTATATGAGGATTCCAGAAGCCAAAGAATGTAAGTGACAAAATTGAAAAAAGTTGAACTAAATGCACAGGTAACTTAATTTTTTTTTTTTTTTTTTTTTTTTTTTTTTTTTTTTTTTTTTTCTGGTAATGAAATATAAGCGATTTTCTAATAATGTGCTGCGTTCTAGAAATAAATCCCACTTTTACCAAATAATAATCAATATTCCTTAATTATAAATTTAAAGAAAATTGTACTCTACTTTTTTTTTCTTTTTTTTTTTACAATTATTGAAATAAGAGTTCAAAGGCCACAGTGAAACCAGCGGCAGTTTCCTATTTCAGTGCAATCAATTATTATTGATCTTCAAATTTAAAATCAATTATCTTTAAACTCAATTCACTCCAAATTGAAATTTTGTCACTTGTACCCCTTGGCTTCTGAGGTTCTCATATGATAAATGATTTAATGTGTCATTTGTTTTGTTTTATACTAGAAAAAAAAGTCTCTAATACTTAACACTTCACATACAATAGTGTCTGAATTTCAGGCTTTTTTACAGCTGCTATAATCATTTCTCGGTACAAGATCCGTAAATGGTTCAAAGAGCTCAAGTCGCGGCTAAACAATAAATCTATAAAAAACAATAGAACAACAGATGCTTCAATGATCACATTTTGTTCCCCGGACATTTCAGTTTCGTGACGGTCCACCCCCAACCCGGACATGAATCGAAAAGGTCAATGTTAATTTTCCGTTACATCCAAAGTGTAAGCGGAAGTTGTAGAATATGTCTTAGAACTCCAGGATTAAGAAGTTGTCATAAAAATCCGGGTTAGAGTTTTTAAAGCACGAAAAATAACTAAATAATTAATGTGACTTTCGTATAAATCAGGTCTTGTTTTCCATGGATAGTTAAGTACGATTATTTAGATGTGCGTGTTATTTTATTAAGACGGGATATTACACCTTTCGTTGTTCAGTGCATATACTTGCAGCTATCTAGACAAGAAAAATGAACATTGTCTAAAAATGAATGAATTATTTTACTTCCATTGTCAACGTTTCTCAGTATTCGAGATAATATGTAATGCTCAGAATAGAATAATTTACAAAGAATGAAAACACAGCATTTTTGTTAGTTTATTTTTACTTACAAAAATGGTAAGTTAACAACCGCTCCGTGTTCGTGTCCTAATACAGTAAAACCTCCATCCATCGTTTTTCAAGGATGTGGGTAAAAACGATTAACGCGGGAAAATGATGAATGCAGATTAGCTTCAAAACACGAAATAACACAATGTTTATGCATTGCTAATGCATGCAATGTATATAGCATACTAATAAGTACTAGTTTGTTATTTACTAAACTATAAAAGAAATAAATCGAAGTTATAGAAAATTGTTATTTATTTTTAAAAATCAATAATTTTGTTTTGTTTTTCGTTCATTTTTTTTTTTTTTTTTTTTTTTTTTTTTTTTATCAAAAATAAATTTTTAAGATATGCAAAATTTTTCTGGTAATTTTTTGTAATTTCACATGTATACATAAAAGCTCATACAGTTTCAAATGCCATAATTGCATGAGACAGATTTGACATTGGTCACTCATGCTTCATTGGCATGAACAATATCTTCTGCTTTTTCGCTGTTAATTTCATTTTTTGCATAATCACACATTTCTCCTATGTTTAGAATACCATATGTTGCTTACTCATGATCTTGATCAATAGAAACAAAAGCATCCACTGCCATATGCAACCATTCTTAATCTGCATTATTGTCGCCATCATCAACACAAACAGCACAAATGAGTTATTTTAGGATAAAAAAGGTAATTCCAGTTTGTGTGCCGTACGGATTCGCACGACTTTCAATTTTATTTCGGTAAAGAGAAAATTTTTACAACGATGAATGCGGGAAAACAATATTTGAGGAAAGATGTTTGTGGGTTTCGTTATTATTATTATAAATTAAGTATTGTTTGTATTGGGACCATAGAAATAAAACTGTCAATACGGGAAAACGATGGCTGCGAGAACGATAGATAGGAGTTTCACTGAAAAAATGTTCTTTTGCGAGTAGTTTCTTATACTATAAATCACTGTGTAAGGAATCATCTACTTTTAAGATGAAATGAGACATCCATATTGCACACTTTGCAATTTTTCGAAATCAACCGCTATGTTGCTTCAATTTCTAAACAAGAATGGTTTTTGAAAATGTAATTTAACCATCACTAATGCTTCGCTACTAAATGTTTGAGTATGCCTGGAAAATATTCTAAACCAGTTATATGACTGATGTCTAAAAAGGTAATTATTAACCAGTTCACAAGATTATTATGTTTGATTTAAAAAGATATGTAGTGTACAATACTGATGTACCAACAATTTTAAGTACGCATATTCTAACCGCTTATTTCAATGTGGATTTTTTTTTTTTTTTTTTTTTTTTTTTTTTTTTACTAAAAAAGATTATACAAAAAGTTTCCTTAATTTTATTTAGTAAAAAGCTAAGGGGTTTAAAGGATAAAATTGAAAAAAAAAACTAAGCTAAGTGCACATACTATCTGGAAATAAGACTTTTTGTTTTGGGGTAAATAAATATGTTATTTTTTAATTATATGCCGTGTTCTAGAGGTAGACTGTTTTATCTCTTTAAGCTACATGACCTCTTTAACTCTACTTAAATTTAAAAAAAGTATTCTACTCCGCTTATCTTTCTTACTTACAAGTTCAAAGACGCCTATGAAAAAAGCAACTATTTCATACTTTAATTAAGTCAGATACTATTGATGTTCAAATTTCAACTCAATTTACTCCACATCAAAATTTTGTCACTTGTATTCAGTAGTGACAACTCATATAAGTCCATGTTACGCGAGCCCACCCAATAAATTAATTTCTTGGACTACCCAGTTTAAAGGTGTGCACGGGCCCGGGTCGGGCCAGCAAAATCGTTTCGAATTTTCTAACGGGCCGGGCCGGCAGATTTAGAATAGTTTTTTCAACGGGCCGGACCGTTAAAAAAATTTTCGGTCCTGCCAGCCCGTTCTGCAGATTTAAGCGGAAACGATAAAATATGTGCTATTTTTAACAAAAATGGTGTTAACTAGAATAAGTATAAATGTGCGTGCGTCATGAGCCATACTAGTTTGACAGCATCAGCATAAAAATGTACAGTGTACAGATCGGCATCAGAGAGTTACATTGTGTGTAATCCATTGTAATATATTTTTATCTCAGCCGGGCCGAGATCAAGCTTGCATTATTTTTCTACATATAGACTGGCAGAACTGGAACTAGACTTAATTGTTCTTATGATCTGTAGAGCAGAAAACATGACTTGTAAAATTATTAACAGCGATAAAGAACTTATGTTAGCTTAATCTTTGGATATATACTTATTGGTGGTTTTTAAATTAATTTCTCAATAATGCGAAAGTTTGACACATTTTCTGTTTAATTTTAAATTGTAAAAGTATAAAAGTGATAAGCCTAACTAGTGAAGGGATTTGGAATCCAATAGCGTTTTTCATTTTTGGTAAATATAATACTTGTATAGCCTTGTTGAGATATAATAGTTTCTCAAATGATTGCAATGTTTTTCTCCCTTCCCATGCTATCGCTTCCGGAAATTCTATTCAAAACGCTAATTATGACATTATTTTATTTGCTTGCAGTATTCCTAAATTTCTTGTATCAGAAAATGGATAACGCCATTCAATTATATAGTTTCTGAATAAAGATACCTGCTAATCTTATGCATTTCTGAGAAAAAAAAAAAACGGAATTTAGAAATGTACCAGAAAGGAGCTTCTTTTGAATTTGAGGATGAATTTTGATTTAAAATCTTTAATAAAACGATATAGAAATATTCTTTAAATCTTCTTTTATTAAACAGCTTCAAAAATAACGATGTTTTTAGCTTTCTTTCTTTTTTCTTTTATTCTAAGCCACATTCATTTTTTAATGAATCTTTATTCGAATGTTGAAAGCCTAAGAAGCTAAGCAATCATTAATGTTGGTCATGTGTATTTCCTGTAAAATGTACTGTAAAATGATTCCATAGATATGTATGCAGTATTCTTTAATAGAGTCTTAATTAAATGATAAAAATCTGAATTTTTTAGAAATCGTAGATATTGTAACGGGTCGGGCCTGTTTTCACTGATTTCTGTACGGGCCGGGCCTAAAACATAAAAATTTAAACAGGCCGGTACCGGCCAGACATAGTATTGTTTATTTTACATTTCAAAACATAACATTAATAATTTAGAAGCCAGAAGTTTCATATTTTTGTTTTAGGAGCAAAAGGATTTTTATTCTACAGTATTTAAAAAACAGTTCCTATCTGAATAAATTCTGATCAATCTCGATTGAAAAAACCTACAATCATCACAAGTAAATAAACTTTTTGTTAGTTAAATCTTATAATTTCATTATAATCCTGTCAAAATAGACAAATTTTATTTTATTTTATTTTTCTGGTATGCTATGAAACGTAATTGCTGAACTACTGTACAATCAAAAGGAAAAGAAAAGAAATACCACATCCTTTCAAAATTATAAAAAATATTAAAGATGTTTTACATTATTCGAAGAGATGCGCGCATAACATTTCGCGAAAAAGTACACAGACAAATGCGAATGCTCGGAAAAATTGGCAAAATTTAAAACCAATTTGATTAATTTAAGATCTTGCATAGTGAAAATTCAGCATCCTTAAGAAATATCCTGTGATATTTAAATAAATTATCCAAGTATGCGATTTTCTTTTCGATGGTAAAATTTTAAACTTAAAATTAAAGAAGCATGAAGGGATTCCGCATCAGAGGGGGGGGGGGAGTGATAGAGTTGTACTGTCCCTGAATAGCCTTTATTTTAAAACTAAGTAGTTATATAAGCTCATTGAATGATGTCGTGTTTATTGTAACAGTTTTTAAAGATTCTATTTTCAGAATAGTGGTTAACAGACATTAACAGACAATAACAGATAATTTTTTTAACCCTTTCGTGTCTTGTGTAATATTAACAGTATCATCGGGAATTATTTTGTGTGAACAATTATTTAATTACTTTCTACATATAGAAATGATAGTTTATGCCTATGCCTTTTTTTATTATGATTTCATTTATGTTTTGACATTAAGTAATAATAATAATAATAATAAAACTTTATTTGATTCTCTTTGCACCATTGGCAATTTTTACACGTCTTTAACAACTCTTCCTTAATCTATTATCATAGAAATATGAAATGAAAAAAAAGTACATTCGTTAGATTTCAGACAATTAGATATCTTTAAATTTCAGTAATTCGATTTGGATAGCTATGATAAACATTATTAAAATAAAAGTAATTTCGTTCTCAAAATTGAAAAAAATTCCGACACAGAAGAGTTAAGATGGAAGATATTTTGTAACGCAATTTAAAAAAGAAAATAAATTTCAGAGTCTACTTTGAGGGCCCTAATCAGCAGATTTAATAATTTTAAATTATTTATTTATTGATATTGCATACATATTTCCATTCCATAGTTTTATCTTGTACAGACTAATAAAATACATGTACCGTAGAAGACTACGAACCCACACAGCTTTATTTCAAGCGTTGTAGATTAAAAGTCATATTTATTTAACATTTGTTTACGCTTATTTTGTTCATAGTTTGGGCAAATTTAGATTGTTAATGCTTAAAATAAAGAAATTACACACTTCAGCTCTCTAATTAAGAAATAATTACAAAAAAAAATAATTTATTATTTAAATATATCATCAGTAGCTGTTTGTATTAAAATAAGTTGTTTATGTTTCTATATTGTATCTTGCAGTCTTCTATAAATATCATATTTTAGTGCTAAATCAAAAAATTTTGTTTTTATAAATTTAAATATCCTTTATCAAATATTTAAAGATAAAAAACCAACGATTATAAATGCACAAATAAAGTAAGAAAAGGTAGCAAACAGCCGTTTCGAATCTACTATGGAGATTCTTCATCAGTGCAAAACTCAGCGAGCTAGGAAAAGCAAAACTGAGCTCGCTGAGTTTTGTACTGATGAAGAATCTCCATAGTAGATTCGAAACGGCTGTTTGCTACCTTTTCTTACTTTATTAGTGCATTTATAATCGTTGGTTTTTTATCTTTAAACATTTTTGCACAAAGGCTTTATTTGCTATTTTAATCCTTTATCAAATATTGCAGTTGCTTACAAAAATATTAAGTATGAATTTATTGATATTTATATTTATTAAGCATTAAGAAGTTAATTACTCGGTTTTTGTGCAAGCTGTTTTATCTTCTGTTTTATAAACTGTTATTAGTTCAAAATGAGCAATTAAATACATTGTGTAAGTAAACATCGTTCATTAACACAAATACTTTTTTAACAGTAAATTTTTGAAAAGTATTTTTTTTTTTTTTATTTACCATATAAATTATTATATGGTAAATATAATAAACTAAAATATTTTTATGAATAGTATCATTTTAAATTGTAAAAGAATAAGTTAAATTAATAAGACTAAATTTGTGGGAAAAAAATAAAAAATATATCCTATTGAGAAATTTGATTTTAAGAATCAGAATTCTTCGCTTAAGTTCATTAGTACAGTGCGGATTAAAGGCGATCGTGAATTACAAATTTGCGACTTAGTGATACTCTACTGTAATTAATTTCTAAATAAACTTTATGAAAACATATATTTAGATCACGGTAAATCCTGTAAAAATTATGCTTAAAATCATTAAATGTATAAATGTAATTGGTTCTACTAAATAAAGTAAGAATTTCATAGTCTTGTTATACCAAACTGCCTTAAACTCTTGACATAAAAAAAAAAAAAAAAAAAAAAAAAAAAAAATCTCTTTCAAATTTTCTAAAGAAACTTCATATTAAATACGTTTGGATAAGGCACGTCGGAAGTCTTTTATATGGAAATTTTTTCAGTGCTCTTTTTAACACTAATTTGAAGCAGTTTAATATTTTCAAGTGCTAAAAGTATGAGATAAGGCATACATGGAATTTAAAATATGACTATTTTTTTCAAAGCTCGATGCTTAACCGGCTACTTACGTATGAAAGAACTCTTCAAACGCGATTTTCATGGGTCTCGATTGGAATTTCTTTTTTCCTCTTGTTCTTTTTTTAGCACATTAACAGGCTTGTTGAAGAGCGAGAGCTGATTTTCTCTTCCATTTAAAAATGATGGCACTTACCTTTACGGAAAAGACATCATGCAGTTTGTACTTTTTTAATGACCTTTAAAACGACTTCAGATTCAAATGATCAAGCTGTATTAGAAATGTATGTTAATAATAGTGTTTACATCGAGATTTACCCAAATTTCTTAATTTTTAAAACACATTTTTAAAAGTAGCTTTAAATTTTTCATTATTCGCAAGTTCTGTTCGCTCACTTTCTCAATGTAATATTCCTTGCTTGATTGTAAAGCAAAAATGCCTATTTGGACATTTAATATCCTGTATTTAAGTAGAATTATACATGAGATTAATTTTAACACAATTATCTTAATTGGTAAATAAATCAAGTAAATAAATATGATTTATTTACCAATTAAGATAATTGTATTAAAATTAATCTAGTGTATTTACCTATCTAGCGTTTATTGGAAATCTACTATTTGCTATTTGTTCTGTTGAGCTTATTTATATATCAGACCTATGATAAGTAAGGTTAGATAAATAAATTATGCATTAAAGCAATTTTTCATAAATAATTTCAACTATTTAATTACAAAATATAATTAAGATAAAAATTGATACAACCAGTTAAATTTTATTGTGTATTAAATTTTATTGTATATATATCATTGACGTAACATATAATTAATTTGTAATAAAAAGCATTACACTTGTCTACGTATTAAATTAAAATTTGGTATTTTTGTGACACTCTAATAACAAGAGTAACAAAATTTTGATTTATTATGTAGACATGCAAAATGCTTTTTGTTACAAATTAGATATATTTTAAGAGAGTGGATCACAGTGGTATTTAACTGATTGTATCAATATTTAGCTCAATTATATTTTGTAATAATATAATTGAAATTATTTATGAAAAATTGCTCTGGAAATATGAGCAACACTGGATGTTCACTTAACTCAATTAAGCATTCGCTTGTAAAATGCTTCAAAATAATGTCAATTAATGGTAAATGAGCAGGGCTGCGAAATCAATGGGAAAAATAGCTGACTCCGACTCCGGGCTGGCTAATATACTACTGTTGCTGTTGGATAAAACTGTGAGGGAACACAAGAAAAATAAGTCGAAAATTTCATTATTTCTGGTGTTAATTCAGTTCTTAGAACTTTGAAAGAAAAATAATAAAAAATATTTTCGGTTTTATACTTGAATTTAGCGTACTTCAACCTGAAGCATCAAACTATCGAAATCTAAAGAAAACAAAACAAACATTTTACTATTTCGGATGCGTGGACTTGAAAAGAGGAAATCTTTACAATTTGAATGTTAATTCGTCTCCACATGAGAAGAAAAATTTCGATGGAAAGGGGGGAAAAACATGAGAATTTTTACAAGTTTATAAATAATTCGAAATCTACTAGAGTTTTTATTAAAAATGATTTTCATCTACTGTATACGCCGGACAGTATACTAAGGTAGCCCGATATAATAATAAAAAGAAGTTTTTATGGATTTAAAGCCAACCCTATTAAAATTTATAAGGACCTGACATCGTTTGTCATTTAGTGCTTCATAAATGTCAGTTATTGGCTATTTGTTCTACTAATAATTTAAAATATGAATAAAGGAACATATGTATCTGTAGTTTAATAACAAATCATATATAAATAAGATTTAAGTAGTTTGTTGTCTTTATAATAATGTTTAAAATATTTTTAAAACATATATTCATTGAAGTCTAGAGTATTTATTAAAATTATTATTCGCTAGTAAAGTGGAATACATTCAGCCATTTTGTACCAATTATTGGTTTTCAAAATAGGGCTTATTGGTGTGATGGTGTTATTTATGACAGCCGATTATCTGCACGAGGGATATAAGCCCAAAGGGGAGTGCTTACCTGGAGGTCTTTCTAAGGGAATCTAAACCATATTTATGGAAGCTTCAAAGAAAAAAACGAAAACTCTTAATGATTAGACCGATGGGCACGATTGGGTTCGAACCAAGCATCTCCCATTTACTAGCTTCGAGAACAGAACTTCTCAGCCACTGGGTCACTTTTTGGAATTAATGACCATATTTATAAAATAATAATAATAATAATACAATGTGCAACTTTTGAGAATTTTGTCAACAGTAATTTCTTAATGTATCTCTGCAATCCTTTCTCAAAGAACAATAAATATGACACGAATTTAAAATTTTGTAACAATGATATGAACAATAAAAAATTCTTAAGGTGTCGGTTATGGTAGTTACACCCTACACATTTTCGAAACATTTTGTCAATTAAAAAACAAAAAGTTATTCTTTAAAAAAGGCAGTCAGAAAAAAAAAAGAGTTTAAAATATTAATTTGTTTGATGAGATACTTATGAACTACGAATGTATTCCAAGTCTCTAATGATTAACAGTGGAGAGATTTCAGATCTGACTATCCAACAGCTTTTATAAAAATAAACAAAATTTTTGCATAAATAACTATTTTTTAATTTTCACGAAAAAAAATGTATTAAAAAACTAATATTAAGGTTCATGTTCCATGTTAATCAGAATGCCATAGCATCACTTTTTTTTGGGGGGGGGGGGGGCTTTGTGATTGACAATTTGAATTCTTTCTGACACATTCAGAAAGTCACTTTTATGCGTAAATTATATATAAGCGTATTAAAAATGTGTATATATTATTATTTAAATACCTTTGAGCAACGTTTTCCTTAAGATATCATACAAACTGAGTTTTAATCGATTTCTAATTAAAGACGATTTTTCCTGACTGCTTTGTGTCAAAATTTCCATCATGCCAAATATGATTATATTTTTAGATATATCCCTTGCTTTGTACAAAATTGTGAAATACTGTTGTATTTCAAAATATCTGAATAACACTACCACTTGTATAAAAATTGTCTTTGTGAATATCCTACAAAATGACAGGTTTAATTTTGAGTATTGCCGTAAGAGATACATTAAAAAATATATATTTCACTTTACTACATAAATATTGGAAGCGGTAGGGAGAGAGTGTTCACAATACTATTTTTGCGCATTAGATATCCTGAAGGTCGAAGTCAAACTCTTACAAAAGTCAAAAAAGCTTATTATTATTCTTTTTAATCATAGAACAAAGATTAAAACCCTCATTAAGAAATCTATACATTGTTTCTTTTTAATATAAAATCCATTTTTCTTATAAAAGTAAAAGCTAATTCACTTTCACTGTAACTTAATTTGGAAACTAGTTAAAAGTAGGATACAAACATTTCCCCTTGGAATCTATTTTCCCTAGAACACGAAATATTCTAAGAAAAACATGGTTTAGAATATTTCATTTTTAAGGAATTTTATTCAACTACTTAATCCTGAGCATCCATCTTAATCAAAAATAAACAATTTTCTCTTCTTTTTTTTCTCTCAAATTTTCCTAATTTGTGTGACACATCCGCTTGGCACGCATTTATCAAAAAATATTCAGTCTCACTCTCTCCTTTGGAAGTGTCCGACCTTTAAAATTTTTTCTTATATGTAATTATCTTCTTAATAACAGCAATTTTCAAATATAAAGTTCCAATAATAAACAATCGTGCTAACCCGGTTATGGTGAAATATTACGAGAGGCTGCTAAAAAGTGAACATTCCCCATGACTTATCTTGATCAGTATTCAAGGAGGAATAGAACAGTTTCACCTCTGGCTCCCTCACCCCTGTGTTGGCAGCTGACACGAAAGGGTTGACAACCGCCTCGGAATTGTACGGGGTGAAGCGCCCCCTAACGATTAGCAAAAGGGGTAAAAAAGGGTTGAGAGGTGTTTTGGCATGTGTAGAGGCCCAAAGGGGTGAAGAAAGGGGAAAGAAGGACTATCGGAAGGAACGTACAATTGAATCTTTCACCTTTGTGTCCCCAAATTCACCTGTTGTATACGAATTTGTAAAATATAATACGGTTTATACCACGTTCAGAGTTCAAATTGAAATAGTGGAATCACTTGAAAAATTTTTAAAGCGTTTGTACTAGGAATCAAGATTTCGACTTGAGCAAGTATCTAAAACTCTTTTAACTTTCCATACTCTCTTAATTATGATTAATATAGAATCTTGCCTTCTATACACTTTCAAGGGCGGATTCGGCATTCCTTTTAGAGGGCGGGGAGAGAAGGGGGGTTATGTCTTTTTTTTTTTTTTTTTTTTTTTTTTTTTTTTAGAAGTGTGTGTGTGTGTGGGTGGGGGGGAGGTTACGTCTCTTAATAAGCAATTGTTATATTGAAGTTTGTTCTCACATCCAAAATAGCTAAATTTGTGATACTTTTGGGAAGTTATTTTCATTCGTAACAAAAAAAGTTGCATAAATATTCATAAAAATATAAATATATATATTTTATTAGAAGATTTTTTTTCGTTTTTAAATATAATCAAACAATTATTCAAGAAATTGAGCATTTTTTGCAATTTTTAGAACTTGAGATTTAAAAAAAGCGGTTATGAGGGCATTAATTTGCTGTCACGGCGTGAAATTCAGTTTAAAACTCTGCAGTTTACGGAGATTTCCATTTACCAACTTTTGGTTTAGGTATAGCTTTAAAAGAGTCAGAAAGACTATGATTTTTAAACAAGGGATAAATTTGAAAAAAATAAATGCATATTTCATTTTTTTAAATTTCTTTTAAAATGTTTCTTCGTTTATGACCCCCGTGACCTTCCCCATGGATCAACCACTGTACACTTTTGTCTTACTTGAAACTGTTCTTAAATTTTTAGTTAAGGCCTCCAAACATCAGCTTTTTCGAATGATTTTTTAAATCTTTTATTTATTTAAAAGACACATAAAGAATAAAAACGAAAATAAGCTATGTATGACCAGATGTTGTAGTTAGAAATTCAATGTTAATTAAATCTTTTAAAACTTTTGACATCGCCAAAAGTCAACAGATGAAGCCTAATTCCAGGCTGCCCGGTTCAAAAAATAACATAAAATAAGTGACTCAACCTTTATAATGTGAGCGTTGAATTACAAAAAAAATTTTAAACCGTAACTTTGTGGAGGATTAGAAGTAACTTAATGTGAAAACAAAGTTTTCTAATACTACAGTGGAAAATCTTCAAAGTAACTGAAGATTTTTGAACCAAGATTTTTGTACGGTAAAGTTATTTCGTATACCGTGTTGACACTTATTTACTTATTTATTGTTTAATTCAAGAATAGTACAAGATTTTCCCTGAAAAAAAATCTCAAACTGGGTCAATCCATTCAAGTGGTCCAACACTAGTTACGTGATCATTTAAAAAAAAAATCTGAAATGTTTTGTACGACAACCTTAACATGGTGGAAGTTGAAAATGTCTATTATTTTAATTTTATAATTTTTGTTTGGCATGGTGGCTATTTTTGTTTCACAGTATGCAGCAATTTTCTCACATTGTAGAGTTTACGAAATTGTAAGTATCTCATCTTTTATTTTTCCAATTTAAGTAAGGTTTAAAATAATTTGATCAATTGAAGTGGGCTAAAAGTTTCGTTATAGAGTAGTTCCTATAATAAATCCTTATTGATAAAATTTCAGCATAAAATTCTTTCCAAAATTTATCCGGCCTTGTAAGCCAAGTATCCGGGTTCGATTCCCGGCTGGCCTTGTAAGTCAAGTATCCGGGATCGATTCCCGGACTGGGCAGTTTTTCGGTCAGTTGGAAATATTCAATTCGTATGATATAATTTTCTTTACAACTAGACCGAAAGTACTTATACTTACACCAAGTTTCAGGTATGATAATCCAAGAGCCGACCGCACAAAATCCTAAGTCATCGACCACAAGAAAAATTCTTTTATTTTATGGAAGAGTAGTCATATGGGAATCTCATCATTCATGTCATCCGGAAGCGAAGTAGTGCATAAGCCAAAAATAAATATCACTAGTGGGTGACTCGTAGATTTAGCATTATGTTTTCCTGCACCCAATTTTCCATGTTTTCCTACTTTTAATTGTACGGCAAAAACAATGTTAAATATACGAGTGAACCACTAGTGGTATCAATTTTTGACTTATGCACCACTTCGCTTCCTGCAGACACGGATGATTAGATTCCCTTATTACTGCTCTTTTATAAAATAAAGAAAATTTCTTGTGCTCGATGACTTAGGGTTTTGTGTAGTCAGCTCTTGGACTATGAGACTTGACTTCTCTTCAATAAAAAGAATTCCCAAAAATTTTAAAAATGTCAAAATTTACACTTTTAACGCCAGATGTCTCTGATGAGACACAAGATAAAAATCTGACGTTCTCGTTTCTGATATTATTTTATAGTAGTGCTATGTGCAAAAAATTTCAAGATGGAGATTTAACTGCAAGCTGAGATGTAAGAAGGCAATATATCTAAACAATACTGACAAACAACTGTCTTATTATAGTCACAGGTAAGTATTTATCTTAGACTATCATTTACCTTTCTTTTTAATTATTATCTTTAAATAATAGTGATAGAAAATAAAGCCTTTTTCAAAACGTAGCAATTATTATTATTTTTTTTAAGTCTAAGGCCAGTGGTGAAATTGTGCGAAAAGGTTCGGGAACGCCGTTCCCAGAAATATTTGGTTTGTTACTGTAAAAAATACATATTACGTAACGAGCACAAAACATTTTTTTCGAGCGAAATGATAACTTATACTAGTCTTAAGAAGATCTGTGTTCATTCACTAAGATTGGAGATATTTCGACCAATCAGATGTCTTGAAGTCGTTGTTCTGCCACCACAGCCTGAATATAGTTTGAGTGCTGACACAAAAATAGCGCTTGCCGTAGACGGATTTTTTTAACGTGTGTATCAATCATCCTTTAAGTTTTGACTCCAATATTTTATAAAATATTTCTTGAACTTGTATAATCTCAAAAAAATAAATAAAAAAAAAACTAAAAAAATTATTGGTACCAAAACTGAAGTGACGGTACACACGCTGAAAAAACTCAGCCTACGGCAGCCGCCGAATTTTTTGTATCAGCGCTCAGGCTTAATATTTAGGGTGTGAAGGTTCTACCTTCCTGAGTGCCTTATCTTTATTGGATGAAAACAAACTGCAATAAAAACTTAACTTACTGCTATAAAATTTAGTATAATAACTATAACTTTTGATTTTTAAAAAGTCTGTTTTTGGCTAAATATTTTAAATTAGCTTTTGACTTAGCAAAAATTCGATAGAATCGACATCTACTCTATAAAAGGGTAAGTTCCCACAAATAATTGTTTCCAACTACAGCACTGTCTAGGGCCTACATTTTTATAAATTCAGTAATTTTCGTTTTAAGTAATTTTAATAACTAAAAGAAACCTCAATAATTTTACACACACACACAAAAAGAAAGAATATTTTATAAAAGACATGGGACAAAAACAGAAAAGGAATAAGGAAAGAGAAAAGCTGTTGACATACTTGTTGAGACACATCAAATATGTCAAAACACATTCCTGCTTGTTGGTTTTAAAACAACAATTTCAATGCTGCTTGCCAGTCCCTGAAACTTGTTCCTATCATAAGCATGTTCCTGTAAAGAAACATTTATATGATGTTACCATGCATTAGCCTCAAACAATTTTCAGAAAGCAAAGATATCCAAAGCCCTTTTCAAAGTTTATACTTCAGAAAAGCGACATTGCTGCATCTGTGCATGATAAGAAGTCATATCTTAGAAAATATTAAAGAAGTAAAGCTTGAAAATAGTAATTTCAAAACTCATTTCTATAAGCTAGTAAGGCAAAGAATTTTAATCAAGGTTATCAAGAGGTGACAAGATTCGGTTTCTTCAAACGAAATTTTGGGAACGATCATCTTTATGGAACTGAAAACAGTAAATAGTCGAACTCATAACATCTCTCTTAAATTGTGCGAAGATATTTCTACGATCTTTTAGATATATATAGTATCTCAGTAAATTAAATATTTATTATTACTATGTGTAAATATTGTAATAAAAGAGATAAATCTAATTCATTATAAAGTACTCGTAACAGCATTAGTTGACATATTGTCCTCGCTTGCATTTAGATCTCCATCCTTTAATGTTTTGTGCATAATACTACTTTAAAATACTATCAGAGACCAGAGTATCAGATTTCTATCCCGTGCCCCACCAGAGATACCAAAGCCTTAAAAGTGCTATTTTTGAAATTTTTGAAACAGTAAAAAAAAAAAAAAAAAAAAAAAAAAAAAAAAAAAAAAATTAGTAAGGAGAAAACAAGTCCCAGATCTGGAACTCAGCGTGTGAATGCAAGTTCTTTCTGCCGATTTTTAAGGGGGAAAATGTGTCATGTTGACAACATTAATTTCTAAAAAAAAAAAAAAAAAAATCTTGCTTTTATAAATTGACAGATTTTGGAAAAAATCTTAAACTTGATGCTAAAATTTCATAAGTAAGGATTTACTTTAGGAAACTATTTTTTTACCAGACTTTTAGACCCTTTTATTCTGAACAAATTGTTTTTAACCCCACTTGAATTGGAAAAATAAAAGATAGGTTATTTATAATTCCGTGAGCCCTATGATGCGAGAAAATGTTGCACACGATGAAACAACGGTAACCGGCATGCACAAATAAAAATTAATAAAATTAAAATAACAATCAACTTGAATTTCCATCATGTTAGAGTTGTACAAAAAATTTCAGATTTTTAAAATTTTATAAAATATTTTCTGGACCACTTGAAATGGACTGACCCAGTTAGATGTTTACCATGGCTAAATATAAGAAGAAAGAAGTGATAAAAAATACCGATCGTAAGGAATCATAAACAAAGATAGAATTACAGCATCTAATAAATCACTAATTTATCAATTCAACCATTATTTTTATTAACAGAATGAGAAGAAAATAAAAATTTTGATATTAATTTTGTTAATATCAACCGCTGTACTGAATTAAATTTCTAAGATCAACCTTAGTTTCATTAAACTGCATTCTTTATCCAATGTTCGAAATCATTAATCTTTTTTCACTGAAACTCAAAAATTTACTCGTCTCTATTTATGAAACAGTTTATGTTCATGAAAAAACACATATAAGTTCCATTCAAACACAGATAAATTATCTAAAAAAAAAAAAAAAACTTTATTATAAACCGTAATTTTTTAACACACATTCGCATAAAACAATTAGAATCACTTTACACAGCTTAGAAAAATCTGCAGAAATAAAATGATAATGTCTTTCATTCACAGTTTATCGTTTGCAATTAGAAAACTTCTGTTTTCGTGGTTGTCTGTTGCTAGGCGACACCTCCAGTATAAATTTAAATAGTACTTTTTCAAACAAGCATCATTTACACATTTAATTATTTATTATTGGAGATCAATGTGAAAAAAAAACCCCATAAAATTGTATACCGAGGTAAAATTAAATACCGCAGTTTTGATTCAGTTTGAGTGGCCTTCTAGCGAATAGTGACTGATATATTTAGCTTTAGCCTAAGAAATGTAGCGACAAATATGATATCTTCGTACTGGCATTTATGTAGTGCTTAAAATTCGAGTTGTATTTTAAGTTTCAAAATAGCTTCAATACGGTACATGATTTATTTATATCTTATTTCATATTTCTATTGCTTGAAGATCCATATCCGACGTCATTTTGGAACACAATAAAAATTTCAGAATACCATGAGTTCTCATTAGATTTTATAGGATACAATTTAATTCCACAGTTTTTTTTTTGTTTTTTTTTTTTTAAATAACCATCATATTATATAATTTACTTTTTCTATTACAAAGGTCACACTTATTATATGTTGGAATATACTATCTAACCTCGCATAGAGATGTTTAGATTAGAAAGATATTTTGTTCTTAAAAAAGTAGAAAATTTAAAAAATTTTCACAGTTCGTAGCTTTTGATTACCTTTAGCCAATTAATTCCTCTAAAATTAAAACACATGAAGAAGGAAGGAAGGGGCTGTGAAAATATAACGTTATCAACTTTTTGGTAATTTTGGACCCCCCTCCCTTCCGATATCATATGTTATCCTCCCTAGAGACGTCTCCCCGCCTGTAATGATATCGTTATCAAAGAGTAAAAAAAAAAAAATTATTTCTAAAATTTACCTTTTTTGCGTACTGTTGTAATTCAAATGAAGAGAAGTAAAAAAAATATCGCTTTGCATATGAAGAAATTTTATATCAAATAGTACTTAAAAGAAATAGTTACTATTTAAAAGTTTTTATAATAGTTTTTGTTACGTAATTCCTTCAATAGTAATAAATTTCTGTTGCACTTGCCACAAACACAGGAAAGGGGGGGGGGGGCAGATAGAAATTCTTTTCAGCAGAACAAGTGGACAACATTCTTTCTCTTTCATTTTTATTTATTAGTAAACACAAGTTTCTTTTTAAATATACTTCACATATGGTTTCTCGAACCGTGATTATATATGCATACACATATGAAGAAGAATAGGAATGTCAAACGTTGACGTATTCCATATTTTAGAATTAAATCATTTTATAATAACTTAGTGATTTTAACAATAACTTTGTATATTCATAAAATTTGATAACAGGTTAAAAAGAGATAACATGCTATTTCGCAAAAAAGACCATGTTACAAATAAAAAGAGAAAATTTTGTTTGGATCAAAAATTATATCGATACCAAAAGACGACCCCTCCCCCCATATATATCTTACGATATCATATACCAGACCCCCCCCCCCGCTACCTAAAATGATAAAGTTATATTTGCACAGACCCTAAGATAAAGCCATATAGTCGAGTGAAAACCTATTATCTTATTTTGAACAGCCTTCTAGAGGCTGTTGTTTCAAATTTGAGTCCCATGGAAAAAACTGTTTAGCCAAAAGAAACAAAATAATAGTTGTGTGAAATAAATTTTTTGTTGATATAGCCGCATCCTAATATATAATTAGGCTGACCAAATATTGCTGTAGGATTGAATAAAAGATTTTGATAGTTCAATAAAGTTTTACACAACAATCAAAGTGATTTGATCAGCCTAACTAAATTTATATATAGCTCTTTTTTGGTTATTTCAATTAAATAGTTTTTTCCATGTAGCAGAAAGAAAATAAATTAAATAAACACAGTGACCGAAATTTTTCCTTATTGAGAAAAAATTATAAGAAGGAATTGCACGCTTTTATTAAAATCAACTCTATGTTATTCTATATTTTATTAAAATTAACTCTATTGTAAAACAGGACTTTTTGCTTCTATAAGCAAATGTTCTAAGACTAGTTTAAAATGTATTATTAAAATTTCGTCAATGATACTATTTTTATTAAATTAGATAAAAAAATAAAAACAATAACCAGTATTTAACATAAATTTGTTCTCATTATTATTAAAATTATGTATGAAAATCACTTAAGGGTCATTCCATGTCAATTCAACCAATTTTTCCCCCATTTGTAACCCAACCAACAGGGATTTGGATGAAACTTTGTATGCACACTATTTCTATCATGAAATGATTCCATCAGGAATTTTTCCTTCCCAGACCTCATAGTTTGTGAGATATGGGGGGTCCAATTCTTGGGTTTTTCTCAAATCGTAAATTTCTGAGTCTATATTTTGAGATTGCCGTTCCATCTTCAAAAAATTGTTTCTCTGGATCTAAAACATGAATCATCCTAAAAATATCACTGTAAGAAGATAAAAAGATGTAGATTTTAATAAAAAATATTTTAAAAAATTACTTGCAATATCTAGGATAAAAAAAGTCAGCCAAAGTTGAGAGTTATGGTTATTTTTCCAAATTTTTGTAATTTCACGAAAAAGGCTGTACACAAAAAGGCAAGTTAAATTTCCAATTTCTTTTTGTTTTAAATAAAAGTTTACACTTTGGGCTTTCTATCTATGAAATAAAAATGATGTGTTTCGCATGGCTTATACAAAAAATTTGGGTACTTTCCAATTAGCCGGATAAGTGCTTTATTTTTATATATTACATATGCACAGAAAAAAAGCAAATTAAATTTCCAATTTCTTTTGTTTTAAATAAAAGTTTACACTTTGGGCTTTCTATCTATGAAATAAAAATGATGTTTTTCGCATGGCTTATGCAAAAATTTTGGGTACTTTCCAATTAACCGAAAAAGTGATTTATTTTTACATATTACATATGCACACAAAAAAGCAAATAAAATTTCCAATTTCTTTTTGTTTTAAATAAAAGTTTACACTTTGGGCTTTCTATCTCTGAAATAAAAATGATGTCTTTCGCATGGCTTATACAAAAATTTTGGGTACTTTCCAATTAGCCGGATGCGTGTTTTATTTTTGTACATATGTATAGATCTATGTACATATGTATGTATATATACAGTATGTTGATATATATATATGTATAACACTGGTGCCCGTCTAACCTAAAAGTACCAAATTTTGCCTTGTTTTGAAAATCTGCACCAATTAAGGGGGCAAAATCTGACTAAGTTTAGCTGTGGTACTTAAATAATTACTAGAGTTTCTATGAGTTATTGAATTTAATGTTATTTGATACAAAAACAAATTGGAAATTTCATTTGCCTTTTTGTGTAGAGACTTTTTCATAAAGTCACAAAATTTCGGAAAAATAATCATAACTTTCAACTTTGGTCTACTTTTTCGGCCGTATACAAATCTCTATTAACTGCCCTAATTGCTTTTTTCACTTGCTTTTTATGCCGCTTAAATGGATCTCCACATTTATACTGATAAAATTCATATTTCATTAAGAGCCAAATTCTGTGATTCTCACTTATATTAATAAAACGGTTTTCACTTAATTTTTGTTTTATAAATGCAATAGTCCTAACTAATAAAAGTTCTTTTTCTGAATCACAGAGATTATCAATGTAGTCTATTTCTCTGTTATTTGTATACTAGTTTTGTGACCTTCTAAACCAGTTAATATTACAATACTGCAAGCCTGAAGACTAGTAGAAGGTTTAATATCAAGCTCCATATTAAAACAATAAAGCAAAAAAATATTTATACGTACCACAAACTATAAAATATGTAACAATCAGAATATATTTTTAGTAGCACAGTAAAAGTTAGATAATTCTTCTATGAAAAGAAACAACATAATGACAATAATTTGATTAAATTAATTTCAAAACATCTGCTTTCACAAACAAACATTACCCTGCCTTTATCAAAACGTG
Organism: Maratus speculifer; assembly: GCA_964019185.1. Classification (NCBI taxonomy): domain Eukaryota; kingdom Metazoa; phylum Arthropoda; class Arachnida; order Araneae; family Salticidae; genus Maratus; species Maratus speculifer. The sequence goes on along the minus strand of OZ025289.1, from coordinate 420,726,665 downwards.
TTTATACAAGGCAGGTACAATTAAATCTTTCACACTATAGAAACAAATTTAAGTTCTGTTAAACATTTGTGTATTTAAACTTGCCAATATAAATATTTAAACTTGCCAATATAAATATTTAAACTGATTAAAATTAACCAAGGAAAAGAAATAAAAGTTTTTGAAAATTTTTTAAACACAAATAATTAATATATAAGCATTCAAAAGAAAGAATGGAAATGTGAGGAGAAAAAATTATTTATTTTATGCTGTACAAAAAAAAAAAATCTGTTTTGAGTTTAATCATTGAAAATAAAAGTAAGAAAGTAAGAGATTCTTTAGATTAGCAAAAAATGCCCATTATTAAATAACTAAATGAAATATATGGACCATTCACTAAATTTAATGGGGAAACATATTACAGTCAGATTTTTTTTAATCAGAAAAAACAAAGCCTAAACTTTACTTTGCAAATAAAAAAACATGCATCAAATAACATTAAATTCAAAAACTCATAGAAATTCCAGTAATTATTTAAGTACCATAGCTAATTTTAGTCAGATTTTTTCCCTCTTAATTGGTCCAGATTCTCAAAATAAGGCAAAATTTGGCACTTTTAGGTTAGACGGGCACCAGTGTTATACATATATATATCAATATACTGTATATATACATATATATGTACAAGTATAATACATCTGTATTTATATAGATCTATACGTACGTACACATGTAAAAATAAAACACGCATCCGGCTAATTGGAAAGTACCCAAAATTTTTGCATAAGACATGCGAAAGACATCATTTTTATTTCACAGATAGAAAGCCCAAAGTGTAAACTTTTATTTAAAACAAAAATAAATTGGAAATTTCATTTGCCTTTTTGTGTGCATATGTAATATATAAAAATAAAGCATGCATCCGGCTAATTGGAAAGTACCCAAAATTTTTGCATAAGACATGCGAAACACATCATTTTTATTTCATAGATAGAAAGCCCAAAGTGTAAACTTTTATTTAAAACAAAAAGAAATTGGAAATTTAATTTGCCTTTTTGTGTACAGCCTTTTTTGTGAAGTCACAAAAATTTGGAAAAATAACCATAACTCTCAACTTTGGCTGACTTTTTTTATCCTAAAAATTACAAGTAAATTTTTTAAATATTTTTTATTAAAATCTGCATCTTTTTAGCTTCTTACAGTGATATTTTTAGGATGATTCATGTTTTAGATCCAGAGAAACAATTTTTTGAAGATGGAACGGCAATCTCAAAATACAGACTCAGAAATTTGCGATTTGTGAAAAACCCAAGAATTGGACCCCCCCATATCTCACAAACTATGAGGTCTTGAAAGGAAAAATTTCTGATGGAATCATTTCATGATAGAATTAGTGTGTAGACAAAGTTTCATCGAAATCCCTGTGGGTCGGGTTACAAGGTCTGGTTGAATTGACATGGAATGACCCTTAACCTTTTCGGGAAAAAACAACATTTACGTTACTAACATTAACTCTAGCTATCCAAATAGATTAAATAGAGTTTATCAAATATTTCATTGTCTGAATGTTGTTGTTTTGTGTACTATTCAATTTGTATTCATATAAAAAAAAAAGCTAAGGAAGAGTTTATAGAGATGTTTAGAAAAGATTATATTACAATAAGATTTAATTGATATTACAACTTTCTACTGCATTTTGAGCTTTATTACATATGATTCTTTCAGAAAAGTAACCTTTATTTTAAATTAAAGGAGTGAAATACATGTTTAAAATAAAAGAATCGCAAATGGTGCAAACAGAATTAAGCAAATACTTACTTTTATTGTTATTAATAAATGCCTAAATTTAAATGAAGTCATAGAATAAATGTATAGGCACATACTAAATACAAAAGTACTTTAACAAATGTTATAGTTTAAATGTAATAACATTTTAACTATAACAAAAATATTTGTTAAAATAAAATAATGCTCAATTGAAACACATGTACTATTAACAGTACACCAGACCCCGAAAGGGTTAAAATCCTCGAAACCAAAGTAATTAATTATTAACAGTGATAAATTAATCTTTAAAGAACATGTAAATACCCTTATTCGGATCGAATATGTTTAATCGTTCAGGCGGCAATGGTTCAGCCTCCACTGAGTTACCTAAATTTTTTAAAGAGATGCTCTGCAGAATACGGAACAAACATTGAAATTAATTCACGTTCACAAATATTAATTTTTATTTTATTTTATTTTATGTTTGCACTTGTTTTTCATTAGACATGTGAGGAAGTTTCAAAACTCGCCATATTCGAAAAACAAATTTCGGAAAATCTCCAAAAACCTCAAACTGCATTCATTGGTTTTTAATGTAAACCAAGATTTTACAATGCCAGAATATATGACAAAATTAATTTTTTTGCAGACTGTAGCATTTTTTTCGGTGTAGCGTTTACTAGTTAAATAGATTGGTAGAGAAAACTCATTTAAAATTTTTGTTAACTCGAATTTTGAAACTTACGTCCTCATGTGGTCTCGTGATTTTATTTATAAATTTCTTGTTTTTTGTTACATAATATGTATATATTTTATAAATTATTCAACTATTTAGTGTGAGATTTATATATCAATCTTTATCTTTCAAAATGTAACTAGAAAGAAGAAAAAAATAAGCTTTCTTACCTTGCTCAGTAGCACTATCCCCCGTCATCCCATTAGTAGAAAACCACATTAGCGATCTTGAATAAGCACCACGCCTTCATATGGAAGTCGTATTTACGTTCTAGAACTGATGTAAAAACATATAAGATTATTATTAATAATGCGTTGTGGATAGTAAAGGAGTAAAGAAAATTTATATCCTTTGTAGAAAATATTTGTTTAATTATTTTTTCTTGATTAATGTGGGAAATAAAAATTGAAACATCGAGAGAACCGAAAAAGAGTTCTTCCCGAATGTTATAAAACAGACAACTGGATTAATATGTAAAATGTTAAAGTCAGAAAAACAATCAGCAACGCGGAAATTCTCTGGTGTAGATGTAATGATGGGTTGGTCAGGAAAAAACCGCAACATCTGATCAGCATGAGATGTAGATGTACTTTTCATTCTTTAAACGATATAAGTTCTGGATGACGGATAATGACATAAAAGTTTGATTTCTTTGAGCTTTCTTCGAATATTTTTCTTCAGGGATTGCGTATGTTGCATCACCTCACAACATTTTTAACCCTCTAAGTGTTTGGCGCGTAATATTCCGTTCACTAAGCTTCAAGTTTCACTGCAATATAAGCAATATTTAGGATAATAATATTATACGGATTTAATGAATTTTCAATACAATGAAGAACGCTTAATGCCCTCAAGAATTACATTCACATTTGTAAGTTTATATATATATATATATATATATATATATATATATATATCTATATATAGTCCCAAATTCGTATTGTTTTGCTTTTTCATGGCAAATACGAAGATGAAACCACACACTCCATTTGTAGTTCCAAAGTATTTGGGACCTGAAGATTCTGCTTTGGTTCTACAAATTTAATTTTATTCATATTATTCTTTTTTCCTTCCATGTTCAATGTGCTATAAGTTATTAAATTCAATGGTTAATTTCAAATGGTTAATATTCTTTACTATAATTCAATTTAATTCTTCGTTTTGGTTTATTGTTTTATTGATAAAATCCATTGGTGAATCTTGTCTACTTTTAATGGATATATATATATATATATATATATATATATATATATATATATATATATATATATATATATATATATATATATATATATATATATATATATATATATATATATATATATATACATATCACATTTAAAGAATTCATATCTTCTTAGTATTTAAAACAAAATGCAGAAAAAATAACATTACAGTTTTATTCTTTTGCGAGAGAAGTAAGTTGAGGATTAAAAAGTTTTGCGAAAATATTTCTGTCAAAAAAGACTTGATTATGTCGCCGTCTAAGCGAAGAAACGTATGTCAATACGAATAAAAGTATTCGTATGCTTTTAAAATGTAGTTTTTCTCACATTTAGCAATTAATTAGCTCAGTTTGTTTCATCATTATTAAACATTAAGGCGACTGGTCACTCAGCGGCCGAATTCCTCTCGGTAGTTTAATGTTAATGGGCACTTGATGCATTCTTATATTCAAAACATCTCCTCGGGGAATTATAATTTTTACCTTCTTTTTTCAGTGCTCTCTTCTTAAAGGATGTCACTTTTTTTCTTAATTGTCAAAATATTTCTAAAATTTCTGATCTATTCAATATTGTATGTTTTAAGAACTGATGAACTGGAATTTTAGCACTTCCTTTAAAATTATGCACAGATTTAAGAAATATTTTCAAAAATAAGAAAAAAATGCATCTTTTAAGACGAGAACACTGAAAAAAGATATTTTTTAAATATTAACTTCCCTAGGAGATATTTATAATATAAAAACGTATCCAACGCTCATAGACTTAACATTACGGAGGAAATCGGCCACTGAGTGACCGACCGCCTTAACATCATTCACATATACTTATTGTTTCATTGAATTATTTACTTTTACTTACCTCGTCGAATTTTCATCATTACTTATAAATTCGTTTGAACTGTAGTATTTCCTTGATTTTTTAAATTGTATCTCCAGTGCCTTATTTAATTTTATTTTAAATAACTTACAAAAATATGTAGATTTAACCTAACACATATTTCTGTAATTAATTATTCGATTTGCCTGTTATTATTTTTCTAAAAATGGTATCCCAAGAAAGCCATGAATGTAAAAGTTTTTTTATTTATTTATTTTTTTTTTTATTTTTATTTTTTTTTTATTTTTATTTTTTTTATTTTTTATTTTTTTTTTTTAAGGGTGTTCTTAGCTGTTTTTCTCAACAAGTGAAAAACGTTTTGACACATTTACAAATTCGTTTTTTAACGAAGAGTTATAAAATTGCAAAGCCTGGCCATGATATCGATTTGGAATTTATTCCACTTTTTCATTTTTTGATAAATCAGTATCTATTGAGCTTTTTTGATCACGTGTTAACCTCTTTTCCACAGCAGTTTTACTCTTTTTTCTTCTGTCGCGCGGAAAAGTCTGTTCAAAATGCTCATTTTGGTACTATTTTCTGAAAAACCTATTATAATTGCAAAAAAGAAAATAAATAAATAATAAATAAATAAAAAACGGGAAAATGAGTGCGATTCGATAATTTCTGAACAACGACACCTGCTAGTTTTATGCATTTCCGAACAAAAATAAATTAAAATGTGTGTCACAAAGTTGCCTTTTTTTATTTAAGAACAACCTTAATGATACTGATATCAATCCTTCACAATAAAAAACAAAAAGTTTAAACAACATTTATGAAACATTTAATACATTTTTCCCTCTATCAGTCTTGAAAAAGGGTAAATTTGTAATGTTGTTTTCACTGCATTTTGTTTTAAGTGCTAATAAAACATAATTCTTTCACCATTATTTAAAAATACTTGACTACAAATATGAATGTGAAGCTTGTAAGTATTTGCATTGTACAATGTATTAAAAATACATTTAATCATTAAATTTGCATGACTCTAAATATTGCTCACATTGCAGGGAAACCCGAGCTCAGTGAACGTTTTAACACGGGCTTGTCAGTGAGAGGGTTAACAGCAAAATCTCTTTATTTGTAATGCCAGAAGAACAACAAAGTGATTTGACAGCTATGATGCATGCACAGAAGGTTATCACATTTTCCTAAGGAGACATAAATTCCATGGTTGAATATTTAATGCATCTCCTCCAAGTAGATTAAATCACGGATTTTAAAATAAGGAATATTTTATGTTTGATGAAAATCTCAGTGTACCTGGATCGAAAAATCCTCTTTTCCTATCTATATTATAAAACTTTTCATCAGCCAAAAATATATCTCGTATGAAAGTCGAAAGTTTCATCTTATATTCTTGTAGAAAAGAAGAAGTGGTAATAAATTTCGAAGGGAGAAGCGAATTTTCTGTACAGATACTTTATCTATGATTTAAGACATTTAGGAGAGTTTTGGTTTAAAATGAAGAAATTATTTTTTAAATGCATTAATTTAAGGTTAACACAAAATTAGATTTAAAAAGGCAATCTATTTTTTATCAATTAATTGTCGTGTGCCATATTTGTAATATTTAGACTGTGATGCATAATAGCCATTGTTATTTTAATGTTATTTTAAAAGAAATAACTTACCTTGTGTTCAAGAACTATACTTTATTGCTCTTATTATTAAAAAAAAAAAAATGTTATTTTCCTCATAGCATGCATGGTCACAATGACGCCACTGTGAGGCACTCTGGTCACATCACATCTGTTACCAAAATGCCCCCACTCAGTGGCGTGAGATTGTGACTGAGATGTGACTTTCTTAAAAATCTTTAGACAATTACAAATATTTTTCAAAAAATGTTATTTACTTTTAAAAACATGTTTCTGGCAACTTAAATATTGTCGCTTTTGTCACAGTTTCGTCACAATGCTAATTTCAAAGTAGTCACAAATGACACATTTTTCACAAATTTGTCACACCGTGACTTCACAAAGTGGTCACAATGTGACGTCACAAACGAACTCTAAAACGGCCATAACGACTTCACATTTTAGTCACTTTGACTTTACATCGATGTCATGTGACGTCACATCAACAATCAATGGTCACAAACAGGGGCGTAGCTACAAGGGGGGGGGTGCGACCCCCCCCCCCTCACATTCGGTAGACTCATTTCATTCAGTAAATTCACTTTCGTCCAAAAACAGTATAAATTCTCACTGTATTTTTTCCTTCAAAGAGATTTTTTTAAATTTAGAAAATTATTACAAAACATAAAATAATGTCAAAATATATTTAAAAAGTTTTCAGAATACTCATACTCCACATTCGCAATACTTATTTCATTCGGTAATTTCACGTTCGTTCAAAAATGAATTATTTTGTGCAGTATTTAACCCTTATAGGAATTACCCCACCAGTAGCCGAGAGGTTCCATGTCCCCGAAACTGGTAGGCTGCAGGAGCTGAGTTCGAACCCAATCGCGGCCATCGGCCTAACGGTTCGGAATTTTCCGTGGTTTTCTTCGAACATTGGATTTCCTTGCGTAAATACGGACTAGGTTGACCCCCACGGAGAACAACCCACCCCATTAGGGACTATATCCCATGTGCTGATTACTAGACGTCGTAAACACACACACACACACACACACACACACACACACAAAAAAAAAAAAAAAAAAAAAAAAAACCTTGTAAGAATTAAAAATTTAAAAATCCTTCTTATAAAATTTATTACAAACCTTAAAGTATATTTTAAACTATTAAATAGTTTTAGAATACTCATACCTCACATTCGGAATTCACTTTATTCAAAAATCGAATCATTTTCAGCTGTATTTTTCCCTTCTAAGAATATGTTTTAAAAAATTAAAAAAATTATTACAAAACATGAAAAAATGTGAAAGCATATTTAAAACTATTAAATATTTTCGGAATACTCATACCCAACATTCGGTGTACTCACTACATTCAATAATTTCACTTTTGTTCAAAAATTCCTCCATTTCGTGCTGTATTTTTCCTTTCTAAAATATATTTTAAAAAATACTACGAAACATAAAACAATAAAAAAGTGATGGACAGAAATTGTCAATATTTAAAACTCTTAAATATTTTCAGAATATTCATACCCCAAATTCGGAATACACATTACATTCGGTAATTTCACTTTCGTTCAAAAATTACATCATTTCGTCTACATTTTTTTCTTCTAAGAATTTTTGAATATCTATTTAAAAAATATTAAAAAACATAAAACAATGTCAAAAGTTTTAAAACTATTGAATATTTTCAAAATACTCATACCCCACATTCGGAATTCTCATTACATTCGGTAATTTATTTCATTCAAAAAATGCATCATTTCATGATGCATTTTTTCCCCTTCTTAGAATTTTTTAAAATATATTTTAAAATATATTGCAAAACATAAAACAATGTCAAAACATAATTTAAAACTACTAAATATTTTCTTAATTATTAACGTTCTACTATTTACATTATGTTGTTATTATTATTTATTCTGAGTTGATTACCCTTTTTCGTCATTCGCTTGTAAAAATGCAACAAGATGGAGACAAATCGTTGTCTTGCTTTCAGAAACGTAACGATCACCCCCACGTTCCCGTAATCTTCTTTTCCGATCTTTTAACTGAAGTTTGTAAAATTAAACGGTACATGTTAGTAAATTATGGAAGCACAACCTGTGACCCGCTTGTCAAAAGAGGCTTGCGGTGAGTCAACGTGCGGCCCGTGAATTTCGTCAATTTATAATTGTATAAAATTGCAATTTTCAGCTTAGCAAATTTCGTCATTTTGCGATGTGAAAATTGAAAATTTTGTCAGTCACTTAAGAATCGCAAATGTCGTTGATCAGGCAGGGAAAAATCTCGAATTTTGTTCATCAAGTGCGAAATTGTATCGAATTTTACCGATGAGGCGCTGGGGGAAAAAATAGCAAATTTTGCCGTTCGGACACAAAAAAAAAATCGCAGATTTTGTCGACCAAGCTAAGAAAAATCACGAATTTTATCGATCAGACGTGAAAAATCTCAGATTTCGATCATCGGACAAGAAAAAAATTCTAAATTTTTTGATGATACGTGAAAAAATTCTAAATTTTGTTCATAGGTTGCGAAAAAGTCGTCTGTTTGACGACTGGTTTCGTTGACCGGGCATGGAAAAATTGCCAATTTCGTCGATCAGGCACGAAAAAAAAATCGCCAATTTTGTCGATTCGCAATGAAAAAATCGCTAATTTTGTTGATAGGAGGAGGAGATACCGCAGATTTTGTCGATGATTCGAGGAAAATTGAAATTTTCTTTTAGCGGCTGCAGAACAATCGTGAATTTTGTCAGTTTATCGCGAGAAAAAATCACGGATTTCATTAATTTACGGTGGGGAAAAAATGCAGATTCCGTCAGTTAGTTAAGGATCGCAAATTTCATTGTTCGTAAGCGGAAAAATGAGTTTTTCATCGATCAAGGATGGAAAAAGGCGCTAATTTCATCGACTAGGCACAGAAAAATGGCGAATATGGTCGATGGCTTCGTAACATAGCGCGAATTTAGTTAATCGGGAACGAAAAAATCGCGAATTTTGTTGATCGAGTGGGGAAAAGTATCGAATTTTACCGATGAGGCGAGAGGAAAAATAGCAAATTTTGTCGATCAGGTTTGGAAAAATGACGAATTTTGTCGATCGGGCGAGAAAACTCTCAGATTTCGTCTCTTGCCTTCGTTCATAAAGTTCACATTTTTTACTCGGCACCACTGACTTATATCTGTATTTTTAGCAATTTTGACGAAACGAAATTAAGACTCCCGAAAAATCAAAGATTATTTTTTCATCTTGAAAATAATCCTTGCGATATTTGCTATATATTCAAACATAAAAACTTTTGACATATCCTTATCAATTAAATATTGGATATTTTTACTGGTAAGTGAACCTAGAGGAGTAATCACCCCCTCTTCCCTCTGAGACTAAATTTTTATCTCATTATAGGCCACAGATCACCTCCTTAAAATAGTTCTTCTCTTCGTGTTATTGAAACCTCGAAAACTTTGAAATATTTGTTAAGTGGCACTTCTCTTGAAAAGGTTCAGCATCCCTACCGTAGATACAATTATTTTCACAATACTCATTCCAAAATATGATAAAGCTTAAATATACAAGAATAGAAAATTAAAAAGTTAAATCACAATCATACGGTTTAAACAATTAACATTCGGTAAATTCGATTTCCACCCCCCCCTCCCCCACTAAACAAAATGCTCTAGCTACGCTACTGATCACAAACTCACAATATGACTTCACAACGACGTCGCAGTGACGTCACCATGCCTTACGGATTGGAGTTAATGACGAATTTCAACATTCACACATAATCAAGGGATGGAGAAATACATTATTGTGGTTTGCATTACTTAATTTTATGGATAATAAAACAAAAAATGCATTGTAGTAATAAAAATTACGTATTTTCGCAGTACATTACTCAGTATTGTGCATTTTATCAAAACAGTTTTCAACTGTACATTGTTTCCGACTGGCTAATAAAATAAATCTTTGGCTGATAAGAATTTCTGAAAATTCTTCATCCCAATGCACAAAATCAATCAATATGTTATATAATTATACATGAATCAGAATCAAGAATCACAGCTACTTAGAATCAGAATCATATAAGCTTCGTTCACACACACTTAAAAGTTTACAGATTTTTTTTTATTCAGATTCTAAAAAAGAGTTTTATTTTGTTTACTTATATCATTTATTGAATTAATTTTTTTAATTATCAAATTCATAGAGTTTTAGTTCATTTACTTACAGGAGTGTAGTCGTAAAAATAACAGAGGATGTACGCTCAAAGCAAAGGGTATACCCTAGAGTATGAATACTATAGCTTTCTTGAGAAACAGAAGATATACGATGCTTTTTCTTTTTAAAATCCAGAAGGCATACGGCGTATACCCCCGTATACCCTCCACTACATCCCTGTTTATTTATAAAATTCAGATAACTTACATAAAACACTGTTAAATTTAAATTTAAAAACAAATTGTTTGAAAATTTAAATAACAAGTGCATTAACATTAAAATTATTTTTTTTTTCATAAATTGATTTAAAATATGGTTCATTATAACTGTAATATAATAAACTTTTAGTTATACAAAACTAAATTCAGCAAAGGTTTTGGTGCAAAACGTACTGAAAAATTACCAAAATAATTAAATAGTTCTCAAAAGAAACTAAGCATTTTATGGGCTATGAATTTATAATGAAATACCATAATTCTGTTGCAAGAATAAATTGGCAAATTTTAAACGCTTGTTTCCCCCCCATATATATTGATTGATTTCTATTTATGAAATCTAAATGACAACTTTTGCAGCTATTTTATTAATTCTTTGAAACAGACGTCATTTGACGACATTTAAATTTTTAATCCCAGTATTTCTGTATAGTATATTTTGCTTTATTTTCAGTGAATACTTTTCAAGAATCTGCGATTTGAAACGACAAAGTTTTTAACGAAAATATTCTGATGCTCAAAAAATAAAAAAACATCGGACACACACAAAAATATCGGGCGTACACGTTCTGAAAGTGGTAACGCGTTATGAGAGTCAGTTTGCAAAAGAAGCGCTTCAATTAAACTTCAAGAAACCAGTATAAATGGAAAACTTTTATAGTATATATTTAAATATGAATGAATTAAATGACATTACTAGCTTTTTTCTGCAGACAATTTTCGGTGCAATAAATAAATTAACGACTAATCATTAACAAAAGAGCAATATTTTTTATTTTTTCTCATAATGTGTTAAGATGCAAATTTTAAATTTCATGGCACAGTTGGGATTATCAACAATAAACTCTAGTTACAGGGAAATTGAATACGATTTTCCATTTAGTGCACATTCTCCGAGGATTTAGAATTGAGGCTAGGTAGTTAGTTGAATATTAACTATCAAATTAGCATGTTGACTCCGGGATCATACTGTTCAACCCGCGGCCCACATACGGCCCAGTACTGCAATAAAGGGTCTTTAATATATATATATATATCTTTAGAATTTTATATTTCAATGGAGTTTTTTTAATCACTATGTTTTGAAAGAACGTGAGATTAATGTCATAGACAAAAATTTACTACAATTGTTTGAGATTTATAATAAGGGCTCGTATTAATACCCTTTGCTCTCATATTTCGCTTGATCATGAAACATTTGAGGTGCGAAAATGATTCATATATGCTTTTATAAGTAATATAAACTACATTTCAGCCATTTGTTAAAGACTTTTGTTTTTATTCGACGAAAAATCGCTATGTTTTGTCGGATATCTCATTGGATTAACAAAATATTATGGGGATAGTCATAATGTTCTGGCAGATGTGGCATTCAGAACTTTTAAAATTATTTCTGAAAAAAAGGGAATTCAGAAATTATCTTCTTCTATATTTGTGAATTTATATTTCTTAGGATAATATTGCAGGTTCTAACAAAAGTGATCAACAACGGTTATTATGTCAACAATTATTAGCATAAAATTATCTAAGAAATTCAGTCATTACCATTAAATTAAGATCGTAACATGCTTAAAGTGAAAAAGTGCCTTTAAAGACATATAAATCTTATATTATAATACGATCAAATCTTGTGTGCATATGTGTCTGTCTATGTATGTAAATGTTATTTTAAAAACTGCTTTAACTATTTTGATTAAATCTTGAAAACTACCGTTTTCAGGCGGGAGAAGACCACTGTGCTGGATCATATATTTGAGAAAATTAGTGAGTCATTTTTGTTCATTACAGGTCAAATTAATTGTATCTAAAAAAGGGTTCAATAGATATTGGTTAAATTTTGTATCTAACCGTTTTCTGGTCCGAGAAGACTGTTACGCTAGGTCACATGCTCGAAGAATTATAATTAGTGGGTCATTTTAGGATCACTAGGGATTAAATTAACTTTATATAAAAAACGGACATAACAATTTTCACAAAACTTTTTACTGTAAAGTTTTGAATTACATAAATACACATGTTCTAAGTCACAAGTCCGAGAAAATTAAACTATTGGGTCATTTTTGAGTCACTGTAAGCCAATCTAATTTTATCTAGAAAACGGTCCCAAAGGTTTTGACTAAATCTTTTATTCTATCGATTTCAGACTTGAAAAGATCATAGGGTTTTATCTTATGTTCTAGAAAATTCAATTAGAGGATCATTTTGTGTAACAATTGGGTCAAGCTATTTGTATTTAAAAAAAGCTCAAAGTATTTTGACAAAATAGTGTTTATACCGTGTCCGGCACGAGAAGACCATTGGGCTAGACCGCATGCTCAAGAAAATTTGATTGATTGGTCATTTAGGTAGATTTCGTATGAAATACTACATATAGCGGTCGCACCAATGTTAGAATTTCTGAAAATGTTTTGCAGATCTACGCCGATCATGTCCTCTAGACCCTAAAACTACCATCAATAAAAAAGTTTATCTATCTATCTATCTATCTATCTATATATATATATATATATATATATATATATATATATATATATATCACTTTCTTATGGACACGATAACTTCTATAGTTCTGTCCAATTCCTTCCAAACTGATACATAAAACCAAGGGTTATAAAACGCCATAACTTCTTAATTAAAATAGCTATTGAATCGGTTTATATTATTTCATAAAAATGGGCCAAAAGTTTATGCATGACAGACTTTTGATAAATTTAGAAATGAGTTTAAGAGGCGAAAAAAACAGGTTTTTGGGAGAAAAAAATTCATAACTTCGTCAGTTCTCAAGATATCAAATCCAAATATATTTGTATAAATGACCTTAACATTATCTAAAACTTTTGTATTTACAAGTTTTTAATAGGACTATTTCTTACCGATAAAAAAATTAAAAACGAAAACAAAAAGAAGGGTGAAAAAAAATCCATAACTTCGTCAATTCTTAAACTACCAAATCTAATTAAATTTATTTTACATCTTCTCGATAATATCTACAACTTTTATATCGACAAATTTTTTATAGGACCAATTCGTATAGAAAAATTAATTAAACAAAAATTGGAGTTGGAGAAAAAAACCTCTAATCCAAACTGCTTGCATTCTGACTCGTTTTTAAATTCATTTTTTATTTTAAACGCATCCAAATGGCAGATCCTCTTATTTAGGAACTATATAATGTGTCTCCTTGGCCAGATTTTTGATACAGATAGAATATATTTCAAAAAAAGGCTGCCAAAAAAGGTATTTTGAACAGAATTTCCCGAAGTGAACGTGATTGGAAATTTGAGGATGTATTCAAATAAAAAATTACGTTTTTTCTGATTCATTTTTAAATCCATTTGTGCTATCAAACGTATCCAGTTTACAGGTCCTCTTATTTAGGAACTGTATGTGTATAATGTGATGCATTGGTCAATTTTTTGATAAAGACAGAATATATTTCAAAAAAGGCTGCCAAAAAGGGTATTTTGAACAGAATTTCGAGAAGTTATCGTGATTGAAAATTTGAGGAAGCATTCAAATAACAAATTGCGTTTTTTCTGACTCATTTTTAAATTCAGTTTTGCTCTCAAACGCATCCAATTGACAGGTTCTCTTATTTAGGAGCTGTATAATGTTCCGTATTGGTCAGTTTTTTGATAAAAGTTGAATATATTTTTAAAAATGCTGTAAAAGTGGGCACTTCGTGCGAAATTTCCAGAAGCTATCATGATTAAAAATTGAGGTTGTATTTAAAATTGGTTATTTTATAACTCAATTTTAAATTCAATTTTGCTCTCAAACGCATTCAATTGACAGTCTTTTGTTATTTAAGAACTGTATAATCTACCGTATTAGTCGATTTTTTAATACAGTCAGAATATATTTCAAAATAAGTTGTCAAAATGGGCATTTGATCCGGAATTAGCTTAAGATGATTCTGATAAAACCAGTCCTTATACAAAAATGAAATAAATTTTTTTAAAAAGAGGACAAATAAAGTTGTTAAGCTGGGTTTATCTGTAATCAATTTTATTTTTTGTTGTATAAATGAGCACTCTTCGAAATCTACCTCCGCCTATAGGTCAAGCCGACAGGGATTTTTTGAGTTACAATCAGTCATAGTTAAGATAATTGTGTCTAAAGAACAACTCAAATCATTTTGATTAAATTATCTATTTTATCGTTTCCGGACATAAAAAAAAAACTATTGGATTAGGTGGTAATCTCAAAAAAACTCGATCAGTGGGTCATTTTGGCTGCTTATAGGTCAGGGTCAAGATAATTGTATTTAAAAATGGCTCAAAAGATTTTGAAATTTTATATTATACCATTTTCAAGCACGAGAAGAGCATTCGGTTAGATCGCATGCTCGAGAAAATTCAATAAGTGTGTCATTTTGGATCACTATTGTTCAGGATCAAGCTAATTGTGTCTAAAAGATGGCTCAAACGATTTTGACAAAATTATATGCTATATTGTTTTCTGGTATGCGGAAATCATTGATCTAGTCACAAGTTCGAGAAATTTGATTAGCAAGTCTTTTTTTTTTTTTTTTTTTTTTTTTTTTTCCCACACGGGTAAAGCTATTTTATCAATAAAACTCCTCGAACGATTTTGATAAAGTTTCGTATTCTATCGTTTCTGGTCACGGAAAGACCGTTGGGATTACTTGCATGTTCAAGAAAATTTTATTAGTGGATCATTTTGGGTCACAATGGATTAGGGTCAAGTTAATTGTATCGAAATTGAACCCAAAAATTTTCACTAAATTTTATATTCTATCGTTTTTAGGCTCGCGAAAAGCATAGGATCACATGTCCCATGTTCGAAAAAATTCGATTAGTGGGTCGTTTTGGGTCACAGTGAACCAGTGTGAAGCTTATAGTATCTAAAAAACGGCTCAAATCATTTTAGAAAAATTTTCATGCTGTTTCTGGATATGTAAAAACCATTGGGATAGGTTGCATACTCAAGAAATTTTGATTAGTGGGTCATTTTACCTCATAGTAGGTTAGTGTCAAGTTGTATTAAAAACAAATTCGAAAGATTTTGGTATAATTTTACATGTTATTTGTAATTAGAATTTAATAATTACAAATACGTATAATGCACACAATAATTTAATTTATACGGGGTGTCCACTCTCAACGGTGGCCAATGGCTAATTTCTAAACCGTTAGTCATATAGTTCCAATTACAAAAATGCTTTAAAAAAGGTAAAGAATTGTTTTTCAAGCGATTTAGGTCGAAAAATTTTTTTATTAAAAAATTACGAAAATTAAATTTTTATACGGTCCCCCGGTCCTATAAGTGATATTTAGTAAATTTTTACCACTATTCTAACAAGTAATGCAAAAAAAGTCCCATTCTTCTGCGATTAAAACTGACCGAGTAATAGCTGTTCAAAGTTGAAGCATCTTTTTTGTTGCAAATTAAAGGTCAGTCACAAATTTACTGGAAATAAAAATAAACGCAAGATATAAAATTTCACACACTCTAAAAAATAAAAGTGTAAATTTAGATACAAAAATGTGTAAATCGATGATACAAAAACGATTTGCTTATATGTGTAAATTTGTGTGTAAATTGGCAAAATACACACCTAATGTGTTAATTTAAAAATACACATTTCAGTGCGTGATTTGATGATAACACTAAGTGTGTAAAAGTTATAATGATCACTCATGAAATACCCACATTAATATGTAAATTGCGCTAGAATACACATATATCTGTATAATATTCTTACTCATTTATCTGTGAAATCTTCAGTGATTACAAGGATTAATGTGTATTAGGCGAAAATCACACATTATTGTGTTATTGTAATTTGCACAGTTTTTTGTGTAATATGTAAAATACGCATATTCGATGGAAGTTCAATAACTATTGTGTCTAGTGTATATAGAATATATGTACTGCAATGGGTTGATGTATAATATCGAAATCTAATGTCTTAGTTGATTTCATGCTTGGTTTCAGAACCGTAGCTGCAATATTCATATAGTTTTGGATGGAGGAGTAAAATAGGGAGGGGGGTGTAGTTGAAAGCCTGATCTTATGGGGCTACATTTGTGACAGTGGATGAGATAAAAGTACTATACTTTGGACTCGGGATCATAGTGATGTACCCACTTCTCATCCACTGTCACAAGTGTAGCCTCGTAAGCTAAAATCAGGCTTTTAACTACATCCCCCACCCCATTTTACTCCTCCATCCAAAACTATATGAATAATGCAGCTACGGTTCTGAAACTAAGCATAAAATCAACTAAGACATTAGATTTCGATATTATACATCAACCCATTGCAGTACAGATATTCTATATACACTAGACATAATAGTTATTGAACCTCCATCGAATATGCGTATTTTACATATTATGCAAAGGACTTTGTAAATTACAACTCACTCCAACACTCACCCCCCCCCCCTCTTCTTAAAAACTCCCTCTAAATAAGTTTATAGAACTTCACCCTTCCCTCTAAAACTATATTACTATAGAAGCTACGGTTCTAAAATTCAGCATATTGCCATTTAAGATATTAGTTTTCAATGTTCCTCATCAACCAAGAAGTACAAATATTACTTCTCTGTTATTAGAGAAGTATGGGACACATTTTGAAATTTACAATTTCTTTAATTGGGTCAATCCATTTCAAGTGGTCCAGAAAATATTATTTTGGTCGCTCGACCATTTTTAAAAAATCTTAAATTTTTTGTACAACAACCCTAACATGACGGAAGTTCAAAATGACCGTTATTTTAATTTTACTATTTTTTGTTTGGGCATGGCGGCCATCTTTGTTTCTTCGTGTTCAGCCATTTTCTCAGATACTAGGATACACAAAATTGTAAATATCTCGTCTTTTATTTTACCAATTAAAATGGAGTTTAAAGCATTTTGTTCAGAATAAAATAAGCTAAATGAACAGTGGAAGAATAATTTTGAAAAATAAATTTTTACAGGTGAAATTTTAGCACAAAATTTAAGATTTTTTCCAAAATCTATCCATTTGCAAGAGGAAATTTTTTATGCAAGAAAAACTGTCAACCTTACAAAATTTTTTCTACAAATAGGTCAAAAGTGTGTGTACTCATACACCAAGTCCCAGATCTGGGAGTTAATTTCTCTTTGCGAAAAAAATTCCAAAATTCTTCAAAAATTTTAAAAATCGCACTTTTTAGGCTTTGATATCTCTGGTGGGGCACAAGATAAAAATTTGAAATTCTGGCCTTTGATAGTATTGTGTAGTAGTGTTATGTACAAAATATTTCAAGAAGGAGATTTGACTACAAGCGGGGATATGACATGGAGAATATGTGAAAACAATACTGCCAAACTATTCTAACCTACTATGTAATTGTTCAACAAGACTGTCAACCAGACACAATTTTTTTCTACAAATAGATCAAAAGTGCGTGTACTCATACACCAAGTCCCAGATCTGGTAGTTGATTTCTCTTTGAGAAAAAAATTCCGAAATTCGTCAAAAATTTCAAAAATCGCACTTTTTAGGCTTTGATATCTCTAGTGGAGCACGAGATAAAAATCTGAAATTCTGACCTTTGATAGTATTGTGTAGTAGTGTTATCTTCAAAAAATTTCAAGAAGGAGATTTGACTATAAGCTGAGATACGGTGATTAAAAAATGGTAAGAAATGATATTATGAGTACATTAGGAGAAATGAGATTAGTCTCATTTATTACAATTTTACACAGAGAAAATCGTTTTTTGAAAACAGTTTAATAATAAATGTTTAATTTACAAAGATACTATATGTGCTCAACAAAGAGCTTAACACTATTTACGAGAGATGTTATGAGTTCGACCAGTTACTGTTGTCAGTCCATATGACTGTTCTTTCTCAAAATTTTATTTAAAGCCACCCAAGTCTTGTCATCCCTTGTTAACTTGAATGAAATACTCTCGATTTAATAATTGAAACCATGTCAACTCGATCAGTTGCAACCTATTGTCTGAAATTTACTTTTCCTGAAATGTGTACCGAGTAAAATTGTTGCAATAGCATTTGTAGTAGGTTTGTTCCTCTGGACAAATAGTGTATTGGCTTAGCATACATTCTGAATTGTTTAAATCACACAGACGCATTTGAAGAAGATATTTGTAATTAACATTTAACTTTGTACCATAAATAATTAATTTAAAATTTTGGAGGTATGAACAATTACATAGAAGGTTACAATAGTTTGGCAGTATTGTTTTCACATATTGTCCATGTCATATCTCAGCTTGTAGTTAAATCTCGTTTTTAAAATTTTTTGTACA
This sequence comes from Maratus speculifer, assembly GCA_964019185.1. Taxonomy (NCBI): domain Eukaryota; kingdom Metazoa; phylum Arthropoda; class Arachnida; order Araneae; family Salticidae; genus Maratus; species Maratus speculifer. The sequence goes on along the minus strand of OZ025289.1, from coordinate 420,707,775 downwards.
TAACACTACTACAAATTACTACTAAAGGCCAGAATTTCAGATTTTTATCTCGTGCTCCACCAGAGATATCAAAGCCTAAAAAGTGCGATTTTTGAAATTTTTGACGAATTTCGGAATTTTTTTCGCAAAGAGAAATCAACTTCCAGATCTGGGACTTGGCGTATGAATACACGCACTTTTGACCTATTTGTAGAAAAAATTGTGTAAGGTTGACAGTCTTGTGGAACAATTACATAGTAGGTTACAATAGTTTGACAATATTATTTTTCACATATTGTCCATGTCATATCTCAGCTTGTAGTCAAATCTCCTTCTTGAAATTTTTTGTACATAACACTACTACACAATACTATCAAAGGCCAGAGTTTCAATTTTTTATCTTGTGCCCCACCAGAAATATCAAAGCCTAAAAAGTGCGATTTTTGAAATTTTTGAAGAATTTCGGAATTTTTTTCGCAAAGAGAAATTAACTCCCAGATCTAGGACTTGGTGTATGAGTACACACACTTTTGACCTATTTGTAGACAAAATTGTGTAAGGTTGACAGTTTTCCTTGCATAAAAATTTTTCTCTTGCAAACGGATAGATTTTGGGAAAAATCTTAAATTTTGTGCTAAAATTTCACCTGTAAAAATATATTTTCCAAAATTATTCTACCACCATACATTTAGCCTATTTTATTCTGAACAAAATGCTGCAAACCCCATTTCAATTGGGAAAATAAAAGACGAGATATTTACAATTTTGTGTATCCTAGTCTCTGAGAAAATCGCTGCACACGATGAAACAAAGATGGCCGCCATGCACAGACAAAAAATAGTAAAATTAAAATAACGGTCATTTTGAACTTTCATCATGTTAGGGTTGTTGTACAAAAAATTTCAGATTTTTTAAAAATGGTCGAGCGACCAGTGCTGGACCACTTGAAATGGATTGACCCAATTATAAAATTAATTCTTTGAATTATGTTTCTATATTGTTCAAGGACATTAGAAAGTGTTTCATTTTGTATTATATAAATCAAACTTTTTGTCAAATAAAGTTGATTTTATTAGTTTTGTAAAAAGTGTCCCATTCCTCCCCACTCTCCTCTAAATATACACGTAAAAACGGCTGTTTTTTTCTATATATTTTTCCTTGCTTCTTAAATTTATATTTCCCCTCATTTGGATATTATTTAGTACATGCAATTAAAAATTAAGATAAAGAAAAAATTAATTAATTAATGATAGATTTTAAACCAGTCAGATGGAATAATGATAGTTGGTAAATTTGCAATCTCCACACTTTTTATTTTCAGATTCAATTTTTCATTTTTTATTTTTCAGACACAAGATACAAAGTCAAATATACTCAAGATATTGTGTTACATGCAGTTATAAAAGTAAAATTCAAAATATTATAAAAAATAGAAAAAGGTATGTAATCTTCATCTCATACACACATACACATATTACCTGCAAAAAGTTTAGCTGATTTGTTTATATATACATAAATCACCTATATTATATGTTGAATTGTTTTCTTTTTAAAACTATTCATCATTACAAAGAATTTACCTTAAAAATTATCAAGATTATCAAAAAGGCTGTTGAATCATTAAAATAACATTTTGCATTTAAGATTATATTTAGAAATTTGTGTCTTTTTTCAAAAAAATACAAATATATTTTAACATTAATGAAATGACTCGTGTTTTCATAAATGAAAATTTCAGATATTCTAATTAAAATTTTAGGTATCAAACTAATGAGTATTTTTATTTATCAGCTATAGTAAAAAATAAAATAAGAAATACTTTGATTATATCCAAATATCAATTGACTCTTATAAATTTTCGAAATTAATGCTCGTAGAATTTATTTGGCAATTACCATTTGTGTCTTAAGTATATAAAACTCACCCGGAGGGGGAATTTATGTAGGGGGGGGGGGTTAATATGTTCGATTTTGAATATTCATTATGACACAACTGTTATATATTTTTTTATATACATACAATCATATGTTTTAAGTCATATAAATTCTGTAATAATAGGCAAAATTGCAATGGAAAAGTGTTTATTTGAATAAAAAACCATTACTTTAATGTAAATTTTCTTCAGAATTTTTAGTCTAAGGTTATTTTAACCCTTAAACTGTAACGTGTTTTTCGGCACCTTTAAACGGTAATCATGGGTCACTCGTGCTTAGCGCTGTAAAAAGTAGTTTAAAGTGCTTTAAAAATCCTAAAAAAATTCATGATATTACATCAACTACCCTTGAATAAGAATCAGTCACAATATTGCTGATTTATTAATTTGTTTAAACAATATGTTTAAATAAATAAATAAAAATGTGAAAAATGCACATTTTCTTTAAAAAATCATAACTTTGGATAGAATTGACATTTTTTGCTGTTTCAAACGGGAAATTGAAGATCAAGAATGGTACTTCCATAAAAAAAATAAAAATAGCCGGTATAAATTAAAAAAATGCTTAAGTTTTGAGCACAAAAATGACGTTTTTTTTAACTTATAAATAAGTACAATTTACAAGAAATAGAAATTTTATTAGTTTTTAATCAATTTTATTTATGAAAATGATGTTAATTATCAAACTTTATTTAATTAAACAAAAAATATAATAATTAAAAATTACAACAACACTGATATCATCATTTATAAACAATCGAAACAGATTTGATATCTGTGTTCCTCGCACACAGGTCTGTGACACTTGCTGCAGTAAATAAAGGTTCGGAAACCCAAGTGAGTGTAATGTATCAATTTTTTATGAAAAAAACATCAATTCCTAACCAAACAAATTTTTTCTTACCTTACACTTTTCGTCAACGTAAATGGTAACCCTGGGTCACTCTTGCCTTTTCGAAATTTTGACTGGCTCTTACGTCGGCTTTGAACGCACTAAAACATCGGCGTTTCGGGAGCTAATAGCCTACTAGTGTACTATTTTCTTCAGGGTAGTTTAGTTCTGCTCCCCACTCTCTCCTCTAAACTAGCAAGGAAAGAAAATTTGACAGAGGCACTAGTGACCCATGGTTACCGCTTAAGGGTTAAATCAACGTATTTGTGTCTTTTTGCAATTTACTTCTGTGTATTTATTAAATCTATAATTAACAAGCAAAAATTATGTGTTCTTTACTATGATTATTTTAGTGGAACATAGTTTTTCTGATGTAATATTTTCAAAATAAAACACAGCTGAAAATTAAATGTAATTAGGATAAATAAATATTCCAAATTTCTCAAAATTGAAAAATGTAGCGTAGAAACTAAAAAAAAACGTTAATAGTTTTAATCAATGATAAACTTAGTTAACATTATAAGTTTCATAATTAAAAAAAATTTTAAAGAAATTTCAATAAATGAATAAAACTCAGATGAACTGTTTAAATTATAAATCAGAATATATAAATTATAGATATGATATATATTTTTATAATGTTTTATAAATAAATTGTAATATCTTTCACATAACCGACTCAAAAGTTAATACCGCACCCCCCCCCCCCAAAAAAAAAAAAATGATGTTAATGTTTATTTTGCTACTGTTAAGATACATTCATAAATTCTTTTTAAGATAAAAAATTTTCAAGAATAAATAACCTTAGATACAACAGTTGCTATTTTGATAGACATTTATCAGGTGTTAGCTAATGTTGACAATTTTTAAAGCAAGTAAATTATTCGTGTGAAAAATTTTTTATGTAAAAAAACAATCCAACTTAGAGTATATACATTTATACATAAATATAAACAAATCAGATAAAAATAATTGAAGGTAATACGAACTATGAGATTACATATTTTATATTTTATAGGAGAATAACCTCGATACTTTTCTCAACGCGAGCGCTTGCATTCAGCTGAACCCACATTAGTTTTCAACTTAAACCTGATGAAGCCAAGTCAACGATGATTACGATTTTAGGTTTCAATGCTAGATACGCGTCTAACTCGGGGTTGAAGTGGTTCGTGAATGGAACCATAAATTGTATTGCGAACTAATGTTAAACTAAAATTACAAGTTAAACTTTGAAATAGGTAAAAGGTTATAAGGTATGAGACGGCTAAAATAATTTAGGGTAAAATAAGGCATTCGATGTGCAAAATGTAAAAATAACTCAGGATACGAATTTAGAATTATCTTAATTACATGAAGTATTTTTTATGTTACAGATTAAATGAATTCGAAATAGTTTTTAGATTCTACTGAAGGTTAAACTACTGTCCTTTAAATCGAGGGGGAGGGGGGGAGGCAGAAAATTTATCAACAGTACAAAAAATATAATTTAAATTTATGAATAAGCATAAAGTGGGATTATATCTCTAATTATAATGCCTCTTTAGGAAGTCTTCCTGATTTCATTTTAAGAATGAAATCTAACATTATTACTGATAATTACAAGTTTAACTGTGAAAAAACAGCGGTCTGCGAGACGGCCGAAAGAAATTACAATTTAATCAAAAACTAGAATTTTAAACCAAGCATTCCGATATTTGATGTACAAATTTCAAAAGGTAATTCGGAAAACGAAATTAAAATTAGTTAATTAAATGAATAAAATTTTACATTACATGTAACGAAATATTGTTACATGCGTAGTTTAATTTTTTTTTAACTTGTTTCAAATGCTCACTTGCTGCTGAAACGGGGATTGTGAGAGAAGTGGTCAGAGTATCTTATAAAAATAAATAAATAAATTATTTTATTATTTTAAACTGCTGTTACAGCAATGCAATGACATCATGTTATTTGTGGAATGGGATTACTGAAATAAAAAGTGTAGCTCTGAATAATATGTAAGCCTCCCATTCCTTTCGTAACGTCCCTTTCCTACTTTAAAATTCACGCATTTATAATTTTTGTAACACATTAATTAGAGTCATTTCAGGTGTTATCTACATTTACACATTTTTCTGAGTTTATGAACTGATAACAACTTACAAACTTAATGCCATAAACTAAACGTACATTAAGATAAGATAGGTATTTTTTGTGGGAAATGTGTATTTTTTTATGAGAAGTGGATGATTTTAGAAATTTACACACTTACCTATGTGTATATCATTAAGTGTTAATTACAATAACGTACAAGCTTGTGTAAATTCAGGCATTTTTCACCATTTACACATTTATTTGTAATTTTCAAGTGATAACAAAATACATACTTAGTTTTGTAAGCTAAAATACACATAAAAACAGGCAAAATTTTGCAAAAAGTGGGTAATTTTCATATTAGGAGTGTAATTTTAGGAATTTACACACATATATATGTGAATTCGTCTAATTTACACTTTTATTTTTTAGAGTTCATTAAATATTGAGAGCAAAATTATATTTGCAATATATATATATATTTTTAAATTTATGCTGATGATTACATATTAAAGCAAAATTTGTACTAAAATTATAAATAAAAAAATAACAGAAAATTTCTTAATTTAAATTATGAAAAGCAACAGTCACAAATCGTTACAAAATGACATACATTTAAAATTCTATTAGATTACTTAACCTAACAGAATTTGATGTAATCCTATAAAATAAATAAATGGTACGCACTAAAACTGTATTAATATTACATTGTCATTAGATATAAATAAGCGTGCAAATTGAACCTCGATCGGACATTTGGAAGTGAGTTAAAATTTGAATAGAAATTTTAAGCTAGGGAAAAATAAGTACGAACGTTTTAAGCAAAATAAAGGCTCAAAATAACACACCTTTTAAAATAAAACCGCGATTTCCCAAAATGATTTTCTCGATAAAGAGAATTTTAAAACTCACGTCTTCAACTATTTTAACTAATCTAGAGGTTAATTAATAAAAATTAACACTACCGTAAAACTTATATAGTGATAGCACCTTCAGTTAAATTGCTTTAAAAATATTTTTTTTTTATCTCATTTAAAAAAAAAAAAAATTGTAATTGGAACTATATGTCTGTGGCAAATGGTTTAGGAATTAGCTATTGGACAGTTGAAAGTAGGCACCCTTTATAATACTTTAAACACTTAGTGAACGTTCCCTTAAAGCTCAGTCCAATTCATCCGTATTCAGCTACAGAAAAGTGGTTTAAGTCATGAAATTTAAAGCTTCACAACTTGGTCAATTTTAATGTTAGATGAATGGGACCTTTTTTCTCTTACTTGTTAGAGTGGTGGGAAAAATTTACTAAATATCATTTATAGGACCCGGAGACCGTATAAAAAGTTAATTTTCGTAATTTTTTAATAAAAATTTTTTTTGAGCTAAATCGCTTGAAAAACAATTCTTTACCTTTTTTAAAGCATTTTTGCAGTTGGAACTATATGTCTATGATTAACAGTTTAGAAATTAGCCACTGGCCACCGTTGAGAGTGGACACCCTGTATAAGAATTTGTAATCATAATTTTGTATTTAACTAAATTTTGTAACATACCAGTTTAAATTATGTGAAGAGCATTCAGCTAAGTCATATGTTCAAGAAAATTCGATTAGAGTACCATTTTCGAATCACTACGAGTCAAGCTAATTTCATTTAAAAAATAGTAGTAGTAGCAGCAGCAGCAGAAACAATATTTTCAAATACAAATGAATAAAAATTAAATAGAAAACCAACCAATAGCACCCAAAAGTTTAAATAATTTAATGTAAAAGTTTTTTTAAAAAAATTTTTAATAAACCAAAAATATTCCATTGCATTATTTGATTAAAAGAATTTTTCCTTTTTGCAATTTTACACTCATTCTTATATAGAATTGCTACTAATTAATTTACAGTCACAATTATAAACTCATAATTAATTACAGCCAAATTTAAATTTTGAACTATGAAATAACAATGAATCCTTTAAAAGCTATTAGTGGATTACTAATTGCTTCTATGCGGATCTGATACAACCTCATATCGTAAATCTTTGCCTTTCATATGCATGAAAAAGTAAAAACAAATATTTCTTCAAGAAAATCATGCTAAGAACTCCATATTTTTATCATTAATATCAATCAGTCTTTCTTTTTCTCATTATCTCATAAAATTTCATTCAACGTATGTTCAAGTATAATCCCTGAAAATACCGCACCCATTTGTACTTGTAATGACCAAACGAAATCTGTAAATGATGAACTCGCTTATTATTTTTTACCAGCCCATCAATAATTATTCCCATCTGCTCCTCGATTAAAATCAACAGATCAACCTCTTGAATAAGTTATCAAACAAAGTTTTGCTCATCAAAACTAGGGACCAGTCATTAAAAGTACGCTAACACGCAAACGATCCGAAGAAAAAGAATAGATGACCACGCCCCTTTTCCGCAATTAAGTTACGGTCGTAATTAGACAAATTCTCTTTCCCTGATATTGCCACAACAAATTTCTGACTTTTTCCGGAACACTTTTCGGTTTGCCAGCGAGCATTAAAGTTAAGTTTTCTTAGTCACCAATGCATTATATATATCCCCCTTGTAATTAGCTGCAATCATACATGCATTTGAGCGGGAAAACTTCAAGAGGTCTCGACCCTCCCTGCACAGAACTTTTCGGCACCCTCTTCATCCCCCTCCCCACCCGGAACATATGTTCCCGAACGCAGTGGGAGAATTATTCGAACGAGAATAAAAACATTTTGCAGCTAATTGCTGTAATTAAAGCTCACAGTCTAAGGGGTGCCGTTCAGAATTTTTCCCGTTAATTGTTGTTTGACCGTCAAGTATGCACTTGCGGTTCAACAGAAAGGGAAGGGGAGGGTCAAAACTGTTCTAACCCCCCTCCACCTCCTACAGTGCAATTAAGGAAACAGAGGCACAGAAATAATCTAATAGCAACAGTTAGAACAGAACTTTCTTGTTCAGGTATTTTCTTTCTCACCCTCAGGAATCATTTTAGCTGTCAAGAAGGTCGATTTCGTGTTTCTGGTAAAACAGCAGAAAAAGGTCATTTGTAGCGATTAAAATGGCATGTGCGTGTGATGAGCAAATTATCAAAACGTTCTTTTGTATACATTTATACAAATTATTTTGCATAAGCAACTCATTAGTGTTCGTAAGAAAGCAATTAAAGAAAGCAGTTGCATGAGATATCCTCATAAGTTCTTTGTAAATTTCTTAGAAATTCTGATGACTTCAAACGAAATTGCTCTTTGATGAACAATTTATATATGAGACATCTTTATAAAAAAAAAATTTTAACTGAAACTTGGTTCCATTATTCTCTAACAGTGAAGCGTGAAAGGTTAATACGACACTAATCACACTAAAGATTATTCGTAAAATAAATAGATTAATGTATGTATTAATTTGTCAAAAATTCATGTTGGTATTATTTGTGCATTAACAAGTTTTCTGCACGGCAAAAAAAGTTTTATCGCTGAGTGCAGAATTTAAAAAAAAAAAAAAAAAGAAAAAAAGAAAAACAATGAAGTTAAATACGTGAAATATTATGTTTATGTGAAATATTGTATAAATATTATTAAATCACGTGAAATATTGTGGAGTTAAATTATCAAATTTTAATAAAACTAGTTAAATTTTCTGTGTTCTTAATTTTCATTTTCAACATGTTTATTGCAATCAATGATTCCTAATTAATAATTTCAAATGAATTAACGAATGCTGAAAGTGTTAATACAGTAGCAATGCTGAAAATATTTCACAGATGAGGAATAAGATTTTTTCTTTATAGTGAGCTAAATGGAATCTATGTTTTCGATGTTTAATTTCTTAGATCATGCAGCAGAACACACAACATGCCAAAACATTTTGCCATTTCTTGGATCCTAACTGAGATCCATAAGCCGCTTAAAAGAGTGTAGAAACATTTCAGAGTTTCCGTGGTCCCAAATGACAACAATTTACCAGAGCCATAAATGTATGAAGACAGGGTGTGCCGAATCATTAGAAATTCCTTGAGATCCCTTTAGAATTCATAATTTTTAATAGTATCATTTATTTTGTATTTAAAAAATAAAACTTTGTAATTTTAGGTTTTAGAACAGTGGGTAATTGTGTTTTACATCTGTGTTTATATATATTTATCATTAAAATAGAAAGAAATATCACATGTGAATTACTGCCAGCAAAAAAATTCAAAGTCCCTCCCTCTAACTCAATTAAAAATATGTTTAACTCTTAGTTGGAAATATGTTTTTATAAAGTAATGGGGACGAATAAATATGAGTATAATTAAAAGAAAAAAAAAACTAGACTTGATTGAAGAGAAAAACAGAAGTTATTTTCAAATCTATCAGTCGAAATTAGGTAAAAATTCTTAAAATATTCCATGCGCCAAACTTTTTTTTTTTTTTTTTTTTTTTCTTTCTGTAACTTGCGATTTAATAATCATTTTCCTTAAAAACAGTTAAAAGAATCGACAGTTTGTTGCAAATTATTACAAAGTAAATAAAAAGTTTTAAAATATTCTAACTATACACTAATTATACTTAGCAATAGTAAATTCTCAGTTAATTCCGCCTATTTCTGTTCTATTTTATTTATTTTTAAAATTTTTTTACATCTTTTTTGAAGTGTTGATACATATGTGTGTATCAGAATTGTATGTGTATCTTAATTATCAACTGTTTTAACAATATTGTATCTATGAATAAATTTTTTTAAAAGTATTTTTTGTTTAATGGCTAACTATACTCTAAAAGAAATCAATTACGATAGTTATGATGTATAGAAGTTTGCCTTTTTCCGTTTTGTTCACATATATATATATATACATAGATAGATATTTAATTTTACATGCGGCATTCATTATGAATTACTAATTTTTCTTTGGATCACAATCTTATTATGGACAGGATGGGAAATCATGTGTATTAAATCAACGTGTTTGATTTACCTATTCATTAAAGCGTAGAAGAAGATAACAGAAAAAACAAAAGATCACTCTATAATCAAGGAGACGCACATTCGTGACCAGATTTAACATGTTACTCCCACCCTTCCAACTTCCGTTCCATCCATAAAAATCTTCAGATAACAATAGATTACGAAAATTTAAATGAATCTAGTTGTACATGTAGAGAGTTCTAGATATGCTTTGTGCGGGTTACTTCATTTCGGTTCAAGACTCATAATCTTCATTTCCGACAAGAGTATATGAGGGTTAGCGCAAATGAATAACTTAAAACTATTGTGTTTTTTTTTTCTATGGTTATAAGATAAACGTTTGGCACAATTCATTAAAAGAAAAAAAGTCCTATGTTACTCTTTATTTGCAAATCGTTCACAATACTATCACACCAAGGATGAATGTGGCATATCTTCGTTCTGAATATGAATGCAAGTTAGGAGTTTAACACTGCAGCCACTAATTTTTTTAAGGTTGTATTTCAATCCAAACTGCCTTTTTTTCTGATTTATTTTTAAATTAATTTTTGCTCTGAAACACATCAAACTGCCGAATTCTTTTATTTAGAAATGTTCATAATGTGCCGTGATTGTTGATTTTTTGATATATGCAGAAAATATGGCAAAAAAATGCCTTCAAAAATGACGTTTTGAACAGAATTTTCCGAAGTGGGAGATCTGGGGACGAAAAATGGCCATACTGAGAAAGTAATTGTTTATAAATCAAATTCTAATGAATTGAGCGAAAAATTAAACCCTATGGCACCTTATGCATTTCTTCAAAAATCCCTCCATCGAGTTTCATGTTTTTACTTTTAAAAATATGTATGAAAATGTATATGAAAATTTTGAGCTGCTGACGGTGGATTTTTCTTTTTTCGAAAACACCTTTAATGGCAATATATACTTGTCGGACGCTCCTCTCAGTCCACCAAACTTAGAAGAATGTCCTAGGTAGTTTAAGCTGCCACCACCGATATTAATGGGTGATATCGGTCACCTGCTGTGAGGATTGGGTAAAATAACACTGACGCTGTTAATGAACTGAACTAACAGTTTATTTAAGATATAGATATGTACACAAGAAACAATATTTACAACTATCTACAATTACAACTCGGATATAGATGATCCGGTTCAACATTAAATTAACTACACTAAACGTTGGTTGTGTACCGTTCAGCTTACCCTTTCTTCCTCACACTCAACGCACGTTCGATACGCTTTATCAGAGATTACTGCAGAATCTCAATACACAAGGGTATTAGGCCTCACTTCTCGGCCTATAACACTATCCACCGGGACGCCTTGTCCCACGCTCAAAATATACACTATCCAACAGGACCACAAATCCTGAGCGACCTATCGGTCTCAACGCCAAGCGAGAACTGTCTCCAACCTCTCAGTCCAGAGTTGACCTTGTCAGAGATCTTCCTTCCCCCAGCAGGGCCTCTTAGAGTTCCTCCATTGGTTCAATTCCGCACTCCAACCTTGAGTCATGACATCTCCTGTTTACACATCACTCCAATAGCTAGATGACAGCTGAGGCACGCCCCGCGGCCATCACTTTCATTCATCAACGAGTGCGTCATCTGCACACCTGTGTCAACATCTGTCATTCGTTATTATAGAAAAGAAAGAAAGGTATTTCGAGCTTCACGGATACACAACCCACAATACATAAAATATTCAGATAAGGAAATGTTATTCCTTTCTGATTCAGGGCAGATGTCTTCTAGGAACCTGACAATACTTTCGATACTTATTTGAGTTCCTGGGATGAAATTTGGAAACAAATGTATATAATTTTTTTAATTTTCTCTGAAATCAAAGAGTTGGAAAGAAAAATAGAAAAATGTAAATTCAATGGGTTCATCCATAAAATTAGTAAAATAAAAGTAAGAATTTTCTCAAATATATATTAGGAATATTGAATTAATAATCGGGGAAATTATGCTAAATATTAAATAAACCAAATTTTTGAGGTAAAAAAACTACGTGGTTTTTTGGGTTATTAGTATTATTATTACATGCAAGTAATAATAGAAGCCTTCTTAACTGTTTAACCTTTTATCTACTGACGGTACTTATAAGTACCACTCATTTTAAACTTTCATCCCATAGACAATATTATTAATAATCTGTTTTTTTTCTAAAACATTAATTTAATTCCACTTTTTTAAAATGCATGATAGTAACTAGCTTCGTTATTTTAGCGAGAAAGGGGGCTATCTTTGAAAAGTTTATGTGTTTTATTCCGACAGTTAAAATTTTTTTTTTTTTTTTTTTTTTTTTTTTTTTTTTTTTAATGAATTTATTATGATAGATTAGATAGTGAAGTCTCATTTAAACATGTGGAGCTATGGTTCAACCAGAGATCGAAATGTTGGAGGTGAGGGGAATTTCCAGGAATAAGTTAGTTTATTTCCAGGAATAATCGAGGGGAATTTCATTCCCCAGGTTGCGGCTGCTGTAGTACAAGAACTTTTCCAACCCAGAAAAAAAATAATAATACAGCGAAGAATCTATACATTTAAACCTTTCATTAACAGAGACATAGACACAGACAAAATGGTTACAGATCAGTCAGTTTACGTTACTATGACTGGTTATTGTTGGAAGTGAATTTTCATTTATGGTATGTATTGTATGGTATGTATTGTATGGTATGTAAAGAGCATGTGCATCATGGAATTTCACAAAAGAATTCCACATTACCGAATATAGATAGCGATTTCAGAAAATAAATATTTAGGTATTTACGTGTTTTTAACACTTTCCGACAAATTTGAAAAGTTTTTATGAATTCGGTTTCTTTGTCTGTCCGTCTGTGTGTCCGTGTTCTAACTCGCGTATTGGGTTATTTTGTCGGGTATCAGTATGTCATGTTCGGTATTGAAGATGAAGTATATAGCATTTACGGTTCATTTACAGAGACACTCAAAAGAATTCCATTACTTTAATGACTTTGGAGAAAAATCATTAGTGGTGTATTTTAATAAGATAATAATATTTTAAAAATACTGAATTTTATATGTATCACCAAAATGAATTGTATGGCGGTTATTGTAGAATATGGTGCGCATAATTTTGTAGAATCTATTCATATTTTATGAAAATTGGATGTGTAATTTAATTACAAACAAAATCAAAAGCATTCAGTTACATTACGATTAATGCGAAAAAATAGCTTTAAGTGCATTTTAATGATATTAAACACTTTCCAACATAATAAAATTGATATGCATATGAAGTATATACTAAAATATACATTCTGTACAATCTGTGGTGCAAAGAATGTTTGTTATTAAATTTACAGGGACACACAAAAGTATTCCATTGCATAATGGTAAAGGAGGAAACATTGTTTGAGGCACGTTTTAATTATATTAATCTATTTTACATTTTATGAAATTGATATATGTTGCTGCGGTTTACCACAAATTACTTCCTATATAATAGAAAACAGGTAGTATTTACGGTACACACAAAATATTTCGGATAATGTACAGTATCTGAAGTATTCTATACCATTACATTATAATCTGAATATTTTTAAAACTTCGTTATAGTAAAACTTCTCATTTGCTACGCTTGATATGCAATTTCCATCTTTTTTTCTTCATATAATAATTAAAAATAACTCTACACTTTCGAGAGTGATTAATTATCTATTCGCATCATAAACCGACAAAGTCAGAGAGTAGTTATGGTGATAAGGATTAAAACATACTATAAGCAGGTATTTGATCCTCTGACGTAACCAGGAATGAAGAATGAGGTGAACGCCATAAGCAATAAATGTATCAATACGATTGAACGATTTGGAGAAATTGAGACATCATCATCCAAATAAAAGTCTTACAAAAAAAAAAAAAAAAAAAAAAAAAAAACAGAAATCGGTTAGAAAAATCATGTGTCAGCCATAGATTATAAAATACTTTCTAGCACAAGCAAAATATTGTTAAAAAATTTTAATATTGCATACATTAAATAAGATATCTAAATAAGCCATTTAAATTAAATTCATGATCATTAGATACTAACCTCATAATGTATTTTTTATTTTAGACATTCTTTATAACTAGTCTGAAACATTTTTGAGATCCGAATGACAATTTGAAACAGTCTACCTATACTTTTATAAATGGATTTGTCAATTTGGAGCTCTACTGGTCACAATTATCCCAAATAAATGTGTATAGGAAAAAAATAAATAGAAAATATAGTGGCCATAATTTCCGCACTAGTGCTCTTAATTACAGCAAACTTTTGTGATTGTGAAATTTTGATGGGATAATTATAACCACCCTTTTAACTTAAATAAATAAAAAAAGAAGGTATGAGAATTTAAACTTTCAAGGGGTGTTCTTAAAGGATCAAAGTTACTTCCTACATACTAAAAATATTAAAATATCCCTTTTCCAAAAAGAAAGAGTAAATAATAATAATAATAATAATAACAATGTTGAAAATGTGCAAAGTAGTCATAATTATCCCCCTCCCTCTGATCCTACATGATACATTAAAAGTTTATGCGTTGAGAATATCTATTAAATTTTATGAAGTTTAACTGCGTCCCCTCCCACGCCCTTTTTACAATTTTTTAGGCCACTTTATTGTTGAAAGTCTGAAAACTGATAATCGGGAGATACACATAATTTTATAGATAAATCATGATTACTAGAAACATTTTAATGATTTTTATAATAAAACCGGCTTTATTATTTTTCCTGGCAGCAATAAAATAAGGTACAATCCTAATTATGCGAAAACGGTAGAAGAAATGAACAGAATAGGTGGTTTACTCCGTACATCTTTCATGCGCATTCAAATTATGAACTGGACAGCCGCTTCCAAATTACATTTATCCACCTTACTTCACCTTCATTTACTGTACAAAAGAAGAAAAAGAAAGAAAAAAATCTCAACGAAAAACACAAACGAAAATAACTCCGCCATGTCCATTTCTGGCTTCCACCCTCGGTTTATTTTATTTTCCTTCTTCTTCATTTGACTTAGATGTAATTAAAGCCACAATAATTACAGAGCCGAACTTTTTCACGGAGGATCAGAGCTGCACGCCATTAACAAGTCGCCGAAGTTCCTAAATACCATAATTACGGGATTCATTACAGATCTCATGTTCCCAGAAACCACCGAGTGTTGGGGGGTGAAAGTCGGTAAGTTGTGTGTCGCCCTCTCCTCCCTGCAGAACGTCCCTTTTACCACAGTAAAGCTGAAAATCATGGATCTCTGAGCAGAGAATTCATCTAAGTAAAGTGAAAGATGTCAAGGCGTCTAACGCCATTTTGATTCTTTAAGGGGTCTCAACAGTCTTAGTTTTTACCTGGTAGTGCAAATTAGCAACATGTCACATTTAATTTTTTTTCTCCGTATCTATAAAACACAAATGCATAATATTTTTAATATAGATATCTTAATATATATTTCGTTTAAAATATTTTTTTCAGATATTCTACATGAAATTTTATTTTATTTTTTTTATGTTTAATTTAGATTTTAAAAAACTAAAATAATTTTACTAACCAAAACTATTGGTTCAAGTACCCCCCCCCCCCCCAAAGAAAAAAAATATTGATAATGTTATATATCTTGAACTTATACTTCATTTGAAAGCAATTTATTTATTTAAAATTTTAACTTTAAAATTTAAAATTTAAAAACATCCATTTTTTATTGAAAATTTTTCAATTTTAAATATTTAATGCAATTATAATACTAAATTTTAAGTATAAATTATTATTTAATTGAAAATGACCATTTTCCAAATTTAATGTGTAATTTTTTTTTTTTTTTTTTTTTTTTTTTTTGTTTTTGTTTTTGTTTTTGAGAAATATTGCTCGCAGTCAAAACAATTTTAAAAAATTATCAAAATTACATAAAAATAAATAAATAAAATTTCAGTATAGAATATTAAGAAAATTACTTCAAATATAAGAGATAGTAAGCTGTCTATATTATGCATAAAAAAATTAAATGTGACATGTTGCAAAATTTCACCACTAGGTAAAAAGTAAGAATCCTGAGACCCCTTAAAAAATTCGAGAGGTACAAAATTAAATTTTAAAATGTTACCAACAACTTAAATATTTTTTCAAAATCACTACAAAGGAATTTTACATGCTTTGTTATTGATTAACATTGCTCGTGGATACTCATAAATTACATAAATTACGCAGTTCATTTGAATACAATTTTGTAAAAGAATTTGTGATAGAAATTTTTTTTTTTTTTTTTTTTTTTTTTTTTTTTTTTTTTTTTTTTTTAGCTGATAGTTTTTATTTATAGTTTTGTTTTAGTTTACAGTTTTCTTCTGTATAGCTTTTATATCTTGGTTTATAGTTTTTGTTATGTTTTAGTTTATAATTTTGTTTTGTTTTGTTTCCTTTGACAGTTATATGATTGCAAAAAAAATTCTAATTTTTTTATTCTGTAAGCGCTTAAAATAAAAAACAAGTTTTGAAACGAAGAATTTTATAGTTCATTTCATCTGACTAAGATGAACATTTTTAATCGTTTCAAATGTACAGGGTGTCCCATAAGTCACATTTCAAAGCTTCATTAAAAAATTAACAAATTTCGTTATGCAGTTTCCATAATCTCAAGACTTGCCGAAGAGTTGACATTTTTGTGCCAGTAAGGAACATGTAAATAAAACATGTAAAAAAAAGAGTAAGTTCGATTTCAAAATTTCATACCAATTTAACAAAGAATCATGTCAGAGTAATGTGCCTAAATTGATATTTGTCATGGCATGTAAAGATTTAAAAGATTTTCATAAATCTGTTCACATTTCAAAAACTCATTTTTTTTTCATAAAAAAAAAAGTCGCATCTACAGGATAATGCTAAATGAATTGGACAGAATGAATGGGATTGTTAATGTATTTATTCCATTCACTTTCGCATCGCTTTGCATAACAAAAAGAAAATTTATAGACAATCAGGGTAACTTTACGCCAAATCTGGGTAACTTTGCTACATATTTACGAAGCTTCGATCCATTCTGCCATGGTAGAATCTTGACGAATTATTTCCAGAGAGCTGCCAAATTCACACAAGTGCTTCTATCTGTATTTTGAAACCAAAACTTTGCCGTTAACTCCTTAATGGTCGCATTAAATTACGGTTTAAAAATTCAAATTCCTTGTTGTCACCACATTTTTGAAAAAAAAAAAAAAAAAAATTCGTCTTATATAATAACAAGTAAGATGATACCAGAGTAAAGCCAATCACACTATTTTATAAAACTGGTGGAAATCAAACAATTATGAATAAAAGCCGTGAAGCTTCCAACCCGTGAATGTCTCGCGTGCGACGATTAAGTGGTAAACTCAAGCGACGTAGCAGATTTAATCTTTTTTCTCTCTCGGCCCAAAGTTACCCTGATAGATGAAGGTTACTGTACTAGACTGTTGCTGAGTGTTACAAAGTTACTGTGACTGTACTAGAAACAGACATACATAACATCCTTATTTTTTATTTTATTTTATTTATTTACAGAGTTTTTATAATTTATAGTGACCCAAATTTCATTATGCATCTCATGAAAACTTGAATACTTTACATAGGAAAATTTAAAAGATGAACAGAATCGAATATGCAAACTTCAGATTTAATTCAGAAGTATTACTTTTAGTAAAAAATTAATGCTCTCTGCAGTGAGTAACAATCAATAAATAAAAAAAAAGAAAACTAGTAGTTGGTGGCCACCGTAATACTTACCCATTATGGATATACATAATATAATATATGAAAATGAAGCATGCGTAAACTATTTATAAAATGCATAGAATTCCAAATCAAAATTTAAACATACATTTAAGTATTTTTAATATACATAGTAGAACTCTATTAATGAATTGCTGATTAACCAATTTCGGCAAATTATATATAAAACTCCAAACTACTCAAGTAGTACCGAATTGCGTAAAAGAAACATTCTTATAACTCCAAAAATAATAATCATATTAACTAACAGTTTATAAAGTCGGATTAAACATCTCATTTCCAATTAAAATATATTTTTGAACTGAAATTCGAATGAAATACAGGGTCATGAAAAATCGAAGAATGTGGAAAACATGATTACAAATAACTCGGCAACTAATAATCCGATCGACTTCATTTTTTATGCAAAATTTGTGCTATTTTATTTCCTCTTATGTCCATTCTTTTAAAAAAAGAAAAAAAAATTATATATTTTTTATTCTAACGAATTTTTCGAGATTCTGAAAAAAATAGCTCCGGATAATCGAGGTTACTGATATTAAATAGGCTTCGTTCCATTCTTACATACTTAGTACATACAAAGTTTCAAGTCTCTATCTCAATTTGTTCGGAGATAGAGCGTTTACAATCATACTGATACATAGACAGACAGACAGAAGAAAGGCAATATATATATATATATATATTTAATATGTTTTTCAAAATCTCCTGTATCTAAAACGTGTAAATCCATCAAAAAATATTTTCGATTTTCAAAACGATTGCAAGATTTTCCTTATACTACGTATGACGGGTAAGTCAAAGTGATGTTCCATTTTATTATATTGTTAATTTTAAAACTATAGCGATAGTTAAAAAATAATGAATATTTTTTTTCATTACAAATAAGATGACAACGATCCAGACACAGACAGCAATTAACAGCGCACGCGATGACACTTTAACCTTAATGTAGTTATTCCTTAAAATTTTTATTGCTAATGAATTATTGATTTTTGGCAAACATGTTAATTTTCGACGCACATGCATGCCATAAAATTAATTTCTCAAGCATTTATAACTTATTTTCATTATTTATTTGTTGAAACTTGATAATAAATCATTATTTTGGCAATGTTATTTTCGTAAGAGGTAACCACAAACAAATAAAAAAGCAATTTTGAAACTCAGTTACAAGTTAGTAAAAGTTCCTTAATTAGACATTTATTCAAAAGTTTAACGGGATGTTCTCTTCACATTAGTTCGCTCTTTGCATGCAAAGGTGGTTTGATGAGTCTATGCACATGCACAGTGACCAGTAGCTAATTATACAATTAAGAGTTGTATGTTTTTATGAAATGGAAAGAAAATGAGTTGGGGGAAATTATGCGTTTTGTAATTCGAAGTTGTTTTCCCTATAATTACTTCATGTTTATTTATGTTTCCTGAGTTTAATTATCAGAGGGTTTGTTTTTGTTTCATTATTAATATTCTCTTTGATAAATTACTTTGTGAAAGCATGTTTACCACATTGAAATGCTGGCAGGCAATCTAACGTGACTGAAGAAGTTAATATAGTTTAATAACATTTTTAAGAGAATTTTAAAAAGCTCTTTAAGTTCAATTAGGTAATGAGATTTTCAGTTTTTTATCGCTTAAGAGGATTAAAATTATTTTCACGTTAAAAAATGATAAGAACCAATCTAGTAAACTTTATAATTCATATTAAATATATATTCGACAGAATCTTTTATTATTATTATTATTTTGGAATCTTGTTATGAAGGAATAGTTATGAAAAATAATATAAATTATTATAAATTTTTAGAAAAAGTTTAATGTAAAATCATATTGTTTGAGAAAGCTGTGATAAATAAACACTTGTTATTAGTTAAAAAAAAAAAAAAAAAAAAAAAAGCTTAAAAATAAATAAATAAGTAAATAATAATAATAAAAAAAAATCCTAACTATGTTTTATGCAAATATAAGTTGTTTATTAAAAAGGTCAAAAGCCGCATCGTAGCAACGATGAATAAGAGACTTGTTGGCTTAAATATGCCTCCCATGTCTTTAAAAGGTAATCGAAAAACTATCTCGAAAAATGTGGCATGGACCAAGTCGGCATTGCAACTTTCCGACCTCTTTTTGAAGCGCGCTAACACAATGCCAAGTTTAAACTTTGAACTAGGGTTTTGTGTTAGCTACACTGTAAACACTCCTTCGCAACGAGAATACTTTGCTTAATTTTTAATTTTTTACCACCGGTTTTTCAAAAAGAAAAAAAAAAATGTTGTTGAATCGCGAAAATACTCGGATTACATAAAGTAAAAAACAACTAGTAGGAATAATGAGGAATTCTGAGAATTTTCAGTGGCTCGTATACCAGTTGATCGTTTTCAAGGGGTTAATAATTCATACATTTCTTGTACGGAATCCTCTGAGAGCTAGACTTGCACCTGACTGTTTATTTAAAAATTCGATTTACAATCGAAATTTACTATCGATTTACAATTTTATTATTTTGCTTTTAAAATATTACAATTAATGATGCATTTCTAATATTTTTCATCTAAAGATTTTAACTAAAAATTAAGTATAATTGAATTAAATTTTATTGATCAATTAATTTTGAATGAAAAAGTTTAAAGCAATAGAAGAATTAGAAGAAATAAAATGAAAAATCTCAAGCAGCGATTTTACCACCTGTTTTCTGTTTGCGTGTCTGAAATTAGCTATGTCTTTAACTCCGTCGCGACGAGAACCTTTTGCTTAGTTTTTGATCTTTCATCTCCAGTTTTCTAAACAGAAAACTTTTTGTAATAGAATCGCAAAAATGCTCTAATTAAATAAGAGAAACTTCACAATAAAAATAACTGGTGAGAACAATGAAGGATTCTGAACACCTTACGTGGCATGTATACCGGTCACTCGTACCCAAGGGGTTAAAACAGATGCGCCATTTCAAAAAGATTTTGATTTTCAAAGAACTTTCAAATTTTTGAAACGTACACAAGAGTGTGGGCATTGAGCAAAGCCGTAAAGTCCTTTTAACAAATTCTGACTTTTGAATTTTATTATTTGTTAGTTATTTAAATTTAAAATTTTGTCCTCAAAAAGTATGAGTCTGTTTTTACTTATCCATCATACATAGTACAGGGTAAATCTTGCAATCGTTTTAAAAATCGAAAAAATAAATTTAAAATTGACGGATTTACACGTTTCAGATATGGGAGATTCCGAAAAACATATTTTTAGAAAAAAAAAATTGCCGCCCGTCCATCTGTGTGTCTGTCTGTCTGACTGTAAAAAACATTCTATCTCTCGAAGAAATTGAGATAAAGACTTGAAATTTTGTATGTACTTAGTATGTAAGAGTGAGACGAAACCTATTTAATATTAGTAATCTCGATTATCCGGAACTATTTTTGGGGGACTCTCGAAAAATTCATTTTACTGAAAGGAATATAAAAATTTTAGAAATTTTTCCTTTTAAGGAATGGACGCAACAGGCAATAGAAATACACAAATTTTGTATAAAGAACGAAGTCTATCGGGTTATTATTTGTCGAGATATTTGTAATCCTGTTTTTTTAATTCTTCAATTTTTCATGACCCTGTATTTGACTCACATTTCAATTCAAAGATATATTTTAATTTGAAATGAGACGCTTATACCGCGCAGTAAATTGTTAGTTAATATGATTATTATTTTTGGAGTTATAAGAATGTTTATTTAATTCAATACTGCTTGAGTAATTTTGCATTTTATATAATTTGTCGAAATTGATTCATCAGAAATTCATTAATAGAGCATTGCTACGTGTTAAACATATTTAAATATGCGTTTACATTTTATTTTGGATTTCCGATGCATTTTGTAAATAGTTTACACGTTTTATTTTCACATTTTATATTATGCATATTCATGATGGGTAAGTATTACCCCCCCTCCCCCAAACGACTAGTTTCTGGTATATATATATATATATATATATATTGGCAATCAGAATATTTTTGGAAATTTTTAAAGCTGACGAACAAAATAAAGTCGCGAACACTTTTCAACTACAGAAAAGTGTTCAAATTGACTATTCTTAGTATTCAATCTTCAACAAGCGCGTTTTAATACAAGATTCTTAGTTCACCCTGAAATGAAACGAGACTTCAATGTAGTTATAAAACTGTTACAGGGTCATAACAATGTGGGGCCGAAAGGGGTTGTACAAAGAATAGGGAGCCTTCCCCAAAAGGGTGCAGTAGCGAAGGAATCTTTCCTCACCCCTTTTCCGAAGTATCTTTTTTTTTTTGCATATTTCACCTGCTTCTCTTTTGTAACGTCTCAATTTACAGGTTAAGTGTTATTCAGAAGCCAAGTTGCCCTTTCTAGATGTAAGTGAACTCTTCCACAAGTAAAGGCTACGGAATTTAGCAGAAAAAAATAAAAATAAAATAAAAATAGGTTAATGCTTTCTTAATGGAACCAATAAAATATAGTTATTCTTAAAAGAATCTTCTGTTTGAAATTTTACAAATATTACGCGAGTTATATGGTTTATAATGCATGTGAGTGTAGATTTTAATTTAATATTAATCACATAGCTTTAGTCATGCTTTTATTATATGGCATTTTAATTTTAGTGTTGTTTATATAATTATTATTAAATGGACTAGTATTATTGTTTCTTTGTGTGTCCAAAAAACACTGACCCTGGCTTTTATTCCTTAAATATTGTTAATACACATATATTATAAATTACAAAGTTATGCAAAAAAGGTACAGAATTTTATAAAATTAATTAAAATTTTCAGATGATTCAGTTTGAAGAAATACAAAATTTAATTTTTTATACGGCCATATACAAAAAATTTCCCATTGAATAAAATCTGTCCTATACACATTAATGAGATCATGATCGAAATTTTAGCATTTTATCATAAAAAGTCGCAGAGATACGGAAATACATATAAGCTGCCTCAAATCACTTTTGAATATTTGCATATAAGTTCTCAAAGGAAAAAAATCATTTCTGATGATCGCATTTCAGAGTCGAACACAAATGATGAATGAAAACAACGATTGATATTCCAGTTGCAAAAATTTACATTTTAATTTATGATTAACCTATCACCAACTTTGTTTAAACATATACAGGCGGCTCTCATTAATTCGAAATCAGATAAATCGTATCTTCGCTTAATTCAAACTAAACATGAAGTCCCGAAATTTTCAGTAGCAGAATAATGTTAAAATTTTTTATTTATTTGAAATTTTTTATTTATTTGAAATTTTTTCTTTTTTTTTCATCTACACTTTTAAAACGTAAGAGTGGATTTGGCATCTCAGGAAAGAGCTGTTGATATTTATTGAATCGTGAATGAGTTGTTTTTTAAATGCTTTACTCATCTTGATTTAGATTGCTCATTTAAAGAACTCATCTTGATTTAAATTGTTTAAAACAACTCGCTCACTTGAGTTGTTTCAACTCTTTATGAGAAGCTGCTTTCAAAACGTGAGATGAGCGAATTTCGGCTCAACTTGAGTTATTTTTTGCCTGACATTTTAAGAGAGTAACTAACGAAATTCCGACTTTTTTCTTTTTCCTTACTTTCTCCCGGACCTCAGATCCTTGAAACAACTGTCTTTCTTTCATTTTTGTCCAAATTGTTCTGAGCAAGAATACATATAGTTCCATGCATTTGATATCCACTTTTTCAGTGCCCCGTCTGTTTATCTATGACACCCCAACCACGCTTTTGTTTGTGCTTGTTCATATAATCCTTTAATTAGCTTATGAATTTATATCTTTTAATTTGTATTTATATTGTATTTATTAATTATGTATTTATATCTTTTGATAATATTAAGTCATATTCTAATGATAGCAGTCGAAATATATTTAAAAAATACTATAACATTAATTTCTTTGTTATAGTACCCCTTTAGACATGTTTCTCTTTCATACTTTCCCTAATTCGAACATTTTTTGTGGTCCCGACGATCTCGAACGATCCGACTATATCTGCAAGTTTTCATGGTAAAATGCTGAAACATGATCTTATTAAATAATGATACTCTTTGTACATGATGCCATTAATGTATGGGATATTTTTATTTATTAAGGATTTTTTTTTTTGCTTGGGGAGAGGCTAAATTTTGTATTTATTCAAATTTAATCACCTGAAAGTTTTATAAAATTCTGTACTTCTTTCTACGTAACTTTGTAAGTCATAATATATGTTTATGATCAATATTCAAGGAATTAAAGCCGAGAGGTCAATGTTTTGGGGGCAATCTGTATAGATTGTTTCTTTTGTGTTATTTATTTGGTGGGCTAACAAAAGTAGCTCTTAATATGCAAATACTTGACGGCAAAATTTAAAAATCTACAGCTTTTTTACCACTTTGTGATGTTTAAAAATCACATAAATTTTTAAAATGTTAACTTTTAACTGAGAATTAAAAAAAGAATTAATAAAATTTATTTAATAGAGAGCTACAAATAGCTATGGCTAGAAGATTGTTTGAGAAGATAATTTGTATTTAAGTAAACTAAAATAAACATACATTTATCTCTGCGTATACAGGGTGTCACAAAAAAGACTAATCAATGCATTTTAATTTTTCACCTGTGTGAGATATGTATAGAGTTTAATTTTCAAAAGTGTTCGAAATAAAGTATAAGAATTAAGATTATGTTTATGAAATAACTTTGCTACTAATTTTCAAAAAGTTGCATTTTTTGAATTTTTATGTGGTTTTATAGGTTATATTTAGAGATTTTCCCTCCATACTCAAAGAAATAAAAATAAATAAATATCCTTTTACAACCAGAACTCACCGAGTTATGAGGCTTTGAATTTTATAAAATCTCTGAGATTTTCTGCACTAAAAAAGGCATTTTTATAATTTTTGTTCCAGAAGCTACAATTTGATCTTTTGGATGGCAACTGGTTATCAGTGCGGCTGATTTAAATATGATTTATTTCTATTCTCTGCGAACTTCATCATTAATTTAAATCCTTGTTGGATAATCCATTTGGCTTATTTAAATGTGATTTATCTCTATTTTCATCAAACTTCATCGTTATATTGAATCCTTGTTGATTTCTGTTATAAAATTATAAGGAAACTTTTAAGTGTTAAATGAAAATGAATATGTATCAGGATATTTTTTTATATTTTCATTCATGTCTATATGATCTACCTAACGAAATAACAACAAATATTTTTAATAATTTTTTTTATGTATGAGGAATCCAGAAGCAAAGGGGTATATGCGATATATATTTGAAAAAAAAATGAACTAAACGCATGACCTTGAAATAGGCTTTGTTTCTTTTCA
The DNA here is from genome assembly GCA_964019185.1 of Maratus speculifer. Taxonomy (NCBI): domain Eukaryota; kingdom Metazoa; phylum Arthropoda; class Arachnida; order Araneae; family Salticidae; genus Maratus; species Maratus speculifer. The sequence continues at coordinate 420,682,855 of OZ025289.1, read as the reverse complement.
GGTAAAGAAATATAATTGATTTTCTAATTATGTGTTGTGTTCTAAATATAAAGATAAACCACTTTTGCGAATAATAATCAATGCTGATTTTTTTTCTTTTTACAGTTATTGAAATAAGAGTTCAAAGACCACAGTGAAACAAGCGGCAGTTTAATATTTTACTTCATTCAATTATTATTGATGTTCAGAATTAACGTCACTTATCTTTAAACTCAATTAACTCCAAATCGATTTTTTGTTTCTTGTACCCCTTGGTTTCTAAGGTCGTCATATATAACCTGACCAAATGCAAATATATTATTAATTTACAGTTCATACTCATTTGGCAAAAATTAATTATTAAAAACATACTAAATTATAAAGATAAAGTATTAACTAAACTTTCATTTATTTGGGTTTTAAAAATTTTTTTTAAACACTGATGAAAACTTTTACTTGTGTTTGTATTGTATTTGTATTTATTTATTTATTTATTTTACAACGTTTTTCTTGCGCTAAGTTTCCAAGGCTAACAGACAGAATTATTCAAAAACGAATAATTAGAAACTTTTAATTTGAGTCTTTTTTGGAACAATGATGTAGCAGCAAGACGTTGTTGTTAGACAAAAAATAAAATCTAGCATAAGTCTGACTTAATTTTTTTGTGGTCTAAAATGGGTGAACGATATCCTCAGTAAAACCCAAATCACAGTGTAAACAATGAGAAATATTGAATACCGCGGTACTAATCGGAAATTTTTTACGTCAGCACAAAATATGATTTATTTTTAATATTTGCTCATTTGATATAATAAACTATTAAAAATATATCAAAAAATAGAAGAAAAATTATTAACCAACCTTTTATTTATTTATTTGGCGAATTTTTTTTTTTCTACGCAAACGTAAACGGAAAGTTATATTTGTAGTTTTTTTCATTCGATATTTTGCTTGCACCAACTTCCCAGGCTAACAGACAGAATAATTCAAAACAATAATTATAAACTTTTAATTTGAGGCTTCTTTGTAACAATCATGGCAGCGTATGTTACTTTAGACAAAATAAAACCTGGCGTAAGTTTGACCTAGTTTGTTTGTGGTCTAAAATGGCGGAACGATACATTCGGAAAATCCAAACCACCGTGTAAACAATGAGAAATATATAGCAATTGAAAAGCGCGGTACTGTTCAGAAATTACAGACAATAGTACTTCCTTTCTCTCTTCTTTTTTCTTTCTTTTTTGCCGTCTAAGTTCATTTCTGGCGTCTTCGGAGGATTTTGTCAAATGTAGACTAATACTTAATTTAACGTCTAATAATAGGCACTATGAACCCGCTTCATATCAACCGGTTGAAGGTTTTTATCCCCCCCCCCCCCATTCTCTCAGTCTGACATTAACGGTAGCAATGGATCCTCCCCCTTTAAAACAAACAAAGCTCGCATATTTCATGTTTGATGTATGTATAAACGAAAAAACATGTCTAATTGTAAGAACGTCTAGCTATTATGCAATTTAATGAAATATTTTCCCATAATTTTTGGCAATAATGCAGATAGAATTAATAACTTGGGTTTCTACTGCCTCCCACAAGATCCGGAAAAGAATTACAGACCAATTTATTTAAATTATAGCTCGCAAATGATGTTGATTTGATTATTTCTTTTTTTATTAGTTAAAATTGCACATTACATAATGTAATGTATGATAATAGAAAAACTGAAGCACATTTTTTTTCGTTCTCTAGCACCGTTTTTTGCTCATCAGAGCGTAAATAATTTAAGCTTTAACTGAACTTTCATTTTTAAAAATATATAATACTAATGTAAAGGAACACACCCGAAAAAAATTAATGATATATCAAATAAAAAATAAATTTGTTAAACAGCAGTTACAAGAGCATATTACTTTAAAAAGCTGTGGTTAAAATCTTTGACTTTCTCATATATAATTTTCTATAATGAGCAGAGAAAAGAAAAATGGAAGTATTTTAGTAAGAACCAAGTAAAAAAAAAAAAAAAAAAAAAAGAATAGTTGTTTTTCTACTTTTATGTTAAAAATACTTTTTTTAATTCCAAAAATAATTAGTAAGTTGTAAATAATTATGTATTATTTATGCATCGTCCACTTGCAACAAATTATTAAATAATTCTTAATATTCGTAATACACTACTAAGGATTTTTCCCCAAAGATGAAATATGAATTAAATAAAATATGTTTAAATATCCAATGGTTTTAAAGAAAAATTATAGAAATGCATAAAGAATGTTCCAGTATTATTAGTAATATATTAGTTACTAATTGCAGTTAAAGTAACTTATAATTTTTTTGTAAACAGATAAAAAATAGTGATACTTAAACCAACATAACTGCATCACTTTTTGCTTAAATTGTTGCTTAACTTCTTCAGACCTGAGCATAAAATAACTTTACAAATATATATATATTGCTTTTGCATAATCGAAATGACACCATAGATGACAGAAAGAGTCATTTTTATGGAATCAGTACTTCAGATGACTGGTAATTTAGGTTTACAAATATGGTTATAAAAATATTAATCCACTTAGAACATCAGTTTAACAAACAGTAATATAAATTTATGCTATAGTGAAATTAAGACCTTTAAATAAGTAAAAGATCAGCAAATCCTCAATTTTTTTTTATTGTAAAACATTTAAGTTAAATAATTCTGAATATTTCTTACTTTTTTGGCCACAATGTCTTGAAGGTATTTTCGAATCTCGGATGAAAATAATATTTATTTTATGAAGTAATATTCATCAGTGCTGACATTTATTGGTTTTGTTTCAAAGTGAAAAACATTAAACTGTATGAAAGTGAAGTAAAAATGCAAAAAAATCGAACAGTTTAATTTTTATGCGGAAAAGAATGGAGGTACACATTTGTGTATCTCAGGTCTGAAGAGGTTATGATTGCAGTTATTTATATATATATACTATGTAGACTTTACATACACACATATACGTACACACTCTGGTGCAAAATATATATGCATCCAGAAAGAATTGAGCCAGAATTACGTTTGGCGTGCTGATGCAATTTGATGAGTATAATAAATGATTAACATTTTAGCACCACTGTCTAATGAAGGCTTGTGGAATGCACATTTAAATTGCGCAGGTTGCAGCAAAGAAAAGAGCTGTTAATCGAATTCGCGAGTGATTAGAACGGGACTAATATTGTTTTTGCATGGAGTTTAAAAGAATGATACTTTTAAGACTTAATTGGCGGTATATCGAACATTGATTCAACTTTGAAAGGGATCGAACTATAGGTCTCAGAAAAGCTGATTGATCCAAGCGATCTATCAGCCAGCATTTTGATCGAAGCAATATTGTGGTGATATCAGTGGATCAGAGAAGGCACAGCCAGCTGCGGCAGTAACTCGGGATCTCAAACGAAAAAAATTGAGCAAGCAGAAAAGTAGCCACGTCTACACCAACATTGTCGCTAGCATCTATTCGACGCCCTTTGACAGTTGATATGGATACAGAGGTATCAATGTATATCATTCATAAATGACAAGGCGACTCTGGTAGGGCCAAAACTAAGGAGAAAGAGGCAGAGAAGGCATGTGCCTCGGGAAACAGTCAAAGAGGACCCCTAATGAAGATTTTGTGTGTCAATTTTTCTCACGTTTATGTTTAGCACGGTATTGTTAAAATAGACCCGTCTGGAATATGCCATAGCATAGCAGAATCCAAGGATGGTGTAATATAAAGATATTATGTAAAGTGGTTTTCTTTCTTTTTGTTTTTCTTCTTCTTATTATTTTTTATTCTGTTTTCAAGTTTTAATGAATCCATATTTAACAAAGCTGATTACGTAGTTCAGTATGACATATTTTATGATAATATAGTTTAGATAATCCAGCTATTTGAAACTTAATAAAATTATCTTTATAAATTAATTTTGCTTAGGGGGAGGAGGGGGGCACCAAAATCCATGTTTGCCCCAGGTGCAAAAAAGACTAACTAGCTTTGGCCCTTGACTCTGGGCTCAGTTCTCGACGTTCATTTAATGCAGTACCATTTGACCCTTCAACATAGCCGATGTTGTCTGGATTGGTGTTGATCTCGAGCAAGCTGGACAGTGTCTGATTGGAGAAATGTGATATCCAGCGACAAATTCCGCTTTCCTAACAGTCATGATGACTACTGTATTGTATGTATAGGTAGAGAGGACAGCAGTCCAATTCTACATTTGTTACTGAGCAGTACACTGCCATAACACCTGGAGTGACATTCTCGGGGGCGATTTGCTGGCACAGCTGATCACTCTGACTTGTGCTTCGTAGTACTCGAATTTTGTCGCAGGTATGTCGACATTATTTCATTGTAGCGGGTGGGGCGACCTATGCTATCAAGTCACCTAAATGTCATTTATCAGACTTGGACACATACTGCATGTTTCTCGCAAGAATGTCTTCAAGGATGTAATATACTTCCATAGCCTGCCATGTTCAGTGGCCCAAATTATATGGACCAATGGGGGCGCGAGTCCACCCAATATTTTTTTCTCTCCGCCCGCCCATTTTAACTAATTTAATTATTATTTTTCTTAATTGAAAATGAAATATGGTTTTATTAATGTTCTCAAAATAGTTTTGTTTCAAAAATAGTAAGGTCATCAATTAGACGTACAGGAGCGCAGAAAACTCTTTCAAAAGATATGTAGTTTAATTTCTTGCGAAAACAAATTCCCCACCTATTTTGTTATCTGCTTCTATATCTTGAATTAACGAACTTCTTGTAAGCTCCTTGTACACTACTTGCATATTTGTTCCTACTGTCTTTACAGTTATTTGCACTTTCAATACTTAGCTATTCTCAAGTTATTTAAAATAATATAGTAACTTATATATAAGAAAAAACTTATAAGAATATAATTCGATAAAATTACTTATAAAATTATAATTAACCAATAATAATTTTAAAATTCGCTTAGAAAAAACTTAATTTATTTTCTGATTATCAACTTTAGTTATTCGCTACTTCCCACATCTATGTCTCCACAAACATGCACATTAAAAAATAAAACTATATGCGTTATTTTCCTCAATATTTTTTAGCCCACCCAATTTTTTTGAAAAGTTGGTGCTATTGGTCAGGTTAATAGATCTTGATCCAATTAATATTTGTTTTGGACATGTTGGAAAGAAGACTACAACCGTCTCGGAATACCACCAATCTAGTGTATCAGTTGTTACTCTTATGGCAGATTCTACTGCAGAGGGATATGGTGACTTAAATAATACTAATTATTATCAGTAGACTTCATGCCTCACCGAGTATCCACATTTATAGATTCCATAGTATTGTTACAACCTACTAAAAAATACATTCTTTTTGCTGCTACTTGTCTAAAAAATGGTTTTCCTTTCTCCCCTAATTTATATATATATTTTTTTTTCATTTAAGTAAACGCAATTTACATATCAAGTTTCATAGTCGTTGCTGCATTTTTTCTGGATACACATGTATCCGAATTCGTATTATTTTGCTCCTTCATGGCTAATACGAAGATGAAACCACACACTTCATTTGTAGTTGCAAAGTATTTGGGGCTTGAGGATTCTACTTTGGTTTCGAAAATTCTATTTGTATTCAATTTATTTATTTATTTATTTATTTATTTATTTATTCTCCCATGTTTCAATGTGGTAATTTTCTATTAAATTCAGTGGTTCATATATTGTAATACAATTAATGGTTTTACATATGTACACACACACACACACACACACACACACACACACATATATATATATATATATATATATGTATAATACCATTAAAAGTAGACAAGATTCACCAATGGATTTTATCAATAAAACAATAAATTAAAACGAAGAATTAGAATTGAATTGAATTATAATAAAATAAAAAAATAGTGTAACGAGTAAATCTGAAAAAATAAATAAATAAAATGAATGCAAATAGAATTTGTAGCTCCAAAAGCAGAATAATCAGGCCCCAAATGCTCTGGAACTACAAATGAAGTGTACGGTTTCATCCACGTATTAGCCATGAAATAGCAAAATAATACGTATTTGGGGCTACCAACACACAAAAATCAAATTATTAAACAAGGAACAAAAATATTTTACAAAAAGGAGTTGAAAGTAAGTAAAAATAATAGTTATCCATAACAAACAAAAAAGATGAAACTGAATGGAAATATAATTGAACCAGAGAAAATAATTAATAATCGATATTAACATAAAATTAAATTAATAAAATAATTAAAATTTGAATTAAGAGATAACATTCATATTAACATATAACTTAAAATACCATTTTGTTACTTTAATCAGTAACATTTATTGTGACTTTACATGGTAAAAACTCTTTATCTTAATATAGGATAATAAAAATTAAAAAATAAAATAAAAAAAAATAAAAATTAAAAAAAAATAAAAATAAATAAATAAATAAAAAATAAAATTAAATTAAAATAAGTAAAAATTAAAATAATAATAATAATAATAATAATAATAATAATAATAATAATAATAATAGTAATGATATTACTAATAATAATACCAAAAATTATATCAATAACATTAAAATAAATTTGATAATTAAAATATAGCTATTTAACTATAGATATAACTAGACAAATATCCAAATATTGGTGTCAATTAAACAGTTTAAAAATATGTTAAAATAAATAACCCACTCTCAATTTTTTTAAAATAATTAACCTTTGCGTTTTTTTTTCCAGACAACACCATCCTCCTCCGTACTCTAACATCTACCCACCCAACCATCCTATATATATATATTTTTTTATATTATTATTATTACTTTTTAACATTTTTAATTTTTTATTATTATTTTTATGTTTTATAATTTTTTTATACATTTTTTACGCAAAGAATTAATTATACGATCATGTAATATCTAATTATAAATTAAAGAATATATGAATTTTTTAGGATAACCATTATTTATAGCATCATATACAAGCTTTTTAATATTAGTATTAATTAAATGGGAAGAACATAGACATTTTATTCTATATAAATGGTTAAGTATTATATTACGATATACAGAATTATGAAGACATGATTTAAAATTAGTAAAGGTATTAACTTTAAAATTAAATTCTTTCCTTTTGTCATAAATATCAGTTATAAATTTGTTCTCTTTTAATATAATTTTAATATCTAAGAAAATGATTGTATTATTAAAAAGTAGGTTTTTTGAAAGTTCTAGATTAGAAGGATAATCAACAGGGAATTGAGATATACAGGTGTTATCAGTATCAATTAAAATTACATCATCTATATATCGATATAAATGTATTTTATTATTTAAATAATGACGTTCATAGTAATATAAGTCAGATAATACACTAGATGTACTACCACCTTGTGGTATACCAACATTTTGAATATATATATTGTTATCATGCATGATAAAATTATTATGGATAATGAAATTGGTTAAGGTATGAAAATAATCAGAATCGATATTATGTGATATATCCAACTCGTGTTGATATTTTTTAAAAAGCTCATTTATGATATTATGTAAATCCGATAAATCGATATTATTAAATAGATCCTTAAAATCATAAGTAGTGATATTTTTTATACATTTGAGATTTTTCATAATATGGACCAGTTCATAACTATTTTTTATGCAATGTGTATTATCACTTTTTTTTTGTAATATTATATATTTGATTAAGTATTACTAATAGAAGTTTATTAGCAGCATTATTGTAAGTATTGCAACCAATTGTAACAGTTCTGAATTTAACAGGATGCTTATGAAATTTGGGTATAAGGACTAGATAAGGATATTTAAAGTTAGTAGGGTTAATGTCTAATAATTTATAGAATCCTTTAATTTTACGATTATTGGCAAGTAAGTTATCATTAATTTTTTGGAATGTGTTATTATTAGATATACTAGATTTAAGCTGTTGATGATAATAAGATTTACAAATAATTGAATAATTATTGGGAGATTTATCAACATAAGTTATTACAAAGTTTTGTTGTAATTTATTGATTTGCTTAAACAGATGCTGTGTATTTACATATTCTAGGTGTGAAATATTATATTTTAAGGAACTGGTTAATTTATCGATAACTGATATTTTCCATTGATTAAAATATTCAATGGGTTTATTATAATAAATTGCAAGTTTATAAATAAATATATCTATATCATAGGTAAATTGTTTTATGATAGATTTAATGTTTAATTTGGATGGAATTCTGTACTTGGTCCCATAACCCATAATTCTTCTAAGTTGTAAATCATCTACTAGATTAAGATTACCAGTAATAATATGTCCATGATCTTTATTTATATATTTTTGTAGAGAGGGGTCATTGCATATACAGGGTAATGTACTAGTATCAAAAGAAGATTTAGAGAAAGAATTATAGTTAAAAATCGTTCTACCGATAGATATGGGATACTTAAAGGTTTTAGATATATGAATATTATTAATAGGAAATAGACAGTTTTTATCATTTAATATGGAATTAATATTGATTTTATTAAATATTGGATTAGAAAAAGTAATTACCATTTGAGTATTAGTTTGTAAATTTTTAGGTTTTTTTAGTAAATTTATATTGTAAAGGTTGACACGAGTCATAATGAGATCATAAAAAACATCTGAAAAATGTTTAGAGTAAATTTTACTGAGAAAAATATTTAAATATTGTACTATATGTTTCTTTTTTATTCCAAAAATATAGTTACGTATTAGAAACCAATTGTAATTTTTTTTAATAATTGCGATGCAGATTATTAATTTGTTGAATTATAATGTTTTTAGGAGTAATACTAGAAGATGAACCTTTTCCTCTTTTGTTACGTGTTGTTTTAAGATTTATAAGATGATTTAAAATATGATAAATGGGAGAATAATCTGTAGTATCATTAATAGATGAAAAAACTTTAACAGATCTTTTAAATACCTCACTATTAAGACCATAAGGATAAATTGTATTATAATATTTCATATAAGAAGACTCTAAATATAGACGCTCAGATTTTTTTTTCTGAATTTGTATTATTTCAATAGTAGTATTTTTAAATTTATGTTTATGAAAATGCTGTATTTCAGCTGTAGACTGTATATTTTTTGCTAAATTTTTATCAGAATCTGACCGATGTTGATTCATGCGTATATGAAGAGGACCAGAAGTTTCACCAATATATTTCAAATTGCAAATGTTACACTTTATACTATAAATTACATTAAAAGCCTTACAAAAAATAGAAATATGAGGACCTGATACGATTTGTAACTGAGAAGCAGATGGACAAGTTTTACATCGAATATCAGAACATTTCTGAAAATATAATTGAGGAGGAGGAGCATGTATATGGTAACTGGATGACGATCCAGGAGTAACCCTATTATTGCTCCTGTACCGGGCACTACACTGCAAAGAAGCATTGTGTATCTAGCCAGGATCGAGATTTTTACTAAGTACTGCCATAATATATGAGATATTACAAATATAATAAAAAGATATATATATATATATATATATATATATATATATATATATATATATGTATGTATGTATGTATATATATATATACACTCCTGGCCAAAATTATAAACTCACAAAATTTTTTATTTGTTTACATCATAATATAAATAAGCTTAGTTTTACATTAATAAAATAATGATGAATACTTATAATAAGACGTCTAAATTTAATGTAACTCATAAATAAAATGGAGTAAGTAATTTAAATAAAAAAATACATAACTTAAAAAAAATAACATTATCTGAAACCTGGACAAAATTATAAACTCAAAGTTATAAATTTCTATATTCTGGCATATTTCATATAAATAAATGCATTTTGTGATAAGAAACTAATAAATGGAGTCATTACTCATCCATACATTTCAATACATCAATGCATATTTTAATTTTCTCGTAAAATAACATTAAATGAAACCTGGACATAATTATAAACTCAAAGCTATGAATTTCTACACTCTGGTATTTTTGATACAAAAGTAGGGGAAAAATGAGAGTCCGGCCCCAGGAGGAGGCGTGAGGCTCGGTGGTGGTGGTGGGAGCCTCCTCCTCAAGCCTCCTCCTCCACAGCCCTCCTCCTCACACCTCCTCCTCCACAATCCTCCTCCTCCTCAATCCTCCTCCTGACATCGTCTTGTAAGAGAAGGGGTTAAAAAGGGGGATTAAATTTTTTTCGTGAAATTTGAATATTTTATGCTATAAGAGAGGGGTAAAAGGGGGATAAATTTTTTAAGTATACTACAATACGAGCGGTTCTTTTGACTGTTGATTAAGAGATGAATGATTCATATTAAATTAAAAATAGTAATTAATTAAAAAGTAATTAAAAATAATAAGTGAAAAATAATGAAGGGACTTAGAATTTTTCGAGCGGTATTTTTTAGTCAAGTGTAGTACGTAGTGGAATTTAAGAAGTGAATAACAGCAATTAACGATAATTAGTAATTAATAAAAAAGTAATTAAAAATATTGAGTAAAAATAATGAAGGTAATAATTAAAAATGATAATTAAAAATAATGAGTAAAAAATAATGAAGGGAATTTTTCGGTGAACTTTAGTTTAAGGATTTATTTTTTGATTTGAAGCGGAAATTTTGGAGAGATTGATTTTTTTTTTTTTTCACCGTGTTTTTAATAAGGGGTTAAGCGGATATTTTGGGGACACAGAATGTTTTTTTCTGTACTATTGTATGAGTAGTTTTTAATTTTAATGTGGTGACTTAAAAATTTTCAGTTTGGTGTAATTTAAGAGTTTATTTTTTGATTTTAAGCAGAAATTTTGGGGAGATTGATTTTTTTTTTTTTTTTTTTTTTTTTTTTTTTTTTCACCGTGTTTTAGATAATGGGTTAAGCGGGTATTTGGGGACATAGAATGTTTTTTTTTTTCAGTACTATTGTACGAGTGGTTTTCAATTTTAATGTGGCGACTTAAAAATTTTCAGTTTGGTGTAATTTAAGAGTTTATTTTTTCGATTTTAAGTGGAAATTTGGGGAGATTGATTTTTTTTTTTTCCACTGTACTCTTACATGATGAGTTAAGCGGATATTTTGGAGGAAATTATTATTTTAGACTAATCATTCACGAAGGATATTTTGCGGATATAAGTGTTTAATAGGGGGACTTTAATTTTTTTGCAATGAGATTGACGCGCGCTCGTCGACCTAACCGTATGGAGTTTATAGTTTTCTTTAAATCATGTATGAATATTGGTTTAGAATTTCTTAGAATGACTTCCACCACTTTTATCCACCATTATCATAAATAACACATGCTGGTAATGGGAATAATAATTTTGAATATTTATTTAATGAAGGAACTTTAAAATTATTTCGAGTACTATTTTTAGTCAACTGTGTTATACACTTGATATTTTAGAATAGTTAAAAAATAACTTTAAAATTTGAATGAAAAAATATGTTTCAAAATGGGATTTTATGTGCTAGCATTGAATCGCACTCGTCGCCCTAACGGTTTAGAATATGTGGTTTCCTTCGAAGCTTAGTGAAAATTTAATTGAATTGATTATTATTATTATTTTGTATGTGTTGTATATATGTGTGCGTATATATGTTTGTGTGTTGTATGCATGTATGTGTGTGAATATATGTTTGTGTGTTGTATGCATGTGCGTGTGTTGTATGTATTGTATGTGTGTATGTGTGTGTCGTATGTTGTACGTATGTGCATGTGTTGTATATATGTATGAATGAAATAACACATGCTTGTAATGGGAATTTGGGAATAATAATTTTAAATATTAATTTAATGAAGGAACTTTAAAATTATTTCGAGTACTATTTTTAGTCAACTGTGTTATACACTTGATATTTTAGAATAGTTAAAAAATAACTTTAAAATTTGAATGAAAAAATATGTTTCAAAATGGGATTTTATGTGCTAGCATTGAATCGCACTCGTCGCCCTAACGGTTTGGAATATGTGGTTTCCTTCGAACCTTGGTGAAAATTTAATTGAAATGATTATTATTATTATTTTGTGTGTGTTGTATGTATGTGTATATATGTGTGTGTGTTGTATGCATGTATGTGTGTGAATGTATGTTTGTGTGTTGTATGCATGTATGTGTGTGTTGTATGCATGTGCGTGTGTTGTATGTATTGTATGTGTGTATGTGTGTGTCGTATGTTGTACGTATGTGCATGTGTTGTATATATGTATGAATGAAATAACACATGCTTGTAATGGGAATTTGGGAATAATAATTTTAAATATTAATTTAATGAAGGAACTTTAGAATTATTTCGAGTATTATTTTTAGTGAACTATGTTATACACTTGATATTTTAGAATAGTTAAAAAATAACTTTAAAATTTGAATGAAAAATATGTTTCAAAATTGAATTTTACGTACTAACATTTATTTACGCTCGTCGATAAAACTGTTCAAAGTCCTTGATTATCTTCGAGCAATGGAAAATTTAATTTTATTAATTTATTTATTTAGTTAGATTATTTTTTGATGATCCCGGTTTGAGGATGTTATTTTTGGATAATGAATAAATTTTAATGGTGGTACTTTATTTTTAAGGGGTGTCTTATGAAGCGACTTAGATTGTTTTCGAATGGAAAATTTAGTCACATTTAATTTAAGAAATGATTAATTAAAGGAAAAAAGACAATTCAATTTAATTGGGTTCCTTTTTCGATAGATAAAAATAGGAATTAAAAATTTTATGAGAAATTTATTAATGAGGGCAATTGAAGCTTATTATGAGTGTGACTCTATTTTAAGTAAAGGTTAGAAGACAGTTTAAAAAATGGCACTAAAAAATAAATACATTCATAACACACATATATATATACATAGAATTAACTAGCAGTATTTTTAAACTAGAATAACAAACTGAACAATTTTCGTGAATATTATGAAAAAATAAATGCGCTTTAGAGAACGAAAAATTACTATTTGATTGTTATTTAATATTATAAAAATATTTAAATCTAAGCATTTCGTTTTAGGTAACAAACTTACTTTATTAGTTTAGTATATATTAATTTTCATCGTATGGCATTCAAATCACCAGTGTTCATGCAATACGGATTTTCCTACTTATCACATGCGAATGACTAAGCATGATTCATTCTTATCTTAGATAAGATATTACCCCAGAGTCTTCAATTCAATCGACTATATATTTTAACTATGATTAACTAATGAAGATACCAATTGCGTCACAATAATGATTTTATTAATTCAGATTTTAAATTAATATCAAATTGGAGGCTTTTTCTCTTTTCTCACAGATTAACTTTAAATAAAACTTAAATATTTATATATTCATTTACTTTATTAGTAAAATAATGAATGTATCACATTCATTTAGGATTTAACTATTTGAAAATTTAAACTAACCTTTTAATTAAACGATCACATAATTAAAACTATTATAAAATTAAATGTTTAAAAATATAAACGAAGGGTTCATTTTAAAATTTACTCATACTTGGGAATAATTTACTTGGGGAATATTTCTTAGAACCAGTGAACATTTTTAAGGAAAGGTTTTCATAAATATATACTAGGGTATATATATTTAGTAACATTTCATATAACATCAAATTTTAGCAAGTACATGTATTGGAACACCCCCCTTTTTTTCTATCATACTTTTTCTCTCTTTGTTGTACTACTTTGGTTGAGAAATGCGGTTCAAAAAATCCAATTTGACAAAACGGACTATGATTAGGTAGTTTTTGAATACCTGCTTTACGAAAATAAATTTAAACTTTTGACATAAAGCTGTTCTTTAATAATTTAAAACAGAAATTATTTTTTATAATTAATCCTTAACAACTTTAGACATGATTTGATGAGTCATAAGGTCATTAAAAGGTGTTTTTAACGTATTAATTAATTTTCTTAATCAGTTCTTCTAAATATTAAAAACTTATTCATAAGAAAATCTTACCTGGCTAGGAAAATTCAACCTCCTTGTATGTTGGTCTCGCAAGGACTGACTGATAACATGCCTGCTTATCTACTGAACCACGTGATAAGTGACGTTAGAGATCACGTGACCCTCATTATCTGCTGATAAGATAAGCACTGACTTGGAATGATCTTAATTAATTACCAAACTTCTCAATTTTTAAACACCACACTAATCATTGCTCCCATTAATTAATCACGTAAATACAATTTATATCGTTTTTGATTATCAGTTTTATACTAACATTTGACACTTATACGTATGTGTTGTATTAATTCTGTTAGTTTTTAAATTTGATATTTCAAAAATTAAACTAACTCTTAAGAATATGACTCGATGCAATTTACTTATTTTATACAAGTTAACTTTACTACTTGACAGAAATATATTCAAACGCAAAGCGATTTAACTTTCACTTTTTAAACTTATTTATATAATGTACTAACATTTATTCATATTATGCATAATTTTATTAAAATTACTGAAGAAAATAAAATTTATACTAAGTAAAAATTTAAAACCATCAATTAAATATATTAAACAACAACAACAACAAACTTATAATTAAGAGATGAATAAATATAAATATTTGAATCACACAATAATAAAAAGAAATACTTAATCATTCATAAAAATTCTTCCTTTGATCATTCGCATCTGTGTTAGTAAAAATATAACACTAAAGTTTTCAAAAAGATTATAAGCGTTTCCAAATCAACAAAGAAAATTGAGTATTAAATATCAAATAATGGACATGCACTCTTTACACTCACATCTTACAACGTACTTAGTAACCAAATTTAATGATTTTTAAGCATGTCTTCTTAAATTTTTTACAATGAAAGACTATCACAGTTGAATATTTAGCTTTCTGTTTATAACTTTATCGAGAAATATATAATGCATACCACACGATTTCATTAAATGAATCACAATACATTTCAAACTTCTCATTTTCAATGTTTTATATATACTAGTGTTTATCAAATAGGTGTTTATTCTGAACAATCATTACTTAGTATATTGATGAAAAGTTTGTGTTGAACGGTTTTTAACTTAAATGGTGTGAGAGAAGGATATATTACGTCAGAAGTTATTAAATATAGAGTCTTTAAAGTTTATACCCGTGCAAGAATTGGCATTTCAAGAAACAAAGTTGTGTCACATTTGAAAGCATTCTTTATATTCGAAACGCACACGTGATCACGATCACATCACTGAAGAGCATAGAGAAGCTGTTTATGTTGTATATAATTTGAATTTTCATTAACACAATATTATAACCGAAGTTTTTCGATAGTTTGAAAAATTATGATGTTCAACGTCTGCACACGTTAACACAGAATAAGATTAGCTTATGCCCTTTCGATGATAAGCGTTATTTGCAGGTAAGATGTATTAACATAACAAAATTTTCTTGGTAATTTTACTCGCAGGTTTCGAAACCACAAACATCTGATCATACTTCTCATTTTTAACACGCGACACTAACCATTGAGCCATTAAAGCCCGTAATTTAGTAACTAAAAATTAAGAAAGATCATCGAAAATGATTACTTCACACATGCAAAAATAATTTTTATTGTGACTTATCAGTTAAAAATCACGAAGAAAAGAAAAATATCACATATGTTTTGGATTACTTTGAGATTTTATGAGTCACTTCATCAGTTAAATAGACATAACCACTTCTTATGAATCACTACTTATGCTTAAATTTTGAAACACTTGCTTATATGAAATGTATTATATTTTAGTTTATCATTGATAGTGCGATTACTTGTTAATAATTTTAATGTTATTAAAAAAATTTAAAAAAATCAAATGTGAATAATTAATTAAAAAAACACAAGTCACTATTAAAGGTTTGAACAAATTATTAAAATTATTTTACAAAACTTTTCAAATTATTTAAAAATGTTTCACTAATATTTAGTAATCGTCAAATTTTAATGTCGATAATCATTTATGTGAGTCAGGTTTTCTGTTTTAACTGTTAAGTTATCAGATTCCCCCTTCAAGTACATCTCATTGATAAGTTTTAATCAACCAATCAACTATTTATTTACCCTAGCAACCAGCTATTTGTTTACCCTAGTAACCAAAAAGCTTTTGTCGACACATGAACAAAATTTTGAAGATGCAAGACTCTTCATTTTCATTCGAAAAAACAATGACTTATGTAATAAATTTTTTCTTTACTTAAATGAAACCTTCACATGTGTATGGTAAAACTTGGAAAATTTCATTTAATGCACAAATTTAAAGTTAACAGATAAGGTCTTCACACATCTTTTAGTATTTTACTAACACTTTGCCAAATATCTTTAGAAAACAACAACAGAATTTTAAATAATTATTTTAATAAAAATTCTCTTTTGTAAGTGACATTATTAAACTAACTTGAAAAATTAACTTGGCAAAGCAAGTTTTCACTATTCCAACTAAGTAACATTCATAAGTTTTATATGATAAACAACCTGTTTGGTTATGTCCCAGCATGGCTTTATAAAATGTATCTAAAATAACCTTTAATATCAATGTTTAAAAATATGCGAATAATTCAGTTAGTCTTTTATAGATGATTATTTTCCCTTCTATTATTTAAAAGACATTTTAAAATAAAATTATTACTGATGCCAGTTTATCCCAGTGTTATGAAATGTGTATGCAAAACTTTTAATTCTAATTTTCACATTTTATTATTTCAAATTATTGTTTTCAAGTTGTACTAAAATTTGGAAAAAAATATTTAATTTTCATGCATAATTAAATTGAAATACTTTAATAATAAAGACACATTTAACATTGTATACTCACCTAATCCAACACTTTCACAAATACACGTCCGACTCGCTCCAAGGTTTAGGAAGAAATGAGAGATTCAAAGTCCTTATCAGAAAATGTTATCAGATAGTCTTATCTTAAGATAAGTGACGTCAGAGAACATATGTCATCAACTGGTCACGTGATGTATATCACATGACCAGTGCTTTGTTAATTAATCTTATTAATTAATTATTAAGTATTAAATTATTAATTAAATTATTTAATATTATTAATTAATCTTATTAAAAATAGTTATTATTTTTTAATAACAAAGAATTAATAATATTAAATAATTTAATTAATTATTTAATACTTAATAATTATTAATTAAATTATTTAATATTATTAATTCTTTGTTATTAAAAAATAATAACTATTTTTAATAAGATTAATTAATAATATTAAATAATTTAATTAATAATTTAATACTTAATAATTAATTAATAAGATTAATTAACAAAGCACTGGTCATGTGATATACATCACGTGACCAGTTGATGACATATGTTCTCTGACGTCACTTATCTTAAGATAAGACTATCTGATAACATTTTCTGATAAGGACTTTGAATCTCTCATTTCTTCCTAAACCTTGGAGCGAGTCGGACGTGTATTTGTGAAAGTGTTGGATTAGGTGAGTATACAATGTTAAATGTGTCTTTATTATTAAAGTATTTCAATTTAATTATGCATGAAAATTAAATATTTTTTTCCAAATTTTAGTACAACTTGAAAACAATAATTTGAAATAATAAAATGTGAAAATTAGAATTAAAAGTTTTGCATACACATTTCATAACACTGGGATAAACTGGCATCAGTAATAATTTTATTTTAAAATGTCTTTTAAATAATAGAAGGGAAAATAATCATCTATAAAAGACTAACTGAATTATTCGCATATTTTTAAACATTGATATTAAAGGTTATTTTAGATACATTTTATAAAGCCATGCTGGGACATAACCAAACAGGTTGTTTATCATATAAAACTTATGAATGTTACTTAGTTGGAATAGTGAAAACTTGCTTTGCCAAGTTAATTTTTCAAGTTAGTTTAATAA
Organism: Maratus speculifer; assembly: GCA_964019185.1. NCBI lineage: Eukaryota > Metazoa > Arthropoda > Arachnida > Araneae > Salticidae > Maratus > Maratus speculifer. The sequence continues at coordinate 420,664,976 of OZ025289.1, read as the reverse complement.
TGTCACTTACAAAAGAGAATTTTTATTAAAATAATTATTTAAAATTCTGTTGTTGTTTTCTAAAGATATTTGGCAAAGTGTTAGTAAAATACTAAAAGATGTGTGAAGACCTTATCTGTTAACTTTAAATTTGTGCATTAAATGAAATTTTCCAAGTTTTACCATACACATGTGAAGGTTTCATTTAAGTAAAGAAAAAATTTATTACATAAGTCATTGTTTTTTCGAATGAAAATGAAGAGTCTTGCATCTTCAAAATTTTGTTCATGTGTCGACAAAAGCTTTTTGGTTACTAGGGTAAACAAATAGCTGGTTGCTAGGGTAAATAAATAGTTGATTGGTTGATTAAAACTTATCAATGAGATGTACTTGAAGGGGGAATCTGATAACTTAACAGTTAAAACAGAAAACCTGACTCACATAAATGATTATCGACATTAAAATTTGACGATTACTAAATATTAGTGAAACATTTTTAAATAATTTGAAAAGTTTTGTAAAATAATTTTAATAATTTGTTCAAACCTTTAATAGTGACTTGTGTTTTTTTAATTAATTATTCACATTTGATTTTTTTAAATTTTTTTAATAACATTAAAATTATTAACAAGTAATCGCACTATCAATGATAAACTAAAATATAATACATTTCATATAAGCAAGTGTTTCAAAATTTAAGCATAAGTAGTGATTCATAAGAAGTGGTTATGTCTATTTAACTGATGAAGTGACTCATAAAATCTCAAAGTAATCCAAAACATATGTGATATTTTTCTTTTCTTCGTGATTTTTAACTGATAAGTCACAATAAAAATTATTTTTGCATGTGTGAAGTAATCATTTTCGATGATCTTTCTTAATTTTTAGTTACTAAATTACGGGCTTTAATGGCTCAATGGTTAGTGTCGCGTGTTAAAAATGAGAAGTATGATCAGATGTTTGTGGTTTCGAAACCTGCGAGTAAAATTACCAAGAAAATTTTGTTATGTTAATACATCTTACCTGCAAATAACGCTTATCATCGAAAGGGCATAAGCTAATCTTATTCTGTGTTAACGTGTGCAGACGTTGAACATCATAATTTTTCAAACTATCGAAAAACTTCGGTTATAATATTGTGTTAATGAAAATTCAAATTATATACAACATAAACAGCTTCTCTATGCTCTTCAGTGATGTGATCGTGATCACGTGTGCGTTTCGAATATAAAGAATGCTTTCAAATGTGACACAACTTTGTTTCTTGAAATGCCAATTCTTGCACGGGTATAAACTTTAAAGACTCTATATTTAATAACTTCTGACGTAATATATCCTTCTCTCACACCATTTAAGTTAAAAACCGTTCAACACAAACTTTTCATCAATATACTAAGTAATGATTGTTCAGAATAAACACCTATTTGATAAACACTAGTATATATAAAACATTGAAAATGAGAAGTTTGAAATGTATTGTGATTCATTTAATGAAATCGTGTGGTATGCATTATATATTTCTCGATAAAGTTATAAACAGAAAGCTAAATATTCAACTGTGATAGTCTTTCATTGTAAAAAATTTAAGAAGACATGCTTAAACATCATTAAATTTGGTTACTAAGTACGTTGTAAGATGTGAGTGTAAAGAGTGCATGTCCATTATTTGATATTTAATACTCAATTTTCTTTGTTGATTTGGAAACGCTTATAATCTTTTTGAAAACTTTAGTGTTATATTTTTACTAACACAGATGCGAATGATCAAAGGAAGAATTTTTATGAATGATTAAGTATTTCTTTTTATTATTGTGTGATTCAAATATTTATATTTATTCATCTCTTAATTATAAGTTTGTTGTTGTTGTTGTTTAATATATTTAATTGATGGTTTTAAATTTTTACTTAGTATAAATTTTATTTTCTTCAGTAATTTTAATAAAATTATGCATAATATGAATAAATGTTAGTACATTATATAAATAAGTTTAAAAAGTGAAAGTTAAATCGCTTTGCGTTTGAATATATTTCTGTCAAGTAGTAAAGTTAACTTGTATAAAATAAGTAAATTGCATCGAGTCATATTCTTAAGAGTTAGTTTAATTTTTGAAATATCAAATTTAAAAACTAACAGAATTAATACAACACATACGTATAAGTGTCAAATGTTAGTATAAAACTGATAATCAAAAACGATATAAATTATATTTACGTGATTAATTAATGGGAGCAATGATTAGTGTGGTGTTTAAAAATTGAGAAGTTTGGTAATTAATTAAGATCATTCCAAGTCAGTGCTTATCTTATCAGCAGATAATGAGGGTCACGTGATCTCTAACGTCACTTATCACGTGGTTCAGTAGATAAGCAGGCATGTTATCAGTCAGTCCTTGCGAGACCAACATACAAGGAGGTTGAATTTTCCTAGCCAGGTAAGATTTTCTTATGAATAAGTTTTTAATATTTAGAAGAACTGATTAAGAAAATTAATTAATACGTTAAAAACACCTTTTAATGACCTTATGACTCATCAAATCATGTCTAAAGTTGTTAAGGATTAATTATAAAAAATAATTTCTGTTTTAAATTATTAAAGAACAGCTTTATGTCAAAAGTTTAAATTTATTTTCGTAAAGCAGGTATTCAAAAACTACCTAATCATAGTCCGTTTTGTCAAATTGGATTTTTTGAACCGCATTTCTCAACCAAAGTAGTACAACAAAGAGAGAAAAAGTATGATAGAAAAAAAGGGGGGTGTTCCAATACATGTACTTGCTAAAATTTGATGTTATATGAAATGTTACTAAATATATATACCCTAGTATATATTTATGAAAACCTTTCCTTAAAAATGTTCACTGGTTCTAAGAAATATTCCCCAAGTAAATTATTCCCAAGTATGAGTAAATTTTAAAATGAACCCTTCGTTTATATTTTTAAACATTTAATTTTATAATAGTTTTAATTATGTGATCGTTTAATTAAAAGGTTAGTTTAAATTTTCAAATAGTTAAATCCTAAATGAATGTGATACATTCATTATTTTACTAATAAAGTAAATGAATATATAAATATTTAAGTTTTATTTAAAGTTAATCTGTGAGAAAAGAGAAAAAGCCTCCAATTTGATATTAATTTAAAATCTGAATTAATAAAATCATTATTGTGACGCAATTGGTATCTTCATTAGTTAATCATAGTTAAAATATATAGTCGATTGAATTGAAGACTCTGGGGTAATATCTTATCTAAGATAAGAATGAATCATGCTTAGTCATTCGCATGTGATAAGTAGGAAAATCCGTATTGCATGAACACTGGTGATTTGAATGCCATACGATGAAAATTAATATATACTAAACTAATAAAGTAAGTTTGTTACCTAAAACGAAATGCTTAGATTTAAATATTTTTATAATATTAAATAACAATCAAATAGTAATTTTTCGTTCTCTAAAGCGCATTTATTTTTTCATAATATTCACGAAAATTGTTCAGTTTGTTATTCTAGTTTAAAAATACTGCTAGTTAATTCTATGTATATATATATGTGTGTTATGAATGTATTTATTTTTTAGTGCCATTTTTTAAACTGTCTTCTAACCTTTACTTAAAATAGAGTCACACTCATAATAAGCTTCAATTGCCCTCATTAATAAATTTCTCATAAAATTTTTAATTCCTATTTTTATCTATCGAAAAAGGAACCCAATTAAATTGAATTGTCTTTTTTCCTTTAATTAATCATTTCTTAAATTAAATGTGACTAAATTTTCCATTCGAAAACAATCTAAGTCGCTTCATAAGACACCCCTTAAAAATAAAGTACCACCATTAAAATTTATTCATTATCCAAAAATAACATCCTCAAACCGGGATCATCAAAAAATAATCTAACTAAATAAATAAATTAATAAAATTAAATTTTCCATTGCTCGAAGATAATCAAGGACTTTGAACAGTTTTATCGACGAGCGTAAATAAATGTTAGTACGTAAAATTCAATTTTGAAACATATTTTTCATTCAAATTTTAAAGTTATTTTTTAACTATTCTAAAATATCAAGTGTATAACATAGTTCACTAAAAATAATACTCGAAATAATTCTAAAGTTCCTTCATTAAATTAATATTTAAAATTATTATTCCCAAATTCCCATTACAAGCATGTGTTATTTCATTCATACATATATACAACACATGCACATACGTACAACATACGACACACACATACACACATACAATACATACAACACACGCACATGCATACAACACACACATACATGCATACAACACACAAACATACATTCACACACATACATGCATACAACACACACACATATATACACATACATACAACACACACAAAATAATAATAATAATCATTTCAATTAAATTTTCACCAAGGTTCGAAGGAAACCACATATTCCAAACCGTTAGGGCGACGAGTGCGATTCAATGCTAGCACATAAAATCCCATTTTGAAACATATTTTTTCATTCAAATTTTAAAGTTATTTTTTAACTATTCTAAAATATCAAGTGTATAACACAGTTGACTAAAAATAGTACTCGAAATAATTTTAAAGTTCCTTCATTAAATTAATATTTAAAATTATTATTCCCAAATTCCCATTACAAGCATGTGTTATTTCATTCATACATATATACAACACATGCACATACGTACAACATACGACACACACATACACACATACAATACATACAACACACGCACATGCATACAACACACAAACATATATTCACACACATACATGCATACAACACACAAACATATATACGCACACATATATACAACACATACAAAATAATAATAATAATCAATTCAATTAAATTTTCACTAAGCTTCGAAGGAAACCACATATTCTAAACCGTTAGGGCGACGAGTGCGATTCAATGCTAGCACATAAAATCCCATTTTGAAACATATTTTTTCATTCAAATTTTAAAGTTATTTTTTAACTATTCTAAAATATCAAGTGTATAACACAGTTGACTAAAAATAGTACTCGAAATAATTTTAAAGTTCCTTCATTAAATAAATATTCAAAATTATTATTCCCATTACCAGCATGTGTTATTTATGATAATGGTGGATAAAAGTGGTGGAAGTCATTCTAAGAAATTCTAAACCAATATTCATACATGATTTAAAGAAAACTATAAACTCCATACGGTTAGGTCGACGAGCGCGCGTCAATCTCATTGCAAAAAAATTAAAGTCCCCCTATTAAACACTTATATCCGCAAAATATCCTTCGTGAATGATTAGTCTAAAATAATAATTTCCTCCAAAATATCCGCTTAACTCATCATGTAAGAGTACAGTGGAAAAAAAAAAAATCAATCTCCCCAAATTTCCACTTAAAATCGAAAAAATAAACTCTTAAATTACACCAAACTGAAAATTTTTAAGTCGCCACATTAAAATTGAAAACCACTCGTACAATAGTACTGAAAAAAAAAAACATTCTATGTCCCCAAATACCCGCTTAACCCATTATCTAAAACACGGTGAAAAAAAAAAAAAAAAAAAAAAAAAAAAAAAAATCAATCTCCCCAAAATTTCTGCTTAAAATCAAAAAATAAACTCTTAAATTACACCAAACTGAAAATTTTTAAGTCACCACATTAAAATTAAAAACTACTCATACAATAGTACAGAAAAAAACATTCTGTGTCCCCAAAATATCCGCTTAACCCCTTATTAAAAACACGGTGAAAAAAAAAAAAATCAATCTCTCCAAAATTTCCGCTTCAAATCAAAAAATAAATCCTTAAACTAAAGTTCACCGAAAAATTCCCTTCATTATTTTTTACTCATTATTTTTAATTATCATTTTTAATTATTACCTTCATTATTTTTACTCAATATTTTTAATTACTTTTTTATTAATTACTAATTATCGTTAATTGCTGTTATTCACTTCTTAAATTCCACTACGTACTACACTTGACTAAAAAATACCGCTCGAAAAATTCTAAGTCCCTTCATTATTTTTCACTTATTATTTTTAATTACTTTTTAATTAATTACTATTTTTAATTTAATATGAATCATTCATCTCTTAATCAACAGTCAAAAGAACCGCTCGTATTGTAGTATACTTAAAAAATTTATCCCCCTTTTACCCCTCTCTTATAGCATAAAATATTCAAATTTCACGAAAAAAATTTAATCCCCCTTTTTAACCCCTTCTCTTACAAGACGATGTCAGGAGGAGGATTGAGGAGGAGGAGGATTGTGGAGGAGGAGGTGTGAGGAGGAGGGCTGTGGAGGAGGAGGCTTGAGGAGGAGGCTTGAGGAGGAGGCTCCCACCACCACCACCGAGCCTCACGCCTCCTCCTGGGGCCGGACTCTCATTTTTCCCCTACTTACAAAGAAACGCATTTTGTGATAATAAATTAATAAATAGAGTTATTAGGGATGAATACATTTCATCAATGCATTTTTATAATTTTTTTTTCAAAAAATATGAGTAAAATATAAATATAGTACATGTGTAAATTGAAAACATAAAATTATAGAGATTAAGAAGTGAACGTACTTTTGAATCCTGGTGCAAAGTAATAATGCATACATTGAAAATGTGTTGAACCGCCATTTTTCTGAATGACTTCGAATATGCGACTCGGCATAGATTGAAATTTTTTTTCCATCTGCTCCATAGACAACTGGTTCCAGGCTGAATGTATAGCAATGTTTAAATCATTTGTGTTTTGATATTGGCGTCCATCGCGATAGACTATTCGAACGATTGCACTCCAGCAATTTTTAATGGGGTTTAGATCAAGGCTGCGGGCTGGTCAATTCAAGATATTTACATACCAGCGCTACAGCCACTCTTTTATGCTTTTTGTAGAGTGTATTGCTGCATTATCTTGCAGAAATATCCAGTTTTCTCCAGCGATCAACGGTCCATATGACAAAAGATTATCGTTCAGCATTAACTGGTAGCCCTCTGCTTTTTGTTTTCAATTAAGAAAATCTAGAGCAATTTTACCATTCTGAGAAAAACCAGCCCACACCATCACTGATTGTTCACCAAAGTTTCGACTAAAGATATGCCGTTCTTCAGGCTTAATATCGTTCCAATAGTATCTTATGCCACCTGGGCCTCTAAATTAATTTTCTTTTCGTCTGACCAAACGATTGTGCTCCATTATATTATCCATGACACGTGCTGTTGTGCAAAATGAAATCTGGGTTTCATGTGATGGGGCTCAAGTCTTGGCTCAGCTTTCATCTTCTTCCATTTCATATTCGGCGCTCATTGAAGAATCCGTCTAACAATTCGAGAGCTTACATTTAGCTTTAAAGTATTTACAATTCGGCTAGAAGAAGCTCCAGTACTAAATGCTGTTCATAACATAGATCTTTGATTTTTTCTATATCTTTGGAAGTTGACCACTCCATTTTATATACAAAAACCATATTAATAAACCGTATTTAACAAAATTGTTTAAGTAAAAATTATAAAATTGCATTGATGTATTGAAATATATTCATCCCTAATAGCTCCATTTATTAGTTTATTTTCATAAAATGCATTTATTTATATCAAAAATACTAGATTGTAGAAATTCATAATTTTGAGTTTATAATTTTGTCCAAGTGTCACATAATGTTATTTTATGAAAAAAATTAAAACATGTATTGATGTATTGAAATGTATTGATTCATAATGACTCCATTTACTAGTTTTTTATCACAAAATGCATTTATTTATATTAAATGTGCCAGAATATAGAAAATCATAACTTTGAGTTTATAATTTTTTCCAGGTTTCACATAATGTTATTTTTTAAAGTTATGTATTTTCTCATTTAAATTACTTACTCCATTTTATTTATAAGTTACATTAATTTTAGATGCCTTAATATAAATATTCATAATTATATTATTAACCTAAATCTAATCTTATTTATATTATGATGCAAACAAATTAAAAATTTTCTGAGTTTATAATTTTGTCCAGGACTGTACATAATTATCATAAACAAATGTCAACATAGCTGCCAACTTTCAACTAATCTTCCGTAATACCTGGATTAGTTTGATTCAGTTTAACGTCATTTCAAACCAGAAAATATGTTTCATGAATCTTTATTTACTTAATTTCAAAATTGTTAGAGGAACATACTTAATTTCATTTCTTTGAAACATTTCTGGTTCGAAACTCATTAAACCAGGGTCAAAATAACGCACACATTACGGATAATCCATGTTAGGTTGGCACCTATGTGTCAATATAAATTATAAAGGAATTAACTTAAAATTGATGTATAACCCATTGTAAAATTCTTTGAAACATATCTTTATAACAAATACGACAAGGAATTGAAAATACAATAAGCATTAAAAAAGGGAAATGCATATGGAACCAAGGTTTTAAGAATATATCTTTTAAAAGTATTCAAATTCATTTATCTTTTAAAAGTATTCAAAACTAGAAATTCGAAAATAGCCGTAAATGGTGCTGGTCACTCAGCTTTGAAATTCTCCTCCGTGATGTTAAGTCTATGGACGTTTGATCACCTTCATATATTTAAAATATATGTTGGGGGGAAAAGAATCATTAGGCACCATTTATTTTGATTTTCACAAATAACATGTAGAGTTTCACCTTTTCATTCGCCATAAAAAGCTAAAAAATGCAAAATAAGGGTTACCGATACACAATAAATTCAGAATCACAATAAATTTTCTAACACAATAGTAACAATTAATTGCACAATCGAACACAATTTATTAACACAATAAATTAAAAAAAAAACTCCCAGAAATACCATTAAACAAAAAAATGAAAAAAATATATAAGATATTAAAATGAATTAAAACTAGTTGGATGTGCCAATCCCAAAACTTTCTTCTATCTCATACGTACATTTTAATATTTAAAAAAAATAGTTACTCATTTTAATGCTTTAATAATTTTAATTCAATACCATACCAACTTTGATTTTCATCTTAAATTTCTGCTTCAGTCAATTAATCGGAGTAAAAACGAATTTCCGACTCTGCACGAGCCGATGGACAATAAAATGATAGGCAGATTTTTTTTTTCAAATTCAAGGAGGACCTGCTTGCCTTACCAAAAATTAATCATAAACAAAAAATTTAATCCAGTTCTAGAACTAACTTCATACACTTTTATGTGATGCAATATTGAAAATGGCATAAAATTCGCTATTGCAGCGCCCCTTTCCGGCGGATTTTTTTCAGATTCAGGGCGATCCAACTAGCCATAGCCATACACTTACACAAAAAATTTCGTTCAATTCGATGTATAACTTCATGTACTTTTGGTCGGAACAATATTGATAATGGCACAAACATCGCGATTGCAGCGCCCCCTTCCGACGGATTTTTTTCAAATTCAGGGAGGACCAACTAGCCATAGTCATACACATACACAAAAAATTTGTTTCAATTCGATGCATAACTTCATATACATTTGGTCGGTACAATATTGAAAATGGCACAAAAATCGCGATTGCAGCGCCCCCTTCCGGCGGAATATTTCAAAACTGAAGGAGGACCTGCTTGCCACAGCCAAAAACATAAAAAAAAATTTTGGTTCAATTCTATGCATAACTTCATACACTTTTTGATGGTAGAATGGCGACATACTCACAGACACACACACACACAGACACACACACGGATACACAGACACACGGACAGACAGACATTTTGTAAAAACATGTTTTTTGGAATCTCCGACCTCTAAAACGTGTAAATCCGTCGAAAACCGGAAGTCGAAAAAATTTCGATCACAATACTTTCTTCTATTGAAGATAGAAGAAAGTAAAAAGATACGTATTATAAATTGAAGATCGATTCACTTGTCTGCTAATCGAATTTTAAATTGATCTATATGAACTTTGTCAATGTTTTAAGCCAGTCAGGGCTAGAAGTGAACAATAGGAGAGCTCAAGAGAATGTAGAGGGGGCTCAAGAGAAGGGAAGGGGCTCATATTTTTTTCGCTCTCTCTGACGCAGAAAGATAAATTAGTGCATATTCACACTGTAGGTACTATATTTCTTATTAAACTATAGTAATAACTTCATTTTATGCGAAGAAAAGCATATGATGACTTAAATTTTGAGTGTATAACTGGTGCAAAATTAAACTTCATGTTAGATTCATATGTACAAATAGGATGAGGTAATGTTGAAACACTTATTTTAGATACAATTTAGTAATTCTGCAAAGCTGTGAAAGGATCTCAAAACTAAATTAAATTTTTGAACAGAATTTCATACGAATTTTTGGATCAGAAATTCATTTAGTAACCTTGGAATCTTTCCCAGGGGAGGCTCAAAATGTTTTAGGGAGGGGGGGGGGACTGAGCCGCCCAAAGCGCCCCCCTTGCTACGGCCCTGAAGCCAGTTAAAAAATATCTACCACAACTCTTCTGCATCTATACCCTTAAAATTTGCAAATTTTCCTTAATTTAAATAAAAATTGCCGTGGAAATTATGATTACAGAACGAAAGAAGAGTTTGTTAGAATATTATCAGAGCTGAAAAAAATTCGACCCGTCTTTTTCTCATTTTTTTTTATTTTTTTGAACAATATATACTTTTTCCGTATGCCTATTGCATATACAGTAGTAATTTATACAGCACGGAAGAAAAATTTCTGACGTTAATTTTCTTATGTGCTTTACAAAATAACATTTCTAACTTTTCATACTTTGTATGATGTTTAAGAATTTGTACTTATCAACGAAGTTTTCCAATTTCAAAGATTTTCTCTGCTAGCCAACCGTGTAAAGTTAGCAAAAATATTACTTTATTTGATGACTGAGTTAAATGAACCCATTTAATGTATACAAAGAAGTTTTATGATGATTAATCTTGGTGTCTGAAGCATTTACTAGTGATATTACTTTTTTTTTTTATTAAAAAGTTTTTACGGTTCTTTAGTAAACATGTAACTAAAAAGTTTTATACAAGCTAATCAAAATTTGCTCTCTGTCTTTTTGTTTATTAATGTAATATATTTAGATTTTCGAATATTCATTTATATGTTTATATATAGAAATATACTTTAGATTTAAGTAATTTGATAATTGCGTATTTTTATGTTTCCTAAATAAATATAATTTGTGTAAAATAAAATACGGAAAAAAATTCACTATAATTAAATTTTTGCTTACTTAAATATATATATATATTCGAAACTTTAAAATTTTATTAATTACATTTTTCAAAATTGTATTTAATATCATAATTATAGATAAATTTACATTATAGCACATTAAAAATATGTAAGTTTATAGTAAAATATACATCTGACAATGTATAGTGAAACATTCATTGTCAATGTTAAATTCAGACACTTTTCTCCGGGAGGGACTTTTGTATTTCCGGAGGGGAAATTATAGAGTTCTGGGGGGGGGGTTGCAATTTTTGACCATTAAAAACACAAAATCTCAAATTTTCTGGGGGGGGGGTGGAGCAGTTTAATGTCACCTCCGGGCCACCCCCTGAATTCAACACTATTCGTTGTAACTTTATAGAGTGACATTATTTTATTACTAGATTCTGTTTAACTGCCTTTCAGTTTATTAGAGGAAATTAAGTTGATATCCTTTTAAAATTCAACTCCTTGCAAACAATAATTTTGATAAGATATCCGCGTCGATTATTTACATTTGCTGGATCGTAATGATGCTAAGTTTTTCTAATCCAAGTGATCTAGCATAATTTCTACTTATATTACAATGAAACTAAGAATTTGCATGACATGAATCATAGATGTAAGTATTTTGAAAAAATGTTCAGATTTCATTCGGTAAATGTTACTGGTGTGTTTCGTAATTTTATCTTTAAGCAAATCTATAGAACCGAAAAATATTTCGTATTTAATAAATTATTACGTATCATGTGCTGAATTTGTATTAATTTATATTTTTTATTTTCGCCTAAATGAGATAAATCTCACCAGCTGATAGAAAAAGATCAGTATGAACAGGTAAGAAAATGTGATGCTTGAAGAATTTTTGTTAGCTTTCATAGCAACAATAATGTAACTTTTTTCGCGTTTTGCAATACATTAACTTATGTCTGCAGAACTTTTCATTATAAAAGAAACAAATTATTTTGTCTTTGACAAGCATATAAGCGAAGGGATCCTTATAATGCAATAATAGCTAGCCGCTTAAACGGAGCATTCATGAAAAAAGAAAAAAAAAAAAAAAAGAATAAGAAAAATTAATAATAATAAATAAATCTTAATGGAATCAAGTTTTAACGTATTAGCTATTGTATATATATGTGTATATTTTTATTGATTAAATATTTGTAAAAATGACGGATTGAAAAAAAAAAACAGTCAATAAATTTCATTTCTTAAACATGACCTTTAATTTTTTTTTTTAAATCGGAGAAAAGCAAAATAATTAAATGAATAAATAACATTTTGCAGTACCACAGGGAATCCAATTCTGAATGCTTGTTTTAAAGTTTAATTAAAATAGGTTTTATGGTCTTCGAGCAATCCAAATGGCCAAATAAACAAAATGGTTTTTTCAGAAAAATTCCTTTAAAGTTTACCGTTTGGTTTGGTGGCAATTTGGTGGAAAACAGTACATTTGGGACTGTAACTTTTAAAATGATTCGAATTTCAAAATGTAGTTTTGGGACTATATTCTAAACACTATCAGTTATTAGGGAGGGGGGGGGGGGTGATTCTTTTGAAAGGTTATGAAAATGGATGTGTCCTTTTAAATCTGATCATTTTCGGCCTCATATTTAATTTCACTAAGGAGGAGTTATTTATTATAAAGTTTCATATTTAATTGGAATTAATTAAGGTCTTTTTTTATGGGCAAGACACACATATATATGTGTATATATATGTATATACCGGGTGTCCCACAAATGACTGATGGATTTTAAAATTCAGTAACTTGCAAACGGTGACAGCCATTTAAAAATTTTTTGCAGGAGGGTTATGTATAATGTCAGGAGTTTTTTTTACTGTAATTTTTTACTTTAGCTCGAATTTCAAACAATAGATGGCGCTGACGGCGATTGAAGGCTGGGTGATTTCTGCTGAGTGAGGTCAGTTTCGGCGTCGACCTGGGCTTGAATTTCCGTCAGCGCCATCTATTGTTTGAAATTTGAACTAAAATCAAAAGTTACGGTAAAAAAACTCCTGACTTTATACATAACCCTCCTGCTAAAAATTTTTAAATAGCTGTCACCGTTTGCAAGTTATTGGATTTTAAAATCCATCACTCATTTTTGAGACATCCGGTATATATACACACACACACATATATATATATATATATATATATATATATATATATATATATATATATATATATATATATATATATATTTCATATTATAAAATGCAAGTTCAAAATCTTAAGGATAGAGTGCATGTCTAAAAAGTGAACAATTACCGATAAACAATTAAAAAACTATAAACAAGATACAGGCAAGAAAAAACAGTCCGTTCTCTTCAGAGGGAGGACAGGCGAGACTTAACCCCACCCCCTTCTTTAAAAAATTAGAATTGTTTCAGGTTTCTGAACGCCTGCCAAACCTGCATTCATAAAATAATATATAACAACAAAAAATGCCAGTATTTTAATAAACAAAGCAAACTGAAAACATTTAATAAACATAAAAAACAAAAATACCTAAACATAACAAAATAGAAGATATAAAATATATATATTAAAATAACCTTTATAATATAAAAAATCTATTATGATTTAAAAGCTATAATAAAAATGAATGCAGCATTTTCCAGGCTTCCTCCCTTACCTGAAACAAAACATAAAAAAATTAAGAACAGTCATACCTGTTTCAAACTGCTGCCTGTAAAACAACAAATTAACAAAAATGCTCTTTCTGAGTCCAAATTGCATATAATTTCAAAATCATGGTCTGCATACCACATCATGTTGAAGTGAAACTATATATATATATATATATATATATATATATATATATATATATATATGGGCTGTTTAATAGCCTCTGCTTATCAACCAGGAGAAGACCCTTTAATTGCCTTCTAGGAGGACTTAAAGGAATCGACTGGGAGCAGAGACTTAATGTCCAATCCGCACCTACCATCGGTACAGCCTGTTAGTACTCTTGTCTAGTGCAAGGGGAACGAACGCGGATGGGCTTCCTCCAACCCGCTTGGCCAGCGTGGAGGGACTTGGCCACAATCCCCCCTTATTTTACCATAAATTCACAAAACATATCACGGCCCTCAGTTCCCGGTAGCATATTTCAGATGTGTATATTGCTGAGACGATTACTGTTTCTAAACCAATAGGAGACCGTCATTATCACGGTCAAGTACACGCCCACACAGTTTGATTGACAGGAACTCGTGGACAATTGATCATGTGTGTTTATTATTTATTTGTACTCGGATTGTTTGAATTTGTACTCGGTAATTAAAAATTAAAGGTACGAAAAAAAATTTTTTTTTTTTTCAAAATGACTGAATTTTATTTACTTCAATTAGAAATTATACTTCCTCTGATCCTGAAATAAATAAATAAATAAATAAATAAAAATTAAAGTAAGAATTTTGCTTATACGGATATTCTCGCAGAATACTTTTTTTCCCATTTGTTTAATATATATATAAATCATTTTGGAACGATATTTAGAATATTAAAAGGGTTTGAAATATATTTTTTAAATGTCTTATTTATTAATAAAAGACAGCCTCCAATAATTTAAAAAAAAAAAAAAATCACCAACGGACTCTCGGCCCGCGATGGACTCGAACCCATATCCTCCGGTTTCAAGCTCGACGCTCTAACCATTCAGCCAGTCAGCTCACTTTCATCCGCAACAGATTATCGTTATAATTAGCACCGTCAATTGTCCACGAGTTCCTGTCAATCAAACTGTGTGGGCGTGTACTTGACCGTGATAATGACGCTCTCCTATTGGTTTAGAAACAGTAATCGTCCCAGCAATATACACATCTGAAATATGCTTCCCGGTAGTCTGCATGTTCCTGGTTACGGCAGCGATCAGACAGACATGAAGACAGAGGGTGATAAGAATCACCGGGCTCGACTTGGCTGCCATGAGTTGATGACCTTGGCTACGTACAATGGACGATCCTTATCTTCTGAAAACCGTTTACAGGAACTTGAAGAAGAGTTAGATAAGATCAACTGGGACATTTTAGGATTATGTGAAGTAAGAAGAAAAGACGAAGAAAAGATTGATGTTGCCAGCGGACATGTTTTATACTACAGAGGTACAGAAGATGGAAGAACAAGTGGTGTAGATTTTCTGATTCATAAAAGGTGGAAGAATCACATTGTAGAATATGATAGTGCATCAGATAGAGTTGCAAGATTAGTAATACAAGTGTCCAAAAGATACAAGCTGCAAATTACCCAAGTTTATGCACCAACAATAAATTATTCTGATGAAGAAATTGAAGATTTTCATGAAGAAGTAGCTTCAATGCATCAAAAGGGAAATTGCTACATAAAACTAATAATGGGAGACTGTAATGCTAGAATTGGAAAGAAGAAGAAAGGTGAATTATCTGTAGGAAATCATGGATATGGTATGCGAGATGAAAGAGGAAACAGATTGATTGAGTTTGCAGAATGTGAACAGATGTATATCATGAATTCATTTTTCAAGAAAAAGCCACAAAGAAAATGGACATGGCGTTGTGCAAATGGCTCAACAAGTGAAATCGACTACATCTTGACCAACAAAAAGTATCTTATTCAAGACTGCAGCGTTCTCAATAACTTCAATACAGGAAGCGATCACAGATTGGTTAGATGCAAACTGCTGTTAAATACTAAAGTGGAAAGAAAGAAGCTTTTGCTACACTCAAAGAAATCAATCGATATTATTAACCTCCAGAAACATAAAGAAGAATTCCATTTGGAACTGCAAAACCTTTTCCAAGAACTTCAATCAACTTTAGAAGAAGAGGAAGATGTTACAATAGTGAACAAGAAGCTAACCAATACTCTACAAGAAATTGCTAAGAAGATAGCTGGTGATGCACAAGTAAAACAGACAAAGAAAATAACAGAAGAAACAAGAAGATTGGTGAAAAAACGCAGAGAATTTAAAGTGAAGGAAAATTATCCTAAATCAAGAGTTGAATATGCTGAATTATGTAAAACTAAGAAAATGCGTTACAGAAGATATCAGAAAATTTAACTGTGATCTTGTTAAGAAAGTTCTGGAAGATAACAAAAGCTTAAAATCAGCTAAGCGCAAGTTATGTGTTGGAAGAAAAGGTATTTTTGCGCTGAAGAGAGCAGATGGAACAATCACCAAAATCAGCAACGAAATAGTACACATTGTTGAAAAGTTCTATAATGATCTATATAAATGTGAAGATCAGAGGGAAATCAACGTACAGGATCAACGAAAAATCTTATCAGAAACTGAAGAGATAATCCCAGTGATGACAGATGAAGTTTTACAATCTATTAGATTTATGAAAAAAAGCAAATGCCCTGGTGAAGATGGAATTACAATTGACCTTATCAAAGAAGCAGGAGAAGAATTTGCAAAAAGGCTATCCTTACTGTTTTCCAAATGTCTTAAAAAGTCAGATGTACTAGAAGATTGGAATAATGCTCTGTTGGTGTTACTTTACAAGAAAGGAGAGAAGGAAAACATTAAAAATTATCGTCCAATCAGCTTACTGTCAGTGATTTATAAAATTTTCACCAAAGTTTTAACGACAAGACTTGAATCAGCTCTGGACTCAGCTCAACCTAGAGAACAAGCAGGATTCCGAAGTGGATTCAGCACAATGGATCATATCCAAACAGTAAGGGAACTCATAGAAAAGCATAAAGAATATAATTTACCTCTCTGCCTTGCCTTTATTGATTATGAAAAAGCTTTTGATTCTGTCTACACATCAGCAGTAGTAGATTCTCGGGAGGACATTGGTATAGATAAACCTTACATCAATATCATAAAGAAGATTTACAAGAAAGCAACAGCAACCATCCGTTTAGATAAAGGAAAAGCGAAGATCACGCTCGGAAGAGGAGTAAGACAAGGAGACACCATTTCACCCAAGCTTTTTAATGTTGTCTTAGAAAATATCTTCAAGAAGCTGGATTGGGAAAACAAAGGGATTAGAATAAATGGAGATTTTTTAAGTCATCTCCGGTTCGCTGATGACATTGTAATTTTCAGTAACAGTCCTGAAGAATTGGAAATTATGCTAAAAGATCTTGCAGAAGCTCATCAATGTGGGATTAAAATTAAATTTAGAAAAGACTAAGGTGATGTTTAATTCATTCACATCGAAAAAGAAAATTGTCTACAAGAACACCGAGATTAAAGAAGTGCAAAGTTATGTGTACCTAGGACAGGAAATATCATCGGATAATAGTATTATGAATGAAATCAATAGAAGAATAAGAAATGGGTGGAGTGCTTTCGGGAAGAACAGTATTATTCTGAAGTGTAATATGCCTCTTTGTTTGAAAAGAAAAGTTTTTAATCAATGTATTTTACCTGCATTAACCTACGGAGCAGAAACATGGGCACTAACAAAACGGTTGATACAAAGATTACAAACAACACAGAGAAGCATGGAAAGATGTATGCTAGGTATAACTAGAAGAGACAGAAAGAGGATAACCTGGATAAGAAATCAAACAAAAGTTTTTGACATACTTGAAAGAATCAAGCAGCTAAAATGGAAATGGGCTGGGCACATTGCAAGAAGACAAGACAATAGATGGAGCACAAATATACTACAGTGGTATCCCAGAGATGTAAAACGACCAAGAAGACGACCACAAGTAAGATGGAGTGACGAAATTAGAAAAGTGGCTGGTGTAAATTGGATGACGAAAGCACTGGACAGAAAACATTGGAAAAATCTGGGGGAGACCTACATCCAGCAGTGGATCGAAAACGATTGATGATGATGATGATATATATATATATATATATATATATATATATATATATATATATATATGTATATATATATATAATCTTGCATATTGGCAAAAACAATATCTCAGATAAGTAGCTAAGCGTGATGGCCATAAATATCAAAAGTTGTGTGTGAAGTTCGAAATTTGAGTGAAGTTCGAATAGTAAAAAAAATCTAAGTCGGTTGGTAATTTGGAGAAGACATAGATAATTTTAAATTCATAATATTAATAATGTTGGCCGTTATTACGAATTTAGAATTTCTGAGGAAGATTTTCTTAAAAACAATATTACAAAGATTGTATTTTTTTATAAGATTGTATTTGGAAGATTTTTAAAAATTGTATTTTGAAAAAAATTGAAAAAGAAAAAGAAAAAAAAAGAAATATAAGGAATATAATTCTTTTCATATTTCCAAGAAAAAGACCATCCTTTTTAGCTTTCTTTCTTTCTTTTTTTTTTCTCTGCTCCAGGTTATAAAGACCTACGTTACAGGCACTGAGCCATATAACAAAATCACCTTAAGTAATCCTGTAATAAAGTTACAACGGCGTCACAGGTGTGTACAGTTTAGGCATCATCGTTATTAAAATTCAGAGTATATTTCATCTAAATAAATGTGATTAATTAAAGTGGGAAAATATTTCTTAAATAATAAAGGTATAATCAACGTGTTCTTTTTATTGTTCTTAGTAAGAATACTTTTATATTCTCTTATATTATCACGTTGATAAAAATTATCGAATTAGCATTATTACCATTTATAATTGTTCTAAGATAAAGAATTAAGAAATATATATGCATTAGGGTGTAGAGAGTGGTATTTTTTAATCTTCATTTCCGCTATCCACTGAAGAAAAATAAGCATCTATCTATTTATTATTTATGTTGAGGGGGTGGGGACATATATGGAAAAGAATTTTTATGAGAAATGGTGTTATATAACATGTTTATATAAATTTCATTTTACAAAAATTTCTGGTTCGAATTACCGGACCTCAGCAGTTTAACCGGTCAATGAAAGTGTCTTTTTAAATCGTAGGACGGCGATTAACGCGATATCATCAGACAGGTGCTACGTAAATGACCGCGCGGGGGACAAATCCGGTCACGCGATGGCCACTGTCTTCCGGTCATTACAAACACATTCCGAGCTGTCACGTGACCATAAGGCACGGACCGCCGATTCCCACGCCCTCTGAGTATGGTGGAGGAGTGAAAGGATACAACACGGATTTAAGTCCTAATATTTAATATTCCTGTCGCGGATGTCAGGGATGGTTTGTTCTCGCGCTAAACATCTAATCTTAACTCCTCCAGAAGTTAATTTAGATAGAGTCCAACGTTTTAAAAATGGTTAGGAATCAGCATGCATTAATTCATTTCCGCTGGTTTGGAATGAGTTAGAATAGAGGAAGGTATTATTAAAAATGAAACCTGCAGGAAATGACACTACATCCATTGATAAATAATGCCGAGAATAGAGTTTGGAATAGCGTAGATGGAAAAGAATAGATCAATTAAAAGTTTTGCACTCAGATTATTTCGATGAACAATTGGTTTATCAATTAATTATAAGGCTTGTTTAAGAGTTATAATTTCATTTGTTCAGAGTTACAAAACTTTTTTACATTCTCGATTTCATTGTGAAATTCCCTAAAGTTGTCGAACGATTTTGATTTACAGGGAGATATTACAGTTATTATTGTAGATAATTGACTATTGACTTAAAAGGAATTATTACGAGTTATAAAATAGAGTTTGTAGTGAGACTATTATAGTGAGTTATTATAGTTTCTTTGATAGGATTTAAATTTAGTTTTATTGATTTTTTTTAAGATGTTAACATTTATCCGCTTAAATTTTAAATTTTGTTTTGTATTATAAATAAAATGAAGTTTTTTTTCCTTAAAAAAAAAAAAAAAAAAAAAAAAAAGGTGTAATGAATATATGAGATGTTATTATGACTGCATTAGTAAGACTGAAAATTATTTTTCACATTCATTTATCTTTTTCTTTTCAAAATCAAAAGTTACTATGCTAAAAATCAAAATTTTATCTGCTTTGATGTAATTAATATATGTAGCACGTGGTATTGTATAATCCTTACATTTTAATGACATTTGATAGAAAATATAAATTTCATTTACAATGCAAGCAAATTTCAATTGGATATAAACTAAGCTTTTAAAAATTGGTATAATTAAACTAAAATTTGACGAAAGAAATAATAATAACAATTTTGGTTGTCAATAATACGGAATGAATTTTTAAAATTACTCTTGAAGTTTTTAAAAACTGATTTTGATTTAAATCAATGCTTCCTGCTTCTGCATATTTTCTATAAGAAACTACAATTTTTCCAAAAGCGTTCTTTTGTTTATATTAACGTCTCATAGAGTGCGCCAAATCCATATTTGAAAATAAAACGTAAAGCTTTATTAATCAATGAAATAAGAATGTGTTTGATATACTTCCTATACTTATGATTAAAATCGCTGCCGAATCCTTGTTTTTTATATATAAAAAAATTAATCGCCATATGTAATTGCAGAAAAATACTACTATCTCTGTCCCAAATTAGTTGCAACATTTAGGTTGAAATTTTGGTCCCAAATTAGTTGCTACATTTCGAGTAGGCGGAGTTATACATAACTTCGGATTCAGTTTAGTAGATCGACACCAGTAAAATTATACTAGAATGCATATAAAGCTTACTAGGTATCAGAAGCAATGTTAACTCGAATTTAAACAAAAATAATAATTTAGAAAATTGTCTGAAGAAAGAAATGACTGATTTTGAACGCAACACTGTACCTGGACTATTTGAAACGATACTTGAAAAATTGTAAACTAAGCCTTAATGACATAATGCTGCAGCTATAAAATTCAATGTGCATCATAATGTTTATCATCCTATGTTATTTGCAGAAGCAGGCAAAGAAATCAAAAATAAAAGATGATGAAATTTAAAATGTAAGTTTATAAAAAATTGTAAATGCGGACAAAAGAAAAAAAAAATGCCACTGAGCAAAACCAAAGATGCCCCCCAAAAAAACGAAGATTATCATATGCTGTTATAATTCGTAAATCAATATAATATAGGATTCTCAAGGCGGAAAAAATTTTGGAACGTATTTCATTACATCATTAAGGAAAGTGTAATAGAAAAAAAATAAACTACACCGAATTAAATTTTGTTTGCAGCATGTGTATGATAAAAAATTTCAGAAATATATCAATAAAATGTTTGTAAATGATTTCACGATTGATTAGCTTAAAGGCAGTTTTACGTGATTACTGTTTAAAAAATCTTTACAAAATGGGGCGTGGCTTTAGAGCGTGTGAACCGGTTTTTATTAAATTAATTAATTACATATTTATGGAATTATGGAGGGAATGATAGGTATGCAAATATTGTTAATTAATAGTATAGCTCTCTAAAAAATGTTCAAACAAAATCATAAAGTCATAAATATCAATAATCCGTACAAAAGTATTCAAATATCGCAACTAATTTGGGACAGAGGGAGTATAAATTATTCTTAAGGCGAATTATTTGGTTCAAAAATTAAATAAGAATTAATAAATTAAAATAACGATAACAAACACCTTTTAAATTCCTAGGAGATGAAGTAATGCTATGGTTTTTCACTACTTACAGTGCGTCCCACTGAAATAAAGCCACCATGATTCTGTACCGTAATTGGACACGAATCAAAACCATGAGAACAAAACAAATATATTAACAAAGACTACATAGAATTGCATATTTACAAGCAATAACTCACTCCCTGTACTACTTGGTCAGGAAAAAAATTAATGTATAAAAAAAGAGGGGGAAAAAGTGTCCCGCCTAAATAAAACCACCTCTGTTAATAGCCAATATATCTCCATGACTTTGTATAGACGATACGGAATATCATTTACCAATCTTTGGAAGACAGTAGCAACAATATTATTCTAGGACTCAATGATGGTGGTCTTCAGTTCTGCCGCAGACTTGAACTGTCTGATATTAGCATTCAAAGCTTTACTAAGGATACCCCAGACACTTTCTTGGAAATGGAGGAGAAAGTAAGGGGCAGAGCATTCCAGGATATTACCCCAATTTTCCAAAAACCATTCCTAGGAAGATTTTATAAAGGTTTTGGGGACGTTTTCCTTCTGGAAAATCCTACTTATGTCACACATTTTCTCTTCAGTTGACAATAAATGGCTTTCTGGCAGTTATTGACAATTGGCAGCTTACATGTGGTCTGAGGAAAAAGCCTGGTTAAGATTATCACCCAGAGCCGAAGCTTTCCAACGCTATTAATAAGCCTCCATCGCGCTGTTTTTGACTAATGGATCCAGACAGCAATAGCTCCCTACGAAGACTATCACCGCGGCGAAAAATCCGGAGCTAAAAATGTTGTATAAATGGAAAAATCCGGAGCTAAAAAATTCTGCATAGATTGAAAAATGCGAAATTAAAAATTTTGAAAAAATCGAAAAATCCGAAGTTAAAAATTTTGAATAAATCAAAAAATCCGGAGCTAGAAATATTGTATAAATGTAAAAATCCGCAGCTAAAAATGTTGTATAAATGGGAAAATCCGGAGCTAAAAATGTATAAATCGACACTCGATTCGCCTGTTTACTTGGCAATTCTTTTTAAAGCTGTACTGCCACAGTCCTGATTACCACTTTTGCACTAAATGAGCATGTGAAGTAAATCTCCATAGGGAGCTATTGCTGTCTCGATCCGCCTGTTGTTTTTTGAAGTTGGAGGCTTCGACTATGGTTTTAAACTTAACCTGGCTTTTCACTCAGAATGCATTTAGGCTACCCATTACCAAGAAATACCAGAAACTGAGTTATTGCCAACTGAAGATAGAATTGATGGCCTAAGTAGGATTTTCCAGCAGGAAAATGCCCCTCATAATGTACAGTGTGCAATAAAAAGATTTCCAAAACCACTTAATTAGGTGAGCCTAGACCATCTGTCAACCCTCCCTCACACAGATTGGGTCAAACATCCCTACAATAGTCCTTTTCTAAGCAATAGCAAAGTTAATAATTGTTAAGTCTAACTTTTTTAATCATCTTTAAGCCTTGAAAAAAAGCTCAATATTTCTGCGATACTTAAAAATTACACATTTGTATTTTTATATGTTTTACCAGAAAAAAGCAACAAAATATTTCTAAAATACACAACTTTTTGGTAGAAAACGCCTATTAATTCATTGACCCACACCTTTTGATTCTATGCATGAAACAAAGAGAACTACTTGAACCTTCCAGTAACTTTGGGACAGACGGCAGGTGTTGGGTTCGACCCCATTCGCGGCCATCGGGAGTTTTCGTGGTTTTCTTCGAACCTTGGGTAATACGGGTTAGGTTCCCTTAGAAAGACCCCCACGAAGGGCACTTTCCTCCTGAGCCTATATCTCTCGAGTAGATAATCGGCTGACACAAAATAAACCAAACCAAACCATCCAGTAACTTTGGTTGATACTTAAACGTAAAACTCTCAAATTCTTTTAAGTATGAAAACTGAGGGGGGAGGGGGAGGGTCAAACCTCCTATTTATGTCAACCCTCCGTAATCTCTACTATTGTATTATTGCATAAACGACCACTATTGTATTACTCACTACTATTTTATTACTTCACTATTATTTTCCCGAGGAGATATTTTCAATATAAGTGTGCATCAAATGCTCATAGACTTAATACTACTGAGGGAAATTTGGAAACTGAAAGATGAGCAGTTTTAAAACTTCAGGAGCTTTAGAAAACTCGACTATTCTGACATCTCGATCAACTTTACTCTAAAACAGAACAGATCCTGTATTTAATTTTACGCATGCGTAGTCTTAACCATTTCAATATTAAATTTTCCTTTTGGCTTTTAAATATATTATGCTTCTATTATATAAGGCAAGGGGTGGAGGTATAGAAGGATTGAGAGAATTGAAATTTTGCAATTGAACTACTGCATCTTGGTTTTATCAGGATACAAAATTTCTATAAAAAGAACCTTTGTATCTTGGGTCATTTACATGGATGGACATACGCATAACCTTATCTCTCTATATATCAACTGTGTTATTTTTCTACTATCCTACTTTTGTGTAAATTCCCTTCTACCTGCTCCCCCCCCCACACACACACACAAACTTCTAAAATTTTGCTCGCTTCAATCATTTCACAGAATCCATCTTAATTTATTCATGTCCCCTTCCCTTGCCTAAATAATGATAATAATAAAACTTAAAGGTCTTAAGAAATAACAATATAAAAATGCTTTAAATATGGATAATCAATATTTAGTAAGTTGTTAATAACTTATGTTTTATAATTTTAGCTAAAGTTCGCGTGTGTGTGTCTGTTTTAAGCATCTATATTTTTTTTTTATAAAAAATTACAGGTAGATTGTTATAAATAATAACTGTCGATATTTTTTGAGCATTTATTTCATTAAACTATGAATTATGGTGTGCTTTGAGAAATCGAAAAAATTTACAAAAGCTAATTGAACTAATTTATCATCAAAATAAATATTGAGATGAAATATTGGATTAATTTTCTGATCTGGAGATAAAACGATACGCTAACGATCACTTCTCATGCACAAACAATATTTGATATAAGCTAAAATATCAAACGATTCATATCAGCTTCTGATGCCCGAAATTTTTATTGCTGCCATTATCTTGATTAATAGCCGAATGTGCTACATGCTCGAACATAACCGAAAGGTATTTCGTGTTCTCCCACAAATTTACCAATGAATATTTTTCATCCGAAATTAATCGCACCGAGATTTCAAGAAAATAAAAGGAAAAGAAAAATTGATGAATGATAGAAGGGGAGGAGCTGTTCTAGAACAAATCCTATTAAGTCTTCTTTGATGTTTAAGGAAAATGTTCTCAAAACAAAATTAACTATTCCTCCCCCCCCCCCCCATTGTTTTTTTCTTGAAATGTATTTCCTTAGATAAATTTTTTCCTTAAAAGGTTAGAGAATTTTTTTTTCAGAAGAACCATCCAGTTTATCCCCGATTTAATAGCACAGCATTTCTATACACGCAAGGGATGAGCAAGTTAAATCATTTATCTTTTAAAAAAGGGGTAATATATGTACTGTGAGTTACAGATAGCCCCCCTCTTCATTCTAAAGCCACGTGACCAACACGAGAAAATCCGATTCGTTCCTAAGCCCTCTGTGGCGTTGCCGACTTGGCAAAAAAAGGCTATCTTCTTCAGGCAACCATCCCTCTAAGCTTATTTTTTTACAACCTATATAGGTGCTATCCTTTGAGGCTGCCATATATTTAATATGCTTAGGGTAGGCCGACTTCCCTCCCCCATACTCTTTCCGTAATACATTTGCTTGTTGGCATAAATCTCGGGGGCTCAGCCTTTTTGATGTTTCGTATTTAGGGTATTTCTTCGTTATTTTTAACTGGCTAACCGAAGGAAGAGATTCTTTTGGAGCCTTTTCTTTTACAAAAATTTGTGTTGCGTTTTGTAATTGGGAGGCGGGGCTTAATGTGTATCTCATTTGCTCTATGTGTGCATGCATTCATTCTTTTAATGTTGCCTTTTTTCCACCCCCCCCTCTTTTATTCAGCCTTTTGGGACATATATCTGTGCCTCCATCCCCTTACCGCAGAGGCTAGGATGAGAGAGTAAAGGTTAATTTTCTGGCAGATTGTTTCGTAAACATTGAAAGAAATTTGAGTTTGATGTAATTTGGTGTAGACGGAAAAAAACATTTAAGAGGAGCAAACGAAATATGCTTTATTTTTTCGCGCTCTTTCTATGAATATTCAAGAATGCTTTTTTTTTATGCAAGACGGAAATTACAAATTCTGTATGAGTCTCTCATCTTTTAATAAGATTTTTAATTATAAATAGAAATTTTCTTTAACGAAAAAAGGTTTGTCAGAAATTTAAATATATATATATTATAATACAATTTCAAAATAAAGCAGTTAGTTATTATTTAAGCTGACAAGCTTGATTTTAAAAGAAAAATATAATAAGGATTGTTACGCAATTCCCTGCTACACAAATAAATATATAAGGGATGGAAAGCGTAAAGGAAATTTTTTTTGAAAAGCAATGCAATTTTTTCGTATTTGTTTTTATTAAAATATTTACCCCTATTTTCTTACTAATAACAAAATTATAAATTTGACCTAGCTATATTCTTCGATAGAAAGAATTTTAACCAGTTAACTCTACACTAGTGCGAATTTGTCCAATCAAAATTACAATTGCTATTTTTTATTTTTTATTTAATCTTAAACAGACTTTTGAAACTAATGGACTTAATGGACTAATAGAACTAATTGAACTGAAAAAAAAAAAAAAAAAAAAAAAAAAAAAAAAAAAAAAAAGCTTTTGAAAGAAAGAGTATGACGACATTTTGATTAACTGAAAATAATCAAAAATAAATATAGGCTCAGTATGACAAATAAAAGTCAATCTTCTGCGAATACTGAAGAACATGAAGAAATGATGCAATTATATAAACAACTAAGAAAAATCATGCGTTAAGCATAGATTATGAAGCACTTTCCAGCACTTCATGAAATATTTAATAAAACTTCGTTAATTAACGAAATAAGGGTATATAGTTAAATATGTATTAAAATACTTTTGAATAGCCCTGTATTTGATCTGTCAGTTGATATGCATATTATAAAATGGAAAAATTTAGTTTAGCAAGAAAAAAGCTTAAAATACCTTTTTGAGCAATTTGTACTAATAAATGGGAAACATGCTTGAAAACTTTTGTTCAGCCCTGTAGTTTACCTTGTACCTTTATTATACGCAGTAAGAAGCTAAAATTCATTTTAAACTAAAACACTCTAAAAACAACTGAAACCACATTGTTATAAATTATCATTCATAGGTGTCCATGTACACAATTCTTTGCGTGGCCTTTTATATCTTTTTATCTATATTCTGCAAACATTTCTTTGTAAATTGAATGCAGTTCAACGTAAAAATGTATACCTTATTTAAGAACCACCACCATTAAGTAATTTACGCTCATACTCAGTAACGTTGGCAAGCTCTTTTGGATAGCCCTGTATATCAACTATAACATTTATACACACCCTTATAATGTACAAAGATTTAGTGAAACTT
The DNA here is from genome assembly GCA_964019185.1 of Maratus speculifer. Lineage (NCBI taxonomy): Eukaryota > Metazoa > Arthropoda > Arachnida > Araneae > Salticidae > Maratus > Maratus speculifer. The sequence continues at coordinate 420,637,876 of OZ025289.1, read as the reverse complement.
AAATGCGTACATCATAATTAAAATGTATTACATCCAATCTATCAGCCATCATCGGAAACATATACAGTCTATCGGAAAGAATATACTATTTGAAATCGTTTGTGCGTCCCTGTAAATGCAATGTACTTCATATAATGCAAGACAGTATCGTATAATTTATATTAAGCCTCAGTGACACATATCAATTTTGTTATACTTAATATATTTTGAAAATGACGCACACTATTCTCTTCCCCTCCTTTACCATTATCCAGTGGAATTCTTTTGTGTGGCCCTCTAAAGGAATAATAGCTATATTTTCACCACACACTTTATAGAATACATATTTTAGTGCACCTCTTAAATGCATGTAAATTTTAATATGTTTGACAGGGTGTAACATCTTTAAAACGCCTTTGAAACGATTTTTCCCCATAGGCCATAATGTAATGGAAAATTTTTGACTCTCCCTGTAAATAAACTAATCATGGTAGAAATTAGACGGATAGACTGATAGACGGACAGACAAATCGAATGCATAAGGTTTTTTCAAACAATGAAACTTTTCAAACTTTTGGAAATTTTATAAACGTTAAAATTCATTTGAAAGGATTTTTCCCCACAGGCCGTAATGTAATGGGAAGCGTTTGACAGTCCCTGTAAATAAACTAATCATGATAGAAACTTCATTTTCAATAGGGTTCGTGCTAGGGTAAACCTAAATAACGTCCAAAAATTCCATGGCAATCCAAGTATATTTACGAGAGTTAGAGCGCGGCCAGACGGACACACAAACCGAATGCATAAGCACTTTTCAACTTTGTTGGAAAGTGCTAATAAAAAGGCCGAGACATTTTGCCGAAAATTTGCAATTACAGTTTAATAATTTAAATAGAATATTACTAAAATATATGTGCAGCTCTCAAGTTCACCTCAGCGTCAGATTTTGGCTCTTAGAAAAGTTTTAATGGGTTTCATTTTTAAGTCTGTTAATTATAAACTTTCCGATTCTCTTCGCTAATGTTAAATCTATACGCTTAGGATTCATTCTTCTATTTAATATATCTCTTTAGGAAATGAATATTTAAAACTCTTTTTCTTTTTTGTGCTCTTCGTAAAGGATGCCTCTTTTTTTTTCTTATTTGTCGAAGTATTATTTTTAAAAATACGCTTACTTTAGTATTCTATGTGTTAAAATCTGATGAACTGTGGATAAGATTCTGGCATTTCATATAAAATTAAATATTATATTAAAAATATTATGGTAGAAATATTTTGCCAACTAAGAAAAGCAGAGGAACATCCTTCATCAAGATGATAAAAAATATTAATTTTCTGAGGCGGTATTTTAAATATATAGGAATACATCTTACGTATGTAGGTTTAACTTTAGCGAGCGGAACTGGGGGAACACATTGACTAACAGCCTTCATGTTTTTTATCAGATAGGAAGCAGATTTCTTCTATGATGAAGTTTATAGTCTTAAAATAGATCCGTGTTTTTCAAATTTCTTCTCAGAAAATTAAAATTTTTAAATTCTGTTTTTTCATATGCTGGTTTTGAAGAATGTTGTTTTCTTTTTTATTTGCTAGCATGTTTCTAAAATATTTTAAGTGTTCAAACTTAAGTGTAGCTATTGGACGAGTTTAAGTAAGAAATTCACGATTTAAATAAAGCTAACAAAGTATATAATATGGTTGGGTTTCTTCCGGAAGAAAACAGTTTCTTCTAGGAGAGTGGAAGAAGAGGAAAAAACAACCTACAAATTCTTTATTTTTCATGTAAAAATATTTTTTTTTTCATATAAAAATGCATCATTTTAAACTGTGCAACACAATAAATGAACAGATTTGTAATTATTTATATTAGCATTTAGCATTCATATCTCAATGCTGATATTAAAAGACTATATGTTCTAAAAATATCTGTGGGTATATCAAAATATTTTCAAAATTCTCCTAAAGTTTTACATTATTTTTTTCATATTTTACAATCATCCTAAGCTTAGAAACTGAATGAAACATCCTAACTGCTAAAAAACTTTATTATATCATGCTGCATCGTAGCAAGGAAAATGAGGAATTCAGTGATATTTTTTAATACAGTAATTATTGTGTAATACTTTTATAAAATTAAAAGAATTGTTATTTAAACAATATTTACAATTAAAATCATGTCTACTATTTAAATGTGTTTCATTCTACATTAGTAAATTATCTGTTATTTACTTCTAAATAGTACTATTTATTACTAATTTCAAAATTTTATTTATAAAACATGCTGGTTAAATTAAAATGGATAGCATTTAATTGATTTTTTGTATTTTGTATAAAACTTTTCTTCATTTACTCATTGGTTGGAAAGCTTTAGACAGATGTGGTGTATGATCTTGGCTAAAAAAAAGATGTAATTATTAATTTAGTATAAATAGTTGAATTTGCATGTGTCTAATGATTTTTAAGGTTATAAGAAAAAGATATTTATTGTATCTTATAAAATTAAACTTAAAAGGCAAATTCTTAAAGAATAAGTTTCTTCCATTTTGAAAAAAATCTGTTTTTTCCGGCCGGTTTTTTCCGCAAACTTGTCAGCAGTGATATTTAAACAATATTTTGTCCAATTAAAGAGAAAAAAATAATAATTTAAAAACAGCATACATAAATGAGAATTAAAAAATTAATTTTCCGAGCCTAAATTTGAAAAATACGGATGCATTCCCACTCATAGATTTAGCAGAGAGGGAAATTCCCAGCCTGACTGATAGAATGCCTCATTTCATGTAAAGTAGGGGCATGTCCTTTCGCGTGGCATAACTTTCGTTTTCGCCCCCTTGTGGAAAATTTTAAAATCATAAATTCTTTCATTTCAGACTTTCAAACAAATCCATATGTATCAGAAATATTTTAATTTAAGAAGACAGCGATCTACCATAATTTGGCGAGATAAACCGTAGCTCATACAATTCTGTCTCGACCCAGAAATTTGCAAAAATAAAATGTGATATTCTGTATCGCGGTATATATTTATCTTAAATTAGTGAATGAATTTTCTGGGGCGAAAATGAATTGTTTGAGCTGAGGCTTGTCTACGTGAAATTACGGTAGTACAAACAACGTTTTTCTAATTAATCCACCAAAAATACTGAAAAGCTGAATGAATGTAATTCCGTACAAAGTACTCTGTTCTGGTGTTGCCAATCGTGCCCCTTTTTTATTATTATTCATAAATTTCGAATATATAAGAGTAATTGAGGATAATAATTTTTGCTTTCGTTAATAAGTACTTCATAATTACATACTGCTAAAATTCTTCTTTCAGAATTTGTTAATATGAAAGGGGTATTTCTGAATAAAAAAGGACACCAAACTGGCATCTCTACACTTTTCTAATGAAACAAGGTTCTTAACCTATAAAATGTCTATTTCACACACTGAATTTTTGTTCAAAATTAACATATTTTTTCGTTCTGAAAAAATATTTTATTTACTTAAAAAGAAATTTAGTTTTAGATTAATACCTTCCGCTCTGACGTTTTATTAATAGGACATGCCTTTTATTGAGTATTATTTTGTCTTAAAAATATTTTTTGTTAATTCCAGCACATAATAGTGTTAGCACATGTCGAAAAATTAACTAGTACTATGACTTCACTTATGTTTCAGCATTTAATAATATTAATAATAACAAAAGTTTTATTAATTATTAGCAAACCGTCGATGTTTCTATGAATTAAAACACATGTTTCACGCTTTAAATTTAAATTAGGGACACCTTTTCCGTATTAGTAATTTTTGATAAAAGATTTAAAAAAAAAAATGCTACTAAATTTTTATAATCTGGTTGTAATAGGACAATTTCCGTGATTTCGATAGCTATTTTTAATTTTGTTTGGAAAAAATTAAATTTTTCCCAAAATTCGAAAGAAAAAAAAAGGGTCAATAGGGTTAACAAGAAGTCTATAAAAACATATTTTTATAAACAGCAAATCTGTCTCAATTTAACAGATTTTTTCTGTACAAATTAACGAATAAAATAGTAAAAACAGGATTTTTTGTAAAATCTACAAGTTTTTTTTTTTTTTTTTTTTTTTTTTTTTTTTTTTTTTTTTTTAAGAATGTATAATAAAATTTAAAAAAGGATTTTATTGTTAAATAAGAACAATTAATTTGAAGAAATAAAACTCTATAACATTTTTCAGCTCTTTTAGGAAATCTGTTTATATTTAAATAAACATATATTAGTTCAGTAACAGACGTAGTCTTTTAATATAATTTCTTGTTATTAATTAATAATTTTTATTTGGAGGGGAAACTACAATTTTTACAATAATCCTTTCAGGTCCGATTTTTGTTATTAATCGTGTTCCGACTTTTAGAAAAAAATTCTTTTACCTTAATAATATTAGCACAAGCTATCCAAATAGATTCATTAGAGTTTAAGAAATATTTCTTCTTCTGAATCATAACGAAAGTTGTTGTTTTCAGTACTATTCACTTCATATTCATATGACAATAGGCTAAGGACGATGTTTTGGAGAAAATGTTATATTACAACAAGATTTAACTGATATTACAACTTTCTAAGGCTTTTTGCGTTATATTACACATCATTCTTTTGCGAAGGTAAGCTTTAGTTTAAATTTAAACGGTGAAAAGCGTGTTTAAACTATGAGTAAGAAACGCTACAAAGAGAATTAAGTAAATATTTATTATTGTTATAATTACTAAATGCCTAAATATTAATGAAGTCATACATAGTGAATGCATAGACACGTATTAACATCATGTAAACAGTAACAAAATTATTTGTTAAAGCAAAATAATACTAAATTATAAGACACGTAGTACACCAGACCCGAAAAGGTTAATGGAATTTTACAAGAATAGCTCTTTTCTTAGTAAATTATCTGTTTAAAAACTATACCTTATCAAAGAATATTAATCCGTTTAATAAAAATTTTGAATGTAGATTATTTTAACCGAAAAGTTATGTTTTAGCCCTTTCGGGTCCGAATATTTTTCAATTTTCAGAGAAAAAATACTTTTACGTTAATAATGTTAACACGCAACATTAATAGATTACATCCGATAGAGTACATCCGAATAGATTTACTAAAGTTTAACAAATATGTTATTGTCGGAAATCTAACAAATGTAGTTATTTTGCGTACTATTCAATTCATTTTCATATGAAAATAGATTAAGGAAGAGTTTTTGCAAAAATATGAAAAACATCAAATTGCACGAAAATTTAACAGATATTATAACTGTCTAATACTTTTTGCGTTTTATCACATGTTGTTCTTTCTCAAAAGTAACCTTTATTTAACTTTAACGAGTATTATTAATTTATTATTAATGTTAATGGTAAATGTATAGACACATACTAACATTTCTACATGTAAACAACAACAAAACTATTTGTTAAAACAAAATAATGCTCAATTAAAAGACATGTACTATTAATAGTACACCAGACCCGAAAGTGTTAAAATCAACAGTTTAAGAGTTTTTTTTTTAAATTGTTTCTATATTTGATTACGCAGAAAGCTTTTTTAAAACCACTTTTTACAAATGTTCAAGAATGTATATAGAAACTGATAAGATTTGAAATCTTAGAATAAAAATGATATCAAGCACTTGAGCGTTTTGTATTTTTGCATTTTTGTAAAAATATTCATGTATTTAAAAATAAAATATGGTTAAGAAATAATTTAATCTATTAAAAGTTGCTTATTTTTTACAAACTTTTATTAATATAATTTGTTTGACATAATTTATTCAGCAAAATACGTTTATATGGAAATTCGCAATTTCAGAATTTTAGTCCCAACATTTAAGTGCTGTTTTGCAATTCATTTTTTGTTAATTGAAAATATTTTGTCTATTTCTACAAACAACTTCAGTCTAGTTCCATAAATAATAATTTCAACGGAATACAGCCAGTCTTCTTTATGTCATGAAATGCTCTGCATTTTGCTTCGGTTTCAAATTAATAGGTGGAAGTTGTTCTTTCATGCAAGAACGAACAATTTTAAATTCAAACAGGAGAAAAATACGTTTCATGATGTTGCTCCTGTTTAGATTTTTTTTCTTTCTAGTTAATGAACTGAATATTAATAAGCTCAATTAATTTTTGAATATTTTTGTGTTATTCACATGAATTTTAACGAACTATCCATCATAATTTTCTTGCAAAGCTATTTACTTGTAGTGTTTTGAAAGGTTCTTGAAGAAACAGGCAACTTTAAAGCAACGCCGTAAAAATAAAATATATTTGTTCTAGAGACATGAATTATTTATTCATATTTATAGATTGCATGCATTTAAATGAAAGACAATTTTTTTGCTTCGGTAATTTAAAGTTTTAAAGTTTATTCGCGAAGGAAATCTTTTGCCTCCAATGTTTTTGCTCTGTTGAACATATTTGAAGATTTTGTGTAATTATTTAAGGGAAATATAATGGAAATACTGCACAAATAATTTAATGGTAGTTATGTAGATACGTAATCGCGTTTATAGCACAAATAATTTAATAGTAGGTATTTCTTTTTAATCGTATTAGTCCTATCTTTGTCTGTGTATATAATATGGATAAATTATAAGATGAATAAGAATGATTTGAATGACCAATTAAAAATTTAAAAATGCGCTGACTCCTCCTATTTTTATAGATTTTATTTAAAACTGACCGAAGGGAATTTGAGAATATTTTTACCATTATTTCAAATTTCAAATTTATTATTTTATTAGTGACAATAAATTTCGAGATGAATAAGAGTAATAAGAATAACCAATTAAAAATACACTGACTCCTCCTCTTTTCGTAGATTTTATTTCAAATCTTAAAAAAGGCTTAAAAAGGGGGGGGGGGTATAATACCTTCTGATTTCAAAAAATCAATTAAAAAAAATATTTTAAAAATATTAATTCAGGGGCTTAAGAACATTTAAATAATGTGGCTGATTGAGAAGTGTATTTTAAATTCTCCAATATAAATAATAGTATAAATAATACAAACTTAATCTTTAAATCTGGTTTTATCAGTTTCTAAATTTTACACCTATTTACCAAAACAAAAAAAATAATAATGATTGTGGAGTTATAATATTTCGCATGTATTTTTTCAATATGTTTTTATGGTTCCTCATTCATAGAACTTTATTTAGGTAGAATAATCAATAGACATATATTTTTAAATATAACATGAGAAATATTAAAATTTAATAGATTACAATGTCTTTAAAAACAAATTTGATTATTAAATTATTTAAGATTTTAAAGATTTTGATTTAGTTAATAAAAAACAATATTAAAGTGTAATTTGATTTAGAATTAGAATTCAACTCCCCCCCCCCCCCCTGAAAAGTTATCTTGCGGATAAACAAAAGTCACTAGCTTTCTTATTTTTAATTTTATATATACATTTTACGTAATTTGTTAATATCTGTTAACTGCATTGAAACAACTGAATTCAATTTACTATTGTACTTATTATAACTCTGTAAAATTTGAGTAAACTTATTGATTTATATTGAGTCGCAAAAAGGATCTTAAATAATGAGCAATTTTGAACACGAAAGATACTATATCTCCTAATAAAAATTTTACTGATAATACAAAATTAATATTTAATATTTTAATGAGTGGTCGTAAATTTTAAAATCAATAATCACCAATGGATGACAGACTAAAAAGACACTGATTCCTCCTATTTTTGTAGATTTCATTTCAAATCTCCAGAAGAGGGCTTAAATAAATGTTTTATTAATAATTTAAATTCACACACAAAATTTTGTATTTTAATGAGAGATCATAAATAAAAAGATGAATAAGAATCATAAGCAACCAGCGGGCCGCATTTGAAAACTCCGGCTGTAGAAAATACAATATGAGGTTCGTTGACAAAATTGTAGCGTATCGTTGATTTAGTAAGAAAAGGGTACAGACCACAGTCTAATCTTTTTTGCCTTTAAACTATAAACCACTGTTTAAGCAGAATAAAATTTTTCGTCGTATTTAATTGTAAAGCTTCTATGATTTAAATAAGGTGAATTTTTATATACGATATTAAAATAGCTTTTTCGCCTTCAGACCGCACTTGGAAATCCCTGTTGTATAAGGTACAATATAAGGTTCATTGGTGAAACTGTAGAGTGCCATTGATTTAGTAAGAAAAGATATATTGTGCGCACGAATTTTATCAGTAATAGCGTGTAGAGAATAAACTATCAGAAACCAATGCCAGATATTTTGTTTTCGAAAAATAAATATTGACAAACGATAAATCCTTTTTATAGTTTTAAACGCGTTTGGAAGTAAAAGGGCTTAAACCCTAAAAAATATCTTTAATTTTAAAAACAAAAAATAAACAGACGTTGCTTTTTTCTTTGCTTATAACATCATATTTCTCGCCTCATATTTGTGCACAGTCTCATTCTAATTTGATGAAATACCATTTCATGCAATTTAAAAATATTGTCATTTCTCTTTCAGAGAAAATTAGTTTTTTTTCTTCCATAAACAAAACGCCTCGCATTAGTAGTATTTTTTTTTTTAATCCCTACAGACAAGTATTTATTGTATCCGTTTGCACAATTTCCTGTCATATTAAATTAAACATGCTCTAAAACACTGTAATTGAATTTTCGTTCCATCTACTATAATTTTTAGATATGATATCTAATTCCAAAATTTACCGCTTGGAAGCTCTTTCATGTACTTTATCATGTATCTCATACTAGTTTTTCTGTACCTCGACATCGCTTGCAAGGCAGTCTATAAATTTGTTCATGAGATATTTATAGTGGACTTAAGGAATCACCTTATCTCCTTAAGATATATTTTTATATCTATATTGATTTGTAGGAACAGATTTTTAAAAACAGACTTTTGGAAAAAGAATATGATTTATTCATCATATAACCCATCGATTACGAAGCATATTTCTTTATTTTATTGTAAAAATTTTATAGCAGAATTTGTCATACTCAAAACTAAACAGCACAATACAGTGCGTGTCAAAAGTTTAAGCACAACAGCAATTTTAAAATAGCACTTTAAATATTACCTTTAATTTTAATGTATGTCTTGTATATGTTAATAATATCTATTTTTACACCATATTCATTTAAATTAACCATGGAGTTTAAAAATAGAAGAAAAATGACCGCGTCAAAAGTTTAAGCACAAAATCGTTTTTATGCAAATTTTACAGTCTGACGTAAACGGTTGCGCACGCAAACAATTTCTGGGTGTATAAGAAGCAGTCCGCTGTTGTTTTTGAGTTAGTACAAAATGCCCAAGTCGAAAGAATTTTCAGAGGATTAGATGATAAAAATTTGGAGTATGAGAGCAAAATGTAATTCTGTTTCTGAAATTACACGTGCATTAAAAAGGTCAAAACAAGGTATTCATCAAATTTTGGCTCGTGATAATGATTTTAAACAAAAATTTTTTTCATTGAGGCCTCGAGTGACTAGTTTGGGCGAAGATAGCCGCATCAGAAATTTGGCTTCAACTGGTAATTACTCCCTTTCGGAGATAAAATATGCAGTTGGAGAACAAATATAAAAAAAAACTGTTTATAGAAGAGTTTTGGAATTCAAATACATCAAATACCGTAAAGTGGCTGGATTACCGTGTCTCAAACGACACCATAAAGAAGCTAGATTACAATGGGCCAAAGAGCATATGTCATTTGGTGAAAAGTGGCTGAATGTTATACTCAGTGATAGAAAAAAAATGGAACATCGATGGCCCTGATGGGTTTAGGTACAATTGGCATGATCTTCGTAAAGATCCTAGGAGTGTATTTATATATATCTCATAATATTTCATATGATAATTATCATGTATGTATATAACATAATGGTAGTTCTGTAATGGTATGGGGGGCTATTTCTTTCAATGGACAGACATCGCTAGCATTCATCAGTGGTCGTGAAAACTTTGAAAGCTACCAAGAGACACTTGCCAATCATTTGCTTCCTGTTGCCGATGTTTTTATGGGGTGAAAAATGGTTATTTTAACATGAAAATGCTTCAATCCATTCCTCAAACTCAACTCCATCGTGGCTTAAGTCGAAAACAGTGTCTGTTTTGAAATGGCCGACAATTAGTTTTGATTTAAACTTTATAAAAAATATGTGGGGTATTCTCACTCATGCAGTTTATCTAAATGGAAAGCAATATTCTTCAGTTAAAGATTTGAAAGATGCCATTGAGAACGTTTGGTTTAAAAATGAACCAGAAACAATACAGAACCTCATTTTAACGATGGAACACCGTATATTTAAAGTAACTCAGCAGAAAGGAGCAATAATCAAGTATTAATTTTTTTTTTTTCTTGTGCTGCTAAAGACTAAAAAACTATTGTGCTTAAACTTTGACACACTCATTTTTGTTGTTTTGATAAATTTTATTATTTAAAATAAATTTTATAGCATGTATCTGTTAACTATCTTTTTAAAACTGCAATTTGTAGGCTATGTGAAAAGGGAAGTAACTTTCACTCATTAATAAAATTTTATTTTGAAATTTTCTGTTGTGCTTAAACTTTTGACACGCACCGTATAAGACTAACAGATTTAAATACAATGAAAACTACCAAAATGAAATATAAGTATAGGAAGCATATATAAAGCATGAATTGTATAACAACATACACAGCACATTTTTTTCAATACATAAATAAAAGTTAGTTTTCAATTAAAATACTAATTCAGTCCGTTGGTACTTTGTAAAGCTACAAAATAAGTATTATCCTGAACTCAAATTTAAGTAGAAAAGCTAAATTCAAAATATAACTTTTATCTGAAACATAATGTAGAACAATGTATAGTAGAACGCAAAACCTATTACCTTTTGCTATCCGCAAGGTTGAGTTTTGAAAGGGGGAGGAGAAAGCTCGTGTTTCAATTTATCATTTTTAAGCAAAGCTTATTCTGAATCGTATTATGTATGAAATACAAAGTTATAAGTATATCATGAAAGTTTTTTAATCTAAAACCAGCTCACAGGCACTCACATATAACAAGGTTTCTCCTTTGCATAAATCTCTCTTGCTTGAAAAATGGAAAGAATAGAAGGGGATACCTCTTGTCCTTCGATGATGAAAAAGAAAAAAAAATCTTACTTTCTTATTCATTTTGGCCATCCCAAAAGTCGAGAGGGCTTATATATTTTGTTTGAATTCACCATATTTTAATAATTAACTGATAATGTAACTTGAAAACATAAAATTATTATAAATTGAAATACAACAATTCTCTCAAATTTAATATTTTAAATTTAGCAGTTTTTATTTAAAGAGAAATTCGAAAATAATACACAAGCTTCAGTTTTTCTTTTTATTCTTTCTTTTTTAATTTTATTCCTTATTTTTTACGGCATGCATTTGTAATTTTATGCTGCATATATTTTCCTAATTTCAAATGTTGTTTTACTGAAATTTAATTGTTGCGATACTTGCAAGCGATTATTTTGTTTTCATATATGTAGTTTGCCCATCTCAAAAATTGAGACAGCTTATATACTCAGCTGAATTCACCATTTTTAATAATTAACTGTTAATATTGATTGAAAATATAACATTATTATAGTTTCAAACACAATAATTCTCTCAAATTTAATATTTTAAATATAACTTCAGTTTTTATTTAAAGAAAAAAGTTAAAAATAAGGTACGAACTTCAATTTTCTTTTTATTCTTCATTTTCAACATCATGTAACAATAATAATAGAAGTACACATATTTTCTGAATTGCTGGTATCGCTTACTAAAATTTTATAGTTTAATTGCAAATGATTTTATTTTCTTTTAATTTCTTCTATTTCTATATGAAGGAAGTATTGGATTCGTGAAAATTTTCGAATTCTGGTTTTCGGTGGATTTACACACTTTAGGGGTCAGGGAACCTAATTTTTTTTTTTTACAAAATGTCTGTTTATGAGTCTATCTGTCACATTGTCACTCTCTATGTGACAAAAATTATGTCAGTTCTCTACCTCAAGCACCAATACACAGAATTTAACAAAACTTTATATTCTGCTTACCTTGATATAAACTGGAACTGATAAGTTTTCGGTAAATATCTCCAAGCATATGGCGCTACTATGTTGCCTTATTCATGATTTCCGCAATAGCTATAGCTCAAGAAATAATAGACGGCATTTCATAAAACCTCGATTCCGTTGCTTCATGATACAATACTGTGCTAGTTACCTTTTTGTGTCAATCACCCGACAAGTGACGCTGCTATGCGGTGTTATTTATGATTATCGCAATAACATTTCAGGAACTAATGCTCGAATTTTTGGAAAATTTCAGTTTCTGTTTGGAGCAAATCCCTCTACAGGTGGCGCTTCTATCCGGATTTTTTTTACGATTTCTGCGGTAATTTTATCTCAAAAGCTAACGCACGGATTTTCATCAAACTTCAGGTTTAGTTAAAATTTGACAAAAGTTGTTGGCGACTAAATTTTGGTGTAAATAACCTAAAAATTGACGCTATTATGTTTAGTTTTTTGGAAGTATTCGCATATATGAAAGAAGAAAAATTTGGGATTTCCGCATCCGACTGATTTATAATTTTTTTTACACATGCTATGAAAACATTATAGTATTAGCTACTAAATTTAATGTTTTGGACGGTAATTGCAACTTATTTTAACTTTAAAAATACGGAGAGATAACTGCTCATTATTATTATTATTATTATTATTATTATTATCATTATTATTATTATTATTATTATTATTATTATTATTATCATTTTTATTATTATTATTATTATTTACAATATTAAATCCTTCAACCTACCCAAACTGTGGCACGAGTTGCTCAATAGTTTAAAAAAATAGAAATTAAAAATCCATTAAAAAAAAATAGTAATAATAACGTGCGGCATAGAAAAACTGAATGATGGTGTTTCAGTTCAATGCACTTTGTACGTGCAACTTTTGGAATATCATTTTAATTTATTTTGAAAATGATTCTGTGATGAGTTGAAATATCTCAAAAAAATAACACTATTTTCAGTTTTTTAAATCTTCCTTACACCATTTTAGCAATTAGAAATATTATTTCAATTTTATATTTACCATTTTATTGTTATCTCTGTTATTTCAGTCACACAGCTTTTTTTTTATTATTTCTCAATAATTATGCTTCTACTACAAATTGATTACTGCTATTAATTTGAATATCAGCTATCACTTATAATAAAACTGTTACCTTACATTTAATATATATGTTTATTACTCAAGTGTAATAAACTGTTCAAAATGTACTCCCAATTTTCAATTTAGTGTTATAAACTGCTTTTGAAAATAAAAATTTTCATTTTTTTTATAATTTAACAAGATTAAATTACTTTAAGCGTTTGAATTTTTTTTTTATATCAAGAACATAAATTATTACTTTTTTACTTGACCAAATCTACTGATGTTTTTCTACATATTGTTAAATTAGGATGATATTCGAAATCGAAGAAACATAATTCTTAAGTTTATGCAAATATATATTCGCATAATGTTTTATCAAACTTGTACCAATAATGAATTCAAAATTATATTTCGACTATTGCTTGTCAAAGTTACTCACTGGTGACAAAAATAGAGCATTTTCAATTGCATACAAATATACATTAAATATTTGCAGGGCTTGAATTTCAGAGCGGGATGGCGGGATTCGCGCCCAAAATTTTGAAATCCCGCCCAAAAGAATATCGTGGGCGAGAGGCTCCCGCCCAAAAAAAAATTACGAATATTCTAAAATATTTTGCATTTTGAAATTACGATTAACTCTCACGATCTTTTTGCATATTTTGTGATGTTTTCGTGCGACTGAATGACATATTTTGCGAGTTTTTTACTGCCAAAAACCGTTGAATTTCACGATTTTTTTCCGCAATCGATCGTCAAATTTCCCCCGTGATCGACCGACAAGTTTTGTGCGATTTTCCGCCGCGAGAATGGAGTAAATCTGTTTCGAATTTTCAAAAAAAAATAGCGCATTCGATTCCAAAAGTTATGAAACACCGTTTCTCAGCCCGGAAATTCGGGTAGTTATTCCGAATTTCCGGGCTGACAACCGATTTTTCATAGCTTTTGAACCGAGCTGAATTGCATATTTTCGCAATCAATTTCATCAATCGTTTGCAGAAAATGAAAACGCAGAAAATTTTGCTAGATTATCGCGATGGAAACTTTGATTTTGTCAAAGCATCGCGGAAAAAAATGTTTTTCTCAGAAAATTCGATTATCCTTAAAACAAATCGCGATAAAACGGGAATTTCTTCACTACGATCGCAGAATAAACGCTAATTTCGAGAAAGGATCGTGGAATAAACGCATATTTCGTGAAATGATTGCGAAATAAACTCGAATTTCATGAAAGCACCGCTGAATAAATGTGAATTTTGTGAAAGGATCGCCATATAAACAGCGCTGTGCGAAAAAGGGGGGGGGGAGCGGTCGCCCCGGACGCAGAAATTTAGGGGACGCCGATTTTCTACTACCAACATCATTTTTGACCTGTAAGAAGAAAAAGAACAAATACTAAATCAAAAGATCGCGAAATGACACGATTTTCGTCAAAAGATCGCGAAAGAACACGATTTTCGGCAAAAGATAGCTAAAAAACACTATTTTTGTCAAAGAATCGCGAAAAAACACTAGTTTCGTCTAAGGATTGCGAAGAAACGCGGCTTTCATCAAAAGATCGCTAGAAAAACGCGATTTTCGTCAAAAGATTGTGAGAAAAACGCGGTTTTCTTCCATACATCGCGGAAAAAAACCGCAATTTTCGTCCACAGATCGCGAAAAAATGCAATTTTCGTCCATACATCGCAAAAAAAACGCGTTTTTCGTCCACAAATCGCGAAAAAAAATGCGTTTTTCGTCAAAAGATAACGAAAAATATAAATTTTGAATAATTAACTTTAATAATTTAATAGTTGGAATTTAATAATTTTGAACAATTTTATAAAAAATCCGAGAATCCGAAAAATTGCCTAAAATTTTAATGTTTTTAACAACTTTTTTTGTAGGTGAAAGTCAAATTTAACATTAGCTTCCCATGTTTGTTAAATGAACATTTAAGTGAAAACATGATAAAATTTGAATTGGACAACTAGCTAAGATTGCTGTGCAAAAATTGCATTAGAAATGCGGACTTAAAATAGAAACTTTCATTTCAGAATCACTTATAGTAGCATTTGCATAAATTGATTCACTCTGATCCCCCCCCCCTCTTCCACAAACAAAAATAAAATAAAATAAAACAGGATTTAAGAAAAAATATTATTTTATTATTGCAAATAAAATAATTTTAATTGCCTTTAACGCGCGCTATTTAAAAGTAATTTCTCATTTCCCGGTTCTCTCGCTTTTCCTCTTTTTTTTACTTTTTGCAATCTCATACCTGTTACTAGACCTTAAGTAATTAGCAATGGGAGGGAATTGATTTACTCTTTTTTTTTTTAACTAAAAAACACATTTTGCAATTTTGCATAATTATTCCGAGTTGTTGATAAAAATTGCTTTAGTGGTATTTTGTCATGTCTGTATTCATGTAATTTTTTAAATAGTACATAAAATAACAGTAGGTTTTAAAGATATTTTTTCTCCCTCCCAAACAGCTAAACTCCTCTCCATTTATAAATGGTGGTAGGGAGACTCCCCTCCTCTGGAAAATTGAATTTCAAGCCCTGATTTGCGTTAAAATTATTTAGTTTCGAATAAAGTACTAATATTTCCACAGTATTAGTATTAAGCTGTAAGTACGCCAAACAGAATGTTTAAAGTTATATAAAATGTGTATTATTTTATTCACATTTTTAATCTAATGAACTTTAACCTGAGTATACATTTTTTCTTCTTGTGATTAAATTAAACTATGAAATAATATTAAAAATCCATTTTAAAGAATAATTCGTAAAATCTGTTAAAAAAAAAAAAAAAAAAAAAAAAAAAAAAAAATCTACGGATATTGGCATTTTTTTATTTTAAAAATAATCTATTTTTTGCATTGAATAATAATGCTCCTGCTTCCTGTACAACGTGTAAAAACTGTATCTGAAATACTTTATAAAGCTCGTAGTTCTTAATTTTGAATATAACTGTTAAATTACACAATCTTTTCTAGATTAATTTAACGAAATTTAATTAAAAAATGATAAAATATCAAATAAAAGTGTAAATGTAAAGGAAAAATTTAACAAATCTAAGTTCCTTTAATTATTGCCATTTTATTTAACTTTTTAAAGAAAAACTTTAGAAATAAAAGCTTAAATGAAGATTTAGATTTAACTAACGAAATTTATTTTAAAACGATAAAATTTCAAATAAAAGTGTAAATGTAAAAGACACATTTAGCAAAATTATCTAAGATCCTTTAATTATTGCAATTTTATTTAACCTATTGAAGAAATACTATAGAAGTAAACGCTTAAATGAGGCAAATACATCAAGACTTTTAAAAAAGTAATGATATTTTAATCCAATTATCCCAAAATGTAGTATCTGACGATACAGAAGTAACTAGATTCAACTACCATTAACTCTAAAACGTCCTGTTTGATTCGCGGAATTGGACACTCCTCTATTGTAAAATGTAAATCTGATTGGTAAGTTTTCTTAGATCTAACAAAAACTCCAAACAACTTAACTCGTCCATTGCACATCTATTAGAGTTTTGTAAATTGCAGTTTTTCAGAATAATTAGCCTCTTTTGTAGAATACAATTGGTTGCTTCAAAGTAATGTCCTTGTTTCATGTAACTTTGTTCTTCAAATCTAAAATTTATTTTTCGAATAGGGTATCTTATGTTTTTTTTTTTTTAATGAATTTTTAATGGTTTCCTTGTACCAATTTTTTTCTGAAAAAAATTCAATCTGGAAGAAAAGAAAATGGTGTTTCTTGACGAATGACCCTCACAAAGAAAGCAAAGAAAGTTTGGATTAATATTTAAGATAGATTTATTCTTCAATTTTTTTTATAAATATTTTATAATGAGCAGACGGGAAGTGATTAGTTAAATAAAATATGAATCATTTGCCGATCTTTCTGGGGGAAGGGAAAAAATAGATTTTACTCGTACAACCAATTTTTTAGTCAAATACGTTAGATAGATACAAAAACTTGTGTATGAGAAAAATGCATATCTCTATATGAGGACACCAGAATCGAAGGGGTACACATATAAATAGCAAATGTAAAAAAACTGAACTAAATGCACTAGATATCTGGAAAAAAGCTACTTTATGGAGGTAAAGAAATGTGAAAGATCTTCTAATTATGTACTGCGTGCTAGAGGTCAACTGCTTAAGCTCTTCAAACTACTTAACTTCTTAACAACTTTTTTCGCTATTTAAATTTTAAAAAGCACTGTATTCCACCTTTATTTCATAATTACTGAAATAAAAGTTCAAAGCGCTGCTATATGAAATAAGTAACAGTTTAATACTTTATTTCAGTCTGCTACTGTTGATGTTCAACTTAGAACTGAGTTCACTGAAATCTAAATTTTGTCTTTTCCATCCTGGGAGTTTCTGGGATCCTCAATATACATAAATCAAATTTAAATATTTTTTTAGCTTAGAAATTTTGTCCCAATCATAAGGTTTTTAAGGAATAATTATGATAAACAATTACACAGTTGATTGGATACTAAATATGCAATAAAATCTAGTTAATCAGGTGCGTACGGTATATATCCTATATTATATTTTTAGATATTTTTCTTAATTTATTAAGGAATGTCCTGCTTAAAAAAAACAGATTACTAAAAACAAAAGTTTCTAAAAATTCTCTCGGTTTCAATTCTGTTAATATCGGAATTATTTAAGTAGTACGTACATCACTTAAATAGATTTTAATTAATAAATATGTTATGATTTCTTTTAACTTAAATATATATGTATTTAAAAAGAAAATTTCTAAATTCTAAGCAATTGATCATATCCATAAGAAAGAAACATTGATAAAGTAGGATATAAACATTTTGAGTAAAGACTAGAGATTTTCCTCACTAAAAATCAAGTTAAATTGTTAAATTTTCAATTTATAAATCAGAAAATTAAGCCTTGTTGTTTAGTTTTTTGATAGATATTTAATAATGAATAGAGTTAAATACCCTGTAATTGATTACCCAAATAAAATATTAATAATTTGCCGATTTTTTTGGAAAAAGAGAAAAAAAGTTTAGTTTTGCCTGTACAACCAGTTTTTCAGTCGAGTAGGTTTTGTTGCAAGGGAAATCAAAAGACCGTGACACTAGTTGAAAATTCTGGCAGGATTAACCACATATATTCTCTCAGGATAAAAAAGCAACGACTAGACACATATAAAAACCAATGTATGAGAAAACTGGATTTTTTTATGTAATTCAAATTTAAATATTTATTAATATTTAGCTGCGAAATTTCTTACTTTTCACAAAATTTCTGATGAATAATTAAGGTAAATAATTGCACGATGTATTGCAAATTAAATAACAGAATAAAATCTAGTTAATTAGACACGTACATTATGTATCGCATATTAGTTATTTTATATTTTTTAACGATATTATGATGTTTCCTGTTTCTTAACAAAAGATAGATGACTGTAAACTACTAATTTAAAAAATGCTCTTGATTTCAATTCTGTTAAAACATGAAAGCCGAAATTAGTTTCCTCTTTAAAATGAAAAAATGCTTTTTGCAAAAGTTTTTTAAAACAGCAATTTTTATCTCGCTTTATCACAAATTTTAAGTCGACAAATAAAGAAAATATTTCCGTTCAGAATGCTAGCATTCTAATAAGGTAATGCTTACATCTTTTCCGGTATCACATGATACTGCTAGGTTTTAATTGGCTAATACCAGATTTTTCAAAAAATATACACATCGCTTAAAATCCTATGTCAGGATTTGTTCTGGAAGTCACTTCAAGAGGATTTAATTTATGAATATTTTATTATTTCTTTTAATTTTATTGCAATTTTTCAATTGAGAAAAGTAATAAGTACCAAGAAATCGATCATTTATATAAAGAATGAAACACTGATAAAATAGTATATACTAATTTTGAGTAGAGATTAGAGATTTTTTTCACTGAAAATCAAGTTACATTTTAATTTCATAAATCAAGAGTAAGAAGTATAGTCCAAAAATTTAAAAATATTTTAATGAGTTTTTTTTTTTTTTTTTTTTTTTTTTCGTCTGTACAATAATTTTTGTAGTCGCATATAGTTTGTTGCAAGAGAGATTAAAAAATAGATAAATAATTGAATAAATACCAGAAGCAGAGCTGCCAAGTCTCCGGCTTTTTTTAGATACCAGTATTTCAATACCTAAAATGCTATTTTATGTAATTGGAACATTTCTGCGATTTAAAAGAAACGGATTTTCTCTAAGATAATAGCGGTTCGCAAAAATCCGGAGATTTAATCAACTCTGGAGAAGCTTTAAATATTTAAGTTATTAAGTATTGTGGTGTCGGTAGAGAGCAAGAACAAGTGTGATACATATATAAAAACCTGAACCAAGGAAACCCTAATCTAAATTTTTAATCAGGTGTTTCATCTTCTAAAAACATTTTTTTTTTTTTCAGACGGTTAGACAGTTAAGGGGCTACTTCAGTCAAATGAAAAAGACCCGTTCACTAATGCTAATCTTGTTGAAGAAATTTATAAAGATATCTCGGTTGCATTTAAATACTTTTAAATGATTTTTTTTTATTGGATATCTGAGATTGGTCTGAATGCAGACTTTTTTTTTTTTTTACTTTTTCAATTTTTTTTTTTTTTTTTTTTTTTTTTTTTTTTTTTTTTTCCGAGGATGCTTTTACGTTTCAAACCGGTTCCGAAAGTGAAAACGTCCTCGTAAAAAATATCTGTAAATAAAATCAAAAAAGTAAAAAAACTGACTGCATACAGATCAATCTCAGCTATCCAATGCAAAAAAAAAAAAAAAAAAATCATTTAAAAAATATTACAATGAAACCGAGATATCTTTACAAATTTCTATAGGATTAGTATTAG
The DNA here is from genome assembly GCA_964019185.1 of Maratus speculifer. NCBI lineage: Eukaryota > Metazoa > Arthropoda > Arachnida > Araneae > Salticidae > Maratus > Maratus speculifer. The sequence goes on along the minus strand of OZ025289.1, from coordinate 420,617,868 downwards.
CGAACGGGTATTTTCATTTGAATGAAGTAGCCTCTTAATGGAGATAAATATGCTGTACTCTCAAAATTTGATCACCCAAGTATTAAATGAATTACTCACAAAATAAATTATAAAAATTTAGAATAAATATTGAAAATTTTCTACCTAGAAATCAAACATATATCAATAAACTATTAAAAATTATTTATGTTCTAAAAATTTTATCTCTACAAACCTTTCAGTGGTGAATTTTTTTCTGATTCCAACCCTGTACATCTAATTTTTGAATCAAATATGTTTTGCTCCTAAAAAAAAAAAAAAAAAAAAAAAAAAGCAGAATTCAGAAATTTTTGACCTATTATGTATTTTTGAGCACGTGAAGAGCATTTTGTGATATAGGTATAAAAAATTAAACCAGAGAAACCTGGATATAAACATTTCTTTTTTCTTATGGTAGCCCAACACTTCACCATGTAATTAAAAATTTATATACATATTATTGTCACTATACAATATAAAAGTTTCTTATGTAACAATCAAGCTTATATATCTATTTATAAATTAAGGAATTATCAAAAAATTAATTATCATCGAAAAAATTGTATTGAAACATTTCTAGAGTAAATTCACAGAATTTAAAATTCACAGATTTCCCCTGTACAACTAGTTTTTCAGTCCAGTATGATTTGTTGCAAGGGAGATCTCAAACCTCGCTAGAATCCATACTCGAGTGAGACGTATTTGTGAGGGAGTGATGCTTTGATGATACCTATCCACAGATACATGTTGTCACGTCTGTCTGAAACAATTTACTACGTAAGATTTTACACGCATAAAATTTTAAGCTAGTGAAAACTGCATCTAAAAAAGTCTTTAAAACTCAAATTATTTATTTTTATTTTATTTTTGTTAGTAAAGAAATTTTTGCTGAAATTTAATCATTATAACATTTAACAATTGCTATTTTCTTCATATAAAATAATAAATTTTTTTTTTTATGAATTACTGGCCACTATTAATTTAATTTAAAAATAGTATCGCGTGTTTCGTCATGCTTATAAATGTACGTTTTGCTGAAAATCCCTTTTTTCTTATAACTCACTTTTTTCGAAATGATAATAAAATGAAAACTGAAAATGTCGTCATAGAAAGTATTTACTAAAAAAAAAAAAAATAAATAAATAAAAAAAATAAAAAAAAAAACGTTTATAGTAAAAATATTGTTTTAAATAATGGTATGATTCTTGAATAATTATGATTTAAAATATTTTAAATATAGAGTGTTGATTATTCGACTAGTTCTAAAATGTTTATTTATAATAGAAATAGCCTAAAAGTTTTATTTCATTCCATAGATAAGCGCATGAGAAAAATTTTGACACTACATTGATTTTGATTGAAACATTGGATTTCCATGAGCATTTTTGAAGTTTTCTAAAATTTCTTCAGAATTCCTTACACGTTTACCAGTTTTCTAAAGTAACTTAATGAAAATAGCAAATTAGCTTAGTCAATCCAGACATAAAACAAAATTTAGAAAGTTATTAATTTGATTTCATATCATTTTAAGTGCATTGAACGTGTATTTGAATACCTAAAGATTTTTTTTTAATATTTTCTAAGTTTTTATTAAAATTAGTTCAAGAAAAAAAGTAAGTTTTTATCAGTTTTTGCTGTTTTAAACGTTTTCTTATCGCAAAGTTCATATCAATATAATATTTTTTATATAATATATATATATTCGGAACAACTACAGCGAATAATGATTTTTTTTATTTTCGTGTTTAAAAATTGCTTCAAAATTACTTCCTAACATCAAACCATTACATTGTTTCATAATAAATTAGTCTTGTATATTGTAAATATACATATTTTAATTTGTTGGGTATGTAGTAATTGTATTCTAATGTTCTCTAAATTTCTTTTAAATACGATTTTCGAGGTCTTTATTTTTATAAGCACTTTAATGCCACTATTTCTAAATGTATATACTATAATAGTAATGGAATATAATATTTCCAAAAATAAACCATAGTTGCAGAAATATTTAGCTAAGACATCTAAAACAATATGTTTTAAACATTGATAATATTTAATTTAAAAATATTTTTAAAAATGCTTCATCCTTTTCTTGAATTATAATGATCTTATTAAATTAATCTTATATATACCATACATATGTATTTTTAATTTATTGAGGTTGTGCTAATGTGCATCTAAATTTTTATTAATGTGGTTTCTGATGTCTTTACTTTTATAAGAACTTTACTATTACTATTTGCAGATAGTAGTAATAGTAAACAATATATAATATACAATAGTAGAAAATAATAATAATAATACAATATAAAATAATATAATATATTGAATATTTCCAAATATCAACTATAATAACAGAAATGATCAGACATGACATCTAAAATACTACATGTTTTAAGCATTAATTATATTTAAAGCATCAATGTAAAAAGTTATTGGTTTAAAAATAATGCTTTAATAACCAAAACGAAAAAATTCGAAGACATTTCAACGAGAAAAGTACTTATAGGTTCACGTGCCAAATCGCTTCGAGCACATGATTTTTCCCCTCCTCCGATATCGAAAAAAAGATATCTTTTCTTAAAATTTTGAAGATTTCAGTCCAACAAATTTTGCAGTGTGGTCCTTTTGAAGTAAAGTCTTGCCGCAAAGTGCATATCTCAGCGAAATTGTTTAAATCTCGGTAAAGCAGTAAAAAAGTAATTTTTCATTTTATATAAAAACGATTATTTTTAAATGATGACCAAAGCTAAAATTGATATAATTGATTTCATAGGAAGTGATTAGAAATGTTATTTATAATTCACATTTAAAATAAAATAAAACATGTTGCTTAACTCTTTCGGGTCTGGTGTACTATTAATAGTATCTAACTTTTAATGGGGTATTATTTTGTTTTAAGAAACTACCTTTGCTACTGTTACATGAGTAGTAATGTTAGTATATGTCTCTACATTTACTGTATGACTTCATTTATGTTTAAGCATTTAGTAATAATAATAATTATTATTATTTGCTTCATTTTCTTTGCGCCGTTTGCGATTCTTTTTAATTTAAACATATATTTTATTCTTTAAATTTAAAATAAAAATTATTTTCCTGAAAGAATCACGTGTAATGAAGTGCAAAAAAAACTATAAAGTTGTAACATAAGTTAAATCATATTATAATACAGTATTTTCTAAACATCACCAAAAATTCTTCCTTATGCTATTCTCATAGGAATGTTAATGGTATAGTATCCAAAACAACAACATTCGTTATCTTTCAGGCAAAAACATATTCGTTAAACACTAACTAATCTATTTGGATAGCTATAGTTAATGTTATTAGTGCAAAAGTAATTTTTTCTAAAAATCGAAAGAAAAATCCGGACCCGAAAAGATTTATTATATATTATTACTATTAATTTTGTTGCAATGTTTCTCTAAATAAAAAACTTTTCTGCATCTTGATAAATTATTACATATATCGCATCCAATTTCTTTTCAATATCGTTATTTAACTCAGATTTGTGAATGTCACTGTAGTAAAAGTAATATATACATAACCTATTAAATTTATGTTTGATTCCAAAATTGCGACTCTTCATCTTTTGCTTAATTTTATGAGTGAATCTTTATTACTTATTCACGCAGTTCATAACTTGAACATTTTAAATATTTATCTTTATATTTTTCCTTTTTAAACATAATGTTATGCGTTAAAATGAGTTACAATTGTTAACTGATAGGATATATGAAAAAAAAAAATACATTGCCATCACGATTACTGAAAATTTTCTCTTACTTTTCTAAAATGCGTCAAATATTTAAAACTGTGTTACAATAAAATGCAACCTAAATGCCTTAATCTTTAAATAATTCTTATTAAACAATGATTCTACAGAAAATCAAATAATTTTTTGTTTTTAAAAACAACACTTATTAGTTTACTTCATATATTCATAAATTTAACTCTTTTTTTATAATTTATTTATTTATTTATTTTTCAAATAATTTAAGTATTTTTCAAATATCACACTATTGATATGATTTTTTAAAGTCTATTTGTGATAAAAGTTTACTGTAAATAATCCAATTCTTATTTAAGTATCGCATAATTGCTTACTATAGTTGCTGAAATTACAGAAAAATAAAAATAAAAGAATGTTGGTGTGTTAGAATGTATTAAAATATCCAACACTTAAGAAAAGTGTATAATAATTTCATTGGTAATAAAATAATACGTTATTTCATTTATCTATTTATTTATTTATTTATTTTCAGAGATTGAAGAGAATGAATACTAAAACAAGGAGGAAAAATACCAAGCTGCAAGAAACAACTCTGAAAGATCTTTTGTGATTATATGAAACAAAAAATCAGCATAACAGGAAAATGATAATAAGCTTTGGAATTCAAGCATAAAAAAGTAAGAACTTTTGTTTCGTTTCAGAGATTCACAAGAATATGTAGTATATTTATATATGTTTCATTTCTTTGATAATTCGTCATCTGTACAAATGATTAGAAAACAAATAGCACATTACGAACGACACGAATATTTAAACGTTAAATATTCTGTAAAGAAATCGTAAAAAATTAAAGATTCTTTAATAAAATCTTTAAAAATTAAAAATTCTTTAAAAAATTATAAAAAATTAAAGATTATTTAAAGAAATCGTTAAAAATTAAATTTAACGAAATTTGAAAAGTGTAATATATATTTTTTTCTGTGTATATATACTTTGAAAATTTGAGAGCTGCTTTCTTTTCTGAAATGTGTTTTTATTTAGACTGCTTTATGCACAGGAAAAAAAATACAAACCAAACTTCCAAAAATCAAAATGATTTACATTTGCATTACACACACACACACACACACACAAAAAAAAAAAAAAAAAAAAAAAAAAAAAAAAAAAAAAACACTGACGTCATTTTTGCAATTGACAAATAACTTTTTTGGATTACCAAATATTTAAATTTTTATTCGATCGAATTTGTAATCGAATTTGATCGATTCGATTTCTTATTTGAAAACTGTCTAAATTTATTGGTTTTTTAATAGTTTTAAAATATTTTAAAATCGTTATTTATCACGTTAATAGAATGAAACTGAATAAAAACTTCAGAGGATTAATAAAAAATATTAAAAAAAATAAGTTACATCACTTTCTAAATAAATATTTTAGTATTTTTAAAGTTAAAATTGAAAAAAAAAGACTATTTGAAAAATATTCTTTTCAAAGACTATAATTTTCGATTTATAAATGATTTCTCTATTTAAAAAAGAACAATATAAACATTATTTTTATGATGATTAAAACGTAGCTCATGTAATAACAGAGTCATATTAATATGCCTGGACATTTAGAGTCACGTTAATATTCCTGAACCAATCATAAAAAAATATTAAATGAAATTGCAGTTTAACAATTTCATGTAATGTAAATTTTTAAACTTCTAAACATGGCATATTTTTAATTTTTACAATGTCATATATAAAAGAAAAAAAAATACTTTCAATTGCAACTTGTTTGAAAACTGTATCTAAATTTGCTTTTGAGTTATTATTATTGTTATTATTATTATTATTATTATTATTGTAGTTTTTAAAACTTTTTTTTGTCATCGTGGCAACAGAAGTATTCCATTTCTAGAAATTAAGCCTGAACTAATCAGAAAACGAAAATAATAATTAAAAAAAAGTTGCGGAATTCAACCAATAAAAAGACCCAGATATACTTCAGATTTTCCAATTCTCTACCGAGGACAACAACTATTTTAAAAATAATTAAAATAAATAAATAAATAGTTCGAAATTTGTTTCCTGAAATATTTCATATTTTAGTGTGTTTATTTTCGCGAAATAATAAAAAATAAACTCACATTTAACAGACATGTAATCGTATTACATGCTTAAACTTTTAAAAATATCGGAATAAAACCGGCAGCTGTAAATAAATATCTTTGCCAATTTCTTCAGCTATTAACTCATGAGAAGAATATACTAATGTCAAAATTTAAGGGACCATATTAATATTTTAAAAAAATCCACCTTCGACAACCACCATATTTATGTCACTGCTCAGTACTATTCAGAGCGTGGTGTTGTTTCAGTCAATTTTGTAAATAGCAGGCATTTCATGGAAGAAAGAGATTGATGGAGTTGCAGTTTACTGTAAAAACGTTTTGCAATATGATGTGTATTATCACACAAATTTCAATCCCTTCATTTAACCCAAACAAAACAATCACGTAGAACAGGGACCGAATTTTTTTTATATCAGCCATGCATTTTTTTGCTTAATGAAAATGATCTGCTTTATTTAATTATTCTAAAATATCATTCCATTGTATTATGAATTAAAAACTCTATTACTAAAAGTTCTCTTCCCTCTTGTGTTTGGGCCTAATGTAGCGGATTTTAGGGTTTCATTTTTGGCGGCGCCCGATCAGTGGCCGAGAGGTTCTGACCTCTCAACTGGTAGAGGGCAGGTGCTGGGTTCGAACCCAATAGCCGCCATCGGCCTAACCGTTCAGAGCTTTCGTGGTTTTCTTCGAACCTTGCGTAAATACGGGTTAGGTTCCATTAGAAAGACCCCTACGAAGGGCACTCCTCCCCATGGGCCTATATCCCTAGTGTAGATAATCGGCCGACACAAATACACCACACCACCACCACCACCATTTTTGGCGGCACCTCCAGACCCAATACTTCATCTCTATTCTTTATTTTTATTCTATGCAGACATTTTCATTTTCAAGAAACATTTTTTAGAGACAAACATGATGAATTAACTGCGTTAATATTATAATTAGTACAAATATCATTTTGTTACTCCTGCATCTATAAATTCAATTACACAACAGAACATGTTTAAATGAGAATTGATAGTATCTTAAAAATAAAAAATTCAGTTTTAGGAACTTGATAAGTACATTTTCTGAGAAAACTGATTAATATTAGACTTAGATAGAGGCAGATATATCAAAAGCATAATTTTCAAGAGGCAAATAATTTAAAATAAATCCCGTTGACTGGGTAAAAATATCATATAACATCTGTAATTTTTTTTTCAAAAATATAATTTTATGTACAAAAAATTTAGAATGCATCAAAATAATATCGCATTAACTACTGGAAAAATATTTTCCACTGTAAACAAAAGCAAACGAAACATTGATTTTATAAATGAATTTTTAAGTCTCAAAAACATATCGGTTCGTGAGATTTCTAATGATAAAGCGCGGTTTTAGGAATCATGAGTAACACGAAGAGATTATTGCATATTTACTTTTGCGGTTATATCATATTTTCGTGCATTAATATATATATATACATATTATTGATTTTTTTTTCTAGTGTAATCAAAGACAATCTTTTCATGCAATAGATTATAGGAAAAGGAGTCATACATTTTTTTTAAAATTCATATTTCAATACACATACAGACTCATGTAAAATTTAATAGATTGCGAGATTTAATAGTTAAACTTCATTCTTATGTATTTTGTAATTGAAAGTATGTTTTTATATTCATATGTTTAAGAGATGAGTACCTTAAGAAAATAGTTTAAAAGAAATTAACACTTTAACCTCTATATTGTATCATCTCATAAATCTAAATCTTTATCAAATAAATTGGCATATCTGTATCAGTCTAATAGCTTTTCTATTTAATCAGTTTAATGGCAGGACAATATTTTTCTAAATATAGGTTATAGGAAACAGCGGCCATATAAAAAGTAAAATAAGTTCGTATTTAAATATACACACAACCTCAAATAATTCAATGCCATCTCTATTAGTTATATTTCATTCATATAAATTTTGTAATCGAAAGCGTGTTTCTATGATCAGTAACTTAAGAGATCAATAGTTTAATAATGGTTAATGTGTTAACCTCTATTTCGAATCATCCGATACGTCTAAATCTATGTATCAAACAAACCACCTTTTCTATTTTTACAATTTACAATCACAACGTAATTCAGCATTACGCCAAACAATTGTCACTCCAAGCATTTCAGGATGGCATAATTTGAAAACCGTTTCCGTTGAAAACCTCACCCAAGACATAGCGGTTCACCTTCAAAGCAGTCAAATTGAGGACGCTCTCTATGTCGCACGCGAGTTTTCCCTTTTCATATTATGTATATATTTTTATTTTATTCTTATCCAAGAGGTCTTTGTACTTTGGGGTCTTTGTCAGGAGGGCAAGGACATGCCGGTAAGATGGTCCGTCGGTTTCCGGCATCGAGATATAGCCTGCGTGAGAAATCGGATTCGAATCAAATGTTCTTTAAGATTTATGCATGGGAATTAGTGAGTTATTCCAAAGAAATAATAATATGTTTAAAAAAAAAAGTATCAGAACGAGATCGGTACAACATGGCCTAAATATTGATTTCACATCCATTGGATGTGAAACCTTAATACCTATGCTGGATTCAATGAAAATAATGGAATAAGAAAATTAAGTTTTTAACTCTTAAAAAAAAAAAAAAAAAAAAAAAAAAAAAAATTAAAAATTAAAAATATTATTGTATAACATAGTGATATTTATGCATTATTGCATCCATATTAATCTTATATTCCCTACACCGAATTGATTCATAATTAAATATCAATACTAGATTGAATAAAAATAAATGAAAAACAGCTTTGTGTTAATAGATTCCGAAGATATATGGGATACATGGGAGAGAAGCACCAATCCGGTATCTCCCACTTTTTCCTCTTCTAGTCCCTCTTAGAAATTGTAGGGGAATCAAGAGCTAGACAGACTTCCACCCCAATGATACCTTGTCTAAATAGAACTTTTAACCCTTCTCTCCAGCAGTATTTAGAACTTGGTCTGATGTCCATGGTCGTCCTAGAGGCAAATGCCAATAACAGCAAGTAATTTATGTAAATCTAAAAACTTTGGCAATTTTTACTCACAAGGACTAATCCGAAATCTCCATCTTAAAGTGAAAAATAATTTCAACTAGTACCTCTCCCCCCCCCCCTCCCAAACTCCACCACACCACAGCTATCTTCTCTCTCAATTGAAGCAAATGCATACATTTTAATCTGTAAACTGCCGGCTATGATAAACACTATAGTCGTTGTACACAATGCGACATTTGCAGAAAAATTAATTTAAATTCGTATGATATGAATACTCAAATAATAAAATATTAAAGAAATTTAAAGATGTAAATTAAAGATGAATTATTATTATTGAAATTATTGATAAGTTTTATTAAAAACCCCGAAGTTTAATTATTCATAATTAGCTTAAAAATTATTAAATTTTAGTTACACTCTACGTCTAATGAAATCTAATTCAAAAAGATAGATGTTCCATTAAAAAGTATATCTTATGGTCAAATAAAAAAAAATTAAAAATTTATAAAATTGCTAAACAGGTCTCATTCTATGAGAAATACTTCTGAAAGAACAAAATGGCTTACAAAAATGCAATTTACATAGTCCAATTAAAAATTTAAAAAATATAGAAATTCAATAAAAAAATATTTTTGGTCAAATCAAAAACAATAAAACATTTATAAAATCACCGAATCACTCCTTCTACGAAAAACACTTCTGGGGGCAAAACGGTTTATAAAAAAAAAAAAAAAAAAAAAAAAAAAAGAATGCGATTTCTATAGTCTGAATAAATTTAATAATAATAAAAAAAAGACTCAATAAAAAAAATAATATGGTCAAATCAGAAACGATAAAACATTTATAAAATCACTGAACAGTTCTCCTTCTATGAGAAAACGCTTCTGGGAAACAAAACGGCTTATAGGAAAATGGAATGCGACTTGTATAGAGTGATTTCGAATGACAAAGTCGTGTAAAAATTCCAAAATCACTGTATCCAAACATGTTCTCTTGATCTTCCAGGTATCAAAAAAAATTTTTTGCACCCTGTAAAAGATCTCCAGGCCCTCATTGGTTGATATGCTCATTGACGCAATGAAACTGGAGGAAACGGCTCCTCATTGGGTCGTAGATGAGGAGGCTCCAGAGCAGGGATTGGAAGAGGAGGATGCTAGGAGAAGATGAGGGACAGAAAGGGGTGACAACCAATCTCGGTGACGGAGTTAAAGAGAAAGGGTTGTTCGAGATCAGAGAACCAATGATGCAATGGGGCCAGAATTGGGTTCAGGTGATGTAGACTTCTAATAGGGCGCCAACTTCAAAAAGCAGCAACAAGTGAAGTGAGAATTGTCGGTGGTGTTGAGTATTTACATGACAACTGAGAGAGTAGTGGATTTGTATGCCTATTAAATCCCTGCTTGGATGCAAAATGGCTGCAAATAGACATGTGTTGTAAATCAGGCGTTAATTTTTTATTTAGTGAAAAACCAATTATACTAATATTCATCACAGTATAATTAATCACAGTATAATTAATCACCTGTTTTTTCATTATTTTCTTTATTTCCTTTTTATACATTTAATTTTTATTGTTCTAATTTTTATTTATTTATGTGTACATGCATGCTTTTTCGAAGTCCTGCAAACATAAAACAAATCTAACTACAAAATAAATACAAAAAAAAAAAAAAAAATGTAAATAAATATGCATTCAGAAAATCTGTATGATACTCCTGTGCGACAGGAGTGTTTGATTTAACTGGTATATACAGAAGTAATTGCTTCAAAGAGTTAATATTCAGAATCTAAATAATATAAAGCATGGGAAAAAGTTATGAGTTTCTTCGTGTAATTTTTAATTTTACAGTTACTACTAGAAACTATCGTTGCCACCCGATAATGTGAGATTACTTGAAAAGTAATTAAACAGAAGAATAACGGAGCTTTTCTAATAAACTGATTTTCATTATTAAATGATGATATTAAATTATGATAATTCTAAATAATTATTAAATACTTAGTACAGCATTCTATGAGTGGATTTCAGATGGCAAACATTCTATAAGCGATACTGAAAATTTTCCCACATAAGAAGTCTATACCCCCCCCCCCCTCTTTAGATATAAATTTGAAGAAATGTTTTTAACATTCTATGTAATTAAATTATTGTTTAAAATTGGTTACTAAAATCTGTATTTTATAAATGCCTTTTTAGGTGCGTTCGTAATTATGTAAATACGTTGCACCTATAGCCGTTCTTCAGTCCGTCCGTCTGTCCTTCTGTCCATCTTTTGTTCGTCTGTTCGCATGTAACAGAACGAAAAATACCCAACCTAATCGTTTGAAAGTTTAAATATATGATTGTAGCGTAATATTGTTGAGCTAGTTCAAATTTTATGAAAATCGGATGTATAGTTTAATTACAGCGATACAGTTACACTACGGCCAATAGAAAAAAAATAGTTTTAAGTGCATTTTAATGATGTTACACTCTTTCGAACATAATATAATTGGTATGCATCTATGGAGTATATATTAAAATATACATTTTGTAAATCTGTATTACCAGAATATTTGTTATTAATTTACAGGATCATGCAAAAGTATTCCTTTACATAATCGCATACGGGAGACATATTTTGGGGCGCGTTTCAATTATTATAAAATTATTTCATATTTTATGAAATTGATTTACATTGTTAAGGTTTACTAAAAGCTACTTTCTAGGTAATAGAAAGCAGATAGTATTTACAGGGAGAAACAAAAGATTTCGGCCACTGCATTATGTGCTACATCAAGATCTGAACATTTTTAAAACTTTACATAGTGCGAGCACACCTCCTTTTCTACGCTTGACCTGCAGTTTCCGAGTTGTTAGTGAATGTGAGGGATTAATATTTTTTTTATATAGAAACATAGGGGTGTGATATTAAAGCTAGACATGATTACTATAATTAACTCGTAATAGCCACAATCGAAAAAAAAATACCCATTTGATATTTGCTGATTAATGCATTAAACTTATTAAATTTAGTATTAGAATTTTTCCAGTGAGATTTTCCTATTACTACCATTCTGGTCAATGCTGAAAAGGAAATGGGCCTCCGAAGGGTATGCGGATGGTTTTTTTTTTCGCGAAGAAATGACTCAATCAGTTACTTTACGTACATGTAGACAGGGATCGGTTATTTTTCAAAAATCTTACCAGAAAAGGTTTTTTTTTTTCACCAGCCCGCAAAATGCAACACATGCAGTTGAAAATACTTATGACAAAATCGCACGTGATTGCAGACGAAATTACTATTATTACAATGCATTTCCTTAAATTTTTTTCTATAATATTAAGAAATATATATAACAGAGGTAAGCTTAATATAAGATAAAATTGATTACCATATTTACACTGTTATAATTTGGAAAGTTAAAATATCTAGACTAAAAAAAGTGTTTCTGATGATGTCTCTATTGCCTACAGTTTTTCAAAAACTAAAAATGCACTCGCCTTTCAGAAAATCCACACGCCACTGGCGAGAAAGATAGCACGAAATCTTTTGCGAAAAAAAAAAAGTATTTCCGCAACTTTGCATATAGAATTCACGAGTCATCATAGATTGTTAGCATTTATCTTCTAATGGCTGAAATTAAATCTTCAATTTTTATTATCATTATAATTTTTGATTTTGAGATATCATTATTTTTACAAAATATTTATTATAATTTGTAGCAAAATTTACACTCTATATTGGTCAATTTTGAAAAATTCTGTATCAGTGAATATTAAATACGTGATTTATCTCTTGCTAGTTAAGAGGATAAACAAACAGGGTAAAAAAATGTCCAACATGGGGATTGAATCCGGAACCCTTGGAATAGCTCTCCAAGTGCTCCACCATTTAAGCTATGACGATGTCCCAGCTTGGAATTTTTCACTCCTACATGTTGGTAATGTCGCACTGCAGCACAAGATGGAGTAGTCTTCAGGAGCACACAATCCTGAGGCGCAATATGAGACATAAACAAACCCAGCACTGGAGAACACATATACAATTTGATTAATTTTCTAATTAATTTTCAGCAATGGAATTACGCTTGAAATTATTGAATATTAAATACGTGATTTTTCACTTGCTGACTAATCTGGTTTTTATTGCTGAAAATCAATTGGAAAATTAATTAAACTGTATATTGAATCTGTGTTAACTTTGGAAATATACTTAGTATCGATTACAAACATTTAAACAGTACTCGTAAATGTTTTCATAAAAATGACAATACTTCCAAAAAAAAAAAAAAAAAATTGCTGAAACATTTGAATAAACAAAACCCCTTAAAATCAGATATATGTAATATATACGCATTTTACTAGAATTGCATTATTTTGGGAATATAAAAATGATCAATTGCAAATATTTAAAAAGCATCCGCAAAATGTTTTTATAAAAATGACAATACTTCTAAAAAATATTCATATTGCTGAAACTTTTGAATAAAAACATAACACAATAAAAAATCAATGTATGTAATATATATTTTACTGGTATTATTTAACAGTAAAACAAGAAAAAGAACATTGGTTTATTAGAATTAATGATGCATGATTACATAATTTAATATATTTTTGTAAGATTTTATTAACCTAAGGATATATATTAATTGTTTCATTACATAAAGTTCAATTATACATAATTTCAGTGGCAAGAATTACTTTTTACAAATTCAGTACCCAATTTACAAAATATAAATAATCTTGATACTGAGTAATTCAAAACTTTTTTTAATACACAAAATTGCAGTTTTTTGTCAAGTTAAATGTCATCGAATATTTTCCCCCCTTTAAATAAACAATTATGACTAGGGAATAATATTTTTTTTATGTTAACTTTTTAAAAAATAATGTCATAATATTTCGATTAACATACACAGCCAAAAAAAAAAAAAAAAAAAAAAAAAAAAAAAAAAAAAAAAAAAAATCCAATATTTCAAGGTTTTAATTTCCTGGAAAATTCTGGTTTTATTTGAGAAATATTCCTGATTAAAATGGGCAGTAATAGTACGTGTATACGAGTCTTTTAAAAGATGCTTCTTAAAACAATTGGAGTAATTATTCAACAATTATTTTCTAGGAGAGTTTCTGCTTTTTTACAGATAGATATATTAATTCTTACTTTATACCGAATATGTTATAAAATGACATTGGTTGCTTATATGCCACAGGATAAAATTGAATCAAGTTAAAAAATAAAATAAAATAAAATAAAATAAAATAAAATAAAATAAATGGAGAAATCTTACATACAAGCAATTTAATATTTTTTTTTAAGTCTTGCTTACGTTCAATGTTAAGTAATTTTTAAAATGTTTTTTAAAAAGAAAAAGCAGATATTTTGGGAAAGGAGTAAAATTAAACATAACTTTTTATAGTAATATTTGAAAGTTTCAAAAAATATTTAGCATATAAATAATAAAAAATTTTGTAACATATTTATAAAGTTTATACAAACTACATTAAAATAATAATAATAATATGATGATGATGATGATGACTATTCTGTTTTCCGATTATTTTATACGATACCGGGATTCAGATAAATTTTGAGACACGATGAAATCAATTGGATTCGATTTTGAAGCTCCCATTTCAAAAGTGAAGCTCACTTCTCAACTATACTACTACTCGGCTACATCACAGCAATATTTATCACTTTTACTCTGTCACATTGAATTTCAATTCCGAATCGATCTCAAAATGGTTTGTAAATGTTTTTAATATACATAATCTGGTTGCATAGATAGTACCGGTTGGTTGTTTTTATGTAAACTTACACACACGTATGTATACATTATGATTACAGTAAATTTCTTACATTATGTGTTTTGAAAGCAAAAAGATTCTTGTGAAAAGCCAGAGGAGAGGGGGATGATAGTAAAAATCTAATTATCCATCATTTTCCCGTTACGACGAGCTTGGACTTTCGTAGTTTTCCTCTCTTAATACCATAGATATAGATACCTTCCTTCAGCTGTATCTTGTAAAGAATTGCCTTCATTTTTTTCTAATTCAAGATATAGGTAAAAAGTGAAATGATAGCATGGCTTGGAAGCTTATTATCACTACAAATCTCACAAGTAATGTCGTATATATATATATTTTTTCCCCGAAATTTCATATTTCTAAGCCACCTTTATGTTTATATTTACAAAATAAGCGTTCTTTAATTAAAATTCGCAAATAACTAAAGAAAAGTTTTTTTTTTTTTTAATTATTCTAAACTGAAAGTAAATGCATATTCACATTATCAGATTTTAGAAAGAAATCTTTTCTGTAATTTGTGTTTTTTTAAATATATTACATAATAAAAAAATTACATTTTAACATTAAATAGTATTAATCTTGATGTAACAAACTAAACATTCCTTATTTATATCATTAATAGGAATATAGCAATTGCAATAAACAAAACAAAAATTGAAAAATATATAACGAATTGGAATTATTAATAAGAAAAATTAGATACAATTTGAATAAAAGACCTGGTCAAGAGATGTTTGTTTTCATTTATGTATTTTTTGCTCATTTTTCTATTTAAATTAGACAAATTTGTCTCCTGAAAGTTGCTTCTAAATAAAAGTTTTCAAAATGTTAATTGCATTCATTACCATTTTACTTATTTATTTATTAGGAAGTTTAAGAAATGTGGAAATCCAACCCAAATCCAACCTCATCCGACCCAAAGTAATCTCCCAAAATATCTTTTCTGCCTCATCTTCTTTAAATAGGCCTAACAATTTGTTCATAAGCTAATTTCAGATTGATTTCTAAATCGTTATCTATTGCTATCAAATTGAGAAAATTTTATACGTTCGGAGTTAATTTTTGCTTGAAGTTGAAAAATTCTGGCATTGTGCTCTTATAATTTTTTTACGAGATTCTATACTTTTACATCTCTAAAACTTGCAGTATGAAAGCAATACATTATTACTGATCTTGTTTCGTTCCACAATGCATACATATCATTATAAAATAATAGCAACGAAAAATTTTTGCCTTTATACATGCTAATAAATGTAAATAATAATAATAATAATAATAATAATAATAATAATAATAATAATAATAATAATAATAATAATAATAATAAACGAGTTATAGATATTAATTTTTTTAGTAATAAATGCAATAAAAATTAAATCCGAATTAACGAACTGTTTTTACATTAGTTATCAGGCAAGTTTTTTGGAACTTTGTGATTAGTTCGATTTATCAGAAGTTCCCTGTACATTAAAAAATTAATTGTACATATAATTCTTTTAAACTTCTTAACGAAGACGAGTTTTCTTGTTTAATTTTATTTAGTGCTCTATAATGGATAAAATTTATAAACAATAATTTTTGACATGGTTCAACAATTTCACCGTAGTTTAACAATTAGTATTCATGTCGAGGTAATTCGAAGTAAATTGAGCTTTATATTTTCAGATATCATTCAAAATTCTTCCTTACAAATAAATTGCTCATGCAGATAACGAGCATCTTAGTGGGTGGTCACAGATTCACAGGTCTTCATGCGTAACTGAGCGAGATAAATACAAGAATTAACCGAAAAGACTGTTCCAAAATAATAATCATAACAATAATAGAAGAGGGGAAAAGTCACTACTTAGCGAGGTTCAGTCGTTTGCATACAGTAAAAATATAACTGGAAAAATATTACATTATGCAATTCGTTATAGTAGTAGGTATGTCTCATATTAATATAATATTAAAATATAAATAAGTGAAAGCAAAGAAGGTAGATTAAGTAGAGCTTGACCATATTCAAGATATAGTCAGTGTGACGCATCATAATTTCCTTTTTTGATTGAAGTATGCAGGTTTTCGAGTGTGAGTATCATGTCATTTCGTTGCTATTCAATGCTAATTTTCTCGTGCACCGAGCTTCTTTCGGAGTCCACTGTACCACTCTCCCCCCCCCCCATTTTTTTAGTGCACCATTTTGTACAGTTTCTTGTAGAATACTTACCAATCATAGCTGAAATACTCCAATAAGCGCCATTTCGACATTGGTACATTTTAATTGTTTTTCAAAGATAACGTTTTTAGTTAAACGTAGTTAAACGTAGTTAACTCCTGTCTTGTGTGTGTGTTTGTGTTCTCCCACATTATAAAAAATCTTTATGTTAAGTAACTCAAATTTAGTGGTTCCATATTTAATAAAGTTAGTTATAAAGTGTTATAAAAAAATATGAAAATGTGATTGCTAGAACATAATTAACCTATATTAAATACAGTAACAATTCCTAAGTATCCGAAAATATTGATTCTTAGATTCGGAAATAATACTACTCAAAAGTAGAAACTATGCGACCTGAGAATGTATTCCTTCTCTGCAATGTTTGTAAAAAATTTAAGTATATATATATATATATAAAGAAAGAAAAACTATTCGGACATGTATTTTGTCAAGGAAACTAATTCGGTTCTTCAAAAAAGTTTGAAATGATGCCAGTCTTAATTTAACTAATTTCTTAACATTTTATTTCTAATTTCTCAATGTTAGATTTTTTAAGGTGTTAGTTAAGGAAAACTAAATTCCAAAATTCTACAAAACATACAATTACGCATATTGTTACAAAAATCATGCCTATTTCCATATTTAATACGTTTAAATTTTATCAAATAAATGAAAATTAAAAACAATTTATCATAACTATTTTTCCAGTTCATTTTATAATTTTTTGAAGTGATTTTACCAAAAAATTTGAGAAAGCAAAAATCCAGGCACAATTGGGTTAATTTAAGTATTAATTCTATCTACTGTACCTTCAAAGATTATTTACAAGAACACTGAATAACTCTTAATACATTATTAATTTTCACATATAATATTCTCAATTTCAGACTAATCTAAATATGCCATTGAAAATGTATTTTTCTAAATATTTACTATCAAATAAATTTTGATTACGTTAAAAATATTTTCAACCGAAGTACTGTTATAGGCTTTTCGTGCAATCCCCACATTGCAATAAAATTCTGTACAATAAATTTTAACACATAGTAGCATTTGTTACGTAAATAATAATTTCATAAACAGGAACAGGAATATCTATACTAATAAAATCCGTGCGCCTCTGTCTGTCTGTCTGTCTGCTTGAAGCCGATTACAGTTCGCAACGCGGGCGAATTGGAAGTCGCGAGAGGTGTTTTTCGATTCGAAAAATTCCGGAAAAGTCATTTCGGTCATTTTCGAGACCGTGGGACCAAAATTAAAAAAGTTATGAATTAAAAGCCGGTCGGGAATCGGAACGGAAAACGTCTTATTTCCCAAACAGGTCTCAAACGGAGCTCTGAGGCAGAACACTGCGCTACCTTGCGGTGAAGAACAGGAACTTTTTCCCTTTGGCTAAAAGAAGAAGCAGCTGAAAACCTATTTTTCTCCCGTCAATTTGTCAAAGAATGTATAAGAGAAAAAGAAGTAATTGGTAAAAAATATTAAACACTGTTTAATTAATATAATAAGTACAACTATTTAAGCACAGCAAGATATGTTCACTAAGAGGTAATAGTGTTGCTAATTAATATTTTGAGGATCTCAGATGTAACTGGCTATTCATATATTTATTCTGTATGTGAGTATTAATCGTTGTAGCTCATTTTCATACTTTTTCTTTTTGGTAGCATACACGAATATTGTGTAACCTAAGATTTACGCGATTAATACTAATTTCTGTTAGTACAAACGGAAAACGAGCTGCCAAAATTATTTGTTAGTTATGATCTTTGTGATGATAATGAAATTACTTTTTTTTTTTTTTTTTTTTTTTTTTTAATAGCAGTCTTTTGCAGTTTTTAATAAACAAACTTTTTTTGCGCGTTTTTTCTTAAACCATCATGCAGACAGTTTTTAAAATAGAAAAAAACTGATTACATATTCAGAATCTGCGTAAAAGTCTGCTTCTGATGATCCAAAAAATACGAGAAAATGTATTATGGACGCGCAGCGCCAACCGTGCAAAACCAAATATTTTTAACGGGACAATGGCGACCATAGCGCGTAGCGCCGGTGGGCCGGCTTCGCATGATGGGCCCGTACCGCCCACTGTGCGAAATCACATATTTTAACGGGATAATGGGCGCATAACAACCATAGCTCTTTAATTTACTTTTTTTGTGCTGAGGATTCGAACACCAAGACTTGCTTATTAAATGAATTTTTTTGTTTATTATACATTGCTTAATATCGAGGTTCGTTTGGAAAAAGTGGCCCAGCTAGCGGGCGTAGCTCGCTAGTATATATATTAATTTCTGTTCTTAACGGTGACTGTGCACATTGTCCTATGGCGTTAATTTTAATGTATTCTCAGTGAACTAAAAATTTTCCTAAACCTTTTCTGTTCTCGTTTTTTATTTAAAAGGCAAGCACAATTTATGTAATATAAGTAAACCCGCTTGGCATTGCTTGGGTCTACAAGTTTATAAAATTTTTAAGTTTGATCCATCCTTTCTTTCTCTCTCTCTTTTTCTTTTATATTTCTCTTTTTCTTTTTCTTTTTCTTTTTTTTTTTTTTTGTATATGTTTTCATCGGAGTAACGAGAATAACAATTAAAAAGGAAAAAGGAAAGACACAAAATTTTAAAGTTAAATAAAATCATATGATATCATTTGAATCATAAATATCGTTCAAAGAAAAAATAACGTTCTACATGTATCTTTTAGGGTCTTTAAAATGCATTAAAAGTAAAATTTCTTTTAAAAAAATTAGAAACGGAACTATTATAATATCTGTCCGTCTGTCATAGTCTTTTTTTTGTTGTTGTTGTTGTTAACGAGGATATTTTTAATTGGCAGATGTAATAAAAGCTATTAACTCGCAATATTTACAGATAATAAAACATTCACAAATTTATTTGGACAAAATATAGAGACCAAAATATGTTGCTTTAAAAAAATCTTTTCTTTGTATATCGTGTGGAAATTTTCGTTACGTCAAGCTCAAAAATACATTTCTGTTAGTTTTAAATATTAAATTTTGATAGATATCGTCCAAAATATAATTGAAAAATATGTCCCTTATGAAAAATATGGCTCGCCCTTAATGGGATAACATAGTATACAATTGGGAGGGGGGGGGGATGGAAGATGAAACTCACATCCATTATTATAAATTATCCTAATTTAAAAAAAAAAAAAAAAAAAAAAAAAAAAAAGATTTGGATTTGTAGTAGAATCACCAATAGATTCCATAAAACATGCATGATCCTACACTAAAAAGGTGCAGGTTTAGATTATTTTACATAAAAACGAAAAAAAAAATTAAAAATAGGCGAACATTCAAAATGCGCAATTTTTAAATACATTTACGAATATGATTCAGAGCCACATATGCAGGAAACGGAAAAGCATGCCTGAAATGCATGATTACAGTATAATTACAAAATTATAATTAAAAAAAGAAGGTCCAAAATCTTACCATATTAAAGTTGATTTGAAAAATAAAAGCATCGTTTTATTTATTTTTTCTTTTAGATACTGAATCAGATAAAAAGAAAGAGAAGGGAAAAGAAAAAAAAGAAGAAGCAAAAAATATTTTAATGGGATAATTTACGATTCTATTACCTTGTAATAATATAAATTACAAATTTAAAAAATACAAAGAGCTAAATTAATCCAATAGTAACATTAGTAAAGAAATCTTGATTGAACTTACATGTTATACCTTGCAGCGTAGATTAAAATAAAATAAGGTAAGAAACTTAAAATTATGAGCGCAGTTTAATTAAAAAAGCTTTTTGTAAAAGATGAATTAGCAGAAAGAAAAATAATTCGAGTAGCAAAATTTAAAATATTCATATAATTTATATTCTATAAGGAAAAAAATTAGTTTATAGGTCATAGCATTTTATACTGGTTTCAAGCTAATTGGACACGTTTTGTATAGTTATTGTGAGGCACACACACGCGCATACATGCATACAGGCCTCAAAACTTTTCGTCTGTCTATAATGAGTCTCAACTGACGTTCCATCAACTGCAGATAATAATGCATTTAGTCTTTTGAGATTTTAAAGATTATCCACTTTCCTTTATTTCCCCTTCTCTCTCTTAACGTATATCAAACGGATCAATACAAATTATGTAAAAAAAAAAAAAAGGTAAATAAACTCTGTATTCCAAATCTATCAATGTCTTCTTTCTTCATGATTTAAAGAGTAGTTTATTTTAAAATTGATCAAAAAACTGATTTATGTTTTTAAATATTAAATTAAAGCCTCTTTAATTATGTATATTTTGACACTTTGTTTTTATAATAACAGCATACATATAGTGATATAGAGTAAATTTTGTTTATACACTCAGCGTAGTTCCTCTCTTTCTTTGATCCTCTTTTAGGTAGCTTTCATTACAAAAAGTAAAAAACTACCTATTGCAGCCGTCCGGAGGAAAGCACTTCCAGAAAATTTTGGTATATTTTCACCGATCATGACTCCCAGACCCCAAAACCCCCCTCCGTTCAAATGTTGACATATATATATACATATATATAACCATATATATATATATATATATATATATATATATATGTATATATATATATATATATAATACCATTAAAAGTAGACAAGATTCACCAATAGATTTTATCAATAAAACAATAAACACACACACACACATATATATATAAACTGATATTTATGACAAAAGGAAAGAATTTAATTTTAAAGTTAATACTTTTACTAATTTTAAATCATGTCTTCATAATTCTGTATATCGTAATATAATACTTAACCATTTATATAGAATAAAATGTCTATGTTCTTCCCATTTAATTAATACTAATATTAAAAAGCTTGTATATGATGCTATAAATAATGGTTATCCTAAAAAATTCATATATTCTTTAATTTATAATTAGATATTACATGATCTTATAATTAATTCTTTGCATAAAAAATGTATAAAAAAATTATAAAACATAAAAATAATAATAAAAAATTAAAAATGTTAAAAAGTAATAAAAATATATATATATAGGTTGGTTGCGTGGGTAGATGTTAGAGTACGGAGGAGGGTGGTGTTGTCTGGATAAAAACGCAAAGGTTAATTATTTATTTAAAAAAAATGAGAGTGGGTTATTTATTTTAACATAATTTTTAAACTGTTTAATTTACACCAATATATGGATATTCGTCTAGTTATATCTATAGTTAAATAGCTATATTTTAAATATCAAATTATTTTTAATGTTATTGATATAATTTTTGGTATTATTATTAATAATATTATTACTATTATTATTTATTTATTATTATTATTATTATTATTATTATTATTATTATTATTATTATTATTATTATTATTATTTTATTATCCTATATTAAGATAATGAGTTTTTACCATGTAAAGTCACAATAAATGTTACTGATTAAAGTAACAATAATGTATTTTAAGTTATATGTTAATATGAATGTTATCTCTTAATTCTAATTTTAATCATTTTATTAATTTAATTTTATGTTAATATCGATTTTATTATTTTTTCCGGTTCAATTATATTTCCATTCAGCTTTATCTTTTTTGTTTGTTATGGATAACTATTATTTTTACTTACTTTCAACTCCTTTTTGTAAAATATCTTTGTTCCTTGTTTAATAATTTGGTTTTTGTGTGATGGTAGTCCCAAATTCGTATTGTTTTGCTTTTTCATGGCAAATACGAAGATGAAACCACACACTCCATTTGTAGTTCCAAAGTATTTGGGACCTGAAGATTCTGCTTTGGTTCTACAAATTTCAATTGTATTCATATTATTCTTTTTTTTCCTTCCATGTTCAATGTACTATAAGTTATTAAATTCAATGGTTAATTTCAAATGGTTAATATTGTTTACTATAATTCAATTTAATTCTTCGTTTTGGTTTATTGTTTTATTGATAAAATCCGTTGGTGAATCTTGTCTACTTTTAATGGTATTATATATATACATATATATATATATATATGTTACAGGCCAAACCCGATTTTAGGCCAAACTAGATTAGCCTAGGCCAAACTAGTCTATCCTAACGCCCATCGGATAAACTAGTTTTTCCTAGGCCAAACTAGTCTATCCTAACGCCCATCGGATAAACTAGTTTTTCCTAGGCCAAACTAGTCTATCCGAAAGCTCATCGGATAAACTAGTTTTTCCTAGGCCAAACTAGTCTATCCGAACGCCCATCGGATAAACTAGATTTTCCTAGGCCAAACTAGTTTGGCCGAACGGTCATTAGGATAAACTAGTTTAGCCTGCTATTCATTGGTTTGAACTAGTTTATCCTAGGCCGAACTAGATTGTCCTAGGCCAATTCAATTTGGCGTGATATTTTTTAACCTAAAGACCGCCACGGCGCCAACTTTCTAATTTTGATCTATTTTATCCTAGGCCGATGCAGTTTGACGCGATTTTAGCTCACAGACTATCAAATCCTGAGAGCTAATGTGCTCGCAGATTCTGTGTATGTGTATGTAACAATTTACGTACGTATGGCCGTATGTACGTACGTACGTACGTGTGTACGTAATGCGATAACTCCTGATAGAAATATCCAATTTGCTTCAAATTTTGGACATAGATTTATCCTGATAATGAACTTTCCTGATTAGTTTCAGGGGTTCATTGAATAAGAATAAGGGGAGGAGAACAAAAGGCTAATCCGCACCCCCCCCCCCTCCCCCACACACACACGCCTCTTTAATTTAGTTAAGTCAGTTTTCCATGCAAAATGATCAGATTTTATTAAAATTTTAGGTATAATATCATTTTGATAAGGTACATCCATGATCAGTTGTTGGTGTTTATTTTTTACGTATAAAGAAAGGAGCAATGGGAGGTAACAATCTTAATTTATGTAAATAGGTTTTTCACAGAGAATTTACCGATTTGTTTCAAATTTTGGATGTATGTTCCTTCTGATAAGGCGTTTACCTGATTAATTTGGGGGGGGGGGGGGGTTCTGAGATATAAACGTAGAACGGATTTTTTTTCGATCGGATAGAGACTTTCGGTTTTATGAAAAGATTTTTAATTCGTAACAGATATTGATTTTTGCACACATCACTTCAGGCGAAATTGTTCATATTAAGAAACTAAATATCCGAATCCTTTTAAAAATAAGAAAAAGCTTAAATAAAGCATGACACTTGAAATTTAGGATGGGGGGGGGGGGAGGGTAGAGTAAGAAGACGCTAGATTTTTTTTTTTTTTTTTTAAATCTCAGCATTTTTTAATGTTTTATCTGATAAGTAAATATTACCATTATTTGAAACTTTTAGAAACATAAAAAAACACGATGTTAAATATTTAAGAAAAAAGATGGCGCGTGAAATACCACTATTTTCTATTAGTAATTTTTGTAAAAATGTTAAATTCTTGTTGGAACTGTTTGAAACTTTGTGATAGTTTATAACACATGATAAAAATTGTAAAAAAAAAGTCCCATTACGAAAAGGAAAGAGGGGGGGGGGGCGAAGAAAATTAAGAAATATAACGGAAATTCTAGGTTGATCTAGTTGAAACTTTAAGATAGTTTATGACACATGATATAAATTTATAAAAATATGTTCCGCGTTTAATGCCACTATTGACGAATAGTGATTTTTGAACGATTTACATGAAAATGTAATCAGAATCAATTTATATCAGGGACTATCTGAATATAAATTTATATTAAATTCCGTTCATTAGTTCTTGAGATACAGCTATTGTAAAAATTGTTAAAAATGCAGCATAGCATAGCCATGTTGAGTGATTTACTTCAAAATAGAAACAACACCAACTCATCTCATGGACGAACTGAATCTGATGTTTGATGGAAAATCGTGTATTAGTTAATATAAAGCTAATGCGTAAATCATAAAAAATGCAAAACAGCAGCTCCACTTGATGAGCGATTTACATTAAAAACTAATCAGCATCAATTTAGATCAGAGACTACCTGAATGTAAATTTTTATTAAATTTCATGCATTAGTTCTTCAGCCGCATCCCTACAGCTTGTGACAGCTTATAGCAGGTGTGCTGCACACGTACTGCCGAATGCCCTCTTTCTTTTCGAACGAAATTCAAATCGTAGCAAGCGTGCTGAGTATGCACCGCCGAATGTAATCCTCCTTTTCGAAAGAGTCTCGAAGGGAACGAATTTCCAACCATATCCCCGCTGCCTAGGCCAGTCAGATAGCGGACGAAGCCAGCAAGTTTTAACTAGGCCACGTTATATTAGTTTCTCATTCCAACACCAAGGAGTGCACTCTATTATTAACAAAACAGTATCTGAATGAAACTCCGTTAAACAACCTAATAGTAGATATGTTACTTGAGGTCGCGGTGCTTTAAAAGCTAGAATTTCCGTTATATTTCGCGATTTTGTTCGCATCCACACCCTCTTTCACGCCGAAATGTGACTCTTTTTATAAATTTATATCAAATATGCCATAAATTGTCAGTTTCAAAACTGTAAGTTTCATAAACTGTAATTTTCAAAATGTTCCAACAAGAATATAACATTTAAAAAAATTACTATTAGGAAATAATGGTATTTCGATGCGGAATCTTTTTTCTTAAATATTTATCAACATGTTTTTTTCTCTTCGAGGTTCACACGCTTCAACATACGCCCGTTTCGAGATTTTATATAAAACAAGGGGCCCGATAGCGGGCGAAGCCGGCTGATTTGAACTAAATCGCATCCAAATTCCAAATTCCAACACTTGGGTGCTTGTGTTATATTAATTCCACATTAGTCCGTTATATTAGTCGCTATATATTAGTCCGACGTACGTATGTACGTACATAAGTATGTACATACGTACGTACATACATACATACGTACATGGTTACATACAAACACACAGAATCTACGAGCACATTAGCTCTCAGGCTTTGATAATATGTGAGCTAAAAGCGAGTCAAATTGCATCGGCCTAGGATAAATTAGATCAAAACTAGAAAGTTGGCGCCGTGGCGATCTTTAGATTAAATAAAATCACGCCAAACTGAATTGGCCTAGTACAATCTAGTTCGGCCTAGGATAAACTAGTTCAAACCAATGAATAGCAGGCTAAACTAGTTCATCCTAATGATCGTTCGGCCAAACTAGTTTGGCCTAGGAAAATCTAGTTTAACCGATGGACGTTCGGATAGACTAGTTTGGCCTAGGAAAAACTAGTTTATCCGATGGGCGTTCGGATAGACTAGTTTGGCCTAGGGAAAACTAGTTTATCCTATGAGCATTAGGATAGACTAGTTTGGCCTAGGAAAAACTAGTCTATCCGATGGGCATTAGGATAGACTAGTTTGGACTAGGCCAATCTAGTTTGGCCTAAAATCGGGTTTGGCCTGTAACATATATATATATATATATATATTAGGGTGGAGCGAAAAAAATTTTTTTTTGAAAATCAAAAACGGGTAGGTGCCAAAAGTTGCCTTTATACTAGTACATCAACTGCGTGAAATTTTACCGTTGAAAAAAATGGCTTGAGTCTGCGCTTTTGCTCCAAAAATCGAAATTTTGGGTAAAATTTGTTATTTTTTGACATTTTTTCAAAAAAATTTAAAAAATTTCTACAGAGCTGGTTAGCATTTAAAAGTGTTGCTTAGACCTTTATATTTATCTGCTTAACATATTTAAACTATAAAACAATATCTGTAGTCTGTATAATTGGAGCAAATCTGACAACTTTTTGTGAAAAATCAGCGTTAACCTCTCTATTGGAGCATACAACGAAATGTACTTTTGAATGCATTTCTTACCTAGCTGCTTTCAAAACTTCTGTGTAATTAACTCATAGAGGTGGTTGCACTATTCCACCCGTCTCAAATACCCAATCATCTAGGCCCAGTGTTTTATTTATGTATTGAATTGTTATTTTTTTCCCGAAGACGAATATAAGTTTTCTATATATCAAAGTATTTTATCTCTTCTTTGTATTCACAGACTTTGGATGATTTGGATCATGCTGGTGTGACCTGCTGCACGTATATTTTTATACCATGTATAACAAAAGAGAAGCTGAGTAATGAATTGGGTATGTTCTTACTTGAACCTAGTCAGCAGTCTATTATCTTCATTAAAATTTCATGCAATTAGTACATTATGATTGGAAGTTCTGTTATCACAGCATTCTTTGAATCAATTACATTTTATATGCAATGGTTTACCTTAAAATTGATTGTATGAATTCAGTTTCTAGTATGCCATCCTTTATTGAACCTATTACATTGAATATATGCTAAGAAGTTAGCTGTTTAATATTATGACGATCGTCATAGAGGCTTGCAAACAAAATTTGCATGTAAAACAACAATATTTCTAAAGAAGTTTTAGTATGCTTTATGTCGTTTCTTGTGTTTTTCCTTAGTCTAGTAATTTCTAATAAGATTTTAGATCTATTATTTAGGTGTGTAGTACATTTGGTATAAAACATCCCGCGCTATAAACTTAGATTATACATTTGGTGAGTGAACATATAGACGCTGATTGCCTATCTGTGCTTATATAAAGCGGGAAAATTTTATTAACTTTATGAGCTGTCTTTTCTGTGAGATGTTTTCTAAATTTCTATTCCCCATTCTTTCTGAGAAATAGCTTTCCTTATGAATTAGCTTTGCAATCTCCGACAGAAATTTCTAGTCTGTTCTGAGTATCTTTTTCTCAATTTGAGAAAATAATTTCTCTATTTTATTAAAAAAAATTGCAATAGGAAGTGAATATTACGTAGACAAAGATTTTCCTTATTGATCCAGTGAATCCATGTAGCTTAGAACGTTTTATATCGACTTCTCTAATAATTGACGCAGAGGAAATTCACTGGAGTTGAAGTAGCGAATGATTCAATATCATAGACAATTCTAAGCTTACCCCATGCAAAATGGTTCACAGTGACAAATGAAATTCTCCTAATTTTAAATGAGCACTTATAGTCGATATCCGTCCATTCCCTCATAAAGTACAATGCATTATAAGTTTATAGCCAGGACATTTCACCATCAAATGTTGTCCATTCATAAAAAGGGGATCTAAAAGTTAATAGGAAATTAACTGGATACGAAAACACTTAGAAAACGGCATAAAACTAATGCAAAAAAAGTTATTTACAACAGCGGTTGCTTTACACATGGAGAACAAATTTTCATTTCAATTCTGGCTGACGATCACCATCACATTAAACAGCTCGCTTCTCAACATATAAAAAATGCAAAAATAGAACAAATAATGGCATACTTATAGTTCAAATATCTGAAATCATCTTTGAAGCAAATCATTACGTAAAAAAATACAATTGACTGAAAAAATGTTGTGGTAACAGAACTTCCAATCATTATTCATCAACTGAATGTAAGTTTGATAAATATAATAGATGGCCGAATAGATCCCTTTAATAATATTCCCGTGCATTACTCTGCTTGTCATTTTTTTTTTGTATAAACTGTAAAAATATACATGAAGATAGTTACAGCAGCATGTGGATGCAAAGAACTGATAAACAAGGTGGAAGCATCGAAAACATGCCAAATTTTTATAAAGAAAATCACAAATCAATGTATAAATAAAACACTGTACTAAGATGATCGAATAGTTGGGCCGGATGGTATAGGAAATATAGCCACCTCCACGACGCATGTCCAAGGTAGTTTTGAAAACAAGAGCTGTATTAAAAACAACAATTCGTTATATGACCCAATAGAGTGGTAATGCTGTTTTCTTACTAAAAGTTGCCTGTTTTGCCCCAGCTATAGGGAATAAACATATTGCTTTATAGTTTAAATATGTTAAGCAGATAAATATAAAGGTCTAAGCAACACTTTTAAATACTAACCAGCTCTGTAGAAATTTTTTAATTTTTTTGAAAAAATGTCAAAAAATGACAAATTTTACCCAAAATTTCGATTTTTGGAGCAAAAGCGCAGACTCAAGCCATTTTTTTTCAGCGGTAAAATTTCACGCAGTTGATGTACTAGTATAAAGGCAACTTTTGGCACCTACCCGTTTTTGATTTTCAAAAAAAAATTTTTTTTCGCTCCACCCTACTATATATATATATATCTGATTTTTGTCATGCGATAACTAACATATTTATGAACCGATTTGAATGAAACTTGGTATGTACATAGTACATACAAATGTATCGACCGAGTTCGTTGGCCAGCATCATCCGCCATTTTGTTTCAAATGGCGGCCATTTTAAATTTTTTTTAATTTAAAATTTAAAATTCAATGCGAAAAAATTAAAAGTTGAAAAATATTTTTCTTTTACGTGTTAGAACTTAAAACAACAATTCCAGAACATTTTTTATTTTGTCTATATCTTTAAAAATGATTGAGTTATAGCGCTTTGAATTTTTCTTATGGCTGATATTTTGAAACGATCTGATTTTTGTCACGTGATAACACGTGTATTTATGAATCTATTTGAATGAAACTTGGTATGTACATAGTACATACAAATGTCTAGACCGAGTTCGTAGGCCAGCATCATCCGCCATTTTGTTTCAAAATGGCGGCCATTTTAAATTTTAAAAAAATTTAAAATTTGAAATTAAATGCGAAAAAATGAAAAGTTGAAAAATATTTTTCTGTTACAGATTAGAACTTAAAACAACAATTCCAGAACACTTTTTATTTCGTCCATATTTAAAAAATGATTGAGTTATAGCATTTTGAAATTTTCTTATGGCTGACATTTTGAAACGATCTGATTTTAGTCACGTGATAACACGTGTATTTATGAATCGATTTGGATGTAACTTGGTGTGTACATAGTATATACTGAGGCCTGAATCGAGTTCGATACTTAGTTCCATCCGCCATCTTATTTCAAAATGGCGGCCATTTAAAAATTTTTATAAATTTTAAAATTTTAAATTAGGTACAAGAAAGTGAGAAATTGAAAAAGATTTTTCTTTTGTGCATTTGACCTTGACACAAAGATTCCAGAGCATTTTTTGTTTCGTCTGTATCTTAAATAATGGCTGAGTTATCGCATTTTAGGTAGCTTTCATTACAAAAAGTAAAAAGCTACCTATTGCAGTCGTCCGGAGGAAAACACTTCCAGAAAATTTTGGTATATTTTCACCGATAATGATCCCCAGACCTCAAAACCAACCTCCCTTCAAATGTTGACATATTTATATATGCAGACATCTTAAATTTTTAAAAAAAATTTAAATTTAAAATTAAATGCGAAAAAATTAAAAGTTGAAAAATATTTTTCTTTTATGTGTTAGAACTTAAAACAAGGATTCTAGAACACTTTTTATTTTGTCTATATCTTAAAAAATCATTCAGTTATAGCCTTTGAATTTTTCTTATGGCTGACATTTTGAAATGATCTGATTTTTGTCAAGTGATAACATGCGTACTTATGAATCGATTTGCATGTAACTTGGTGTGTACATAGTATATACTGAGGCTTCAATCGAGTTCGTTACCCAGTTCCATCCGCATCTTGTTTCTAAATGGCGGCCATTTAATTTTTTTTAATTAAAATTTAAAAATAGGTACAAGAAAGTGAGAAATTGAAAAAGATTTTTCTCTTATGCATTTGATCTTGATACAAAGATTCCACAGCATTTCTTGCTTCGTCTGTATCTTAAAAAATGGTTGAATCATAGCACTTTTAATTTCTGATGTTGCTCACATTTTTAAATGATCTGATTTTCGTCACGTGATAACACGCGTATTTATAAACCGATTTTGATGAAACTTGGTGCGTACATAGTACATACCAATGTCTGGACCGAGTTTGTTGGACAGTTCCATCCGCTATCTTGTTTCAAAATGGCGGAATATTATTTTTTTTTAATTTTTAAATTTTAAAATTAGGTGCAAAAAAGTAGGAAATTGAAAAAGATTTTTCTTTTGTGTGTTTGACCTTGATACAAAAGATTCCAGAGCATTTTTTGTTTCATCTATATCTTGAACAAATGGCTGAGTTATAGCACTTACAATTTCCAGTGTGGTTGACATTTTGAAACGGACTGAAATTTGTCACGCGATGCGCATATTTATAAACTGATTTGGGTATAACTCCGTGTGCACATAGTACATACCAATGTCTTGACCGCGTTCATTGGCCAACTTCATCTGTCCTCTTGTTTCAAAATGGCAGCCATTTAAGTTTGTCAAAAATATTTTAAATTTATAATGATGTACAAACAAAAAATTTAAAATTTAAAAAGTTTTTTTAAAATATTTATCTTAATAATGAATTCCGGAGTATTTTTTGCTTTGTCTCTATTTTAAAAAACGCCTGAGATATAGCAGTTTGAATTTCTAACGTGGGTGACATTTAAAAAAAATGAATTTGCCCGCGACAGCACTCGTATACATTAATCGATTTCAATATGAGTGTGCATGTGCACATGGATTAAGTTTTCGACCAAACTCATTGGTTTGTTTTATCCATCATGTTGCTTTAAAATGGCATACATTTCATGATATCATGGAATTTGGCGACTCTCCAAATCGCTTAAAATAAAACCAGGTTGAATAAAAGGTTACTAATTTCTAAAACTTTGTATTAATATTTAGTCTTCACAAAAACTAGTATTCAATCTTATGAAATCGGGTTCCACTAATTTGTGCTACGTATATTTAAATAATGTAATTTAATTTAAAATAAATAAATAAATAAATAAGCACATGAAAGCTACCTCTTCCTCCCGGCATTGCCGGAAGGACCTTTTTCTTTTCTGTTTTCTTCACTTCTCGCTTCATAAAAATGCTAAAACATTTTTGTATTTGAGATACAGATTTAAAATGTTTTGTATAGGTTTATTATTATAAAAATCCATGCGCAGTCTTGTGTAATACACATTTGAAAATCTAAAATAATAATAATAATAATAATAATAAATAACAAAATTGTAATTAACCAAATTACAACGCCTATTTGGAAAAGGATAAGTCCAAAGATTCAAATTTTAAAGACTTATTAATAAATTCTATGCTTAAATTATTAATAATAATAAACATCATTTTTAGGATGGTTATAACGAGTCATATATTACGCTTACCGTACATTAAACGTTAATATTCCTAAACCAATGATAATAAAAAAAAACAGTAGATTTAAGATAAACAACTTTAACTTTTTAAAATGTTCATTTTTCTTTGATGGAGTTAATCAGACTGTAGACTGGCTTCTGAACGCCTCATATTACGTGCGACAAAGATTAAACATTAATATTCCTGGACCCATCACAAACAAATTTTAAATGAAATTTCAGTTTCACAATTTTCGGAACTACAAATTTTACAACTTCAAAATATCGCACATTTTAAATATTTGCACCGTTGCGTAGAGAAAAAAATGTTTACTTTTATTTACTATCACTAATATTACTTTTATAAATGTTTACTTATTCATACTTTTTAATGAAATTTGTTTGAAATCTCTATCGCAGTTTGTTGTAAAATTATTAATTTTTTTTCTTAAGTTTTAATTACTCTTTTTGTCACCGTGACAACAGAAGTATTCCATTTTTGGACATTAAATTTGGACCAATCAGGAAACGAATAAAATTAAATAAGTTGCGGAATTCAACCAATAAAAAGATTCAGATATACTTTAGATTTTCCAATTCTCTACCGAGAACAACAATTATTTTTTCCAAATAGTTAATAATAATAATAATAATAATAATAATAATAATAATAATAATAATAATAATAATAATAATTGGGCAAAAATATTAATATTTAAAAAAAGTAATAGGGTTTTAAAAAGTTCAAACTGTCTTAAAAATTTTAAAAATTTTGATTTAATTTGCTGTTGATTTTTTTTTTTTTTTTTTTTTTTTTTTTTTTTTTTTTTTTTCAAAATGTATTTTTAGTTGAACATTGCAATGCAATAAGTTCACCGTTTGAAACATATTTAAAAAAAAATATATATTGAAAAGATAAACTATCCGCTTAAAACAATTACTATTTGAAATTTAAACGGATGTGAAAATATTATAGTGCCAACCACTTTTATTTTTAATTTTCACATCCATTCAAAAGGTACGGGGGGTATTTGTAAAACGTGGTATTTAAAACAAAGAATATTGGTTAAAAGGTTTTATTATAAACAAAAAATAAAAGATTAACTCGCGAGTTTAAGTGATTATTTTGCTTTTGTCTATTTACGAGTAAATGCTGTAATGCTTAGACGAAAAAATGTGTGTTTATAGTTAAACATTAGTGTTTAAAAAAACTCTAAAATAGAGTAATAAAAATATACAAAACACTATGCTTTGCTGGAAATAACTAAGTTGCATTTTCAAAATAACTACAGGTAAGTAACTGTATTTGGCGACAATTTTCCCTTTATGTAATTTCAATCTTTTTTTTTTTTAACCTTTTCAAGTCTTTTTTTTTTTTTTTTTTTTTTTAATTCTTAGAAAAAATTACTTTTACATTAATAACATTAAAGCTTTTCAAACAGATTAATTAGTGTTTAACGAATATTTCATTGTCTGAAAGGTAACGAATGTTGTTGTTTTGCGCACTATTCATTTAATATTCATATGACAATAAGCTGAGGAAGAATTTTTGGAGATGTTCAGAAAATATTGTATTACAGCAAGACATAACTTATACTACAACTTTCTAATACTTTTTTGCGCTTTATTAAACATGACTTTTTCAGGAAAGTGCATTTTATTTTAAATTTAAAAAGTGAAATGTATGTTTAAAATAAAAGAATCGCAAACGGCGCGGCGCAAAGAGAATGAAGCAAATATTAATAAATATTATTATTAAAACATGCCTAAACATAAATGAGGTTATATAGTAAATGAATGGACATATGTTAACATTACTACTTATAAAATAGTAGCAAAAGTATTTCTTAAAGCAAAACAATACCCTATTAAAAGACATGCACTTATTAATAGTACACCACTCGAAAGGGTTAATAAAATAAAAACAAATGAATTTAAAATTTCAGACTCAGTAAGCACGTATGTAATTAGGATATTCGTGGTTAGTGAAAAAAGAATTAACATTAAGAGGAGGGGGAGAGTTACTTTTTTCACTAATCATGAAAATTGGAGAAACAAAATTTATCTTTCTATGCATAAATAATTATAGAAGAGAACATTACGAAGCTTCGGAACATTTACAATTTACTTTTCTATGAGGTATTTTTCAATTAAAATAATTTAAATTATTTTGTTCATTCAAAGTAAAATAAATACAAATAGAAATAAATGAACAACGAAAACACCGAATAAACTGGTAATAAATAACAATTGAAATAATAAACTTTGTTAAATTCATCATAAAATAAAAATGTAATGCATAATACGTTTTAAGCTAAAACAATACAACCCCTTATCAACTGAACCAGAATCATCTTTGACCTTGTTTCCTTAGGAACTTGTGTCTGTTTCAGCTGATGACGAGCTGTATTTAGCTCAAAACGCGCCCTTCATTGCCTTTTTATTTTATTTTATTTTATTTTATTTTATTTATTTTTTTTTTTGGCGAATTTAACGAAGTTTATTATTTAAAAAAGACTGAACTCTAAAAAAAAAAAAAAAAAAAAAATTAAGCATAGTAGTTAAGAATTTGAGGTTAATGCAAAATAAATTACTAAAACTAGTCTTTGGGGGCCACCGTAATATTTACCCATCATGGATATGCATAATATATGATAATAAAACATATGTAAATTATCTACAAAATGCATTGCAATTCCAAAACAAAATTTAAACGTATATTGGAATATTTTTAATGTACATAGTAATGCTCTATTAATGATTTGCTGATGACAAAATTTCGACAAATAATATAAAACGCCAAACTACTCAAATAGTATCGAATTGAGCAAAAGAAACGTCCTTATAACTCCAAAAAATAATAATAATAATTTTAACTAGCAATTTACTGCGTCGGACGAAGCGCCTCATTTCCAATTAAAATATATCTTTGAATTGAAATTTTAATGAAATACAGGGTCATGAAAAATAGAAGAATGTGGAAAACAGAATTTGAAATATCTCGACTACTAATAATCCGATCGACTTTGTTTTATGCAAATTTTGTGTTATTTTATTGCCTTTTACGTCCATTCCTTTAAAAAAAAAAAAAAATATATATATATATATATATATATATATATATATATATCTTTTATCAGAACGAATTTTTCGAAAGTCCGAAAAAAAAATTCCGGATAATCGAGTTATTGATATTGAATAGGCTTCGTCTCATTCTTACATACTTAGTACATACAAAATTCCAAATCTCTATCTCAATTTGTTTGGGAGATAGAGCGTTTACAGATAGACGGACAGACAGACAGACACATGGACAGACGGCATTTTCTTTTTCTAAAAATATGGTTTTCGGAATCTCAAGTGCTTAAAACATGTAAATCCATCAAAAAGAAAAAATTTCGATTTTCAAAACGATTGCAATACTTACCTTATAAAACGATTGCAATACTTACCTTATACTACGTATGATGGGTAAGTAATAAACGAAAAAAAAAACAATTATTTTTTTATAAACCATAAAATTCAGATTTATCCCTGCGAAATTTCCTTTATTCATACATACGTATAATGAAACATTTACAATGTGAATCAAAATATCTTGAAATTAAAAAATAAACATCCCACTTTATTTGGTTATTTAGCTTCAATTTATTAGAAACTGTAAATTTTACATGAAAAACTATGCTTTACAACAATAATAACTGAAAACAAGTTGGAAATTGCACGTGAAGTGTAGCAAATGAGGTGCGTTCGTATGGTAACGAAGTTTTTAAAATATCACTCTCATATATCAATCTTATAAAATTGTAAATAGTTAATTACAATTAAAATGCACACCAAACAATGTTCTCCCTATACCATTATGTAATGGAATATTTTTGTGTGATCTTGTAAATCATTAACAAATGTTCTTTGCACCACAGATTGTGATAAATGTATATTATAATATGTATTTTATAGGTACATATCAATTTTATTATGTTCGACTAAGTGTAACACCATTAAAATGCATTTGAAACATTTTTCCCCGATTGACCGTAATGTAATGGAATACTTTAGATTGTCGCTGTAATTGATCTATGCATCCGATTTTGATAAAATTTGAAATGAATCGACAAAGTTATGTAATAATTATGTATTTTAAATTTCAAACGATTCCGTTGGGTAGTTTTTGCGTTGTTATATGCGGACGGACGGACTGAACGACAACTATAGGTACTAAGTCTTTACATAATTACGAACGCACCTAAAAAGGAAAACAATTTTTTTAATCAGGTGTTTCATCTTTAAATACTTTGATTTT
The DNA here is from genome assembly GCA_964019185.1 of Maratus speculifer. Classification (NCBI taxonomy): domain Eukaryota; kingdom Metazoa; phylum Arthropoda; class Arachnida; order Araneae; family Salticidae; genus Maratus; species Maratus speculifer. The sequence continues at coordinate 420,581,661 of OZ025289.1, read as the reverse complement.
TTTTTCTTGTTGATGTGTAAAAGATAAATAAATAAGTAAAACAAAAATAATTGAACTAACTCTAAGCATTAATGTAATTAAAATATCCAAGGTTAATGCAAAAGCTATTAATACGAAAAAAAAAAGTTCTTCTTTTTCATTAACCATGAAAATCAGGAAAACAAAATTTATCCTTTTATGTAATTATCTATAGATAAGCATCATGAAACGTTAAGACATTTACAATTTGAATTGAAATATCATGATAGTAATTATCTTTAAAGTAGTTAATGATGTGTAACAAAAGATCGTTGCATCTCTGTATCAAATTAAGCACTGCTTTAAAAAAAAGTAATAACTAAAATTATGTCAATTATATTTTAGCTAACTTGTGAAACAAATATTTCCTCATAAAACAGCGCGTCTATTGTAATATCCGTTAGCTTATGAAGATGGAGAAAAAACAAAAGAATGTGAATCAAGAAGCGAAAAAATAAATAATTGGTGAACAGACTCGTTCGCCTGGAGCTCTAAAGCATTGATGTTTTTTATTTTTCTGAGAATGATCATTACCGACTGTTAGTAATAAGCTTTAGCTTTTTCTAGGGTAAATAACAGGTTTTAAAAAAATAATCACCTGGATAGTGACAAATGGTTGCCTGTTTATTTCGAAATTTTATGCGCTACCTTCCTGCTATTATCCTAAAATTTCTTGCTTAAGGAGACTCCGTATTTATCGTTATACTTATTACTAATTGTGAGCACTTATCTCTCCCTTAACAAACCAACACTGCACGGCGCCATAAATGGTACATAAGAAGCAGAGTCAAGGTCTTTACGTTTCGCGATGGAAACAGTAATCATTAAACTTAAATATGAAAAAAGGGTGGTTTGTTAGGCTACATCAAACTGCGAGGTATTATGTTGTCGCATCGATGTCAGAATATGAAATTGAGGACGTTTCTTTCTTGATACACCACACACCCACATATGTATATGTTAAGGTTAATTTGATAAATTCAGTTATTATTAAAAATAACCACGTATTTTGGTAAATTTGATAAATGTTGCATATTAATCAAATTTACTGGTTATTATTAATAATTACCGGTGAAGTTCGGTCAATATGATTAATTAAGCTTAGTAATGAATATATATTTCACGAAACATATGTACTGTGATACCTGTTTGAATTTAATAACAAAAATAATTGTTAAGAAACGATAACACTCAATCAAAAGAAGTGTTATATTAATAGACACAAAAGACTAAACAGTTAAAAATAATTATTTTTACAATTACTAAATGAATTAGATAAAAATTTTAACCATCGCAAACGGCGTAAAGACAATTAAGCAAATAATAATAATTCTTATTATTACTAAATGCCTAAACACAAATGAAGTCATATGGTAAATAAATACTCATATGGCATATGCATAGTCAAATACGAACATGAATACATGTAAATAGTTACAAAAGTATTTTTTTAACAAAATAATATTCGATTAAAAGACATGTACTATTAATAGTTCACCAGACCCGAAAGGATTAAAAGATAAATCAAGCACGCGACTTTTTCTTACATGGAAATTCATTAGAGGACTGGTCTCACAAAGAATTGTATATCAATAAGTATGTCCAGCCATTAATTAGCAGCTAAACGTTTTACTATCACTGGTTATAATTATTCAAATTTGCATGTACTTTTGAATGTTTAATAAATATATTTTTGCATTTCAATTGCTATTTTTAAAAAAAAAATCATTTAAAAGAAAAATCCTAAAACTTAACTCTCTTCTAAGATAGTCTCAACATCCGCAGAGAATTCCATGAGCCTAATCCTCCAGAATGTTAAGAGATTATTATAATAAATAATAATTTTCTCTAACTAAGAAAAGTAAATGTTCCATATACAAAATAAATATGTTATCAATAAATAATTCTTTAAAAAAATAATTCTTTCTTTTTTGTGACGTTAGTTAATTGAAGTTTAATGGCACAAGTTTTCTTTAAGGACATGCAGCGCCAATAATTTTGAGACGGTAGAACAATATACAGTTACAAATAAGTAGCAAACATTTTCTTTATCATTTTAATAAGGAATGTATTTTGCATAGTTAAAATATGATACATTGCTTCGCAAAAATTAATCAGATAAATTAACTAATAATATCAAAATATTAGAGATCTCCTATTTTGTATTATTACATTTTGAATATGACTGGAATTTTTAAGCAAAATGAAACTTTCATCCAATTTACATATCTATAACTATTACTTTTCCTTTTAAAGAATCTTTGCTTAAAAACTTTCTGGATTTGGAATTCTTCATTAATTTCGAAAAATTCTCTAAAGTAAAATTACCAAGCTTCTCCTTATATTTTCTGGAAATAAAAATACCGAGCTGTGTAAAGTTAAGAAAGTTTTAAGACGCGAAATGAGATTAATATTTAGAAAGCTTTAGACTCATCATCACCCATGCAACTTGAAAACTTTCGACTTTTAATGAGATTACTTATATCCTTTTGGGAGATGGAGATTAAAGGTAAAGTAAGATGATTTTTTTTTTTTTTTTTTTTTTTTTTTTTTGAAAAAAGATTTCCATTTTCTCCATTATTAAAACAGAAAATTAAAAGAAATTTTGATGACTTTTAACACATTTGAGTGTAAAACTTTTAGAATAAAAAACTTTTTTTTTTCTACTGAGTTCATTTATTTTAAGTTTTAGCTCTTCTTGGTAAATTTTTTCGTCTTTTCCATACGTGTGTAAGAATATTAAATGAATGCACGCTGTTTTCATTTATATACCCTGTTTATGCATTTTATAAAAATATTTTAATATGCACAGTAAAAAATGAACACCCAAATTGGGTTGAAAGATTTCTGTTTATAGTAATTTTCCTGAAATGGTACAGTAAGGATTCTAAAATGGTAGAGTATTGTTCCCAAAATAGATAACCCAAAATGGTTAAAAACAGAGCAGATCTTTATTAACATTAAATTAATCAAAATTTCTGAGGTATAATGTATATACTATGTAAGATATTTTAATTGTTTTAATGTCATTAAAAATCAGACTTATTTAAACGATTTTGTGCTACAAACTGAACTTTCCAAATTGGAACAATGCGTACCCAAAAATCTTTCAACCCTATTTGGGTATTTTGTTTTTACAGTATGTTGCATTCAATCATATTGCAATAAATTGTATATAATTAATAGATAATTAAAGCCAAGTAACTAATTGTTTACCAAATAATAATATTAATGATAATAATAACAATAATAATAATATTAATAATTGTTGGTGAATTATTTTCGCACGACATTTTTTTAAAATGTAAAATTACTTTTAAAAAAAGTATCTCAGTTCTTCCTTATTAACATAGAAAAATTAAAGAAATTTTGATGACTTTTTTCACATTTTATTCCAAAACTTTTTAAACGAAAAACCTCCTTTTAATTGAGTTTATTTGTTTTATCTTTTCTTTATAATTTTTTTTGCCTTTTCCATACCGTATGTAAGAATATTAAATGAATAATAAACTTTTTATTCATATACCCTATTTATGCATTTTTTTAATGCGTTGTATTAAAATATATTGCAATAATTTAGGCATAATTAATTGGAAAACATAACAAAGTAATTAATTGATTATCAAACAAAAATAATTTATGTTCAATTAATTATTTTAATACAAAAATTTTAAGTATAAAATTTACTTTAAAAAAATCTTCATTTCTTCCTTATTAACATAGAAAATTAAAAGAAAGTTTGATGACTTTTAAGACATTTGTATCTAAAACTTTTGGAATGAAATTGTTTTTTTTTTTTCTAAATTCATCTATTTAAATTTTTTTCTCTTCTTAATTATTTTTTTTTTTTTTTTGTTTTTTTCATGCGTTTGTAAGAATATGTTTGCAAATGAATGCTCTTTTTTATTCATATACCCTATACATATGCATTTTTAAGTTTTTTAAATACGTTGTATAAAACCATATTTAACTAAATTATGCATAAGTAGTTGAAAGTTATAGCAAATAATTAATTGGCTATCATGAGAAATCAATTTAATCTAAAATTATTGTGGTAGGGAGTATTTTTATATATTTTTGACTCACAATTGTTAGATATACATATTAAACATTTTTATCTAGATCAGCATCTAGTTAAAGTACATTAGTAGTATCTACTGAAAATTTAAAAAAAAAAAAAAAAGTTGATAATGTATAATTTCCCATGCTACTGCTGGTTTACTTACAAAATAAATAAATAAATACATTAAAAATGTGTAAAAAAAATACATAAAAAAGTGTTTAAAAATAAATAAATAAAGTAAAATTTATAATTTTATTTATTTATTTATTTGTTTGTTTGTTTATTTATTTTTTTTTTGCTTTTTTGCTTTTTTTTAAAAGTTACTCTCTTTTTTCCCCTTCACTCTCTTTCTTTCACTCACTCTCTTTTCAGAAGAGCTTTTAAAAATTATCTTAAGTTTTAGACAGTTAAAAATTTTGCTGAGTAGCTGCCACTATAAGATGGTGAAATCTCGTGCCAATATTTGGAGCTTCCTATTTCAATTTCTTTTCAACTGTTGGAACTATGCTTCAATAGGAGCTCCAAATGTTGTTTTAAACTAGGATGATAATATTTTTAACAGTATGCATTCATATTTATTATAAATCATTCTTAAACCTGTCTTTAAATAGAAAATACATAGTACAATCCATGTAATAAGAGAGCGGTTATAACGAAGAATCGGATAAATAAAACCCATTAAAATTCCTTGCAAAGACCTTTTATAATGGATCTGCATAACTTCGTAATAATTACGCGTGTAAGCTAATAATTTTGACGTTTCATTTAACTTTTTTATAAGCAACTTCTGCTTCATTACTTTGAATTGGGATAAGGAAATGTTTTAATTTATTCAAGTTTTTATGATTTACGTCACTGATGAGTTTCAGCTTTGTCACAGCCCTAGCAATTCACTTTATTGATAATGCTAGGAAATAAAAAAAAATGTTTTGTTTCCTTTAGAGGCCGTACTGATTGACAAATTAAGGATTTTGGCTAGTTGGGTACAAACAGGATGATTATCAGTCTGTTGTTGAAATTGATCTTGTAAAGAGTTAAATTAAATATTAAATAACAGCATTTTTTATTCACTGTGGAATCACATCTTCTTTATAAGTATTTTCACAAATTAATTTTAAAAAATTTAGGGGTATCAGTGTAAGTAAAAGATAATAATCAACTTTTAATGATAATGAAAACACATTTTATTTTGATATGTAAATTAATTAGACAACTGTGAGACATTTGCTGTGTTACGGTTTATGATGACGAAACGTTTTAAGTATTAAAAGGTGAAAATTACATCAAAATTATGATTTAATAGTAAGAGCTTTGAATTAAAAGAAACTTTTAAATAAATGAGAGTTTATGCGGGTGAAATAGGGGGAAAGCTTAAATCTGTTTCATCTATATGATTCTCGTTATGAGTGGTTTCTAGTATTTTATTTTCATCTAGGGTTAGTGTGTATCTTTTTGAATAATGAAATAGTTTTAATTTATTCAAGTTTTAAACTTCAACCCATAGATGAGTTTCAACTATTGTCACAATGCGAGCGAACACTTCGTCTTATTTGCACTACTAGTGGATGAAATGTCCATTTTAATTTGTTTATCAACAACATGGATTGACACGTTAACAAATTTGGAACGGGAAGGGGGGGGGGAGATATTTTTGGTCACGAACTTGTTGGGAGTAAGCAGAAGGATTATTAAGCACGTGCTTTTAACTGACTAACTAAACGGCTTATTTAAATTTCATAACTGTATTCTTTATTCATTGTAAAACCGCATATTGTTAAATTATGTTTTTAAGTAGAATCAGAGCACGGAAAATTTAATAACCAGCTGTAATTTTTTTTAAATATGTCATTTTAATATGCAAATTAATTGAAAATCTGTATAGTTATTGATCTGTGACGATACATATTGCAGTACGATGCAAAATTTTAAGAAATAAAAGATGAAAATTAGCCAACATTAAGATTTAATGGTACTAACATTGAATTAAGAAGAAACTTTTAAAGAAGTAAGAATCCTTATGCGGGTAAAGATAATGAATGCTTAAATCTGTTCCATCTGACTGGTCCTTGTAATAAAACATCCGGAAATTCAGGCTCTGTTAATGGAAATCAGATTTGCTTGATACGGCAAGACTAAAGAGCTTTACAGTCTGTCTAAATGATACTTTGATGACATTCGGCATCCGAAATGGAATTACTTTACTGTTCATCTCGAACTTAAGATATTAAAGGCAACAAAAGATGAACATTTCTTTTTTTTTCTTCTCGAATTAACTCTTCCACATATTCAACTCACTCTCACCTCACTGTCATTAAAGCGAGAAAAATATGCCGCCGGAAAACGTGACAACTCCATTAGAGCCCCCCCCCCTTTTTTCTTCCACCCTCATTTCAATTTCTAAAACGGAACTTTGTGCCTAAATACCGCCAGCTTTAATAACAACACTGAAAGAAAGAATGAAAAAAAAGTAATAATAATAATAATACCACTCGCCAAAAAAACTAATCAAACACGAAGCTATTAGGGGCCGAAATTAGAGTTTCCTCGCAAATTCAGCTTAATGATTTAATCGTAAGTCAGAGAAGCTGACCTCCTGTTTGAGGATACCGTCGTGTAACCTATGGTAAGACAGACGTGATGGCATTCCTTCGAGGGAAAACACAAACAAAGAACCAAAAATGAAAGGAGTTTGACTTCCCTGTTCACACAGTTCCGAGCCATTTTTACCATTACCTACTATTTAAAAAAATGGGGAAAGAAAGATAAATAAAACACATACAGCCACTGTAGAAACACCTTTTGAGAGTTCCATATGCTTCTTCTGAACCAGTAATTTTAGAGGGGGATCAAGTCTAGGATCGTCTAGCTTCAAAGCATGCCCTTGGTCATTACCGCAATGTCTAATTGCATAGGCAGGCGGAATTAGTAATCTTGTCCGGCGCCTAGGTGTTTCGGAATAAGGTATCTCTTTCTGTGTGAGAGTTTTGATGAGTTTGAGCTTCAGGCGAAGTGGAGAAAATACTTGTTAATGCGTCATGTCCGCTTGCTTTTATCTGCTGCAATCTTAAAACAAATATTTCTATCGGTGACCATTATCAACTATTATATCATGTTATCGATGTATTTGGATGAAAAATAAAAAATACTCTTTGTTTTATTGACAAATTTATTTGCCTTAAAGCCCGCATTTTTTCCAGTGTAAAAATACAGTGCGTTCTTAAGAATTTTATAAAAGCAAGTCATTAAATAGTCGAATAGCAAATTCTACTATCAGAAAGATATTTACCAAAGCAAAAGTTACCATGAGCTAAATATTTAATACAGTGGTGCATCCAGAATCCTCATCTAGGAAAAGTTTTGAAACATTGTCACTCATAAAATGAACAATTTCGTTGTGTTATGTATCCTTAAGGAAGTGTTTTATAAAAACGTGGAGAGGCACATGTCAACTATGTAGCACAAAATACAAAAAAAGTAATAAATTTATGATTTAGATTTTTGCGTTTAAAAGTTTCATATGAAAGTATCTAGTCCAATAGTCAGATATAGAAAAAAAAAGGAGAAAACGCAATAGCAGTACTATACATAGTACTTTGCTACTATTATGCTTTTAACTTTTTCTTTCATTATTTTTTTGCTGAAAGAGAGCTTTCTTACATTGTAAAAACTTCCTTAAATAAAATATCGAATAAGTATGAACGCTTTAACAACTTTTTAGTATAATTAAACAGTTAAATTCAGGCTAAAAATTAATCAATGTATAATTAAAAATTTAAATTCATACTGTTAAAAAACGAAAGTATAATTAAACACTTAAATTTATGCGACTAGTTTTTGAAACTGAACCTATTCACCGTTCAATTGAACATATGAGGTGAAGATATTATGTTACTGCCCCTCCCCCCTCTTTTTCTCTCTTTTCTTCTAAGTGGACGAAAGTGTTATAAGGAAGTCTATTATATGGTAAAGCTGAAGTACTAACCATATTTAAAGCTATGAGACATTACTTTTTTAATATCCAGTATTTAATTACATAATAATTTAAATAATACTAATAAAACTTTTTAATAGTTAATATTTAAATAAATAAATATATATTAAGAGAGAGTAGCTCTATCTACATTTAAACTTACTACCAACAAAAAAATGAATCATCAAAAAAAAAAAAAAAAAAAAAAAAAAAGAATTGTTGTAAAAAAAAAAAGGGAGTTTCACATCGCTTTTCTCGAAATTTAATTTTTATTACATAACATCCTCTCTCACTCATACGGTTAACTGTCTTAAATAACCTGATTTAATTTTCCATTATTCGTAATAGTAGACACTCTATTTAATTTTCAAGAACTCTCAGTTATAACAAATAAATATTCTGGTAATTTTATATTTTTGTTATAACGGACTTCAACTGTGCATATATGCAGTCGCACATATCATCGCGCATGGATTTATCTAAATAGGCCTTTTCCTATAAATTTAAAAAAAAAAAAAATCAGCGAAAACTCATGCCCTTTCATTCACCCCTAGGTCGTGAACCCCGAAAAACCTTTGCCCTACTTCTTCATCCGTAGTCTCAGCAAGCTACTATTAAAAAATCTTAAGATCCCTTAAAATCTCTTTCTTTACGATTTCTTTTTTTAGCTTCCTGACCCCCAGCCTTCTTCCTCAAGTACTAAAAAAATGCTCTGTTTGTGCAAGAAATCCATTTTTTATCCCCACTTTTTTCGCCTTTGCTTCCTCTCCGACTTTTTTTTCCCGTAACTATTATTGCAGTACAAGCCCGGAATCGATGATATTCATGCCTTAGGCCCCCAAAGGCCACGAGCTAAGCGCGCGACACTTTTTTTTTATTATTATTCCTCCCTAAAACTTTATTTTTTTACTTTTCCGCCAACATTGTTTCCGATAATTCGATTTATTTGTCAAATTCCGTCCGTCGGATAACATTCCAGATCATATTTCGAGGCTCAAACTTCAAAGCTGAGATATTGGATTTTTATTAAGGACACTTCCTCGTGTTTTTACTTTGAAAAATAAAAATGTGATAACAGGATGCTTGTGCTAACAAGGAGCGCTTGTAACATGCAACACATTTTTAAACTTCTGTGATAACATGGTAAGTTATAATATTACTGAGTCTTCCTTACATCGATTTATTTCTTGTCTTGTGACATCAATAGCTTCGTTAAGTTATAGGTAAAGCCTAGAGAGTTAAGTTTACTTTTAACTTTTGAGAAAAATTATATTGTTCCAGTATTTAAGCAAGTCTTTCGAACGTTTATCAAATGAGTGAGATTGGATTAGTTGATCCTACCATATAACTTTATTATTGTGATGTTAGTTCCACTTCCCAACAATAACTTTTTTGAGGTTGTGGGACGAAAGAGACTTGACATGAATCCATTATGCATGTACTCTAATAGAAAAAAAAAAATTTTATGCCTACTTCTCTTAAATAACTTTTAAATATAAGCGTAACTAGACATTTTCATGCCACATCGAAAACGCTTAATAAAAAGTAGCAAGAAAAAAAAAATCATGCGGCAAGCATAGGTTCTTTACGAACCTATGACGTACTTTCGAACACATTCAGAATAGAGTAAAAAAACTGAACCGCTTAAAAAATTAAAATATTATGTCTCATTTCACCATATAGAAATTTATAACGCATTTCAAAACCGAATTTCAGCTGTTCCCATCTACAATCAGAAAATAATCCGATTTTTTTAGCAGCCCTGCATATTATATAGAAGTTTGTATCTATTAACAACATGCATTCCAAAATTTAGTTCATTTAAGATATAAATACTTAAATTGTAAATTTTCCGTCAGCAATTTCCTCCAATAAAGAGAATGTTATCCGAATACTTTTTTTCAGCCCTATATATAAGGTATAAAATTTATATATAAAGAGTAGTAAGCAAAAAACTAATTAAATTTAAAGGCGCATACTGAATTTTAAAACGGACTCTCCAGAAATTATCAAGCAAAGACAGTACTGTAACAGATTTCTTTGTGTGTCCCGTTAAATTAATAAAAAATTCTATGAATGCTCTATTTTTTCGAGATTGTAGTGAAATTTAGTGATTTATACATCAGTTTCAATACATTTGAAACTGATTAGCGTAATGGCATTAAATTACCCTCCTAAAGATTTTTCACCATATGCCATATTGTATTGTAATTCTTTTGAGTGTCCCTGTAAACGAACCATTAACCGTACATACTTCATAAGCAATACCAAACATGCTTTGATGAACCTGAATAAATTTTATCAATTGCATGAAAATCCAAGTATATTTATGTGAGTTAGAGGGCGGACAGACGGACAGGAGATACCGAATGCATAAGCATTTTTCAACTTTGTTGGAATGTTATAAAAAGAAAAAAAAGCAACAAAATGTAAAATTTGTGTATAATACTATACAATAAAGCACAGGATACATCAATAATAACATTGAAACTAGAACAACTGCATTTTAGCTCACACTTAGTAATATTTTTAAACTTCTGAGATTTATATTTCCAAAAATAGTCATTTTTTTAATTATTTGGTATGCACGTTTTTAAAAACACATAATAAAACTCTGTAAATGATAAAACTCCGACTTTTTAAAAAACTCTGTTGTTAACTTTTCGATCTTTACACCAACGCCATAATCTAGATCTGGTTATGTTAATCAAGCATTGGAGCTGTATATTTAGTATATGAATATTGACAGTTGCAGATTCTAAACTTCACCAGAAAGCACACAGCTGATAAATAAATACCTACCACATGTTTTAATTGTACATTTAAAAAATATTCTAAATTTATATAGTAGCATTAATACAAATACTCTTATTTATCAATTTATTTTCTTACTTTTCTTGTTTGCTATATTTTAATGGACAACAAGAGTAATTAAAAGAAAATTACATATTAAAATTTATGCTTTGTATTTATTACTTACAGTGTACAATAATATAATATTTAATATACAAAGGAAATGCCAGTCTAATTACTCCGCAATAAACAGTTATAATGTTTGTCATTTACTCTTAAATTTTCATTTGTTATTTATTATTTGTGTATTCTTTTTATTTTATATCAGTATCTCTAAATACAAATCCGTTATTAATTAAGTCTCCAATTTAATAAAATAAAATGAAAAATTTAATTCCCCCCCCCCCTTTACCTTAGTGATAAAGTAAATTTTAATCACACACTTTTTCTTCTTTTCTTTTTGTTATTTTTTTTTTAACTGCAAAATTTTGAAGAGTTTAGCGATCAGATTAAGGTGAAAATTTTTTTGAGACGTGATTGGTCACTGAATGTCGTCTCTGCATATATCTCGTATATAAATATCAGGTTTTTTTTTTTTTTTTTTTTTTTTTTTTTTTTTTTTTTTTTAAGAAGAAGAAGAAGAAATCTGCCAAATTATCACCATTTTTACCCATAATCTTATGTGTCTTTATAACATTGTATAATAGATATATTTATGCTCTTTATAACACTTTTTGTAGAATAAAATAAATTTTAACTTATAAATGTTATATGTTTGATAAAAAAATTCGGTGTAGAAAATAAATATTAAAAATGTAATATAAAATAAAATAAATCGTTTTTTTTTTCTTCTTCTTTACCTTTAGATAAAGTAAGTTATATTTATTGTCCCACATTCTGACGCAAAAAATTTACGGCGTTCACAAAAGATATTTGTGAAAGATGATGGAATGTGTGAAGTCTCTATTCTTACAAACGTTTGGACTGAGACATTTTAACCAGTTTGCTCAGCGCTTGAAAAATTTGTAGCCGACTCTAAGTCTACATCTGTAACAATGATAACAATTCAATATTCTCAACTCGCAAATCAAACTTATAACAACCGCACTTTTCCAAGCCCTAGCGCCATTACTTCCTTATCTATCTACACTGAAATCATTTGTTATGCTTTATATTAAAAGCAGCTCTGACGATTGAGGCATATGGAACACTCTACCCTCATCCCTAATGATATAAAACCGATGGGGGAGGAGCTCCCTGATTATTAATTTTATCTCTCAGTAGCCCCCCTCCCGTGAGATAAGAACGCACCGAGGAGTGAAAGATAACAAAAGATGCGTTAATGATTCTTAGAGGTAGAAGTGGGCGGGGCAACACCCCCGTAAACGCATGCGTAGTATCTCCAATCCAACCTCTCTTCGAAAGCGGGATTGATGATCTTTGTAGGCCTGAGTAGCGAATGTTTCAATAACAAATTGAGCTTTTTTTTTCCCCCCATTTCTTGAATATTTGGAGATTTTTTTTTTATTATTATTACTTAAAATGCGAGTTGTGCCGAGGTGTTTCGGGTTTCCAAGTTTGCTCCTAAAATGCTGACGCAGTGATGAATAGTCAACAGCTTTGAAGATCCGATTTTTTTTTCCAGATATTTTCGCCTGTATTAGGGAAAAAAGACGGAAAAATGTATTGATTATAAAAGAGCAGTGATTGAAGTCGACTTTCTAAATCTCCAAAATGTTGCATCGCTTATTTTTCTTTTTCCATATAACAATACAAAACTCAAAATGGAAACAGTTATATCGCTGAGAAGATAAGACGGCAGCTTGAGAGAAAATGCATAATTAATGAAAAACATTTTAGTAGATAGTTTTTCTTACTCTTATTTATATTTTTTTGACACTGAAAATATCAATAAAAATATTTTGATGCTTAAACGTTGCTGAAACTTTTTAAAAACAGAAATAAACACAGTTTTGAAAATATTGAAATATTGTGTAATAGTATAAAGCAGGACTGTCCAACGCGGCGCTTGCAGGCGCTGTTGCGCCTTTCAAAGGTTTGCTTGTCACTCTTTTGAAGATTTCCTGTTATTAAACATTTTAAATGTAAAATTCCATTATAAAGTATGCTTCTTTTGATCCTTAATATTTTATCAAAAATATTTTTAAAACCAGTATTTGGCATGCTGTTGGCTTGCCATTGTACATTTAAAAACCAGAAACATGCTTTGAAAATTTAATCATGCACATTTTTTCAATTTTTAGTTATTGTTTATGTATTGTAATTATGATATAGTTAAATTTCTTAATAGCTGGAATTAGCTCTTTTTAATATTTAAGAAGTAATTGAAAAATAAATGTTTTCTCCTCACCCTCCCCCCTCCCCCCAATTTTGAAGGTACCCTTTGAAGGTACATGTGCATAAAAGCTCAGCATTTTTTTTTACTATTGTTACACTGGCTTTTTGGCAGTTTTATATGAAGGATAAAAGGGTTTAATTTTTCTTTTTTGAATTTTGAAATTTTAGAGGGTTTCTTTTTTCTATAATTTAGCTTTAAAAAATAATAAACAGTACAGAATGATTTCCATCTATAAAAGCATTTCCAGACTATCCCTCTGAAATCATTCACGTGGTTTGGTCACTATCATGCTTGTCTGTTTTTGTACTTTTCATAAAACTAAACCACGCCTTCAGAACAACTCAACCCTATTTTTACATTCTAAAAGAGACCTAGCAATATCTCTGATTTTCATGTTTATTTATTTGCTTTTATTGTTGTTATAAATGCGATTAAAGTTTCTGGCGCCTTACCTTACGAACATTTTTGATGTAGATTTCTCATTAAACAAAAATAAAATAAAATAAAATAAAATAAAATAAAAATTTAAAAAATGCATAATTCTAAATTTGATACATGTAACTCCAGAACTGTAGATGTCTTTTGTTTATCATTGTACGATGCATTTGCATTATGTTAAGACGCGCGTGTAGACTAATAATACTTGGCGATGATATTGATGCATGTATTCAGACAGTGGCGCCCTTCATTAAGTGCCAATGGTTGAAGTGCCCCCATGATCACTGAAAGGTTGGACAGACCTGGTATATAGTACTTCGGATGCCGTATAGTTGCCGAAATCTTTTGTACCTCTCTGCAAATACTATCTATTTTCTATTATACAGGAAGTAACTTGTAGTAAACCTCAGAACCGTATACTAATTTCATAAAATGTATAATAGTTTATATGATATAATTAAAACGCGCGTCAAACATTTTTTTCCCGATACCATTCTGTAATGGAATATTTTTGCGTGACCAAAAAGTATTCTTTGCACCAGATTTGACTGTAGAGAATGTATATTTTAGTACACACTAAAAAAAACTGGAAAATTACAATTTTTTTTTTTTTAGTAGAATTATATTCCAAGAACTTTTTATACAATGGCAGCAATAAAAATTCATGTAACAGATACAGATTTGCACTTTCAATCAGAACATTTTTAAGGTTACTAAGAATTTTTTTTTTTTTTTTTTTTTTTTTTTTTGGAAAATTTTAATCCTAGAACTTTTTAAGTAACGGTAACGAGGATTACAGATAAAATTTTAGTAAAATTAACAAAATTTTAGTAGATTCTTTTATAAAGTTACAGATTTTCAAGTTTTGTAGATTGGCATCATTTTGCTGTACAGTGTACATATAATTTTTTAGTAAGTATAACAAATTTCGGTAAATTTAGATTACTGTTACAGATTTTTTTACAGTGTATGTACTTCATAGATACATATCGATTTTATTATGCTCGAAAGAATGTAACATCTTTAAAATGCACTTGAAACTATTTTATCTCATTAACCGTAGTGTAACAGAATACTTTTGATTGTTCCTGTAATTAAACTATACTTTCGATTTTCATAAAATTTGAAGTGGCTCGATAAAATTATGCAACAATTACATAATTTAAATTTCAAACGATTCGATTTGCTAGATTTTGCTTTGTTATCGGACAGACGGACTGACAGACAGATGGACAGGTGTTTTTCGCATGCATTATTTTCGCCACGGTAATTGTTTCTTATACTTTGAAAGTTTTGCCCTGTAATTACAGTTGAAAGAGTGACAAAAGTCTTAATAACTGAGTATAATTTCGAATGTCTTGCATGTTACATCAAAATACGAGCAAATACTTATCTTACTTTTGAGTTTTATTGAAACAAAACTTACATAAATATTCTGTTAAATTTTGTTCATAAATTGTTAAGGCCCTTACTCCACACATTAATTATATCCATACATTAATTACGCATACTATTTTATATTATTATTTTGTGAATGGTCTGTCACTGTTCTTAGAATGTTCCATTACAGCGATATCAAGTAAATTACAGTGATTATGATTGTGCAATTGATTTTTACATTGATGTCATATTATTAGGGTGCATTTTCGCCTGCATTTTTTTTTTCTTTTTTCCCGCACATTTGGAGTCTTTTCTTGTAATTAGTGACAAAATTCTCAAAATTTTAGTATAATTTTTAATGTGTTACTTGCTACATCACATTTTGTATGACGTTATATGCATTTTCATGTGCATTCGTAATTATGTAAATGCGTAGCACTTATAAAAGTCGTTCATTCCGACCTTCTGTCCGTCCGTTCTCTTGTCTGTCCATCTGTCCGCATAGAACAGAGCAAAAACTATCTAACCGAATGACTTGAAATTTAAAATATACAATTGTTGCATAATTTTTCGAGTCATTTCAAATGTTATGAAAACCAAATATGTAATTTAATTACAGGAACAATCAAACGTATGCCATTACATTACGGCCAAACGGGAAAAATAATTTCAAATGCACTTTAATGATGTTACACTCTTTTGAACATAATAGAATTGATATGCATTTATGAAGTATATTTGTTATTAATTTACAGGACCATAGGACTTGATCATGTTGCAGTACCTAAATCGAGCTCGCTGTCTTGACAATATTGTTCAGTGACCATTTATAGATAATAATATGTATATATATATGTGTGTGTTTGGTTATCGGATGAGATATCAGAAAGATTTCAAATTTTGTTCAGGAATGATTCCTCAATATACAAGGCTAACAAAAAGACAGGATGCTGCATTACCTTCCGTATTAGGCCACTAGAGTATGTGATGCTCCTTTCGTGTATCCGCATTCAATCATCACGTGACTCAAGCGATCATAAAATTGTGACAGGTGTAACTTATCGCGATAGCCTGTCTTTTTCGTAAGCCTCGTTAACACATTGAGTATAATATTGGTCAATTGAATAGATTTCGGACATAAGAGAATCACAAATATATTGATCAGACAGTCATTATCGTCAAGTTTGCTAACAACTCTTACTCGTATAATCAAATTCTTTCAGGCGGCTATTGCAAGTTCTATAATAGACTCTTTTAGTCGTGATGTCAGATACAACGTTTTGCTTCGATAAAGATTCTAAACAAACGGTTGCTATGCTCATTTTCTATTATTTTTCATTATTGCTATGTATTACAGCTATATGTTAGAAATAGGAGTTTTAATACTCTTATATGCAGTGACAATATTTTTTACGATTTAATTTAATAAGAAATTAAGCATAGCAATCAATTGCTTGGAGTCAGTATATAAGCAAAACGTCATATAAGACATTACACTGAAAGCGTCTGTAGAAAATGCCTGGGATTGTTATAGTACAGCGTCTAAAATACATAGTTTGAAATCTACTATCCAACCAGTTCTAAAAATGTATACCTTTTAAATGTGCAATGATGCTACTGAAATCCATAATTTCGATCGCAGTGACATCTACGGGATTTCCGTATTACATTGTCTAGGCTAGCAATAATCTTGAAGTTTTAGAAAATATCTTACAATTGCCGCTGCTATCTTTAGGTTTCAACAGCATCGTTGTACATTTAAAGAATACAATATTTTAGCCATTTTTTAAGTATTACTGCGATAGCCGATTTCTACACTATATATTCTAGACGCTGTAGTTATAGTGTTGACAATAGCGCATGTCAAAGCACAATCTGAGAATCAAACGTTGTCACTCTCATAAGCCAGGTATACTTTAAGTGATTCGGACTCAACATCCAATTATCACCGCTCATTTTCGACACCGTTACATCCTGTATGCAAATTAATTGCTGCAGTTCATTTACTAAGGCATGGATAGATCTTTGTTAAACTATATCTTTTTACTTTTTCTGACTGAAAGATAATGGGGAGGCTACTTTTGACTACTCTAGAAAAGCATTTTACTATGAACTGATATACATAGTTTTTTACACATAAAAATGCGCATAAGTCTTCAGTGCACATAAAAGTGCGTCCGTATGTCTATACATAGTAAATTAGCTAATGTATGGATAAATATATGTCGTAACATTGTTTTCAGTTATCAGATTCATACTCAACATCCAATCACTGTCGCTCCATTCCGACATTGTTATTGTCTATGCATATAAGAATGGAGACATACGACATATAAAAATTGATTAGTTGATAGATATTGGGCAAAAATTAACTGTCAAGCACCTTGAGAGACTTGTCAGTATATATAGACTTGCCAAGCTAATACTTGTTAAGTTGTCGGCCAACCGTATGATTGAACTTGTCCAAGTGAGTATCGCCAAGTTCTAAAACAACGAGGCAAACAAGAAGACAGGCTACCACGGAACACTCCACGTACTTTTTTTAGATTGCTGTGGTCACGTGATGCTTAAATGCACCAATACATGTGTACGAAAGAGCATCACATCACTCTAGCGGTTTGTAAACAACAACAACAAAAAAAAAATACATGGGATGCACCACGGTAGCCTGTCTATTTCATTAGCCTCGCTAAAATAAAAAATGATTAATTTTGTCACATAAAGTCACATTTTGTCAAATAAACAATGAAAAGAAAAGTAAAAGAAAATTAACAAGCAATAATTAAACATGGACAATTTGAAAGAAAATATAAATCGGTGAATTAGATAGTTGGTGAACAGCCAAGGATTGGAAAAAAAAGAGTATATAAATTAAATTTAAACAAATTTTCTCAGAACAAAGAACATATGCCAGTGTGAAGTTATTATAATTTTAATTATTTGCAGCAATATGCATTGGTCATCAAGATTAAAGGATAATGTGAAAAATTTGCTCACTAAGTCAATGTTGCAAATATAAGCAATGTTGTAATTATTTATATTAATTAAATGTTATTGAATGAAAAATTGCACTCCCGCACATACGTTAGCGTCAGAAATATGCAAATTAGGTGGTTAACAATTATGTTCGCAATAGACATACAGTATTACCGAGATAAGAAAAACCCTGAGTAAGTTTCCTGCTTTCGAAGGTTCCAAAACTTGTAGGGAGTGAACTTCATGCATAGGACAAAAAAAGACTGCTTATTCGCGGAATGATATGTTGAATGGGAGAAAACGAAATGCCGGACTTCCCTGAAATAAAGTCTACTGACCAGTTACCTTGGCAACAGTACGGACCTGAGACCGGTTCTAGACTCTTTCTTAAAGGAGTTAGACAGTACTATGTATGTTGGAATTCTGGTAGCTGTTATTGCTCGTCTGGATAAATAACAAGCTTCTTATTTCGTAAAAACAATCGTAACTCACCTTTCTTTCTTTCTAACCGATGACCAGGCCCCTACCTGCCGAGTTATCTCAGCTTAACGGGTTAGATACCTGGTGAACTGCAAATGGCTTCGCAAGATGGTCTCGTAATTTACAGCCTTGATCAGATGACGAGACCTTCACCTGGCAAGGCATCTCCAGAGGTATAATTCACAGGTAACTTGGAGGACTTTGCACCGACGACGGATTTTACATGCACCAGGCGCCATTATGTGTAAGTACTGAACAACTTTTAATAGACACTGGTCATCAAAATGAGCCATGGCAATGGACATATGTTGGGATTCTGTTCTATTCTATTGTTTTTAGTGAATGCGGTGTCTGAGAGTGATCAATATCAGTGCTGAAACTAGTCCTTTTTGCGCCCGGGGCAAACATGGTTTTTGGCGCCCCCACCCCCCACATATATGCATTCTTTATAAAAAACACACCAAAGAAAATCTTAATTTGGCGCCCCTTCACCTTTTGTTCTGTTGGGGCCCGGGGTACGTGCCCCCCCTTCCCTTCCTCTAGTTACGACCCTGATCAATATTCATTAGCTATGATGCAATGTCATCATTTAATTGAAAGTCAAAAGTGGCGAATAATTGTGAGAATCGAGGGAGGTCAGAAACAAAAGGAGATTGCCAACGAATTGAATATTCCTCAAACTGCCATATCAAGAACTTCCCGCCATTTTTTTTTTTTTTAAACACCGGAAATGTTAATAAACAGTTTGGTCAAAGGAGATCAAGAGCAACAACTGCATCCGAAGACCATTTTCTGATATTTTTGATTCGAAGAAACCGCGAGGTGACTACAAGAGGCTTAGTCCGATAAAGCTGTGTCACATTACACAAAAAGAGACTCAAACGTATCTTTAATTGCAAAAAATCCTACTTTTATACAGTGCGTTCCCCAAAAAAATATAAACGTATTAATATTTTGTGTTGGAGATGCGTAGACAATGAAAACTGCAAAAGCACTTACAAGGGGACCACCAGACGTGGTGCTAACAGATTTTGATGATTTCAAAGTATGTTGTAGGGATCATACCATTAATTATTCTGGTGAAAGAGCTCCTTCAAATGGACCTTGGTTTTTGAGAAATTGGGGGTCAAAGTTCAGCGTATATTTCAAATACTTATTAGTACCTACGCTGTATGTCAATTCGTGGCGTCGTGCCAAAGCAGGTGTCTGTGATTCGAAAGGTTGTGAGTTCGAATCCATCCTCGGCTTCTATTTTCTTTTTTACTTATATTTATATTTTTTACATGTTACAAATTTTAAGCAGAATTGGGAATTCTACAGCTTTGACCTTTCGATATTTTCTGAAGAGGACAGTTTACTTCTTCAATATTTTATTATTACTATTATTTCAAAAAATATGGCTCAATTGGTGAACTGACTGCAGTTCAGGGTTCAACTAAAAGTACATTTTGCAACAAATAATTAAATAAAAATGCGTATTTAATTAAAATTTTGAAAAGGTATAAGAAAATTTTAATATTTTAAAATTTCCACAATTTTAAATAATAATAGTTTTAGATTAATCAATCACCTTTTTTTTTTTTTCAAATGTGTATTACACAATACTGTGCATGGATTTTTAGATAATGTAATGCTACATTTAATATATATTTTTATTTGATATAAGTTATGCAAAGTGGTGAAATCTAAAACATCTTCATACATACTTTTATTAATAACAATTATAATAATAATAACGTTAAGTCTAATTTCATGCGCATATTCAACACATATATAACAATCAAATTGTACAAAACATTTTAAATATCTGTATCAAATACAAAAAAAGCTTTAACATTTTTAAAATATGAAAGCGAAGTAAATATAAACATAGAGAAAAAAAAAGTTTAAAGTTATCATTAGTGTGGGAATTGCGTTAGGTGTATTAACAAAATTTACAACATATCAAGATATGATTGTCGTATGGATGAAAAAGAGGTTTTAAAATATTCACAATTAAACAGGCTTTCATTTGATGTTTCAAAACAAATTCAATTTTTTGATCAATTTTGAGGTAAACTGTCCCCTTAAGAAATTAAGTTTACGTTTATGAACTTTTAGAGAAAATCAGTATTTTTTACCGAAATTTTTAATCTAAACGCAAATCTGATTTAATTTATGTGAAACTTCATTTTTTAAAACTTCCATAATTATATTCCTTGAATACTTAATTCGTTATAAATATGTTTAAAAATACATTAAAAGATTTTTTAAAAAATGTTTAATCATCTTTTGTATAAGTGCAAATATATGATCAATAAAAAGGAATCTTTATATTACGGAGGAAAGGAAAGCAAACGAAAAAAGAAAAAAATTGTATTTTTATATGTATCGTAAATTTTATTAACAGACGATTTTTGCACTCCAGTTGAATTACGGAAAGAGTGTTTTGATTTGCAATAAAAATAAATGTAATCTATCATTTCTTATTTGTGCAAACGATAAATTATGTTGAGATTGAACTTGTGAGATAAATGTGTTTACAGAAAATTGGAAAATTGAAAATTTGGATAGCTGGTAACAATTTGCATTTTAGCATTACTGTATTAATATTTTATTACTCTTTCGAAGATATGCATTACTTGAATTATCTAATCCTATAAACGTTTAAGAAATTTCACGCGAAAATTATTTCGTTTTATTTATATAAAAAAGGATAAATTTGCATTTAAAGTACTATAAAATAAAATAAAAAAGGCGATAGAAAAAAGAAAAGTCATTATTTCGGAATTGTGCATAAAGTAAAAAATATAGATAATATTTAAGAAAAAAAAAGAGTTCTAGGCTTAAATTAGTTTTGCTGTGTTATCAAAAGAAATATTAGTTTAAAAATTGCAGAAAAAAATAAATTTTCATGAAAAAATTCAAAAATGTAAATGTAATTTATTAAGAAAATATAAAAGTTGTAGCAATTTCTTTAGTAATAAAAATACTTCAAATTTGTAGCGTGTGAAAAATATAAATATAAATAAAAGAGAAAATGGAAGCTGAGGATGGATTCGAACTCACAACCTTACGATTCGCAAAAACGTGCTTTGGCACGACGCCACGAATTGACATTCAGATGTTGTACAATTAGGTATTTGAAATATACGTTGAACTTTGATCCCCAATTTCTCAAAAACCAAGGTCCATTTGAAGGAATCCTTTCACCAGAATAATTAGTGGTATGACCCCTACAACGTACTTTGAAATCATAAAAATCTGTGAGCACCATGTCTGGTGGTCCCCTTGTTAGTAATAAAATGGGATTTAAAATTATTAATACAATACGGCCTTCAATTTTCAAAATGTTACGATTTTCAATCTGTATTCTATAATTTAATTTAGAAATACCTTCACCATTCTGTGAAAAAAAGAACAGTAAAAATTCCATATTATGTGACCAAAACTTACTGAGTTATGATGTCGTTGACCGGGCTGTTTTGATCCATGTGTGCAGTGGCGTAGCTAAGGGGAGGCAAGGGGGGCGTCCGCACCGGGCGCCGAGGCCTAGGGGCGCCAAATTGAGAGAAATTGTTATATATCTATATTGGGGTGGGGGCGCAAAATTTCTTGCTGGTCCCGGGCGCCAAAAAACATAGCTACGCTACTGCATGTCTGATTATAGCTTTTCATTTATTTGATTTTATTATGACTGGAAATGCTTACGTGTTCATAAAACTAACATGGAAACTAATTTTTGCAGCTGCTTTGTGTTAGGGCTAGTTTGGTCCGAAATAGTTCCATTTTCTTAGAAATGCCATGTTAAAAAATATTTGTTAATAGAGTCTGCATAGCCTCAATTCATTAGCTGATCCTATTGCAAGAGGTTTTAATAGTCGAGCATACGAAATATATTCAATTTATATAAAACTAGATGAATTAACCAAGGAAGCACCCAACAGGGATACTTTTTTCCCAAAACTTATTTAAAGTTAGTTAAAAAATAAATTTATAAAAAATAGCTACTTTAAAACCATACAGTTTGCTTCATTGTTTCATGTTAATTGTTTACAACTTAATTTCGATGTTGAAAAATCACATATAATAATTTTTTAAAAAAAAGGAAATGTTAGTGGAATCATGAAAAAGTGGCCTGAAGCAGCCTCTGTTGTCTGTATTTGAAAATGTATGAAATTTATTAACTTTCAGGTTCTAAAATATGTTTGTCTGTTCTGTGAAACCCCATATTATAATAACAAATATCTATCAAACTCTCATCCGTGTAGGATAATCCAGATCTTATATTTTATATATATATATATATTTTTTTTTTTTTTTTTTCTGCAGCAAGTGTTAAACAATTTCAATGAAGGATGCACAAAAGTTTGTAGAAAATCTGGTATAAAAAGTATGCAAACAGATTCTGCATCAGCGACAACGAAATTGTGGACTGTAGCTTTCGAAAAAACAATTAATATTTTCCTGTGTAGTTAATTCTTTCCTATTTTTCTTTCTATCTTTAAATTATTTAATAAATTCTCACCTACTGCTTTTAATGTTAAATAAAATACTGTTAGTAAAAGAAAAGCGATTACGTACAATAAACTTAGATTTATTTTCATTATTAAGATAATAATAATAATAATTAATAATAATAATAATAATAATAATAATAATAATAATAATAATAATGAAATCCTCACTATACTACTAAAATTTTAAAAGAAATAAATAAGAAAATCTAGTTTAGAGTTCTTTTGCATCAGTGGCAATAAAGTGTGGAACTGCAAAATCAATTTCAAGGTGTCACTGATATTTTCTACTATAACTTTACTTGCCAAAGTAATTAAGATATAGCTGCTGACAATAAAGAAGATACTATTTCAATACTTCCTCAGCCCGTAAGTGCGTTTGGTACATCCTCAAGGGCACTAACAATCATGAAATTCTACATTAATGTAGGAAATTTTGATGTCCGATAATAGTAAAAAAAGTTGCTGTAACTTCTTTTTTATATTATTAAAAATTACCATGCCTAAATAGGCATTAATTTATTTCAGATAGCTCAAAACAATGTGGTATTACAAACTATCCTCCTACTAATTTAACACTGTTCCAATATGCCCTGTGCAGGCGCACATTGGGACAATATTTTTCATTATATTTTTTAAAGTAAATAAAAATAAAATATTTAATTTTTTATTTTGGTTGGAAGTTTTAAAAATTACAAAAACTGTGATTTACAAAATAATGATATTAGTTATTTGAAATAAGCCATAAGTACTTAAATATATGAGAAAAATTAAAAAGTGCCCCAATGTACAACTTTCTCTCCTAATACAAATTACCAAAAAAGAGTTAATTTTAATCTTTGAAAAAATATAAGTAATATATCAAATACGAGTATGTATATGAAATCGTTATATACAAGTATGTATTTTTCAGAAATGTTATAAAATTCATTTAGGAGGGCCGGTCGATTGTGGTAATCAGGTTCTCTACGCAGCACATTCATAAAATCGATAAAAATGTCTTTTCTTAGCAGTGGGGGAGGGGAGTGATATCTACATAAAATCTTATCTCTTTGAACTCTATTACTGCACTTTAAAATGAGACTGCTTTTTAAAATGAAATAAAAAAACAAAAACTTTCTTATGCACATTTTTAAGTAAAACTATTTCATTCGGTGAAATACTAGAAACTTATGAAAGTTGTGTTAAAATTTATTCAGAAATTATTGCATTTAAATACACCATTTCCTTCAAACTTTTTTGCTTCTTTTTTTTATTAAATTAACTCTTTAAAATATATTTTTCTTTCCCATCCCATTTTTGTAGGAGCGTTCATAATTTTATAAAGGCATAGCTTCTAACAGTCGTAGTTTGGTCCGTCCGTCTGCCGACTTGTCCTCACATAACAAAGCAAAAACTACCAAACGAATAGCTAGCAATTTAAAATATATAATTAATGCATAATTTTGTCGATTCATTTCAAATTTTATGAAAATCGGATATATAGTTTAATTACAGGGTTCGTCGAAAGAATTCCGTTACTTTACAGCCAATGGGGGAAAAAAAAGATTTTACGTGAAGTTTAATGACGTTAAAGCCTTTCGACCCCAATGAAATTAATATATATATTAATTAAATGCATTAAAATATATATTCTGGGGAATATGCGATTCAAAAAATATTTACTATTCATTTACAGGATCACATGAAAAAAAAAAAACTTTATATAATGGTACGGGGGGAACATTGTTTGCGGCGTATTTTAATTAAACTATTTCGCATGTAAAGAAAATGCTGCATATGTTGCTGAGGTTTACTACAAATTACTTCCTGCATAATAGAAAATGAAAATATTTACAGGGATATGCAAAATATTTCGAATATTAAACTGTACCCGAAGTACTGTATATTAGTGATGATTTGAAAGTGCATTTTTTTTCTTGATATGTGTTTTTAAGTTTAACTAAATTTTTGCTTAGTATACTGTCCGTATAAATGGTATAGATTATATTCAAGGCTTAGACAAAAGAAATCGTAAGGGTTACTGAGTATGATTAAAAATGGATTAAAGATGATTTTTAAATGAGTTATGTAGTTTTACGCTAGTCCACTAAGATATATTTGTTGAATATAGATAAAATTGTGCATAGGGTCAAGCAAAGAAATTTATAACATGATCGTCTATGGATGCTATATATCTTTGAAAGTGTGATTTCAGTAAGCGAGTTTTAGTTTTAATTAAATTTTAGCTCAATGTTTTGTTTAGATGTATATAAAGATAGTAGGAAAAATACGGGGTTGTACTGTACAGTATTCAAATATTCTTCCGTTCATTGATATAAATTGATGAAAGTGAAACACTAATCTATTATCCGTTTTTAACTCTTTTATTCATAGCGGAAAAGTGTTTATGAATTCGGTCTGTCTGTTTATTTGTTCATTTGCCTATTTGCCTGCCCGAATCTTCCATTAATATAGTTGGATTGACCTGTAATTAATGTATGTTTTTGATATTTACAATGGAACGTTCAGTATAGTTTGTAGCGTCAATAGTTTATTTACAGAGATTCCGTAAAAGAAACTGCTTGCGATAGAGATAGATTTTAAAAGATCGTGCTTTAAAATATTTTTAAAGGTCACATTAATTTAGTCAAATAAGGTATATTTTGTAAACAAATTGCATTTGAAAGCAGAATCGTTACATATACCGTGGTGTAAAAATTAAAAATGTGCGATGTTTAGAAATTTGAAAAATCGCTGTAGAAAAATAGTAAACCGAAATTTTATCGTCAAATGTTACCATTCGTAAAATGACGTCAGCTTATGGACGGATACATTTGACCTGTATAGTATAGAGGCCGAACACATAACATTATCAACTTTTTGACAGTTTTGGATTCTTGCCCCGTTACGATATCATAAATTATCATTTATCGAATTCCCTTTAATAATACGCAATAATTAATTAATAGTAATAATAAAAGAGTGTTAAATGCATTTGTTAAATTGAAAAACATATTATAATGGATGTTTAATTGACACTAATGAATGGAAAATTGTATAGTTACATCAATTAATTCTATTAATATAATTTAATTAATTTACATGAATAAATTGTACCTAACTTTTCATAAATTGGAGACCTATAGTACTATTTTTAAGTATATAGGGTAATTATATTAATTATCTATTTTTAAATCTTAAATCATCTAATATTAAGATATTGAGTTTAGCTTAGAATAGTCAAATTAAATGATTTTGTTTTAAATCTTAATAGGGTAAACTGTGGTGTACGGTTTAATTTTTGTGTTATCACATTACTCTGTTTTTAATTCATTTATTTATATATCATTATTATATTGATGATATATATATATTTTTTAAAATTTTCCCTTTTCATTTTGCTATCCAATTTGATTGTTTTGATTTGTCTTGTTTTTGATTTTTTTTTCTTCATTTGGTTTTGGTTTTGTGTGTGCTGGCAGTCCCAAATTTTTATTGTTTTGCTTTTTCATGGCAAATATGAAGTTGAAACCATACATTTCATTTGTAGTTCCAAAGTATTTGGGAGATTCTGCTGAAGATTCTGCTTTGGCTCTACAAATTCCATTTGTATTCATATTAATTATTTATATTTTTCCTTCCATGTTCAATGTGCTATAAGTTATTAAATTCAATGGTTCATATATTGTAATAGTATTAATGGTTTTTTAGGTAGCTTTCATCACAAAAGCAAAAACCTACCTATTGCAGCCGTCCGAAGGAAAACACTTCCAGAACATTTTGGTATATTTTCACTGATCATGACCACCCCAGACCTCAAAACCACCCTCCATTCAAATGTTGACACACACATATATATATATATGTATATATATATATATATATATATGTATCGTCGACCAGCATCATCTGCCGTTTTGTTTCAAAATGGCAGCCATTTAAAAAAATTAAAAATTTTAAAATTTAAAATGAAGTGCAAAAAAATTAAAAGTAAAAAATAATTTTATTTTATGCGTTAAAACTTAAAACAGCAATTCCAGAGCATTTTTTATTTTGTCTATATCTTAAAAAATGATTGAGTTATAGCATTTTGAAATTTTCTTATGGCTGACATTTAAAACGATATGATTTTTGTCACGTGATAATACGCGTATTTATGAATCAATTTGGATGTAACTTGGTGTGTACATAGTACATAATAAAGCCTGGACCGGGTTCGTTAGCCAGTTCCATCCGCCATCTTGTTTCAAAATGGTGGCCATTTAAATTTTTTTAAAATTTAAAATTTAAAATTAAGCACAAATAGTGAGAAACTGAAAATTATTTTTCTTTTATGCATTTTACCTTGATACAAAGATTCCAGAGCATTTTTTGTTTTGTCTGTATCTTAAAAAATGGCTGAGTTATAGTACTTTTAATTTCTAGTGTTGCTCACATTTTGAAATGACCTGATTTTCGTCACGTGATAACACGCGTATTTATAAGCCGATTTGGATGAAACTTGGTGCGTACATAGTACATACCGATGTCTGGACCGAGTTCGTTGACCAGTTCCATCAACCATCTTGTTTCAAAATGGCGGAATATTATTTTTTTTTTAATTTAAATTTTAAAATTAGGTGGAAAAAAAAAAAAGAAATTAGAAAAGATTATTTTGTGTGTTTGACCTTGGTGCATAGATTCCAGAGCATTTTTTGTTTTATCTGTATCTTGAAAAAGGCTAAATTATAGCACTTTCAATATCCAGTGTAGTTGACATTTGGAAACGGTCTGAAATATGTCATGCGATAATTGTGTGTACGTAGTACCGTGTGTTCATAGTAAAAATTGACCAAGTTCACCTACCAACTTCATCTGCCCTCTTCTTTCAAAATGGCGGCCATTTAAGTTTGTCAAAAATCTCTTAAATGTATAATGATGTACATACAAAAAATTAGAAATTCAAAAAAGGTTCTTTCTAAAGTATTTATCTTAATAATGAATTCCGGAATATTTTTTGCTTTGTCTTTACTTTAAAAAAAGCCTGATATAAATAGCAGTTTGAATTTCTAATGTGGGTGACATTTAAAAAAAGAAAAAAAATCAATTTGACCGCGACAGCACTCGTATATATTAATCGATTTCAACATGAGTGTTCATGTTCTCAGGAATTAAGATTTCGACCAAGCTTATTGGTTTCTTTCGTCCATCATGTTGCTTTAAAATGACATACACTTCATGATATCGTGGAATTTGGCGACTCTCTAAATCGCTTAAAATAAAACCAGGTTGAATAAAAATCGACTAATTTCTAAATATTCCAATTAATATTCATTATTGACAAAAACTAGTATTCAATCTTATAAAATCGGGTTCCACTGATTTGAGCTTCGTATATTTGAAAAATATAACTTAATTTAAAATAAATAAATAAATAAATAAGTATGTGAAGCTACCTCTTCCTCCCGACACTGCCGGAAGGACTTTATATATGTATATATATAATTTTAGATAAAATATATATACTTTTAGAAATAAAACCAAAGTAACTCAGATATTATCATAACAATAAACCAATGAAACTAGTGTTTATACTGTCATCCTATTTAAATCATTTGAAGTTTGATATGATATAGAAAGCAGATTACCAAAATTATGAAAGGCAAATGGATAAATAGACAGTAGAAGGCTGTTTTATTAAACTACTCATCAAGGATGCATAGTTTAATAAAAAAGCAAAAACATCCAACCAGTTTCTGTTATAGATCGTGCTTAAGCTGAGAAATTATACCCATAATGCACCCGACTGGTTGAATTTTATTTACTATTTCAAATTAGGAAAAGAGGATATATATATATATATATATATATATATATATATATATATATATATATATATATATATATATATATATATATATATATATTCTTTGTTTTTTTCATACGATTGCAATGACATTTCTTATTCAAAGATTTTATTGATTTAAGTATAGAAAAGTCAATAAAATATGACTATTATACATGAAATAACTTTACATTAAATAGCACTTTAAGGAAATAATATCTAAATGTATTTAATTATAGCTTTTTGTTACATAATGCATTTATTAGCAATATTTTCTTCTTGAACTTGCCCACTGTATTGTGAGGGAGTAAACAGAATTTCTTATCAACAAAACAGGTGGTCAACATTCTTCCTCCCCTCCCCCCTTTTTATTTTTCTTTATTTTTTCTTTTTACTAGTAAAAATAACATGTTATATTTCAAACTGGTTTCCTTAACAGAAGAAAATTTTATCTTGACCAAAAATGATAACGATATCAAAAGACAAACTAGAAATATTTTATTATATTAGGTGCCGACAGCCCCCCCCCCCCCACCTCTCCTCCTAAAATTATATTGTTATATCTGTACAGCCACATAGATAGATATTTATTGAATAACATATTGGAAAATTAGTACTAAATTTTTTCTAACATGAACTCGAAATTTCTGAATAAAAAACCGCTAGATTTAACAACACGCTTACGGCCAGTATAATTTTAACAAGTTGCACATTCAATAAAATTTTTAACTTTCTTCTCGTGAAAGGGATTTTCGAAATGTTACTGTGCTTTGGCAATTTTTTTTAGGCTAATCATATCCTGGCAGTGCAGGCATAATTTCACATAAATTAATATTTATATATAATGTCTGTATAAATATTAATAATTCTCAGAAATTTTAAATGCCTATGTCTGTTATGTCTATATTATAAAGGACAAACGTATCTGTGCGTAACGCATGCGTTATTTTGCGAATGGCAACACTTTGCCCCGTAATTTCGGTTTTGCAATTTTTGCTACTGGAAATTTTACACTTCTACGCATAGCACATTTTAAATTTTTATACCGTCGTATAGAGAAAAAAATGTACTTTTAAAAGCAATTTGTTTGAAACCTGTATCTCAATTTATTTTTGAGATATTAATTTTTTTTTTTTTTTAGTTTTTAGTTCCAATTTTGTAATTGTGGTAACAGAATCACTCCATTTTCTTTGTAAAATTGGAAATTAAAATACGCAACACTTTAAAATGCAAGTTTTGCTACTGAAAATTTTGCACTTCTCAACATCCTACATTTTAAATTTTTACACCGTTATATATAGAAAAAAAATGTACTTTTAAATGCAATTTGTTTCACAGCTGTATCTCAGTTAAATTTTGTGATATTACTTTTTTTTTTATAATTTTTAGTACCAATTTTGTAATTGTGGCAACAGAAACACTTTAGCTTCTCTTAAAATTGAAATAAATAAATAAATAAATAAATAAAATGCGTATTCTATTTCAAAAATATCGTCTGATATAAAATCCGGTAAATTTCGTTTTTATTGCGTTTAATAATTTGGATAATTGAGATCTAAAGTATTTTGTTCATTTTAGCGTAGAATAATATTTGTTCGAGAGTTACACTGACCAATATAAGATGCATTTTTTACTTTAACTAATTTTGTCGATTTATTATAAATCAATGAAACAGTTGTTTCTTAAAGATTTTCTTTCGTCGAATATAGACGGGTTCCACCTCGTATTAGTAAAACCCATTTAATGGCATTGTACAGTTGAGTAAATACGTTCACAAGCTATACATGATTTGAATGCTAATTTTCATATTTTTTTTATAAGTTGTACTCTAAGAATTTTATCTTTGAATAAAAAAAGATATTTTATTAAGATTTCCTGATTGGCAACTTCTGTAGGCTTTCAATTAAAAAATAATAATAAAGATAGATTATGTTAATGTAATACATCTTTTGCTTTAAAACATTGATTTAGATAAATATATCTAAAATTAATCAGATTTTCTGATAGGATGTTTCCGTGCGCTTATTGATCTAAAAAAAGTAGATTCAGATTAAACTAGTGCAATTTTGCTTTAACGCATAGTTTTAGATAAAAAATAATCAAAATTAATTAGATTTTTCTACTATTAACTACTTTTGGAACTAAACAATAAGAATGTCATTAATCCTTTCGGGTCTGGTGTACTACTAATAGTACATCATCTTTCAACTAACATATTTTTCCAGTACCCTCATAGCATGCATGTTCACAGTGACGTCACAATGACGTCCCTGTGAGTCACTTTGGTCACATCACATCTGTGACGAAAATGCCACCACTCAGTGACGTCACATTGTGACTGAGATGTGACTTTCTAAAAAAATTTTCACAGTTCGTCACAATGTTAATGTCAAAGTAGTCACAAATGACACACTTTTCACAAATTGGTCACATTGTGACGTCACAAAGTGGTCACAATGTGACGTCACAAAAAAGCTCTAAAACGTCCATAACGACTTCACATTTTAGGGTACACATTTTAGGGTACACACTTACGGGTAAATACCCGTAAGACATGGTGACGTCACTGCAACGTCCTTGTGAAGTCACATTGTGACTTTGTGACCAGTGATTGTCGACGTGACGTCACGTGACGTCGATGTGAAGTCACAGTGACTAAAATGTGAAGTCGTTATGGCCGTTTTAGAGCTTTTTTGTGACGTCACATTGTGACCACTTTGTGACGTCACAATGTGACCAATTTGTGAAAAGTGTGTCATTTGTGACTACTTTGACATTAACATTGCGACGAACTGTGAAATTTTTTTTAGAAAGTCACATCTCAGTCACAATGTGACGTCACTGAGTGGTGGCATATTCGTCAGAGATGTGATGTGACCAAAGTGACTCACAGGGACGTCATTGTGACGTCACTGTGAACATGCATGCTATGAGGGTAGTTATTGCTTTCAAAGAGCCTCATGTTATATTTTAAAGACTCCTCTTCAAAGTGTGTATTTAATTTTTTTACTAAAAGATAACCCTATAAGTCCAGGAACACTCGTTCAAGATGGATGAAGCTTCGAATGCATGTCCAGCAGGAAATCTTTTTGAATTTGCTCTCATTATTGATATTATAAATAATTAGACTTATTATTTGAATTTATTTTCGTAAAATAAGTTATTGTAGCTACTGTTTGATGTAATTTCTGTAATCAAAACCATTGAAAAGTTATGATTTATCAATCTTTGAATATGTGTACTTTTAGTAGTACATTTATCTTTAAAGGAATTAATTTTACTAAAATATGCACATTGTATTTATCAATTTTTAAAAATGAAATTTGTAGAAATTTAAGTTGTATATTTCTGTTTTACAACAATATTTCCCATTATTTTTGTTATATAATACTGTTATGCAATATTATTAACCTATAATTTGTTAAAAAAAAAAAAAAAAAAAAAGAAGAAAGAAAAAAGAAAAAAACCCAGTTGAACATCAGTTGAAAGCGCTCACTTTCAAAAAACAAAATGCGCTTAAGTAAAAAACTCCTCCGAGTAAAAAAAAAAAAAAAAAAGTTTAAACCATCATTTTGCTCAATTGAACATGTAAGATAAGATAGTATTGGCCATATAACAGAGAGAAACAAGGTGCAAATTAGGAGGTTTAGGTTTGGTTTAGGTTTATTTTTGTCGTCCGATTATCTACACTAATGGGATATAGGACCTGGGGGGAGTGCCCTTCGTGAGGGTCTTTCTAAGGGAACCTAACCCGTATTTACGCAAGGTTCGAAGAAAACCGCGAAAACTCCGAACGGTTAGGCCGACAGCCGCGATTGGGTTCGAACCCAGCACCTGCCGTCTACCAGTAGAGAGGTCTGAACCTCTCGGCCACTGGTGGGGCGCAAGTTAGGAGGATGTAACTTTAGAAAAACATCTTTTTCTGAAAAATGCAACGTCTACTTATGCTTCCATGGTGACAAAAAATTGCTTAAAAACTTTTCTTAACGAATAAGAGAGGTCATCAGAATATACCAACAAATGAAAATTTTATTTTATTTTATTTTATTTTTTATTTATTTTATTTTTTTATTTTTTATTTTTTTGTTTTGTTTTTTTTGCAATTTTTACCCTTTTTTTTTTTTTTTTTTTTTTTTTCTGTTTAGAAGTGTACATTTAGTGTCAAAGCTTGTGAATTATGTAATGCTAATTGCATATTTTTAAATATATCTTTTGCATTTTTCATATGACTTTCAAAATTTCGATTTGTAATTGTACATTTATCTTTATCAGCGTATTGTACTAATCATAGAATACCCGTAAATGACAACTTGTTCCTCGAAAGACCACTGTACTATTAATAGTACACAATGTAATTCCTTAAATAATTATAATATTTTAATAAAACTTAATTTTTGCTTTCAGGGCAATTTTTTTACATGTTTAAACCCAAAAAAGCTTTTTTGGAGTGTAAAAAATAATTTAGACCCAAAAGGGTTAATATAGACTATAAAGCAAGAACTAGTTCTGATTAAAAAATTGCTTAAGTTTGGGCGCGATTTAGTTTTACGATTAAATTTACGTTTTTTGAAAAACGATGGAAATGATTGTTAAAAAGGGTTGCAGATTTTTCAAGTTTATTTTAAATCATTTTACTAATGCATTAACAAACTCACGTGTTTTTCCTACCTTCTTTTTAAAGTAATTACGTATAAATAACCTATAGCGTGCTAATTTAAATCAAACACAAATCCCATTTCTGTGTGATTATTGTCAGCATTGATTATATCTCTCAGCTTTTCTGTAATGAAGCATAGGGTTTTATAAGTCAGAGAGAGCTGCTAACGACTTAGGATATTGAAGAGAGCGCGAAAATTCTTTTTAAAATTAGCTCGTGAAAGAAAGATTTCAACAAAATGCATCCGCGACACAAAGAACCCGTAATTTAAAACGCATCGTCCTTTGACTCCGAGTGGCACATGGCATTTTGCCTATGGAAATAAGCTTAATTTAAGAGAAAATGTTCTTTCGGCAAATCGAAAAATCAGATGGTAGAGATTAAGGTTTCTTTTTTTTCCTAGATTTTTTTCTTTTCGAATCGTTAAAAATTGCTGGATTCAGAATTGTAATATTTATAAAAAGAAATAATAACCAGGATGATTCACCGGTGTGCTTGAAATTGAAATAGTGATGAAATTTGATTTAATTATTTTATCATAATTATTTTTTTAATTGAATTACTTTGATAATTTTCAGTTTAGTGAGATAATGTTCTTTCGGCAAATTGAAAAATCAAATGGTAAAAATTAGTTTTTTTTTTTTCTTTTTTTTTCCGAATTGTTAAAAATTGCTGGATTTAGAATTATAATATTTATGAAAAGAAGTAATAATCAGGATTAATCACTTTCAGGATGATTACCGGGGAGTTTGAAATAGGGATAATGATAAAATTTGATTTAATTATTTTACCATAGTTATTTTTTATTGAATTATTTTGATAATTTTCAGTTTAATGAGATAATTGTTCTTTCGGCAAATCGAAAAATCAGATAGTAAAAATGAAGTTTTTTTCCCCTGAATCGTCAAAAATTGCTGGATTTAGAATTATAATATTTATGAAAAGAAGTAATAATCAGCATGATTCACCGGGTGTTTGAAATAGAAATAGTGATGAAATTTGATTTATTTATTTTATCATAGTTATTTATTTTTTTATTGAATTATTTTGATAATTTTCAGTTTAATGAGATAATTGTTCTTTCGGCAAATCGAAATCAGATGGTACAGATTAAGTCTTTTTTTCTTTACGAATCATTAAAAAATTCTGGATTCAGAATTATAATATTTATGAAAAAAAGTAATAACCAGGATGATTCACCGGGGTGCTTGAAATTGTAATAGTGATGAAATTTGATTTAATTATTTTATCATAATTATTTTTTTATTGAATTATTTTGATAATTTTCAGTTTAGTCAGATAATGTTCTTTCGGAAATTCGAAATATAAGATGGTAAAATATTTCTCCGAATAGTAAAAAATTGCTAGATTTAGAATTATAATATTTATGAAAAGAAGTAATAACCAGGATGATTCACCGGTGTGCTTGAAATTGAAATAGTGATGAAATTTGACTTAATTATATTATCATAATTCTTTTTTTCTATTGAATTATTTTGATAAAATTTCAGTTTAGTGAAATAGTTATTCTTTCGGCAAATCGAAAAATCGGATGGTAGCGATTGATTTTTTCCCCCTAGTTTTTTTTTTCTTTCAGAATCGTTAAACATTGCTGGATTCAAAATTATAATATTTATGAAAAGAAGTAATAAGCAGCATTTTTCACTAAAGTGCTTGAAATGGAAATAGTGATGAAATTTGATTTAATTATTTTATCATAATTATTATCTTCTTTTCTGTTGAATCATTTTGATAATTTTCAGTTTAATGAGATATTTGACAAAAGAAATACTGTAAATATGTAACAAAATGGCACCTTGTATTAATATGTTATTTCTAATTCTTAAAAGTGTAATGACGATTTTAAAAACAGAAAAATAGTTTTATTTTGTCACATTTTTTAACTCATCGAAGTGTCATTTTCAAAACAAATTTAAAATGATATTCTAAAGTTGCATATTCTAAGGTGCATTGAACTAAAACGCATTCATTCAGTTCTTCATGTGCCGCAAGTTATTTATTTATTTATTTATTTTTACTTGTATTTTAATTTCTATTTTTTGAAATAATTGAACCAGTCGGCCACAGTTCCGGTACATTTATTTTGATTTTGTACTTTGATTTGCATTAAACTGAAATGATATTATTCCGTTCTTCACCTGACGCACGTAATTTTTTTTTATTTAAGTTGGATTTTAAATCTCTATTTTTTGAAACATTGCGCAACTCGTGCCACAGTTTTGGTAAGTTCAATAATTTTGTATTGCTACATATAGACATTATTACGTGGATATTTTCTTACAGACATCTATATGTAACAATAAAAAATCCTTCAACCTACCAAAACTGTGGTACGAGTTGCTTAATAATTTCAAAAAATAGAAATTAAAATACAAGCAGTAAAAAAATAACGTGCGCCGCATGAAAATCTGAATGATGGCGTTTTATTCATATGCACCTTAGATCGCGCAACATTGGAGTATCATTAGGTGCATTCGTAATTATGTAAATATGTAGCACTTATTGTTGTCGTTCAGTCTGTCCGTCTATCCGTCCGTCCGCATATAACAACGCAGAAACTACCCAACCGAATTATTTGAAATTTAAAATATATAATTATTACATAATTTTGTCGAGTCATTTCAAATTTTATGAAAATCGGCCGCATAGATCAATTACAAAGACAATAAATAACTCGACAAAATTATTTAATAATTATGTATTTTAAATTTCAAGTGATTAAAATGCATTTGAAACTTTTTTATCCATTGATTGTAATGTAATGGAATACTTTTGATTGTTCCCGCAATTGATCTATGCATACCATTTTCATAAAATTTGCAATGACTGGACAAAATTATGTAACAATTATATATTTTAAACTTCAAACGATTCGGTTGGGTAGTTTTTGCGTAGTTATATGCGGACAGACGGACGGAGGGACTGAACGAAAATTATAGGTGCTACGTATTTACATAATTACGAACGCACTTAAAAGGGTTGGTGAATAAATTTTAAAGAAATTAGAAACATTGACTTGGAAAAGGTATTGCACAAACCCAGAAAAATTCAACATGTGTCAAAGTTGATAGATAAATTTGTATCAAACGAACAATAACATTTAAAATGAGACAAAAAACCATCAAAAATAGATATTTTATTTTTGCCTAAAAATTAGATAATCTGGGTGTTTAAATACATATTCTTGTGTCAAAATTAAGTTCCGGATTACAGTTTTTATTTTGTTATTCCAAAACAGAGATGACTACTTAAGTTTATTTATTTAATATAAATTGAAAGAAAATATAATTCCAAATCAAATAAATGACTACTTTTTTTCTATGACAATCTGTCATAAAAAAATATCGAGTCTGGTTTTTGGTTCTTTTGACCAATTGTACCAGTGGCAAACACAGAAGCATTTTTAAACTAGGGATTGACCGAAAAAGGTTTTACAAACCAAATTTCAGTAATTTCCCTATTTTCGGCCAAAAGGAAAAGGAAAACAAAAAATATGTATATATTTTAA
Organism: Maratus speculifer; assembly: GCA_964019185.1. NCBI lineage: Eukaryota > Metazoa > Arthropoda > Arachnida > Araneae > Salticidae > Maratus > Maratus speculifer. The sequence goes on along the minus strand of OZ025289.1, from coordinate 420,544,696 downwards.
GTAATTATTACACACATAATTATTAATTATTAGCACATGTTTTTTAAATATATATAATTATTAATTAATTAATTATATGAGTGGTCTAAGTTGACTCTTTTTGCTTCTGACTTAAACTTTATAAAATACATACATAATAAAATTTCATTAATTCAACAACGATACAATCCAGAATGATTTTTTTAACTATACAAATTTCATCTAATTAAAATATATTAGATATTCACACTTATACCTATATAATAAAATTTGATTGATTCAACAACGAAACAATTCAGTATGATTCTCTAATTATACAAATTTCATCTAATTAAAAGTATATTAGATATTCACACTTTGATTTATATAATGTTTTATGTAAATGATCATCTGTTACACCAGAATATAAACTTTTTCAAAGAGTATTCGATAGAATTTTGCAGTTTAAAACTAAAAATTTCCTAGTAAGAATATATTTGTTAAAAACACATAACCTTGCTTATTGGTACACAATTACCAGAACTATGAACTTGAACAATTAAAAATAAAACAAACTATTAAATTAACGTTTCAAGCCGTCTTTAGACGGCTTGAAACGTTAATTTAATAGTGGATGTAAAGAGTAAGTGGAGTAAAAATATGATGGAGTTAAAGTGGATTTAAAAGTGGAGTAAAAATATGATGGTAAAATTACTAAAAATTCAGAGATATTTTTCGAGCTTTGACCAATAATATGAATACAACGATGCATTGGTGCTATCCAGTGAATCTCAAAGATATTTCTAACAAAATAAAATTGAAATGAAACAAAATATTGAATATGTTGCCATCTATGTACGGGGAAAAACTAAAATACTGAAACAGATACAGATTTAAGAGTTTATGATGTTATGCCAGATTTTTGGATGGACTGGGCACACTGGTACTTTTTTTGATTAATACTAAAGGTCCTAAACCTTTTTTCTACAAAAAGCAATTATTTTTTAAAATAATTTTTCAATGCTTTCCCTTTTCTTTGATACAAGATGTTCCAGAACTTTGTGTACAAACTTGGAAAGGAGGCAGAATATATAATTACGAACAATAACTACATGGAAAGGCATCTGAGGAAATCAATAAATATTGCTATACGCGAGTTCTCAATTTCAGCTCATTGGCTTCTTCATTTTAAACGCAGGACCGACTGCATGCGATCAACATTAATGGTGCAAATGCTGAGTTGGTATATATCCGGTAGCCAACGGAAATGGATGCGCAGCTTTTTAATTGTATTGGAGAAGATATCGAACGAGACTCCAGGTCTAATCATCAGTGTTAGCTCGGGTACATCGAAGCTGCAAACACTGCGGAGTATGGATCCTTCACAGCAACGATACAGGGTATGGGCAACTGGGTATGGTGGATAACGGAGAAGACAGTTTAGTCGGGCCATACATCTTAACACCTCGACTGGACGTTCAGAACTATCTCGTCTTTATTCAGGAGAGTTAAGCTGGAAATGCTTAGTGACATCTCGGCATATATTCAATGTGAAATATGGTTTCAACATGATGGGGCACTATCTCATCACACAAGCCTCATAAGTGGCCGTTTGAACTGAACATTTGGGAACAATTGGATTGTGTGTGGCTGTTCAGTCTCATACTTCCATTTAGATTATCGGATTTATTTTCTCTGGTGTGCCATAGAAAACAACATGCTTGAAAATTTTCAAATGGACCTGGTGCCACGAATCTCCATTCCTGCTGCTACGATTTACGAAACGTCAAGTATTTTTGAAAGTGTTCGCTAATCCGCGTAGCGAAGCCATTATGCTCGTAGTACAGTTTCGAACATTTACTTTGATGTTTGTAAATATATGTTGTACGCTTTTGTTGCATAATACAGCATTTTACACTGGTTTCTGTATCACGTTTTTACTGAATATTTGTGATTATCAGGTGAGGGTGACGTTTCCGTCCATGCTTTTCTTATTTAATTACGATTTTTAATGATGTTCTCTACCCACTGCTTTAAGTTTTCACACAAAATTCCAAGATACTCTATACACTTTCAAGGGAAGACAAAACCGTCGTCTTGATATTTATAATTACTAATTTTAAATCATGTTAAATATTCTACATATTTGCACACGAAATTCCAGGTCACGCTGTGTATTTTTAGGGGAAGAAAAATCTGTCTTGATATTTATAATTACTGTTTTTTAATTATATTAAAACATCTTAAATGCCGTTTCTGTAGTCAAAAGTTTTTTTTCCGTGTATTTCTATTTGTGCCGTAGTGGTGTTATTATTCCTTAATGTTCAGCACTAAATAGACATTTTCCTAAATAACTTAAATTTGCACTATTTCTACGTTAAAAAAAATCTTTTATCATCAAGAAAACCACTGACTTATTAAAGATTGATTTTTTTTTCTTGAAACCTTGGGAATACTGCTTTATTATATTTGCTAAGTTATATACTTGTCATATAGCTAATACAGTGCGTCCCAACTAAATAAAACCAACTTGATTTTGTACCATAATTCGACAGGAAACAAAACCATCTGAAAGAAACAAATATATTAAGAAAGACTGCATATTAAGAAATGCATATTTACAAGGAATAACTCCCACGCTGCTTCACTAGGTCAGGAAAAAAATGAATGCATAAAAAAGAGGGAGAAAAAGTGTCCCGCCGAAATAAATCCACTCTTGTTAATAGCCAATATATCCGCCATGCGTATATATGACTTGATATATATGATGTGGCGTACTATTCACTAATCACTGGAAGACATTAGCATCAATATTACCCCAGGCATCAATGATGAAGGCCTTCAATTGAAATACCTGCCATTGGTGTTTAAAGCTCTACTGAGGATACCTCACACATTTTCTTGGGGATTTAGATGAAGTTACAAGGCAGGCCATTGAATGAAATGTCCTTAATTATCCAAAAAAATATTCCAGGAGGATTTTTCAAAGGTTATGGGATTGTTTTCTCGCTGGAAAATCTAATTTAATCAACCAATTCTCTCTTCAGTTGGCAAGAAATGGGTTTCTCGCAATTCTTGATAATTATTAGGCAAGATACTGTCTGAGGGAAGAGCGAAGTTAAGTTTATCAACATAGCAAAGTTTCTCAACACTACTAATAAGCCTCTATCGTGCTGTCTTTTGGAGAAAATTTTCTCTCGTTTCTTCATAACATTCCAATAGAAAGCAAGACAGTCTGAGCCACCAAACCAATTTTTTTCTCATCTGGGAATAAAATAAAATGCCCCTGTCTCTTCCATTTTTGATGGTATTTGGCCCTATCGACTCTAAGTTGCTTGTGGATAGTTTTCAACATGGGCAGGCTCAGCATGGGGAAGTGAAGGCTTATTAATGATGTTTGAAAGCTTCTACTATGGTGGTAAACTTAACCTGGCTCTTCCCCCAGACTGTATTTTGACTACCAATTAACAAGAATTACCATAAACCACTTTAATGTCAACCGAAAAGAGGATTGGTGGACTAAATTGGATTTTCCAGGCGGAAAACGAACCACAACCTTTGCAAAATCCTTTGAGGAATGTTTTTTGAATAATTAAGGACATGTCATGGAATGCCTTGCCCTGTACCTTCATCTAAAACCCCGAGAAAATGTGTGAGGTATCCTCAGTAGAGCTTTAAGCGCCAATGGCAGGTAGTTCAAGTTTGTGGCAGAACTGAAGGTTGTCAGAATTGAGGCCTGGGGTAATATTGATGCTAATGTATCAACCGACGTTGCCTTGTCGGTCCGAGTTGCCTCATCGACATTCAGTAGGTCGATGGTCATATTTAGGTATGCCGTCTTCTATGCGAACTGTTACTCCCCCTTATACAACAAGTCATATGCAGGCTGGTTGCGGCGGAGCGTTCTCATAGGTGTCCCTGTGGTTGTTGTATAACAGACCATGAACTTCACAGAATATCTGAACACCAATGGTAGTCGTTTATACAATTACAAGATATCTCTCTTCCGATATGGAAATGAAGTCTTTATTCAAGACAACGTTCCATGTCACATGACTAGAACTGTGCTTAATTGATTGAAGAAATTTAATACTGAATTCCAGTTAACGTCCTGGTCGTCTAACTTGGAGGATTTTAAACCGGCAGAGTAGATTTCGGATATTATTCAACGGCAGTCCAGAGCTCAAAAACAACCAACTTGAAATATTCCGGACATACATGACCGCTGTTTGAACAACTATTACAGTTTATTTCTGTTCATCAACCAAGAACTTGTGGAATCCATACTAATGCGGTTTGCTGCTCAAAGCTTTCTTGTTTGGAGCTTTCTTGCAGTTTTGCGCGTCAAAGATGGGCCAACACATTATTGGATAGGTGGTCAAAATGTTTTGGCTCTTGAGTGTATGTACTTATACTGTATATATACACACGCATACATAAATATCCACATATAATTTATGTATATATATATTTTATATATAACACTGACAATCGGCTAATCGAAAAGTACCGATCATTTTAACTCTAAGTTAAATTCAAAGAATTGCACTATATTCGTAACTGATTTTGCGTAATAGTGCTATTTAAAATAATATATTAGGAAATATCAAAAAACGTTTTGTAATGGCTACAGCTCACCAGTTTGATAATAAAGTTAACTTTTTTATTTCATGCAAAATAATGAATGATATTTTATACAGGATGTCCACTCTCAACGGTGGCCAATGGCTAATTTCTAAACCGTTAGTCATAGACATATAATTTCAGTTGCAAAAATGCTTTAAAAAAGGCAAAGAAGTATTTTTTAAGCGATTTAGGTCAAAAAATTTTTATTGAAAAATTATGAAAATTAAATTTTTATACGGTCTCTTGGTCCTATAAATGATATTTAGTAAATTTTTACCTCTGCTCTAACAAGTAAGACAAAAAAAGCCCCAGTCCTGTGCTATTAAAACTGACCGTGTAATAGCTGTTTAAAGTTGAAGGTTTTTTTTTTTTTTTTTTTTTTTTTTTTTTTTTTTTTTTTTTTTCTAGAAAACTGATACATATTTGAAGTTCTATTTGACTGCTTAACCTAATAGAATTTAGTCTAGTCCTGTAAAATAAATAAATGATATGTGCCTAAAATCGTATTAACATTACATTGTCATTGGATATAAATAAATGTGTGAATTGAACCTCGATCGGATATTTGGTGAGATAAAATTTGAAAACAAATTTTGAATTAGAAAAACATACATGCGAATGTTATACGTAAAATAAAAGCTTATGGAAAAAACACGCCTTTTTAAAATAAAATCATGAAAAGAAACAGCTTTATTTTCTTACAAAATAAAACATATTTAAAAAAACAATTGTGAATGTGAATTTCAAAACTCGCCTTTTCTCTTTTATTTTCTCTAACAGTCTATACCAATTTGCACTAATATAACACTAAAATCTCTAAATTTATAATAAAAAACCAAGGAACGCATTTTAAAGATTTTCGCGATTTCCCAAAATTTGATTTTCTCGATAAAGAAAATTTCAAAACTCACGTCTCCAATTATTTTAACCAATCTGAATTAAATTAATAAAAATAAAAACCGCCGTGAAACTTAAACAATGGTAGAGCACCTTCAGTTAAATCGCTTTAAAAATATTTCTTTACCTCATTTAAAACATTTTTGGAACAATATGTCTGTGATAAATGGTTTAGGAATCAGCCATTGGACAGAGTTGAAAATGGACGCCCTTTATAATACTTTAAACACTTAGTGTATGTTCCCTTAAAACTTAGTTCAATTCATCTGTTTTTAGTAACAGAAAAGTGGTTTAAGTCATGGATTTTAACGTTTTGTAACTCTGTTAATTTTAATGTTAGATGAATGGGACCTTTTTTGTATTGCTCTTTAGAGTGGTGGAAAATTTTTACTAAATATCACTTATAGGACCGGGACCATATAAAAAGTTAATTTTCGTAACTTTTGATAAAAAAAAAAAAAAATCTGATCTAAATCTCTTAAAAAAATAATTCTTTACCTTTTTAAAAGTATTTTTGCAATTGGATCTATACGTCTATCACTAACGGTTTAGAAATTAGCCATTGGCCGCCGTTGAGAGTGGACACCCTGTATAAAAAATTGTATTACTTTTTGTATGAATTAGTAAATTATAAGATGGGTAACTACTTTTATTTAACAAGTGAGAAATGCAATTCTTTAATAAATGAAGAGGAAATAACGAAACGTAATAATTAAAAACAAACTTCATTTTAGATGGTTAAACCGCTATGATATCACACCATAAGAGGTGAAAAAACTTTTAAAAACTCCATTATCTGCAGAAAAAAATAAATTCTTCAGTTTGATACTTTTGACGAACTTTTCAGTGTTATACATGATGTCCATATAGCTAGTGGCCATGAAAGAAGACTGTGAGTGATTAAAAAAGTGAATTGTAAGTACAAGATTGTAACCGTAAAATCTATTATTATGTGTTTGAGACTATCTGAACCATATTAGAAAAAAAAAAGTTTTAACCCTTTGTGACGTAGAGTACATTAATTGCTTAAGTGTTGAAAAGAATGACTGTCACTGGAGTTTGAAAACAACTTTATTTGTAAATTTAAAAAAAAACTATGTTTCACGCATTTAATAAACCAAATTTTATTTTATCAAAATTCCGGTGCCAATGTTGTGTTTTAAAATTAAAATTAAGTGGTTCCATAGATATACCACCGCCCCTCAATTAACATTAATTATTTTTCAACTCCCCTAAAAAAGATGGTCTATTGAAGCTGTTTGTACAAAAATAAAATAAATTCCCCATGAAAAACCTACCTGATTGTAATAAAGGTCTCTGCTGATAGTGAAATAAAATTTATTTTAGTGTAGTAGAGATAAAGGAACATTTGAACAGTTCACATAAATATAGGTTCTTTTCAAAACTGGGTTAATTTCTATAAACAAAAAGTACTTACTCAATATAGTAAACAGAACTTTTTTTCTTCACATGGTAATTTTTATTAATCATCTTTATACTTAGTGTTACTTTTTTAAATAGTTTTATAAATTCAAAAAATTCTTCACATGTGCCTCAACGACGGGGTAGTTATGAAAACACGTGGGGCACAAGTGAGCACAAGAAAAAAATATTCTTTGGCATGTTTTTTATACTCTTATTCATTTGTCATCATAATTATTAGTTATATTATCTGCTAAATTCATCATAAAGAAAAATATAGATATATATTTCTCTAGTTTCTAGATGATATGTTTAAACAAAAGATTATAAAATTTAAATAATTAGATTGAAAGGGGGAGGTTTAGATGATTGATTAAATATTGTTACAATAAAATAAAAGAATAAAGAAGTAAATTTGAAAAAAAAAAAAAAAAAAAAAGAAGAAGAAGAAGAAGAATTGAAGCTTTTAAACTTTGGTTATAGGCAGACATGCCAACCTCCGGCTTTTTAAAAATCAGACAATTATACTTCTAACCAGAAATTTATTGAGTCAACGAAATTATGTAAATTTCAAATGACCCTCTGAGTTAATACTAGACACTTCTAATTAAATAATTTTTCTGGTTCAAAGTGCGTTTTCATGAATTAACAAAAGCCGGAGGTTGGCAACTCTGGTTATAGGGTTTTTGTTTGAGGGAGATTTTAACCCCTTCGCGACGAGAGACTTTTACGAAATTTTTAATGTTTTGTCACCAGTTTTTAAAAGCAGAAATTTATGCCTTTTTAAATCGAGAAATTGCTCCGATTAAATAAGGCAAATTTTACAGTATAATTTTACTGATGGTGATAGATGCGGATTCTTAAGCCTTTTTGTGGCACGTATACGCGTCGCTCGTTTCCAAGGGGTTAACGTGGGGGCATTTAGATAATATTTATCGAAAATCTGTGGAGTAAGGAAAGATTCCCAGCCCTATGCATTTGCCTTATTTACTTCTAAATTAATGATAAAGAGTTGTGTTTTAATGATTTTTTTTAAGCTCCGTTATAAGATACCCCCAAATTTATCTTCTTTTGCTTTTGAAAAAAGGAAGGCGGGCGCTTACAATTGGAATTTTACGGTAGTTATCAGTTTAAAAATTTTACTTTCTTAAAATTGTACTAATATCTATCTCCATTCAAAGCATCATATACATAGCTGTTTTAGAAATGGAAGGAAGTAATCGTTGTAAATTTGAAACAAATGAAATACAGCAATTTGTAATGTCATTTAACGTAATACTTTCTTTATTAACAATACATAAAAAAATATTGTTGTAAAACGTTTAGTACGATAATACATAACACTTATCACATTTTAGAAAATATTTAATTTATTTAAATTGTAACTGAACGTAATCGAGCTTGTTGTTCATTATGTACTTGGTGACAAATGTGTGTGTAAAAGTTTCAATACAAATCAATTTTGTAAGAGCGGGGAAATCTCTTCTATTTCAAGAGAATTATAAATATTAAAGCTGACATTATTTCTCACGAAGTTAATTGAAAGAATTCGAAACATAGAATGGTTATTGAGACATTTATGAACTGTTCATATCTGCCGCAACTAGTGTGTTTACAAGTGTCTCATATGGCTTCTAGAGTTATTGATAAATCATTAGAATTTCTCAATTTTAGAAGAAAGAAAACTTTATCAAATGTATTTATTAATATTCATAATATACATTAAAACATTAAATTTTAACGAATTAATAAATTAATAAAGTTTTTCGCTTATCCGGTTTTAACTGAGATTTTACATATGAGATTTATAAACAGTATTTTGACTATCGAAGACATACAAAATGTCAAAGAGCTTCAAAAATGTTTCACTATATGCCTGCAGGTGCTACCATCTTTAGTCTTTTTTTTTTTTTTTCAAATAAAAAAACATATAGTAACTAGTGAAATATTTGTCACTCACATCTGCTCCATGTTCACATGTGCCCCAATGTCCCCTAGCAAAATCATACTTTATTATATACCTTTCTCCGACCTTTACATAGTAATACAGCTAATGAAATAAGATTTTATCTTTTGGATATTTTCACAGCGTATGGAATGTCAAAAATTCCCCATTCCAACAACATGGGGAAACATTGTAATCAAATAATAATTAAAAAAAAAAAAATGTGAAATGTGGAATGCTATAAATGTAGTTCATGGTAAACACAGGCACTATGAGTCACAAAATTAAGTACAGATGAGCTAAGATGTTAAGAACAATAAAGTGGTTGGAAGAATTCAAATTTGTAAAAGCACTGAAAAATGTGGATGACGACCTCGGAAACTCAGTTTTGCTTTAGAGTTTAAATGCAATCTCAAGGATAGACATGAAAAATATAGCATAGTATCTTGAAATCAAATGTTTACAGAGCTGTGTTAAGTGTTCATATGAAACTGTAATCACTAACTTAGTTTTGCCACGTAATTGAACAGTTAACATAACTACTTGAAGAGGGGGGGGGAGGTGACTTAGTAAACATTATAAATATAATGAATTAATAGTTTATATAGAAGATGGAGGGAAAAAATGGAAAACAGAAAGCAACATCACTGAATCAGATGCTTACAAAGCTATGTTAAGTAGTCATATGAAACTGGAAATCATTAATTTAGTTTTACTATGGTATTTAGCTATTTGCATAACTACAAACTAGGACTTAGTAAATGTTATAAATATAGGGAATGCATGGTTAAGGCTTCTGTCCCTGCCCGATAAGACACTCAGGAGCTAATGCTATTCCTATGGGGAGGCTTTTTTCTAATAACTGTTTCGTATTTAATTTTTTTTTTTCATTGGATAGCTGAGGTCCCTCTCAAGATCGCACCTTGATTACTTTTCCAATTTTGGTCACAAGTATTTTTTATAAAGTTACTTTCACTTTCTGAACCGGTTTTGAAAGTGAAAGTAACTTTATAAAAAATATCTGGGACCAAAATAGAAAAAGTGGTCAAGGAGCGATCTTGAGAGGGACTTCAGCTATCCATTGCAAAAAAAATTATTTAAAAATGTCAACATGCGAAAGAGTTATTAGAAAAATGCCTCTCCATAGGAATAGCATTAGCTCGCGAGTGTCTTCGCGGACAGGGACAGGGGCCTTAATGTAGAAGATGGAGACACTAATATCGAACCAACTTTTCAATAAAGATGGCACGGTAATAATAATGCAACAAAAGAACCTGATATTGTCCGAGCCAAAATGAATACAAGATCAATTATAGCCGTCATCTCAAACATTAAATACGATGAATTTTATACATTCGGTAATAATGGGTTAGTAAACTAATAATGTCGTTTAAAAAATTAATTTATCTTAGGAAAGATTTTTTTAAGCATACAAAAAGTAGATACAAAGGAAATAAGGTATTTGAAATGGTATATAAGTAACCTTCTTTTTTAGCTGGAGGACAAGAAATCAGAAAATGCAATTTTTAAAAGACATGTTCTCCAAAGATATGTTTGTACAGTTTCCTTTGTAGTTCAAATTGCTACAACAATGTATCTTACTGTAACAGATGTCCACTTCTTAATATTCGAGACAATTCTGAATCACCAATTACATGAAATTTTTAAAATAAATTAGTTAAGTGTAATGAAATTTTTAAAAAAATGTTTAATATTATACAAAATTAAGTTTAATATTATTCAAGGAATCGTCTAAATATAATATAATGAAACAAATAAGTCTAACTTTAAAAGCATATTATATTTCCCCCTCTTTGTCAAAATTAATCTTGCGTCAAGTTTGTTTTCAGCAAAATAAATGTTGCAAGAAATGGTGGTATATAGAAATCCTTCAAAAATGCTTTTGAATGCAATAAATTGGGGTTCGAACACAAGACTTGTGATACTGCGCCTGTATCACTATCGATCTAACTTCTTCCCTCTCTGCCTCTTAGCAATTTTCTAATTCCTATGTTTATTGATCATTCAATTTTACAAAAAAATTGGGGGGTTTTTTATGTTTACCCTTTAAAATTTTGATACACTAAAACCGATTTTTGTGACGTGCTTCAATAGTAAAGAATACTTGTTGTTTAAAAATATGTTATGAAAACTAAGTATTAATATAGAACACGTTTAAAACCACTTTTATGGTCTTATTCCATTTAATATCGAGCAACAACAGAAAGTAAAACATTATACATTATGAGACAATGTACTACTGCCATATAGCATCCAGCTCCTAATAAAGAACCCTCCAAGGTATTAACCCTAAAGTCACATTATTCTCGCAAATGAAAACACAGCATCCTACTTCATCTTGCTACCGCACATAAAGTCAAAGTTGAAGTCGTGGACCGCATGAAACTCATTAACGGACAGCCCGTCTTTAGCATGAAACTTTCTGGTGCTTAGGCGCACTTTTTTTCGTGCTGCCCTAAGCGCATCACGTTCTTATGGGACGACAGGGTGCCGTAATTTAGAATCATAAACCCATTATGCAAATAGATCCCCCTTCGAAAATCATATTACAACCCTGGCGGAACGGCCAGCCAGACGCCTCTTGATACGCCAAACTGAATTTTTAAGATCCCAAGCAACCCCTCCTACTACGAATTTTATTTTTCTTCCTCTCTCTCATTTCCCCAATGTGTTATCATTATAAGCTCGAGAGGTTGAGTTGAAGTAAGACTTGAGAAATCTTCTGCAAAAAAGAGAAAGAAAATGAAAACGTACCCCCAAAGCGTCAAAACTCTTGGAAACAGTTCAGAGAGTTGCTGCAAAAAAGTAGCAACTTCCAGAAAAATCTTCAGCATAAACGTTTGCCACCATTGGAGCAACGATGCATGTAGGTTGTATGACTCTACAGTCCACCCCCCCCCCTTTTACTTCTCGTGACTTTTTTTCAGTTCAATCGATAAATTTTCAAGAAAGTAGAGTGAGATAGGCTTATGGGGGAGGAGGGGGGCAGGCGCTAAGCAGCAAATGGACACAAAGAACCTTCAATTCCTTCGGGCCGAACTGAACTGAAGAAAAGAGTGTGCTAAGAACGAAGAAAAATGTAGGCGACTGCAAATGTATCCATTTGTATGCCTTTCCATCCATTAATTTCCAGCCCTCCCTACTGGAATTCTCTTCCAGAGATTTCGAGTTTTTAAGTCAAAAGAACTTCTGAAGGACTTTGTGTTTGGATTATATATTAATATCTTGGATCGGTACCTTTTTACCTTTTCGGGATAATGGAATACAAAGGAAAAGTCAAATTTTTCATCCCGTATTTTAATGTGAAAATTGACAAGGAATTTATGCTGCTGTACAAAAGATAATATATTTTAATGCAGTAACAAATGGCTGTTTTAGTTTCCATTGAAATTTTGTTACTATCTGTTAGAGTGCGTGAATCAGTGAAAGCTGCTCCCATTTCGGTATCAGTAAATCTCAAGGAAATCAATTCTTTTATGCGAGTGAATAAGTATAGTAATCGACACTATCAATTCATGGTAAAAAATGAATAAAAATGCATTTAAAAAGTACTCTAATCATATAAAAGATTTACTAACGTAAGTAACAAATATTTTTGAAATAGAATTTATTGTTATTTTTTTTATCTATTGAAGAAGTCATATCATATCAGGATGTTTGATAAAATAGATAAAATTAAATGAAATTCTTTTATAATTCGGACGTGATTTAAAATAAAGTAGTTGCATTTAAGATGTGAAAATATGATGCAATTAAGAATTATATAAGTACGGGTTATGAATATCGCATGCGTAAGTTATTTTAATGCCAGCAGTAAATTGTAAAAGATATTAAAGGAATATGTATTTGAAATCATCGTTATAGCGTTAAATTTTAAGATTTTTTTCTTATTATTTTAAGAAACTTTTTGCGCTCTTTACATTTTTTCTGACGACTAAATTTTTTGCATGAAACTCAGGAAATAAGAATAAATGTATATAAAATTTATACTGAATTGGAAGTTTTAAAATTTTACTCTTTATGCAATTTAACAAACTTTTTGGATAGATTTCTAAAAAGATTAATGCAGTGGTGTAGTCGTAAAGACAGCAGAGGGTATACGGTCTAAGCAGAGGATATACGCTTAAGCCAGAGGGTATACCCTAGAGTATATATACTATAGCTTTTTAGAGAACAGAGGGTATACGGTGTTCCTTAAAAATCCAAAGGGTATAAGGCGTATACCCACGTATACCCTCCACTACACCCCTGGATTAATGTGAGTGAGATGATGCAAAGAAGGAAAAAAAAGATCAATCATTAATAAAAGTAATCAATTTGTATCATTGTAAGTAATTATTGTTAGTAGAATGATACAAAGAAAACTACTCATTAATAAAATTAGTCCATTCGAATGACACCAGAAAGTTAACTTTACGGAGCATTACAGGGTGCTCACATGAAACCTCCTTGATTTCAAATGTTAACTCTGCGGAAACTATGAGTTTTAAAATTTTGAAATTTACGGTATCATGAATAGCAACACAGCAAGTTTATTTTTTGCTCTTATTTTTTGTGAAATATTCAATTTTTGTTGTATGTTTTAAAATACTGGAAGCCATCGATTCAGTCACACCTGACATGCTGAACAAACAACAAGTGAACTGAGATTAAAAGTCGACTGGAGATTTGAGATCCCATATCAAAGTGCATACAAAGGCAAAAATGTAACCTTTTCTCAGAAATAAATGTTTGCAGTAAAATAAATTTGTTGTCATGAAATATCAATAATGCATACAGCAAAAATTAACTCCTTCAAAAATAAATAAATAAATAAATAAATAAATAAATAAAAAGAAAAAGAAAAAAGAAAAAAGAAAAAAAATGCTGCAAAATCAACTTATGTTACTATTTATGGTACCGCAAACTGCAAATCTCTAGGACTCATAATTTCCATACAATTAACATTTGCAATTAGAAAGGTTTCGTGTGGTTACCCTGTACATATAAAGAAATACTATTATTCTCTTCATATTTAAATTACTGGGGGGTTTTTTACACAAAGAGATCTTTCAAATAAAACCTGATAGTAAAATAGGGGTTTTAATTACTTAACTGATTTGCCCGTACATCGTTTGAGTTTGCTTGATTCATCACTTAAAGCTTTCTGACACCACTAAATTTTTTAAACACAATTTCATACTATTTAATGGTAGAAATGTTAAGACTAAATATTACGAATATTTTAGCTTAAAAAAGTGGTGTTTATCCCATATTTTCAATTTATTGTACGTAAAAAAAAGAACCAGTTAAGTAGTTAATTATTTGCATTTTTTAGTTTTTTTTTTTTTTTTTTTTTTTTTTTTTTATGTTTAATTTGAAGCTATTGAAATAATTATCCATTTTTCTAGCATTTTCTACAATCAAAGCAATTTATTACAATGACTTAATTATAAGGTATTTTAAACTCTATTTATTAATATAAGCCACTTTATAAAATAAATTCGAATGTCATTATATAATTAAGTTAGCGTGTCCTAATTTACTTTAGCAAGTATACAAATCACCAAAATTCAATTATATGAATCATACGATGCAGAACCAAAGTAAAATCGTAGCATTATTTTCCTTTTTTACTGGAAATATCTCTTTAGTTGAATAAAAATTTATTGGTTCACGTAAGAGAAATCAATTGTAACTAATAAAAGAAAACCAAAATCCATATTAAGAGTTTTAATTTTTAGCTACAAAAAGGAAAAGTAATAATTCATTATAGTCTTTTAAATCTCAAGTCTTTAGTCTTTAGTTAAAACTCCTCTAGTCTTTTAAATTCATTATATTCTTTTAAAATAAAGTCTTTTAAGTCTTAGTCTTTATTGCAGGAAATACACACACACACTAGGACAAAAATAAATAAATAAATAAATAAATAAATAAATAATAAAAAGCATTTTTACAGTTTTTTTCCTAGTATAAATGAAAAAAAAACTATAAAAAATGGTTTTCCAAACTATAAATATAGTTTTATCCGAATATATATAAAATTTTTAATTTGCCTAAAATTTACATTATCAAATTTTTAAATATTTTTACAAAATTTACATTTGAAAAAAAAATTAAACAAACATAAATTTCATTCAATATTTTTAACGAAAAAAAAAAATGCATGATCAAATAATAAAATGTTGTGCCTCCGATTATCTTAATACGTCTTTAAATATACCCAAATTCACGAAAATAAAATTGGTTAAGCGAATAATTAACTCCATTTCTTCGACGACAGCATTAACATAAGAGGCGTACATTATAATTCATCTCGCATCTTCATTTCTCCTCGCATTCCTCTTACGTCAGAGATCAATTCTTTACGGATGAATTGGAAAAAGAGATTGTTGGGAGCAAGGAAAAAAATGTAGCCAAATACATCCATTTGTATGTCTTTCTATCCATTTATTTCTCTCGTTTCTTCGCTCCTCCCCCCGTCTCGGAAAAAAAAATGTCTAAAAACTCTAGAGTTCTCTTTAAGTCAAAAGAACTTTTTGAAAGACTTTTAGTATAGGATTTCTAGTATTAATAAAAAACGGATCGACACCTCTTTAGGTAATGGACATAAAGACAAAGAACTGCTGTAACTCACCGGATTTAATCTTCGAAATTCCATTTGTATATTCATGGGATATTCAGAGAACATTAGAGATATTTAGTAAAAAAAATTTCTTTAGATTTCGCTTTTCGTATATGTGTCATAAAGTTATGTTTGTTTTTAGGTGTTTAGTTGATGAAAAGTATAGCATGTATCAGATAAAACATGTGTTTTCCACATCTAGAATTTTTAGTTCTAGATCTGTGAAATTTATTTGTTGGAAGGCAATGATTGAAGAATATCATCATTTTCATCTTTTGGAAATTTCTGCCAAAACAAGATTTGTCTCTTGTTTGAAAGCAAGAATGAATATGGAAAATGGACAAACAGAATAGATAGATGGTAAAATAGGATTAGATATCACATTCTTCGAGTGCAAGTAGCATTTATTTATTTACTATTTATTTATTTTTACGTTGAGATGAGATACATTTCATTTAGAATAGTTTCTTCTGTTTAAGTTAATTTTCGCAAAAGTTATTTTGATAGAAAAGAATGATAAAAAAGAAAAAAAAAAGAAAAATCATTACGAGATAAATTTCGTTTTTACAGATCTTACCATCATAAGCCAATTGAATGACAGAGGAATGAACCGAAAAGTGGTAAATCTAGGAACGACATAAACTTATAGCCCTTAATTTTTTACAGCAACTATTATAGATAAAGCACATTTGACATTATGTGGTTGTATCGTGTAAAAATATAATATTTTAAATGACCAGCGATGGCTTTAGTAGTCAAGGTGTCCTGGAGTGAATTTTTTCAACGCTCCTGAGGAATGATTTATTCTGAAGAATTATTTATTGGAAAAAATCTCTACCGGCTCGACCTAGAAGCACAGGTAGATTTCGAAGTTAAGTACTAATTTCACCGACAAAAACTAAATCAAGATTAGAAACAAACCCTGTTTAACAATTTTATCTGACTGCTTTTCATGAACTTTTAATTTCCTTTTTCTGTAAGAGATGGTTTTATCAAAATCATGTTAATAGGATAACTTTTTTTTCTGTAAGAGATGGTTTTATCAAAAAACTGTCAATATAAAAATAGTAGATAATATTAAGGAAATTTATAATAAATTTAAGTAGATTTGCTATCATATGAATTAATGAAGATTTTTCTTCTCCTCCCCCTTTTTTTCCCCTGTAAGAGTTTGTTTTATCAAAATTTTGTCAGTATAAAAGTTACAGACAATATTAGGATTAATTAATTAATTAATTTTTAAGCACGTAATTCATTCACTTTTTTAATTCATCTACTTCTGAAAGTTTTCAAAGTTATTTAATTTTTCGTATTTAGTCTGACTATAATGTATATTAGTATAACAATATTCGCAACACCTTAAATTACAAGTCAATTTAAAACTACATTAATAAAAATATATAATTCTGTGTACTTAAAAGAGTAGTGTTAATGTTAAGTAAGAAATATTAGTGTGAACTATAAAAAAAAGGAGATGAGAAATATAAGAAAATAATACTCAATAAAGACAATGTTGATATCCAGATAAAACTTGTTATAATCAACTGATATGTTGTATGCAAGCTCATATTTTACTTTATTTAAAGTGTGGTAGAAGAAACTCCTTTCGCTCGAAATCAGAAGGCGGGGGGAGTCCTTAACAATTATACTAATAATTTTTCTGATTCAAATCATAAATATACTTGACTTAGGAAAAATAGAATGTATTTATAAAAGATGAAAATACACATAAAATATTTAAAAATGAATTATCTTTTTTATTTCAACAATGATAAATTCTCGGTGCAGAATTATATCGTGCACAATATAGCGTGCAGATATATAGCGTCTGCACAGTGGAAAAAATGTACATTTACAAAATTATGTTTGCATAATGCTACAAAAATTTGTAAACGTAATAAAATTTTATCTGTTGTAAGATTTATTGTTTTTATTTTTCAGTTGCATAAAAAGTTTTAGGCATCCAAGTTTCCAAGAAAATTCTTAGTAATATTACATATGTATTTTTAATTTAGTATGAAACGATCTAATAAAAGAAAATGGAAAAAAAGAAGCACATTCATATGTGTCTCTTATTCGTACAATAATCTGAAAATTTATTTGCAATAATAATAATAATAATAATAATAATAATAATAATAATAATAATAATAATAATAATAATAATAATAATAATAATAATAACTGCAACATGTCTCTAATTGTCATCTTTTCTGCTATCAGTTATACAGACGCATTGAAAACATTGTCCTCCTTTTGCCATTCCCATACTCCGATAAAAATGTGACACTAGAATACAGAAGAAAAGAAGACAAAAAGATCAATTATTTACAAACATTTTTGTAAACGATTCAACATGCATCTTCAAACATTACTAAATAGCCGTGCAATGAAGCTCACAACAATAAGGTGATTTTTTCCACCTTTCGTGCTACTTTCGGTTGAATCATATTCAAAAAAATGAATGCAGCTTAATTGCACTATTAAAATGCCAGAAACACCCCTGTCCATTTTGCCTCAAATAAATGAAATTACCGTCTGGGACTTTTAACTCTTTAACCAAAATAACACAGTTGGTCCATTCCTTAGAGCTACATTAGCATGATAATGCACAAATTGGTCAATTAAAAAGCTACATTTTAAAATAAAATAGCACGATCCCCGCATTGCACATTTTTTATTCTTTCTCCATGTGCCCTTTCTGCGTTGTTTAGTAAGACAAACAAAAAATACAATTTTTCTTACAAAAAGTGTTTATTACCGGGTAATTACCCGGATGTGCGGGTTTGAATTATTACTCTACCAGGAAAAATTTGCACGGAATATCAATTAATGAACGTCAAAGGTTAGACGACGTCATGAATGCTGATCTCTGAAGCAGAATCCGTGGTAAAATATGGTGTGTTATGTCATTTGATGTTTTGGTGAGCGTTAAGACAATTTTTTCCTGAAATCTTGAAAAACACGTTAAAGTTCAGTAGCCTATGAAACTTTTATTTATAATTAATAAAGAGTGAAGGATAAAAATTCTAAATTTTGTTAACATGAATCCATAATAAAAATTAATTCTAAACAAAAAAGATTCCTTCTTATTTTTTTTAATTATTATTATTTTTTTTTTAATAATGTAGATTGTAAAAGAAACTTCGTTTGGAAGGGTATCTTCAGATTTATGTGCAAGGTAATTCAGAATACCTGTTGAATAAATTGAAGAAAGATAGGTAATGCAAAACCAAGCAATAACAACATTGGAATATGAACGTCCAATCTACTTAGTCAAAAATATAGAGTATTCCGCTCTAATCGAACTAGAAGTTGGGTTATTATTCGTATCTCTTTTAAAAGTATAAAAAAGGTTGTAAAGTTTTAAAATATAGCCTTTTTTAAGCGAAATATAACATCAACAACAAATTTATACCATGTATGCCTAGACACTATGCTCAACATCTATAATAATAGACGAGTTTGTGTGTGTGTCAGCGCTGTTCTGAAGAGACCGCTGCATGTAGAGTTACAAAATTTGGAGAGAAGTTACCTCTATACATGTAGTTTTGTACCTCGAAGCCCGATTTTTGATTTTTTTTTATTAGAATTTTTTAATTTAATTTTTAGGCGATTTTTAGCGTTCTTTTTATGTTTCGAGGTGATTTTTCTATATTAGTGAAAGGAATACGGTTTCATTCTTTTCATTCAAGATAGTAATTTTTTTTCTCTTTTCAATAAAGTTTTTTTGGAATTCGTGCGGCGATTTTTTATTTTTAGTGAATTTTTTTTATTGCGATTTTTAGTGTTTTTCACATTTTGCGGCTATTTTTTGACAATGATAAAAAGAAAATTCATTCAAACTTTCAGCCTACTGAACTAAATTTTGTCTGCTATGATTTTTCAATTTCATTGATTTTTTAATGCAATTTTCGATGTGATTTTTAGCGATTTTTTTATTTTTTGTGTGTTTAGCATCGATTTTTTGTCATTTTTGTCTAAATTATAGTTTTTTGTATGCATCACGATCTTATCTATTCTTGAATTGCATGTATGAAAAGCAAAAAAACATAAAATTAGTGAATCAGCAATAAAGTTATTAATTAGGATATTCACAGTAATATATAATAATAAAGAGACAAGTTTGTGTGTGTGTCAGCGCTGTTCTGAAGAGACTGCTGCATGTAGAGTTAAAAAATTTAGAATGAAGGTACCTCCATACATGTAGTTTTGCATCTCGAAGCCCGATTTTCGATTTTTTGATTAGAATTTTTTAATTTACTTTTTTAGGCGATTTTTAGCGTTCTTTTTATGTTTCGAGGTGTTTTTTCCATATTAGTGAAAGGAATACAGTTTCATTCTTCTCACTCAATATAGTAATTTTTTTTTAATCTTTTCAATAGAGGTTATTCGGAATTATTGCGGCGATTTTTAATTTTTAGCGAATTTTTTTAATAATAATAAAGAATAATTATAATAATGAAGAGACAAGTTTGTGTGTGTGTCAGCGCTGTTCTGAAGAGACCGCTGCATGTAGAGTTACAAAATTTGAAGGGAAGGTACCTCTATACATGTAGTTTTGCACCTCGAAGCCCGATTTTTTATTTTTTGATTAGAATTTTTTAATTTAATTTTTTAAGCGATTTTTAGTGTTCTTTTTGTGTTTCGAGGTGATTTTTCCATATTATTGAAATGAATACGATTTCATTCTTTTCACTCAATATAGTAATTTTTTTCTCTTTTCAATAAAGTTTATTCGGAATTCGTGCGGCGATTTTTGACTTTTAACGAATTTTTTATTGCGGTTTTTGATATTTTGATGCGATTTTTATCAATAAAAGTGATTTTAATGCGATTTTCAATGCGATTTTCGATGTGATTTTTAGCAATTTGTTGATTTTTTGTGTTTTTAGCATCAATTTTTTGTCATTTTTGTCAAAATTAAAGATTTTTGTATGCATCATGATCTTATCTATTCTTGAATTGGATGTAAGTTCCTCTACCGTTTCCCATTGCAGCCTTATTGAAGATTTTTACCGCTAAATATTATCTGTTCATTTTTTTAAACCAATTTTTCACACAGTCAGTGGTCGTGTACTTTAAACAACCTAATTTCACGTATTTCGAGTTAGAGATAAAATCACAAATTTCATGTTCCTTTAATATTATTATCACGGAACCTTGCAACGCCGGGCGGATCAGCTAGTTTTGGAATATTGTTGTCCTTGAATATATTTTCAATCATTGAATTTCTTCGCTTTTGCAGCACTTTTTGCCATTTAAACCCATTTAACGGGGGAAAAAAGTAATTTCCTTTTATTTACCTTTTTACCATCTTTTTTCTAAAAGTTTTCAACAGAATCTCTTCTTCAGTTATAGTAGAACAGGAAATGTTTCTATAATACTGCGGATAACATTTAAGTTTCACAAGACTTCATTACATTTTCAAAAGCATTTTTTTTTTCTACATTGAGAAATGTCGGTATTTAACATTTATACACCTCAGAACATGAGGAATTTGCATTGTAATAAGTTCGAAGTACTGATACGGATCCCAGAATGTTATAATAATTCTGCAATTACAAATTTAAATTGATTAACTTTCGTAAAATTATTTTATTTTTTGATGAAGTTTTAGTCGTAAATTCAAATGGTGGCAAAAGATTTATTTCATTGTTGTGAAAATAAGGGGATTAAAAGGAAAATAACAAGCATTATTGTATTCTTATTAATGTTATTGTTACATTAAAATTTAAATTAAAAAATGTTTTGTGATAGGCTTATTTTCAAGAACCCTAAACGTGGAATACAAAGATAAAAAATTACATTAGAAATAAAAAATAATAATAATAAAATATGCATTAAAATTTATGTATATTTTTAATGTATTGCTCTTAGTCAAGTTAATATATTGTAATTTTGACTTAAATGCATTTTAAAAGTAGAATAAAATTTCTTTTTTTTTTCCCCAAGGAAATCAAAAGATCTCATGGAATTAAAATGTAAACGCATCTCACAACAGGTTGCAACTGAGATATTACATTTTACAGTTTCAAATCAACAGTCAAAATAATGATAATAACAACAAAAATATTTATTATTTTTGTTTGTTTAGGAAAATATATTCAATTAAATAAAATTTCAATGCATATCATTACCTCATTTTCTATTATTATTAATCTGACTTTTTTTGCCTATTTTACAGGTGTTCTTCGAATAATTAAAAAGTGGTGTGAAATCTCCAAGAACAGACACTAGAACTGATGCTTCTCATTTTCACCTGTACCTATTTTAATCTTATATTAGCACTTATACGAGTCTCGTTGTACTATTACTTTGTGTAAAACGTTTCATTTGAAATAAAATCTTATTACACGAACATTTTTAATCAAAACGTTGTCTCAAAAAGAACATCAGTTATTCGCGCAGGAGAATGTTTCAGATGAATAAGACTACTAACGCGGAGCTAGAAAAGGCTTTCAAAAACATTTTTATGCAAAAAAAAAATGTTATCGTGTCGAAACATAAGTTTTCTTCAGCGTAAGGATTAAAATAAAACAACTCCAAATTATATTGCTGCGCCTATGATATAGTGAAATATGAATTTATTTCTCCTTATTATTGTAAAGTGCTTAATATGTCCCTAAAGTAAATAATATGTTTTCAATTTTTAGGTAGATTCGTAATTATGTAAATACATAGCACCTATAGTTGTTCAGTCCGTCTATCTGTTCGCATATAACAGAAAAAAAAACTTTCCAACCGAATCGTTTGAAATTTAAATTATATACTTATTGTATAATTTTATCGAGACTTTTTAAATTTTATGAAAATTGGATGCATAATTCAATTACAGGGACAATCAAAAGTATTCCGTTACATTACGGTCATTGGGAAAAAATAGTTTCAAGTGCATTTAATGATGTTACACTCTCTCGAATATATTAGAATTGGCACGCATTTATGAATTATACACTAAAATATACATTCTGTACAATCTGGGATGCAAATAATATTTCTTTTTGATTGACAGGGCCACACAAATGTATTCCATTGCATAATTATATATTGAGACATTGTTTGGTACGCATTTTAATAGTATTAAACTATTTAATATTTTATAAAATTGATATGCGTTGCACAGGATTACACCAAGTTATAGTCATCGTTCAGTCTGTATGCATTCTGTACAATCTGTGGTGCAAAGAATTTTTTTATTAATTTACAGGGCTGCACAAAAGTGTTACATTACATAATGGTACAGGGAGGAGGGGGGGAATTGTTTAAATTTTGTATTTTTTAATTATATTAAACTGTTTCACATTTAATGAAATTGATAAACATTTCTGAGGTTTACAATATGTTATTTTCTTATAATAGAAAGCATATAGTACTTCCAGGGACACACAAAAGTTTTCGAATATTATATTGCATCCGAATTGTACTGTATACTATTACATCAAGTCTGAATATTTTTAAAACTTTGTTGTAGTACGAACGCATCTCATTTGATACCTTTTCTTTTCAGCTGCACATTTAAGCTACTTCAATACCTGAACAAATTTTACTGTCGGGCATTAGTACATTTGATCATATAGCTAATAATAGCTTTGAAACCATAACTTGATAACCGTCAATTGCATTACATTATGACTGGTATAGGGGAATATAAGAAAAAAAATCTAGTGTAATGGAAATTAAAAAGTTTTGAAATATCGACGTTCCTGATGTAAGTTGGGTGATTCGCCATATTTCCAATGCTCGAGTACTAGAATAAAATTTCGTTTTATTCAACAATCAAATTTACTGTCCCGAAATTATTACGAAAAATTGAAAATACCAATGTCTACCAATGATGCGGCAAAGAAAATTAAATGGAAAAGATACGCAAGTTGAATTTTCTTAATTGCAGTGCAAGTAAAACAATGGTAAAAAATATTTTTTTAGTGTAACCTGAATAAAATAATAGTTGTTTTCAAAATTAAAAGGGTAAAACTGAAAATCTTGAAAATATTTTGCTAGTAATTAACGCAATATGGTAATACATTTCAATAGTACTAAATGCATATTGTTTCAAGAGCTAATCGGATATTTCGATCATGTTATTAAATTAAATCAAATTTCAAAAAGTTTTGAAAAGTTAACAACGATTTTCAATAAGCCAAGAGCGCTAAATCTGGTAGTGCTACCGAGATTTATAAGATTGATGGCGTATTATTATTTTTTTCTTTTTAGACGAATCATTGGTTACGTATTATCTTCGGCAGCTTCTTCGGAATACATTTAAATTCCTATGTATAGCACAGTATGTAAAGCAACCTTCATCAACCTGAAAATTGAAATTTCTAATGAACGTTCGCTTGTTCCACATATTCTAATTTACCAACCATTTTTAGGTGTAATTACTGGAGGAGCAGCCACTGTCCTATTATATATTATAGAAAACCAGAAAGACTTATTGCATTGCCGTCAAAATCATTAACAACAACCAAACAAAATAACTAACAACTTAATTGAGCAGCTACTGCATTTTCAGTAAATCACTTTTTTCAATTATCTAACAAGAAAATATTTTTAGTCAGCTACTGATAAACGACCGTTAAAGGAAAAAATTCCAACCACATTCGCTAGACGCTCAGGCATTGTTTAGATGTACTGCATTTTTAACAATGTTCGATTATGAAGATTATTTCAGAAACGGTGGTGATAATGTAGAAATAGATTGTCTTTCTAGAAAACCATCTGTATAAAAACAGAAGTGTCAAATGATGTGGCTGTCAATAATGAAATAGCAGAAGATTCTGCGTCATTTGAAGAAACGAAATCAACAGAGTTTATGGGTTTCAAAACTTTGCATAATAGACTCAGATAAAGAAGTATCAAAAATGACGAAATTGAAGAAAATCCAGGACACTCATATGAATTGTAAAATCTGACCATGTTTCTATTTTACATAGTTTCACATCAGTTATTACTATAAGCATAACCTGCAATATACATTGTAAGTGCAAAGATTAAAATAAAAATAACTTTACTTTATTCCGATTATTGATCAAATAATTTTATGATTTCAAAAAACACAAAACTTTCTGCTTTAAGTAAACGGGCGAAAATATAAGAGGAAGAAATAAAAGATAAAATCTGTCATATTTCCCTTCATTTTTCAAAATAAATACGTAACTAAAATAAAATAAAAACTGATCGTCAGATTTTTAGAAAAATACTACTTTTCGTAAACCTTTTACGAAACAAGAGCACATTACTCCGGAAATGAAAATGTCGCAGCAGAGGAAAAGTAGAGAAAAAGGACATATACAGTGAAAGGTATTCAATATTGAAGTCTACTCCTTTTTGAACTTTGTAGACGTTACTTTGTGAATTTAGAACTGCGAAATTTCCATAGAAATTCAGAAAAATAACAAGATTTTCACATAAAATTTGAAATGAAAAGTGCCTATATGAATCAGCTGAAAATTTTCTGAAAGCAAAAATTACATAATAATATTGCGAAAAACTCGCATTCACAGCATGAGAAAGTTCAGCGCATGCGTACGATGTATGTGCACGCGTAAAAATTTGTGATGAAATACGTATTGATTTGTGATGAAGTACTGATTTTTGCTGAAATACGTATAAAAGTGTAATGAAAATTGTGTCGGTATTTATTTTTTTTTCCTACTTTATCTCTTCCATGGCTGTTAGGTAGCTTTCATTACAAAAAGTAAAAAGCTACCTATTGCAGCCGTTCGGAGGAAAGCACTTCCGGAAACTTTGGTATATTTTCACCGATCATGACCCCAGACCACCCTCAGTTCAAATGTTGACATATATATATATATATCAATACTTTTATAAATACATCCAAAGTAATTCAGACAATACCATTCAATAAACCAATGAAACCAGTATTTTTACAATCACATTATTGAAAAAGTTGAAGTTTGAAGTGAAATAGAAGGCAGATTACCAAAATAATAAAAAATATATGGATAAATGGACATTAGAAGTCTTTTTCATTAAACTACTCTTTTCAGGGGTGCATAATTTAATGAAAAAGCAAAAACAACCAACCAGTTTCTGTTATGGGACGTGCTCAAAGCTAAGTAATTCGTCCCACAATGCACCCGACTGGTTGGAAGTTATTGACTATTACAAATTAGTAAAAAGATATTCATTGAAGAAAATAAAGACAATGTGACAAAATAACAATAATATAATATTTCTTAAAAAAGTATATATATATATATACTAAAATATTTACCATACCTATATCCTAGCATGATGTGTAGTTCAGATGAATCTACAGTAGATATAAATTACATGTGACTTTGTATCAGTTAAGGCTATAGTCACAGTATAAGTTATATAGATAATAAAATTAAAATTGTAACAATAATAATAAAAATTAGTAGGACATATATTATACTATAAAATTCATAGTACATTTAGAAAAAAATAATTGCTATTGTTAGAAGTATTATATTTTTAAACAATTATTAATATTACTATATTAATTATCTAACTAGAATGTGTTACTTCAACTTCTAGTACAAAAAATGTTTTAGTGCTGCCATCTATATGATTAATATATTAATTAAATTATATACTTAGGGTGCTGCCATCTATTATTCAGAAATATTAGTGGAATAAAAATAAATTATTTAAAAGCTAAGAATTTCCAAGAATCATTTCTATTCTAATATTTTACAAATAATTTCTTTAAGACAAATGCAATAGACAACCATATCTTATCTCAATTATATATGAGGAGCCCAGAAGCCAAGGGGTACAAGTGACAAAATTTAGATTTCGAGTAAATTGAGTTCAAAGTTACACATCGACTGTAATTGAATGAATTGAGATATGAAAATTTTGCTTATTTCTTAATGATCCTTGAACTCTTGTTTCAATAACTGTTTAAAAAAAAGGTGGAATAGGATATTTTTTTAATTTATAACTAAGCAATATTTATCATCATTCGGCACTTATACCCCTTGGCTTCCAAGCAGTAATGAAAACTGCTTGAAAACTAAAGGGTACAAGTGCCGAATGAACACAAGAAATGAAAAATTTTTAAATAAAAAATTGTATTTATGAAAAAATTAAGATTAATGTTGATACAAATAAATCAAAGGACAAAATTTTGTTTTAATATAAATTCTAAAAAAGGAAAAAAATATGAAATAAAAAAATGAATTTACGAAAAATTTATGAACAATGTTGATATAATGAATGAAATGAAAAACTTTTGTTCTAATATAAGTTTTAAATTTTTATTATAAGTTTAGAAACATTGGAATTTCATATTTTTTAACACTTACCAACAAAGTTGAAAAGTGAATATGATTTCGGTTTGTCCGTCCGCCTGTCCTAACTCTCGTAAATATATTCGGATTGCCCTGAAATTTTTGGGAATTATTCATGCTTACTTCAACACGAACTTATTGCAAATGACTCATGCAATGACTCTGTGCAACTTATTGCACATATTTCTAACATGATTAGTTTACTTACAGGGGCAATCAAAAATTTTCCGTTACATTACGGGTTATGGGAAAAATCATTTTAAATGAATTTGAAATATGTTACACCTTGTCGCATGTTAAAATTTATATGCATTTATGAATTGCACTAAAATAGACATTCTATAAAATCTGAGGTGAAAAGAATAGTTATTAATTATTTACAGGTATTACAGGTTACACCGTTACACCATACAAAGATTTACATTACCTAATAATAAAGAGGGAATTGTTTGCAACTTGTTTTAATTATATTACAATTTTCATGTATAATAAAATTAATGTATATCGCTGAGGCTTAATATAAATTATTTCGCACATAATACAAAGTACACAGTATTTACTGGGACACAAAAAAAGATTTCAAATAGGACCGAATTTCTATCCGAATCACTGTATAATTATCGATGATGATTGATGGATGAACAAAATGCTACTTTAATTATGATTTGCGCTTTTAAGTTTCACTAAATGTATACACGTTATATGATATTTATAAATGCTATAGTAGTAGTATAGTAATGACAGTTTCACCTCACATGGCGTTCGGCGTTGACCTCTAAGAGGGGTTGAAGGTCATCCGGCGTTCGAGCTGTAAGAGGGGGGTGGGGTGAAGGTCATCGTGCAAGGTTAAGATGACGTCATCTAAGAGGATGAGTGTGTTTTAGATAAGAATTTTTTTTTTTTTTTTTAAGCGGGAATTTTAGGGAGTTAGAATTTTTTTCGGCGTACTATAGTATGAGGGTGTTATTTTAATTTGAATGCGGGGACTTTAAAATTTTCGGTGCACTTTAGTTTTAGATAAGAATTTTTTTTTAATTTTAAGCGGGAATTTTAAGGAGTTAGAATTTTTTTCGGCATACTATAGTACGATGATTTTTTTTTTTTATTTTAATGCGGGGACTTTAAAATTTTCGGTGCACTTTAGTTTAAGGATTTATTTTTTTGATTTTAAGCGGGAATTTTAGGGAGATTGATTTTTTTTTTTTTTTTTTCCACCGTGTTCCTTGATGAAGGGTTAAGCGGGTATTTGGGGGCACAGAATGTTTTTTTTTTTTTTTTTCTGTACTATTGTACGAGTGGTTTTTTAATTTTAATGTGGCGACTTAAAAATTTTCAGTTTGGCATAATTTAAGAGTTTATTTTTTTTATTTTAAGCGGGAATTTTGGGGAGATTGATTTTTTTTTTTTCACCGTGTTCTTTGATGAGGGGTTAAGCGGGTATTTGGGGACACAGAATGTTTTTTTTTTCTATACTATTATACGAGTGGTTTTTAATTTTAATGTGGTGACTTAAAAATTTTCAGTTTGGTATAATTTAAGAGTTTATTTTTTTTATTTTAAGCGGGAATTTTGGAGAGATTAATTTTTTTTTTTTCACCGTGTTTTAAATAAGGAGTTAAGCGGATATTTTGGGGACACAGAATATTTTTTTTCTGTACTATTGTACGAGTGGTTTTTAATTTTAATGTGGCAACTTAAAAATTTTAAGTTTGGTATAATTTAAGAGTTTATTTTTTTATTTTAAGCGGGAATTTTGGGGAGATTGATTTTTTTTTTTCACCGTGTTTTAAATAAGGGGTTAAGCGGATATTTTGGGGACACAGAATATTTTTTTCTGTACTATTGTACGAGTGGTTTTTAATTTTAATGTGGCAACTTAAAAATTTTAAGTTTAGTGTCATTTAAGAGTTTATTTTTAGATTTTAAGCAGAAATTTTGGGGAGTTTGATTTTTTTTTTTTTTTTTTTTTTTTTTCCACTGTACTCTTACATGATGAGTTAAGCGGGTATTTTGGGGGAAATTATTATTTTAGACTAATCATAGGCGAAGGATATATTTTTTTTTCGGGGGTTGATATTTTAATAAAG
Source organism: Maratus speculifer (assembly GCA_964019185.1). Taxonomy (NCBI): domain Eukaryota; kingdom Metazoa; phylum Arthropoda; class Arachnida; order Araneae; family Salticidae; genus Maratus; species Maratus speculifer. The sequence goes on along the minus strand of OZ025289.1, from coordinate 420,515,848 downwards.
AACTAATTAAGAAGGGTTCATTCATGGTGAATTAATGAATTATTTTTTTTTAGGAGTAATTTTGTTAAAATTGAATTATTTTTTCATTTTTTTTTTTGAGTTTTAAGCGGATATTAATGTTTAATAGGGGGACTTTAATTTTTTTTGCAATGAAATTGACGTGCGCTCGTCGATCTAACGTTCGGAGTTTATAGTTTTCTTCAAATCATGTGTGGATATTGGTTTAGAATTTCTTAGAATGACTTCCACCACCTTTATCTCTATCCATTATCATTAATAACACATGCTGGTAATGGGAATTTGGGAATAACAATTTTGAATATTTATTTAATGAAGGAACTTTAAAATTATTTCGAGTGTTATTTTTAGTCAACTAGGTTATACACTTGATATTTCAGAATAGTTAAAAAATAACTTTAAAATTTGAATGAAAAAATAAGTTTCAAAATGGGATTTTACGTGCTAGCATTGAATCGCACTCGTCGCCCTAACGGTTTGGAATGTGTGGTTTTCTTCGAACCTTGGTGAAAATCAACAAAGAAAATTGAGTATTAAATATCAAATAATGGACATGCACTATTTACACTCACATCTTACAACGTACTTAGTATCCAAATTTAATGATTTTTAAGCATGTCTTCTTAAATTTTTTACCATGAAAGACTATCACAGTTGAATTTTTAGCTTTCTCTTCATAACTTTATCGAGAGAAAATTGAGTATTAAATATCAAATAATGGACATGCACTCTTTACATTCACATCTTACAACGTACTTAGTAACCAAATTTAATGATTTTTAAGCATGTCTTCTTAAATTTTTTACCATGAAAGACTATCACAGTTGAATTTTTAGCTTTCTCTTCATAACTTTATCGAGAAATATGTAATGTATACCACATGATTTCATTAAATGAATCACAATACAATTCAAACTTCTCATTTTCAATGTTTTATATATACTAGTGTTTATCAAATAGGTGGTTATTCTGAACAATCATTACTTAGTATATTGATGAAAAGTTTGTGTTGAACGGTTTTTAACTTAAATGGTGTGAGAGAAGGATATATTAGGACAGAAGTTATTAAATATAGAGTCTTTAAAGTTTATATCCGTGTAAGAAATGGCATTTCAAGAAACAAAGTTGTGTCATATTTGAAAGCATTCTTTATATTCGAAACGCACACATGATCACGATCACATCACTGAAGAGTATAGAGAAGCTGTTTATGATGTATATAATTTGAATTTTCATTAACACAATATTATAACCGAAGTTTTTCGACAGTTTGAAAAATTATGATGCACAACGTCTGCACACGTTAACACAGAATAAGATTAGCTTATGCCCTTTCGATGATAAGCGTTATTTGCAGGTAAGATGCATTAACATAACAAAATTTTCTTGATAATTTTTCTTGCAGGTTTCGAAACCACAAACATCTGATCATACTTCTCATTTTTAACACGCGAGACTAACCATTGGGCCATTAAAGCCCATAATTTAGTAACTAAAAAGTAAGAAAGATCATCGAAAGTGATTACTTCACACATGCAAAAATAATTTTTATTGTGACTTATCACAATAAGTCACAAGATAAAAATCACGAAGAAAAGAAAAAAATCACATATGTTTTGGATTACTTTGAGATTTTATGAGTCACCTCATCAGTTAAATAGACATATTCACTTCTTATGAAATGTATTATATTTTAGTTTATCAGTCATAGTGTGATTACTTATTAATAATTTTAGTATCATTAAAAAAGTTTAAAAAAAGTTAAATATATCAAAAATACAAGTTCGTGTTAAAGATTTAAACAAATTGTTAAAATAATTTTACAAAACTTTACAAATTATTTAAAAATGATTCACTAATATTTAGTAATCGACAAATTTTAATAGCCATAATCATTTATATGTGATTAAAGTTTTCTGTTTTAACTGTTAAGTTATTAGATTCCCCCTTCAATTACATCTCATTGATAAGTTTTAATCAACCAACCAACCAACTATCCATTCAACTGTTTCCGCAAAGAATTAGTATGTCAGTTAGATTTTCAGTTTTAACTGTTAAATTATTACATCCCCTCCCCTTCAATTTCATCTCATTGATAAGTTTTCAACAACCAACCACCCAGCTATTTATCAACCCTAACAACCAGGTATTTGTTTGCCCTAGTAACCAAAAAGCTTTTATTGACACATGAACAAAATTTTTAAGATGCAAGACTTGTCATTTTTTAATCGAAAAAACAATGTCATATGTAATAATTTTTCCTTACTTAAATGAAACCTTTGCATGTGCATGGTAAAACTTGGAAAATTCATTTAATACACAAATTTAAAGTCAACAGACAAGGTCTTCATACTTCTTTTAGTATTTTACTAACATTTTAGCAAATATCTTAAGAAATCAACAAATTATTTTAATAAAAATTCTCATTTGTAAGTGACGTTACTAACCTAACTTGAAAATATTAACGTGTCAAAGCAGGTTTTGATTATTCCAACTTAGTAATAATCATAAGTTTCATATGATAATCAACTTGTTTGATTATTTCCCAGTATGGTTTTATAAAAAAAAAGTCTCACATGCAAATAACATAACTTAACTAACTTGAAAAAATAAGTTGTCAAAGCAGGTTTTCAATGTTTCAGCTTAGTAATATTCATAAGTTTTATATGATATTCAACCTATTTGGTTATGTCTCAGCATATCTTTATAAAATTTATCTAAAAAACCTTTAATATCAATGTTTTAAAATATGTGAATAATTCAGTTAGTCTTTTAAAGATGATTATTTTCCCTTCTATTATTTAAAAAACATTTTTAAATAAAATTATTACTGATGCCAGTTTATCCCAATGTCATGAAATGTGCAAGCGAAACTTTTCATTCTAATTTTCATAATTTATTATTTCAAATTATTGTTTTCAAGTTGTACTAAAATTTGGAAAAAAATATTTAATTTTCATGCATAATTAAATTGAAATACTTTAATAATAAAGACACATTTAACATTGTATACTCACCTAATCCAACACTTTTACAAATACACGTCCTTCTCACTCCAAGGTTTAGGAAGAAATGAGAGATTCAAAGTCCTTATCAGAAAATGTTATCAGATAATTTTATCTTAAGATAGGTGACGTCATAGAACATATGTCATCAACTGGTCACGTGATGTATATCATATGACCGATGCTTTGTTAATTAATTAATCTTATTAATTAATTATTAAGTATTAAAATAATTAATTAATATAAGATTAATTAATTTAATTAATGAATTAATTGATAATTATTTTAATACTTAATAATTAATTAATAAGATTAATTAAATTAATTAATCTTATTAATTAATTATTAAGTATTAAAATAATTATCAATTAATTCATTAATTAAATTAATTAATCTTATATTAATTAATTATTTTAATACTTAATAATTAATTAATAAGATTAATTAATTAACAAAGCATCGGTCATATGATATACATCACGTGACCAGTTGATGACATATGTTCTATGACGTCACCTATCTTAAGATAAAATTATCTGATAACATTTTCTGATAAGGACTTTGAATCTCTCATTTCTTCCTAAACCTTGGAGTGAGAAGGACGTGTATTTGTAAAAGTGTTGGATTAGGTGAGTATACAATGTTAAATGTGTCTTTATTATTAAAGTATTTCAATTTAATTATGCATGAAAATTAAATATTTTTTTCCAAATTTTAGTACAACTTGAAAACAATAATTTGAAATAATAAATTATGAAAATTAGAATGAAAAGTTTCGCTTGCACATTTCATGACATTGGGATAAACTGGCATCAGTAATAATTTTATTTAAAAATGTTTTTTAAATAATAGAAGGGAAAATAATCATCTTTAAAAGACTAACTGAATTATTCACATATTTTAAAACATTGATATTAAAGGTTTTTTAGATAAATTTTATAAAGATATGCTGAGACATAACCAAATAGGTTGAATATCATATAAAACTTATGAATATTACTAAGCTGAAACATTGAAAACCTGCTTTGACAACTTATTTTTTCAAGTTAGTTAAGTTATGTTATTTGCATGTGAGACTTTTTTTTTATAAAACCATACTGGGAAATAATCAAACAAGTTGATTATCATATGAAACTTATGATTATTACTAAGTTGGAATAATCAAAACCTGCTTTGACACGTTAATATTTTCAAGTTAGGTTAGTAACGTCACTTACAAATGAGAATTTTTATTAAAATAATTTGTTGATTTCTTAAGATATTTGCTAAAATGTTAGTAAAATACTAAAAGAAGTATGAAGACCTTGTCTGTTGACTTTAAATTTGTGTATTAAATGAATTTTCCAAGTTTTACCATGCACATGCAAAGGTTTCATTTAAGTAAGGAAAAATTATTACATATGACATTGTTTTTTCGATTAAAAAATGACAAGTCTTGCATCTTAAAAATTTTGTTCATGTGTCAATAAAAGCTTTTTGGTTACTAGGGCAAACAAATACCTGGTTGTTAGGGTTGATAAATAGCTGGGTGGTTGGTTGTTGAAAACTTATCAATGAGATGAAATTGAAGGGGAGGGGATGTAATAATTTAACAGTTAAAACTGAAAATCTAACTGACATACTAATTCTTTGCGGAAACAGTTGAATGGATAGTTGGTTGGTTGGTTGATTAAAACTTATCAATGAGATGTAATTGAAGGGGGAATCTAATAACTTAACAGTTAAAACAGAAAACTTTAATCACATATAAATGATTATGGCTATTAAAATTTGTCGATTACTAAATATTAGTGAATCATTTTTAAATAATTTGTAAAGTTTTGTAAAATTATTTTAACAATTTGTTTAAATCTTTAACACGAACTTGTATTTTTGATATATTTAACTTTTTTAAAACTTTTTTAATGATACTAAAATTATTAATAAGTAATCACACTATGACTGATAAACTAAAATATAATACATTTCATAAGAAGTGAATATGTCTATTTAACTGATGAGGTGACTCATAAAATCTCAAAGTAATCCAAAACATATGTGATTTTTTTCTTTTCTTCGTGATTTTTATCTTGTGACTTATTGTGATAAGTCACAATAAAAATTATTTTTGCATGTGTGAAGTAATCACTTTCGATGATCTTTCTTACTTTTTAGTTACTAAATTATGGGCTTTAATGGCCCAATGGTTAGTCTCGCGTGTTAAAAATGAGAAGTATGATCAGATGTTTGTGGTTTCGAAACCTGCAAGAAAAATTATCAAGAAAATTTTGTTATGTTAATGCATCTTACCTGCAAATAACGCTTATCATCGAAAGGGCATAAGCTAATCTTATTCTGTGTTAACGTGTGCAGACGTTGTGCATCATAATTTTTCAAACTGTCGAAAAACTTCGGTTATAATATTGTGTTAATGAAAATTCAAATTATATACATCATAAACAGCTTCTCTATACTCTTCAGTGATGTGATCGTGATCATGTGTGCGTTTCGAATATAAAGAATGCTTTCAAATATGACACAACTTTGTTTCTTGAAATGCCATTTCTTACACGGATATAAACTTTAAAGACTCTATATTTAATAACTTCTGTCCTAATATATCCTTCTCTCACACCATTTAAGTTAAAAACCGTTCAACACAAACTTTTCATCAATATACTAAGTAATGATTGTTCAGAATAACCACCTATTTGATAAACACTAGTATATATAAAACATTGAAAATGAGAAGTTTGAATTGTATTGTGATTCATTTAATGAAATCATGTGGTATACATTACATATTTCTCGATAAAGTTATGAAGAGAAAGCTAAAAATTCAACTGTGATAGTCTTTCATGGTAAAAAATTTAAGAAGACATGCTTAAAAATCATTAAATTTGGTTACTAAGTACGTTGTAAGATGTGAATGTAAAGAGTGCATGTCCATTATTTGATATTTAATACTCAATTTTCTCTCGATAAAGTTATGAAGAGAAAGCTAAAAATTCAACTGTGATAGTCTTTCATGGTAAAAAATTTAAGAAGACATGCTTAAAAATCATTAAATTTGGTTACTAAGTACGTTGTAAGATGTGAGTGTAAATAGTGCATGTCCATTATTTGATATTTAATACTCAATTTTCTTTGTTGATTTGTAAATGTTTATAATATTTTTGAAAACTTTAGTGTTATATTTTTACTAACATAGATGCGAATATTAAAGGGAAGAATTTTTATGAATGATTAAGTATTTCTTTTTACTATTGTGTGATTCAAATATTTTTTATTTATTCATATCTTAATTATAAGTTTGTTGCTGTTGTTTAATATATTTAATTGATGGTTTTAAATTTTTACTTAGTATAAATTTTATTTTCTTCAGTAATTTTAATAAAATTAAACCTATTATAATTAAATGTTAGTATATTATATAAATAACTTTAAAATGTGAAGTTTAAATCATTGGTAAATGAATAATTTTAACGATAATTAGTAAAGTTAACTTGTATAAAATAAGTAAATTGCATCGAGTCATATTCTTAAGAGTTAGTTTGATTTTTGAAATATCAAAATATATTATTCATTAAATAAGAAGTGTGTTAATGAATATTAAGATATATGCTTGGTAAATTAAAAAATAACAGAATAAATTTTTCTTCGAATATTAATCAGTTTTAAGATGAGATTAATTCTACAGGTCTTCGTCACTTCTTAATATCTAAATAATAATAATAATAATAATAAAAGCTAAAGGTTTAAATGATTTTCTAATAAAATGTCTAGCAATAATAATAATAAAATCATTCAAAGATGTTTTTTTTATGATTTTGTATTTACAAATAAGAATGTACATGTTTGAAATAGTATAAGCAATTTAAAAATAATAATAATAAAAATCTTATAAATAAAGGTAATTTCACTAAAACATTAATTAAAATTGTCAAATTTAAAAAATAATTACTAAATAACAAAATCTGAAGTTAATTGCAATTGAAATATTTCTCATTCACAATAGGATTTGATAAGAATGACTTCACCTCTTTGGGGAAATCCCAACGAATAGTCATATCATACCTGTCTTAACTTGCTCGTGATTCACAACAACATGTTGTGTTGATAAGAGTTTATCAAGAATTATTCTTCAAGAAAGTACGGAATGAAGGCGAATTCATATGTTGGTAAGTAAAATTTGTATATAAAATGTATAAAATGACTAAACTTTTAAATATTAATATGTTTAAGAACATACTTTCAAAGCAAGTTATTGCGAGGTAATATTTTAAAATGATTCATAAATTAACTGACTCTCACTTTTTTCACTCGCATAAAATATTTCTCTTAAGAAAAAATATTCAATTTTCATACTTAAAGTTTTTGAATTGCATGAAAGTTGGTTTAAAAAAAAATATTTTGAAATGATTATTTTCTCAATTGTTACTTCTTAATACATAAAGTTCTAATGTTCTTAATTCATCGAACTACCCATTCGAATATAAATGATTTTAAAATTAATAATATTTACTTATATTTTTTACATAAGATGTTGTTTGAATCACATATATTATGCTTTAAGATTTATCAAACAAATGGTGAATCATTGTACTTTGATTTTTCTTTACATGAGTAAATATTTTGTATTAATTTGATGATTTTATGTTGATACTCCAAACAGTTATGCCGACGCGCGCGCGAACACATCTCATTACAAATATTAGTTTAAAAGAGTACACAAAGTGGGGGTCTTTCTGAAATATCCTTATTGACGCAAGGTTTTCCAAGGTTAAAGGAAAATGACAGACTCCAAACAGCTAAGTCGACGAGCGCGATTAAATGTTAGAACGTCAAATTCCATTTTGAAACATATTTTCTCATTCAAATTTTAAAGTTATTTTTTAGTTATTCTACAAATTCAATTGCATATTATGTTTCACTAAAAATATCGCTCGAAATAATGTATGTGAATGTGTGCAATACGGGAATCAAGTGATCTGCCTCCCCGTGGCGATTCCTGGGTAAAAGTTTTGACCCTAGGTCACTTTCAGCTAAAGATCACACCTATCGGCAAAAAAAAATTACGCAAACATACATTCAACATGTACATACATACAACACACACATACATACATACATACACACACACACATATATACAACATACACATACAACACACAAAATAATAATAATAATCAATTCAATTAAATTTTCACCAAGGTTCGAAGAAAACCACACATTCCAAACCGTTAGGGTGACGAGTGCGATTCAATGCTAGCACGTAAAATCCCATTTTGAAACATATTTTTTCATTCAAATTTTAAAGTTATTTTTTAACTATTCTGAAATATCAAGTGTATAACCTAGTTGACTAAAAATATCACTCGAAATAATTTTAAAGTTCCTTCATTAAATAAATATTCAAAATTGTTATTCCCAAATTCCCATTACCAGCATGTGTTATTAATGATAATGGATAGAGATAAAGGTGGTGGAAGTCATTCTAAGAAATTCTAAACCAATATCCACACATGATTTGAAGAAAACTATAAACTCCGAACGGTTAGATCGACGAGCGCACGTCAATTTCATTGCAAAAAAAATTAAAGTCCCCCTATTAAACATTAATATCCGCTTAAAACTCAAAAAAAAAAATGAAAAAATAATTCAATTTTAACAAAATTACTCCTAAAAAAAAATAATTCATTAATTCACCATGAATGAACCCTTCTTAATTAGTTCTTTATTAAAATATCAACCCCCGAAAAAAAAATATATCCTTCGCCTATGATTAGTCTAAAATAATAATTTCCCCCAAAATACCCGCTTAACTCATCATGTAAGAGTACAGTGGAAAAAAAAAAAAAAAAAAAAAAATCAAACTCCCCAAAATTTCTGCTTAAAATCTAAAAATAAACTCTTAAATGACACTAAACTTAAAATTTTTAAGTTGCCACATTAAAATTAAAAACCACTCGTACAATAGTACAGAAAAAAATATTCTGTGTCCCCAAAATATCCGCTTAACCCCTTATTTAAAACACGGTGAAAAAAAAAAATCAATCTCCCCAAAATTCCCGCTTAAAATAAAAAAATAAACTCTTAAATTATACCAAACTTAAAATTTTTAAGTTGCCACATTAAAATTAAAAACCACTCGTACAATAGTACAGAAAAAAAATATTCTGTGTCCCCAAAATATCCGCTTAACCCCTTATTTAAAACACGGTGAAAAAAAAAAAATTAATCTCTCCAAAATTCCCGCTTAAAATCAAAAAAATAAACTCTTAAATTATACCAAACTGAAAATTTTTAAGTCACCACATTAAAATTAAAAACCACTCGTATAATAGTATAGAAAAAAAAAACATTCTGTGTCCCCAAATACCCGCTTAACCCCTCATCAAAGAACACGGTGAAAAAAAAAATCAATCTCCCCAAAATTCCCGCTTAAAATAAAAAAAATAAACTCTTAAATTATACCAAACTGAAAATTTTTAAGTCGCCACATTAAAATTAAAAAACCACTCGTACAATAGTACAGAAAAAAAAAAAAACATTCTGTGCCCCCAAATACCCGCTTAACCCTTCATCAAGGAACACGGTGGAAAAAAAAAAAATCAATCTCCCTAAAATTCCCGCTTAAAATCAAAAAAATAAATCCTTAAACTAAAGTGCACCGAAAATTTTAAAGTCCCCGCATTAAAATAAAAAAAAAAAAAAATCATCGTACTATAGTATGCCGAAAAAAATTCTAACTCCTTAAAATTCCCGCTTAAAATTAAAAAAAAATTCTTATCTAAAACTAAAGTGCACCGAAAATTTTAAAGTCCCCGCATTCAAATTAAAATAACACCCTCATACTATAGTACGCCGAAAAAAATTCTAACTCCCTAAAATTCCCGCTTAAAAAAAAAAAAAAAAAAAAAAAAAAAAAAAAAAAAAAAAAAATTCTTATCTAAAACACACTCATCCTCTTAGATGACGTCATCTTAACCTTGCACGATGACCTTCACCCCACCCCCCTCTTACAGCTCGAACGCCGGATGACCTTCAACCCCTCTTAGAGGTCAACGCCGAACGCCAGGTGAGGTGAAACTGTCATTACTATACTACTTATAGTTCATATACAGGGCTACACAAAAATATTCGAAAAGGTTACAGACTATGAGCGTACTTTACTTAAAGATTTCTTTTAAATAAGTCTTGTATTTCTATGCTGAACTGCATTCAGTTTACTAAGAAATGCTTGTAAAATATAGGTAAAATGATATACAGGATCACACACAAATTTTTATACATGGTCATCGATGAATGATAATTTCTGAAAATGTGATTTCAGTAGTCTTAAGTGTGTTTAATTTGAAGTAAATTTCAGCTAAATACTGGCGTATAATAAAGGTTCAAGATAAACTACAGGATGAACTAAAGTATACAAGTGTGCTTTCATCTATTAATATAAACTGCTGAAAGAGAAATTTCAAACTGTTATGCGTTTTCTTGCTAAACTAATTTTTCCCATTATACAGTATATATCAACCGACAAATAAAACATAGGGCTGTTAAAAAGTATCAGAATACATATTTGGCAATGGACTGTAACACTTTATTACCCTCAATAGCAAAAATTTTTAAAGATTTCAGGGAGTGTTCGAAAGTGTTTCATAACCCATGCTTAACGCATGATTTTTCTTACTTGATAACAGTTAAAATGCATATATTTAATGCATAAAAAAAGCAAATGGCTTTGTATGTATGTCGTTGGTCGTGCTTCTGTTATATAGACGTTAACGGACACAACTGCACTTATACCCCTTGGCCTCCAATCGTTTCACAGTTTTGGGAAAGAGGTTAAGTGACTGACCCCTATAACTCAGTACATAATGAAAAAATCACTCTGAACTCTTTACCTACAAATAAATAGACATATTTCCAGATAGCCTGTGCACTTAACTCATTTTTTTTTTCAATTTTGTCACTTATACCCCTTGACTTCTGGGCTCCTCATATATACATATATATATATATATCCATATATATATATATATATCTGATTTGTGTCATGCTATAACTATTGCATTTATGAACCGATTTGAATGAAACTTGGTATGTGCATAGTATGTACAAATGTCTCGACCGAGTTCGTTAGCCAGCATCATCCGCCATCTTTTTTCAAAATGGCGGCCATTTAATTTTTTTAAATTTTAAAATTTAAAATTAAATGCAAAAAAATTAAAAGTTGAAAAATATTTTTCTTTTATGTGTTAGAACTTAAAATAACGATTCCAGAACACTTTTTATTTTGTCTATATCTTAAAAAATGACCGCGTTATAGTAATTTGAATTTCTAGTTTGGCTGACATTTTGAAACGATCTGATTTTTGTCACGTGATAACACGTGTATTGATGGATCGATTTGGATGTAACTTGGTATGCACATAGTACATAATGAGGCCTGGATCGAGTTCGTTAGCCAATTCCACCCGCCATCTTGTTTCAAAATGACGGTCGTTTAAATTATTTTTAAATTTAAAGTTTAAAATTAGGTACAAAAAAGTGAAAAATTGAAAAATATTTTTCTTTTATGCATTTGACCTTGATACAAAGATTCCAGAGCATTTTTTGTTTCCTCTGTACCTTAAAAAATGGCTGAGTTACAGCATTTTAATTTCTAGTGTCGCTCATGTTTTGAAATGATCTGATTTTCGTCACGTTATAACACGCGTATTTATAAAAAGAATTGGATGTAACTTGGTGCGTAGATAGTGCATACATATTTCTGCTTCGAGTTCGTCGGCCAGTTCCATCCGCCATCTTGTTTCAAAATGGCGGAATATTAAATTTTTTTAAGAATTTAAATTTTAAAATTAGGAGCAAAAAAGTTAGAAATTGAAAAACATATTTCTTTTGTGTATTTCACCTTGATACAAAGATTTCAGAGCATTTTTTGTTTCATCTATATCTTGAAAAATGGCTGAGTTATAGCACTTTCAATTTCCAGTGTGGTTGACATTTTGAAACGGTCTGAAATTTGTCACATGATAATGCGCATATTTGTGAACTGATTTGGACATAACTCCGTGTGTACATTACCTTAATAGTACATTCCAATGTCTTGACCGAGTTCATCGGCCAACTTCATCCGCCATCTTGTTTCAAAATGGCGAGCATTTAAGTTTGTCAAAAATCTTTTAAATGGATATTCATGTACAAACAAAAAATCAGAAATTGAAAAAAGGCTCTTTCTAAAGTGTTTGATCTCCCGGAGTATTTTTTGCTTTGTCCTTACCTTAAAAAACGCCTGAGATAAATCAGTTTGAATTTCTAAATAGAAGTGATTTTTTTTTTTTTTTTTTTTTTTTTGATCAATTTGCTCGCGACAACACTCGTATATATTAATCGATTTCGACCAAGAATATTATTTCGAATTAGAGAGCTATCAACAGATTCGTCATTTTCAATAGCTCTATTTCTGAATAGAAATCTTTGCTTTGTTTAATCACACAATTTCTATCATTAAAAAATAAATGAAGAATACTTTTCCGAAGTAATGATGCTTAAAAGTAAAAAATATGCGACCTCTGCTCAGAGCTACTTTACAGATCAAATTGAGTCACTTTAGAAACTTTTAACCCGAATAGTTATAGGAGGCAAAGTCGAAATGTTAAAGTCGAATTCAGTTAATACTTAATATAAACTGGAGATTATTAGTTTTTGTTATACATCGCCCAACAGATGTCACTGTTATGCAGCCTTTTTCACGATTTCAGCAATAGCTATATATAAAAAATTAATGGACGAATTTTCATAAAACTTCAGATTCGTTTAGTCCTTTATATAGTATGGTACTTATTACCTTTTGGTGTAAATCGCCTATAAGGTGGCGCTACTATGCAGCATTATTCATGATTATCGCAATAGCTCTATCACAGAAACTAATGCACGAATTTCCATGAAACTTCAGATTCTTTTAGTCTCTGATATAAAATGGTATTCTTTATTTTTTGGAGTCCATTGCTTAACAGGTGGCGCTTCTATCCAGATTTATTTACGATTTCTGCAATGATTATATCTGAAAAACTAACGAAGGGATTTTCTTCAAACTTCAGATTCAATTAGCACTTGACATAAACTGTTGAAAATTAAATTTTGGTGTAACCAGTGACGCTGCTATGCTTCATTTTTCTGAAAGTATTAACATGTATGAGTTAAAAGAGAGTCTTGGGATTGCTACATCCGATTAATTTTAATTATAATTATTTTATTTTTAAACGTGTATACAATTACATTAAAAGTCATTATAAATATCATAGCAAATATTGAAAATGAACCCATTTATAGAGTATTAAAGGAATTTTTTTTTTTTAAGAGAAAGAAAGAAAAATACACAAAAAAGAAATTGCTTTTTATCTTTTAATTTGTTCTGAGCAATCAATCTCCAAATCTGGTAAATCGTGGCCAAGTTACTTTACATATTATAGCAAACAATTGCTTCCTGTTGAAATACTTACTTCTTACTCTTATAATACCTTACTTCAGCAGGTTCTTGTTGCCTGCTGAAACATTTTTGGGGCTGTTTTCTTTGGTCAAACCAGTAAAATTGATAACCATCAGAGCCAAAGCCGTCTAAATTCCATTTCTTTTCATTACTGAAGATGACAGAAATACGAGACTTTGACGCATTTTTCCTAGCCCAGCAGTCAATAGAAATTGTGTTTGCAAAATGACCATTGACCATATCGTAACCTGAAACAGTTTTTCGCATTTCCTGAAAAACGAAGTTTTTTGAGTTATAATACTTTATAGCAAGGGTGCGATATAATGTAGCCCAAAGATCTTATCGTGCACGAAAACGGTATAAAACAAATCATTATCAAAATAGTAAGAGTCACTTTTTAGATATAATTAACTTGGCTCGGACCAATAGTGAACCAAAATGAATCAAAATGAAACTAATCGAATTTGTTCGAATATGCGACGTAACTCAATGATTTGTTCTATCTCAAAAGCGATAGAATACAAAAATAAAAAAAAATCGTTCGAGCCATTTCCTAGAAAATTAGCTCGATTATTAGTGACCCAAAAATGACCTACTAATCGAATTTTCTCTAACATTTGACTTAGCCCAATAGTTTTCTCATAATCCAAAACGATTGAATACAAAATTTACTCAAAATCGTTAAAGCCGTTTTTTAGATAAAAATTGTTTAATTCATAATGACTTAAAAATGACAAACTAATCAAAATTTCTTAAACATGTGACCTAACAAAATGATCTTCTCGTATCTGAAAACTGTATAATGCAAAATATTATCAAAATCCTTTGCGCCGTTTTTTAGATAGAATTAGCTTGACCAATTGTGACCCAAAATGACCCACTAATTGTATGTTCTTGAACATGCACCAATCCCAGTTGTATTCTTGTGCCCAAAAATGATAGAATACAAAATTTAAACAAAACCTCTCGAGTCATTTTCATGATAAAATTAGCGTGACCCACAGTGACCCAAAAATGACCCACTTACCTATTTTTTTCTATGACTTAGCCCAATGGTTTTTTCATAACCCTAAAAGGTAAAATACGAAATTGAGATAGTTAGAGCCATTTTTAGATAAAATTGGTTTAACCCATAATGACCCCTAAATCACCGACTAATCGGAATTTTTCAAAAATGTGACTTAGCCAATAGTTGTTTCGTGTCAAAAAAGGGTTGTTTACAAAATTTAGTGCATTAGTTCTTGAGATAGAGCACCCGTAAAAAATTTGTCACATACAGACAGATATACTCACAGAATCACAGATAGACATTTTATAAAAACATGCTTTTTAGGTTTTCTGGCCCTTAAACGTGTGAATCCGTCTAAAATTGGAATTCAAAAAATTTAACGAACCCATACTTTCTTCACGTAAAAAAAAGATCACTTGCAATTAAGTTATTAAATTTCCATAAATAACACCAGCAATTCAAAACATTATAGATTTACAGACTTGCAGATAGACATTTCTTAAAAAATCATCAAATCGTGTTCTGGGCCTTTGAAAACGTATCAGTCGTTCGATAACCGGAATTCAAAATTTTGCGCGAATTAATATTTTTTTCTTGTAAATATACAATAAAATAAAAAATAATTGAAAATCAAATTAAAATAATATCAAAGAGTTAATTTTTTTCACTTTCTCCAGAACACTTCAGATTCAAGAACTTCGTGACGGTTGTCCTGAGCGATGTACTTCGATGACTTCTCAATAGCTTTTTACGGGAGAGTAAAAAATAAAAAATAGAAAAAAAAAGAATATTCCGAATCTGCGTTTTTCTGCGTCTCCCCACCCTTTTTTTAGGAACATGCGTGTAATCGCGAACAATCTCGATTCTTTTGAAGCGAATTCAGAAGCGTATCAGATCGTGACAGAATTATATGATAAAGTGCATAATGGGTGAAAAGACGTTTTATTATCTCTACACTGAAAGAGGCGGCAAGTCAAACGACGTCGAGCTTCAAAGACGTCACCCGCGCCTATTGTTAGGCATTATGGTAATTAGAAGAACCACTTGTTCCTGCAAGGAGTTACCTGAAGAGCTACTTGACCGAGATACAATAACTTACCGCTAGGTGCTTCCACATGAGACAAAAAAAAATTTTAAGCATTAGCCACTCTTATCTTATAGATAATGCGTACTATGGGAATGAATTACAGTCAACAGTCATTATGTCACTCTTCAGAAAATCATGATTTTCCGCAAAGTGGTTCGACATGGGGACGAAAAATTAATCACAAGTTATATTTATAGCTTACGTTATATAAACTGTGTGATAATTACAGTCAACAGTCACTGTAATCTCCTCTTTCACAAGATAATTTAGTAGCAAGCTGGTAAATTAAGTGAAGCCAGTTTTATGAAACCGGGTTAGTTGAGAGCAACAAAAGGTGATCGCAGTGGCTCAGCCAAAAAGAAAAGGGTTGTAGGCGAACCCTTCCCCTCTCCTTATAGCACCCGCCATCCGGCACCTGCATGTTGCACGTGTTTGTACTTTTCGGAATCTTAATATTCTAAAAGAGAAGGCGAAATCATGCGTTAATCATACATTATGAAACACTTTCCAGCACATTCAAGATCAACATTAATAAAAGAAAAAATTATGTTCGTATGTCTATGCAATGACTAGGAAAATCTAGCGCAAATAGAGACCTGAAAATTTAGGTGAAGATTGTCTAATCGATGTCTTTTGAGTTTTTCCAAACCTAGAAAATACGAGAGGAGTAAAACGTCCAGGATTCTTTTACGCTGTGTCACAAATTCGTCTTTAGATATTGAAATATGAAAAAACAAAAATACATGCATAACTTTTTGTTTACTGTTCCTTTTCTAACGGTGTAATCCGTTTTGAAAAATATGAACACGAATTCTTCCAGAGAACATATTTTCGAAACACCTATTTCATAAAGTTTTTTTCTCATGTTCAAAATACGAAAAAACAAATGCCACTTAATAAGAGTACCTTTTCGATTGAGATGCGTTATTTGTTTTTTAAATTATTATAGTCCGAGTGCTACGCGACAAAAATAAGGTGAAAACTGCAAATCGTGATAAGAATATACCGCTTGGTGAATATGTACTTCATGATAATACAATGCATCTCAGAGGGGGAGGCATCTCGCAAAGTCGTCGGAATTCAAGATGGTGACTGTTATTCAAAATGGCGTCATTTTCTGCAGTTTCTTAATATGCGTAATATAAATGTTCATTTCATTTCAATTTCGATGTTTTTAAAGTCAAAATTTCGTTTTTAACACTATTCAACATTAATTTAAAGAGTGTATGAATTCGGTTTATCTGTCTGTTTGTCAGTCTGTTCTTCCATGCTCTAACTCTCTTAAATATACTCAGATTGCCATGTGAATTTATATGTTTTATGAAGTTTATAATAACATGTCAGGAGTAAAAAATTAAGTGTATAGTTTTTATAGTCCATTTACAAGGAGCTAAAAATGACATTATAATATTGCACATGCGGCGAAATCGTTTGCTATGTGCGTTAACGATATTATACTTTTTAAAACACATTCAAATTGATATAGATCAATGTTAATACTGTATTTATCGCTTATTTACCAAAACAAGAAAATATGCGTTTGTAATTTGTTTATAAATTTTATAAAGATCACGATCTAATTCAAGTTTTATTAGTGAACGTGCTAGGAGGGATAAAACTCCATTTTGTGATAAAGATATCAGGAATAGTAAGTATCTATCTTATATTAATAAAGTGCATATAAGAAAGTGAGGTATCGTATAAATTTATAAGAATTCAAAATGGCGACTATTATTTAAAATCTTTTGCAGTTTTATTCCTCTGCATCTTACAATAGTATATATAATATTAATTTTCATGTTTTATAACTCAAAAATTCTTTTTTTTATACCAAAAATATACCTAAAATGAAAATAGGACAATTATTAAAGTATTTTTTGTCATTTGCAGTAGAAAATTTAAAGGAATAAATAAATAATAAAAATACTATTTTATGCATACATTACTTATGCAATATACTAAAAACTGAATGTTACATATAAAGCTGTAGAATATAGAAACTTCACTTGGTATCATCATCTTTTACACATTCGATTTTGCAATTGCACAGTAATGTGCCAGGAAATCCAACCTTTCTATAGACACATTTATTTTTACAGATTTTACACATAGGGGGAACTGGGGCACATTGATACAGATTTTTTCTTAGAATTTTTTCTTTTTTTTGTTTCCAGAAAGCAGAAATTTCAAGTTATTTTTCCATGTGGTGTCAGCAAAACTTGTGTAGTACGTTATAAAAATGTACAATCGTTTTTTTATGTGTTATTTTTGCATGGAATTTTAAAAAATCAAATGATACGTCCGGGAAAAATGGAGACAAAATAACACCAATGCCTATTTTTCATAGAAAAATAGTTAGCAAACCATTTTATATTTATTTATAGAAATTCAAATCACCCAGAATTTATTTGTAAGCAATATTAAAGCAATCAAAATGAAATGTATAAAGACCTGAAATTCTGGCTGTTCCTTGTCTGATTGTTGGCTGTGGTAACTTTGTCATATCTGGCACTTCAACCCCAGCATTATTTTTTTTCTTAGGAAAGATGAAAAAATTACCAGGCTTTCTGTTTATAAATCGGCTTATAAACAGAAAATAAACGATAATTATATTAAAAATTCTGTTTATGATAAAATTCTGTGTCGTTCTGGAGCTTGTTTCTCTTACTTAACATTTCTAATTTCGAAAATACTTTTTTCTCTGGAGAATCGATATAAATTTGAAATTTTCCAGGCTGCCTTTTGTTAGTTCTACTACCACTAGGTGCTGGGTAAGTTCGTACGTCTTCTGTTTGCAAAAATGCTATAAAATGTTCTTATATAAAGAAATTAGAGCTATTTCACGTCCATAAAAACTAATATTAGAAACTTTTGGCGAAAAAAAAGTTGGATTAAGGAGTGTATAGTAAAAAAAATAATGAAATGTAATGAAAATATGAACTAGAAAAGGATTTAGGCTGCATCGATGTTCCCCGATATAGGCTGTATCAATGTGCCCCATACAACCATTTTGAATAAAATGAGTCTCAAATCCAACACTTCATAATTTATCTAATAATAAATAATGTTGAATTGATAAAAAGTAGCTTTACTTTCCAGGGAGTTTTCTTTTCGGTTGAAAATACTGGAACAGTTGTATAATACCATTTCAATTCTGCAACTCAAATTTACTTTTGACCTACATAAACAATAAATCACCCGTCCCATTTCATCAGATTACTGAATCATTCCAATACTTTCTGTATGTAGTTCAGTGCACTAGCATCACCTTTTAGAGCTGTTGTGAAACTTCCTGTAATGACCCTGTGAGCAGTAGAGGGGGTGTATCAATGTGCCCCATGTATCAAGGTGCTGCATGTATCTATGTGCCCCATGTATCAATGTGCCCCAGTGCCCCCTTCATTTTATCACTCGTTACAAGAGTCTGAAATCTCTGGCAACTCCGACCATTTTATTTTAAATGATAAATTATCCAACCACCATCCCCATTTGTTTGGAGAGGATGGATGTATTTTACGCTGATCTGCTTGTCTCCAAATATGTCCCGCTTGGAAAGCACTGCGGTGCACCCTTGGTTGGTGGAAGATGTTCAAAAGAACGAGTTTTTTCCATAAACCATTCTTGTCTTTCATCATTGAAACTTATACGATTGCTTGTTGAACAGTACAACAATACTACGAACTTTACTAAAATATTTAAAATACTTTCAAGAATGGAACTTTCTGGTTTTGATAGGTATGAAAATGCAGCAGTAGCTTCTCTAAATGAAATCCATGTTTTCCAATTTGACTTTTTCGTCTTTCCTATGAAACCCAGATTGCTGTCGCATCCCGCGAAAGCATGCAGTTCTTATACAACCTTTCCTCTTCCAATTGCTGTAGCTATGGTATGAACAGGAATAAATCAGTATCTTTTTCCTGTTCCAAATGCAACCCAAATGGTTTCTATGCATTTATCTGAAAGGATATGCAATCGCTAAAACTAATACACCAAGGTCTACAGAGCGTATAACTATATTTTTCAGTCCTTTTTCAACCATATCTTTGAGATATAGCATTAGTCTTGAATCAGCTTCTTTGTGACCAGGGCAAGTCATTCCAATTATAAAACTTACGGCAGTAAGATTGCCTTTAACTTCTTTTCCTGAAGCGGTTATGTTATAACTTGTGTATTTTTATGGTATTTATTTCTGATGTCGTAAGTAGATTAAAAAGTTCTTCTTTATTATTTGAATTTCTTAAGAAATCTTGCCGATTTTTAGGTAATCTAACACGTGGATGCACTTGTCATCTGGTCCTTGCACCCCTCTTCTGTCTAGTTTCTCCTTTAATGCTTAGTGTAATATATCTATCTATCCTAAATCAAATCTGTTCTTTGACCATATGAAACTCTCGATATCGTTACGTAAGTGAGGATAAAATGTGTTAATATTGTAATCATTAAATGTGTTTGAAGTTTGCTGAGGCTTTAAAATGTTAGTAAGAACTGGCCCATCATATATTAAAGCATCACATGTTCCTGGAAAAACTTTGCCAATTTTCCAAACAGTTTAATCTAAAATGTATGCTAAATCACTCTTATGGATAAATCTAAATTCCACGCTACAGGAAAGCGCAGATGGAAATGGTTGCATTTCATATTCGAAAAATATTTTGCAAATTTAACTCACGATTCTTTGTAACTATTAAAAGGCTGGAAAACGACTGGACGTCTGTCTGTTTTTAAAACCTTCAAGGGTGCATTTTGATTGTTTATGTTTTTGCCGAAGTACTAAACACAGGAATTTTGTTCTTTTTCAAAGGTTGAAATATTGAAATTTTTTTTGCTAGCGTTCTTTTATGAAACAGTGGAATTGGTAAATACCAGTAGACTCAGCTGAATAAATTTTTGTATTAATATCTTTATTAACAATAACTCTGCTCTTGATGACAAACAAGTCTTCACCATCCTCTAAAAGTGGGTTCTCTAATTCTCTTAGTGCGCTATAGAGTGCTTGATCTTGTAATGGATGTGTGCTCGTACTGGGTGTTGAATGCAGACATAACTCAGAATATAAGATAAAACCAGTTTATTTATAACGGCTAGGGCTCATGAGCAGCGGAGCAATTCTTTAATTTTAATAACTGGTAACAATACTAAAAGATTAAACTCATACTCACAGCTCCGACACTAACTCAATCGGGGCACTTCGGATTACTTCTCACTTAAACTTCAGCTAGACTGCTAGATAAAACTTTATTAGACAGCCCGTGGCTGTATATATACTCTTTATTAACTTTGAAATATTCAACGTAATTAATATTAACTCTTACCAACGGCAAACTTCTCGAATCGCTCTCCTCTGAATGAACGTAAGTGCTGGCGGCTCACTGTAAAACTCCTGGCGTACACCCTACTTCATACTACAGGATGGCTTTCTGCTCTTGTCCCAAAAACCTTGCACGAAGGATCTTTTGTCATCAGAACTGTACGGTGACTCCACAGTTGACTGTCGTGCCCGCAGCCTGGTCCTGAATGGATGCCGTGGGACACTTGTAGATTCCACTCGACGACTCCGCTCTGATCGGCTCGCTGAGGTCACTCCATGGCGAGATTCAAACTGCTGACGCTGGTACTCTGAATGTTGTCTCCTCTTTCTAGACGCACCCGAAGTTACTGAAGATCCTAGGTCACGTTTCTGTCCAGATCTACGCTGTCTTTTATTGGGCAAAAAACAGATTTAAAAGTTCTTTTAACAGTTTGACGAGTGTCCATATAAAGTTTTTTCCGAGAATTAAGTACTGAAGACGTTGAACTCTTGGATAACTTATGTTTTTGAGGTTGTTGTCTAATAAGTGGAGGAACGGGACAATTTATGATCTTTTGCTTTTTATGGCACACTGAGTCTGACGTATTTGACACTGCTCTTTTATTTTTCTTATCATACTTTGCTCTCGGTTTAATTGACTTTCTACTTTCAATAACAGTTTTTGGGGCTGTTTGACCAGATTTTCTTTTTGCATACTGATGAAAAGAATTAGATGAAGAAGTGCTGGACTCGGAACACTCATTGGATCGAGAATTTTGCGAAACACCACTCGATTCATGAGAACCTTCACTACTATCTTCTCTAAACTTATAAGCTCTAACCTGATCCAAATTAACTGTCATTCTTTCACCATTGACATTAACAACCAAATTATTACTCCAAACTTCCAAAACTTCAAACGGACACACAAACTTCGGACCAAACTTAGCTACCCTCTTTTGACGACTTGAACTTAGCCAATGCTTTTCTACTAACACAAAATCTCCAACCTTAACTTCCAATTCCCTTCTACGCATATTGTAATACTGAGCTTGCTTTTCCTGCGTTTTTCCCATCTGAATTTGTGCTTCCTTAACCAACCGCTCAATGTCCTGACACATAAACTGGCTTTCTGCGTCCGATACCATAACTAACCTCTGAAATGGAGTAATAATCTTTCTACCCAAAAATAACTCAGCCGGCGTTTTCCCTGTCGACTCGTGAACTGCCGTACGAAGTACGTACGCAAAATGCTGAAGAAACTGGTCCCAATTTGAATGATGCGAACGGCGAACCAACATAAGAAGAAATCATTTGAATTAATGTACACGTTCAGCCATATTAGACTGTGGACGATACGGAACAGTAAAAGAATGATCAATGTCCAGCTTTTCACACAGAGCCTTAAATATATCAGAAATCAAACAAGGGCCATGATCGCTAACTACCCTAATTGGTGCATCATATTTAGAAATATAATTATCGAAAAATGCATCGGCAACTGCAGGTGCAAACAGGGCCTGATTAATGCACGGGCCTCCGGGGCCTTGGCCCTGGGCCCACTAATTTCAGGGGCCCAGAAATTATGTAACTGACTTTTTTCTTTTAATCAAATACCTTTAAAATAATATTTTTTTTTATAAAAAATGAAATGTAAAATTTTAATATTCTGAATGACGCAATAAAATTTTCAGAAGCTTTTAACCTAGGCACTTTTTACCCAAACAACTTTGTCAACTCGTCAAAAACCCCATCTTTTTTTGTGAAAGTGTCGACGAAAATGGGTAGGTAGGGGGCCCAATTTTTTAACAGGCCCTGGGCCCAACTTCGGCTTGATCGGGCTCTGGGTGCAAAAGCCTTCCTAAGGGGGTCTAACTCTACCCATTAACTAAAATAATCAACTATAACTAGTACAAATCTATATCTTTTAGGATTAAACAATGGATAAGGACCGATTAAATCTACACCTACACATTCATTAGGAAAATTTACTTTAATAGGAATTAATTTGCCAGCTGGACTTTTATAATTATAACGTTGGCATGTGCTACGGCTGGAGACATAAGCGCGCACTGCTTCCCGCATTTTAGGGAAGTAGCAGGATTCACAAATTCGAGCATAAGTTTTCCTGATTCCTAAGGGACCTGCTAATGGATTATCATGAAATTCTTTCAAGAAGGCCTTACGAAGACTATCCGGAATAAAAACTCTTAATTCACCACGTGAATTTACAACTTTAGAATAAAAAAAGAAGACTTTATACAGAGCTTTCTTTGGAGAGTTACTATTCTAAGGTTAACAACTTCTCAATCATTGTGATGTTCTGAACAAGGGAACAAAAATAGAGAAAGAAAGAAGGTGAAGGAATGTTTTCTTTAGTAGGATAAAATTGTATGAAAAATTCATGTAATTCTGCAAAGAATTTTTAATATATTCACATGAAAAAAAAAAAAATAATAATAAACAGTCTAATGGTCTAAAATTTTTTCTATCTTTCTAATATTGAATTGCAGAAAATAGTTCTAAATAAAGCTCTCTTTTATCTTGCAAGATATCAGAGGTAGAAAGAGGTATACAGTTTAAAAGTAACCAACTGTTTCAATAATAAAGGAAAACTTACATCTGTACATACCAGAAAAATTTAACAAAATCTCTAATTCTCTGAGCAAAATTCTGGTTTGAATTTCAGTTGAAACGCACACATTGACATTCTTTTTATAATGCAAGACTTTTCCTTAAAATAAAAAAAAAAATTAAAAAAAAAATCCGGTGAAACAAAATAAATATATATAAAAGTTTCGAATTGGAAATCGCCAAAAACCGAATCTTGCAGGGGTGAGGGAGGGAATTTTTCCTTCACGTGGCGGTGAGCACGTGAACGATCGTTTGGTGCTAGCTGACCAGAGGAGCAGTCGAACTGGAAGGGAATGCCTTCGGAACGAAAATGGTCTGTGCCAAACCGTTACAGATAATGGTTTCTTCCACCTACCACCCCCTTTCCCTCATCGAACTTTCTTTTCCATCTCCACCACCCCCTTTCTTCTTGCAGGTCACGTGCTCTTTTGACCATAAAAAGAGAGAGAAGAATACGGGGGAAAAAGTCCAGCGGAGGAATTTGAAGAATGAGGCCATTGCGCATGAATACACGGCAATCTGAATGTGCGTGAGGGTGTAGGTGGGAAGGTGAGGCCAGGGATGTTGATCTTGGGCATCCGTGAGATTGTCGGAGAAAAAAAAAGGGGAGGTACCAAAGAAATAACGCCTAAAACTGATCTTATAAGCCCTTTTTGGAATAAAAAAAGGAACTTTTTTTAAAGATTTTATTTTATTTTAAGAAAGTAAAATTATAGCCGTTCGGATCGTTTATCCTATCCGAAAGAAAGAAAGAAAAAGATAGAGGAGGTGAGCTTTAAAAAGTGTCTGAAATTGAAAGAAACCAGAAATAGTTCAAAAATAAAAATCTATCACACATTTTATTTCTTTAAAATGTTGTCAAGTTTCCATTGATTTAAATCGTCTTTTTCTTAAAAAATTCCGTGTCTATTTAAATGCATTTATTTTCAAAAAGAATCATACTGGCATAAATTTCAAGTAAATATTGCTTTCATTTTATCTTCCTTTTTATTATATTTTTTTCTGTTTGTTACTTTGTTATCCATTTTTATCCATTCATATTTCAAAGATTCATAAAAAGCTAATAGATTGTCGTATAGGAATACGGCTTACATCATAAGACTTAGCAAATAGTTGTTCTTAATGTAAGTGAAACTTTTAGTAAGATTAAATAAAATGTGTCATTTTACAAATATTACTCCACATGTTATTGTATATTTGTCACAATTGTTTCGCCCAAATTTTATTGAATATTTTTAAATATGCTACTGTACATATATTTTGGAACAAATATTCATTCATCATTACAAATATTCAAATCACATAACAATCATGTTGTAAAATCGCAGTAGCAACTTTTGACACCATATTTACTATAAGTGTGTCATTTACATAGCTGCCAACTTTTACGCATTTTTGCTACTATTAAAATTTTACAGAGATTTTCTATTTATTTAATCATAAGATTTCTACGATTAAATAAGACAATAATTACTATAAAATTTTTATGATAGGAAAAGTGCGTAAAAGTTGGCAACTATGCATTTACGTTTAGCACACGTATTTTTATGTAAATTTTCAGAAATAAACATATCATAGCTAGAAGTGTGAAGCTCAGGGACGTTTAAGCTCACACAATACAGTCTTATAGATTTTACGACTCACATATTTGCAAAATAAACGTACATCTAAGTGAAAGACGGTGCGTTGCTGACAAAATTCACAATAACTAGAGACGAAATTAAGACTGCATTAAAATGAAATTTAGAATACATCAGTTCAAAAGATCAGCAAATTAAACGCTGGACTTGGAGCTCCAGACAACTTTAATGAAGCTTTAATTGTTTAAAATAACCTAAGATAGAAAAACTATAACCATATTGATCTTGCAAGAGTATAAAGAAATGGCAACACCAAATTCATATTCAAGTACTTTTTAGCTATGAAATCTATTGTTTGTTGAAGTAAGATGGTACCATAATCTTTAGAGTTTTCTGCTTATTGTATTGCATAATTTTCTTCGTTTTTCAGTTGTAGTTAAGCATCGTTTCTGGAATAACTCTAGATTATACGTAAACTTATTTCAAATGAAACTATGAAGTCATTTTTAAATGACAATTTAACATAAGCAATTTCGTAACATCACATTGTTCAGGAGACTTCTTTTAACTTTTTATAAATGTCAAAATATTTGAAGATATATCAACTGGCATGTCTAATAGTTAGGGTGCTGGCTATTAAAAAAAAAAAAAAAAAAAAAAAAAAAAAAAAAAAAAAGGTACGGATTTTGAATTTTGAAACACACATGGGTGTTTATTGTGGGTCGGATTCTATACTTTAAATGAAGGTTTCAATCTGTCCTCTACCTTTTATCTATGCTCAAAAGACAGTCGTAGCGCCAGTGATCAATTAGCTGGCGATATATCATGATTCGTAAAGTAAAATTAAAATTCTTATGCTATTTAAGAACAAACTATTTTAAAATTTATTTTAAAAATAAATAATTAAAAAGTAAATTATAATTAAAAGATTTCTATTCAAAAAATGTTTATTTTCATAAATGCTTTGAAGAGACTTTTAAATATTTACAGTCATAGTTCTTCACAAAATAACATCCCAAAAAAGAATATCTAGGAATTTCTTTTGTTATCAATATGCTTTTCGAATGTATGCTATATTATTAAAAAAAAGTATAATTTGTTTATTTATTTGTATGGAAGAGGAGTATCTCTGGAACAACCGAACCGATTTGAAAAGTAATGGTATCAAAAGATTATGATGGTGTTAGTCTTTACTCCAACATAGGTTATATATTATGTCGGTGCCATTTTAACTAAAAAGGGGTGCAGAAGTAAAACGTGCCCTAAAAATGCGATTTTTGTGTTACTGAAGGGCCAGAAGCATGAAATTTGTACTGCCGTTACTTACAAGATATGAAAGATCTCTAAGAACATTTCTTAAAAAATTGGAAATTTAACAGTAGTGAAAATGTGTGACAAGCGTTCTAAAAACGTTCTAAATTTCAATTTCTACAAAATTTCGGGAAGTATCGGACAGTTTTATAAAATAATAGTATTAAAAGGATTGTGACAGCCCTTGCTCCAAAATAGATTACATTTTATTTCAGTGCCACGATTCTAGAGGGGTGCATGAGCAAAAAAGTTCTAAAAATGCAATATTTGTGTTATTGGAAACATGAAATTTCATATATTAGTTTCTTATAAGATTTAAAAAATCACTAAGGACATTTCTTAAAAAATTCGAACTTTAAAATGAGTAAAAACGTCGAAAAGCGTTCTAGAAACGTTCTAAATACCGATTTGTAAACAATCTTGAAAGTACCAAAACCATTTCAAAAGTAATGGTTCTAAATTGATGAACACAGCCCTTGCTCTAACATAAAATCTGTTTTATGTTGGTGTCATTCACCAGCTGGGTGTTGCAGGAGCAAAACACGTTCCAAATTACCTCTTATCTCTGATACTCCAAGGGCTACCAACTTGAAATTTCACATGGCGATTTCTTATAAGATGTAAACGTTCTCTTTGAACAATTTTTTTAAAATTCGAAGTTCAGAAAAGGTGAAAATGCACGAAAGTATTCTAAATTGTGATTTCTATGCAATTAGAAACCAATATCAAACCTATTTAAAAAATAATGGCTATCTTTTATGTCGGTGCCACTACCAATAGATGGCTGCAGGAGAAAAAAAGTTCTAAGTCGCAATTTCTGTGTTACTGAAGACGTAGAAACTTGAAATATGACATGGTAGTTAATTATAAAATATAAATGTCCTTTAAGAATATTCGAAAATAAATTCAAAATTAAAAGGTGAGGGGAGAAGTGAAGGTAAGGATGAGATGCGTTCTAAAAATGTCCTAAATTACGATTTCTATCCAGTCTGACAAACTGATGAACCTAATCTAAAAGTAATAATGGCGAATAAATAGTGGCAATTTTTGATCTGACACAGGCGATATTTTATGCTGGTGCCACCACCATCTGGGGTTCCCAGAACAACAAAACGTTCAAAAAGAGCCTTTTGAAAACTCTCTAAATTACGTTTTCTATGTAATATTAGGAAATGCCATACCGATTTTGAAATTAATTTTGGCAAATTAATAGTGATAGTCACTATTTCAACATAGGCGTGTTGGCGCCACTACCACCAAAGAAATGGTACACCGTTTGACAAGATCCTTGGAATTTGACATAATGGTTATTTTTAAGATGTAAATGTGTACTGAGTAGATGGTTTCTAAAAAAATCAAAACGTCAAATGAATATTGAAATTAGCTTACAAAATAATTATAAAATTTTTCAAATACATTATAAATTATTGTAGAACTATTTTTAATTCTTCTTAATAATTTAAGTGTCATTTTTGTCTAATATGGTATAATAATGAAGTTTAGTAAACTTTTGATTGATTAATAATTTTTGAATTTTTTTAATAGTATAATTTCTCCTAATAAAAATTAGGCACACAAATATAACTTAGCATATTTCAAGCATTACGCCACAAAAGCCGCAGGCTTTGCTAGTCATTCATAAATTTTAACTATAAATTACGTTTAATTGTCAGGAAATTATTTACATCGCCATGTTAATCATCATATATCGTTAAATAATTGCACTGATATTATTATCATAATATTAATATTCTTAAGATCTAAGAAATTAAATTGTAAGTTACATTTATTATCAATATATTTATAACCAGAAAATTATTTAAATGAGCTATTTAAAATTATTTACCTAATTCTCAGAACTGCTTGCTCAGTCACATTAAAAATAATTATTTAAAAATAAAGTTATAAACTTAGCTTATTTTGACAAAATTTGGTTATAAGCTGTATTTAGACATCATCCAGATCAATAAGGTATTAGGTTAATGATAAAAGAAAATAATAATGATTTCAATAAATTATCATACTTAAGTACCATTTGCCACGTAAAAGGGATAATATAGATAAACTAATTTTCAGGAGCATTTGTCGATTACCTATCAATATTATCCTTCTCATGATGTATGAATAAATAATATGATTAATTATTTTATTATTATTATTATTATTATTATTATTATTATTATTATTATTATTATTATTATTATTTATCTTTTTTATAATGTAATTAAAGTTAACGCTTTTAAGCTAGCATAATTTAGTATTATTAACTTCCAAAAAGTGATAGCATGGATAAACTCATTTGTAAGAAAATTAGTGATAAGTTTTCCTTATTGCTTATGTCCATTTCTTATGAATATTATAATTGTCCCATCGAAAATTTTAAGACAAATACATATTATACTCAGCAGTACAATATAAGAAATTCTAGTAACTGAACTCGAAAAAAAATTGCATAAATATTTTGTCATGCTAACATGTCATCAAAATTCAGAATATCCTATTCCTGAAAAAAAAAATAATTTAAATAATAAGATAGAAAATTTGATATAAAAATGTGAAGTAAAAAATTTATTTTACAGGGGGTTTCTAAATTTTAGAGGCACGATGAAAAATTTAATAAGGTGTATCACCAGTGAGTGAAATATAAGTTTCACTGTAATTTACCATAACGTGTTTTAAATTGAACAAGAGTACGGTAACAAAGTATATTCACGGCGAATAGTGTCTTGAAGTTCAAAAAACTGTTACGTATTTATTGCGACAAAAAATGCGTGTTCTACCAAGTCGCGCAGTTTGTTTTCCCATAGTTGGCAACTTGTGGAAACCATTAAGAAGTGGCAGGATTAGGAAGGGAAGAGTTGATGTGGCGATCACTCTAATTTTGAGTGAATCTAAGCAGTAAACTGTTGGAGCACTGTTGGGCCTACATTATAAAATGCTTAGTTGGCTAACCGTACGGCAAGGTGGACTTTTCTTATTGTAGGAAAACATTTGGAACGACATTAGCAGTCAATTAGCCAGCGTTTGTTTTACCAATTTGTGCTACTTTGGTAGTACCATCCCGCGCATGTCCAGTTATATTTAAACCAGGAGAATAAGCACGCAGCTTATTTTCGGTTTGATTGCTCCGCCTTCAAGAAAGACACTAGTGAGGTACGATGAAATTACACGTACGATGAAATACGACATTATCACCCATTAACAAAAAGTTATTACCAAATGCATTTCGAAACGGTTTAAGATAAAAATTGACTTTATGTCACCTACTGAACTTTTGAACTTTACGTCTTTGCATATTTCAATATTCAGAGTTTTATTAGTAAGTATGTACAGGTCGATGCGACCATTCAAAATAAAATCCTCCCATGTCTTATACCGTATTTACACTGTCTTTGTAGCGATGCCTGTCATGGCTGTTTTCAAGCTTATTGCATATGTCATATGTGTTTCTTCTTCCAGACTCTAATATCTCTGGAATAACTCTCTAAACACAAACGGGACTCATATGTAAAGTTTCAATGGCTCCAGTCAGTCGTAATCTAATCACAATTATATCTGCACCCTTAGAACAAAGCACTTTTGGCAGTTCGAGTTAGGGGGACACAAATCTTGCGATTCTTTGTATAAAGCTCTTTTAATGTAAAGTATCGTCTAGACATCATCATATCTTCACTGCATCTAGACAGTGGAGCTTCTGCAACTTCAGAAAGCCTTTCAGTATGTTACAATGTCAATTGCTTACTTATTTTAGTAATCGTTGTCAAATAGTGGTTTCGAGAAACTATTACGGCACGTTTTTTACCTTGACTTAGTTATTTAAAAACACAACCAATGTCTTTAAATTGAGATTTCTACATTTTTTATATAAAGCTTAAGGCTATTTTTAGATCAATACAGAACTTTTTTCAGTGTCTGTATTTCAAACATTCTCCCAATCAACAGTTATTTTTCGCAATCCATCAAATTTCTTCTCAATGAGATGATGCATGAAACTACGGGCTCAGTACTTTGAAATTAGAATATGATTCAACGTTTTGGACTTTTTACATGTGCTGTAAGAACGTGCATATTTCTGAGTAATTCAGGTGAATCCAATTGAAGTAAACAGTAATTTTGACCAGGACCTACCAACCTAATGTTCTTCATTGGATTTTGCCTATTAAAATTAACATTAAGTATCCTTTAATTTTATCCACCAGTGTATTACTATTCACGTTGGAGTCAGCTGAACATCTGAGTTGTTGAAGCTTGCTGATGTATTTGAAATCTTCATGGAAAAAAATAAAACACATACGTTTTACCATTTTTTATAGAAGCCTTCCTTGACCCATAAAACGACGTCTAGCCAGGAATGCAGTGGAAGGTACACGCAGATATACACCGTTTATCTGCTGGAGTTTTTATATAAACTCCGTATTCCCTCTGTTTCTCAAATAAAGCTACAGCGTATATTTTCTGGCTTATACACTCAGCCTGTGTGCCCTCCGGCTTGTTTACGACTATAACACTGCCTCTAACGATTTCTAACCCCTTATAACTATGCCAGTAACTGTCGCAATCATGTTTAACGTATTGCAAGACCCTTTTTTATTGTTGTTGTTGAAGTTTAATGATGAATTTGGATTCAGTCTTTTACATTCAACCCAATTAATTATTACAATTGTACTAGTGTACTTTCATGCCAGTAAATGTCAATAATTCTTGGATAATTTTGTAAATTTATATTATAGACCGAGAAGTGGCAGCCCAAACAAACCCCTCATCGAGTTCACGGATGCAGTTCTAGGATTCTCGATTTGCATATTAAAACGCAATCAGTCTGCAGGTCATTTCTGGGTGAAAAACACCTAAAAATTCAATTTTAGCGGTTGACTCGAAGGTTTACCCTTGTGCTTTCCTGCATCAAAAAAGTATTAAAACATGGATGATTAGGAGCAGGAAAACATAATGGTAAACCTATGTGTGAACCAATAAAATCTAATATTTAGGTGTTTTCCACCAACATATGACTTGGCAGGCCGATTGCGTTTTAATATACGAATCGAGATTTAACTAATCATAGATTTTTAGTCGTTGCTATCTCCCGGTCTATTAATGATTTCATTAATCCCATTCCTATTTGAATTGTAAGAGTGACGGTCCGGTCGTCTGTCGTCTGCCTTGTTTATATTATCATTCGCATCCTCACGGTTTAATTATTTATTTATTTTTAATTAAACTTATCATTTTAACATAAATATTTTATTACCATAAAAATTTCATTGCAGTTTTCATGAAGCTTTTTTCCTGATTCTAAATTTTACAATTTCTTGAATCAAATAGCAAAAAAAAAAAAGTTATCTTCTTCTAGCAGAAAGAATAAGAAAGATAAACAATATAAACCGTACTTCTTTTCATCAGCAAATATGAACCTGTGATTTTTAAAGTATGAAAACCTAAAATCCCCATCACTATTGAACTGCAATAGAAAACCAGCAATAGACATTTTAAAGTTGAAAAAAAAAATTATAAAAGCAGTCGCTCAATGAGCTGCTAAAGCAGTGGCAGTACAGAACTTTGAAAAGAGCCTACTTTTGAAACACAGAGTCACAAGAAACCATTCGACTTTTTTTTTTTTTCTTTTCATTGCTACTGGCAAGCCCAGTAATGAGAAAATGTCCCGAAATACCCGGATGAAAAACCGGACTTTTATAAAGGAAGGTTCATTTCTCTCAGGAAGGGTAAAAAAAGAGAAGGGGGGCGGGTGCTATTCATTTTTTAGACATTTTTTAGTTTTTGTAGAGTTACTTTAAAAAACAGGGGCTTCGGTTTTCAGGTACATATATCAAAATGAGGTATTCAAAAGGATATGCAGTGATCGGAGAAAAATGAAGCTGGAGGTATCATCATCGGGAAATTTTTTTGGTGATGACTACCACAGACAGCATCGCATGAACGTTTTTGAATTTTTCTTTTCTTTATAAAATGAAATCGCTTTTATCAATGCTCTCGGGACATTTTTTTTTTTTTCTCAGCAGAAATAAAATCTTTTCTCAGGAATGAAAATTATATATATATTACTTCAAATAACATAAGGATTTAATAATTCCCGTATACATACATTGTAACAAAACGCACAATATTGAAACAAGTTATATAATTACATAATTTTAAAGCAGTTTAAAAGTAATATAAACTGTGATGCATAAATATCGAAATAATAGACTATTTCCTTAAATATTGACCCTAAGCACAAAATTCCAATTGCAAAGTTTCACACAAAAGAAAAAAAGGGTAAAATTTGATGAGATATGTTACAAATCCAGGTAGCTTCTATTTGAGAAAATATAAAAATTAAATTTTTATACAGCCGCATAGTATAATTCTCATTTAAGAAATTTTTCTTTATCCATTCCTGAATTAAACGGAAAAAAAATGCTTCATGATATCTACAAAACTCAGAGAAATATTCGTTTTAATAATTTGTGACTTTCTATAGATCAGACACAAATTGATGTGCGTGCAATTCAAGAAACAATGTTACTGTGAGGTGTTTGGGAACCTTTACTTTTATTTATTTATTTATTTATTTATTTATAGAGCTAGATTTTTTTATATTTTTGTGATGATTAACGATATAATTTCCAGGCGTAATCACATAATAAAACTTCTTAATTTTTTTCTCATAAAATTTAGTATAATTTAAAATTTTTATAATACAAAATATTATTAATCGAATTGATTTTTTTCTTTTCATTAAACAGAAATATGTTAGTTTTAATTTTGAATCGTTATATTAAAAAAATAATTTTAAAAATTAGAAATATTTAAAATAGCAATTTTTCTTTAAAAAAACACAATTTATTTCAAATAAATTATATTTTTTCAAATTTGTGTAGAATTAAAATCTAATTAAAATATTTGAAAAAGATATATTCTCTCGGATACAGAAATTAAATTTGTTAACTCATACTTTAATATCATACAAATCTGGTACGTAGCCAAATTTACAAAATTTAAGTTTATTAGGGACATAAGTTTCTTATATCACTTTATGTTTCAGGTCATAAATGTCTTTAATTATATGAAGCGCATCGTCCATGAAAATAGGCGAAACGATTAATTTTATTTAATTCACTATTTAGACAGGTGTATGTGCGTATTTTAGATTTTTGCTCACGCCGATATTTGTACAAAAAGTTCCCAATTTTCTTAAGATACACTTAAGGGTGCTAGTCCCTCAATGGCCGTAATGTTAAGTCTATGGATGTTTGATGCATTTTTGTTTTTTTTTTAAATATCACCTCGGAAAAATTAATATTTTTAACTTCTTTTTTCAAGGTTCTATTCTTAAAAGATGTCTCTTTTTTTTTTTTTTTTTTTTTTTTTTTTTTTTTTTTTCGTTGTTTTCAAAATATTTCTAAAATCTATGCATAATCATTTTTAAACATAAAAGCAGGATATTTGCCGACGTTATATGGAATTCATTTGTAATCGAACAGTTTAATTCATTTCCTGATGAATGTCATCTACATCATTTTATGAACTACATCTCGAGTTATAAACGTTTATTTGCCTTTATTGCCTCAAAAAGGTCTTTTTCCCATTTCCTGTAATAAAATGTAGTGAAATTTATTTAAAAACGTCATCTTTGTCATTATTAGCAATAAATTTTTCGCTTTTTCAGAAAAATGAAAAAAAAAATCAGCTCGATTACAAAGTTTTTTAATAAGTGCGCCTGTCAATTCGATGTATTGCGAATAAAAATGAATTTAAAAAATGTGTCACAAAGTAGCCGATTTGGGTTCGAGAGAGGAATTTCTGTGCAATCTATTTTGATTAAGCAGATTATTCGAATGCTCAGAAATCAGTAGAAAATTATTATTGTAACAGCAATTTTCTATACTACTTTTACAATTAGTTTTGAATCTTCAAGCCAATCATTTAAAACAAGCTACATGCAGTGTTTGCTATATAAACTACCATACATCTGCATTTAAACGTTCGTTCAAGTTTTATAGGAATCTAATCAAATTTTTGCATCAGCCAGAATTTTTTTTTTAAATTCTTGTAAGTGTATTTACCACTTCCTACAAATTTTCTAACCGACAAAAGCGATTAATACACTTACAAGAATTAAAAAAAATTCTAGCTGATACAAAGATTCGACTACAAAGTGTAGCAACTAGATGCACCAGAAAAATTGTATCGGCAAATTTTCTCCGTTGTTTTTACAATTAGTTTTGTATCTCTAATCCCATCATTAAAATAAAGCTCCTTGCAATGTTTGCTGCCTAAACTTTTGCATCAAACGTTCGTACACCTGTTATAGAGTATATTTGCTCCATACAAAATTCCTTACCAACAGAAGCAGAATTTACAAGCATTTAAAAAAAGATTCCCCCACAAAATGAGGAAGCTAGACATACCTCGATAATACTATCTTTGTCACACGATGACGAAGGTACCTTAATTTTACAAAAAGAGAAAAAGTTGATATTATTCTTCATCCTATTGGTTACAATGAAAAAATAAGAGATGATATATAATACCAAAGACAATTTCATGAAAGTCTATGAATTAAATATGATTAACTCATAAAATCCCGAATTTTTTTCTATTTAAAATGGAAATATTTCAATTCATATCACTTTTTCAAAATTGAAAATTTTGCTTTATTTTATCGCGTTGTTTCTACCATTAAAGAAAGCTAATATATGTCTTCATATAGTTACTAGTGTGCAAACAATAAATATATGGGCAGATATACTATTGTCCTGAGGCAACGCTACGCTTTAATGGGTTATTAGGAATTTTATCTGGAATTCAAGCGTTACGCCATAAATAGCTGATTTTCAACACTAAATTCTAATAGTATTATTTGCCTTATTTAATATCAGAAGTACTGACATTAAACAGGGTGAGGAATACTATAAAACATTTAGTGGTGGTAATCAACCATTTGTGGCGCGACGCTTGCATCCTTGTTTTATGCTCCGACGGTAAATTAGAGTACTTCCTCTTTTCTATTACAATAAAAACACACTTGTTGAATGCATTCGCGATGGTAATTTCAGGTAACAATGGTAAATACATCTCTTGACCATCACTAGATAGAAAAAAGCAGTTTCAATAGGCTGAAAAATGTTTTGGAAGTTATTTTGGAGCGTGTGAGTCTCAATTTTGCTTCTATGATATAGCAACCCTAACTTTTGCTAAGAAACATATAACATTTTAAATGTAAGGCTATTATAGATTTTTTTTCTAGTTTAAAATACATCTTTTGACAATATGTTATACTTAAAAATACATAAATAATTTTCGATTTGGCTAGTTTACGAAGCAGTGCTTTTAAGTACCATCGAGATTATGTTGTACAGGATTTTTTACTTAGTTTTTTAACTTATATATATATACTAAAAATCCGTTGTTGCTAGGAAAATGGATTTCCATACGCCCGCCGTGTTGGAAAACAATAATACTTTTATTATTATTAGAAAAAATATTGTATTTTTACAAAACAAAGTTTAATAAAATTACAAATTGAAAAAAAAAATACTTTTTTTTTTTTTTTTTTTTTTTTTTTTTTTTGCATTTTTATGAATGTTGTTTGAATAAACTCTAGACCCAAAGTAACAATTCGAAACAATGTGACATCGCAAATGCAGATGGGAGATCATTCAGGTATTACATCCTCTGGCATAAATGCACAGAGGGGTTTATATATAAAAAAAAAAAAAATATTTTCTTTTTGCTTGATTTAATTAAAGTATGATTCCAAATCATGAAGTTTCAACAACGAATTTTTCATTCCATAAACGTCCTCGAAAGATTTGAAACAACTGGAAGAAAAATCTTTCAGATAAACTTCACGATTATACGTAAATACTACTTTCTGAAAGTTATTTTGCATAGTATATGTATTTAAAAAAAAAAAGTAACGCTTAAAAAGGTTACAATTAAATTTCCAGAAGCTCTTCCAGATTTTTCAGTACTCTCAAGGATATTTCTATCAATAAATTTAAATCTACTAAATTTTCTGTTTTATACGGTCCTTGAATTTAATAAATTATATATTTCCAGAAGATAAACTTATATATAGACCACCCCAAACCAGACCCTTTGTTAATTGGTAGAAAAGAGTTATCTTTAGGGGTGGGGCAAAACACAAAAATCTTTAAATTTTCAAATTTTTTTTAATTTTTATTTATTTATTTATTTATTTATTTATTTATTTATTTATTTATGTATTATTTATTTTTATGCTTAAAAACACGTTTAAATTATGTTTCTATTTTAGTTAGAAGAGGATATGTTAATTTTTTCTTTTTGGTTTGTTTTCAAAATTTAGCTTTGAAGCATTGGTTGTCATGAAATGACTTTTTGTGAAAATGCGTTTGTTTTTTATGTTGGGTTTTTTCACCGTTTCTTGGATTTAAATTGTTATAGCTCAAAAACCGCTAAAGATAAATGTTTTAAACTTAAAACAGGCGTTAGATTGTTTTATTTAAACTTTGATCTAACATATTTGAAAAAGATATTTATTTTCGAAAGCGTGAATTTTCTAATAAAAGTTACATCATTTATTTTTTTTTTCATTCTTTTACTTTAAATATTTTTTTAAATAAATATTTTTAATTTTTTAAAAGTAAACATTTTTATTTTCTTTAAAAAATGAATTTTTAAAAAATGCAGCATCAAAATTGAAATTTAGATATTTATGTTAATTTTAGTTTAAAAAAATGAAATTTTACTGATACTATTTTGAGTAATAACGATTTTAAATTACGCCAATTTTTTATTAATTTTTTTTTAATTAAAAAAAATTTGGGGAAGTTTTATTATGTGATTTTGTTTACAAATAATATGATTGACCATCACAAAAAAATCAAAAATTTAACTCAATAAATAAAAATTATTTTAAAATGTGTCCCGAACACCCCTTAAATTTATATCACAGTGTCACATAACTCAATTTTAAAATAATGTATACAAAATCTTTTTTTTTTTTTTTTTTTTCTCTCAGCGCATTTATTTTTAGTTGCTACAATTGATTTACAAAATACAAAAGAAAATGTAATTTAGCTTCCCTAATAAATTTTAGAATATTTTATAAAGATAGTTAAATAAATTTTATTTTGCATCTTGCGTCAATTCGAGCTTTTATTCGATAATACTTGCAAATTTATCAAAAATAATATCTTCTACTGTACAATAGTAGTCCACTCTCCGAAATCCCTTCAAAACTTAAGATACGTGAAGTAGGCAATTGAATATAATCTTTTTTTAAACGAGCTGATATGTTCTTTGCTTTAAACCCTTTTCACTTTCAAGGGAAAAAAAAGAAATGCTTTAAAAAAATATTAAGAGTTTAAATAATTTTTATTTATTATTATTTTTGTTACTTGTTTGTTTTATTTTAATTTATTTATTTATTTATTTTTATACATTGACTTAATTATTTTTCTGTTCTGAAATGGCTAATATGTTTTTAAATAAAGAAACATCCAATTCAAATCTTATTATTATTATTATTATTATTTATAGAGCATGGTACTTTTTAATTTTTTTTTTTTTTTTTTTTTTTTTTTTTTTGAGAATTTTGATAAAAACTTTACTGCATTTCATTTTCAAGTTCAACTAAAAACACATTTTGAGAAGAAACTAGATGTGGCAGTCCCAAAACTTTCTTCTATCTCATATACATTAATACTTCCAGAAAATTGAAACATAGCAGCCTCCCGGTTAGGCAATTTACACCAAAATCTAAACAGCAACAACTTATTTCAAGTTCTAACTGAATCTGAAATTTGATGGAAATCCATGTATTAGTATCTGAGTTAGAATTATCGCAGAAATTGTAAAAAACACTGGATAGAAGCGCCACCTATTAAGATATTTACTCTAAAAACTAAAGAATACTAATTTATATCAGGAATTAACTGAATTTGAAGTTTGATTCGTGCATTAGTTCCAGAGGTATAGAGCTATTGCGATAATTATGAATAATATCGCATAGCAGAGCCATATGAGGTATAGCTATTGTGGAAATCGTGAAAAGGGCAATCTAGCAGTGCCACCTGTTAAGCGATTTACACCAAAAGCAACCAGGACGATATTATATTAAGGTCTAACGGAATCTGAAGTTTTATGAAAATCCGCTTATTAGTTCTTGTTCTTGAGATATACCTCTTGTGCAAATCATGAAAAAAGAAATCTAGCAGTGTCACCTGTTAATTAGATCCAGTTTACATCAAGGTCTAACTAAATCTAAAGTTTTGTAAAATTCCGTGCATTAGTTCTTGAGATAGAGAGCACACAAAATTTATGTCACATATAGACAGACAGATTAATGACAGATTAATGACAGATTAATAGATCAAACACTCACAGGCAAAATTTTTTTTCTTTTTTTTTTTTTAATCTCTGATTTTTTTTTTTTTTTTTTTTTTTTTTTTTTATCTCTGTGTAGAGAGAGCATTATGATACATGTAAAATATAATAATCTTAATGCAATAAATATTTTGAAAATTGGCTATGGCGTAGTAAAAGTTTTTTTTTTTAAATTTAAGAATTTTTAAAAATTGGTACATTAGAATTTAAAAGAAAAACTTTAGTTGTTTTTATGAAAAAAACTTGTAAAATGCTTGAAAAAAAATTTAAAAAAAATGAAAATCTGAAAAAAAAAATCGTATTTAGCGCCACGGAACAGACGTTTATATGTATAACCGTACTAAACTTTTAGAATAAGAAATATAGTTTAAAAAAACTATAAAACACGCTTTTTAAGTATATCAAACTAAAAAGTGAAAAATAATTCGTACTATAAGCTGAAAACGAAAATAGATGAAAAATACTATATTACTATAAAATCATTGTTATTATAAGAATCAATTAATAAGCAATAAATAAAATTATCGTGAAAAAAAGCGTGGGGTGCTCCATCTATCAGTTCTTAAGAAGCACCCCCACGCTTTTTTTCCACGATAATTTTATTTATTGCTTATTAATTGATTCTTATAATAACAATGATTTTATAGTAATATAGTATTTTTCATCTATTTTCGTTTTCAGCTTATAGTACGAATTATTTTTCACTTTTTAGTTTGATATACTTAAAAAGCGTGTTTTATAGTTTTTTTAAACTATATTTATTTTTCACTTTTTAGTTTGATTACTTTAAAAGCGTGGTTTTTAGTTTTTTTTTTTTTTTTTAAACTATATTTATTTTAAAATTTACAACGAAAGGACATCGATCAAAATCACTTTTTTTGGTCGACTCTGGTTAATTTAACCATGCATCTCGAATCCTATTAAGAATGTATAAAAAAAATTCTTCACATTATGAAAGAGAACATTTTTTGCCAGATATAGCCAAATTTGGAGACATTCTTTCATTTGGCACCAAATACGTGTTGTGGCTTTCGTAATCTTAATAGTCAATTTTTCAGCCAAATGTCGCCAATATTTTGTGAAATATCGCCAACCTATTGGTTGCTGCCATTTTCTCATGAAACTGACTCGTATTACCCAAAATGACCCACTAATCAAATTTGATCAAACATGTGACTTAGCTCAAAGGTCTCCAGGTAATCAAAAACAGTAGAATATAAAATTGAATCAAAATCGTTTAAGCCGTTTCTTAGATAAAATTAGCTTGACAGCATTCATCAATAAAGCGAAATGGCCCACTAATATAATTTTGTTTAACTTGCGACTCTGCCCAATAGTCTTCTCGTGACAAATGACGTTTCGTTACAAAATTTTGGTAAAATTGATTGAATCGTTGTTATATATAATTAGAATAACCCTAACCCATTATGACCCAAAATGACCCATTATTCGAATTTTCGCGAGCATGTGTCCTGGTCCAATGGTTTTCTCTTGCCCGAGAATATCATAATACAAAATATGGTCAAAATGGTGAGAGACATTTTCTACATAAAATTAGCATGATCCATCAATGACCCACAAATGACTCTAATAATCGAAATCTCTCGAACATGTGACTTAGCCCATTAGTTTCTTCGTGTCTAAAATTGTTATAAACAAAATTTCGTTAAAAATGATCCAGCCGTTCTTTAAATATAAATAGCTTGACCCAGACCCTTTATGACACATTAATCGAAATTTCTCGAAAGTGTGACCTAGCCCAATGATTTTCTTGTGCCAAAAAAATGTTATATACAAAATTTTGTTAAAATCGATCCAACTGTTCTTTAGATGTAGCTTGACATGATCCATTATGGCCCATCATGACCCACAAATGATCATTATAGTCGAAATCTCTCAAACATGTGATTTAGCCCATTAGTGTCCTCGTGTCAAAAAACTGTTCATACAAAATTTCGTTATAATCGATCACGCCGTTCTTTAAATATAAATAGCTTGACCCAGACCCTTAATGACCCAATATGACCCATTAAAATTTTTTCTCGAACATGTAACCTAGCCCAATATTTTTCTCGTGTCCGAAAACCATAGAATGCAATTTTTAGTCAAAACTGCGTGAGAAAATCTTTAGATAATGACCCTTATAATCAAAATCTCTCGAACATGTGATTTAGCCCATTAGTTTCCTCGTGTCTTAAAATTGTTACATACAAAATTTCGTTAAAAACGATCGAGCCGTTCTTTAAATATAAATAGCTTGACCCAGACCCTTTATGACCCATTAATCGAAATTTCTTGAAAGTGTGACCTAGCCCAATAATTTTCTTGTGCCAAAAAACTGTTCATACAAAATTTCGTTATAATCGATCATGCCGTTCTTTAAATATAAATAGCTTGACCCAGACCCTTAATGACCCAATATGACCCATTAAAATTTTTTCTCGAACATGTAACCTAGCCCAATATTTTTCTCGTGTCCGAAAACCATAGAATGCAATTTTTAGTCAAAACTGCGTGAGAAAATCTTTAGATAATGACCCTTATAATCAAAATCTCTCGAACATGTGATTTAGCCCATTAGTTTCCTCGTGTCTAAAAATTGTTACATACAAAATTTCGTTAAAAACGATCCAGCCGTTCTTTAAATATAAATAGCTTGACCCAGACCCTTTATGACCTATTAATCGAAATTTCTTGAAAGTGTGACCTAGCCCAATAATTTTCTTGTGCCAAAAAAATGTTATATACAAAATTTCGTTAAAATCGATCCACCTGTTCTTTAGATATAGCTTGACATGATCCATTATGGCCCATCATGACCCACAAATGATCATTATAGTCGAAATCTTACAAACATGTGATTTAGCCCATTAGTTTCCTCGTGTCAAAAAACTGTTCATACAAAATTTCGTTATAATCGATCGCGCCGTTCTTTAAATATAAATAGCTTGACCCAGACCCTTAATGACCCAATATGACCCATTAAAATTTTTTCTCGAACATGTAACCTAGCCCAATATTTTTCTCGTGCCCGAAAACCATAGAATGCAATTTTTAGTCAAAACTGCGTGATAAAATCTTTAGATAAAAATTGCATGACCCACAATGACCCCAAAAATGACCAACTAACCGAATTTTCTTGAACATGTTACCTAACCCAATAGTCTTCTTGTAATCCTAAACGATAAAATATGAAATTTGGTCAAAATCGTTAAAGCCGTTTTTTAGATAAAAATGGCTTGACCCATAATGACCCAAAAATGACCCACTAGTCGAAAATTTTCGAACATGTGACCCAGCCCGATAGTTTTCTCGTGCCAAAAAACTGTTACATACAAAACTTCGTTATAATCGATCACGCCGTTCTTTAAATATAAATAGCTTGACCCAGACCATTAATGACCCAATATGACCCATTAAAATTTTTTCTCGAACATGTAACCTAGCCCAATATTTTTCTCGTGCCTGAAAACCATAGAATGCAATTTTTAGTCAAAATTGCTTGAGAAAATCTTTAGATAAAAATAGCATGACCCACAATGACCCCAAAAATGACCCACTAACCGAATTTTCTTGAACATGTTACCTAACCCAATGGTCTTCTTGTAATCCAAAACGATAAAATATAAAATTTGGTCAAAATCGTTAGAGCCGTTTTTTAGATAAAAATAGCTTGATCCATAATGACCCAAAAATGATCCACTAATCGAAATCTTTCGAACATGTGACCCAGCCCGATAGTTTTCTCGTGCCAAAAAACTGTCACATACAAAATTTCGTTATAATCGATCGCGCCGTTCTTTAAATATAAATAGCTTGACCCAGACCCTTAATGACCCAATATGACCCATTAAAATTTTTTCTCGAACATGTAACCTAGCCCAATGATTTTCTCGTGCCCGAAAACCATAGAATGCAATTTTTAGTCAAAATTGCTTGAGAAAATCTTTAGATAATAAGGAAAATCTTTAGATAATAAGGAGAGTTACAAACCCACAAACTCACATACAGGTGAAAATAATAAAAGCGTGTTAAAAATGAAAGATATCCATCGATTAATTTTCGAGCAAACCAAACGACCATGTCAAAATAGGCCATTCTCAGCAAAATGCATTCAAAGCTTAAAGTTTGATTTCAGTCTTCTGACCCATCAGGTAAAGACACTCATGAGTTAATGCTAAACCTTTAGGGAGATTGTTTGCTAATATCTCGTTTGCATTTCTACATTTATTTTACTTTGATTGGATAGCAGAGTTCTATCTCTACATCGCCTCTTTTTTAATTTTTCGATTTTTGGCTGCAGATATTTTTTTTTATGATAATACTTTCATTTTAAGAACCGGTTTCGAACGTGAAAGTAATTTTATAAAAATATATATCTGCAACCAAAATTGAAAAAGTAAAAAAGGAGCGATGTAGAGATGGACCTCAACTATCCAATAAAAAGGGGGGAAAAAAGAGAGAGAGAGAGATTTGAAAATGTCGAAATAGAAACGAAATAATAGCAAATAAC
Source organism: Maratus speculifer (assembly GCA_964019185.1). Lineage (NCBI taxonomy): Eukaryota > Metazoa > Arthropoda > Arachnida > Araneae > Salticidae > Maratus > Maratus speculifer. Next base: position 420,472,561 of record OZ025289.1, on the reverse strand, counting down.
CTTCCTGTAGGTTTTGCATTAGCTCACGAGTGCCTTTGCCTGATGGGATAGGAGCCTTAACTGTAATTACATACAGCGGCTAATTTGTTGCGATAACTTTTAAAATAATTGGAATTTCAAAAAATTGTTTTAGGGCTATATTCTTGACGCATAAAATTGTCAAAAGATGATTTTTTTTAATGACCCATTTATTTATTGCTTATGCTAATGGTCAAAACATACATAAAAATTTATCAATTGCATTGCCATAACGTAATTTTTAATTAACATTTCATCAAAGAATAAAATAGGATATTCATAAATATTTATTGTCATAATAAATATAAATCATTATAAATATTTGTTGTCAACTTATCATTCAACACTTAAAAGTATTATAGATTTATAGTGACTTTCGCAACATAATAATGAATAAAATTTATTCTTTTTAGAAATTAAATTGCATGAAGTGTTTATATTTAAATTGATTTATAACAAGAATTAAAATTATTTACTTAATTCTTAAGAATCGAGTAAATTGCATAAGCTTGTCTATAAAAAATTTTTAGATTTATATTATGAAAAAATATACATATAGACATAACATTTTTATTGAGATTTTCAAAGTCTATATGTATATAGATTTTCAAAGTACATATGGTCCATTAGTAAAATTTAACTGTAGCAATGACCTTGAAAATCACAAACAACTAGCTCTGATATAGTTATGTTTTAACCTGCGTCTTCTAGACCAGAAATTACTGTACGTGTTCATTTTAATTTATTTTATTTTATTTACTTAATTTTATTTGTTTTATTTTATTTATTTTTACTCGTATTATATCTATTTTACTATAAATTACTTTATAATAAATAAATGTTTTTCATTTCACTGAAAAAAAATCAAAATTAATAAACCAATATTTAGAATTTTGTAATTTTTTTTTTTAATATTACAAATTAGACACGAATGATAGATTATATTTTAAGAAAAATATGCTTTAGTTATTAGTTTGATATATTTTTAAACGTGTTTTATCGAAAAAAGAAAAATTACCAACATGTATAATCATGATACATTAAATTTATTCAGCTTATTAAAACTTTGGATTCTTTTACATATAAAAAAAGAAAATACAATTTTTTTTTTTTCGTTTAGAATTACTTACTTCTGTAGTTAAAATAATATTTGGATAGCTTATAAACAAATATTTAGTTAAGAATGAAAAACTAATATAATATATTACTTTAATTAAATAAATTATTTTAGTCTATCAGTCATTTTTTCTTTCCAGTATGTATTTAAACAAAAAATACTCATAAATTATTAACTGTTTATTTTTGTCAAAAAATAGGTTTTAAAGTAAATGGTTATCTTCTTATTCCAAATTCTAATCATATACTTAAAAAAGTTTTATCTTTTAAAAATATATTTGAAAGATATATTAACTTTTTCTTTTGATCAGGAAATTAATTTTTCATTCGCTACAAATAAACAAACTGGTTTAATGAGCAAAAAATTACGGCATGAACTTCGCAGTACTACTTATTACAAGTTATTTTTTAGAGAGAAACATGTTAGCAGCCCGTGAAAAAGGTTGTTTCATTCATTAAAAAACCGTACTTATCATTTATTAACTATTGTTGTTGTAATTTTATAAAGACAGTCTAAAATAATCATACAATTGCAATTGAAATTACATTTTTAAAGCTCTATATAAAAACTAGGTTTTATTATTATTATTATTATTATTGCTCTCTGTTAAACTAAACTTATAGTACTACGGAAAGAATGAAATGTTATTTTGACTGCACAGATTTCTGTAATAACAATTAATTTAAACAGCGTTATTAATGTATGAAAATAAAAGTAAACTGTTCGCCAAAAAGGTTTTTTAAAAACTAAAATACCACTTTTTAAATATTAGTCTTTATAAAAGAATATTTGTAAGACTTGTATATTCTTGTAATTAGAAATTTAAATAGCAAAGTTTAACAAAGTTTTTTTTTCTTTTCTTTTCTTTTTTTTCTTTTTTTTTTTTCTAGAAAAGGCTACTTTTTTTTTTAGAAAAGGTTATTATTTTATTTTATAAATTTCTATTGATTTTATAAATAAATAATAGTTATGTATTCATTATTATGTTCATTTTTAGATAATAAAAGATTAATAGTTTGCATAAGGATTATTTAATTGTTAAAACGAATTCCTCGTCAATTTATTGCTTTAATAAAATTTTATTATTATGAAACATAAACTGTCTAATAAAATTTAAACTATGTAGTTACATGCAACTTACCAATTATTCATTTTTAAAATGATTAATTATAAAACTGGTGTATCCTTTTGACTAGAAATTTAAATCCTATAGTTCAATTTTTTTTCTTTTTAAACCAAATTAAAAAGTAAAATTGCTTTTATAGGTTACAATTTTGAAGCTAAAATTAGCTGCTTACTAAGTTAACAAACAATAATGGTACATGCACCAATTTGCACATTTCTAGAAAGAAAAAATGTTAACAATCTTCATATGAATAATCTATTTTATGCTATGAATTCCTCGTCAATTTATAGATTTATTAAAACAGCATTTTTTAAAAATAAAATCAAAACGTGTCAAATAAAATTTCAATTGTGGAGTTCATTACATTTTGGAAACATGCCAGAAAAAATAAAAGAAAATTAGAAGACCATGTACACATATTCCATTTATTTAAACTATTGATTAATAATTGTATTTATCATTTTCGGCCAACAGTTTTTGAAGAATAGCAAACGATATATCCTGCACATTTAAATTCTTCTGATATTGATGTATTTTCTTTTGTTATTATGTACGTAAAAATTATTTAAAATTATTATTATTTAAAATTTTCTTAAATAACAGTTAATCTAAGAAAATTCTTCTAATTAAAAATATTTAATCAGGAAATTATTTAATTTCATTGTAACCTGATTTTTTTTTCTTCAAATTATCATGAGCATTCGTAAACATGTAAGAATGAATGCGATTCAATCCTACCATTTTCCACTTTGCATTAAAAACTTCAAAAGGAATCTCAAAAGGGAAAAAAATACTTCTTAAATGAAATTAGCCCCTCCCCTTTTTTTTTTTATTCCGTTACTAGAGTTAAATTGATCTCTCAAAATTGCACGATGGCAGTTTTCAAAAAATTGCATATCCGTAATATCCTCCTTTACATGCGGTTAAGCAGCCATGATGAAAATCAATACAAAAAAAAAGCTACCACTAAGCAATTATCAGGCATTTTTCATATGCCATCCAATCTCTCTGCATCCCAATGCATTAGATTGCCATTTGTATGGCATAAGTTACAGATTTCGCTGAGTAAACTTTTACGTGTTTTTGAGAGAAGGCATTTTCAGCCGACAATCTTCACAAATGTTATTCAAATAATTGTTAAAATAAATTTTGCAAGATCTGCAATACTTTCAAGTACTACATTTGCTTCTTTTCAGTAGCAATAATTTTTTGTAATCATTGATATTGTTGGTATTGCATCTTTAATAAGATATGAATTTAGTTTAAAAAGCACAATTTATAAAAAATCAAGTTTTTTTTTTTTTTTTTTTTTTTTTTTTTTTTTTTTTTTAAGTTTAAAAAAAATTGCGCTTTTTCTTTCTAACTTCAAATGTTTAAAGAATACAAAAACGAAACAACCCTCATAAAATTGCTGGCAAATAAAATGAAATGAATTCTTTGATTTAAAAGAAAGAAACAACTCTCCAAAAGTTATTTATTCAAAAGAAAAGAATATTAAGTTATTACAGAATTTAATAATATTCAAATATGTAAATTAAAATTTACCAATAGTTTTTTTTTTTTTTTTTTTTTTTTTTTTTTTTTTAATAATTAAATATTTTTAAAAGCACCTGTTGTTGCGCTAAACAACTTTGTCCACACTTAAGTTTCTTTTAGTTGGCTTGATATGAGGTAATTTTGTAAGTTCTCATTATGTCGTTTAACCCCTTCGCTACGGGAGATTTTCACAAAAATTCAAATGTTTTGTCATCGGTGTTTAAAAACAAAAAATTGTTCCTTACTAAATATAGAAAATGCTCCGATTGAATAAGACAGATTTTACAGTAAAGTTTTATTGGTGGGTGTAAACAAGGATTCTGATTACTTTATCTATGATCAACTTGTATGTCTTTCAAATTGTAAAAGTAATGTTCCTGTTTGTGAAGTAAATGTATACATAACAACAATGATTCTTTTCGACACCGTACATCTGCATAATACAGTTGTAGACCGGAAGGCGGCAGCACAGACCATTACCTCATCGAGCTACAGGCGGAAAATCCAGAATTAACTAAAACTTACACACATATTAAAACACGATTGATATGCTAAGTCATAATTGGTAGGAAACAGCTTAAAACTCAATATTAGTGATTGACTCGTAGGTTTACCTGTTAAGGTATGTTTTCCTGTTCCAAGTTTTCCGTGTTTTCATACTTTTGGGTGCAGGAATACACATTGATAAACCTACAAGTCAACCACTAAAATTTAGTCTGAAGATGGATTCCACCAAGACGTGATTTGGCAAATCAGTTGTATTTTAATAGGCTAATCCAGTTCCTGCTCCATGAGGTGATTGTTTGTACAGCCGCCTCCCGGTCTGTAACTGTATATAAATAAGAATATCTTCAATATGTTGTGACAAAATCCTTAATATCACTGTCAGTAGATATGAAACTACAATGACGGACAAATACGCACAATATAACCCAATTCGATTTCTATAGATAATCATCATGGTAACGCCAAATTGACCATCATTCGGAGACTCCAGTATGAAATTACAGTGGTATTTTTTTCCTGCTATGTCATCAGGTGACGACATACAAGATCTACATTATTTGATTCATTCCAATTGAGATATAAGTAAACATAGGACAACAATATCATTTTCTATTGATGTTATATTTTATTAACGCTGGTTTAAAAAAAAAATAGTATAACTTATGTATGAGCAACACTTGAAGATGAAGTTATGGAAAGGAGAAAAACGGTATTTAACGTGATCATTTTTCACTTTTTCCCCCTGGATTCATTGACTATTTCAGTTTTGGGGCAAGTACATACAAACAACATAATTCATCATTAAAATTTTAATTTTTTTTAATTTTTCCGATTTTTTTTTCTTTTTGAGAACAAAATTATTTTTACTTTAATAATATTAATCATGGCAATCTATATAGACTTACTGATATTTAGAGATTATCTCATTGTCTGAAATGCAACGTATTTTGTGTACCATTCAATTCATATTTACACGATAATAAGATAAGGAAGAGTTTTTGGGAGACGTTTGGAAAATATTGTAATACAACAGGGTTTAACAGATATTACAACTTTTTCAGGTGTTTTGCTTTTCATCACACATGATTCATTCAAAAACGTAACCTATATTTTAAAATTAAAAGTCAAAATTATGCATAAAATAAAAGAATTGCCGATGGTGCAAAGAGACATAAGTAAAATTTTGTTATTGTTGTAATTACTAAATGACAAAAGATAAATGAAGTTATAATAAGAAAGACATAGGCATATACTATCATTTCTTAATGTAAAAAGTAACAAATAATTGTTAGAACAAAATAATACTCGATGAAAAGACATGTACTATTAATACTATACTAGATTCGAAAGGGTTAAATTTCATTTTGAAAAGAAAAAAATATTGAAAAAGAAAACATTAATAGTTTTTCCAATATTTTAAGTTGCTTATAATGTCATATCACACAAAAGACTTTGCTGTCACCAGAATTTCTGTACATGACTTCTGTAAACAGTGTATTAACTGACAATTTAAAAAGGAAATGAAACCAATTAAAAATAATTATTCCAAAAATTATCACTCTGAAATATCATCTGACCGGTGGAAAAATCTATTTGGAGTAAGATCTTAAATACTCGAGTTTAAAACTGCATGTTGGCATATTTTACCATTTCATAAATAAAAACTCTTCGAAAAATAAACATGCAATTTAATAACAATAAAATTTAAAATACAATTTCATGTGTTATGTAATTACAAAAATAATTGAGAATATCTTATATATCAAGCGTATCCAAACTGCGGCTTACGGACCGCAGAGCTTTAACACAGTTGACAAATATCAAAATTCTCTTTTTAAATGTCAAAAACTTGGCGGTTAAATAAGGTGAAAATTAATATGTGGAAATACTAGTGAGAAGTTCGCGACAAGAAGGATGGACATTGTCTGTTGCATATATTGTTAAAAATTATAATTAATAAATAAAAAATAATTAATATAAAAATATAAATAAGTTTCGTACAATCAGATAAGGACATATTTATGCAAAAAATGGAAATTTATATTCAAATTATATACAAATCTCATTCCTAAACATTTTTTGAACCATTTTGCCATTCAAACTTCATTATGTTTCGGGCCTTACACATATGCCGTCAAAAACTAAAAAAAAGAACTCACATTCTGTTCGATTCATTACATTTTAAGCAATCGACCTGCAGAAAAAGAACATTTTCCTTTTCGTGGGATCTCGCAATCAGCGGCACAAAAGAGCTTAAAACTAAAAGCGAAAATTCTATTTGCCGTGGCAGAGAAGGTACGAATAAAATAACACAGCCTATTCTGCTTCAAATCGAAAAAAAGGGCACCTCTGCTAAGAAAAGGAAATATAAAGGGCGAAATATATAACGTATTTTTCTGTAAAACTGGCTATTCGGAAATGGAGAGAAAAACCAAATCACTGCGACTATTAGCAGAGACATCATTTTATCACAACTTCAAATCAAGAGATCGAGCTGGGAGGGAAAAGACTGACGTACAAAAAGAAAAAAAGGCTTCACAAACGGTATAGAATATCAGAGAGTGTATATACATAGCCCCTTTTTTATTGTCAGTGATTGGAATTAGGTGACATAGTAACACTGAAAAGAATGGTGACGCTAACAAACTCCTTAATTCAGTTAATTTTCTTTCGAGTTTAAAAGAAAAGAAACGAAGAAATAAAATTAAGGAAAAGTTTTTATCGCAACTTTCTGGAACTTGTTACATAGCATGGGTACTTTATTTATTGTCTGTTATGTTATTTTTAACATATATCTTGAGATCTGTTCTATACAATAATTAACGGACTCTTTCGCGAACCGTCTCACCAGCGACTGAGGCATTCTGCGTTCAGAACTTTTAGACGAGAGGTGCGTGATTGAAGCTCATACCATGATTCTCGGCCTAACCGTTCGGAGTTTTTACGGATTTTCTATGAACTTGCAGAACGTTTCTTAAATTGAGGTTAGGTTCGCCCAGAAAGAGTCATCCCCCCCCCCTTTTTTTGCAATTATTTCTCGTATCAATAATCGGCTATAACAAACAACACTAGCACGCACGCCGAACTGTTTATATAATACATATAAAAATAACAGTATATAAAGGAATACATATGGTATGTATTATGGTATATATCGGCAGTATATAAAGTAAGCGTTTTATATTAAATGGGATAGGTAACCGCAAGATTAAAGATTAGGTCACTCAAACAAGGTGACACGCCACGTAGCACACGGGGTGAAATTACAGTATTACAGATATACCTAACTGTTTTCTACTTTAAGGATATACTATTAACCGCTTTCCTGTTTTGCTCGTACGTATTACGAATAACATGTTTTTGCTAATCATGATTTGTCCTTACCACGTACGGGTATCCGTACTCCAATGGTAATTTATTATTATCACCAGTAAAATATTATTGTAAATTTTGTATTACTTAATGCGAGCATTTTTCTGATTCAATTAGGAAAAATTTTCTGTTTTGAAAAACCGGTGATAAAAGATTAAAAATTCTGTTAAAAAGCTAAAAAAAGTAGACATTATTCGCAAGTTTTTGTTAAAAAATACTAATCAGTTAAGTAATTAATCATTACATCTATAAAATAACGGCGCAAACTCAAACGTCGTATTTGTCGAAAGTAGATTGTAATTTATTTTGTGTGAGTGGCAATGAAATTTTTTTGTTGTTAAAGTTAAGGTTTGAAATATTATTGTAAATAAGCATAATTTTTGGAGTCGGATAGAAAAAAATTAACAAATAAGTAAAGTAACGATTAAATATCAAGATAAAATATTAGGGGAGAGTGAAGATGAATGGGACATTTTTTATATTTTTACTAATAACTTAAGCTGTATACAGTTGTTAATTGAAAAAATATTACTTAAAGAATACTTCAACATTTAGAAACTTATTGACAAACTAATTTCCATAAACAATTGTTTTTTTTTTTTTAATTTTTAATAATTTTTTTAACTTGCATACATATTGTCCCATTCATCCCCATGGTGGGGATGAATGGGACAACTTTGGGGATGATCGGAACAGATAAAAAAAAAGTTATTCTAAACATATTTTATTTAAAAACCGAGTTATACATTTTATTTTACTACATATTGACTGAAGCTAACATCAAATGACAACAGTCCTTTGGATCTGGCAGTTCCAGAGGTCTAGGCTTTGGTAGTTTCATAACAATATCCTCCAGATTAACAAAATAAATTTCTGGTGGATCGGTATAGTAAAATAAGGAATTATTATCCTTTTTTTTTCAAGAATTGTACTTGAAGGTTATCAATATTGTTTTTTAAAACCCTAGCAACGTAATGATAAATATTTTTTTCCATATTTCTTTGTTAGGAGGAAGTCGTCTTCTATTATATTATCCAAGCTTCAATTTTAGTGGTCTGTATCACTTGAAATCATATTCAGATAGCTTTCATCTTCATTATGAAGTGATAAATTGTCAGATTCATCACTACTGTCCTTTATCAAAAATATTTCTTGAATGCAGGCAATTCATTTTTCTTGGTTTCTGTTTTTTCACAATTTCCTTTTTCAAATATTGTTTTTCTGGTGTATCGGTTAGGACACGATACTGTTCTCGTTTTCTACTCTTAACATCTGGTTTCTAGGTAATGAAAAAATGTAATTTTATTTGTTATAGAATAGCCCTGGAGATAAATGGAGTGCCCCATTCATCCCCATAGTCACATGGTTAGATAAAACAGTGATTAAGCGTAGTAAGCACTGTCAATATTGTTCATTTGCATCCTAAGTATAACAAGCGATCATATCATTTTAACATTAAAAAAATATATTAGGTTTTGAGAAGGTTAACTATCAATTAAATTCTAAAAAGATTAAATAGAAAAACTTACTTTGGTCCTTGAAAAATACACTTTATACAATAGCTAATCTTCTGTTATGGATATTGCTTTGAAACTATGTTTGTTGAATGACCTCAGTACTGCCGTCAGTCAAGTAAATTATTAAATTATTTATGTGTGGGGAACATATACAAATTTCTGTTGTCCCATTCATCCCCTGTCCCATTCATCCCCACTCTCCCCCATTTCATTATGTAGTACAAATGTTATTGATATAAATTAGGGGTGCCAATCGGTGGCACATGGGCCACCAATTTTTTACCACTTATTTCATATGGAATAATTTCTCTTGTTAAATGACAGAAACTTCGCTATTAAATAAGTCAAGCATTACCTTCCAAATATTGTGGTGACAATAAAATTTCTTGCAAACGGGTTGTGCAACACTAATATAATAAATGCTTTCGATTTTAATTATGCTTTTTAACTCCTTGAGAACGAGTGACTGGTGTACGTGCCGCATAAGATGCTCAGATCCTTGATTAATCTCACCAGTAAAATTTTATCGCAAATTCTGCTCTATTTAATCCAAGCATTTTCACAATTCAACTAAACAAAAATTTCTATTTTAATAAACCGGTGATAAAACATCAAAAAATCTGTAAAAGACCGTCGTCCCGAAGGGCTTAAAGTAATGAAAAATGACACATAAAAAAAACTAGTAAGTAGCTAATATGTAAAAAAATAATTTCTATGCCTCATTTTGTACTGAAATCTTCATGTATTAAAATTATACAAAATGATATACACGGATGTATTCCCAAAGAGAATACAGTATTTATCATTGTTTAGAATGTGCATAAAATTTAATAATAAATAAAATATTTAATTTTAGGTCCCTTTTTAGGTGCTTTCTTAATTATATGAATATGTAACACCTATAGTCATCGTCAGTCCGTCGTTCATTCGTAAAACTGAAAATTTTGTGAATAAATTTACTAATACTTTTGTATAATTTGGATAATTTCTTTTAGATTTTTCCCATTAGGTAATATTTTTCTTAGTCCGCAGGTAACTCAACATTATATACGAACTGGATATTTCCAGCTGAGCGAAAAATTGCTCAGGCCGGCAATCGAACCCGGATACTTGGCTTACAAGGCCAATGCTTTACCTGTTAAGCTAGCCGGGCGATAACCGACTGTGATTTTTTCGCTCAGATAACCTTATTGGCCATAACATCTGGTCTGTCATTTAAACAGCCCGGCAGAATAAGCCGCATTTAATGGAACTCCATAGAACAAGCTCCATAGAACAGCGAAAAATCCTAGTCGGTTTTCGCCCGGTTAGCTTAACAGGTAGAGCATTTGCCTTGTAAGCCAAGTATCCGGGTTCGATTCCCAGCCTGGGCAATTTTTCGCTCAGCTGGAAATATTCAGATCGTATGATAACTTTACCAATCAGTTAGATTGTGTTAAAATAATAGTATATCAACATTATATGTTCTCAAATAAACACTATACGCAAGTTAGCTGTGCTGCAAACATACATTTTGATCCATTCATCCACGAAAAATGTATACATTTTTTTTCTGATGCTACTCGACCACCAGACGACTAGACTGGTACTACTTGGTACCACCACCAAACTAAAAGATTAAATGCCAATAATGATGATAAAAAATGTCACATTGACATAACATTAAACTCTATCACGTGTTTGTTACGCAATCAAGTGATTTTCAATATGAGATTTTATTTGTATTCTTGTTATTGTTTTATTAATTTATTTGTTCTTTCGCTATTTAAAATTAAACTTACGTCAATTTGTTTAATTTCGCGATATTGGTCATTGGGATAACCAAGTAGAATATTTTCTGTCATAATTTAAAAGTAATAGTTGTACGCTTATAGAAACAGTGAAAGTTTTATACGATTGTGTGAATTTATAACATACATTTAAAGTTTTTAGATGATAAATATTGAAATTTGATGCAACGTGATAATCAAATAGTACCCAAAAACTTTCTGAAAAATGTTCGTAGCCTCTCATGTATAATTAATTCTAATTTCAATTTTGAATTAGCTCTTTTAACATTGACAGTACTAAAGAGTAAGTTCCACCTCAACATCAACATAAAATGTAAGTTATTGTGTAAAAAATTAATGTTTTCGAATTATTGGAAAAAAGATTGTTTTGATACGATTAAATGATCATAATACTAATAAGTTATTTACGTTTAATGACTAGCGAACTTAATTTTAAAGCTAAAATTTTTTTCGTCAGTTTATAGCCGAATGACGTCGAACTATATTGCATTTCGTCTCGTGATTTGACATTACAAAAATCAAAATCAAGTTAATTATTTTTTATTTTTCTCTGAAGAACTCACTTTAAGAATAATTATCTTTGTAGCATTTCAACTGAAGTTATCTCAGTATATTTGTATGTATTAGAGATGAAAGACGTGTATTTTAAACTAAGCTTAGGCACAGATGTCATATACGCACCCCATTGGCGTGATGTTTTCTGACACCAATTTGGCGAGAACCAATTTCATGTACCCCTAATTGAAATACAAATTGCCTGTATAGTTTTTAAATATTTTTTATTATTTTAAAAATGAAATAACAATAAATAAAACGAGTTTAGTTAATAATTGAAGAACAAAATAATCAATATCACTTTTATAAAGAAAATAAAAGTAAGTAAAAAATATATATAATTTAACAAATTACGACGACTATTTTCAAAATAATATTTGCAAAGACTATAATTTTAGACATAAATTATTTCTATATTTAAAATAAAACAATAATAACATATTTTTTATGCTGATCAAAAAGTAGCTTACGTAATAATAAAGTTATATTAATATGCCTGGACATTTAGAGTCGCGTTAATATTCCTGGGCCAGTCATAAACAAATTTTAAATGAAATTTCAGTTTAACATTTTTCGGTACTATAAATTTCTAAACATCGCACATTTTCAATTTTTACACCGCTGTATGCAGAATTTTTTTTATTTTTAAATTGTTTTAAACCTGTATCTAAATTTATTATTGGATTATTAATTTTTTTGTAGTTTTTAATACTTTTTTTTGTCATCGTGGCAACAGAAGTATTCCATTTCTAGACATTAAGCATGGACAATCAAAAAACGAATGAAATAAAAAACAGAAGTATTCCATTTTTGGGCATTAAACATAGACCAATCAGAAAACGAATAAAATGAAATAAGTTGCGGAATTCAACCAATAAAAACATTCAGATATACTTCAGATTTCCCAATTCTTTACCGAAAACAACAACTATTTTTCCAAATAGTTAATAAACAGTTCATTGATAAATAAACAACAATTGCTGGGTTACCATATCAGGCATAAAATCGCCATTTTGTGCAATCGCTCCAATGTGATGCAACGTTTGGTGCGTATATGGCATCTGTGCTTAATTGTATATACGTATTTTTAGTTTATATGTTTTAGATAAAATGAGTGATAAGTTTATATTTTAAACGAAATGATGGTGATGGTACAACATTTGGCGATTTATCACCTGCACCCTGTTAATATATCCTCACAAAAACGGCCATTTGGCATATAGCCGCCCGTATTTTTAAGAATTAATATCATGGCTAATTAGCGACTATTTTTTTCGAAAATCATTATCAACAATGCTTTTATACTTTTGGCGCAACAGGTACCACGAGCGCTCCTCGACATTTTTGTTGTATGCCCAAAAATCGAAATTTGTTTGTGACGGAAAAATGCACTTTTCTAAAAAACTATCTGATCTTGGGTAATCGCTATAGTTCTCCTGCTAGGTTTAAATTAGCGTCTACTACCTCTAATTTTTTTTTCGTAATTTTAGTTTCAATAGATTAGGAAATAGAGGGGAGGGGATATTTTCGACTATATCTGTGAAAATATATTAAATTAAATTAAAATAAATGTATTTTTGAGTGCAGCCTTTCGAAAGCTTTTACCTCACACAATATATATATATATATATATATATATATATATATATATAGCTTTTTTATTATATAACTAGCCGCTTTACCCCTAAATCTTATATATGTTTTTGAGTATTGAATAATCAGTAAACATGTGGGTCAATAGTTTTAATTATTTCCGCCAATTTGAGCTTTCCACGTTTCATAGTTTACGAGTAAAGTGGCTGTGACAGACAGACACAGGAGTGATCTTATAATGGTTCCTTTTTTTACTCCCTGCACTGCACCGTGGGCCATATATGGCACATACCTAAAAACACAATAATTCTTAATATCTGTCATGAATTTGGCCAATATGATCACTGTAACTGATCAAGAACAGTCCAAAGAACGGAATAACTCTTATTTTGTCCATGTCAGATGGTTGCAATCCTTTCGAAAGAATATCAATTTCGATCAAGCGTTTAAGGCCAAATTTACTTTTATTCTTTTTACTGAATATTTAAAAATATTTATATAAAGAAAATTGCAGAGTGTTAAGCAGATAAAATTAATTAAATTAAGCCCACTTATATGTAGTAATGCAATATTTAAAAACCCTAATTGTGTATACAGGGTACACGTCATGAAATATCAAATTTTAGCTGAAAATTTGAAATCTAATTTTTTTTAATTATTTTCCCTATTATTAGACCGATATATAGATTTTAGAGAATTTTTTTTAATAATAATAGAAAAAATCGCGCAGTGAAGGGTTAGGTATAAAACCTTAAAAATGACAAAAAATTAAAAAAATATCTGTACGAATTCCGAATAAATTTTATTGAAAAGAGGACAAAAGTTACTATATTGGACTAAAAGATTGGATTTAGGTTGCTTTCATTATTTTCAAAATCGCTGGCGAGATTGGGAGCATACGGGAATTTTTTCGTCGATTATAAAATAACGAGGTGGAACCCGTCGAAATTTGGCGAAAGAAAATCTTTAAAAAAGAACTGTTTCATTATTTATAATAAATTTACAAAATTATAGTTACAGTAAAAAATACATCTTATATTGGTCAGTCTAAAACTCAAGCGCATATTATTTTAAGCAAAAATTAACAAAATGCTATGAAACTCAATTATCCAAATTATTAAATGAAATTAAAACGAAATTTCACGGGATTTTATAACAGACGCATTTTAATTTCTACATTTTTTTAAAGAGAAAACTAGGTGATTATGTTGCCACAATTACAAAATTGGTACTAAAAATTGTAAAAAAATTAATGTATCAAAAATTAATTCAGATACAGCTTTGAAACAAATTGCATTTAAAAGTACATTTTTTTTCTCGATACAGCGGTGTAAAAATTTAAAATGTACGATGTTTAGAAGTGTAAAATTTGCAGTACCGAAAATTGCAAAACCGAAATTGCATGAAAAAGTTTTGCGCATTTTAATTTCCTTTTATTTTTTAATTTTAAGAGAAAATGTAGTTATTCTGTTGCCACAATTACAAAGTTGGTACTAAAAACTATAAAAAAAAATAATATCTCAAAAACAAATCGAGATGCATCTTTCAAACAAATTGCATTTAAAAATACAATTTTTTTTTCGATACGACGGTGTAAAAATTTAAAATGTGCCATCTTTAGATGTGTAAAATTTACAGGTAACGAAAATTGCAAAACCGAAATTGTAAGGGAAAGTATTGCCATTCCCAAAATGACGTATGCATTACGCACAATACGTTTGGCCTTTATAATACAGAAAAAGAATCCAAAATGCTTCATGAACATTTGGATCCGTCGTCATTTATCGGTAACCAAAAACAGTAGACTCTCGTTTTAATGTCCTTCATGGGACCTCGGCAAATAGGACGTTAAAATCAAATGTTGCTATTATTGATTATCTTAAAGCACTCCAAAAATACCTAACATTCTAATGCAGGAAAACTACTGATTTATACAATTAAAAAGTATATTTGTAGCATTTAGTCTGAATTTTAAAATTCAAAAAATGGTTAAAAACTATAGAATAAATTTACAAGAATTAAAAATTTTTACAAAATAAGAAAATGACTTGAGACTAATTAATATTTTTTGAATAAACATGTTATATTTTTTTGCTTATAGCCGCTGGAAACTTCTAAAAGTGATCGTTATTTTTTTTTTAATTTTTTTATTTTTAATACAGCTTGATGTAAATGCTCCGTACAACGTGATGACATTTAATGTTTTTTTTTTTTTTTTTTTTTTTTTTTTTTTTTTTAATGCAAAGATAAATAAATATAGAACATCGTCAACTACCTTTTCGAAAGAATTATTTGGAATGTCCAGTCAGAATTGAGAAAGCTGCAGATTAAATCATATTTTGAAAATGTTTTCTCAGTTCTAAACTTATAATCCACGTCAACATAATCTTCAAATGTGAGATTTTCCGACCATACAACATGTTTTCGTATGCTTGAAGGTTAGATGATTGGAATCAGTTCCAGTGTTCAGTTTTCAACCCCTGTGTAGCAGGTTCAAGTTCCAAAGCTTGGTTACTTAATTTAAATATCCGACGGGATGGAAGTAAAACTGTGTCCTGAGAAGCAGCTTGCCGAGCACCATTTACTGTATGAATAGACACTAAGAATTTTATTTACTTCTAAATTGATTAGAATACTATTGGCTAGTTTCCTCGGTACCTTTTTTTAAATACTGAATAATATTTGACGTAGTAAAACGTATGTAACATTTTTTGGAAACAAAAATTATATTTACTTGCTTCTAAATCTTTAATATCTGGAGGATGAGAAAAGGTCACTAAATCAAGATTCGGATTATTTGTGTGTTGTTAAAATGAGCAAGAAAATGTATTGTAAGTATTAAAAAATGGTCGGGACCTCATCCAATGGTCGTTAAATCGCGGCGGGTCGCTAAATCGGGACTCGTTAAATCGTGAGTCTACTGTATTCCATTTCCTGAATGCAATATCCTTTACCATAGCCATCGCTAACGCATACAGATACATCTTCTTTTATTAATGTACGTTATTATCGTAATTTTTTTTTTCTTTTTAAGTTTCACCAATGCAAAAATGCTATCCTCGATTAATCCATAATTTGGACCCGTCTTCTTCTAAACGGAATCAATTTTTCCAATCTCTATGTTCGATTGATTTCCCTAATCATCACCTACACATATCTAAACACCTTCTTGTATAATACAGAAAATTAGCTCTTTTTTAATTTCAAAATTTTAATGCTGTAAAAATACTATCCTCAATTAATACATAATATGAAAACCAGTCTTCGTCTATCCGGAACCATTTTTTACAAAAACTTTGTTCTACAGATTTCCCTAACCATTGGCTATAGATACATATGCATTTTCTTTTTATAATAACTAGCAGCCTTCGCCCGCTACGCTGGTCAGTTTTTTTAAAGAAACTTTGAATCAAACGAAATTTTTATATCATAGTAATTTTTAGTTTTATATCGTATTTTAGACTGTCTATCATCGGTGAAAAGTCAGTCATCTAAACGGAAAGTTCAGTGTTAGTCACCAATGAATGACGTAGCGCTCAACATGTTAACAATTTTAATCACATAAAAATTCATTCAGCGGAACCTTTAAATTAAAGCCAACCTTTTGTAATTGTGTTCATCTGATTTAAAACATCTCCATAAGTATTCAATTAAACAACGTAGAATGCTATATTTCACTTGTTACAAAATTTCTGAATAATTATCCAACTAACAATGTGAGTTCCATTAAAATCTATCTAGTAGAACTTAAGTTATAAGCGTCCGGAGTGAAATTTCACTTTGCGTTTTATATATATTGAGATAATTAAATGTAGCTTACATAATCACGTTAACTGATTATAGAACTCACTTTCAAAATTTTAGGTTCAATAGATTTTTTTGTACGATAATTAATACGAAATCCAGACTTTCTTTTATATATGGTTGAAAATTACCGCTTTTTTCCGCCGAAGACATCGCCAAATCAAAAAAATATATGGTATCTCACGAACTACTGAACTTAAAAGAATTTGCTTAATATCATTCGATGCAGCATGAAAAAATACACTAAAATATGGTATCAGTTAAAAAATAACTACAAAATCTGATCTATATACATAAGGATTGAAAATTTCAGGTTTTTGCGTCGAAGTCATCGCCAAATTAGGAAAATATGAAGTAGCTCACGAACTACTGGATTTAAAAGAATTTACTTAGTAACATTCGATTCAGCATGAAAAAATACACTAAAATATGTTATCAGATGAAAAATAACTTCAAAAGCCCATTTTTCAGGAATTTTTTAAAAGTTCGTTCTTTTTTTTACCCCCCTTAGGGGTGGAATTTTCGAAAATCCCTTCTTAGAGGCACTCGATGTTATTAGAAGTATTTTTACCCTAATTTTCAAGATTTTTGGTTCGGTAGATTTTTTTGTGCTGTGATTAATACGAAATCCAAACTTTCTTTTATATATATAGATTATTTATTTAAATTAAGATCCGCCTCTGGTGACCAATTTGGTCTCCCTTAAATTTATGCTAAGCTTTGAAATATTTTACTTTTATTCATAATTTTATTTACTTGTGTAGTTTTACTAAATCTGCAGATTATGATAGAGAAATGAACAAATCTATGCGATCAAGGCAACATTTAGGGGAATATTCTGTTAATATTTTGTTCTGGTTGGCGCGATTAGCGAAGAAATCCCAAAATAGCGCCGAAAAACCATTTTTCATTTGTTAATTTAATGAAAAAAAGTGTTTTGAAAAAGATATTAAACGAATCCCTGTGTGCGATTGCCAATCACACTTATCCACTTTTTTTTTCTTTTTTTTATACTACTTTGCTATCCCGTCAACCAATTTCGCCAAATTATACAAATCGCCAAACTAATAGCCCAATTATACATATTGACGTAATTTTTATTTTAAATAACGAAAAAAACAAATGATTAGTAGAATATTAAGAAAAATATTAATAAAAAGTCGAAATAAAAACCATTTAATGACATTTTAAACACGTGAATCGTATTTAATGTCATTGAATGCGACATTCACGATCATCCATTATTAGCATTTAATCTGATAGTTTGGGGATAATTTTTTGGTCGACGGGATAACCTAGTAGTACTTTTTTTTTATTAGAATGAATGATAAATTAATTGCAAATATTTTTTCATGACAATGATTTTTCCTTCACATTCAAAAAATTTCTTTTTTAGTGATGGTAAAATAACTGCAGATGAAAAAGATATAATAGTAAGGCTAAAACTCAGATTTAATGACTGCTTGGCATATGACTTGGCGGAGGCTCAATAAGTACGCTAATTCCAGATAGAGTGTAAAGAAACAATTGGTACCATTTGATTATTCCATCGATCAATTTCGCCAAATTATACAAATGGATATAATTTTTATTTTAAATAACCAAAGAATTAAAAAATTACTAAAATATTAATAGAAATAGAGATAAAACATCGGATTAAAATTAGTTGACGACGTAACAATTATGCAAAACATATTTAATGTCAAAAGAATGTGATATTTACGATCATCCATTATTGACATTTAAACTTATACTTTGGCGACAGTTTTTTGGTCGATGGGAGATCAATATTGCCAAATAATGTAAACAAATTATATAAACAATAATATTGCCAATAATATTTAGGTGCAGATGTCATCTACGGATCACGTTGGCACGATTAAAACAAAATTGTGATTTTATGCCTCACGTGGTAATCCAGTAATAGTCGTTTATTTATCAGTAAACTATTTCATTATTTTTCTTTTCTATTTTAAAATTATACAAATTGTTTTGTTCCATAATTACTAAGACTTAATTTATTTATTATTACTATTTCAGATTACATTTTCTTGGCAACGGGAAAGAAAAATGGTTATTTTTTATCGGAAAAATTTTAATTGATTCTGTATGAAAAATAATGAAATTTTGAATTATTAAGAAAAATATTTGTATAAATCAATTAAAAATTAGCCTATGTTCACCGGAAATAGTGTAGCTTTCCAACGGTGAAAGAATTTTTCAAATCCGTCAAGTAGTTTCGGAGCCTATTCAATTCAAACAAACAAACAATCAAATCTTTCCTCTTTATAATATTAGTATAGATGATTATTAGCCCTTTTTCTTTTAAAGTTTCCACTAATGCAGAAATGCTATCCTCGATTGATCCATAATTTGGCCTTGTCTTCATCGATATGGAATTAATTTTCCAATCCCTGTGTTCGATAGATTTCCTTAGCCGTCACCAACACACACATACAACTTCTTTTATTATTATTATTATTATTATTATTATTATTATTATTATTATTTGCATAAATGTTAAGTTTAATTAATTCATAAAAGGTGATACATGTTATTATTGTGCATTTCATGTTCATGTAGTCATAATTACCATCTCTTTGTTTCAATGACTGTTTTTTGCTAGATTCAGAGAAAATACGTGTCATACACATTGTCGTATTTCAGTTCATTTCGAGAAACCTTAAATCACATAATATTACAGGCCACGTTTCCTGAAGAAAATAGCCCAACAGAAAATTTTGAAATTCATTATTATTATTGACCTTCTCCAATTATCAATGAAAATATCGATATACACTAAGACTGGTCGATTTATTGGGCTATCGATCATTTTGTATACACGAGAATTAAATAGACCCGGGCATTCAGTTTAATTTTCATTCCAAAGTAGTTACGAGAAGGAGACTGAAAATAAGTTCCCCCTGTCGACTGTGGTCAAAGTTGTGTATGAAATTCAAAAATAGAATCAGACATTAAAGATTAGACATGTCTTTTTTTTTTTTTTTTTTTTTTAACATCATTTTCAAATACATTGAGGCATTTATCATACTGCTTGATAAGCTTCAAAAAGCCCTCCAGGAAACACTCAAGGCCTTCCATCATACGGAAGAAGCATTTAACGGCTTGTCCGTATGCAAAGCCCTGTTGTTTCCTAGAGAGCTTTCTGCATCTTATCAAGCGATATGACAAATGTCTCAATGTACTTGGTACTTATATTGATAAATAAAGTTGTGTCGTATATTTCATGTCTCATTATATTGTTTGACATTCATATTCACCTCTGTCAACAGACGTCAAGGGAAACTTATTTTCAGACTCCCCCTCGTATATCTATATTATAAAGGCCAAACGTATCTGTGTGTAACGCATACGTCATTTTGCGAATGGCAACACTTTCCCAAGTAATTTCGATTTTGAAATTTTTGGTACTATAAATTTTATACTTCTAAACATCGTACATTTTAAATTTTTACACCGTCGTATACAGAAAAAAATGTACTTTTAAATGCAATTTGTCTGAAAGCTGTATCTCAATTTATTTTTGAGTTATTAATTTTTATATAGTTTTTATTACCAATTTTGTTATTGTGACAACAGAATCACTCCATTTTCTCTTAAAATTGAAAAAAAAAAAAAAAAAAAAAAAAAGAAAAGAAAAGAAATTAAAATGCGTGTACTGTGTCAAATATATCGTCTATGATCGTGTTAATTTGGAATTTTTTTTTCATTCGCATTTGTACCAATCATAAAAGCCTCAATTAATAATTTCATCATGTTAAGTGATCTTTGTAATAATTTACTGATTACGTATGAAATTAAAGTACCAATATAAGATTTATTTTTTAACAGTAACTAATTTTGTACATTTATTATAAATCAATGAAACTGTTCTTTCTTAAAGATTTTCTTTCGTCGAATTTCTATGGATTCCACCTCGCATATATAATGTACAACTATGTAAAGCATATAAACCAATATTATATAAACACACATAATTATTATTATTATTAGCATATAAAACCGACACATTTTTACTAATATCCAATGCTCTAACTACTAGATGTGACAAAATGCTCGTAAAGATGTATGATCATTATAAAATATATGGGACCGTTCAAGTATTACGTAAGCATATTTTTAGTCATTTTGTACCCCCTCCCCCCCCTTGTAAGAAAATGTAAGCAAATGCTAGACCCCCCCCCCCTTTGCTTACGTAAGATTTTATGACAATTTATACATCCATACTTCTTGACTTATAAAAAGTTACCAACCAATTACATTATTAATCCTACAAATTTATATAGGCATATAGGGGTTGTGATATCAAACTATATAAAATGGTTTTAATATATTGTTGCTTATTGCATTAAACAAACCACAGAATACAAGATGGTTCAAATATATTGTTATTTATCACATTGAAGAATAAAACAAGATATACAAGAAATCTTAACTTACTTAGGTATCATGACTAAAATTTTTGACATGAATCATACAAATGTTGGAGTTCAATTTGGTGTTCATATTTTAATCTGATGTCCAGGATCCTTGAACCCATGTTTCAACATTGTCTATTATAAAGCTTTCACTGGAACAATGGCCTGGGGTATTGCAGATTTCCGGTCCTTCTTCTTCCACTTCTTCTTTTTCCAGCCACTCAACGTCTTCATCACCTTTGAGGGCTTGAAGAATGCACATCAGTTCATTGGCTCGCCGAGCCCCTATACGTAGTGGACACATTCGTCTCTGAGGGACATTTTGTTTATCATTCCCACGAATATTTTTTCTACGGTGATCAGCTGATTTATTGGACCCATTATAATGTCCACAAACCTGACAAATACGTTTTGATATAGCTTCGGTTTCACTGTTGGACAGAAATAATCGTAAGGTAATTGAATGAGCCCTGCTGAAGAAATTTCTAAATCTAGTGCAAGGTAGAGACTTGGTTCTAGATAGTCTCCTTCGTCACTTACGATGAGATCATGTGATGTTTGATTCATTTTAGCTGGTGGTGGCAAGTAGCGTGATTTCAGAATCTTAAAAATTCCACTTCTAGGCCGAAGACAACACGTCTTATTTTTGCATTTCACTATCTGAAGCAAATATGGACTTTCCCGAACATGATCGAAATACCATTTTATATGTTCCTCAACTGGAAGTTCAGGCTTACCAGAACTGACGTAAGTGGCGTGGACAGGATGTCCATCGATGTTCATGGTGCTCCAGATCTCCGCCAACACCTTCCAGGCAAACTCGAAGTTGGATTTCTCCAAATCAACATTTATTGTACAGCCTTTGTCGTCGAGATGGGAGTCAAAATGATCATAAGTCAAAATTAGTCCTGCCAATTCCCGACTAAAAGGGGCCTTTCTACGTACAACCCTGTTGAATGCACTTCTTCCTGGTGCATTAGTAGCAATGAATAATGCATCCAAATTTTACACTTTGAAGTGGTGTATAGCAAAAAAAACAAGCCTTTCAAGATCTTTGTCGCACTTTGCTTCATTTTTGTACCGTCGCCAAACATCATTCGCCATTTTGTGCACGACTTAGGCAGGAGTATCATTTCAAGATTTTTTAAAGCTCTGATAAAGTTTCTGATATAATAAGGATTTTTCAACGTTACTATCCATAATTAAATCCGACTAAATTCACTATGCAACTAAAAGCAATACTCTTTTACTAAAAATTCACTATGCAACTGAACTAAAACAATAAATATCTGTGCTGTGTATCCGAAACAAGAAAAACCCTAAGTAGGTTTTCTGCTTTATAAAGTTCCAAAACCTGTAGAGAAGGAAGTTCGACAATAGAAGCGGAAAGACAAAAATTTCCAGAAATTCTGCTAAAATTCCCGGAATTCTATGACCGATTGAATGGGAGAAAAGAAAATACCAGACTTACCTAAAATAAAGTCAACTGACCAGTTACCTTGTCAACAGAACCCAGCCACAGCAGTTCCTGTGTTTTTCCAGTCTTGCAATGTACTTGACTTGGCACACAACTAACAGACAACAATGAAGACAAAGGGCGAATGGGTGATGCGGGTCACGCGACTGCCGATGGATAAGCAAAGGATAAAATCGAAAATAAACGGTGAATTTCGAACGGACTGTGGAACACTCTTCCCCCATCATACTTTGTTTGCTTGTTGAATTTGAACTGCAGTTGCTTCGTTGTTTAATGCTTACGTAAGAATTGTCGTGACCCCCCCCTCCCCCTTGTCAGAAAAAATAAGCAGACTCTTGACTCCCCCCTCCCCCTTTAGTGCTTACGTAATATTTGAACGGTCGTTATGACTTTTTTTGGTAAAAGGTAATTTTTCAAATGCAGCAGAATACAGCATAAAAAACTGCAATTTATTCCCAGTTTTCAGCTCTTTTAAATTTATTTTCATTTATTTATTATTTTTAATGTAATATTTTGTTTCTAGGAAATGAAGAGTTACTGATAAATCAATTAAATATTCACATAATTAGTATTAAAAAATCACTAAGACTGTGACTTCTAGAAAACAAATAACCAATTCTTGATGTGTGAGCTTAATGCAATATTATATTTGAAATTTTGGAGAAACCAATTTATTTCGCTCGCAACAGCATCTCTTTTCCAATTTTATACCATGCACGTAATCGGATAAAACTTCACCTTTTTCAAATTTGGATAAAAACGTTATTTAGAACCTTGGAGAAACAAAGGAATCTTCTAATCAAACACAGAAAAAAAAAAAAAAATCACGAGATCAAGGTAAAGAGAAATTCTACCGGCGGTGTCTAATAATTCACGCTAGGGCTTTTATTTTTTGATCCCCTCCCATTTTTTTCTTGCGACTCCGGTTGGAATGAATAGAGACGCTAACAAACTCCGTCTAATTCAATTAATTCCTTTACAATCAATATAAAGAATAAAAAAATTGAAGTCTTAGGGGGAAAAAAGCATTTGTTTAAAGTTGTACTTTTTAGCTCTAACAGCCAATTAGGAGCGTATTTACAAAAATAATTTGAATTTCAGATAGCTAATGTAAGAAAAATTTTGATGCCAGAATTTTTGAATTATTAATATAACTGCAAAGAAACTGAATATTGCTATGAGCTTTTTCTCACGCCTTTATTTTCATCTTTCAAGGTATTACGTGCATGGTTTCAAAAGAATGAATATAATATAGTTGTTTGAGAGAAATGTATCTCATGAAAATTTACTTTCATTATTATCGATAATTAAATTCACGGCCACAATTTCTATCATATATGAAGAAATAATTGGTTTATTCAAACAAAATTTGTCATGTACGAGGGGGTGCTGAAAAATTCCTGGCTTTGACTAGAAAGAAAATAGATAGAGTTAAGGAATTGAATTATTTTTTTCAGCATATTATCCCATGAGACTGATTTTCGTGTTACACCGTTGTTCCAGCTTTTCTAAACCTGTCAAATAAATATTCTTCGCTTGGTCTCGAAACTAGTACTCAGCAGCCTCTTTGACATCTTCAGTGTGCTCAAAATGATTACCTTTAAAGTGTTTTTTGAAGTTTAGAGATAGAAAATCGTCTGAGAGGGCTATGTCTGGTGAGTAAGAGAGTTTATTGACCAAATGGATACCCACTGTTTTCAATTTGGCAGCCTCAAAATTGGACGTCTATGAAAGTGCATTGTCATGAAGCAGAACGATACTTTTGGTCAACTTCCCTTGGCGTTTATTCTTCATGAACTCCTTTGAGTGGACAATAGGTTAAAATAATATTGCTTACAAGCAAGGTCTTCATACTGGTCATACTCAGAATTTTATGAAAAAAAAATACTAATTAAACAACTTATATATGTAATAAAGGAATAGTCAAAATTAGCGGCGGAATCACAGTAGAAAATATGTAAAAAAAAAGTACTTTCGAATATTTGACGTGAAAAGACGAAAGTATCCAAAGAACGAAAAAACAATGGCGAGCAGTACTTTTTCTCGCCATAAGCAAACGATTCGCATGTCAACTGGAAATTGTGTTTTAGTAGATTTTTTAGAATGCGTATAAATGGTATTTAAGGAATATAAATTTAAACAATGCAGGAGTTTAATACATATATTTTCTTTTTGTATTACATATTTATGTTGCTTGTTGCTGCAATTATTTAATTTTATCACTGTAAAAATAAATGTTTTCATACATTTAAGTGTATTCCAAAATAAAGACCAGATGAAGAATGCTGCAGTAATACATTTCAATATCGGAGAAAGTTTGGTTTCCATAGCAACAAAATTGAAGCGACAGTGCTTAATTGGACCTAATTTTGAGATTGAAAAAAATTTAATAAATTTAATTTTCGTTTTAATTCTTAAAATTTCATAGTTAACTTTCATTATAAATGTATATATGACAAAACTATACTTAAAAGAAACTAAAACCGACAAAACTAAAGTTATTTAAATAAATATTTTTAAAAAGAGTTCAACATGAAACATTTTTTCCTTAAAAGGTATTTGACAAAAAAAGAGTTTTTTCTTTTATTCCCTCGCCAATCAGTAACATATCGCCAAATAAACGAATTTTTTTTTTTTTTTTTTTTTTTTTTTTTTTTTTTTACAAACGTTCTATCGGGGTTCCGCCGAAAATTTTTTATAAACATGTATATCCACATGCAAAGAACATTCTGTAATTTTTTCAGAATTTTCTGAGTATGCCCGTATTGATACCTTCCTTGTTAGCTATACTACATCCCTGAGGTAGATACTTCACCTAGAGAATGGCGTCTTTGTTCCAGAAAACTGTAACCATGACCATTGCGGCCGATTTCTTTGGCAACCACAGACCTCTAATATACTTCTAATACTTCTAATAACCAAACATAACAATATGAGTTTCGGCGGGAGAAAAACCAGTTTGGCGCGCTAATTCTGCCCTCCGTCACGTGACGGAAGGCAAAA
The DNA here is from genome assembly GCA_964019185.1 of Maratus speculifer. Classification (NCBI taxonomy): domain Eukaryota; kingdom Metazoa; phylum Arthropoda; class Arachnida; order Araneae; family Salticidae; genus Maratus; species Maratus speculifer. Next base: position 420,446,707 of record OZ025289.1, on the reverse strand, counting down.
ATGTCGGCGTAAGAAAAGGTTACCAATGTGGTGTCTACGTATGTGAGGTCATTGTTGGCAACATTTCTTCCGCCGCGGAGCCGATTGTGATGCCAGTCTTTTGACTATTCCTTGTTTTCCGGATCATAGATGTAAAGCCAAGTTTCTTCCTCAGTCACTAACTTAGCCAAAAAAGTCTTGCTTTGCTGTCTTTTCATGTGGGAACATTCATGACGCCTCATAACTTTAAAGATATGAAATGTTCTTGTACCTCAGCCATCGCTGTTTTCACTCGCAACAGATAAAACTGTAATAATCAGGAACACCTGATATTATTGGAGTTACATAATAAGATTTTAAACTTCCAAATGAGTCCAATTTTGTTTTTCTGTTTCAATTATAAGTAATCAAAGTCAGGAACTTTCAGCACCCTCTCGTAAGTACTTAATATTAGGAGACATCCAAAAGTATTATAAGAAAACGAACAAGCTTGACATAAACGTAATTCTTTGCTAAAATCTTACTTAATATTGCCTAAATTTGAAAAGTTAATTAACATCCCATTAAAAAGCTATACGAATCTTTTCTTCCCTGGTTTAACTAAAAACACGTGTTCGTAATAAAAATTTCATATTTTTCAAAAAAAAAAATCTCCGGGAGGTATACTTTAAGCGTTTCATTTATTCCGTTTTTGAAAAAAAAAATGACCGTAGCACCCAAGACCAAGCCAAACGTCATAACAGCTCTGCCATTCAGTGGTTGCATAGTGAAGATGAAATACTCTATCTTCATGGATTGCATCTTTCGGCAAGTATTCACTTATTTTGAAAACAGCTGACAATATGGTCTTGTAGAGACATCCATAAAAATTAGGAAAGTGTATGCGATGATTGCCAAAAATTGAGCTGAGCAAGCATCCATTTACAAACAGTCATTTTACAAACATTCATTTGATGTCGTCAAACAAATATTAAAAATTTCTAATTTTGAAGTGAACATTAAGATTATTTTACCTGCCAAAAGAATATTTGTATCTGATAGACTAACAATAAGAGTGGCAGAGCATGTTTGTAAAAATTGTTGCCTATTTGGTTGGCGTCATGATTGCCTGGTGGATTTCTTCAAAACGCAGTGATCCTTGATGCCCATGATGTCTGGTGAATCTTCTAACCCTTTACAAAACAGTGAAAAGAAAGGTAAAAAACCTATCTTCGTAAATATGCATGTTATCTGTAAATGATCGAGAATCCTAATCGTTGAATTTAATACCTGATATTGGAATTCTATGTGTATAAAATAAAAAATTTGATCGGAAAACATGATTAACGATTATAATACTTTATAACAGGAGGAACGACTATATCATTTTTCTGCTCCTACCAGTAAGATAAAAATTGGTAATTTTCCAGTAAGGCTTTAAAGTGAACAGAGTCTCCTTGAGAAATCTCACACATTCTAAGTTATGTAAATAATCGTATGCGTGGGTATTTAAGCATTCAACGTTAAGTCGATCACAATAATCGTCAATTTTTTTCTCAAAGACATGAATTAAGTCAGATTTTTTTTAATTTACCTATTTATTTATTTATTTATTTGTAAAGCAAATCATGCTGGCCGTGGCCATGGCATCAACCATTGTGTTGAATTGATGATTATTGTCCAAACAGTTTTTTAGTAATAAGATCAATTTATTTAGTCAATAGTATTTAGTAATAAGACAAAAGATTTAGTAATAAGAAACATTTGAAGAGGACGGAAATGGTTGCTCTAAAGTCTAAACTGGTTATTTTCTGACACATAACTAATTTTTGTTCAAAAACGCATGAAATTAACAAGTGGCCCTATCCAGAAACTATGTAATCATTTTTTTTTTCTTTGAAAGTGGGGGAGGGGGGAGCAGATTTTTTTCGGAAAATGCTATCAAAGTTGATATTATGAGCCAAATATTGAGATACGATAACGCAGGAGAGGGAAGAAATGTCTTTATAACACAAGAACTAATCCATTTATCGACAAATGAAAAGCTATTCGATTACAAATCATGCAAGAGTCACGTGCAAGTAAACATTAATCATGCAAGAGTCACATTTTTACCTTTAACAAGAAAGAAAAAGTTATGCGTCTAGCATTAATTATGAAGCACTTTAACACAGATTCAGAATAATGAAGCAAAACTGCACGTTTAAAAAATTAAAATATTACGTCTTATTTCACCATATGAAAATGTATAACGCACGTAAAAGCCAAATTTCAGATGTTTCCATCTAAAATCGAAAAATTATCTGAATTTTATAGCGGCTCTGTATTTTATACAGAGAGTATATCTATTAACAACATGCATTCCAAAATTTAGTTCATTTAAGAGACACATATATTTCAATTCAAGATTCCACTTTTACAATTTCCACTAATAAGGAGTACTTACTGGTAAGCGAATATTTTTGTGCAACCCAGTATATGAGGTATAGAACTTATACATAAAAAGTAATACGCAAAAGAACTAAACTTAAAAGCGCATACCGAATTTTAAAACGTACTCTCCAGCAATTATTATGCAAAACCGATTTATTTTGTGTTATAAATTTATAAATGCTCTGTTTTAACGTGATCGTAGTGAAATTCAATGATTTATATAAGTTTCGATGCATTTGAAACCGCATTATGTTATTAAAATACTCTCCAAACGGTTTTCCCCCATATAATATAATGTAATCGAATTCTTTTGAGTGTCCCTTTACATGAACCATTAATTGTACATACTTCAGATTAAATAGCAAACATGCTTTGGTGACCGTAAATAAACTTTATAAATTGCTTGAAAATCCGAAAAAAATATGTTTACATGAGAGAGTGTAGACAGAAGGGCAGATGGGCAGACAAACCGAATCATAAACACTTCTCAATTTTTCGGAAAGTGCTAAAAATGACTAAAAAAAGCATCAGAAAGTTTCTCGTTTCTGTCCGGGAAAAATATTTTTGTGAGAACCGCCAATAAAAGTGGGTTCAATAAAGGACAATTGAATAGTCTGCTAGGAAATCCTTAAGCAAGGTCTAGGAAACTTATCCTCAAAGTGACAGTGCTATATGAACAGAATACTCACTTGTAAGACATGTAATGATGAGAGAACGTATAACACTAAGCAGAGCCAAAGTCTTTACTTTTAATCAAACTATTAATATAGCAATAAAAAAAACATTATAGAGAAAAATACAGAAAAGAATCATTTTTCTTCAGAGAGTTCATACATTTAGCTATTACAATTTCAAAACTCACTTAATTTCAAAGGTAATGTTGATCTTTATTATTTTATTTTATTTATTTTATTTTATTTTTTTATTTATTTTTATTTATTTATTTATTTTATTTTATTTTTATTATTATTTTTTTTAAATACATTTAAGCAATTTGTCTCTTTACATTCTATCTTTGATATTTGACATTTTAAGTGGGTCAATGTTTCCAGGATATCTAATTCTCTAGTAACCTCCAGTTTTTGAATATGGGTTGTACATTTCCTTCCCACCAGTTACATTCTTTCACCGCTCTTTCGCAGTGGCAGTTTTATGATCGAAATTTTACCCTTTTCTCTATAAAACTATTCGTATCAAATAAATGGAAATGTATTATTCAGCATCTTAGTGATAACTGTTGGTTAATAGTAATATAATAATTTTTAATATTAAGAATATTAGCAAAATTATACTTTGCTGTTTATTATTATTATTATTGTTATTGTTATTACAATCTATTAATTACGTCATGCATCAAAAAATGTGATGCAGCATAACATGGTGAATGTGGTGACTTAACACGTTGTGACGTCACATCTAAAATGTGTATACAATTAGATAGGCGTAGTTTGCAAACACAATAATAAACTTCATTTAAAACATGTACTTATATCTATGACAGTAATTGGCATACATTATTCCTTTGTTCCTTAGATTTTAACAACTTAAAGCAAAAGTATACAAAATCTTAATGGTTTTACAGATGTTATGTCAGGAGCTAGTAAATCGAATGTAATTTTTATTTTAAATTAAAATTAGCTTTAAATTGCAAAAAATTCGACGCTTGAACAGGGGAAAACTGGCAATGTGTGAGAGGTAAAATTAAAAAAAAGAGAGGTAAAATTTAAAAAAAAAAAAAAAAAAAAAAAATACGAAATTTGCATGAGAATTAATGAATGACTTCGCGCTTGTTTATTCGCACATTAATAACAAATTCTGAATGAAAAATAAATCATGCCAGAGATTGGATATTTCATTTTCCTTTCAATATTTAAAATGAACAGATATAATTCCTAATTTGTCAGTCTTTTGTTTGTCACTTGCATGTGAATTATAAAATATAGTTTACAAAAGTTTTCTTTTATATACAGTTTTAAAATATTAGCTCATCTGTTTTAAAAGAAATATTTTCATTGGTAGGCTGTTCTCAGAGGAATCAGTACTTCCTGATCTTTACCTATATTTGCGCCGACGAAAGGAAAAAAAATCTGATAAAAGTGTTTGTTAAAATTAACCTAAGACCTTGTGTGATCACCAGCATTTCTTAATGGACTGCAAAGTGCATTTCTCGATATAAGAGTACCGCAAACACCATATATATCAGGAAATCCCACGTTCTATTTCTGCGCACCTCCGGAAATTAGAAGTCCCTTCCTGTGATGTCACAATGAACCCCCGGATAAAGATTTTTCCACTTCTTCAGGGGCTCTTGCACGTCCCCCAAGAAGGACGCATAGCCCACTATTGTTCTCCTTCACCCCTTGCACCTGACTTCTCCGGAAGTTCATCGAACTTATTGGAAACACCCTTCGATTGATAGGATTTTTTTTATATATACCTAGGTATATTAGGACGACTATTATAAAAAAGATGTTATTCCAGAAAAAATTCGCTTTAGTCGTAAAGTTTATAATTCTAATTTCTTTTTTTTTTTTTCTTTTTTTTTTTTTATGTTTACAGATCGAAGAATTGAGTGAATGGGTAGTATAAATTCAATGTAGGTGGCACTACTTTCTAACAATGTTTAATCTGAAGTAGAGCACAGATAGGTATATGGGACAGAAATATAACTGGAGTGGTGCAAACCTTTATCAGAGTGACAATGATTCTCAGTGGATTGTAGCTTTTACCCATACCGCGACTGGAGATTCAGTTAACCAGAATCAGCTAATCAGCTAACCAGTGTGGAATTAGTAAATAATTTGATAATTTGGCGTCAAAATGTTCGCAGTGAGGGACAATGGCCAAATAAAAAAATTGCAAACATTTAAAGAAAAAAAGGGTAGTTGAATATATTAAGTCTAATAGATTGACAAATGATAAATCAATGAGCTAAAGACCTCAAAATGGCCCTTAAACCAAATTTAAAAACATAACATGTCTGAGTTCTTTTCTCCATTATCACATAACCAAGTAATCTCACTACGAGTTTTATTTTTGTTATCTATTAATTTATTTTTAAGATGCCTTTCAATAAATCATTCTTTTTACTTACTCACGGTTTCACCTTTCGTTCCGTTGAGCAGTAGACAGCTTCCTGAACTCACAGATGTACATTATGGAATTGAAAGGCACGAAAGTTGAAATTCCCTCAGTTCTTGGACAAATTATTTCATTCATGTATGCATGTACTCTATAACGTCAAAGATGCGATTTTAGACATTTTGTTAAATAGCTAAAAAAATACATGAGGAGTTTAAACTCTAGATTATGTTTAAGTGACTTATTGTAATAAACTGTGTTCATTTTTATGAGGATAGGATATATACTCGTTGAGAAATTAAGGTTTTTATAAAAACATTACCAAATTTTTCCAAATGTTTTGCTTATAATTTGCAGAGTTCTTAATATAAAATAATGTTCTTTTCCGAAAATATGACAAACAACATTGTACACAATATCCTGTAATTAAAATTAAAAAATAATAAAAATTTATAGGAAAAATGAGCATGTTTATTAAAAAATGTTTCATTGCGCATGCGTCAACGCAATCAAAATGTAATTGTCTGGGCGAAGAGAAGGCTAATACACAGTTATGAAACAATATTAAAAGTCAAGTATAATTCTTTCGTTAAACAAATCTGAAAAAATGAGCAGGTTTACTAAATAATTTTTCATCGCGCATGCGTGAACGCTATCAAGATTTCATTTGCATATTCTATTAGCTAAATGCATAGAGCAACTTTTGTGAAAGTCTGAAAAACATAGCTTGAAAATTCTGAAAGAGATCGTTTACAGAATAAGCACAAAAACCGTTATTTCCAAAATTAATAAAAAAAAAAAATGAGGGGGTATATATATTTATCCATTGGTTAGTGTCAAGAAAATACAATAGAAAATACAATATAGCAGGTACTGCTATATTTTGATACGAACTCTCATTTTTCTGCTTCATTTTGGGAACAACGGATTTTCAGCTTAGTCTATCAACGATCACTTCGGAATTTTCAAGCAATGTTTTTGAGACTTTCACAAAAGTTGCTCTATACATGTTGCAAACACAATATGCAAATGAAATTTTGATAGCGTTCACGTGTGAACAATGAATTTTTTAGTAAACCTGTTCATTTTTCATACATTTCTAATATTTTTTAATTCTGATTACAGGGTATCGTGTACAATGTTGGTTGTCATATTTTCGGAAAGAACATTATTTTATATTAAGACCTCAGCAAATTATAAGCAAAACATTTAGAAAAATTTGGGACTGTTTTTATATATACTTTAATTTCTCCGCGAGTATACATGCTATCCTCATAAAAATCAATACAGTTTATTACATTAAGCCACTTAATCATACTCTACAGTTTGAACGCTTCTGCTACATTAGTTTTGACAGGGCTAATCCAAAAGATATTCCTTCTTTTTCAATTTATTGACGGTCCCTTATGGAGTTTCGCAAAAAAAAAAAAAAATCTTCATGGAAATGTATGACTTATACTATTATGTTTACACAATTGGAGTTTCAGGATAATTTCTCATGTATTTTTCTAGATGTTTTACAAAATGTCTAAAATCGCAAGTGGCCGGTCATCTTTGGGCATATAGTGTATACAATCTCAAAGAGTTTGTCACATCTACTTGATCTTCCTTCATCCTACATACACGTTAATGCCATTAACACATCAAGTAGATACATGTACACGAACGAACAAAATGTTTATTTTGTTTTCGCTTCGCAATATAATCGAACATAAAATCTGGTAATTTCATCTCGGGTTTAATTTTTACAGATCGGTTTTGTTATTCAGATTTTTAAATAGCTTTCTTTGGGGGCAATTTTATGCTCGATTTCCCTAAAATAATTCTGCTCGTAGCTGCCTACCTGCTTCCAGTAAATATCTCAATTAATAATCCGTTGAATTAAAATCTTAATCCGAATCTTAATAGAATATCTTAAATCACATAATGTATAAGGTACAAAATCAACAGACGCAAAATCCTCCTCTAGGTAGTAAAATGTTTATTGTCAACTCTAGCAAATGTCGACGTTAATGCTAGTAATCACCTTCTTGAACACTCACAAGGAAGGTCTTCATACTGGGCATACTCAGAATTTTTTGAAAAAATTACTGATTAAACTACTCATGTATGTAATAAAGGATCAGACAAATTTATCGGCGGAATTACAGAAGAAAACTCAGTAAAAAAATAAAATACTTTTGAGTATTTGGCGCGAAAAGATGAAAGCGTCACGCGATTTGGCAAGCAGCATTTTCCCTCGCCAAAAGCAAACGATTTTAATGCATCTGAAAATTTCTTGTCAGTTAAATTTTAGACGTGTAAGTGGTATTTAATGAATTGAAATTTCAATAATGAGAGAGTTTGACATATAGATATATTTTATGTTACCTATTTCTGTTACTTTTGCTGCAGTTATTTAATGTTATCATTTTAAAAATAATTTCTTATAAAAAATACTTCCATATTGAAAAGTATTAGCCTCCGATGCTATTTCTTTCAGACAAGTTAAAAATGTCGCGTCATCAATCTTGAATTTTCTACTCAACCGATTTTGATAATTATTTTTTTAATGAAAGCAATTTATTTGTAGTTGTGCCCATTTTAGCTATTTTTTAATTTATTTCCATTTTTATATTTTAGTTTTAGTTTTAAATGCTTTTTTACGATATTTCTTCAAAATGGTGGCAACTCAGTTTAGCTTTTATGTCGATAATAAAATTACAATATCAATCAAATACATTATTATTACGGACGCCTTTTTCATATTACTAATAACAGTAACTTTTAAAAAACATTTGAAGAGAACATGACGTCACTGTTTAAAACATAGCATTTTTACTCATAACGAAATTACATTTCAATAGAACACTGAGATTGAGATTTTACTTTCAGATGACTTCAGTTAGTAAAAATAATGTCATAGTAAAAATGAAATTAGTTTTTTTTTTAATAAAATTATTTTTCTGTGAGTGCATATGAAATAAAATTTCTGGATTTCACCGGCACTCAGATTATAATTTTAACTGAAGATGTGCGAATATTTGCATGCAAAATTGTAACTGGCAAATTTGACATTAAGTTTGGAAATATATTTATTATATATTGATTCAATAATTTAATTACTTTTGCTTTTTTTTAAACCAAATCGATCGGGTCTTTTAAACATTTCATTCGTCGAATTCCATGGGTATCCACTCGTTTTATTGCTAAAATGCATTTCCTTTTTCTCAGAGTCTATAAAAAAAAGCGTTTAAACTAAAGAAAAAAAACCGTTTTTGATGAATCTAGTCAATGAAGAAGTAGCATGTCAAATTGTATCTCTTTATTATTCCGCAATTCCAATGTCTCAGAGAGAAATTGCTAATCAATTGGGTATTTCACGCCGTTCTGTTTCTTATTATATTGATAAACACAATAAAAATGAAATTAGTTCATTGCATTCGAAACGGGGTCACCCTTCTAAAAAAACCTCTATCAATTTTTTTTTTTTTTTTTTTTTTTTAATCGGAGGCGAAACTGGATTCTGCAATGGCAGAATCTACATTCAACTTGTTTTCTTGTTTTTTCATACATTTAAGCGTATAACAAAATAAAGGCCAGATGAAGAATGCTGCAATAACGCATTTCAATATTAGAAAAGTTTTTGTTTCCATAGCAACAAAATTGAATCGACAAGCTCAATTAGATTGGAGTGAAATTTTGAGATTGAAACAATTTTAATTAATTTAAATTTTGTTTTAATTCATAAAATTTTACAGTTAATTTTATTTTTAAATACATTATGACAAATATTGCAAATATAGTTAAAACAAACTAAAGCTGACAAAACTAACGTTATATAAATAAAATTTCTTTAAACAAGTTCAAGATGAAATTCTTTTATCTTAAAAAGAATATGACTCAAAAAAGTGTTTTTTGAAATTTTATTTTGTCGCCAACCGATGATAAATCGCCAAATAAAAAAAAAATTTCATTATTTTTTTACGAACGTTCTAACGGGGTTCCGCCAAAAAAATTTTTACCAACGTATATATCCAGATGAGAACATTCTGTAATTTTTTCAGAATTTTCTGAGTATGCCCGTATGGAGACCTTCCTTGTCAGTTACATGAGAGAACCTCAATCGATAGCTTAAATGTTTTTCATCATTAACCTGATTGTAGACAAAGTCCAACTGAGATATTCATGTTAAACCCGGTATTGAGACATATAAAAAGTTAAATTTCGTTTGAAGATATCTTGTTAAATGAAAGCCATACGTTAAAGTTGCGCAAAACTTCTATACTTTTTGTAATTGGAAATACTAAGTTGGCAACTAAGATGATTGCGGATTTTTTTCAATACATACTAGCAAATTCTTTTTTTGCTTTGTCAGTGTGTTTGAAGCCCTTAACATATATTGTTTTCTTGCTGTTTGGCCATCCGCGTTTAATTTAGCAAAAAAAAAAAAAAAAAAAAAAATTGTATGGATTTGTTGTTTAGTTTTATTTTTAACCCAATTTAAAAATTAAGAGCAAGACGAGCATTTCAGATATGTTTTATTGTTATTTCTGAAAAGGCAAGAATGAATCACAAGCACACAAGAAGCTTTGTGTCGTATATGGGAATGTAGCCTTGAAAAAAAGGCAGTGTGAAAATTCGTTTACCAAATTTCGTTCTGGTGATTTTTCACTAAAAAATGCGCAACGTTCTAGATGTCCAGTTGAAGAGAATAAGATTTGTATCAAAGTCATTATCGATTCAGATCGTCTTAGCACAACACGTGAGTTGTCAGAGAAGCTCAATATATTGCATACATGTATCGAAAAAAATTAAAATAGCTTAGCTATGCCAAGAAACTCGATGTATGGAACTTTCACCAGCTTAAGAAAAAACATTTGACATAACGCATTTGCATCAGCAATTCGCTTCTGAAACGCAATGAAATTTGTCCATTTCTGAAACGATTGATATTTGGCGATGAAACGTGGATAAGGTTTATAACATAGATAGTTTATAACAACTTTAGTCGGATAACATCGCGGATGATGCAAGATGAACTAGCCCAGACGACATCAAAAGCTGAAATTTTCCAAAAAAAAAGATTATGCTGTAATATTGGTGGATTTATTGATGAATTCCGCCCTTTGAACTTTTATTAAGAAACCAAACGGTAATTTCAAACATGTATGTTCAACAAGTTCAATAAAGTCAGCAATGCAGTTCAAGAAAAGTGGCCAGCATTGGCAAATTGTAAGGGTGTTGTTTTCTAGCATGGTGATGCAAAACCTCTCACATCTTTGGTCACTCACCGAAAATGATTGGAACTTTGTGAATGGAAATATGTTGAATATGTTGGCACATTCAACATATAGCCCAGATTTTGCGCCTTCAGATTACTATTTATTTCGTTCCACGTAAAACTCCTTAAATGGTAAAGCTTTTGCTGATGATGTAAATTCCCTTTTCATTTTTTTCCTGCTAAAAATCATGAGTTTTATAAACATAAACATAAACAAAAAACGGGCAATACCTAATTAAATAAAGTTATATTTTTAAGCAAAAAATTTTATTATTTCTTCTTATTTAAAATCCGCAATGACTTAGTTGCCAACCCAATATGTTTCTATCATCAACGATTTCAAATAAAAAACTTAAAAATAAATTTTAAAAAAATGTATTGCATTATCTTTTATTTTCCAAGAATTTTTGATTCTAAATAAGGTTATTTTCCTTTAACAGTTCAGTAAAAAATTAAATAAAATTAAACAGAAAATAATCTAATTTAACTTTTTTCTCGTATTTCTTTTTGACTTAATAACGTTAAACAAAAAAAATTTATATTACATTTAAAAATAAAATATTTGTTTAGCTGTTAAACTATTTAATTTTAAATTAAATTATTTCCCTTTAACGACTCTGAAAAACTGTACAAAAAGAAAATTATTTTTCATTAACTTTTCTTCGTAGCTGATATTGTTTCCAATTCAATCAAACGCTTACCTTCAAGCACTTAATTTCCTAGAGTTAAGTGCCTAGAAAAAACAAAACTGTAGAGCTTGACTTCTTTACAAATTGTGAACTTCCATTAACTAATTTCTTTAACTCGAAATGACATTCGCAGATAGCCTAAGTAAAGTGTCTCTGCGATGAATCAATTTTCCACATCGAATCCGAGAATTCCCCCAACTTTCCCCGAAAAATAATAGAGAGAAAACCTTAAAACTAAATTAGAGAAAGAACAAACAGTTGCAATTAAGAATCTGCAAGACGCCTATCACATCCGCGGACCCATTCATCTACGGCTAAGTTAAAAGAAACGGGAAAAAGAAACTTCAGCTTTTAAAAGAAGAGAAAAAACGGGAACAAAATCTATTGTATTAGTTAATTGGCTGTTGAGAACAGTTGGACAAATGGCCCACACTGATACCCGAAGACAGTGATGTCTGCTTTAAGATGCTCTAAAGTGGACAGTGGACATCCGAGAGGGTGGATCAGGATTTCTCCGGTTTTTCCTCTCCACTCTGTCTTCGCCCCCCGCTCTTACCTGTCAAAGGTTATCAACGTCAAGTTCAAAATCTACGTGGTACACTGTGTTATGTTTTTAAGAGTATTGCCTTCGTTCAGAGCACCTTTTTTCTTTAAATAAGATGCAATATATTGACAGATAAATAAATTCATTGATAATTCTGATGTAAATCAATGTAAATAAGAAAAACTGCATTTACATAATGACCAAATTTGTAAAAAAAAATAAGCAGTATTTTTTAAACTTTAATTATTCGTGCTGCTTAAAGCAAAAAACTGCAATGATATCGTGTCAATTAAATTTCAAAGACACTCCTAAATTCTGCATAACAACCTCATATCATTTTTCAAAACGAACTTAACTCATGTTAAACTAACAATAACATTTGATATCCAATACTTTTCAAAATAAGAATTTTAGAGCTCATTATGTAGAATATTTTATGACTGAAAAGATTTGAATTTACGAATAAAGTAAGCTTCATATATTTATTATGTGCTCTAATTATGCGAAAAATGTTTATTTTGCATTGACTACCTTATTCAAAGGCACAATTACCGATAAGGTTAAGGCTTGAGTTAGGAATAATCGATCGTTTTTAAAAACTAACAACATTTGTGCAATGTACTTTTGTTTTAAATATAAAACTTTTGTTTTATAATATGAAATATGATAAAGTAACATAACTTAGTTTTTTGAAAAGCATGAATAAAAGTTTTTATTGAGTGTTATTCATATCAAAATAACATTTTCAATGGTCCTTAAAAACTGTAGTTATTATGTAATAAATTCATGTTATTAAAAATTTTATTTTAGGCAAAGAAATGATTAGTAGGAAAATATTTATTACATTATATTATTTATTATTTTTATTCTTGTAAATAGTAAAATTATATCACTTCTATACTTCTTTTCGTTGTGCGAGGATTAATAATAAGACAATATTTTTAATATTGTCTTACTATTAATAATATTAATTCTTATTATTAATATTGCTTTTTAACTTTTCCGAAGACATATTTTGGAAGCTTTATACATAATAAAAAATACTTTTATTCAAACAAACTTTGTATTTAGACATTTACATCATTTATTAATGATTTCTAGAAAAACGATTTTTAATGGTGAATGATAGTTTTGATAATTCTTAACTAAAAATATTATAAACTTTTATATTGGAATATTAAATTCCTCATAAGTGTATTTTAGCTGAACCATGTGATTTCGCAAAGGAGCAGTTAGTAAAGAAAATGTACATTTTAAATTTTATCGTTTTGAATACTTCAATGATTTTGTATAACAAATATATTTCTTGTTTTTAAAATAATATTTGGCTACTTAAGGAAATTACATACAGTAATAGATGAAATACAGTAATTTGGTATTATTGGTTTGAGGATGTTATGGTTATTTTTGCTCTCGAAAGTCTTAACAAATTTGGGTGGCTTTTTTATATACATCGAAGATAATTTTAATTTTAAACCTTTCAAGAGCAAAATACATCTGTCGCTAAAATGTTGAAATGCCTGATTAACACCACAATTTTGAAACAAATGTATTTGAAAATAAGAAAAAGATTTTCTTCACGGATATTATAAATTCAAAATTTTATTTCAAAATTCTAATGTCAATATGGCGTTTGGGACTTAAGTGGTACACATAATATCCCGCCGCGTTTATAGGTTAAATACCTAAACATCTTCTTACCTGTCTTAAACATCAAAATCATATATTTTGTAAAACTAATAATTCTTGACTTTCTCTTTTGAAATTTATGCAGATGTATCATTTTCTTTATTTATATTATTATTTATATTATATTATATTTATATTATTTATTTATTTATAGATGTATGATTTTCTTTCTTTATTTATAATGTAACTTCTCGCTTGTTACGACTCGTAAAGGCCGATGTCAAAAACATTACACTCAAGGGATTCATACAAATTTAATAAAATAACGAATTTAATTTCCTATATGCACTATTGTTCATTGTATATTTATAGAACAATAATTTCAGATTAAAGAAAAAAAAAAGAAGAAAAAACAGATTAAAAAATAAAACCGTCGTTAAATTGAAAATCATATAAATTCACAAGAAATGATTTTTCAGACTGTAATGTTACTGCATTCTTTTAAGTGTCTCTGTAAATGCTACACCCTTCTTTTTCAAAACAGAACATGCCATATTGATACACAATAATATTTAGAGATTTTCATGGAAATAGGAGTAAATTTACGCGAATTGGAGCATGGTTAGATAGACGGGCGGGCAAACACACAGACAGAGAAAGAAACCGAAATTATAAGTACTTTTCAACTTCATTGGAACGTATTAAATAATCATTAAACAATTCAAGGCCAGTCTCTGTAATGATCACGAATTCTTTGATATAACTTTGAGCACGGGCTTTGGAATTTATAAACAGCCAAAAATTTAATAAAAAATTTAAACGCATACAATAAAGAAAAACGTGATATCAATTTCATTATATTTGTAATCAAGTAATGTCAGAGTAAAATATGTCGCTAACAATTTTCTTTTTACTTTTTTTTCTTGTAAACCATAAATTTTCCAGTTTTCATGCAAGCGTACTGTAGATGTCAAATACAGCACATTCGATATTCTTCTAGTGAATCTAAATATGTGCATCAATTTCATTAAATTTAAGATTGTATTAAACTCTATTAAAATACACTGCAAAAGCATTTTTTCCCATATCCCATGCGATAACAAAGCACTTTTGAATACTCCAGTAAATGAACCATACATATCATTTTGAATACCAAACATGCCATGGCAAACCTAAAAAAAGTATATCAATTACATATTAATCCAAATAGAAAATTTGAATTAGAGCACGGACAGACATATGACAAACAGACAAACCTAAATCATTAATACTTTTCAACTATGGTGCAAAGTGTTCAGAACTATTCAAGCTTTCTGTTGAGAATTTAGAATTTCTGAACAATAGTTTTATAATTGAAGTATAATATGCAATATATTATAATATATTATAATTAATTTTTGTATGTAATATATACCTTTAGATTGCCCATGAATGACAACGAAAAGCATTTTTATGAAAAATATTATGTTTTCGTATAAAATTTTGAGATTTTTTTTTTTTTTTTTTTTTTTTTTTTTTTTTTAAGGTACTTTCGTTAATTATACACTAACTAGCGACAATAGCCAAAGAAATTTCCAGATATTTACGATTTAAATAAGTTTTTTTTAATTCTAATTATTTCACTGTTTAAGCACGTAGTACGAACGCACATCTGTTAAAGTTCCATTTCATTTATGGTTTTATTTTATCTATTTAATTATGCAGTTTTAATTTCGTTATGAAATAATGCCCAGAAGCAAATACATAAATTATTTTAAATAATAACTGTCAATATTCAGCACTTGACTGCAGGGCTGTACAGGATTTTATCAGATTTTTTTTTTTAATCATGCTTGAAAATTACTTTATAACTAGCAAACGCTGTTTTATGACTAACATAAATAAATTTAGACAGATTTAAAAATAAATTGCATTTAAAATAGTTTTTTTTCTTAGTAGGTGATGTAAAACTTGAAATTATGCGACATTTAGAAGTTAATATATTTACAAAATAGCGAAATTTATTATTCACTTTACACACTATTGCCAATATGACTCCAGTATTAGTCGTGAAAGTGTCTCTGGCTGGCGAGTGGTCAGAGAAAAACACACTCAAAAAAGGCGTTAAATACCAGTATTTTGGTAAATAAAAATTTGCTTTTTTAGATCCCTTTACACTATTAGAAGTATTTTCTACAAGAAAATACTGGTAGTTTCCCCCCTTTTTTTATCGTGTTTTTCCCTGACCAATCGCCAGCCTGTGTTTCTGATTTGTAATATAGATATATAAATAATTTTTTTAATGATTTTAAATTTAAAACAACTTTATATTTTGAATGTAAATATATTTTAGAATTTTTTAAGTTTTTAAAACATAAAAAAACTAAATAAAAGTAAATGTAATAAGAAATTGGAAAACAGGTACAAATATATATATGTAAAAATACTGGTTTCATTGGTTTATTTAATGGTATTGTCTGAATAATTTTGGATGTATTTATAAAAGTATATATATATATATATATATATATATATATATATATATATATATATATATATATATATATATCCGTTATTAAAAATTGCATTACAAGCATTTTCACTGAATTCCTATTAGTCTTTCTTTTTTAAAATGCTGTTGATCCATATTTGGTTGCCCTGAAGAAAACAAAAATGAAACACTGAATGCTTAAAGAATGAGTTTTAAGGAATTCTTTATGCCATTCTTATGATAATTTCTGGCTATGATTCCTGTGTTCATAAGGAAATTCGCGAAATAGCATAAGGTCATGCAACACACCTTCCTTACCTATATAAGATAAACTTTAGAACAAGTCAAATCATTCCTGCCTACAGCACAGCAACATCTGATCATTCATCGGTATTAGCTGTTGCTTTTCTCTTCTTTTCTGTTAAAATGTCTCTGATTTCCGTAGCAACACTAATTTCAGTAGTAATTGTCATTGTTGCAGGTAGTCCTAATATTCTGACATTAAATCCTACTTTGCTCTCAATTAAGAACTTGCTGCCAGATGAGAATCTGCTATCAGAGGAGAAGGTTTTACCAAGACCTTACCACTTTGGATACGAATTTGCTGATGAATTGGGAATGAACCAACACAGACAGGAAATTGCTGATAGCTCTGGAGCCGTGAAAGGATCCTACGGGTACGTAGATCCCCTAGGTGTTAACCGAGTTGTTGAGTACACAGCGGATAAAGATGGTTACAAGGCTGTCGTCAAGAGCAATGAGCCAGGAATTGTTGGTCCAGGTTCTGCTAATGCTTTGTTTATTATCCAGACACCACCTCCAGCTGCAATAACTCAGGGGTTGAAAGCTTTAGCTCTGAAGAACCTTTAATTTGTTTTCTGTAATCAATTAATTTCTAATAAACAAAACAGCTGATGTATATTAAAAAGGAATTGTTATTTTATTTATTTTAATTTTTAACTTTTTTTTTCTAGCAGAACTTAATGTATGGTTTGATTATGCTAATTATGCAGCAGTCATTGATTACTCCAATCATCAAGCTGACAAGAATATTAGTTTAAAATGGATTCTAAATCACTATATACATTTAAGGTAAAACTGAGTTCGAAATCTACACATTTGAGCTTCTAATATACCAGATTTTAAATAACATAACAGACTTAAAGAAAAAAAAAATCAGTAAATTCCCCATCAAGGAATTACAGCCATGTTTCTTTATCATAATTCTGCATGAGAAAAAAAAGTTCTGAAAAATTCTGTGGCTGCATCTTTGTGTATAATTTTAACACGAGGGCGGTGAAGAATCTAAAATCCGGGGATAGAATTCAAAAAATAATAACAACCGTAAAAATGCTTGAATTTTAATTTCTTGCCACATATTTATACAAAACAATAGTCCCAATAAAAATATATCTAATTACTTTTATTGAAACAATTTTATACGGCCATTTCCTAATTTAAAAATATCGTCAGAGACTTGTCTCTGAAGATGTTTTAAGTTAAAGAGTTTCGTAATATACTTTTACCCCCAATATCGTCCAACACTTATTTCACAGTCATGCAATAATATTTTTCAGTATAAGTAATAAATAAAAAAAAAAAAAAAAAACCTAAGAATATGTACTAAAAGAAAAATTATTTTTCGCGGACTTAAAAAGTCAAAATTATATAAGAATGTCTTTTATGTACCTTTTTTAGACGGGAAAACAAATATATATTTTGCATTTAATACATATATT
Organism: Maratus speculifer; assembly: GCA_964019185.1. NCBI lineage: Eukaryota > Metazoa > Arthropoda > Arachnida > Araneae > Salticidae > Maratus > Maratus speculifer. Next base: position 420,428,901 of record OZ025289.1, on the reverse strand, counting down.
TTTAGATATTTCTATATTAACCAAAAATCGATTTTATATGAAAATTATCAATTAGGTATTAAAACCAAATTTCGAAATTTAATAAAAACGATAATTACGCACTGATCTAGTGCCTGTGATTGACAGTCGAAGAAGACAAAAAAGATCGCTAGCCTTTTTTTACTCTGATAATTTCAGCAGTTTATGCGTAGTTTGAGTAATTAACTTAAAACTGTACTTAATTTATTATCCATTTGTAAAATGATTGTTGTTTCGGTCAAGAATGGATATATCTGAATCCTTGTGGTGTCCGCATTTTTTTTTCTGGCTGGTCCAAGAATATTAATGTTTAATCCAATGGAGTACGTAATATATGGCTATGTTATTGCGTAAGCCACAATTTGATCATGATAAAAAATGCTTTTACTGATTTTATTAACTGAACGGAAAACATATTTTGCTTTGGGCAATGGATGTCCACATTTTGTTTTTTTATATTTTATTTTATTTTTTATGGATTTCTTTTTCTAGACTGAATGTAACCGAATAATTGAACTAATTTAATTTATTGAGGGATGAGTTAAATGTGATTAAAAATTCATTTCCTTTTATATATAAGAATTAATATACAAAAATATCGTAAAAAATTAGCTCTGATTTTAGACTGACAATTCTTTGGCAAATGAGAACGCCACATAAACGTTTTGATATGTCAGAAAATAGATAGTCTTTAAAACAGAGGTAATTTTTTACGATTTTTTTTCCTTATCAATTTAGATTCTTTTCGTGAACAAAAGTTTAAGCTCTTATTTAATCTTACCATTAGTTAAAAAGAATAATGCTCCAAATAACTGTTGCAACTTGTTAAATGACGATTTTTTAACAATTTAGATAATTATTGTTGTTTTCGGTAGAGAATGGAGATATTATCTATAGAGGTACATCTGAATCTTTTTGATGATCACATTTTATTCTACTATTTCATTATTTTACTTATGTGCTGATAAAGTTTTAGCTTTGTTATGTGGAATTTAAGCAAGGAAAATATTGAACTATTTTATTTGCATTAATTTTAGCATAAACATCTTTTGTAATCGTCTGTCTGAAAGTGACAGAGATATAGATTTTTATAATCGTGATTGTAAATTATGTTTTTAAAACAATAAAAATTTTGTAAATTCTGGTACAGTTTTAAAATAAATTGTGATATAGTTTTCAAAAAAATTACATTTGAGTGTATATTTTGCTCTTTATTTGATGGTGTAGAAATTGAAAATGTGTGGTACAATAGCACCCAGCCTTATGCCCACTTACTTACGTCCCCCCGCATTTACTTCATCTAACCAGGCAAAATAATTCCTTCATTAAGACGCACTTTGAATTCTTCTGAACATTTTTGGTTCTATGAAGAGAAAGTTTTTCGCGACAGTTTTAATATGCTGACAAAGAAATGGATAAGAGTGATCACAGATCGCACAGAGGGTTTTGTTTAATGTTTCTTTCAAAGTAATTTATTCTTTAATTAATAAATCCAAATTGTTAATTTGGAATGATTAAATTCTTTCATAGATGGTAGCAGTAATAAACTTAATTTTAAAATAATAATAAACGGAAGTTATTTATTTTAATCAAATTTTTTAAATAAAATCCAAAATTCCAAACTTTTCAAAAATCCAAATACAATTTTTTTTTTTTTTTTTTTTTTTTGAAGAAATATAAATAAAATTCTAAATCTCTAAAAACAAAAAAAAAAGTTGTCTAAACGAATTTTAAAATGTTGAATCATTAATAAATCGCAATAGTGTTTAAAACAAAAAGAAAATTGAATTCCAAAAAAGATTTTGAATGTCAGATTAACGAAACTCTAATTATATAAACCCTTAAATTGGCGAAAAATACGAAATTTCCTTTGATTAAATCCGTCTTTAAAAAAAAATTCCAACTTGCAGCACCGGGAATCGAACTAAGAACCTTCTGTTTACTAATCAAATGTTTTACCTCTAAGCTATGATATTTGAAAATGTAAATTATAAAAATGAATGGATGTCATTGAAAACATTAATATAATTAAAATAACAAATTTTTTAAAAATTTTATAATTTGTTGTATGACACCAGATATTCAGATGTAAATACACCAAATTACAAGTCTTAAACATCTTTTGTATATGGACTCAGACAGACAAAGGACAGAGAGGAATAGGGTTTTGTCACATAAACGAAACCCTAAAAAATGAAAAAAAAACTGTAGAATAAACTTAGAATACTCATTTATCTGCTCCAAAGAGCATCTGACAGTAAAGGTGAAAAAAAAATGTCGGTTCAAGTTTTATTGTAAAAATTTTTCGCCTTCTCAAAGACTCGAACGAAGCAGCTAAATGAAAAAAAAAAAAAATTAAGTTAATTTGTTGATTTATTCCAAAACCTTTTAATGCAAATGATTCTTTTTACTAATATTAACATAAATCCTAAATACAATAGAATATGTTCATTAGATTTTGCAGAATTTTTATTACTTAATCTCTCTTACTTATTTAAATATACCTCGAATTACGTTGTTTTCGACTTGCGTCCCTAGTCTTAGAACGCATTGCACTGTAAGTCGACTTATTACTGTATTTAGAAATTTTAAAATATGCAATAAAAGATAGTAAAATTTTTATTTAATCATTAGGTGTTGCCATTCGCAAAGCGAAGTCAGAGTTACGCACAGAGACATTTGTCCTTTTTAATATAGACGTAATCACACACGTCGACTTAGTTTTCTGATTTTTCCGTGGTTTTCTTCGAACTTGCAGCAATACAGTTAGGATCCCTTAGAAAGATCCCAACGAGGGCAATCCTTCTCGGGCCTATATCTGTAGCGTCGATAAACAACACCGCCGTCACAAACAACAACACTTTTATAACATAGATTGTACCAACATTATAAAATTCAATGCGAATAATTTTTAAATCCCATTTTGGTTCTTTGGCAAATTTTATCTTCAGATATCAAAGTGGGATCATTTGTTCAAGCAGTTTGGGTTAACACTAACACTGAGCAGTAGCACTAAATGTTAAATTCCTTTTCATCTTTAGCGAATAGATTGAAATGTAGATAGTTTCCTGTTCATAAATCGAAAAATACTTCGCGAAATAAGATAGTTTTGCATTCTCAAATTTGAAACTACAAAATCAATTTCAATCAAAAAGAAAATTCGAAGGTTGCAGGTTGATGCAAAATGAATAGAACAAAATACATAGCAATCCCATTAATTTTCCATTGTACAGCGTACTGTTGTATGCGTATGTACAATCGTAAATAAAACAAAAAAAAGTTAATATTTCCTAACCTCAACAAATGTATTTTCAATTTATTGAATGGAAAAGAATTAACGTAAAGAAAGTTACTAGCAGTGGCGCCAATTTTTTAAAGATATTGGGTGGGCTCAACTATTTTAGAGTAAAATTACCCGGTATTTTGTTATTTGTATTTACAATAAATTATGAGAATATAAGCCATTTGAAGTTAAATTAAAAAATTTTAAAGGTAAATATAAAGTTGCAATTTTATTAAATTATATTTTCATATGAGGTCTTCGTTTGACAGACTGAAATATTTACTATGAGAAAACTTCTCTTTTGGGAGAAAATCAATTGTATGGCATGAGGTAGTAAAGGGTCTGGTGTATCGGTTACTACTATACTTACCCTTTTTTTTAAACAAAATTTGTTTAAGGACGTTATTATTTTTTTTTTCATGGGATAGAAAAATAAATAAGTAACAAACTATAATAATGAGAGTTGGAAGGTTTGGAAGAGCAAATTATTGGGTGAATTCGGTCTCCATGGGCTTATATAAGTTGGCGCCTCTGCTTAGTAATACTTAGTAAAATACATATCTTCCTTTGAGCCTGTTTCTGTTTTCTTGTAGCAGTAGTTTTTTAACCATCTATATGTGTGTTTAAATTTTTATAAGCATTACCTATTGCAGCTTAAACACTCAAATCTCCCATTTTCTTGAATATTGTCACGATCTCTATTCAATGCACGCTTCCCATAAAACAAGAAATAAAAAAACCTGCGTCAAGCATAGATTACGAACCACCTTCCAACACATTCAGAATATTGTAACATCTATTAACAACATTACCTATTAACAACATTATCTATTAACAGCATGCATTCCAAAATTATGTCTTTTAAGAGATACGTATAATTCAGTTGAAAATTTCTCTTCAGCAATTTCCTCCAATAAGGAGAATATTATGCGAATACTTTTGTGCAGCCTTGTATATGAGGTGTTCTTAGCAATCATTACGCAAAGGCCATGAAGTAGCGCAATGTCATTGAAATATTCTCCAAACGATTTTCCCCCATATACCATAATGCAATTGAATTGTTTTGAGTGTAATGAATGATTTTGAGTGTAAATGAACCATTAATCGTATATACTTCAATTGCAATACCAAATATGCTTTGGTGACCCTAAATAGATGTTATGAATTGCATGAAAATTCGAGTATATTTACGATAGTTAGAGCATGGACAGACGGACAGACAAACCGAATGCAAGCACTTTTCAACTTTGTAGGCAAAAATTAAGGCATATACAGCTCATATTCAAAATATTAGAATAATTGAGAAAAAGTAATAAGAAAAAATTATTTGTCATTTATTTATTTTTTATACTAAGTAAATGCAATTAAATTTCTTATAAATTAAATCTGGAATGTTTAGATAAGATTTTGACATTTATAAAATATAAAATACAGCACAATAAATTAGGTATACAGCTTCCTTAAACACACCAGAATATTAGAATAAAATTTAGATTGGTTCAAAATATTAGAATATTTTATTTTACGCAACAATATTACCTTATGAATATGAAGTAAATGGTAGTTAATATTTTGTAGCATCCCCTTTAGCTTTCATAACAGCGTACAATCGATCTTGCATACTATATACAAGGTGTTTACAAACATTTCTATCAATATTAGCCCAAATAGACTTTATACGTGCCACTAACTCAGTTTTACTTGAAGGAGGATTTTCTTGAAGTTTTTTCTTCATTATACACCATAAGTTTTCGATGGGATTAAGATCTGGTGAATTTGGTGGCCAAGGAAGTACCTTAATGTTGCGTTGGCGGAACCAATTCTTAGTTGACACCAAGGTATGCAGGGACGCTAAATCTTGTTGAAAGATGAAATCATCTTCAAATAAATCTTCTGATGATGGAATCATGTAATATTTTAAAATTTCTTGATATATCAGAGAGTTAACCTTTTCGTAGACGATGCATAACTTTCCAGGTCCTTCTGCACTCATACAACCCCAAACCATGACACTAGCAGCAAATTTTACGGAACGTTTAAGGCATTCTTTATCAATTGCTTCTTGCTTCATTCTCCAAATTCGAATACCTTGATTACCATATGAAACACAAAACATACTTTCATCACTAAATAATATATTTTTCCAATCTTCATTGCTCCATAAACGTCTTGATTTACACCAATTCAATCTTATACGCTTTTGTCTTGCAGTCATGAGAGGTTTTGTTTTCGGTACACGAGATTCAAATTTAAATTTATGGAGACGTCTTAATGTTGTCGATGTAGAAACTTCAACTCCTTCTTCTTTCCATTTTCGGTGCAAGAATCGCACACTTTTAAAACGGTTTTTCTTAACTATACGCTTCAGTTTCCTGTCATCTCTAGTAGATGTTTTTGGTTTTCGGCCACCATTTCAGCGATTATTTTGAAATTTTCCAATTCTTGAATATTGTGTTAGTATTTTACTAACGCTCGATTGCGAACAATGTAAATAATTCGCTATAAAACATTGATTTTTACCGTGCCGATACAAATCAACCATACGAAGTTTAGTAGATTCAGGAATATCACTCACACGGCCCATTTTAAGACGAAAAAGAAACAAACTGCAAAAAAGAATACTGATTTTAAATAAAATAGTCTGAATTTAATCAATGATGCCACCAGTTAAGAATTGGTAATAATTAAAGGAGAATTAATGTGAAATATTCTAATATTTTGAACCACTTGAATAAATATTCTAATATTTTGACTTTTCAAAATAATTTTTTTTGCTATTAATCTTTTCAAAAATGATATTAAATTTAAGATAACAAGTAAGTTTAATCAACAATAAGTTCTTAATAAAAATATCGTTTGCATATTTTCATTAAAAGACATTAAATTACCAAACGATATTTTCAATTTCTAAAAAAAAGGTAATTATTCTAATATTTTGAATATGAGCTGTATTTAAAACAAATCGATGTGTCATTTGGACACTCAAGACATTCTGGTTTCCTCTAGCCAATTTGACATAGAAATCTCGTGAAGTGCACCTAATCACATATAACCAAATGCAATACACCTTGACTGTTAATAAATAAATAGAATAATTTTTTGAAGGAAACTCTTTTATTTTAAACTATTAAAATTATTAAAATTAATTATAATTCAATTATAATTAGTTATATTATTATTAATTAATTGTATCAACATACATTAGAATTAATTAGAATTAAACTTTTAAAACTGCCAAAATTATTGAAACTATTAAAATGTATCGAAGTAAATCGATTTACAATAGAATTTCTCTATATCGGAATCTTTAAATTGTAATTTCAATTGAATTTTTTCATGATGTTGACGAAAAGAATACCATAGAGTTGCAGCGAATGGTGAAGCTGATAGAATGAAAAATTCTCTAAAATGAAATTACCTCGTGTCCATTGAAATACACTCTTAGCACACTTTAATATGATGTCAAAAAATACAAAAGAAAGAAAAAATAAAATAAAATTTAATTACAGAAAAGAAAGAAGTTTAACCGCTTCTAAAAATCTCAAAAACTGTTCTTGCGAGGAGTCCCTAATCCATAAACACATTTACTGATTAAAAAATAGTGGCAGCATTTTGAATATGTTTCAAGGACTTTTTACTCGCTTTCTCATGACAATGCCTTTTCGGGATTCATGCATCCATGAAGAAATTCACCAAATAGCGTTAAATGTCATCGCCTGCAAAAATTCTTTTCTCAGCTATAAAATACTGCTTTTAGGAACGAAGTAAATCATTCCAGTCGGCAACACCAAAGCATCAGCTGTTTCTCTTTGATTCAGTATCACTTATATTTCCATTTGTTCCAAAATGTTTCTCATTTCAATTCCAATTTTAATTTCAATGATAACTATCATTGTTTCAGGTGGACCCAGTCTTTTGGCAGTACATCCTACATTGCTACCAATTAACAGCTTTCTGCCTGTTGAGAACGTCATACACAAGCCTTACAATTTTGGATACGAATTTGCTGATGGATTTGGAATGAACCAACACAGACGGGAAGTCGCCGATAGTTCTGGAGACGTGAAAGGATCTTACGGATACATCGATCATATTGGTGTAAAAAGGATGGTTGATTACACCGCGGATAAAGATGGTTACAAGGCTGTCGTCAGAACCAATGAGCCAGGAATAGGTGAACAAAGTCCTGCTAATGCTTTGTTTATTGTCCAGAGACCGCCAACAGCTGCAATGGCTCAGGGAATGAAACCAATATTTTCTAACAGCCTTTGAAAATTATGTAATATTTAAAGTTTTTATAATAAATAAAATATTGAGAATAAATTGAGGCTTTTTTAAATATGAAAGATTATTGGTATTACGTTTTGTACGAAATTATTTAACCGCTTAACTGGTTTGTCCGAACGCCGTTCGGGCAAGACGAATTTGCTTATTGCATCATTTAAAGCTTTTTGACACCCCTATTATTTTTAAGAAAATTTTCGTACTATTGAAAGGCGGAAATATTTAGACGAAATTTTACGAATATTTTATTTAAATAATAGTGGTGTGAATCCGCTGTTTTCAATTTATTGAATGGAAAAGAATTAACCAGTTAAGAGGTTAAGTCATTTAACAGCTTCATAATTGTTTTTATTTCAGAATCATCTAATACCAGGGCTTACAGGTAAGAGTAATCACAATTAACATAGATGCAAGTTGTGTATTTCAACCAATTATCTATCGACTTATGAAAAATGCTCTAGGAATTAAATAAATCACTTCATAAATATTAAAATAAATGATATCATATATATTTTTATTCAATAGAGGTACTTTCCTAAATGACTGCAATCATGTAAAATTTTGATGTACTTTATTTATTGAAAATATTGAATGAATTTATTTAATGGGTACTTTTCGGCTAACCGGGCGCCGGTGTTATATACATACATTATATAATATCATTAACGAGAATGCAATTATAACATAGAAGCATAGAGAAATAAAACATATATTATGGAAATTCGTAGAAACAAAGCAGAATTATCGAGCCCTAAATACTTTCGCTCTACAGATAAAGTGTGTAGTTTTATCTTCGTATTAACCGTACAAAAGTAAAAATAAAACAAATTTAGGCTAACCAACACACAATAAAACATGGAAATATTAGGAACAAAACCATATTAAAATATACATCGAGATGTAAATGAATACAAAAATAAAAAAACATACCTTCACTAACAGACCTCATTGCAGAAATGATGCATAAAAAAATAATATAGGCATGATCAAGTACAATTGTTGCCATAGAAAAAAAAAATTAATAAATAAGTCTATCTGGAAAACCAAAGAACATTGCACACTATAATAAGGTATATATTGTAATAATGAGAACAGTACCCACTATAGTACAGCCACAATTGAACTTCACTCTGTTCTCCAAATAATTACTGAATAAGAACTACCATATGTTGATAAATAAGTAAAGTAAATTGCCTTATATTAAAGAACTACAGATTAAAATTTTAAAAGACACGGTGACTGACACTGAACGTCCTATTTAGGTCGCGTCAGTCACAGATTACTGCCAGTGTAAAATATGATATAAAACTATATATATATATATATATATATATATATATATTGTTTTAAGCAATTATTAAAAAACATAATCCTATAATAAAAAAAGTTAAGGGAATTTTAAATAAATTTTCAGTAATTACTAAAAACTTTTTTTTTATATACATATCATGTTTTAGACTGTCAGTCACCGGTGACTGAAGCGGTATAAAGGAAAAGTTCAGTGTCAGTCACTGTGACTGGTGTGTCATTCAACGTGTTAATTGATTATAACTAAAATTAAATGATGTCGCAAAACATGCACACGCTATAAATATATAAGTGAAAAATAAAAATATTTCAATAAAAGAATGCATATATATATGTGTGTGTGCGTGTGATATTGTCTTCATTTGGCTAACACTTATTTGCATGTTATTCATTAACATTATTAATTATTAAAGAAAATGAATAGATTTAATTGAATAAATTCAAATAAATAAATATATAAATATAATTATACAATTATTCATACATATGAGTCAATTCAACATCCGATTTAAAATATATTATTGCAGTTAATGGAAAATCCCATGTATGCACACGTATGCATATATAAATTCATAAGTATATATATGCATATATATGTATACATATGTATTTGTATATACATAACACTGGTGCCCGACAAACAGAAAAGTAACTATATGTTAAACTAAGCATTTAAGTAACACACTTCTTAAATAAAATACTTATTACAAATATTTTATGAACCTGTTTAATAATTCAAACAATGTTTAACATATAATGGGAAAATTGAAGATATTTATGAAATCAAAACGATTCTTTTATTTTAAACATATATTTTATTCATTAAATTTAAAATAAAAGTTGCTTTCCTAAAAGAATCATCTTTAAATTTGCACAAAATTATTAGAAAGTTGTAATACAAGTTAAATCTTTTTATAATACAATATTTTCTAAGCATCTCCAAAAATTCTTCTTTAGTCTTTTGGGTACTACTAGGTTATTTCGTCGACCAAAAAATTATCGCCAAATTATAAGATTAAATGCCAATAATGGATGATCGTGAAAGTCACGTTCAATGACATTAAATACGATTCACGTGTTTAAAATATCATTAAGTGATTTTTATTTCGACTTTTTATTTGTATTTTTATTAATATTCTACTAATTATTTATTTTTTCGTTATTTAAAATAAAAATTATGTCAATATGTATAATTTGGCTATTAGTTTGGCGATTTGTATAACTTGACGAAATTGGTCGACAGGATAACAGAGTAGTACCGTCTATTGTCATATGAATATGAATTGAATAGTACGCAAAACAACAACATTCGTTATCTTTCAGACCATGAAATATTTCTTAAACACTAATAAATCTATATGGATAGCTAGTGTTAATGTTATTAACGTAAAAGTAGTTGTTTCTAAAAACTGATAATAAAAATAAATCGGACACGAAAGGGTTAAGGGAATTCCAAAATTATGCCTTAAAGATAATCATTAATATTTCAATACAATAAAAATGCTTTGAAAAGGGAAAAAAATAAGCTCTATTGAAAGAAATATTTACTTATGTTATTCTTGTCTTTATAGCCAGGATGTACAACACAGGGAGAAATAAAGTCAAATCAGAACGTTAGCTATAGTTTCAGTTATATTTGTTACAAGAAAAATTTAATGTTGTTTAATTTATAAAGTGTTCTTATAACAATATGTGGATTTGTATTGCCGTAAAATGCCATCTACAGGGTTAAAATGGAAACGAACTATTAAAATTAACGAACTATAAATTATTAACTACAACAGCAACGCCTTAATTTTATATCACTTTTAAATTAAACTTAAAATGTATCGATTAAACATAAATTTTTATTGATTATGAATAATTAGGCATTGAAAAAAAATAATCAGCGTAAAAGAAAAACAGATGTTATTTAAAGGTTGAAAAATATTTAATAATTCAAATACAATCTTTATTCAAACATTCTCTTTCCAACAAAGTATTTTACGATAACGTGAATGCACCGCTTATGGCTACTTCTGATAACAGATCCGTACTACAATTATGTCGCTGCACAAATAAAACGCAGACGATAAAATATATTGCCAAAAAATATAGCTTAAAAATGAAGATAATTCGAATAAAATAAAAAATCATAAATGAAAATAAAGTTTCCTTTTTTTTATCACTTTCAGATATCGTATAACTGATTTCACCCCCCCCCTCCTTCCCCAGTCCTTATAATAAATAAATAAATAATTTTATTTCTTTCTTCTCAAAGTTATCAAATGAAGAGGGGAAAAAATGTAAAATCAACAATTTTAACCCGTTAACGCCCATTTTTAGGTACGTTCGTAACTATATAAGAAGATGCCATCTATAGTCGTCTATCTTCGTCCGTCTGTCCGCATATAACAGAGCAAAAACTCCCTTACCGAATCATTTCAAATTTATAATTTATAATTTTTGCCTAATTTTAAGGAGTCATTTCAAATAATATGAAAATCGGATGTGCAGTTTAATTACAAGGACAATCAGAAGCATTCCGTTACATGACGGTCAATGGGAAATAATAGTTAAAATGCATTTTAATGTTATACTCTTTCCAACATAATAGCAATTCCCATCTATGAAGTTCATATTAAAAAATAAATTCTGCACAATTTGTGGCTCAAAAAATTTTTGTTATTAGTTTAAGGGCCATATAAAAATATTCCATTACACAATAGTATAGGGGCAACACTGTTTGGCGCGCGTTCTAAGTCCTTAACAGTCGCATTAAATTACGGCTTAAAAATTGAAATTGATTATTGTCACAAAAGAAATATTCACCCTAATTAATAAAAAGAAATAATAACAGAATAAAGACAATTACAATATTTTATAAAACTGGTAGGAATCAAACAATTCTAGGAGGTACTAGAAAACTGGTAGGAATAAAACTCGTGAAGCTCGCCAAATTAAAGGGTTAATACTAGCGCTCAAGCAACAGATTTTTGTAGCTTTACAAACACTACTTTTGCAGATTTACATCTTTTTTTCGGTGCGTTCGTAATTATGTAAAATCGAAGCATCTATAGTCGTCGTTCAATCCGTCCGTCTGTCCACATATAACAACGCAAAAACTTCCCAACCAAATGCTTTGAAATTTTAATATATAATTACTGCAAAATTTTGTCGAGTCATTTCAAATTTTATAAAAATTGGATTTATAGTTTAATTACACGAACGGCCAAAAGTTTTCCGTTCCTTTACAGCCCGGGGGGGGGGGATGTTTCAAGCCCATTTTAATGGTGTAATAGCCTTTCAAACAAATTGAAATTGATGTACATTAACTGAAGTATATTAAAATATACACTATGTTACAATATGTGGAGCAAAAAATGATTTATTATTCATTTACAGGGCCACACGAAAGAATTCCTTTACATACTGGCATAGGGTGAAACTTTGTTTTCAGCGTATTTTAATAATGTTAAATTATTTCACATACAATGAAATTGATATACGTTGCTGAGGTTACTATGAGTTACATCATATATCATAGAAAGTGCTTAGTATTTGCAAGGACACACAACAGATTTTGCAACCGAAATATCGTATAATAAGAGATGATTGGTGGAAGTGCATTTTTAGTTGTGATATGAGTTTTTAAGTTCAACTAAATTTTTGCAGATTGCGTTGTGTGCATAAATCCTATAATCATATAAAGGGTAATACACAGAAACTGCACAGGTTATAAAATAGAACGAAAGTGGTTTTTAAATAAATTACATATTTTTACGCTGAACTGCATTTTGTAAACCAAGATATGTTTATACAATGCAGAAAAATTATATACAAGACCACGCAAAGAATTAGATACATGGCTGTCTTTGCAAGATAATCTCTGAAAGTGTGATTTCACTAGATTTAAGCGTGTTTTAGTCTTAATTAAATTTTAGCTAAATAATGGCGTATACGTATGTAAAGGTAGTAGGAAAAACACACGGTTATTACAAAAGAATTAAAATATGCTATCATCTATTATGTAAAAATTTCTGAAAGTCAAATTTCAATCTATTAAGCGTTTTAAAACTTTACAACATAACTGAAAATGTTTAAGAATTCGGTTTGTCTGTCTCTACTTTAACTTGAGTTAATATAGTTGGATTGCTCTGTAATTGATATATGTTATTGAGATTTAATATACTATGCTCGGTATTGAAAGTAAAGTAAATAACGTTCATGTTTATTTACAAAGCCTCTCAAAAATATTCCATTACATTATGGTCTATGAGAAATGTTGTATTTATATACATATGATACGCTAATAATTGTTATCTGATCAGTTTGTCTGTCCGCATAAAACAGCACAAATCTACTAAACAAATGGTTTGAAATTTCATTTATGTATTTCTTGGAGAATTTTGTTGAGTCATTTCAAATTTCATGAAAATCAGATCAGAACTTAAAAAGATAATAGTAAAAACTTTCTTCGTTCTACTAAATCCTATCATACGTAATCAATTCAATGATATCCTGAAATAGATAATGACTCTAGGTTTACCATATTGATTACGTACTATTTAAGATGGAGTCTTATTGTTTTCGTATTACTGAATTTAAGATATATATAATCGTATCATTTGCATAAGAGTTTACAAGCTATTGCATCAAAATCTGAATATTTATAAAAATAATTATAGTACGAACGCACCACATTCGCCACATTTGGCGTGCGATTTCCAACTTGTTTTTGTACAGTGTACAGATAAAATTTTAGTGAGCCATACAGATTTCTATAACTTTACATCTGTGGAATTGCAGATCTTTTTTCTTTAGTGCAATTTTACTATTAAGACGACCCTCAAGCTTATTTTTTGCAATAACTTTAAAGAAGATATAGTTTTTGCTCTCTTTCTCTCTCTCTCTCTCTCTCTCTCTCTCTTTTTTTTTTTTTTTTTTTTTTTTTTTTTTTTTTTTTTAATTTACCGATTGTACATTTAAATGGCAAAAACTTTGAAATGAACTAATAGAATAATTCAGATTCTGAAATTATGTTTGACTTATACTAAACTGCTCTTTTCAATAAAATGATTTTAAATTATTCATTATAACTAAAAAAGTCATTGTAAAGAGTTACTAATTAAAAGAGTCACTTAAATTCGAAACTTTATTTACGATAAAGCAACGAGTTTAAATTTAACAATGGAAGAAACCTAAGGTTCTATATTTTTTTCTTTCTTTTATGTTCATCTATGATAACTAATGTATACAGGGTGGTCATTAAAAAAAAACTTTGCCGATATATGGAGCTCTAGCGGCTAGTCCGCTCAACCGATCGAGGTGAAATTTCAGATATAGCTATTCAGAGGTATGAGCTCGAGATTCTGTGAACGGCAACAAAATGGCGCTTTCGGTTATAGATATAGTTACAGAAACTCGATAATTTCCAATGGCAACACCCATTTTTTTCCTCTCAAAATGCTCAGCGCATGCGAAAACCCTAAAGAGCGTTGGAACCGTACGTGTATCGCAAAAAACGGACATGTTATGCACGCACAAAAAACTGTTCTGCGAATCCTCCGCCCATAGAAAAAACTCGATTGGGACGCAAGGAGGAAATTTGCATATGACACAGAGTCAGTACACTAATCTTTGATTACAATACAGATCGGAGAAAATGAAACTTTTATTTTAATTACACATTTTCCACATGGGTGCCATCACCATGCAATGTGTAATTGCCTGTGATGGCACCCATGTGGAAAATGTGTAATCAAAATAAAAGTTTTAGTTTCTCCGATCTGTATTATAATCAGAGATTAGTGTACTGACTCTGTGTCATATGCAAATTTCCTCCTTGCGCCCCAATCGAGTTTTTTCTATGGGGGGTAGGATTCCCAGAACGGTTTTTTGTGCGTGCATAACATGTCCGTTTCTTGCGATACATGGCCCCACCAGTGGCCGAGAGGTTCGGACCTCTCAACTGGTAGACGGCAGGTGCTGGGTTCGAACCCAATCGCGGCTGTCGGCCTAACCGTTCGGAGTTTTCCGTGGTTTTCTTCGAACCTTGCGTAAATACGGGTTAGGTTCCCTTAGAAAGACCCCCACGGAGGGCACTCCCCCTGGTCCTATATCCCATTAGCGTAGATAATCGGACGACAAAAATCAACCAACCAACCAATCTTGCGATACATGTACGGTTCCAACGCTCTTTGGGGTTTTCGCATGCGCTGATAAAAAATGGGTGTTGCCATTGGAAAATTTCGAGTTTCTATAACTATAACCGTAACCGTGAGCGCCATTTTGTTGCCGTTCACAGAATCTTGAGCTCATACCTCTGAATAGCTATATCTGAAATTTCATTTCGATCGGTTGAGCGGACTGGCCGCTAGAGCTCCGTATATCGGCAAAGTTTTTTTTATGACCACCCTGTATATATAAGTGTTGTTTTACACAGTTATATATAATTGAAAAATATATACCCAGGTAAATACTCCAATTGGATATTTACCCTTAAAAATAAATACCCGGGTATTTTACATCACCAGTCGCTTTATGAACAAATATTTAAAAATGATTAAAATCATTCATGATTCCTTATGAAGAAAATGTCATATATATTTGTAAAGTCTTGAGATTTAAAAATTTCTTTCCATTTCATCTTTCTACAATGTACCAATTAGAAATAATGCATAACTAAAATTCACAAGAGTTTAATTTTTATTTTTTATTTATTTAATTTATGCATGCTTTTGCTGGGCAATTTAATATTTATATTACCCTAAGTAAGAAAATCAATAATTTTATTGACCAAATGATAAAATGACAGATTCTTACAAAAGTTATCTCATAAAAGTATCCAATAAAACTTAATTCTTATTCTCAAAATAATTATTTGAACATATTTTAATAACTTTCCTTTTCTTGAAAGTATCTTCAGTTTGGTGTATAATAATATTTAATAATAATACTAACGATGGTAATGATAGTAATTAATGTCAAAATGCTTTTCCCGACATTTGATTATTTAAAATATACTTCCAAAAATATTTTATTGAGATTTATCGATTTATTTATTTATTGTTCCTTAAATATACATAATATCAGTCAAAGGAGTATACTATAAAAAATAATTAGTACGAAAAATGATAGTGCAAGTCTGACCTATCCGAGAATAAGCAATATATTTTCCATTATACAATAGGTGTATTATCTTTGAACTTTTTTTTTCAGTTCTCACTGATGCGTAGATTGTCTGTATGAAAAAAGGAGAGCGAAACAGTTGTGCCAGATTCCAAAATATGTTTTAAAATGTATGGCATTTTCATTCTCGGGATTATTTTTAATGCAATTCATTCATTTGTAAGAAAAAAATAAAGAAAAAGGTACTAAATAGAGTAAGGTCACATGTCATGCAAATCCATTATTTCTTTCGGTACTTTACTATAAAAAGTGATTTTGGGACAAACTAAAAGCAATCCTATTCGCAACATCCTAACATTTGTCCACTGTATTTCATCGTTGGCTTTCTCTTCAGCTGGTGCAAAATGTCTCTAGTTGCTGCAATAATTTTAACATCGGTTGTAACTGTAATTGTTTCAGGCGAACCTACTCTGTTAGCACAAAATCCCACCTTGATTCTAGCTAAAGATTTGCTGCCTAAATCTTATGAGTTTGGATATAAATTTGCTGATGGTCTGGGAATGAGCCAACACAGACAGGAAGTTGCTGATAGTTCTGGAGCTGTGAAAGGATCCTACGGATACATAGATCCTCTTGGTGTACAAAGAATTGTCGAATACACAGCGGATAAAGATGGTTACAGGGCCGTCGTCAAGAGCAACGAGCCTGGAACTTCTGGACAAAGTTCTGCCAATGCTTTGTTCATTGTCCAACCACCACCGCCAGCTGCAATAGCTCAAGGACTGAAGCCATTAATTGTTAACAGTCTTTAAACAGCTGTGTTAATCTTTTGCATGTTTCTGAAAATTAAAAATATTTGAAATATACTCAATGGTATTTACAGTTTTTTATCATTTTATTTATTTATTTAATTTAATTTATTTATTTATTTATTTATTTATTTATTTTGTACGTGTGTGTGTGCAATTTATTGTTTATAATGGCAATAATTCTATAAAAATTAGTTCACTAATACAAAATTCAGTATTCTGTGACTCTCTTTAGGTTGATGTCTTTCGAAATACTATTTATTACATTCTTCCTAAGCTGGAATTTTTGAAAACATTTTGTAGATCTACACACATATCTATATGTGTGTGTGTATACGTATGTATATTTGTATATACGAAGTCCTTGATTCTACACAAATCTCTTTCAAATTAATATATAAATTCATGGAGTAGAAAATCTCGGTCAAATTCATTAATAAGGACACAATCGGACCAAGGGGGTAAAGATGGGTATGGCTGTTGTGAAAACAGAAAAAAAAATAACTTCTTAGTTATGGTGCATATTGAATCAGTTTAAAATCCTTATTACTTCTAGTAAAAGACCCAAAAATTTGTGTATGACAGACTTTTTGTAACATTAAAACTCAATAGGCAAACAGATTAGGGTTTTTAAGACTTTAAAAAAAATCATAACTTCGTGAATTCGCAAGATAAAATTCATTATAATTTTTAGGTAGGCAAGTTTTTGTTAAGACTAACTTACAGCAAAAAGAAAATAAAAAAACAAAAAAAAGGGAGGGGGGAGTGCAGAAGAAAAAAAATCATAACTTCTTCAATTTACAAGCCATCAAATTCGCTTGTATTTATTATAAATCTACTTAATGTTATCTACAATTTTATATTGAGAATTATTTGATAGATCCTATTCTTATAACAAAAGAAGGGGGGAAATTGGCTATGTGGGGGATGCTTGCAGAAGAAATAAAGCACATCTCCGTTAATTGATTAATAAGGCGATAAAAATGTTTCATTGACGTGATGAAAATTTTTGACAACCTTCAGAGATATTGTATATAGTGTTGCATTAGTAAATGCGCGCATATTTCAATAAAAAGAATATCAGATTTTACAATATAGTGTGTTGTTAATATGAAACAATCACCATACGGTTTAAATTTATTATATAAATATTCTTAATGTTATCTATGACTTTTGTACTAACAAGTTGTTATGAAGATGAATGGTACTAATGAATGATATTACCAAAAATATTCAAATGGGTGAAAAAAAATAGAAGTTGAAGAAAAAATTGCCATATTAACGCAATTCTGATAAAACCAACTTTTAGAGAAAAATGAAAATAAAATCTCATCAAAAGTGGATAGCTAAAATTGTTAAATTAGGTTTATTTCTAATCTTGATTTTTTAATGGAATTAGAACTTAACGTCGAAATTTAGTTGTGTATGTAAGCGGCTTTTCTTTTCTTTTTTTTTTTTTTTTTTTTTTTTTTTTTTTTTTTTTTTACTCTAAGCTCAGATACCTAAATAGATAGGGGCTTTTTCATTAATATGAATTTTAAACAAAGTATGAAAACTAGAGGCATAGTTGTACTTTAATCCAGAATCTTCGCATCTATGCATTAAATACGACATTGAAATAGTCTAACACAAGTAATATGAATCTATTGGTCAAAAAAATGAGTTGTGTGTAAATTTAAACTACTATGATAAACGTTAATATTCGATTTAAAATATATTAAGAAAATATTATACGAATTGGCTTATTGGTAGTCAATCTTTAAACTATTTTTTTATTGAAAATTAAAATTGGAAATAAATATAAAATATATGATGGAATGAAATTTTCGCCTTGCTTTTAACATAAAATGTATAATATGAACTTTAAAATGTTCAGGTTTACTTAAAAGGCGATTAAAATAATCAAATATAGATGTCAATAGTTAATTTTATTTTTAAAAAATCTTAGCACTTTCCAACCTTTAATCAACTTTTAACCTTTCTCTGAGGAAGAGCCTGATTAAAAGTTTGAAAGTACTAAAATGTTTTTATTTTTTATTTTTATAAAATTAACTATTAACATTTATAGTTGATTATTTTAATCGCCTTTTAAGTAAACCTGAACATTTTAAAGTTCATATTCTGGATTTTAATATTGGAATTAATTTAATTCTTTCAAAATGTGGTAAAATACTGAATTTCATTGAATCAAGATAATCATTTATAGATTAAAACGCTAGTTTCAAATGTTTTACAGATGGTAATTATATAGGTTTATTTTAGAGCTAAGGATAAGGATTTAAAACGCAGTTTTTCCTTTCCTTCATATGTATGCTTATATATCTGCATATAACTCTCTTTAATGAAAAAAAATAAATATATCGCTTTAATAACTATATTTTGTGTTAGTTACTTCACAGTTACCTTTAAGCAAAGAAAAATCCTTGAAAGAAAAACAGAAACGAAATTGTAACAAGTGATCTTATAATTGCAATGTTTGAATACATGTAAATGTATTTACCCCGTCATAAACGTGTATCTGTTGTGAAAGATTTGTTCTACCTTCATGATAAAAAAATATATCTGGTTGAACTTTTCAAAAAATAAATTGATGTTGATTTTCTGTAGGTTGATCATGTTTACTTTGCGGTATATAGAATGACTTGGACTTGGATGAGATAGTTTTCAGAGTGCCTGGAGATATCGACTCCTTACCTCTAGTAGAGAAATGATACATGGAACAATCCAAGTCATAGCCAAAGTCTGACAAACAGAACGTCAGAAACAAGAGAGGGGGGGGGGGGGGGAAGCCGGGTCCCAAAAAAAGCAAAGGCCCTTTAAGGGCACCATACAAAATAAATAAAATAGATGGGAGTATAAATAAGAGAAATAAGAACATTAACAATATTTTCAAAAGTATTTACATAGTACAATTTATAAAATAGAGACTAGGAGATGGTGAATGTGCAGGAAGGAAAACCCTATCAATGAGATAAAAACTAGGAGAAATTATCATGGGTCGATGTTTGCAGGGAGATGTAGGGTTGCTCGTGGTCGTCTCCAATGAGCGTTTACATCATAATTTGAAATATCATGCAAAGCAGAATTTGGGATAGAGGGAATATTGTCAAAAAATTTTATGGCTTGAGTGTTGATAACAGAAGGAATAGGAGGAATATTAAGATCTGAATGGATAACAGTATTTCTGCGATACCAAGGAGAGTGAACAATACCACGGAGAGTCTTGTTCTGAAATACCCGAATTTTTTGCAGATTGGTTTTAGCCGCTGAACCCCAGATCTGAGCGCAATAAAGAAGTATGGGACGAAGTACTGTTTTGTATAACAGTACTTTATTGCTCATACTCATCTCATGACTGTACAGGAGATGAGCGAGGTCTTTTTTTGCTTTGTAGAACTTCTGGACGGTATAGTCAATTTGCTTGCGCCAAGTGAGAGTGCTGATCAGGAATACACCCAGATATTTTACCTCCCGTCCGAAGGTAATGAAGGAGCCATCAAGAAAGAGAGGAGGAGGAGTGGAGCAGTTACGAGTAAAGATAACAGCCTGCGACTTATTAGAGTTAATTTTAATTCGCTATTTGGTGAAGAAGCATTCAAGTTTGCGTATGTGTTATTGTAGATACTCGTGCATAATAAAAAGATTTTTATCACGAGATATCACAGTTGTGTCGTCCGCATAAATAGCCAACAACGTGTGTTGAGAAGTAGGAATGGCATAGATATAAGCTTTGTAAAGCCAGGGACCCAATTTGGAGTCTTGTGGCACGCCCGCATTAATTGGACGAGGTGTGGAAAGGATATTGGCATAGCGAACGCAGAATGTTCTGCCACGAAGGTACTTAAGGGTGAAGCGCACATGTGCAGTGGGAACTTTTAACTTTAAGAGTTTGTAAACAAGGCCAGATTATATAGAATGTTTACTAACCGTCAATCAGATTTAAAAGATTAAAAAGTGTTAAGCATTGTAAATTCATTACAGAAATCCTTGAAAGGAAAACAGAAACAAAACTATAATGATTGATCTTATAATATGTATGCTTAATTACCCATAAATGTACTTATCCCGTCATAAAAGTGTGACTGCTGTAAAAGGTTTGTCCTCTTTTTATGATAAAAAAGGGGGTATCTGAGGTTGAATTTTCAAAGAGTGCATCTATGTAGATTTCCTATAGATAGATCATGTTTGCTTGGCTGTATTTAGTAATGTTAGTTAACCGTTCTTCATAATTAAAAGATTAAAAAGTGTCAAGCATTATAAAATTATGATAGAAATTTTTGAAAGGAGCATAGAAACGAAACTGCAATGAGTTATTATATAATTGTGCTGTTTGATCACGTGTAAATGTACTGATCCCATCATAAACGTGTGACTGCTGTGAAAGATTTGTTATTTCTTAATCTTTTACAGGCCAAATTTAGATCCAGGCATATTTTAACTTATTTTTTTGCACATTATACCTTTTAATGCTTTAGTTAAAGGATATTAGTCATTAATATGGTATAAAAAATTATATATAAATTTCAGAATATTCCTGATTCGGAACATTGGTGCCTTCCGGCTGTCATTTTCTAGTGGTCATTGGTCATTTTTATGATTTTCTATACATTTCCCCATAAAAGATAGGAAAGTAACTTCCATTTCAAAAAAATCAAGTTATCTAATTATATAAATCTATTTCAAAAAATCAAGTTATCTAATTCGAAAAATATATTTCAAAAAATCATTTTTATGACTGATCATTTTCCAAATGTCATTGGTATTTTTGTGATTTTCTGTACATTTTCTCATTAATGATTGGAATGTTACTTATATTTAAAAAAATCAAGTCATCTTTTTAATATTTTTGCAATTTTTTTCAATTCAATTTTGATCAAATTAAATTTTTTATAAATTTTTAAACTTATGTTCCCAATTGGGAATATTGGCACGTAAAAGCTTAATGACAAAAAAGATATCTGTCGTTGAAATTTCAGACTGCTTTTATGCAGATTTCCTGTAGGTCAATCATGTTTGGTTTACTGCATTTAGAAATTCTCGTTAACCATCCCTCATAATTAAAAGGTTCGAGCATTGTAAATTTATCACAGAAATCTTTGAAAGGAAAACAGAAACGAAATTGTAACGATTGATCTTGTAAACGTAATATTTGATTACCTGTAAATGTACAGACATGGGAAGTAAAAGTAAACACCCTCTACTAATTCTGCAAAAAATTATCGTAGAAGAAAATTATTGATACCAAACGATTGTAAACAAAATCTACTTTTAAACACATAAGACTTGCTTAAGGGGCTATCTATATATTGAAACGAATCCGAACTTTGTTTTTTCAATAGTCCCCAATTCTGACTGCATAAATGAGCTCTGTGTTTTTCGATTACTCTTAAAACACATTTTTGTAGAATTCGTACGATAAGTTTCCGAGAAATTAATTATTTTTAAATGTTCATATTTTAGCGGCTGTATCCAATTATAGCATATTTTAGGAGCTGAGGTTAGATATTCAACTGTTGACCGAGAGAGCCCCTTTCTCGATCAAAGCATCCTAGGAGCCACTCAAGCAGTCATTGAGGATAGTATAAGAAGTTTCAAAGTAACTATTCATTCTATCGCCCCTTAAACCATCATTTTGCGTTTTTAAGCGTAATTTGAAAACTACTTGGGAAAAAAAATTTAAAGTTTGGATTTCCGTAAAAGAAGGACTTAATAAATATAAATTCATCAGAAAAATTTTAGGTTGCCATTCATAACTTTTTAAATACTAAATTCATCACTCATAATTAATATCATATAATTATCAAAATTGCAAATTTAACGCATATATCTGCGTATTTTAGTACTATTGCTACATAAAAAATTAGCACATTAGGACTAAAATGGAGATATTAATAAAAATATGAAAATGTAATTTAAAATTAAAAACACTAAATTTTAAATGTTTATAATTCAAAAACTTATCATTCAAGTGACTTGAAATTTGGTTTTCAGGCAAAGTTTGAACCCAATATTTGAAATAACTTGTTAAAATTGGTATTGCCATTGAAAAAAAAAATTGGGGTTCGTTTTAATACGTAGAAATCCCCCTAATCAAATTTTATATACATCATTTAAAATAGACTTTATTTTCAATCGCTCGGAACTTGAAACTTTCTTCTACGATATTTTGTTAAAAAGTTAATAAGAAGTGTTTTTTTTTTCCTTTTAAAATTGTATTTATTTTGTCATAAACATGTAACTGCTCTGAAAAATTTGCTCTCTTCATGATAAAAAAATATATCTGTTGTTGAATTTGAATTTTCAAAGAGTGCACTTATGTAGATTTATTGTAAGTCGATCACGTTTGCTTTGCTGTATATAATAATTTTTTTCGGACTATAATTCATAATTCAAAGATTAAAAAGTGCCAAGCCTTGTAAATTTATTATAGAAATATTTGAAAGAAAACAGAAGCGAAACTAGCATGATTATCTTATGGTTTTGTTTCTGTTTTCTGTGTAAATGATTGCCTGTAAATGTAGTTATCCAGTCAAAAACGTGTAACTGCTGTGAAGGATTTGTTCTCTCTTCATTGTAAAAAGGATAATTGTGGTTGTTTTTTTAACAGAATGCATTTAAGTAGATTTCCCGGTGTCTGATCATGTTTCCTTTGTTGTACTTAGTAATACTTGCTAAACGTTCCTAATAATTAAAAATATTAAAAATATCAAACATAGCAAATTTATTAAATTGGGAAAAATTGGGAGGGAGAGGGTGGGATTAAAAAAGCAAAAAACTTGAATAATAAACTAAATAAATAAATAAAAATGAAAATTGTAATTTTTAAAATATTTTTTCTCAACTTTTTTTTTTTAAGTTAAACTTGCGTTTTTTTTTTTTTTTTTTTTTTTTTTTTTTTTTTTTTTTGTGTGTGTGTGTGTGTGTGTGTGTGTAAAGTCAAATTATAAATATTTTGTCTTTTTTTAAAAAAACTAAATATACATCGTTTATTATATCATTAATAACGCTAGCTTGTCATCATGATTAATATATATATATATATATATATATATATATATATATGTATACATATATTATTATTATGATGATTCTTTTCTAAAAAATTAAGATAGTAACCTTTAAAAAAAAAAAAAAAAGACAATACTTTTTATAAAATCGTATTAGCTGCTTTTATAATAATATTTTTCATAAGCTTTCCCATAAATAATGTATTAATACTGTATATTATTATTTAAAATTGAATTTTTGTGATGTTGATTAAAAATTATTAACTGAAATTAAAAAAAGTAATATTATTGAAAATTGAAGCTAAAATTAAAAAGAAAATATTTCCGAAAATATTCATAACTAGCACGTTCACCTGGCGTTTTTGCACCGTGATAATAATTTAAAATATACTTGAAATTTAAAAAGAAAAAAAAATCTGTTAGTTTTATTTTCCAACGCCAGGGGACGTCCTCTGTTCTAAACAAACCTCTACCTCAACGAAGCTCCGTTACTCAACCTATCTGGGGATTAGTTCATGGTGGAGAGGGAATACAAAAAAGACAAAAATTCCCTGAGTGGGGCGTGTAGGGATGAGAGCAATTATAAGTGTTTTTTTTTTTTTTTTTTTTTTTTTTTTTTTTTTTTTTTTTTTTTTTGACAAATTATTAATTAAGAGTACTGAAGCTCTTGGTCAGAAATTTGGACTGGTACCTGAGTCAGGAATTTAATTTAAGAATTTGTTCAAATTACTATTCGGAAATAATGGTAATTATTACCAAATTATCTTTAAGACTGTTAGAGGTGGTCACTTAGATATTAATGTAATTTCGAATTAGTTTCAAAGAAATATGAGTTATAGTTTATATGTTTCAAAGGAATAGAAGTTGTGTTTTTAAAATAGGGATCAGTCAGGCAAAATCATGAAGAAGGTGCAGGGACGATGAGATACAAGTGCTCTTCAATAAATGATTAATTAGATGTACTTGAGTGCTTGATCAAAAATTTGGGCAGCGAAATTAGGCACCTGAATCAAAATAAAAATTAAAAAATTTATAAATTGCTATTGGGCAATAATAGTAACCCCTACTTATGAATTATCTCTAAGACTGTGAGAAGGGATAGTTAAAATGTTAATGTAATTTTGAATTAGTTTCAGAGAGATAAATCGTAATAGAAATTGATTTATTAAGATAGGGCTCAGTAATGCAAAAATCGATGAAGAATAGAAAGCAGGGGCCGGGGTGATGCAAGTGCTCTTCGAGAAATAATCAATTAGGAGCACTTGAGCCCGTGATCAGAAATTCGAACAGAGATATTAGGTACCTGATCGGATTCGTGAAAATTTTCGAGTACTTAACATGAACGGATGTTGTTTACATTTTGGTGTAGATCTCTCAACAAGTGGCACTGCTATGCTGCATTTTTTACTATTTCCGCAATAGTTCTATCTTAAGAATCAATGCACAGATTTTCATCAAACATCAGATTCAGTAAATCCGTGATATCAACTAGTTATGGTTATATTTTTGTATTAATAGCTCAACAGGTAGCGCTGCTATGCTGAACTCTTCCCGATTCCTGCAATAGTTCTATCTTAAGAACTAATGCATTAATTTTCACCAACTTCAGATTGAGGTATAGCTTGATAAATATTATTGCTGCTTATCTTTCGGTATAAATCGCCAAACAGGTGCCACTTTTATGTTGAATTTTTTCCAATAATCTTATTTCAAGAACTAATGTATGGAATTTCTTGTCTTCAGAATACTCACCATGAGTATAGATTTCATTTAACTTTGCCACTGTGGTATCGAATTTCGAAGTTTTAACATACGTGAGATAGAAGAAAGTTTTGGGATTGCCACATCCGGCTAGTATTTTTATTGTTGCTGTTTGACTCTTAAATATGTGTTTCAAAGACGCAATATCTAAAACTGACTATATTGAATACCTTTAAACCCTTGTGGGGCAAGCAATAATGTCTCTGTAATATCGATTTTTCTCCGGAAAAATCGAGAACTTTTGTTTTAAAATAAGGAAAGGCAATTTTTCAACATTTTGCCGCCAAAGTTAAAAATATAAAATTTCGTTAAAAGATTTTGGTGAGAATCTCGTTTAAATTAGGCAAGATAAAATATATCCCATCACCCCTCAAGGGGTTAACTTGAAAATATTGGAATGTCTAAGGTATTACGAACCTTATGAAATTAGTATCGAAGATGGACATTATAGAAGGTAGCGGGTGAAATTAATTTGTCTCTGGTACAGACGTCATGTACTATAAATATACACTGAAGAAAAAAATTGTTTCTCAAAATTGTTAAAAAGTATTCAATTTTAAGCAGTTTACATACTCAAAATAGCTCCGATCCAAATGTAGTCAAAACTGAGAAACACATGTACTCATTTTTGATCCCATGATTGTGTTCAAATGTGAATCGCTATAAACTACCCTCTGAACTTACAAATTAAAGTAAAGCTGTACTGGCATTTATTTTCTGCTCAAAAGTATTAACAATAAAAGTTTAATTGATTCTTTATTAAGAAAAATACCAAAGTTATTAGCAAAATACTCAAATCGAATATTTTTATGGCAAGAGCAGACTATTTGCAAGCACTTTTAAATTATTTCAAAATGCTGTTCATAATTTAATATTTACTTTAATAAGCATCTTTTATGCCACTATGAATGAAATAAACTATTACAGGATACAAAATTATCGTTAGTTTGTATTTGATAACATGTGATGTTTCAAAATTGAGAAAGCAATGTGTTTATTTTTTATCCAAACATACAATATGAGTATATCAATGTAGCCATTTTTGAGTATTTACTTTTTTTATCAGTGTAAGATTATGACATGAATTTAAATATTAAAAAGATAGTTTACTAGAAATGAAAGATAAGGGAAAGCCCGCCAACATATAAGTGTATTTTGGTGGGAAACAGAAATGGCTATAGAAAACGGATAAAGATAATAATTCAAAATTACTTCTACATCGCGATATTCACAAACAGATCTTAATATCTATGAATTTTTCACCTGTATTTAATGAAGAACTATAAACAATCACATAATGTATCAAATGCGAAGATCTCTTTCTCAATACTAAGAATTGTACGAGAGGGGGGAGATATCATAAGTTAAGATATGTTTGGGATCTATTGATATAGATCCATAGCTTTCAAAAACGAAAAGAAAACATCATGTTATACATTAAATTTGTGATTTCATCTCTAACTCGAAATACGTGGTATTAAGTAGTCTGAAATACGTGCCGCTGACTGTGAGAAAAATTGGTTTAAAAAATGAACAAATAATATTTAGCGGTAGTAATATTCAAAAGGACTGCAATGGGAAACGAGAGGGGGGGGGGGATCACTCAGTTAATAATTAAAATTTTGAAAATCTGAATGTCAGGTACATCAAGAGAGATTTGGGCTACACTCAATAAAATTTTGAGCCTCGTACGCACGGTAGATAGCGCTAGCCATCGCACAAAAACACACCCGTTCACAGACAGAGCGTTTCTTTATTTTACTAGGGGGCTCCGCCCCCCTGCTCGCTACGCTCGCCAACCCCCCGCGTAATCGCTTCGCGATTCCAAGTTGTAGGCTACCCCTGCTTGCTGCGCTCGCCAATAACCCATGGTATGAATAAGCAGTTGCAGACCTTTCAAATGATGTGTCACACGACTGGTGTTGTAAAAAAAATAAAAATGTGCTCCCCCTGGGAGGCAGAGGGGGGGGGGTGACACACAAGACATTCATAATATGAATAAGCAGTTGCAAACCTCTCAAATGATGTGTCACACAACTGATGTTGTAAAGAAATTAAAAATGTACCCCTCCCCTGGAAGACAGAGTGGGGGGTTGACACACAAGACATCCATAATATGAATAAGCAGTTGCAGACCTTTCAAATGATGTGTCACACAACTGGTGTTGTAAAGAATTAAAAATGTGCCCCCCCTGGGGGGGAGCAGAGTGTGTGGGGGGGTGACACAGAAGACATCCATAATATGAATAAGCAGTTGCAGATCTTTCAAATCATGTGTCACACGACTGGTGTTGTAAAGAAATTAAAAATGTGCCCCCTGAGGGAAAGAATGGGGGGGGGGGGTGACACACAAGACATCCATAATATGAATAAGCAGTTGCAGACCTCTCAAATGATGTGTCACACGACTGGTGTTGTAAAGAAATTAAAAATTTGGCGGAATATTACAGTTATCGCCAAGTTGGCGTCACTTTTGACGACTAATTTTGGTCGCCCAGTTTGGCGATATATCGCCAAGTTGGCGACAAACTTGGCGATTGTTGACAATGGTAACCTTTCCCTCTTTATGGTAATTCATACGGCGATGCATAGACGGAGCCCTTTCCTGATTGGCCTATTCGACTCATGGAAGGAGAGGTCCGCCCGGATTCGTTATTTCCGGAAATCTTACATATCAGCATCATTCTAGGAGTCATTCCTTTTAAGGCTAGTTTTTTTTTTTTTTTTTTTTTTTTACTATAGAAGGATTACTATAGGTTACTGTGGATATTCAGAATAAATCCTCTACTGCTATCACATTAATTTTATGCTTTTTGCCTTTTTTACATGCAATTAAAAAATAGATAAGACCATGATGCGTAAAAAATCTGTAATATTGATAAAATTGACAAAAAATCGATGCTAAACGCACAAAAAATCGAAAAATCGTTAAAAATCACAGGAAAATCTAAATTAAAATTGCATTAAAAATCGCTGAAGCTCAAAAATTGTAGCAGACAAAATTTAATAAATTAGGTTGATAGTTTGAAACAATTTTCTTTTTATCAATATGAAAAAATAGCCGCAAAATGAGAAAGCACACTAAAAATCGCATTAAAAATTCGTTAAAAATTCAAAAATTGCTGTGCGAATTCCGAATAAACTTTATTAAAAAGAGAACAAAATTTACTATATTGGGTAAAGAATGAAACTGTATTCCTTTCACTAATGTGGAAAAATCACCCCGAAACATAAAAAGAACGCTAAAATCGCCTAAAAAATTAAATACAAAAAATTTAAAATCGGGTTTCAAGGTGCAAAACTTCATGTATAGAGGTACATTCCTCCCAAATTTTGTAACTCTACGTGCAGCGGTTTCTTCAGAATAGCGCTGACACACTCACAAACTTGTCTCTTTATTATTATAAATTACCATATATTCAATTATCTGTATCTTAAAGTCTTATTTAAAGTAACTTTAGTTATTATTAAATTAACTTATTGATAGATTAAGGGGACACAGTACCTAGAAATTGGTCAAAATAGCAATTTTCTTTTTATATATCTATATTAACTGAAAGTTTTTTAATAGTGAATATTTTGATACTTCATTTTTACGTAGACGATAATTATACCACGAGATATTGTACATTTTATTAATAGATACATCGCAATGACCCATGCAAATGAAAACTTTAAACTGGTTTTTCTCCATGTTTATATTTTTATAATTTTCTTGTTTGATAAATGCTAAAGCTTTTTTTTTTTTTTTTTTTTTTTTTTTTTTTTTGCTAATTTAGATAGCGGTTTAAATTTTTCTTTTACTTGTCCTCCATGGTGCATTTGATATTTTGGTGCACGGACTTAACATTTAACTTTTTAGTTATTTTTTTTTAAACTATTTAAATTGAGAGTTTGTTAAATTTTCTTCAATTTTTAATATACATGAGGAAAAAAAATCACATTAAATGTAAATTTCTATGCTCTAAAATCCTTGCACAGTTTTATGTAGTATATTGGAAAAAAAATCGAAGCAAAGGTATTCATATTTATAAAAATAGTAGAAATTTTTAAAAAGTTAATTGAAAAAAATAATAATTTTATTAAAATAGGTTGCTCTATAATATTTTTTTTTTTTAATTTTATTTAATTTTTAGTACTAAGTATTGTGCCACGACAAATTTTACAGTATTATTCAAAATTGTAAAAAAAAAAGTTTCAAAGGTACCGTATTCCTTTTAGTATTTTAATATAAACTGTCGGACGTTCCTCTCAGTCCGCACAACTTTGAAGAAAGTCCGTGGTAGTTATAGCTGCCACCATCGATATTACTAGGTGATATCGGTCACCCACTGTGAGGATTGTGTAAATAAACACTGACGCTGTCAATTAACTGAATTAACAGTTTATTTAGAATATATGTACACACTAAAATACGCTATTTACAATTATATACAGTTACAATTCGGATATAGGTGATCCGGTTCAACATTAAATTAAATACAGTAAAGGTTGGTTGTGTACTATTCAAATTACACCTTCCTCCTCACACTCAATGCACGTTAGATTCACTTTATCGGAGATCAACTTCGAATCTCCCAACGCATGGATACTCGGCTTACGATATCCGGCCCAGAACACTACGCACAAGAACCTCGGTCCTACACTACCTTCTAGGTACGAGCCCAGATACGAACTGATCAAATCTCAGACAAGACTTGCCCTTCTCAAATCACTGTTTCCCCAATGTCAACCCCCTTTGGAGCTTATTCATTGGACACATCCCACATTCCTTTCTTGATTAGTGACATGTTGCTTGCCTGCTCATCATGCACATACATTCCTGACGGATGAACACGCCTCTCAGCAATCTCCTCTTTATCACTCACCACCTGTAGAGGATTACCCGTCAATTCTCCCTTCAACAAAGAAAGAATGTCACCTTGAAAATTCTAGTACATAGCCAGTACAATACAAAATATTAAGATAGAGAAATAGCGGAAATTCTAATCTTTCGCAGAGGTGGTCTCAGAACCTGACATAAACGGTACAATATTCATTTTTATCTATTTTAACTATTTACTGAGCATTTCAAAAATTCATAGCAATAAATTAAAAATTTTAAGACGAACTGACATGCATAAAATGCTTTGTCACATCTAGTTACTTTAAACGCCTCATTTAGTTTCTAACTGCCGTAATTTATAGAGTATATTACAAATATCAAGCAATTACGTTCGACCCAAAAATTTTATTTGATAAAATGTAACTTCTTAAATAACGGTAAATGTTTGACTTCACTTATTTAAGAAAAATTCTGGGTCCGAACTTGATTGTTCGATCAGAACCGGTACGTACGTTATAAAAGTATGACAATCACTTTTGGATTACTTATAAATGATTCGATTTCTGCAAAACAAGATAATTTTGAGCTTAAGTCATAACATTCGATTATTTTCTGATTAGTAAAATATGATACCATTTAATAAAATATACCCTAAATGTGACAAAAAACATGGGAATCGTGTTTCATTTAGGAACAATGACATTATTATTATTCTGTTCTTTATTTAACACGTGTGTTTGCTAAAACAATAGTTAAATAAAATAATATATGCTTTAAATTGTATTTTTTACTCTTCTGTAACCATTAAAAAAAAATTAAATAATATCTTGCAATATGTCAAGCAGCAAGTAGTTGTTTGGACTTTAAGTCACTTTAGAAACACAAAAAAAGTCTTAAAAGGAATGGAAGATCAAATATTTACCTACCTACGTTTAAAATTTTCTTTAAATAAATAAATATTTACTTATTTTTATTCTACAATACATTATAATGCATAGTATTTTAATTTTATAAGTAAGCTAAGTAGTACAAGTACATCCCAATTGGTTGGTTGGTTGATTATTGACGTCCGATTATCTACGCTAGGGATATAGGACCAGGGGGGAGTGCCCTTCGTGGGGGTTTTTCTAAGGGAACCTAACCCGTATTTACGCAAGGTTCGAAGAAAACCACGAAAACTCCGAACAGCAGGCCTTACAATCGAGGCCGACAGCCGCGATTGGGTTCGAACCCAGCACCTGCCGTCTACTAGTTGAGAGGTCCGAACCTCTCGGCCACTGGTGGGGCTCATCCCAATTGACTAACCATTATCCAGTACTCGGACAATCGACGAGGAGATCTTTGAATACGCTTAATTTTTTGTCTTTTTATTTTAATTTTTTAATATTTATTTTCACGCTGATGAAGTAGATCTTGGTATCGTTGAATATGCCGAATGTGCTTTAATGGCATGATGGTATAATCTGTGCGTTTTAACATTGCAAATTTGTAACTTATGTTTTAAAACTCGCACAAAGTGATTAGTTTCTGATTTAAAATAAATTGTTACTTCATATATTTTCACTAAGTGCAGGCAATTAAAATTTCTTTACCATTCTATCTTGAGTTTTCATTATCGACAAACATTAAAAGCTACATATCATGGAAATTCAGTAACCCATGCATTTTCCGCAAATTTAAGAAAAAGCAGCTTTTCTTTACAGGAAAATAAAATTTTCTAAACATTTTTCACTCTTTTTAAGATTTTTTCTATCATGTTAGACGCTCTTCACATTTAAAAACAACAAATCATATACTATAAAATATATTCCACCGATTTGAATGAAAATAAGTTCAAGATTCAATGATTTTACATTCCAACTTTTTTTTAACTCATATAAATTACAAGCATTCATTCATTTTCTTAGAGCGTGAATTCCGGTGTCGTCAAAGATGTGACTCGGAAAATAATCAACATTTTTGCGATTAGAATTAGAATACAATTTCTGCTTGGCATATCGTACGAATTCTACATGCTCCATCACTGTAATAAAGACTTAAATACATCTAATTTCCATGAAATTATACATTTCCATTACTATATAAGAAGTCGTCGCTTGTAAATTTACCATTCTCATAAACAGTACTCTCAAATCTCATCTCATCGAATATAAGGTTATTGAGAATTTGAAAAATGTCTTTAACCCTTTCACCGTCCTAGGGTTTTCATATATTTTTATAAGAATGCTTATAAATTGCAAGATATTTATATTAATTAATCACAGTTTGATGCTATAATATCTTTAATATTACTTCTTTCTATGTATGATTCAAAATAACTTTCCGTTTAAAATATTTTTGTCTGCAGCCATTTAAACATGATTACTAGAAACGGAACAAACGGTTAAAGGGTTAATTCCTGCAGCTGTCTTTTTTCTAGTCATAGCCACTATTTGTATGAGCGAACCAACTCTTGTAGCACTGAAACATCCTTTGGTACCTGCAGAATATCTACACAACGCCTTAGGGGCTGAAGACCTGACAATTAAACCATATGAATTTGGATACGAATTTTCCGATGGATTTGGAATGAAACAACACAGACGAGAAGCTGCAGATAGTTCTGGAGCTGTGAAAGGATCTTATGGATATATAAGCCCAGATGGTAGAATAAGGGAGGTCATCTATATTGTGGACGGCAACGGTTTTAATGCTGACATCAAAACCAATGAACCTGGACTCTCAACTGCTGGCCAAAGCTCAGCTAATGCTCATTATTCTGTTCAAGTACCACCTGAAGCTGTAATAGCTCAAGGATTAAGACCATTTCTTGTAAAAAATGTAATTTAGGTTTAAGAAGAAGATTTCGGATTAAATATTCTTTAAAATAAAAAGCTTGACTTTTATTTTGTGATCACTGTAACCATTAATTTTCAAAATCGCATGATAAATTAAAAAATTTAATGTATGTGACTACTGGAAATTTTATTGTAATTTGCTTGTAAATATTTTATATTAAATCTAAAATTTAACTGCTATTCATATTTTTTTGTAGACTACATTGGAAAATATAAAGACTTTCAAAATAGTAAAGTTTAAATTTCTTCAGAAATCTTTCATGTGGGTGATTATCCAGTAAGTGGGTAATTCCAGTCCCTTAGGGTTACATGCTGTTTTTTTTTTTTTTTTTTTTTTTTTTTTTGTCATTCATATAGTTTTTTTTTTTTTTTTTTTTTTTTTTTTTTTTTTTTTTTTTTTTTTAGCATAAAATGTATTTTGTAACGTATTTCTACAATTTCAAAAAGTATTTTCAAGAAAATAACTGTAAATTTTACTGTAATAGTATTTTAAATATTCAATTTGTCACTTCTGTCCCTTGTCCCTCGCCTCATGTACTGATCTTCTGGAACAATTTTAAGTGTAATGACAAACTATTTTTAACAATTTTACCACCCAAAATAAAAATTTATACTCCTAAGTACATAATAAAGTATTTTTATTGTAAATTAAAAATAGTTTTACATTTATTCTGAGTCAGAGAAACGATGTCCCCTAGTTTTTATGTCACTACTGTCCTCTTGTATAAAACTGCTAAAGTGGCCACCAGGTGGCCAGATAAATTTGGTGAACAAGTGCATTTAGTAGAAGGAGCCACCTTAATTGCCCAGAAAAACACATGTCACAATTTTAAGGACTTCAAAAATAGTTACAAGCTACAAAATGAATAGAAACGTAAGAATATGTTTATTACTTGTCACTACTGTCCCCTACTTAAACTGTCCTTGTTATTGTTTATATTTATTTATTATTTTGTCATGATATAACATACTTTTGCTTAGTACAAAATATCATATTGCACTCTTACCAAGCCTAACTTACTATGTACACAGAAGCAATTTTCTTAATTTTGTCACTACTGTCCCCTTTCAAATTATTTATTTGAGAACTAAATCTCCGAAGCATATATTAATACCATAGACGATTTGAAGCCAAAGGATGCAATGATACCATCTATCTCACATATAAAATTGCATCAGTTTACTTGGAATAAGTTTGAAAATGTTAAACTTCAACTGCTTTATTTAAGCTGTTTCACATGTGACACACATGAAAAACGCCAACATTACTGTTCAGAACCATCATTTGTAAACTTTATCTCCCTCTTTTAAGGATATGCCCAGCCCAATTATAAAGATACTGAAGTATCAACTCCTGGTTCTGATAGTGAACATATTTGTGTAGGAATAGGAACTTGGGTTGCAGTTGTGTATGATGAAAATTGGTTTCTTGGTGATTAAATTTTTATTTAGAATTAAATTATTACTTTAAATTTTTATCAAAATATTTTATTTTTTCATATTACTTATTAGAACATTAGTTTTTAAGAGGTTTAATTGAAGACATAAATGATGACATCCTTAAAATAAACTTTATGTTAAGGAATGGAAGCCGATTCTATTGGCCAAATACACCAGATATCCTAGATGGTCTAAAGAATGAAATTTTGTGTGTTATTGATATTCCCCTTCGACCAGTTACTTCAAAATATTTTACTATAAACAAATTATTTGATATAAATTTTTAAATGAGCAGTATTTGTCGTACTTAAACACTTTTTTCTAACTAAAACTTTTGTCCAAATAAATCCACTTATTTACTCATTATCTTATTGTTGGTTATTTTTTTCTAAAAGATTATTTAAATTTTAAAATAGCGAAAAAATAATAGATGTTAATTAATTTATAATAGTTAAAATATTCAGAATTGAAGTGTTTTGAAAGTATGCCACTTCTGGCTATGTGAATGTCACTCTTGTCCCCTTATTCTTAAAACTTAAAAAATATTCAGATTTATCGCAGATGATATATTAAACATTATATATATTTTTTTTTACTATAAAAAGATACACTTTAATAAAATACACATATTTTTCAAATAAATTTTATTTAAAACCTGGTTTATAAAGTAAACAACTATCTTGGGGACAGTAGTGACATTGATTACCATATTAATTTATAAAAAAAAAAATAAAAATATATAATGCTTAAAGTTTATGCCGGAATCTTGTATATTACTCTGTAATCTATGCTGTATCTAATTATTAAAAAATATTGGTTAAAATTTCTAAAGAAATCTTTCATTGATTACATTGTCTTATTACATCGTCAAAATACCCATTTTTTTTTTAATTTTGTAATTGTTTAAAAGAAAAAAAAAAAAAAAAAAAAAACTTATTTTTTTTAATTTAATTTAAAGTGTTAAAACTATAATAAATAAGATTATATTCCCGAATTCTGTTTAAAATGCTAAATCATTATTACTGAATTGCTGACTCGCTGGCGCCTCTAATAATAACCCCGCTGCCCGCGGCACTGTATATCAGGCAGGCTGCGTATGCGCTACAAAATCTTTTAGTACCACATTCTACCACCAGGGGGTGAACTCTATTCTTAACAAGGCACCTTCCAAATGAAATTCCTATATGAATTCCTACTACCTGAGGCATTGTATAAAAGTGCTGCACAAGCGCTTCAAAATCATTTAGTTCCATCTTTCACCGCCAGGGGGAGCAATATGTTCTATGCCGCAAACATTCGAAACAAGTCCCCTAATGGCAATGGCATCGTAAAGCAGGCGGTTGCTACCAATTCAGTTAAGGGTGTATTCGAAAAAACACTTTTCCACCTTCAGCAGCTCGAAATTTTCCGATACAATTTCAGACACATTTTTAAAAGTAGAATCATGAAACTTGTTGAGGGGATTCTTGAAGGGACGTATGCGGTGCCGAGTAAAGTCTTTTTACGCTCAATTCATTAGAATTCGATTTATAAGCAATTAACTTCTTTGGAAGACACTTTTTTTCGTTCCCTTTTCTCCCACTTCGGAAAAATCAGTTCAAATTGCCGTTTTTGATTGCTTTTTTTGCAATATTTTGTACACTTATCAAAGAATTGACCTTTACGGCACCTTGTGCACTTTCTAAATAAGAGAATCTGCGAGTTTCATGTGTTTGAGAGCAAAAGTGAATTCAAAAATAAATCGGAAAACAAGCAGTTTGAATCGAAATACACCCTTAATTATAATTTCCACCGCGAGAGCGTACTCGATTCTAAACAAACCTTTATCCGAAGAAAACTTCGTTATTCGACCTCTCCAGAAATATATTAGTTGAGGGGCTGAAACTAGTAATAAGAAAAAAAAACTCCAGGAGACGGGGGTACCTATTTGAGTTTTTTCTAGTACTAACAAAACTCTTATCATCGGGTGTAGAAAATTTTTATCTGGTGAAGTTCTATGTTGAGAATAATATCTTTTTATTTATGATGGCTGCATCTTACGTTGATATAAAATTTAAACCAGCCTTAGTGGAACTGTTTTACTGTAATGCTACACACGAAAAAAGGTGGTTAAAATATATAAGACACATCTGTGCAACTTATGTGGGAAATAGGCTAAAGGAAATTTATTTTTTGCTTTACCAGCTTGTGCCACACGACTGCTAAATCTACGATGGAGTCATGCTATGTGGTATTTTTAGAGCAGAATTTTACATTTTGTCGATAGTATTCGAAATATTTATGTTCTAGTTTTACACATGTTATTTGTGGTGTAAATCCGCGAACAATTATTTCAAAAATTTGTAAAATTGAGATTACCTATTGCAATGTTTTTTTTTTTCTTTTAGAGACAGAGGGTGCTGCAATGGATCAATCGATAAGGGATATTGCACAGAGAAAATAGCAATTGCATCTTCTTCATTGCAATTCTATCTGCTTCACTTAAAATTACTTTCAATTTCACAAACGAATTTGAAATTGTGAAAAAGTCATGATCTAATGCATATACAAATTCAGAACTATTTTTAAAAATAATCTTCATAAATTACAATTTTCAAAATGACTTATCGCTCAGTCTCATCGACAAATTAAATGGATATTAAAGCACAGAATCACCTTCATGCTTCAGCGCTTTAGGTGGAAGCTAATAACAACTAAGGTACTAAAAATTCAATGATATGGCCTTGAGAAATGCAATAAAAATTACCTCTTCAGAAAAATTATCTCTTTCCTTTTTAGTTGACAGACTCATTTAAATATAACAAGTTCATTTTCTTATAAATTAGAAAATAGGTTCAAGTGAAACGCGGGTCATTCGTTATTAAACAAAGGAAATAAAGCACGTAATGCTGAATTTTTTTTTCTTCTAAAAATAACTTTTTCTCTAGCATTGAAATTGTACTCTAATTATTCTTCTTATACCATAAGGCAGTCATATTAACAGAGCATCTCATGCATATCATCCCCTGAACACATGTGATAAGTGTATACAAAAAGCAGAAAAATGTCCGGTTTTGTTGAACCTGTATGGAATGTAGAATCGCAGCCTTTTATATATATATATATATACAGTGGACTCTCGTTAATGAGCCCCCGCTTAAAACGTATTTGAGGAGTTTCGTTTTCCCTATCATTTTCCTGCTTGTAATTAATGTTGGGAATATCGCTTTGTACTACTCATCAGATAATCTGGACGATGGACAGTTTCTTACTGGCATCACAGAAGTTAAAATAGTGACGTGATAGCTTCCATCCCCAAGGATTTTTTTTTCCTTTGTAATATTATTTTATTATCACACTTATAAGCTCAGAAACAAAATGAATGAAAATAAAACTTATTCTTTCATTAATTAATTATTAAATAATGAAAAAAATTGATAAAACTTTATTTTCAAAATTAAAATTTTATTTTTTAGAATATCTTCAGACAGGGATTTTTTTTTTTTTTCGCCAATTTTTTTGAGGCTTTATTAAGAGATAAATTTGTATTTAAATTTAAACTCTTCAGACGCAAAGATAAAGTAACACTGGGAATGCACATTGATTAATTTTGCACAAACAAAAAGACAGCGTAGATGAGAGAAATAACCTTTTTCTGAAATTGATATTTTAGGAAGCTGTTAATTTAGATTCACAAATACTGATCTAAAATTAGCCTTAAAATAGCAATTTAATAATACATAACCTAAACTACACAGTATAAATTTAAGGCCTTTTAATTAATTGTATGATCTACAAATCCTCAATTTTTAGCACTTTCGAATAAAGTTGAAAAGTGCTTATGCATTCGGTTTGTCTGGCCGCCTGGCCGCGCTCTAATTCCCGTAAATATACTCGGATTTTCATGCAATTAATAAGACTTATTTATAGTTACCAAAGCATGTTTGGTATTGCATATGGTGTATGTACGATTTATGGTTCATTTACATGGACATTGAAAAGAATTCGATTACATTATAATATATGGAGAAAAATCATTTGGAGGGTATTTTAATGACATTGCACTATTTCAAATGTATTGAAACTGATATAAATCACTGAATTTCACTACGATCACGTTAAAACAGAGCACTCATAGCATTTTTTATTAATTTACAAGGATACACAAGAGAAATCAGTTACAGCACTGTGTTTGCGTTGTAATTGATGGAGAGTACGTTTTAAAATTCAATATGCTTTTTTAAATTTAGTTAGTTTTTCGCATATTACTCTTTATATATAAATTCTATACCGCATATACAGGGCTGCACAAAAGTATTTGTATACCAATTTCCGTATTAGAGGAAATTGCTGAAGGGGAAATTTAAACTAAAATATATGTTTCTCTTAAATGAACTAAATTTCAGAATGTATGTTGTTAATAGATATAAATCTCTGTATCATATACAGGGCTGCTAAAAACCGGATCGTTTTTCATTGTAGATGGAAACAGCTGAAATTTGGTTTTGAAATGCGTTATACATTTCCATATGCTTAAGGTAAGAGACGTGTGATTATAAAAATAACAAATTTGGTTGATTAAATATTCATTATTGAATGTTTATAGATTTAAATGTTTATAAATTAATTGAAACGGTCTAAATTATAACTTCTATTTGCTTTTCACAGCATCAAGACGTTTTCTTTCCTGAAAATTTATAACTTAATTTCTTTGTATTTTAAATATTTGAAAAAAAAATTCTATACGCAGAAAATCGTAAATTAAATTCAACAGTAAGATTTTTCTTTTTTGGTTTTTCAATAGTTATACAGGGTGAGTCATAAATATCGAAACAATAGGCTATCTCCTTAAATATTGCCCCTAGACCCATACTTCCAATTGCAAAAATTCATAAAAAAAGGTGAAGTTTTTCATAAGTTGCAACTCCATGAGGGAGGTCTATTTGAAAAAAATACAAAAATTAACTTTTTATACGGTCCCCATAGGACAAAATTCCCAATCAGGAGGTTATTCCTTATCCATTCCTAAATTGGAAAAAAAAATATAATAATAATAATAATAATCTCCGTATCTAAAAACTTCACAGAGTTATTATGATCCAAAATTCACCAAAATTCATGACTTACACCACTTAACTATATATGTCTGTGAAGGAAGACTTTTTGACTATTTCGAAAGCAAGTGAGGGATTGTCGTTATTAAATATCGATTTAAGACAGTATCTGTTATTTGGACATAAAAAAGCAGCGTATCGATTTAAAACTAAACTTATTTTCAAAATATATTAGTTGTCTGCACTGAAGGTCTGCATAGATCGAAATATCTAAGTCCGGTCCTAAATCGACCCACAGGGAAAAAGTTCGGTCCGGCCTGGAAAAATGTTAAAATCATAACTCGGGCCGGCCTGGAAAAAAAGTTTCAATCATAACCCGCTGAACCGTGAATTTCTATATAGTTTTTTACTTCGATGTGGTTAAAAATTGTTTTGTATGGAGGAGTTCTGACAAAAAACACTTATTATAGTTTTTCGTT
The DNA here is from genome assembly GCA_964019185.1 of Maratus speculifer. Lineage (NCBI taxonomy): Eukaryota > Metazoa > Arthropoda > Arachnida > Araneae > Salticidae > Maratus > Maratus speculifer. The sequence continues at coordinate 420,388,707 of OZ025289.1, read as the reverse complement.
TATTATATTTATACTTTTTATTGTTAAAGAAGCGCTAAAGGCTGTGATATATTTATTTTACCAATGAATCTCTATTTATATGTAAATGTTCATTTTTATTTTAATATCATTAATCCATATCCTATGCGTTGGAGACATTGAAAAATGTTATACAGTAAAACCTTTTAAGACGGAATCGCACAAGAAAGAAAAAATACGTTATAGACAATTGCCTTTTCTAGGAGGTGTAAATGGAGATTATTTTTCTCTCAGGTATTATTATATTTATTTTGTATGGATCAACACATTTTCCGTTTAAGACACAATTCCGTCATAGGCAGACTTTTTTCACTTGTTTCATTATATTTAATTTTTTAGGCTTTGAATATACTATTCTTTAAAAAAATTAATTTTAAAGGGTTTTTTTTCTTTTTTTTTTTTAATAAAAGCAATTTTTAAATCTATGTGTTTTTCGTAAAAATTTTGATTGAACCAAACTTTACCTATTTTATGCACGCATTAAGTCAGTCAGAGACAGTGATTTTTTAACGGATTGTTTGAGACCAGGATTGAAAATTTCGTCCAGTACAGACCTAAGAAGAAGGAAGCAGTGCCCTTCGGTATGAAAAACACGTTATGCCTGGCCAGGCAAGTCTTCAGAAAAAAAGTAGCGTGTCGGTCCTTGGCCGGCCTGGGCCCAGAATACAGATTTTTTAACAGCCTCTCCAGGACGGTAAAAAGTCTGAAGCTAAGGTAATAGAGAAAGGATAAAAATTCTGAGAGCTAAATTTATATATAAAAAAGACTTAATCTGTATCTTAGAAAGAGCGTTGTTCTGACAGACATTTACACTTCGTTTTTCTGCATAATGAGTTTTCCCCCACTATTTCTCGTCTTTTTAAATTATTAATGGTTAAGAATTGCTTAAGAAAAAAAAAGTGTAAAATTGAAACGTGTCATTTTTTATTATTTTACATTAGTTTCGTTTCGGCAAATTTGAAAAAATATTTAATTTTCAAAATATGATTTTTTTTAAGTTATATTATTTTTTCAATAAATGTTTTCAATAGTTTAAAAATTAATATTGAAAGACAAAAACCCTGAAACAAAACTAAAATTAGATTTTCATATTTAATTAAATGGAAAGAAATTGAAATCCTATAGATAATGTTTCGAATTGTAATGATTTTAAACTATCCCATTTAAACCAGTACTAATCATATGAATTTTTTATAAATTTTATGTGAAATTTTAGGATATGATTTTCTTAGAAAATTATATGGCTAATCATCGCAAAAAAAAGAAAAAAAAATCGAAATTCTAACTTAAAGATAAATTTTTTACATGTTTCCTAGAACTGTTAAAGTACAGTAAAACCCCGATAATTCGGATTAATTGGGACCACCCCCATTCCAAATTATTGAAAATCCGAATTATCCGGAGAATTAGAAAAAAATGAAATAAAATAAAACATACTTACAGAAAATCACCTTTATATTAAACTTATTGAATATTTACAGACAGTAAAAATGTATACTTTGAAATAAAAAAGTTTGTAATTGTCTGCTGCGCGAGATTTTGCTGTGCTGTGATTTTTTATGGCATTTCTAAGTGGTTTAAATATAAAATTGGATTTGCCAAACTTAGTGATACACTGTTTTTCTTTGAAAGATAACATCAAAGAGTTTAAATAAGAAAGCTTAAGGTATTCTTCCGAAAAGAATTTTTTTAATTCAGAATACGACAATAAAATAAGATAATGTTGTAAAAATTAGCCAATCGCTTCTCAAACTTGAAAAAAAATTGACCAAATCGATCCGGATTATCCGGAGATCCGGATTAACGGGATATGGATTAGCGGAGTTCTACTGTTACATTGTTTTTTTAATTGCTCGCAAATCAATTTGTGCCCAATCCCTTAAAACCAGATGAATTATTTAAATGGCTATAACTCTGCAAGTTTTGAAGATATGAAGATGCAAGTTTTTGTGTCTTATTCAAGACTGGATAAGAAAGATTTTCTAACTGGGATTTTTATCCTACGGGAGCGGTAAAAAAATTTAATTTTTGTATTTTTTCAAATAAACCCCCAATGGAGTTGCAACTTATCTTATGAAAAATTTCACCTCTTTTAAGAATTTTTGCAATTGAAAGTATGGGTCTGGGGGTAATATTTAAGGAGATAGCCTATTGTTTCGATATTTATGACTCATCCTGTAGATAGAAATTCATATAAACAGAAACAAGGAAATATATATATATATATATATATTTCGGTGTTCTTAGGCTCCTAAACAGCCTTATAAAGCATCTTACATATATATAATATAATATAAATGATTCTAGTAGTTAAATAAAATATTTAAAATAGGCAGGTTAAATTGGGTGAAGATACCGTAGCATTTGATTTCATTATTTTAAAAATCGTTTGTTGGTTTTTAATTGTTATTAGTTGATTTATTGTTAAAGTTTGCACTCTTATGTGTGATTTAAATCATATTTCATTTTACAGATAATATACAAAGTATCGAAAATTTTGTTCGGCATCTTACCCATACTTGGGATAAGATGGCCAACGGGCTGTTTACAGTAAACAGATGACACATTTTTAATCATAACTACCGTAGTAGTATAGTAATGGGGGTTCCAGCCCACCCCGGTGGACGGTGGTGACCTCTAAGAGGGGTTGAAGGTCATCCGGTGTTCGTCGTCTAAGAGGGGGGTGGGGTGAAGGTCATCGGGCGTCACGCAAGGTTAAGATGACGTCATCTTATAGGATGAGTGTGTTTTAGATAAGAATTTTTTTTTTTTTAATTTTAAGCGGGAATTTTAGGGAGTTAGAATTTTTTTTGGCGTACTATAGTACGATGGTGTTTTTTAAATTTGAATGCGGGGACTTTAAAATTTTCGGTGCACTTTAGTTTTAGATAACAATTTTTTTTTAATTTTAAGCGGGAATTTTAGGGAGTTAGAATTTTTTTCGGTGTACTATAGTACGATGATGTTTTTTAATTTTAATGCGGGGACTTTAAAATTTTCGGTGCACTTTAGTTTAAGGATTTATTTTTAGATTTTATGCGGGAATTTTAGGGAGATTGAAATTTTTTTTTTTTTTTTTTTTTTTTTTTTTTTTTTTTCACTATGCTCTGATTCAAGGACATTTGATTTTAAGCGGGAGATGATTATTATTTTGTTGTACTCATGTACAAGAAGTATTTATTTATTTATTTTATTTATTAAAATTATTTATTTATTTAATTAATTTTTGAGTGAATTTTGTGCAGATAGAAATTTTTAGGGAATCATTTTTTTTTTTTTAGATTTAATTTTTTTAAGTGTTGAATCGGTGTTAGGATATTTTAGAAAGACTCCCATGCAGGCCACTTATTAAAACTTAATTTTTGCAATGAGATGTATTCGCACGCTTCGACCTAACTGCTCGGAATATGTGGCTTTCTTCGAATCTTGGTGAAAATTATGGGCAGCGAGTTGGATATTTTGCGTTAGTTGGAAAAAAAATTTTTTTTTTTTTTTTTTAAATTGTGGATCCACCATGACCACCCGTTTTGAAAAAATTCAAAACGCCACAATTAATTTGAAGATATTAAAGCTCCACCATCATTTTTCAAGGTGATTCCTGAAAAGAAAAGAAAATACATTTTAAATTTTTTGGTCTATCATTTTAGGAGAAGAAATTATCTTTTGAAAATGAACTTACTTTGTTCTGCAAAACACATTTAAGATTGAAGGAGAAGATTTAAGGCTCATTTTTCAAGGTGATTCCTGAAAAGAAACAAAAAATACATTTTAAATTTTTTGCTCTATCATTTTAGGAGAAGAAATTATCTTTTGAAAATGAACTTACTTTGTTCTGCAAAACACATGGTTTGGTGACTCCAGAATGGCTCACAATGAAAAGGCTTTCACAGCTTGAAAACTTTGAAGATTTTTTTTTTTTTTTCACACTTTGAAGAAATTTTTGTTTGAATAAAACAGTTCTTGATTCAGTTTATGAAAAGTCTTTCACAGTTCAAAAACTTTTGAAGATTTTTTTTTTTTTTTTTTTTTTTTTTTCACAGTTTGAAGAAACTTTTGTTTGAAGAAATAAGTTCTTGATTCAGTTTATGAAAAGGCTTTCACACTTCGAAAACTTTTGAAGATTTTTTTTTTTTTTTTTTTTTTTCACAGTTTGAAGAAACTTTTCTTTGAAGAAATAAGTTCTTGATTCAGTTTATGAAAAGGCTTTCACAGTTCGAAAACTTCTGAAGATTTTTTTTTTTTTTTTTTTTTTTTTTTTTTTTCACAGTTTGAAGAAATAAGTTCTTGATTCAGTTTATGAAAAGGCTTTCACAGTTCGAAAACTTTTGAAGATTTTTTTTTTTTTTCACACTTTGAAGAAATTTTTGTTTGAAGAAATAAGTTCTTGATTCAGTTTATGAAAAGGCTTTCACAGTTCGAAAACTTTAATGCGATTTTCTTGCCGTGAATGTACAAAGAAGTTTGGACGACAGTTTGAATTGAAAGACCATATACGTACTCAACATCCGCGCGCACCTCTTGTGGGTATAAAGCGGAAAATAACTTCCTCATATGTGAAGTCTAAAAAACTCAGAAGAAATCAGTTCTTGAATTGAATAATTTGAAAAAAAAAAATGATGAAGAAACTTTTGTATGAAGAAATCAGTTCTTGAAATGAATAATTTGAAGAATAAAATTATGAAGATTTATTTTTGGATTTTTTTTATTTTGCAGTGGCCATGTGCATAGGTGTGTATCCCATCATCCAATACGTACCTTTTATCATCAAGGGGAGACAGTGCCACTTTATTTTGTTTGACTGTATAAATATGATGACGCTCACTTTGAATTCGATATTGAACTTCTCTTGTTATTGATGAATTGAATAGGACATCTTTATAATTTTCATGTTTAATCTTCTTGGATACCACGCTTCTTGAGACCCCCTTGGCTGTTTTCTTCGCACCCTCTGATGAAAGAAGCGAGTACATTTTTGCTCGCAGCCCCACAAATTCATATGCCGGCTTAGAATTCAATTCATCTTTGAAGCAGCCAATCTTCTTTTTATTTGTTGTGCTATAGAGGGGGTGAGCCTGGGGATAATCTGATGTGTCGAACAATTCTTGATGATCTTTTATATCTGCATAAATGTCGGGGGTCTCTATATGATAAGTTAAAGAATCGGTGTCAGTGAAGAGGAGCTTAGCATTAGCTCCATATTTGGTTTTCACAAAATCATAGTGAAATTTATACATATGGAGCTTGCTAAGCTCCAGGATGACGAAGCCGGCATAGAGGGGCTTGTCGAGGGTGACTAACTGTTTCAGCCTTTGAACCCCTACTAAATTTTCATCGAATCTTTTAACAGAATTATATGTTGGTGCTGCCACAAGTTTTTTAAATCTTTTTTCTGAATTCACCAATTGGATATCCACTCGCCTTCTGACGGATTCCATCGATTTACCATACACCGAGTTGTTCATGAGTTTGAAAAAATCTTTTTGGAAAGGAGAAGAGGCCAGTTTTCTTTGTTCTGTATTAAACTCGATGTATGGTTTAAGCCACGCCCTCTGTTTAAATTTCAAAATTCGATGAACATGTTTTAATTCCATCCCCAGGCTCAAATAATACTTTAGATTTCGATAGTAAACAATATAATTCTTCTTATCATTTAGATTTGGCACCAATTTTTCTGTGGCAACGTACGGCATATTTTTTATTAATTCACTTGTATATGGAGACAGCATTTCTTTTTTAATTTTAATTTTTTCAGCTGCGAGTGGGTAGTCATTGTGATGGTCATGTAAATGAGGTGGATAAGTCAAATCCACCTCGAAGATGTAACCATCATCACCATGATCTTCCAATGACATTATCCAATTGGTGTCGGCTTCATGGGTGATCCATTCAAATTCGCCGTACGGTAGGGGTTCGCTCATCGAGTGCCCGTAAAGATTGTTAGCATCCCAATACATTTTGAATGATTTTGCTTTATCAGGGTCTGGGTGTGGCACTGCCTCGTTATTTGCACATGCCCAGCGTTGGCTTATCATCGATATACCCCCACGAATGCCACGTTCAACCAAAAGATGCATGTCGATGTCTGTGAGCAATTCGAGGGGCTGCTGGCTCATTTTCAATGAAGCTTGCCATGCAAGACTGGGTGCAGTCACAAAATGGGCACAATCCAACCCGTAAAACTGCACACACAGCTTGCGAAAATTTTGGAACACGTCCGATAACTGGAGGACGTCTGACTTCACGTATAAATCGTGATAGTCCCCCAGTGTTTGAAGATGGAACGTGTCCCAAACAGCTTGAGCATGTGCATAATCTTCTTCTGATATATGCTGCTGCGTTAAATCACTAAAAAAGGCTTCACGTGGAGGTAATGAGGTTTCCTTGAATTTTTCCATGGAAGAGAAATATTGATAGGGATACACACCTTTGCGCAGCAGAAGATCGATGTTGGTCATATTATATTTTAAGATCTTGAAGTCTTCCACTCGTAAATTGGCCACCAGCTTTTCAAGAGATGCCGACAAAAATTGGTAACTGTCGATGAATTGAAGTGCTACTCGGCATTTATTATGTTGCTTGGTGAGTGAAAAAGAAATATATTTTTCCATATTGTTGGCAATGACATTGAATTGATGATCTTTAATTTTGCCCAGACCCTGCATTATTAGGTGAGCGTCATAATTCTTCAGATTGTGGAAGACGACTGGAATCATTTTTCGAATACGATATTGAAGATTACAAGAAGAATGAAGTGCCCCTCTGTACTGTCCATTTAAATGGTTATGATCTTTGACTCTGTCATTATTCAAGGGTTGGTGGCATAAATAGCAGTCTTTCGCATTTTTGAAGTCTTCTTCATCTTGTGCAGTCATTTGAATCGGTACGACATGAGTTAATTTTTCTGCAAGTTCATCTTTTTCTTGAATGATGTCTTGCAAAAATTTTTCTACTGCATTTTCCCCTCTATAGCACTTAATTTTTTTGTGGCATTCACCATCTGGCCCCACGACAACATAGGCATACCCGCATGCCTCATGCATATTAATCTTATTCAAGAAAGATTTTCTCGAACTGGGGTCTGCCGTTGCAATGGGGACCAAGATGGATTCGAAATCAGCATAAATAATGTAGGGAACAGGATGCTGGTAATGCGGTTTAGAAAAAGTCATGATGCTGTCTTCAGGGCGTGGCATTCGAATCCGTTGTGGTTTAAAGTTCTTGCAATATTGCGTATGAATTTCTAAAAGATTTTCACTGCAAAATCGATGCAAGCATCGAAAGCAGTAGAATGAAGCAGCCTTATGATGCGTACGATCACCCATGAGCCTAGAAAAATTTCTTATTAAAGTGTAATGGTGATTCGTTTCATTACTTAAGAGTAATAAATTGAAGCATTCTTTATCATCTCTTTCTGAAATTTGCAGTGGAAAGACTTCGTCATTTTCATAACCAAAGACATTGATTCGCATATTGTTCCATTCTTCAATCTTCTTTATTTGATTGAGGGGCACTGGGCACTGCACATCACCTAATTTAATTTCGCCTTCGAAGGGTGCATAGTGTGAGACATGATAAGCATTCTGAGTATAATCAATTTTATGCTTCTGCGCCAGCAAAGACCAAACGAAACATTTTTGGTCTGTATTTTGAATATTCAAGATGGCAACCTTGTTTTTCAACTTCTGAGGAGTGGGGATGTAGGAACTTGCTGCCAGTGGATGATACTTAGCTACAAATAATTCCAAATTGCGAATACGTTCCAACACCCAACCGGAACCTAGTTGCGTAAACTTTTCAAATGATTTGATCATTTTTGCAAAGGCTGCTTGTATATGCTCACTAATTGTCAAATCAGTCATTTCAATGTGGCAAAATGATCTAAAATGAGATGAAATGATTTCCATCTCCCCCTCCTGGGTAGTGCGACTAAGATCCACATGAACAATGGTAAACCATTTTATAGCCTCTTTCATGCTGAGTTGGAAGTTGACTTCTTCTTCTAAATGCGTGCGATTCTCGTTGAAAAACATATTCAAATCGTATTCATTCAATTCATTAGATTCGAAATTGATAATAGTTAAAGACTCATTAAGAGCATTCATGCGATTATTAGTGCGAGATCTTTTAGTAGGGGGTGCATTAGGTGAGGTGCTTTTTCGTTTTTGTGCATGCTGATGCACGGTGCGTTTATGTGATATTAAATTTTTTTTGTTAGTGAAACTTTCGTTGCATTCATCACATGGATGATTGATGAGAGCTTTTTTATGAATTTTTTTATGAATTTTTTGATGATCAACCATTTCATCCTTTCGAAAAAAACTTTTGCCACAAGTCTCACACACATATTGTTTTTCACCAGTATGAATTTTCATATGCCTTTTTAAAGCATCTGTTCTCGTGAATGTCTTTTGACATGTTGGGCAAATCTGTAAAAGATAAAAAAGCCATACTTTAGTTTGCTGAATAATAATAATAAAAAATTAACTATTTTTGAACCCATTTAAAAAAAATCCCCCTTAAAATTTAAACAATTTTTTTTAAAACTAATAATATCATTAGTTACATTTAAAAAACCCCTTCTCTTTAAACACTTTCTTAATAGACTCTTAAAAATAGGAAAATCACTTAATTATTTTAATATTACAAAGATTTTTTTTTCCCACTCATGAAACAAAAAAAAAAAAAAAAAAAAAAAAAAAAATCAATCTAACCTTTCTAAAATAATTTACTAATTTTCATGCAGTTGAAAAAGTTTAGTATGCCAATTGAAATGTTCAAAGAATTAATTTTCATTACATTAAGTTTGAAAAAAAAAAAAAAAAGAAACACACTTAACTTTAAAAAATGAAATGCTTGCTTGAAAAAAAAAAAAAAAAAAAAAAAAAAAAATCTCTATTACTTGAAATCATCACATAACAAATTCATGAATAGGCTTAAATCTTACAGAATTTTTAAATTCTTATATACTAAACTTTTTTCAAACATTCTAAAATAAAAATAAAAAATTAAACAATAAAATCTCACCTTGGATGACTTCGATAATCCTCCTGGATTATCAAGTGTGCTTGTTGAAGCCAAAAGTCCCATGGCTTCCCGTGATGTGGAAGGTCCCGGGACGGTCAAAAGGTGTTGCAATATTGATGAGCGCTCCTTTTGTGGAGAAAATTCAGGGGTGTCCCACACTGGCTCACTGGTGAAAAAATCAGCAGGTAAGTTTTCCCCCATATCATCATAAGAAGGAGAACACTCATTTGGCTGAAAAAAAAAAAAATAACATCACATGAGTTTCTTGATAAATTTTACCTTCAAAACAATCAAAGCAAATTTATATTCAAAAAAAAATTTTAAACCATTAAAACTTTAAGTTAACCATTTGAATTAACATTAAAAAATAATCTAAGTTAAAACACCTATAAGTTAACCATTTAAAATAATCTAGTTTTAAACGATTCATTAAAACAAAGACTTAATACACACCTTGGAAAATTCAAGTGGGGGTTGAGCAGATGTGGATGCATAATGTCGGTTTTCAGCAACTTCCAATGTTCTGATAAGCTGGCTATCAGTTATCTCTGATAACCGCTAAAACAAACAAAAAAAAAGTTTTTACAACATTTCCTATTTTTTTTTTTTTTAAAAAGTAACACTTAAGTGATCATATAAGAAATTTGTTGACTTTCTTTTAGTTAAAAGTTATTAAATTAAGAAAAAATGTTAAATTAATATTAAAGTTTAGTTGCGTTAGTTTAAAACCAAACCTTAGATTGTAAAATTTTTATTGAAGTAACATATATTTATGAAAATAATTACTTAAAAAAATAAAGTTTTAAATCAAACTATTATATTCTTCAATTTAAATACGTTAATCGCTAACCATTAAAACATAATAATAATAAATTCATTTTTACAAATATATATTAAAAAAAAATACCTTCAATGATTCCTTCATTTTGCTTTTTCGTTTCCTTTCGTTTTGAAAGGTTGCCTCAATCACCTTCAGTTTTTCAGGGGAAAAAGGGAAGGCCACTTCCCACTATGTGAAAAAAAAAAATAATAAATAAATAAAATAAATAAATAAAAAGTTTAACATTATCAACGACTATTCATAAGAATGACTCATCTTTTTGTTAAAACATCCCTTCACCATTTAAAATAAACTTTTATAAACGAAAATTCAATCAAATTATTCAATTTAAAATATTTTTCTGAAGCTTTTAAATAACATTTACTTTCTTTTCATTCAAAATGAATTATCATAATAGGTTATACATGACAAGTTAGTTGAAATGAATCTCTTACGTAATATTTTCAACACATATAAAAAATTAAGTCATTCAAAATCAAACGAGGTGCAAGTGTTTTGAATAAAGACATGTTAAGGATAACTTAACTTTAATAGGAAAAAATATCACATGTAATCATATTTAAGAATGAGGACATGTTAGATTATTTCTTCCTTAAATTAAGTTAAATAATTACTGTTGTAAAATTTAATTCCCTTTAATGAAAAATATATATATATATATATATCCTACTTTTTTTTTTCTCACAAATGCATTTAAAATAAAATAATGTTGCTATTAAGATCTGAACAGAAAAATAATATTCCAAAAGAAATTTTTTTTTTCAATTAACAGTTTATCAAGAAAATGAGTTCAACTTAAAATCAAATAAAAACTTGAATAAATATTTACAAAACATTAAAACATTCGTAAATCATTAACAAAAACAACCATGTTAAAATATACAATAGTAGACATTACAAAATAATCTTACTTGACTTTGGAAATCTGACGATGAAGAATTCATTTTTAAAGTATTCGTTTGAAAGTAGAAAAGCGCGAGTAAAAAATAAAACCGTCCTAACTTGTTAATTTCTAACACGAGAATAAATTCACATCTAACGCTTATCTGATTTATCTGATAAGGCGATCTTATCAAACCCATGACGTAACGGGAATTCCCGTTATCAATGAGTCATGGGTTTTTCCCGTGACGAGTACAACATTCTTAATTAAACTGTTACTAAATTAGATCTCTTATTAAGTTTAACATTCATAAAAAACAATAGAAAAACCATAACAAATATTCTTTTTGAATAAAATGGATTCATTTGAGTGTCATATTGAATAAATAGAAAAAAGTATTAACTAATTTTGCTGAATTTTAAGGAAGGTTTTCTAACGTGTTTATAAACTCTGAAGCAATATAATTATTTTAGATTCTTTACAAATAAAACATTTTTCTTCCGCTTTATGAAAAATAAATAAGTTTCTCAATATAACTTTAAAGATGTTTAGGTATTTGAAGAGTTTCATTTAGATATATTCTTTTAAAAATATAAATTAATTATAAGTTTTTAAGTGAAATTCCTTATTAAAATGAACTGTAATACATATAAAAGCAATAATATGAATCTCTTTTCAAACATATTAAATCTTAACTGTTTTCTCTAACGAAAAAAAAAGTATATATTTGATTATATAAATAATATACTAATCCTTTAAATAAATTTCACAATCAATAAATAAAAACTGTTTTAAATAATTAGTTTTAAAAACATGTAAAAGCAATAATATGAATCTCTTTTCAAACATATTAAATCTTAACTGTTTTCTCTAACGAAAAAAAAAAGTATATATTTGAATATATAAATAATATACTAATCCTTTAAATAAATTTCACAATCAATAAATGAAAACTGTTTTAAATAATTAGTTTTAAAAACATGTAAAAGCAATAATATGAATCTCTTTTCAAACATATTAAATCTTAACTGTTTTCTCTAATGAAAAAAAAAAGTATATATTTGGATATATAAATAATATACTAATCCTTTAAATAAATTTTCACATTCAATAAATAAAAACTGTTTTAAATATTTAGTTTTAAAAACACGTAAAAGCAATAATATGAATCTCTTTTCAAACATATTAAATCTTAACTGTTTTCTCTTACGAAAAAAAAAAAAGTATAGATTTGAATATATAAATAATATACTAATCCTTTAAATAAATTTTCACATTTAATTAAACTATTCAAATAAAAAAAAAAAACTTACTTCATCATCATCTGAAAAGGTGTTTGAAGACATCGCTTGACTATAATCCATGAAGAAATAATCCAAAAGTAATTAGGGCACTCACGCACTAAGACACTTCACAAGCGAAAAAAAAATATCAACTGAAGTCGATTTCTCCTTGCTGTCCCTTTTTATCACAAGAGCTGATTCATCTTATCTGATAAGGGGTTTTTCCAAAGAGTGAATCACTTGATAAGATGATATGACTCGATTTCTCATCAACAATAAGAAAACTAATTTTCAAAGGACTTAATTACAAATTAATCTTAATGAATGGAATTTTTAATTGTAATTATGAAGCTTAAAAATAAAATTATCTTTCTTTTTTTCTTTTTTTCTTTTTTTTTCAATTAAGTGTTATGCATAAAATGTTCATTTTGTAAACTTTCTTTTATTGATTGCTTTAAATAAGTAAAAGCATGTAAAATCTTCATAAGTAATTAAAATCATAATCATTAATTAATTAGTTGATTATAAAAAACAAAGTCTTCATGGGTTAATAAAGTCATACATGATTAATAATAATTAATTCTTTGATTATAAAAAAGGGTTTTAATAGCTGATTAACACTAATTCACTTAATGAATATAAAACTATTCATGAGAAAATTTTAATTACTTTACACTTAAATTATGCAAACTGAGAATTTTTTTTTTTTTTCACACTAGTGATTAATTTTTTTTTTCAAATCTTTCATTTAACGTTATTTGTTATACTTTCTCATAAAATTATTATTACTTCTCTTATGTTTCAAAAATGTAGTATAAGCTGAAAGGGAAAATTAAAATAAAACAGAGACAGGTTTAAGGAAAAATAACAAACATTTTATTAAATCTATTTGATAGTACATAATGTTTCTTGCTTATTTACAAAGATTGTTTCTAAGTAATTTTTATAAAAGTCTGATTTTAAAGCAGCGAAAAATGCATGTGTGAAATGACATGTACATTCTGATGTTACATTTTTTACAAATTGGTAGACATTAAAGTTCAAAAGGGCACTGTCTTTATGCAAGAGATATTTTTCTCTTAAACCAATTGTTAAACATGAGTGATCCAATTGTGAATTTTGTCCTATTCGACAGCCAAAACACTCAAAGACACGATCCAATGATCGTTCAATTTCAGAGTTTAAACAGGATAAAAAGTTTTTCTTGGCACAATCAGAGTCTATATGGGAATGGATACATTTTCCCGATTTTCGCAGGATTGAAATAGGTATCACTCGTGTAAGAAGCATATCGATGAAACAGTCTGTAATTTCAGAACAAAATTCAGTGAGTTTTAAAAATTGATCTCGTGATAATCGAATTCCATTGGGTTTGAAATGAAAATTCTTATCATCCGTTTTGAATATCTGTTGAAGAAGACAAAAGTCTTCATCGACAAAGGCTAGAATGAGTTGATTATTATAAACCAAAGACTTTTTCACAGAATAAAAGTGGAACTTTGTCACATGTTGTTGGAAATGATCGAACGTCGTTGAGGTCATCACAACCCCATTTTTTGTTGGGTAGAGTTTACCGAAAGCACCTTCTTTGAAATTTCGAATATGCAATTTCAAGTTACAGTTTTTATCCATTTCAATTTGTGCTAAAGTACACCATTCTAAATTCCAAGATGTTGAATAATAACTTTCCTTGAAAGTTCGGGTAAACCACTCGTCTTTATGCGAATCATCAAGTTCAGGTCTGTTCATCGGCGAGCAGTGAATAGATTCATCATCATCATCATCAGAAATAGAAAACAAGTCTAAATTTAATGCAGGATCCTTCGAGAAAGAAGCAAAATCTAGTCTTGGTTTTTTCAAATCCAGGGGGTGTGACACTAAATGTCGAAAGGTAAGACTAATTCGAACACCTTTTATGTGAGATTCTGCTCCAATCCCATGTGTGAACAGTTCATTGCTGGGTGGATTCATATTATAAAGAGAGCCATGTTCTAATTTTATAAAGGTGGAAGGCACATTCGGTCTTTTGAATTCGATAGTTCTCTGTGCACCAAAACTCAGTACTGAAACAGGGAAGACAGCATTCAAGCAGGATTCATCATCTTTGTGGTGACTAATGCCAGTCGATCCATCTTGGTAGAAATTAAGTAACACATAGTTGAACGTGCAGGCAGTTTCTTTTTCCACTTTGTCACGCAATTCTATCATCAGGGGAGTCCATGGAATACCGGGCACACTGGTTCCACTGAAGGCATAGCTGGTATTGGCATCTCCATAGGCTAAGATCAGACGTTTAGGCTTAACATCTTTTCCAAACAGACGAAAAGTAGGTCTGAAGAAGGGTAATGTCCGCAACTCAGACAAATAACGATCCGCATGAGGTTTCTCGATGAAATCATTGATGTACTCCACATTTAATCCATTATCCGTAAAGTGAATGGAAGGCATTTTGAAGACAGCAGCAGCAGCAACAGAACGTATCCAACTAAAACAGCTTAACTCCAGCGAAAAGAATGAACACTAATGAGCTGCTCAGGGCTTTATACTTGTAATTATCGCTTAATCTTATCAGCTGATAAGATGAGGTCACGTGGTATGATATCACTGATGACGTTGAATCAAGATATCCCGAATGACATAAGGCAACCTCAATCACGTGATTTGATAACACTCATGACGAAAGGGGGAAACCCTAGTGATAAGAACTTAGATGATTTTTTTCCATTTCTAGTCAAGTCACTGTGAAGGAAGCAAGTGTTTCAGGTAAGTATGTCTTAATTCATTTTTTTTTTCATTTCATTTCTTAATTAAATTGTATATTTTATTCCCATTATTTTTTTTTTTCATAAATCTTAATTAACCTCCCATTTAAAGTAAAACACACACACACACATTTGAAGAAATAAAGACACAGAAATAAAACGAAATCTATTTATTAAAACGATTTAAACAATACACTTTTAAAAGTTTCTACATTCAAATGACCTAAAAAGTGGTCACTAACAGAATCTACATTCTTTAAAAACATGGACAGGACATCATCGAAATTTACAAGCATTAAAATCATGTCCCCTAACTGTTGAAATTTTTCTCGATTGTTTAACATAAAACAGGAATGTAAACTCACACTAGGATGTCTAAAAACACAACCAGTACATTCAAAAATTTGATTAAATATATTCACAATAGAATTCTCGATACAATAAATCAATTTAGACCACAAGACATATTCATTTTCTTGAGAACCTCGTTCACAATTTTGCTTTAATAAAGCAGGTAAATGTTTTTCATACATATGACGAATCAATTTCTGATTCAATGAATAGGCTTTTTCTTTCAACTGTTCAAGTTGAGCATTGTTTAATTGGATGAGAGATTCATTTTTTAACATTTTCGAACACATAACAGACTGATCCTCATTCAAAACTAAAAGTTTATTATTGGCGATAAACGATGAACTCGTATATTTCAAATTAAACGCAAATATTTTATACTGGAATTCATACCAAGTGCGAATGTCTAGTTCGATTCCATTCTGAGTTGGAATTCCTTCACTCGAAAATTCTCTAATTTGAACAGAGTATTGAGCATTCTGTAATTGCAATCCTAAAAATATATGGTTTTCAAGTTCTTTTCGAAAAATATAATTTTCAACTTTCACAATTGGAGTTTGAATGATATTTTGTTGATCAGACACAACGATGAAAGGTTCCTCTGTTAACTTTTGATCAGGAGTAGATTTCTGAAAGTTGAAGTCAATGAAAAATTCATTCATCAAATCTTGAGTAGCTTTACAGCAGGAATTAGGAAATGATGTTTCTTCATCAAGGGAATTAATAGGTTCCACATCGTCAGAAGCAGGATACAGCGTAACATTTTCCAAATTGAATCTTGACTCGTCCATTAAAGGTTGACACTCGAAGGGGGACAGAATTTTCTACAAATCCTTCTAACATCAAGCGTCAGCAGAAAACTGAATAAATTGCGAAGAACATTCACTCAAAAAGGAGTCTGATAATTAACAAGTCCAATCACATTCTTGAAAAACGATGACGTCATGGATTAGTCATAGGAAGCACACACCCGCTGCAGTAAATTACACAAGCGGTTAATTAACACACTTCGCTGATAATCTTTTTGTTGATTCCGTCTAACAGTTTTTCTGCGAAGCGTAGACTTATGAATTTTTTGATGTTTTAAAAATTCTGCTTTTCTTGAGAAAATTTCGTGACACACCTCACACGTTTTCGAATGGATCTTCACATGTCGACGTAAATCACTCTTTTGAATGAAACTTTTATCACAAGTCTCACATTTGAAAGTTTTCTCGTTCAGGTGAAACTTCATATGTCTAACATACATAAACTTCCGAAGAAAGGTTTTGTTGCAGGTTTCACAAACGAAAACCGGTTTCTCTTCTTTTATTAAAAGTTCTGATGAAGAGGGCTTCATATCCAAAACAGGTTCCATTTCTTGTTTTACCTCGACAGCGGAAACTTGACTCATATTTATTTATTAAACAGATATCTTTACTGTGCAACAGCAAAACTTCGACTAACGAAAAAATTATTTCAAACATATATATATCAAAAAATTACTGCGCACGTGATAACGAAATCATTCGTGATTCGTTAAAAAAAAATAAGCGAACAGGATTGGTTACGAAAAAATCCACCGAACACTTCTGAAAATAGTCTTTCAAAGGCATGAAGTCGTGGCTGAATCGGTAAGTGAAAAATCTATTATTCAACCACGACTTCATTTTATAAGATCAAACCCCGGCTAAATTTTTCGAAAATAAATTAGGCATTTTTAAAAATCACCACCAGATGGCAGCACCAAAAAAAAAAATTTTTAAGTCCCCGCATTCAAATTTAAAAAACACCATCGTACTATAGTACGCCGAAAAAAATTCTAACTCCCTAAAATTCCCGCTTAAAATTAAAAAAAAAAAAAAATTCTTATCTAAAACACACTCATCCTATAAGATGACATCATCTTAACCTTGCGTGACGCCCGATGACCTTCACCCCACCCCCCTCTTAGACGACGAACACCGGATGACCTTCAACCCCTCTTAGAGGTCACCACCGTCCACCGGGGTGGGCTGGAACCCCCATTACTATACTACTTACCGTAATTAAGGCAATTTTTTTCAAGCGAATTGTCTTAAAATACGCAGACTGATCTTTCATGTAACTGTTTTTCAAAAATCGAATTTTTTGACGGTTTAACAGTCATATGACACCTTTTAAGACGAAATAACAATAAAAAAGCATTACTATGAAGTTTGTAAAAAGAACGCAAACGGAAATTAAAATGTCAATAGGGACCCTTTAGCTTAAAACTGAGCGGCGCTGAGTTTCTCTACAGCTCCTGCGCATATGAAAATTACGTGATACAGCGTCTTGTACTCAGGGCTTGTTACCTCAAATTACCCTGTAAGTCATTTTCAACGTTCATGAAGGCGACGTAGCAGAAAGACGAACGGCGAACTGTGTTAGCACTGAAATCTTCCTAAAAAAATAGTCTCTAAAGTAAAAGTTTTAAAAATAAAAAAGAGAAAAAGAAACTTGTATGTTTTACATCTCTCCCACTCCCCCTTCCCGAATTAGATGAATGACTGATTTATAAATATTTCAAAGTAACAAATATGATATAATTTTTTAAGTACAAAATTTTCAAGACTGTTCAGAGAGCATATAAAAAAGCAGAAATTTTGGTGAGGAGAAAATAGTAATTACTTAATAAGTTTGTTCTTTTTTTTTTTTTTCTTGCTACAAAGTATCAAATAAGACTAGCTTTAATTTAACTTTAATTGCTGATAAAAGCAAAGAGGTGGTGGATTTTTGCCAAGAGCAATTTTTTTTTTTTCCTAAGCAAAAATATACCGAAATACGGAAGGTTCTTTCCAAGAAAGTTAAAAAATATGAATAGAATAAATCCTTCTATAGTAAAAAAAAAAAACTAGCCTTAAAAGGAATGACTCCTAGAATGATGCTGATGTGTAAGATTTCCGGAAATAACGAATCCGGGCGGACCAGTCCTTCCATGAGTCGAATAGACCAATCCGGAAAGGGCTCCGTCTATGCATCGCTGTATGGGTTGCCATAAAGAGAGAAAGGTTACCATCGCCAACAATCACCAAGTTTGTCGCCAACTTGGCGATATATCGTCAAATTTGGCCACCAAAATTAGTCGCCAAAAGTGACGCCAACTTGGCGATAACTGTAATATTTCGCCAAATTTTTAATTTCTTTACAACACCAGTCGTGTGACACATGATTTGAAAGGTCTGGAACTGCTTATTCATATTATGGATGTCTTCTGTGTCACCCCCACACTCTGCTCCCCCCAGGGGGGCACATTTTTAATTTCTTTACAACACCAGTCGTGTGCACATCATTTGGAAGGTCTGCAACTGCTTATTCATATTATGGATGTCTTCTGTGTCACCCCCACACTCTGCTCCCCAGGGGAGCACATTTTTAATTTCTTTACAACACCAGTTGTGTGGCAAATCATTTGAGAGATCTGCAACTGCTTATTCATATAATGGATGTCTGGTGTGTCACCCCCCCCCATTCTGCCCCCCAGGGGGGCATATGTTTAATTTCTTTACAACACCAGTCGTGTGACACATCATTTGAAAGATCTGCAACTGCTTATTCATACCATGGGGTATTGGCGAGCGCAGCAAGCAGGGGTAGTCTACATCTTGGAATCGCGAAGCGATTACGCGGGGGGTTGGCGAGCGTAGCGAGCGGGGGGGGGGAGCCCTCCTAGTTAAGAAAAAAAAACTACGCCTTTTGGAAAAAAATGTTTGCTCTAATACTTATGTTTGTTATGCGAATTGATAAAAATTAATGAATTTAATTCGTGGGGAGTTGGGGGAAGGGGTACCTACCTTTTTTACTATTCTGATACTAAAAACAGGAAGCACGTGTACTTGTGTAAGAAAGTTATGAAATTTAAACGCATCGTAACTCGGTAAATTTTTATTGTAGAAGATGTAAATTTTTATTCTTTTTTCAAGAACTAGGAACCGTATAAAAATTTAAATTTCGTAACTTAAAATAATAATAACAATATTCTGTCAGTATGAAAAAAAATCCCTTCTAAGTTAAATGATTATTAATTTAAAAATCGAATTTATGAATTATTTCATAATAACTTCATAGTTAATAATATCTCATTCTAGAAGATAGTATTCAAATTTATTAATATTATTATTATTATTATACAGTAGAATAAATGCATTTTGATGATTAAATTAGGCTTTTATCAAAGACTGTTTACATTTTTTTAAGAAAAAAATGAGAATGTACTCGCAAAAGAGGAGAAAAGGAACGAAAGAAAAACAAAAAGAAAACAAAACAAAAACAAAAGAAAAAGTGGGAAAACTTTCTGCGGAGAAAACTAAATTTTATTGCATTTCCGAAACTTTGAATCTGTTAAATTTATTTTTAAAGGTTAGAAAGAAAAATTCTCAATAAGCATAATAGCAACCCGTTAGGTACAACAATTTCCCAAATAAGGGTCTTTTAAAAGTCCGATAATTAAACACATAATGTGTATGCAACTGTCTCTGATGCCTTCCTAGTCTACCACTGTTCTGTATGTTAACTAAATAAAAAAATAAGTGTCTCAACTCAAAATAAATTAGTTGTAATATATACTTATATATGTTGTAATATAGTTATAAAATAAGTACTAATGATAATCTTATTGCAAAATCAAAATTGAAGTCCTGAATCTCCCCAAAACGTGTATGATTTTAGCTCATTTTGGGTTGAAATGTATCAAATGCAGACACTTCTTTCTTTTTAACCAATTTTGGATCACAATCTGCTGTTTATTAATTTGGAACATTTCTACGTTCAAAAATATTATAAACTGAATTGGGTAATTTTTAACTTTATTTATTTTTTTAGGTACAGACAATATAATTTTGCACTTTAAAAATATCCGTTAAATTTATGGCAAAAATTGCTGGCAACAATGTTGTCAGCAGTTTTTGCCATACAAATTGCAGTAAAATTAGATGCAATAAAAAAATTACGTCTAATTTTACTGAAATTTTTATGGCAAAAAACTGCTGGCAGCAATGTTGCCAGCAGTTTTGCCGTAAAAATTGCAGTAAAATTAGATATAATAAATAGCTACATCTAATTTTACTGCAATTTTTATGCCAAAAATTGCTGGCAACATTGCTGCCAGCAGTTTTTGCCGTAAATTTAACGGATTTTTTTTTTTTTTTTTTTTTTTTTTTTCTAAGAGGATGCTACCTTATTTTGTTATCCAGGTATGTGGTATGTAGGATCTTTTGAAAATTCTTATTTCTTTTATCATAGTTTTTTTTTTTTCAATTAAAAATACATTCTTTTCTGTCAAAAAATATATATTTTGAAAAAGTTTTTTTTTTATATATATATACTATAAAGAAAAAGATTTATTAACCATTTGTCTGGTTTTAAATGTTCTTTTTCTTAAAATTTTTGCAGTGCACACTTACAATTTTTTTTAACTTTCGGGTAATTATTAAGCTGGGGGGGGGGGGGGAGAGACAATATTGGTGAGAACAATCATCCCGCGTCTAATTTGAGCAAATCAGGTATATGGTTAACTAGTTAAAGTACTCGGCGTTATCCGGAATATTAAGAATATTTGTTTTGAAAAATCAATGATTGCGTGTTAATTTACGTAATTTTCACTTTTAGGTAGCTTTTATTACAAAAAGTAAAAAGCTACCTATTGCAGCCGTACGGAGGAAAGCACTTTCGGAAAACTTTGATATATTTTCACCGATCATGACCCCCAGACCTCAAAACCACCCTCCGTTCAAATGTTGACATATACGGGTGATTCTCAAAATAGGAGACTTTTTCAAAAGTGAAATCTTAAAAAAATTACTGTTAGCAAAATTTCTGAAAAAAAATAGGTGTTGTTAACTTTATACTTTATATGTAGTCAGCAGAGCTAAATATTTAAAAATTAACTTAAAAAAATAATTAGTATTTTTTGAGCCATGCTAATGACAAAACGAATTGCATGGAATAAATATATTAAGAAATTTTTATTTTCTTCCTGTTTAAATATTTTTTTCTATATTTATTAGCCTTTCTTTTCAGCAAATGGTTTCCATTTTTACATATATACATATAAGGAGAATAAAAACATTACCAAAGAGCAAACTTTGATTACATGAGCAACATTCTGACATTAACAATGTAAGAAGCTGTCTTAGTGATTTTCTGACAGATTTAATGCATATTTTAGGGATAATAAATGTAATACCTAAATTTATATGTAAAATTAAACTTTATAAAGGATACAATATAAGCACTGGTTACATTTATGCACATAGGAGTATTTAGCATAGACAGAAAAACCATGCTAATGACACTGATATTTGTCCATGCTAATGACAAATTTTAATTTAAATAAGATTATGAGCCATAATATAATCACAATGCAATAGTCCTTTCTGGGGCTTTTTAACACACAAAAGTCTTATGCAAATAAGTAAAATAAAAATTTTAATTATAAAATAAACATGAAAATTATTATCCATTCTAATGACATACAATTGATGTACGCCCCTAATATTCAACTTCTATTTAAAATACAATACATGCTTCTATTTTCAGGCTGGGATAAAATGGCTACTTGTTGCCATGGAGAAACTTTATATTTTCAAACTATTGTCATATGTGAAAATGAAATTTTGATTAATAACCAGCTGTTATAGTATGACCTTGTTTTGAAAATAGAATATGGAGGACAAACTTTAATTCTTTTTTTATATATTATAATTTTATTTTTAAAAAGAAATTTATTTGATAAATCCTCTCCTTGATTAATTTAAAGAAAGAATAACATTTGTTTTATTTTATAAACATGATATTAACTCTTGAAAAATGCTAGTATACACAAGGCACAGCTGCTGTGGACATCCATGCTAATGACATTTTGAACATTTATTCTGTTATTTTAAGGTGTTTTTAACTAAAAAGAGAATAATTCTTGAGTGCAAATAATGAATAATATTAAGACAAACATATCTAAATATAAAAACATGACAGAAAACCTCTCAATTTTTTTTTGTATGCCGAAAGACATAAATTGTCCCCTATTTTGAGAATCACCCATACATATATATATATATATATATATATATATATATATATACTGTTACAATTGGTTGCAATACTTATAATAATGTTGCTAACAAACTTCTATTAGTAATTCTTAATCAAATATATAATATTACAAAAAAAAAGTGATAATACACATTGCATAAAAAATAGTTATGAACTGGTCCATATTATGAAAAATATTAAATGTATAAAAAATATCACTACTTATGATTTTAAAGATTTTTTTAATAATATCGATTTATCGGATTTACATAATATCATAAATGAGCTTTTTAAAAAATATCAACACGAGTTGGATATATCACATAATATCGATTCTGATTATTTTCATACCTTAACTAATTTCATCATCTATAATAATTTTATCATGCATGATAACAATATATATATTCAAAATGTTGGTATACCACAAGGTGGTAGTACATCTAGTGTATTATCTGACTTATATTACTATGAACGTCATTATTTAAATAATAAAATACATTTATATCGATATATAGATGATGTAATTTTAATTGATACTGATAACACCTGTATATCTCAATTCCCTGTTGATTATCCTTCTAATCTAGAACTTTAAAAAAACCTACTTTTTAATAATACAATCAATTTCTTAGATATTAAAATTATATTAAAAGAGAACAAATTTATAACTGATACTTATGACAAAAGGAAAGAATTTAATTTTAAAGTTAATACCTTTGCCAATTTTAAATCATGTCTTCATAATTCTGTATATCGTAATATAACACTTAATCATTTATATAGAATAAAATGTCTATGTTCTTCCCATTTAATTAATACTAATATTAAAAAGCTTGTATATGATGCTATAAATAATGGTTATCCTAAAAAATTCATATATTCTTTAATTTATAATTAGATATTACATGATCTTATAATTAATTCTTTGCGTAAAAAATGTATAAAAAAATTATAAAACATAAAAATAATAATAAAAAATTAAAAATGTTAAAAAGTGATATAAAATATATATATATAGGTTGTTTGGGTGGGTAGATGTTAGAGTACGGAGGAGGGTGGTGTTGTCTGGATAAATACGCAAAGATTAATTATTTAAAAAAAATTATATGATATATAATTCAGAGTGGGTTATTTATTTTAACATAATTTTTAAACTGTTTAATTGACACCAATATATGGCTATTTGTCTAGATATATCTATAGTTAAATAGCTAATAAATGTTACTGATTAAAGTAACAAAATGGTATTTTAAGTTATATGTTAATATGAATGTTATCTCTTAATTCTAATTTTAATTATTTTATTAATTTAATTTATGTTAATATCGATTATTAATTATTTTCTCCGGTTCAATTATATTTCCATTCAGCTTTATCTTTTTTGTTTGTTATGGATAACTATTATTTTTACTTACTTTCAACTCCTTTTTTGTAAAATATCTTTGTTCCTTGTTTAATAATTTGGTTTTTGTGTGCTGGTAGCCCCAAATACGTATTATTTTGCTATTTCATGGCTAATACGTGGATGAAACCGCACACTTCATTTGTAGTTCCAGAGCATTTGGGACCTGATGATTCTGCTTTTTGGGCTACAAATTCCATTTGCATTCATTTTATTTATTTATTTTTTCAGATTTACTCGTTACACTATTTTTTTTTTATTTTATTATAATTCAATTCAATTCTAATTCTTCGTTTTGGTTTATTGTTTTATTGATAAAATCCATTGGTGAATCTTGTCTACTTTTAATGGTATTATATAAATATATATATATATATATGATTTTCGTCAGGCTGTAACTAACGTATTTATGAACCGATTTGAATGAAACTTGGTATGTACATAGTACATACAAATGTCTCGAGCGAATTTGTAGGCCAGCATCATCCGCCATTTTGTTTCAAATTGGCGGCCATTTTAGTTTTTTTTAATTTAAAATTTAAAATTAAATGCGAAAAAATTAAAATTTGAAAAATATTTTTATTTTACGTATTAGAACTTAAAACAATGATTC
This sequence comes from Maratus speculifer, assembly GCA_964019185.1. Lineage (NCBI taxonomy): Eukaryota > Metazoa > Arthropoda > Arachnida > Araneae > Salticidae > Maratus > Maratus speculifer. Next base: position 420,364,498 of record OZ025289.1, on the reverse strand, counting down.
TAGAACACTTTTTATTTTGTTTATATCTTAAAAAATGATTGAGTTATAGCACTTTGAATTTTTCTTATGGCTGACATTTTGAAACGATCTGATTTTTGTCACGTGATAACACGCATATTTATGAATCGATTTGGATGTAACTTGGTGTGTGCATAGTATATACTGAGGCCTGAATCGAGATTGTTACCCAGTTCCATCCGCCATCATGTTTCAAAATGGCGGCCATTTAAATTTTTTTTAATTTAAAATTTAAAATTAGGCACAAGAAAGTGAGAAATTGAAAAGAATTTTTCTTTTATGCATTTGACCTTGATACAAAGATTCCAGAGCATTTTTTGGTTCGTCTGTATCTTAAAATACGGCTGAGTTATAGCACTTTTAATTTCTAGTGTGGTTCACATCCTGAAATGATCTGATTTTCGTCACGTGATAACACACGTATTTATAAATCGATTTGGATGAAACTTAGCGCGTAGATAGAACATACCAATGTCTGGACCGAGTTCGTTGGCCAGTTCCATTCGCCATCTTGTTTCAAAATGGCGCAATATAAAATTATTTTAAATTTTTAAAATTTTAAAATTAGGTGCAAAAAAGTAAGATATTGAAAAAAAATTCTTTTGTGAGTTTGACATTGATACAAAGATTCCAGAGCATTTTTTGTTTCATCTATATCTTGAAAAGTGGCTGAGTTATAGCACTTTCAATTTCCAGTGTGGTTGACATTTTGAAACGGACTGAAATTTGTCACGCGATGATGCGCATATTTATAAACTGATTTGGATACAACTCCCTGTGCACATAGTACATACCAATGCCTTGACCGCGTTCACTGCCAACTTCATCCGTAATCTTGTTTCAAAATGGCAGCCATTTAAGTTTGTCAAAAATCTTTTACATGTATAATGATGGAAAAACAAAAAATTAGAAATTGAAAAAAGGTTCTTTTTAAAGTATTTATGTATTTTTTTTCTTTGTCTTTACCTTAAAAAACGCCTAAGACTGCCTTAAAAAACGAAGTTTGAATTTCTAAAGTGGGTGACATTTTTTAAAAAATCAATTTGCGCGCGACAGTAGTCGTATATATTAATCGATTTCAATATGAATGTGCATGTGCACATGAATTAAGATTTCGGCCAAGCTCATTGGTTTGTATTATCCATCATGTTGCTTTTTAAAGTGGCATACACTTCATGATATCATGGAATTTGGCGACTCTCTAAATAGCTTAAAATAAAACCAGGTTGAATAAAAGATGACTAATTTCTAAAAATTCCTATTAATATTCAGTATTGACAAAAACTAGTATTCAATCTTATAAAATCGGCTTCCACTAATTTGAGCTTTGTATGTTTGAATAATACAACTGAATTTAAAATAAATAAATAAGTACATGAAAGCTACCTCTTCCTCCCGGCACTGCCGGAAGGACTTTTTTTTCCATTTAATCCGGATGATATATTACCTATTTACTCAGTAAATATAATATGTAATGTGGATTTAAACCGATATTAAAACTTTTTCATTAAAAGTTGTTTCCGAGTATTTGTTTTTTAATTTTTTTTTTTTTTTTTTTCATGATTAAAAAAAATGGCAAATACAAAAATTCTATGAATTTTATTTTTCTAAAAATCTGAAATCTTTACTTCAGTTCTTCACTAAGAATGAACTTTAGGGACCTAAACTTTTGTGAAAATTCTAATATACACATGCACACACGTAAATATATATAGGATAGAATTTAAAAGGGGGAAAACAAATTTAGAGAATATCAAACTGGTAAAAAATGACAATATTTCCATTATCGTGTTTTATCATGCTTCAATATGATTTTCAAACTCATTGACGCTTTATGTCCACGGCTGACATTCATTACATTTCAAATATGGCGTAATATTCACTTCTTTTTAAATTCTTCAAACTGCTTATTTCATTTTCATTTTTCATGTGGAAATCTTGCAGTAGAAAAATTAATGTTGTGGTAAGCGTTTTACTGTGGATTTTTAATTGTTGGCTGCTCCTATGGCAAAAAATGTTTAAGTTTGATAGGAAATTGCTGTTGATTTTTTATTAATTAAAAATTAACTATAAATTATTTTGATTCTGGATTACTTCAGTTGGCTCGGCCATGTTTTAATACGTTACATTTCACAATTCTGGTTTCCAAACACTGGATTTGTATAAAATTACAGAGAGTCAGACAAATTTTCATTTCTATATATCAAATTATCACAAATTAAAAATATATATATATATATATGTTTTTTTTTTCTTTGCTTTTTATTTTTCTATTTCAATCAGCTTTCAGATAGAGAATAAATTATAATCGAAATTATAAGGATTCTATTGAAATTCCAATTTTCATTTTTGAAATTCTTACATACCAATAGTTTACTTATGTATACGTTTACCAATGTATTTATTTACTTTTTCACTTTTTCATTAATTGTTTTAATATTTTTTCAATAAAGAGCAATGACCCTAAACTATGTAGAATCAAAGTGGTTCAAGTCCATATAACATTATCCAACAGAAATATCTGGAGACTTAAAGTTAATAGGCTCAACTGCTTTTCATTTGAAATTGAAGAAGACTGGAGGACCATTTGTTGCTCACATTTTTCAACCTTCGACTTTTCACGCATCGAATAAATTCTTTTCTGTAGAGCAAGAATTCATCTCAAATTCAGCTGTACGAAAAAACTGACTTTTTAAATTTTGGTTCTGAACTCCTCGTGTATTTATATTTTAAAGGCCAAACGTATCTGTGCGTAACGCATGCATCATTTTGTGAATGGCAACACTTTCCCATGCAATTTCGGTTTTGCGATTTTCGTTACTGCAAATTTTACACTTCTAAACATCACACATTTTAAATTTTTACACAATCGTATAGAGAAAAAAATTTACCTTTAAATGCAATTTGTTTGAAAGCTGTATCTCAATTTGTTTTTAAGATATTAATTTTTTTATAGTTTTTAACATCAATTTCGTAGTTGTAGCAACAGAAACACTCTATTTTCTCTTAAAATTGAAAAAAAAAATAGAAATTTAAATCGTATATTTTGTCAAAAATATCGTCTGTTATAAAATTCGATGATTCCGGTTTTAGTTTGTTTTTATCCATCAACTAAATGACTTCAAGCTTTCAGTTAAAGTGATTTTAAAATGATCAAATTAAAATGCCCTTTTTTTTAAACGTGGTGAATACGGATATTAAAAGTGCGTGTGTAAATTTTGAGAAGATGAAAATGATGACGGATTTTGATTTCGCGTGAAATTCTATGATCGTGTCAATTTGGAATAAATTTTGTTTTTTTTCATTCGCATTTATGCCAAACTTAAGAGCCTCAATTGATAACTGATCTTTATTATATTTTACTGATTACATATGCGATTACAGTTTAATTTTAAAATTTGGACAACTGAGTTTTATAGTATTTTGTTAATTTTAGCTTAAAACAATATTTGTTTGAGAGTTTGACTGACCAATATAAGGCGTATTTTTTATAATATTTGTTTGAGAGTTAGACTGATCAATATAAGATGCATTTTTTTACTGTAGCTAATTTTGTAGATTTATTATAAATGAATGAAACAGCTCCTTCTTAAACAGTTCCTTTCGTCGAATTTCGACGGGTATTACCTCGTTCTTATAAATGCTATACGTTAATTCTTACTAAAAAATATGTTACATTTTTGTACATTAAGTATAACATACACGATATGTTTTTCTAAGTATTCTATCCTAAATACTTATCAGAGCTATTGAAAAATAAATTATTCTATGAATCATTTTTTTATCTTTTTTATTTATTTATTACTATTGTTATTATTATTATTAAATTGTTGTTCAGGTGAATTATTTATCAATCAGATTATTTTTCTTAAAAATAATTCAGGTGTAATACCTCTTCCATAGTTTACTGGATTTCCTTTATCTACGTTGCATTCAGCCACTGTTTTAAATAAAAATAATAATAACAATAATATTTTTTTCTTCATTTATTATTACAATTAACGTTCAAATAGAAAATAAATTCTAATCGAAATTAAAACTGAATTAAAAAGATTCTATTGAAAACCCAATTTTTCTGTTTCAAATTGTTACATACCAACAGTTTACTTATATATAAGTTTGTTAAAAAATGATCAATTGTAATTAATCTTCCAAAGTTTATTGGAGTTCCTTTCTTGCGGTTCATTCTGTGGTATTGTTTTAAATAAAAGCCCATATAACATGAACAAATGGTTGATCCGAGATAATATTTTGTTGGTAGGGGTGTCGTCCAGATATTTCAAATGTCGCAGCATTTAAAATTAAAGCCAGGGGTTCTGGGTTCGAGTACCGGCCTGGATAGATTTTCGCTCAGATGGGGAAATGGCGACTCATTTGTTTGCATTTTGTTTATCGCATTTTTTCGACTCATCATACACAGAACTGAAAGTGATAATTATGATTCATTCTGTTTCATATTTGTTTCAGAAACAGACAAATAGTGCTGGTCTAATTTATTGAACTTAAAGACCATTTGATCTACCAAGATGAATTAAAGACTGATACTTACTGAATTTGAATACGTCTAAGAATATATTCAGAATAGTTGTTCAAAACTTCCATGGAAGTCAGGAATAGAAAACCAATTAATAATACTAGGAGCCTGGGTTGGAATGGAAATGTATAGCACTTGCTTTGATTTTATCACATTTAAAACAAAGCAATATAAATATTTTCAAATTTTCATTTTTAATGTTATTCACAATAAAATCCGAACTCAGTTAAAACGTGCCTGCTTAACCAAGCGTAGCTTCTAAATGGCGTGTCCTGTATATTTTCTTATTTAAGTCATGTCTGAGTCATTGTTTAATTTATTTATGTATTTATTTTTATTTATAGAAGGCAACAAAATTGATTCTCACACAGATAGGAAGTGCTAAACAAAGAAAAAAATTTCAGAAATCGGTGATATGCGTCTCATAGACCGAGAGGCGGCAGCACAGCTAATTACCTCATCGAGTTCCGGGTTGAAACTGTAGAATTAGTTAAAACTCAATTTGCACATTCAAATACAATCGGTCTCCAAGTCATATCTTGGTGGGAAAACACCTGAAAGCCCGATTTTATCGGTTGACTCATAGGTTTACAACAGACCCCTTGCATTGACGTCACAGCAACCGCTGATCTGGAGCCCAAACAAAACACCATAACTCTCCGTTTGCTGTTTAAAGCATGTGTGGTCTTTCTGTTTAACTTTGATTTTTCTTATTCTTTCATTATTTTTTATGTATTTAAAAAACTGAAGCGCAAATCACTATGTTTACAAGTGTGAAAACACCACATTTGCCTTATGTTTGGGCGCCAAATGAAGCATGTGACGTCACGTGTAAGGGGACTATTGCGCTTTCCTGCTTCCAATCCTCCATGTTTTCATACCATTGGGTGCAGGAAAACACAATGGTAAACCTATGAGTGAACCACTGAAATCGAGTCTGAAGGTCTTTTCCATAAAAATATGACTTGGCAAATCGATTGCCTTTTAATATGCAAATCGAGTTTTAACTAATTTTATAATTTCAATCATGAACTCGATAAGGTGATTGTCCGTACTGTGATATCCCAGTCTATCAGTAAACAAAATTCTATAAATCAGTCTTTTTATTGTTGTTGTTCTCAAGAATTTCGTCACAAAATATTAAAATAAATTCGTTTCGGTCTCTTGTCAATAATAATGATAAAATATCTCCATTAATAAGGAAATTTTTACATATGTTTTAACCTGTTGTTAATTATTGTAGTATTGGGTATATGAAAAACTAAGTTCCGTTGTTTTGGTTAAAATTACATGTTAAGTTGTGTTGTTATATGTCTATTCCATCTAAACGTCTAATGACAACAGATTGATCAACATTCAATACTTATGCCCAATCTTGTTGCGTTTGTGTGTTGCCTTCATCCAATAATGCTTGCAATTTCTACCTTCACGTTCCGCTTTTACAACATCGAATAAATCCTTCGGGCTCTGAATTTTTTCCTCTAATTTTGGTAAAAAATTACTTTTACGCTAACAAAATTAAAAGTAGCAATAGAAATCAAAGAAGTTGCGATTTGCTGAAATTTAACAAATGTGTTCTTTACTGAAATTTAACTAATGCAATTATTTTGCAAGTTTTTCATATAACAATAGTCTAAGGAAAAAAACTTTAAAATGTTTGGAAATTTTCGTATCACAGCTAGATTAAACGAGCATAAAATCTAGCACTATTTTTTTTATCTTTTATCATAAATTAGAAATTCGAAAAAGGAGTCTCTAAGAATAAAAAGCTAAACATATATTTGAATTTAAAAAATGCCAAAGGTTTGCTAATCATTAAAAAAAATTCTTATTATTATTATTAGTATTTAACGCTTAAATATAAGTGATTACACAAAAGTTATTATGATTATACATAGATATGAATATGAAGATTTTATGTATCTGTAAGACGTTGTTTATAATTTAAAACATTTTAAAAGTAAGAAACACATTTGTGACCGCCAATGCCAAAAGGGTTAAATATTTAAATCATCTTCTACAGATACTGTCGGAAAAATATATTCACCATAAATTTGTACAAGTAAATGATGACTTCCAGCAGCGCTTTTCTTTAAATTATATAAAAGTAAAAAAAAAAAATTAATAAGTAAATCAATAAATTATTTGGCACAAAACTATCAGTTTTAAATTGAATAAAAAAATGTGTTGTTTGCACTTTAATAAAATGCCATACCCTACGTTTTGCAGGTTATGATTGAGGAGACTTTTTAATGCATGTATTACCAGATTCACACATTACATATAACAACAGTTACGATGTCCATTAGAGAAACAGTATTTACTTTTGCATTTACCTATTAACCCTTTATCTACCGAATTACGAATTCATGAAAATTTCACGTTCTAAAGCATTTTATGTAAATTGTTTAAACTAAATTAAAAGTTATTTAGAATCATTTAATAATTTTTTGAAGGAATTTAGAAGGATTAATTAAATTTGAATTTACAGGGATTTTGTGCAATACCTATAACCCCACTCAAATCTTCTATTTTAAATTGTTTTCTTAGTATTTTGTAGAATTATAAAATGTACAGATATGATGTTCTTACAATATAGATGTAGAAATATTTCCGAATTGAAAATTCCGCATCCCCTCCCTCAGCGCCAAGAAAGCTGAAAAGATGCAAAGGCAAAAGAAATCATCATTTTAAAATTGTTTTTGTTTTGTGTAATCAATAATACTTTTGGAACAATATAAAGTAATGTATCTGTAACTCATTCTAAACAGTATTACAATTAAATGACGAATTAAAAGAATTTTATAATAAATAATTTTAATGGTACTTATAAGTATCGTCGGTAGATAAAGAGTTAAGGAGTCCTTTAAATATTCTATATGGCGTTGGCACTATTCATTTTTATCCCTCACCAATTCAAAGTGTATTTTTATCGTAATATTTTTTAATAACATTTTAGGCGAGCAGAATTAACAGTTTTGTTCCTAAACCCTTTAAGAAGCAAAGCACTTCTATTCTTAAAATGTTAAAATGATTAATCGACACCAGAATTTAAAAAGGAAATTATTTCAAAATTCATAAAAGATTATTTAATTATAATTAATGTTTCAATTAATTTTCAGCAATAAAATTACGCTTGAAATTATTGAATATTCAATATGTGACTATCACATTGCTTACAAGTCGTAAAATGAGAAATGACAAGCTGGGCATCGGCCTCGTAGCTTAAATGGTAGAGCACTTGGAGTGCTATTCCAAGGGTTCCGGGTTCGATCCCCTGCTTGGACATTTTATCTCTATGTTGGTTCTACGACTTGTAAGCAATGTGATTGTCACATATTAAATATTCATAAAAGATTTTCTATACACACATGATAAAATTGAAATTTTAATTTCAAAATTCTGGTGTCAATGGGACATTTTGCAATTAAAATTAAGTGGGATATATTTTATCCCACCGCCCTTCAATGGGTTAACTAAGCATTTCATAACGAAGGGAAAATATTTTCTGAAATATTTTATTTGGTTGATATTGAGAAGGATGTTATTAGAGATTTTGAAATCTCTATGGATAGAATGGAATTAATTAATTTCCATTTAGAATAGAAGTTTCGCGTAGCAATATGAAAAAGATCATATACAAGTTCTGGTATTCGTGCCATATTTTAAAAAATTCTTAAATTCTAATTCTAATTAAAAATCATATTTTTCAATCTTTATGTATATATGAATATATATGCAGAGTGTCCCAGAAATAATGGGACAAACTTTAAGGGGAAGTAGAGGTCATCACAAGGATTCAGATTTACATAGAACACATGGTCGGAAACACTTTCCTGGCGCAGTAGTGACGACACAAACCACATGAAAGAAAGGACATGAACAGGGAGAGAAAACATGTTTATTATTCTTAATGCTGCAAAAATTCCAAGATAAAACCGGAAAGTTGTGAGGAACTAGTTGTACGCATCGTTGCAGCTGCTGGGGAAGTTCAGGACATTCCTGGTGTTTTCTAGAGAACATCAGATCTTCTATGCACCATAGATACGCCTACATGCATCAAGACCCCGGGGTCCTAATTTCAAACACCTATTTTGATAACGATCGGTGTTTTTTAATGTTCTTTTTTCTTACTTTTTTGCTGTACTAAGGATAATAAAGATACTTTCTCTTCTTATTCGTGTCCTGTCCTTCTTGCATTTTGTGTCATCACTACCACGCCAAGAAGACGTTTCCGACCATGGATTCCTATAGAAATCTGAACCCTTGCGATGTCCCCTACTTCTCCTTAAAATTTGCCCCAACATTTCTCAACATTCATTCCCAACACCCTGTATATGTTTCGAAATAGAGCAACTACAAAATAAAAATTTTCTTTAAGGTAATAGTAATAATAATATCCTATAAAAAGTTTTTCAAAACAAAGAAAAATCTCATAAAAAAATTAATTCAAATATAATCTGGAAAACAAAAAAAAATTGCATTTGAGCAAATATATTATTTTCTCAATGTTTAGTGAATGTAATGTTGTTAAAACTTAAGATTTTTATTAAAATGTAGTTTTATGTCCAATTAACAAGTTTTTTTTCTATCTTTTGACATTTAATAAAGTATTGTTGATCAGTTAAGGTTTTTTTTAAATCTTTGATTTTCTTGTTGAATTACAGGGTTTTGAAGAACTCTTTTGATATCTGGAATCACAAAACTATTTTTATCTTTATATGCATGAAATTTTCAGATATTCTTAATCAGATTCTAAGAAAACTGGATTTTCCTTCTGCTATAAATTTAAAGTATATTTGATTGTAATGAAATCTCAACTGCTTCTCAACTTTATGGAGTTTTCATGCATTAAAAATTACATTAATTTTTTTTTCTGAAATATGTATTATTTGCATAGAAAAAAATTGCAAGCCATTTTATTGATGTAGAATATCTGAAAATTCAGCTCTTGTACAGATGTTAATTCAAATTAATTCAAATATAATCTGGAAATAAAAAAAACTTTACATTTGGGCAAATATATTATTTTCTCAATGTTTAGTGAATGTAATGTTGTTAAAACTTAAGATTTTTATTAAAATGTAGTTTTATGTCCAATTAATAAGTTTTTTTTCTATCTTTTGGCATTTGATAAAATATTGTTGATCAGTTAAGGGTTTTTTTTTTTTTTTTTTTTTTTTTTTTTTTTTTTTTTTTTTTTAAATTTTTGATTTTCTAGTTGAATTACATGGTTTTGAAGAACTCTTTTGATATCTGGAATCACAAAACTATTTTCATCTTTATATGCATGAAATTTTCAGATATTCTTAATCAGATTCTAAAAAAAACTGGATCTTCCTTCTGCTATAAATTTAAAGTATATTTGATTGTAATGAAATGTCAACTGCTTCTCAAATTTATGGAGTTTTCATGCATTAAAAATTACCTTAATTTTTTTCTGAAATATGTATAATTTGCATAGAAAAAAATTGCAAGCTATTTTATTGATGTAGAATATCTGAAAATTCAGCTCTTGTACAGATGTTAATTTTTCTATTTTTGTAAAATATATCTCTATCAAATTTGCATTTCAGATCAGTCTTCAGGTTCAAATCTGTCCACATTAAAATACTTTGATATGTAAAGGCTAACAAAATCGTGTAATCATTTTCAAGATGTTTATTGCATTACTAAAAAAATTACTTTTTCGTTTCTTTTCAGATGAAGAGGGCAATATAATAAGAGACCAGATTAAAAGATGAATCCTATGGAAAACAACTGATATTGATGTTCATTTTTCTCGGAAATTACTGAAGCTATTTCTTATGTAGATACATATATATATATATACATACATTTATATGTACTCAGTTTATAAATTATATTCGAAATAGCTGATGATTTGTAATATTCTATAATGATTATATATATGCATATCATCTATATTTTAATCATTTTGTTTTACGAAAAAGCAATCCCTATTAAGTAACGTTTAATATATATATATTCTAGAATTATAAATTTGTAAATATCGAATGCTTCTTTTTCTCCTTGCAGAATGATCCGTTTAATAGCTTAAGGTAAGATATATTCTCAAATCCAAACTGCCTACTTTCTGACAAATTTTTAAATTAATTTTTGTTCTCTAACTCGAGAAACTGACAAATCTTCGTATACAGAAACTGAGAAATCGAACAGTTTTCACATTTTTTGGTAAAGCAGAAAAGTTTTCCGAAAATGTTGTCAAAGTTGACTTTTTGAACCTTATTTTTTTCTTTTAGAACTATTTTTTCTACTCACAAAACTATTTATATATTTAAAAAAAAAAAAAAAAAAACTATCGATATTTTTTCAATGTTTCCCAGAAAAGCTACTTCAATATCAGCTGTTTTCCTCTGGTTTCCGTTAGCGCTGTTCGCCCTTTAGGAACTTAAATTTATTTTTCCATGTTTGTGATTTTTTTCAATTTAAAATAATTTGGCAAATCAAGTGTGGTTCATTCTCACATGAGACAGTTTATTTATTACATAGCTCAAGCATACTACAATGACTCAATGAAAAGCCTGCGTTTATCTCCAACCAATATTTACCAAAAATAGACCTGCACAGATATTCATCGGTTTGCTTTTTTTTTTTTAACATTTTTTTAATCTCCTTGAAGAGAAACAGCAGATGAACAACAGTAAATCAAATTTCTAAGTGGGAGTCGAACCTGACAGCAAACAAGGAGTACTTGTTTACCTCTTATACCTGCTTCATAATAAACATATTGTTATTATTACTATTATTTTATTTTTATTTGCATGTTCTATCGAGTTAAAAATTGCATCATTTGTAGTTCAATCTTCTTATTTGTCTGTAAATGTGCCATAGTGCATTATTGAATTCGTAACATTAAGTTTCATTGATCCATTATGCTTAATGTTTACTGTGTTTTTTAATCCAATAAAATAAATATTTTTTTTCTGTATTCAAGTATATTTTAACGTCATGAAATTGAAGATAAAATAAATGTAATCCCTTTTGCGGTCTGAACCAACTCCCACTTGATTTTCCAACATAAGTGTAATAAAATAAAATAATACACAAATAAAAACTGTATTGTTTTGTCTACTTTTTTTTTATACTCGCTCTGTTATTTTTCATTTAATTTTGAGCCAAGAAAAAGAATTTTTTTTTATTTTTTTTTTTGCTCCGTTAATTATTTACATTCAAATACAGTTTAAAGGGTAGTACTTCAATAATAAGCAATACCCTTGATCATGTCTACACTGCATAGCATAGCCTCAGAATGGTCCCCACAATAATAGGAACTTGGAACGTGTTGAGGTAGAGGCTGACGACATGTGGAGACCTCTGGCGGCCATGCTTGCAAACTACACACCCACAAGGGGAAAGGGGGTTGAACGTGTAACTTGTGCTAGAGAGATTAATTTGGTTTACAGATAGAATTTAATTAGATTAAAAATTTCGAATACAGTACGGATAACAAATTCTTTAAAGTAAGAAGTAATATCTTTAATAAACCGATAAAATTATTTTGGTAAAAAATAAAATAAAAATAAAAATTCAATAAGAAAAAGTTTAATAATAGTTTGTTTACTTTCTTTAAAAAATTAAAAGGGGATGACTGGAATTACTTTTTGGTTTGTGATATTTATACAGCTATAATGATACTAGAATACTGCAATGATAAAATATATATTCTTAGACTTTATTAAATTGTATTTTTACTGATAACGATTTTTAGAAAAAGTTTGCTTTATTAATTTAGCAAGATTCATAAAAAGTATTTTTATTTTACAAATTAATTAAAATTTCAATAACATCTGATCAATATATCAAAAGTTTACCAATTAAAAAAAATCAGCCATTACAGTTACTAGTATCACTGTAGCTACATCGATTTCAAAATTTTAAATTTTATTTTCACAGTTTTCTTAGCCAAATACAAAAACCATTTTACTTTATTAAATACTTTTTTTATTAAGGTTCAACTTATTAATATAATAATGAATAATGTACCGAAAAATAAAGCATTTAAATAATTTATATATGTAACAAATACTCAGTTACAGAATTCTTGTTGTTTTTGTTAAATGCATCAGCCTGACTTTTGTTCTTTTAACACAGATGTAACAAAATTATTAAAAAATTATTACAAATTCTTCATTATTAACTCAACATCAGAAAAATTTTCTTTTCATACTTAAATACAAGAAATACAATGCTTCCTTAAAACATCTCAAAACACATGTTTTTTCATTTTACAAAAATCTTGATTCTTTCACAGTTTGCAGCAACGATTAAACATTAAAATCATGATAGGAGGTTTGTTGAATAACTTCTCATACCAATTATTTCTGATTTCACATACCATTTCAGTTACAATTTTCGTAAAATAATAACAATACTTTAGTTAAAATTTTGTCAAATATAATAGTTTTTCAGAACTTTTCTTACTTTTCATTCATAGAGTAAAAAAGAAAGTATTTCAAATAAAAATTAAAACTAGTATATAATAATTGTCAGGTAAAAAATATAAAATAAAAAGATTATAAAGAATATAAATTTTCAAACTGTTTGCATTGAATTGGAAAAGAAAAACCTTTCTAACATTTACCTTGCATAAACTTTAAAAATATTATTACAGTCCTCTAAAAATGACATTTCCCAATATGATTGTTAATTAACAACAATTGCTTATTAGAGAAACTTTTGACATGATTAATGTTTAATATTAATGTTTAATCCAAGGCGTACGTAATACATGACTCTCTTATTACAAAAACCACGTTTTGATCATCCTAAAATGACGTTTATTATTATTTTTTTTATACATAGAATTTATTTATAAGTCTAAAATTTTAGTGTTTAAAAATATCATTTTCCAAATAGCCGTTGTGATTTGTTAGATTGCATTTTTTTTTTTTCATTTTGAGAAAGAATATTTAAATTTAAAAAGTATATTATAGCCAGTAATTTTTATACAGCTCGTCGAAACAACGGTCCTTATTTTGAAGGTCACGCGTTCAAAATAAAAACTGAAATTTTATTTAAAATGTGTTTATAATTGGTCCAGGAATATCAGTGCTTAATCATTGGTATACGTAATATGTGACTTTGTTAATTGTGAATTTGTGACTTTGACTATGTAAGTCACGTTTTGATTATCATAAAATTGATTTTATTATTATTACTATTTTAAGCATAAAATTTCTTTATAAGTCTAAAATTTTAATCTTTGAAAATATCATTTTCCAGATGGTCATTGTAATTTGTTAAATATTTTTTTTTTCGTTTTGAAAGAGAAGATTTAAATTTAAAAAGTATATTATATTCAAAAGATTTTTTACAACTCATTGAAGCAACTGTCTTTATTTTGAATGTCACACGTGGAGAATCCTCACTACACCTATTTTATTAATTAATTTACAGTTTATTAATATTTTTTTCGTCTTGAGAAAGAATATTTAAATTTAAAAAGTATGTTATATTCACTAGATTATACACAACTCGTCGAGACAACTGCCCTTATTTTGAAAGTCACGCGTGGAGAATCATCAGTACACCTATTTTATTAATTTATTTATAATTTATTTGTGTTATTTTTTATTTATTTATTTTCGTTTTCAGAAAGAATATTTAAATTTAAAAAGTATACTATATTACGTAAATTTTTTATAACTTGTTTAAGCAACTGTTCTTATTTTGAAAATTATACGTGGAGAATCATCACTATATCTATTTTATTAATTAATTTATAGTTTATTAGAATTTTACTTATTTTTTTTCGGTTTAAGAAAGAATATTTAAATTTAAAAAGTAAATTATATTCAGTAGATTTTATACAACCGTCCTTATTTTGAAGGTCACACGTGGAGAATCATCACTACAGAACATCGCGTACGCAATCTCTGTTATCGGACCCTTTAAAGGTTTCTTCTCGGAAGGAAAGGGAATACAGTCCAAGCCTTCGGGAACCAAGGAGCTCTCACGCCATGGACTCTCCTCATAACATGTGTTAGACAGATAACACGGGCAAACTCAGCAAAATTTTTAGCTCTAAACTTCTAATTTTATACTTTTTTTTTTTTTTTAGCGAGGTTTTGAGAAATCTTTTATTCCAATCTTATATCTGAAGTTTATTTTGGTGCGGATAAAAAAAAAGAAGTATTGATAGGCTGAATGACCAATAATTAATCGAGATAAATATGTAAATATGATTAAATTTAGAAAATTTATAAAACTCAGCAAAATTTTTAGCTCTAAACTTTTAATTTTATAATTTGTTTTTTATGCGACGAGGTTTTGAGAATTTTTTTATTCCAATCTAATCTCTGAAGTTTATTTTGGGAAAAATGAAAAAAATATATATTGATGGACTAAATGACTAATAATCAATCGAGATAAATATGTAAATATGATTAAATTTACAAAATTTATTTTATATACTATTTTATCGAGTAAAAAATACTCAAAAGTTTTAAAAAATACGTTAAAATTCAGAACATAAAAAGTTTTAAATTTTAAAGTTTTAAATTTACGCGAATTTAAATATACGATAAGTTTATCGCGTATTTTGCTTAATATTTGTTTATCGCGGATCCATGCTTATTTTGTAAAGTTAAATTTTTAAATACAACATGAAAGTACGTAAAATGTAGTGCATTTCGAAACACTTGATTTTTTTTTTTCTTTTTCTTTTTTACGAGATTGGAAGGGCTAAAGAAAGATCAATTACTAAAAGGTCAAAATCAAACCCATTCTTTTGCTCTTCCACTAATTGCACGTATTTATCCCGAAGAAAATTAAAGCATAGTTTTTAAAACACATTGAGTTTTCTTTCCTCATATATTTTCAGTATTTATTGTTTTATTATTATTAGGTTTATTAATTTATTCAAAAACTATGGTTGCTTGGAATTAAAGTTGACAAGTTTATGGTTTCATACCTTTATTAGTGCTACAGTTTCAATAAATGTTTTTTTTTTTTTAATTTTCCAATTCAATGCAAATAAAATAAATAAGTAAATAAAACTTGAGATCCTGTGCAATGATAATTTATTCTTATTTCAGAAAGAAAAACTATTATATTAAACAAACTTTATACACACAAAATTAGTATTTGAACTTATATAATTTTATTTATAAATTTATATCAACATGCAATTCCTAATTAGTGAATCTCTAACAAATCAACGTGAAGCACCTGTTGTTTCATATTGCACATATACAGCCTTTTTGTTTCAGAAAGATGAGATACTTTATAAAAGGAAATAAAATAATACGATTTCATTAACCAAAATTTATATATATATATATATATATATAACGCACTTGTTTGTTAATTTTACTACATTACGCATTTGACTTACTGAATTTTTTAATTTTAACAAAAAAATACTATTCATTTGTACGTTTTTTAATAATATTTTGTCTTGATTGCATAAAGAAAAATATTATTGGTAAACATACGGTTGTTAGTTTTAACATAATTTACTTTTAAATACTTTTTTTTTTTTACTTTATTTAATGTTTTGGAATTTTCATACTAAAAATTTTTTCATCCATGAAAATTCCAAAACATTTAAACAGAAATTTTTTTTTATTAGTATGTTACTAAAAGTACTTTTAATAAAAGTTGCCTCAAAATCCCTTTGGCATGTCAATTTACAGTACAAAATTAAATCGAAACGTAAGATAAATATGCTTCTCTATATACAAATTTTCACAATTGAACAGTTGTTAGTTTAATGTATTTTACTTTTAAGCACTTTTTATATTTTGTTTAATGTTTTAAAAATTTAATGACTTTAAAAAAAGAAAAAAAAGAGGAGGGCATGTTACTAAAAATACTTTTAATAAAAGCTACCTCAAAATCTCTTTGGCATGTTATTTTACAGTACAAAATTAAATACAAACGTGATATAAATATGCCTTATCTACCTACAAATTTTCCCAATTGAACGTGTTACAATTAACGGTACTACTCTGTTATCCCATCGACCGATTTCGCCAAATTATAGAAATCGCCAAACTAATAGCCAAATTATATATATTGGCGCAATTTTTATTTTAAATAATAATTAAAAAATAATAATAATTAGAAGAATATTAATAAAAATACAAATAAAAAGTCGAAATAAAAATCACTTAATGACGTTTTAAACACGTGCATCGTATTTAATGTCATTCAATTGACATTCACGATCATCCATTATTGGTATTTAATCTTATAATTTGGCGATAGTATTTTGGTCGACGGAATAACAGAGTAGTACCCAATTAACAAACAAGTGCCAAAATTTAAAATTGCACTTCTTTTCGAGATTATTTAATATAAATTATAAATAAATAAATAATCGATATACTTTGAGAAACAACAAGGCTTGAAGAGGTAAATCTTTCATGGAATGCTTTGAAGTACTGAAGTAAAATAATAAATATGAAAGCAATTGATATAAACAGGAGAAGTTTTTAATTAATGTTTCATTTCCAACTTGTCAAAACTAAATATAATTAAATTGGTGCGATTTCTTTATGTTATCAAAAAAGTATCATTATTGATATTTTTAATAATTTGTATTGTAATGGTTTAAAATTTAAACCTAAATAAATGGTTAAATATTTAATTTAATACTTTTTCTTTTGAGATTTTCTGGTACGGTGAAATGTTAATTTTTTTTTTAATATATTAAAAAAAAATTTTAAAAAATCTATTTCTGTATTTATTTAGTATTAAATTTCTAAATTCACAAATTAAAAATATTCTATATTATATGAGACTTTTTTAAATAATTTCTTTGATTGAAAACAGTTATGTATAGTCCAAATGAGTTTTGTTTTATAAACAATTAAAATTATCTTAAACAAAAAAAATGCTTAAAAAACCTACTAATTACGAAAGAAAAAATAATTATTACCTGTTTATAGAAATTGCTGTCAATATTTCAAAACATGTATTGCACAATCCTTGTGGGAGTTTATATATTATTAACAACTAATAATCATTCCTGATTATTCATTCGAATCTGTCAACACTATTTAATCCACGTTTCACAAATCTTGGAAGAAAAGTTGTAAATTCAACCACACAAACCGTACATAAGTAAAACACAAAGTACCATTATCAGCAAAAACAGAAACGAAACAGTCATCTAAAGTGCAGATGGCAGCGCCACACGGTTGTATTTAATCATATTACTAATCAAATTTCCTCACACAAAATGATGATATATTAAAGCCACAGGCGACCGAACCATTTTGGAAAAAAGGTGAATCAGCATTATATTTCTGGTGTAGTATCAAACAGTCATTCTTGAATTTTTTGTTTCGTTAAAAAAATTTTCCTTAGAAGTACTAAATTTTACATCGGGGTCGGAAGGAGTAGGGTTTTTTCAAAGGAAAGAAGTAATGACATTGGATATATATTTATTTATATATATATATATATGCTCAATCGCTGCTTAGAGTACATAGTGAACATATTATAGGATTGTGCCTGTCCGCCCCGATTTTTTGCATCCGGGGCTCTAACGGGCTCAGGCTTGCCCGTGCTGTTGAAAGACGCACACACACGCACACATTCGAAATTGACATAGAAGACATTGAAATAATGCTATGTAGATGATATATATTATTTATAGGGCCCGCTCTCACACTTCTTTCTGCCTGCCATAGTTTGACCACAGGTAACCAGGCAATATCGGAGAGCAAGGCAATGAGTTTTATATTCTGAGAGTGTCTGTAGAACTTGGCGAGTGTAAAAAAATAACATAAGTGAAATGAAGATTGTACAGAGAGTGTTTTTTGTTGTATACGACATAAAGTCATTTTAAAGAAGGAGAAGCGTTTTTAAAAAGTTACCAATCACTTAATAGATGTCAATTAACCGCTTCCCTGATTTGCCCGTACATCATACTGGCAACGTGCTTTTGCCAATTATGATTTATTATTCTCACCAGTAAATTTTTATTGTAAATTTTGCATTATTTAATCCGAGCATTTTACTGGTTCAGTTAGGCAAAAATGTCTGCTTTGAAAAACAGGTGATAAAAGATTAAAAATCCTGTAAAAGATATGAAAAAAAATAGACATTATTTGAAAGTTTGTTTGTTTTTTTTTTTTTTTTTTTTTCCCCAAAAATATTGATCAGTATGTCAAATATCAGATATTTTTTAAGTACAATTAATTTCAGGTTTCAATTTACTGTTACTCCGAACTTTTTCAAACTTTAAGAATTCAAAAGTAGTAGTGCTTATAAATACTGTTCTTTGAAAGGCAATAAGAATTAACTAACATATATAAGCAATCGATTCGTTATGCCAATAAATAAATTCAGGAGAACGATTCTGTTATAGGTTCTATAATATGTCTTAAGCATTAATATGGTAAAATTTCTACCTCAAAATAAATTAAATGAATTTCTATTTCAAGGCATGTTTTAATTTAGCATGTTTAATAAGTAGTTACTTTTGCTTAAAAAATAAGTTTGTCAAAGCTTTCTTTTAAATTTTTATACTTTATATCACATTTTCTTTATGCTTTCATAAACTTGTCGAACGCATTGTTAATGATTTTACTTAATTTGTATTTTTAAATAATTTAAACTGGGCTTAACTGATTTTTTTAATTAACTAATACACATTTTTAATTACCTAATTTCAAAATTTTGACTGCGATTAATTATACATCCTGAAAAAAAAAATTAAAAATATATTAACTGTCTTTAATTTAACAGAGACACCTTCTAAACGTGTTTAAAAATTATGCATCCATATAAATGAATCTGAAACATCCATCTAAAATACATAAAAGTGCACACTTATATGAATAAACTATTTGATATCGAATTAAATAATTTCTTTCTGTTCTAAATACATATTTTTAATCTGGTCATTTTCTTCCTTTTAGTTGTCTTGTAAATCGGTAGCATTTGATTATATTTAATTCATATTTATTTATTAGATATTCAAATAGAAAATTATTAAACATTTTCTTTTCTTTTTCTTGGAGTAGGAAGTAATAGTAATAAAAATATTGACACTTAGTTATATTTTTATTTATTTATTTATTTATTTATTTTATTTGTGATTGATAACTTTTTATTTCACAAAATAATAAGATCCTTAAAACTGCAACATTGTTTAAAAAAAAAAAAACTAAAAATGTAAAAATACAAATAAATATGTGTTGAAAAATGTAAAGAAGTCTTGTGTTTTGGCTGTGTTATGTTTAATGTGTGTTATGTAGTGATGGCATTGAGAGGTGCTCGAGGGGGTGAGTCCTCGAGCATAGGAACTGTAAATCTTCTCCGCACCCCTTTTTAGTTCGGAGTACGCAGAAAAACGTCCAAAGGATCATCCTTTGGACGTCAAAATATGGAATTTTTTGAACAAGTGTAGCAGGCAACGCTGACTGGCTGGATTGAAACGTAAGCATAATCCCACAAAATTGCAACACCTATTTAAATAACAATATTTTCCAAAATATCACTTTAAAATAATTTATTTAATAGTATAATTAGCATTTAAATCAGATACTACTATTGTTTTTACAAACTGATATACAGATAATCAACCGCATCAAATAATAGGTAGCTTTTAAAGTTTGAACATATTCTATCGAATTTGAATGATCAAGTTGAAGTATATGTATCTTTAATTAAACCAGTTAAACAGCTTACAGCTAACAATTAATTAATTAATTGAATCTTCAAAAATTTTGCATTACCTGTTCTTTATTTGTATATTTAAAAATGTAAAAACCAATAAAAAATTGTAAGAAAAAAAATAAATAACAAATTAAATAACGTTAATAAATATCACTGTCTAGAAAAAATATATTTTTTTTAATATAGGAAAAAAATAACTAAATATCTTGTCAATGTAAAATTAATCTGTTTTTTCTAGCCTGTCAAAATATCATGAAATTGGTCGCACTATAATTTAACATTTAAAAAATAGCATTTTTTTACAATAAACAACTAATATTTTTCCTGTTAAACATAATCAATGTTACATTTTTAATAATTCTAAATTTTGTGTCTTAACGAAATTTTTAACAGAAAATAAAAATGAAGCCATTGTTATGTGAATTCATTTATCATTATGCAAATATCGTTAAAAAAAAAATAGATGTTGCAATTTAAACTAGAAACAATATATAGAATCTAGTCCAGTAATTACATACAAAACTATGATGTCAATAGTTTCAACGTCAACAATTTTCTGAAAACCCAACAGTGGAAATCCGCAACCATCTGGCAGTGGACCGCATTGAGCTGAACAATACATGCCTTAGAATCGATATAAAAATTCTTTTAAAACCACTAAGCACCGAAATATGTAGTTTAAATGTACCTTTTGATTTTTACTTCATCTTTAATTCGGCGATTTAGTTGTTAAGCATGCCTAGTACTCCACCACTAATTATAATAACAAATTAGGCCCTAATGCGATCCTATGGGCAGAGGTTTCTTTTAGTTTCTTTTTAAAAAAGTAATTAACATAATCAAGCGTTGCCTATATAACATTTTAAATTTTACGTACAAGGGTATCGGAATACATTTTAAAATTTCAACTGATATTTATACATTCACAACATGGACAAATCGCTTTAAAAAAACATTTTATGCCCATATCGATTTTTTTTTTTTTTTTTTTTTTTTTAGTTTTTTTTTTTTTTTCGATGTAGAAAAAATTCAGGAACTTTGACAGAAGCTGTGATAAAACTGCTTAGGAACATTAGTTTTTTATATATATAGTTTGATAGCATTGTTAACAACTTCCAAATAATAAAGGCCGCGCGAGATCAGGGCGTTGAAGGACGACTACCAGTGAAATGCGTTTAGAGCTTGGCTCTTGGCAGATCACCCCCCAATCACCCCGTTATTACACAGTACCAGGCACATTTATTTACAAAAAACATTGGCCTCACATGTTTAAACATGTTTTCTACTAACTCAATGCTGTGTTAGAACCGACTTCAATTCCCATTATGAATGATTGTACTTGGACTATCAACAAATTCTAGTGAAACCGCGTCCTCTTGGATATTATGTGGACAAAAAATGATGATATCGTTTATTTTATTTTCAATTTTATTTCTTTACATTTTTGGGAGACTGATGTAGTTACTTAAAATAGCAATTCATAAACATTCAGTTAAAATCTATGCTACAAAATGTCGTACCTTAATTTCTTAATGAGTTTATTTCTTTTAAATTCTACGTACGTATCATAAGAATGAGCAGATATTAGGAACAGCGTCAAATAACCACTGACAGCAGTTATTTCAGCTCTCCGATTTCACTTGTTTGTTACTCTACCGACGACTGTGCTACTCTGGGGGAGAAAATCACAGAAAGAACAGACAATAATGGGACAAAAGAAGAGGACTTTTTCAAAGTCGTTTTGTACCATTATTGTGCAATTTTTGTATGTGAAGGCGGAATATAAATTAAAAATTGTTAGTTTAAACTCTAAAATATTTAAAATCTTCAGTGGAACAATTTCTGGATATAATGTAAGTAACAATTTTTTCTGGTGCATCCAGCAAGTAATTTTTCTCATTTTTTTAAAGAATAATACAAGTGCAGTACTTGATCAACTATTTATTTATATATCCCTGTATATTTTTTCCTTAACTGTATATGTAATTCTCACATGGCTGTGCGATTTGTATTTACATTTTATACCATAACATACGAGTAGCACAGCCGTTACTTCAAGAGTTTTTTTTTATTTTATTTTATTGCCTCTGAATAAAAAACGACAAGTCCATTTGTTGGCGACATTTTCTTTTGTGTCAGGCAAAGTTTTAAAAAATGAAAAGTCGCCAGGTGGGAACTTCAAGCTTGATTAAGTATGAAAGACCACTAATAAATTCGACATTAATTTTAGAGCCTCTCGGCTTCCTAAGATATGGCGTCCACTCCGCAGCCCACTGCCGATGTTTTATTTTTAGACTCTGCATTTTCTAGTTGCATCCTCAAAGCGTCGATATTCATCCCCGAAAAAAACAACTGCGCCATGTCCGGCAATACCCCATTCCTGCACCCCAGCAACCCAGCTGCAGCAGCAGCGTTGCCTTCGTTACCGAATGTGGTGTTGGCGGCCATTCTGCTCACCATTATGTCGAAATGGTTAGAGACGGCAGCAGAACTGTTCGGTACCATCCTGTTGAAATTTGTATTTTCGAAATTGTTGTTGGTGCTCGTATTCGCCACACTTGCTGCTACCGCTTCCCGTTGGATCTTTTGGATCCTCTTGATATGCCTGTCCATGTCACAATGGAATTTGAAATCCATTATGGTCGTGAATCTTTCCTTGCAAGCCCTACACTCGACATGGCACTGCACAAGCTTCAGAGTAGCTTTTATTTCGTTCACAGGTTTGTTCTGAAAGCAGGTCGTCCTCTGGTGGTTGAGGCAGAGGACTTCGGCAGGATACACCGTCTGGCACTTCTTGCAGACGAATCCGACGTCGACTGTCACTTCGGCAGCTTGTCGGAAGTCGGGCTCTGGCACTAGGGATCTCAAGTCAGCTAGAGTCTTGCCGTCTTGTGAGAATCGTGCCACCGAATTTCCCGGCTGTGTCAGGCGACCTGTGACTTCTGGAAGAGCCGAAGCAGGAAGCTGTAGCAGTGAAAGCGGGCTGCTGTACATATTGGAATCGTACATCATTCCACCCCCGTGCATAGCTCCTGCAGAGAAAGACGAAAAAAAGAGAAAGAAATTCATTAAAAAAAACTGGAAAATTTAAGAAAAGTTTCATTACATTTACAAATTTCAGAGTATTACAGATGCAACTGTGAAATTAAAAAGCTTCCTGTTGTAAATATTTATCCATAATGTCTTCTTAACACCACTGAAAACACCTGCATCATGTCATTTTATCAAATTAATTTAAGGCAACAAATAATACAGTAGCATATGGATTTTTAAGATAATAAAAGAGAAAAGCATTAAAAGTACATTTTTTATTAATTCATTTTTTTTTAATAATGGATGCAAGTATTGATATAAATATCGGATAATGGATATAAATTTCTGAAAAAGGTGCATACTGTTTTTGATATCAATAGTAGAAAACAGTAATATTTGGTTTATTTAATTAGAGCTAATTATGCTTAAATAACAAAGGTAACGTTTAAAAAAGTGACAAAAACCATATAAAATTCGTGTATGAAATTCTGGAATAAGTCCCAAAGAAGTTAAAAAATTAAATTGAATCGAAAATAAGTATTTGAAAATTATTGGCAGAATTTTGAGCTAGTTTAAACAATAATGCACTAAAATAAGGGCATTTAACATTTTGAAAATAGGCAACTGGTTTTCAAGTGGTATTATCGAAGATATATATAATTATTAATAACCTAAAAAAAATTATCCAATATTAGATAACATCGACTCGAAGGTATAGGCGTTTCGCATGAAAAGTCAATTTCATGAAAATAAAAATGTTTAAATTACAATATTTATATTCATTACTACAGGGTGTCCAGCAAATAACACCCTGATTTCAAAATTAAATTTCTCAAAAACAAAGATCAATAGAATTATGCAGTAAACGGTTTGTTTATCAGGTAAGCTGCAAAAATCTTATACAAAAGTTTCGAACGGTAAATATTTTGAAAAGATTGTGTTCTGATTGCAAAGAATGCTTTGATTTGACATTTTTCTTGCTTTAGATTGCTGCCAGAGAATGTGTTTTTCGGCTTAAAGTGTCATATTTCATAGTTTTTTTTAATTAAATTTTTGAAATTTCGAAATTCTAAAAATTTACTTCGAAAAATCTTTAAAATATTGCACTGTAAGCTGAAAAATTATTTCTCTGCAGGCAATCTAAAACAAGAAAAATGTCAAATCAAAGCATTCTATGCAATCAGGACGCAATTGTTTCAAAACATTCAAAACATTCACTGTTTGAAATTTCTGTATAAGATTTTAAGTATTTTTACAGCTTACCTAATGAAAAAACCGTTTACCGCATATTACTATCGATCTTAGTTTTTGAGAAATTTAATTTTGAAATCAGAGTGTTATTTGCTGGACACCCTGTATTTTATATTGCAGTAATTATTATTAGCTTTGAATTCACATTACTATATTACAAGAAACGTTATTATTCTTTGAATTAAAGTTATCAAATTAAAAAGAAAAAAATGAATATGCATAGTTAATTCACAGATCTAAAAGGACTGATAAACTTTCCGTAGTTATACAAAGTAAAATTAATAATAGCATTTTCATCGGTGAAATAAATTCTATAAAACTTTCTTTAAAATAAAATTTATTTTTAATCATTTGCTGTTTTTAATGTGACCGTCTAATGTCATTTTTTTATCATTGCATTTTCTTTTTTTAACTTAGTTAATATTCTCGACTCTTGCCATATTATGAAAAAAAAAGGATCGAAAATCAATGTTGAAATTAATATTTTATTACACTTACATGTAAAATTGCTTTTTATTCTATCGAAAGAAAAAAAGCGAAAAAAAAATCCTGCGACATACATCAATACTGCTCTGTCAATAAATAATAATAATAAAACAAAAAGTCAAAAAGCATTATCACCTCTTCTGAAAAATGTAATATACGAAAAGCACTTTAGATAAATAAAGTGCGTCGTGACGTCATAATAGAGGAGGAGGAAAAGTTTAATAGCATCCTTTATCTTAAGCCCAGGGTAAAATAAGAAGGTTTGTGTCATCTCGGAAAGGGGACATTGGAACGTTTTTGTTTCTCGGTTAGAAAAAAAAAATGATTGGTCATCCATCACAAATCGAGATTTGACGTATTTGCTCTGGGGGTGCTATATTTTTGCAATCCGTCTTTTCGAGAATGCGTTTAGTGTTACATTTTTTTGGCATACATAAAAAAAACAGCAAGCTGCAGGAGAAGCTGTTGACAATTAAATTATGTATGCAGGAGACGGGCAATGAAAAACATCTGTCCTTCGCGCGGATAGACGTCAATAAATTTTCCAGGAAAATGTCTTCCTATCTATTTTGTTAAATTTATTGTGATGTGGATCAATATAATATTTCAGGAAGGTATAGGATTAAATTACTTGGCTTTTTCATTCGAAAATATACATTAATATATGTGATGCAATGTCTGTAAGAGTAATTTGCATTAACTCATTTGTTAAAGTCTTAGAACGATATATTTCATGCATTTTGAAATATCATGCATAATAAATGAAATATGCAGATGTTTAATTGCTATAACAATAAGAATATTGCTACATATGCAGGCGAATGCTTACAACCTGATGTACTATTTGAAACATTTTCTCAACATTACTGTGCGAACATTGGATTGATCCAATTTATGAAGCATTTTCCGTCACTTCCTTACAATATATTACGAATTATTAGCTATGGTTAGAAATATTTTCTGTTATCTAAATACCAATTTCGTAAATCAGATAAGAATCAATGATGCAATGTTGGAAATTTGCTATATTTATTCAGGTTCGAAACACAGTTTAGGCTTATATTTGGGGGCGTACTGATAATGTCTTGACCAGGCATTGGGGTCCCTCATTACCACTATTTTAAAGAAATATTTTTCACCATATTTGACAATGGGATTCTGCAATGTGGTGGTTTAGCCTAGATAAATTTATGATTCCATCGGAATGCCAATTTTTTGGGATTAGATGTCATCATTTCACGGTGGAAAATTTTTTGGTAGCATGTTTTGGTAAAATGTTGAGCCATATTTTTAAGAATGTAGCCGTTAAATAAATTTTACTACCGAATCAAAAGCATAATGTTAAAACTTGGAGTATTTGTACAGATATTTTTTTAATACAATTTAAATTTTTCGGAATTTTAAGCCGTTTTTAGATTTTGTTTTGCCTTTTTTTTAGAGTGTAAGAAGCTACGCAAACGTAATCTTATCAACTTTTTGGTACTCTTGAACACCTCCTCTTCCCCCCCCGCAAATAATATCTTTTTTTTTTCTTTTAAGAATTTATTTCTTTAGTTTGGAATGATGTAAAAAAACTAATTACATTTATTTTTCATATACTCTATTGATTCAAATGAAGATAAGTCAACAAAATATCACTTTATATCATAAACATTTAAAAGAAATAGTTAGTATTTAAAAGTATTTTATAATAGCTTTTTGTTACATGATGTACTGAACAGTAATCAAGTTTTGTTGGACTTATCCCGAACGGAGGAGGGTTGGGGAAGGGGTGTAGATAGAAATTCTTATTAACAAAACAAGTGGGTAACGTTCTTTCTTTTTTATTTATTAGTAAACACAAACTTCATTTAAAATACACTTTATATGGTTTATCGGACCGGGATTATATATGGACACACATATGAAGAAGAAAAGGATTGTAATATATTGGGATATTCCCTATTTTAGAATTAAATAGTTTTATAATAATTTGTTATTTTAATAATAACTTTGCATTTTCATAATAATAGAAATGAAACTTAAAAAAAGGTAACATACTTTTTTAAAATGGTCACGTTACAAATAATAAGAAAAAAAAGCGATTGGATCAAAAAGGATATCAATATCAAAAGAACTCCCCTCCCTCCTCCTAGAGATATCTTACGATATTATATGCCAGATTCCCTACTCTTCCCCCCTTAAAATGATAACGTTATATAGCCCCTTAATCAGATAGTTCTAAAAAACGTCTAATCTCAAATCATTCTTTCTGTAGACTTTACGGGAGAAAATCAATCAATTCTCAAATCTATTTTAATAGCCATGTTGACTTCATATAACATCAATATTCAGATGTAAAATAGTACTCTTATTACGGCATATGGAGTTTCACCGGTGTCATAAAACTTATTCCAAAATTCAAACTGATCATACTTAAACCAGAATTAGACTCTAGATATCAGTTAAGTTTTTCAGATATCACACGGACATAATACACTCCGATTCTAATTAGCTTTATTATGCAAGGGATGACCACTGTGCGATAAATCGGATCAAAGACTGCACTTCCAATTCATTCTTCAATGGCATGATATATGTAATGCGATACTCTCCAGCTCATGAGTATTTGATGTTGCTGGAATTTCTAAGTAGCAAGCAGTAGTCATTAAGCTCATTTCTAATTAATAATACTGATCAAAATTTTAGAATGAAAGTAGGATATTTCAGAACAGGCGGATCATATGCTTTTCGATGCAGATAGAGGACTTATATACTCGAATGTTTCAAATGATATCATCTACACGTACATAAGTCAATAAATGGTTCAGAAAATGTAGAGGGAATCAGAAATTAATTTCAATCTGAAAAGAAACTGATATAAAGTTTGTTTCTGGGTATTTTGCTTTTGTTGTTGTTTGTTTCAGTATATGATTAGTCTTGTTGAATTCGAATAATTTGAATAGTACAAAAATATATAGAACGTTTTAATGAAAAATTTTGTGGATTTAAATTTAGCTTTCTACATCTTTTAACTACAGAATGGCTAATTGTTTTTAACCTAAAAAAATATTTTGCTCCACCTGTGATATAGGCCATTGATGACGAAAAGAAAAATATTATATATATATATAAAGACCACGGTTCTATCGATTATTGCATTACGATTTTTACGATAGAAAATTTATTATTAGTGATTTGTTTCATTTGAGGAAAAACGGACTCATATCTATTGGATGCATTGAACATCGATTATGGAAAATGAAGATAATTATCATCGAGACTCCATAGCATCAATATTCACATATAAAGTAGTGCCCGTGTGAAGTTTCGCCTGTACCATAAAACTTAATCCCGCTCAAAATTTCGACTGATCCTCATATTGAACTGGAATTAGACTCTAGATATCAGCTAAGTTTTTCCCGATATATCACACCGAACATAATAAACCCCGTTTCTAATTAGCTTTATTATGCAAGGAATGACCACTGTGCGGTAAATCGGATCAAAAGCCTGCATTTTCAATTCATTCTTCATTGCATGATGTGTAATGCGATACTATCGAGTCCATGAGTATTTGATGTTTCTGGAATTTCTAAGTAGCAAGTAGCAGTCATTAAGCTCATTTCTAATTAATAATGCTGATCAAATTTTTAGAACGAAAGTAGTATATTTCAGAACAGCCTTATCATACGATATACTTATAGATGTGGATAAAGGAGTCGTGTATTCAAATTGCATTCGAATGTTGCAAACGACAACATAAGATAGGATTAGAAAATTAATTATAATCTAAAAAGAAATTGAGCAAAAATTAATTTTCTTGGTTTTAAAATATATTCTTTTTTTTCTGAAAAATGAAAAATTTCATTAAAATAAAAAGTTTTAGATGCTGAAAAAGACTGTCCGCCTCAAGTCTTGAACACAATCCAATGAATATGGATTCCGAATTTCCTCAAAATCGGTGGGGTAGTTTCCGAGGAAACAGGTCTTAAAGCTCGCATATTTCCCATATGACTGCTCCCAGTCTTGTTTTCTTTTAACCACTCTGATACATAAATAAAAATTGTCAGTATTATTTTTTCTTTTTACTCCCAAAATTATGGTTATGCTTTTTAATTGTATAAATTTAAAGCATCACTTTGATATATTATATTTTCTGGGCAGAATTTACAACAGTATCATATTACATATAAATAAGCAATATAGAAAAAAAAGGTCTCAATTTTTATTTTATTTCATTTTAAGAAAAAAGGTCTATGAAAAAAATCCTTTTAAAGTGGTACACGAATTTTAAAAAGACGTGGGGAGTTTCTAATATTCAAAGACGAAAGTTAGCTGCTTTCAAAATTAATCTTGATTGAAAAATAATTACAGTTTGCACTCAACGGCTTTTGATGGGAGGAAAAAAAAAAATGAAAGCGTTAATTTCAGAGTTGACAAAAACTTCATTAAAAAAAAGAACTCATCTCATCGTCTAAAATCTCGTTGCTCTTCTTTAATTTTTTCACACATATTTAAAACCCACTGCGGTTGCGACATACACTGTACGCGATAAAAGCGGGGTTATTAAATTAAACCTACTTTCTCGATGAGCTAGCATGTCTACAATCCTTCCCCTAGCTTCAAGGCTTGAGTTAACAAGTTACTCAATCCTAAAACTAATAATTAAAAAAAAGTTTTTTTAACATGTATATATTCACATTTTTTACAAGCACACTAAGCGCTGACATGTTCAGGAGAGTATAGAAAAAAAACTAACGTGTTAAAAAAATAGCCCAGAGTAAGGTATATTAGACTCTGGGTAATTAGTCAGTAGCAAGTTGCTATAGCAACAATTCGACCCGGGGGGTGGGGAAGCTGAGTCATACATAGAGAAGAGAAAGGCAAAAAATTACAAACTGAGAGGATTAGAGAGTGGCAATTGCAATCAATTCCCTGAACTATACCAGGGAGGGGAATGAAGAAAAAAATATATTTTAAAAAAAAAGGACCAGAAAGGATAAGTTGCTTGTTTTTCACTCCCTTTTCTCCCAGGGGTGTTCTAATTATCAAAATCAGATGAAATTTGTGGGAGGAAAATTAACTTGGTAAAACTTAAGAATCCAAATCAGAGTTACTGAAAATGATAAGTTGATGAGAACATTCATGAAGAAGATAAAATACGAGAATATTTTAAATTAAAGCTGTTCTTCAATCAAAAAAGGCAACTTTATGACATAAGTTTTAGTTTATTTTTCTTCGGTGCGAAACAAGCATGTGTTGCTGTTCAGAAACTATCTAATCTCGCTCAGTTTCCCATTTCATTGTAAACCACAACAATTTTTTCAAAAAAGGGTGTCAAAGAGAGCATTTTGAACTGACTTTCCAAGCGAGAGAAGAAAAAACAGCCCAAAAAAATCGCCTTATGGGGTAAAAATCACCTTTTCACGTGATCAGAAAAAAACTCATAACTGAATAGATAATTTATTAATCAAAAAATAGAAAACTGAATTAGATTTCGAGTCACGTCTATGGTCAGGCTTTGCAATTTTATATCGTTCCGTTAAAAAATAAATTTGTAAATATGTCAAAACGTTTTCCGCTTGTTGAGCAGAGCAGTTGAGAAACAGCTTTCAGATAAAAAAACAAAAGGCATACTGAAAGTTAGTTTTTCAATTTTAAAATGTGTAGAAATGTTGCTGACATCGACTTGGTACACGTTTGACCATTTGTTTTATTTTATTTGTTGTTTACGGAATTTTATCCCTCAATAACGTCAAATTTCAAATAGATTTTATCACTCATTTCCATGCTTATTATATTTATTTATAGAATTATATTATCATTAACGTCAACTTTAAAATTCAATTATTGACTTAAATTTACTTTATATATTTTTTATTTATTTGGAGTACTATAAATACAGGCGTCAACTGAAGGATAGAAACCAAAAAAACGAGTGCATCGTTATTATTTTTAGTTATTTATTTATTTATCTAAATAAATGAAATAAAATCACATTGTCATATTTTAAACCATGTGTTTTAAAATTTATTTAAACCCTTTCTTTTTTTTTCTTTCGACATTTTTGTATTTAATTTTTAAAAAATGCTCAAAATTATAACTAAATTAGACGACAATTTTTTTTTAATTGCACAAAAAAAAAAAAAAAAAAAAAAAAAACTTAATGCCTTTTCTAAGAATAATCATGGATTTTGAAACAAGGCATTTATAAACTAATACATAAGTTCTTTAAAATATCGTAGGTTAATTTTTCGTTATTTCCTCCGTATACAAGTAACCCCTCTTCCTCAACTATCCTCCACTGCAAACTTTGAACCTGTGTAATCTGATTTATTATAAAAAAATAACGAAATTTTTTTTAAAAATCTTAGTTTGAAAAATATATATCAGACGTTAAAATATATATAAAACAGAATATATATAAAACAGAAAACAATCGTATATTAATATAGATATATCGACGAATAACGTTTATGTGTTTAAAAGTTTCGAAATTTAAAATTAAAATGAATAGATACAAAAAAATTAAAAATAAAATCATCTTGTTTATACTCTTTTTATTTTAATCAGGGAATCAGTACTATTTTTAATGTTAAAATGCAGTTGGGTTGATAATATAAACAAATACATTGGAACTAAATGGACTTTAAAAAGTACTCAAAATTATCACCATGAACATTCTTTTATTAACTAGCCTAGCTTTACCCTTCTAATCGACGATATCTTCAAATAGAATCTAATGGTATGGGGTATCACTGCCTTCGGCAGTGTAGACCCAGTTTTCTCCCGTCGTCATTGATTGTTAATAAATAGGGCGATCGTTATAAAGAGGATTGATTATCATTGTAACGTTGTCTTATATGCTTTGCAGAAACAACTGACGTTGTAATTCATCGCCAACTCAGCATTGTAACTCACGTGTTGACCACAACATATGTGGCTATATAAGGTGATCCTAAAGTATGGGAGACTTCAAGCGGCGGTCGCTTTGCCAGTTTGATTCTTTGCAACTTTTCTTCTAAAATTCATATTTAAATGTTAAAGATAAACTTTTTGAGGAGATTTTCTGAAGCAATATTTCCAAAACAAAAGGTGTTGACTACAAACTTTTGATAGCCGTCTAGAATCGTAAAAAATACGACTAAAACAACTCTTTAAAGCATTTATGTTATCAGGCTTGTTGATACTTTTTTCCCGTTTTACATTGAAATTTATTAACTTTTATTTTTATATTATAAGGCTTTTAAAGGCTCTCTAATATTACATTTTATTTATTTCAGCATTGGCTTTAATATATGTAACATATTTTCTGTTATTTTTTCAAGCATAACATTTTTAAAATTCTGCAAAAGACATAGAATTAAATGATATGTATATTAAAATAATTATTTTGTACTGTCGTTATGATTTTTTTTTTTTTTTCCTTATCTAATTGAATTAACCAAGAAGAAACAGTAATGACTCTTAGCACGTATGTTTTTATTGCAGAAAAAAAATTATACGTGGCAGATTAATATGACGCCTAACGGAGGATGAAAAAAAAAATTAAAAGTTAAGGGTGGGGAGAAAGAAAAAAAAAAAAATATGAGAAAGAAATCACCAATTTTTTTTATAACTTCCCCTTCGTAGTATTTGTTTTCATTCGCCGTCTAATGAGTATTGATTACAATCCATTAGTTTTCATTCCTGTTAAATCTAATAAATGAGACTAAGTTAAGTTTTTAAAGACGTTGGGACCCTAACGTTTTTTGCCAGTTCGCCATTTTTTTATACCCACTTTTTAAGGAGCAAATTGATGAATACGTAAAGGGGGGGGGGGGGTAGGGAATCGAGAAAAAATAATAATTATGAAAAAGGAGAAAAAAAATTCCAAGTCACCCTGGGTCTCAAAACCTTATAGAAAACGTCAGAAAGAATAATTAAAAAAGAATGCGAGTGAGAGAGGGGTAGCGCCTAAAAAGACGTGTGGTTAAATTTTTTTTCGCTCCAAAGTAGCGAAGAATGACATTTATATTAAAATTGAGAATATAAAAATATTACAAACCATGCCATTAATTTTTATTGGAGCTCACAAAAGAGCTATTAAACCTTTTTTCGTTCACTACGTTTTACTAATGGATTCGAAAATTATCATTAATTTTAATTTTCGCCGAGTATTTTTTATGTCGCCTCATAAAAAATACTTTGGATAGGAGGGGAAAGAAAAAAAAACTAAAAGAAGGGGCCAGGATAATTTTTTTGGCTTCATTTGTCAAACGTCTTTTGGTCACTCACTCATAATAAAACCAATAACCACGAGAAGCTTTTAGAAAGTGCATATATCTTTTTAATAAATCTTAATAACGTTTCGAAAATGTGCTTAATTTTTACGGTGATAACAAACTTTTGAAATATCGCTGATATCATAATTTCACGTGTCTCGTTAAAAAACTGGATTTTCCCTGAGCCCAGAAAGAAGTCAGCATTTTCTGTTCAATCTTTATTAAATAAAAAAAGAGAGGGGAAAAAAATCTGGAATTGACTTTTATAGATTAATCTTTAATCGTTGTATTACTCGGTTATAAAATTCAATCTAGAGTATATTTAGAATTAATTGATAATTTCAAGATTTAAGACATATAAAGTCCATCACTTTTAAGATATCATATCAATCTTTAATCTTCAATCTTAAGATTTTCGACATTATTTTTAAGGTTCCCATATTGAAGAAACTCACTGATACCGATATCAACATATTTTTTATTGTTATCATTGGTATGGGATTGATTATTTTAAATAATTTATTATTGGTTTATAAAATTCAATCTAAAATATGTTAGAAACGCATTTGCACGTTTAAGATGTAGGATCTTACATCAGTCTTGAGATCTCTTATCGGTCTTTAACACTAAATCTTAGGATTTTTGGATGGGATTTCCAATAGGATTTTAAATGATGTCGAAGAAGCACACTGATATTTATACTATAATATTTATGTCATCAGTAGAATTACTATTGATTCTTTTTTCTTGTTTTCTTTTTTCCTTACTCGGAATTTATTTTTGGTGTCTATAATTAATATATTTAAGAAGATTTATACGTTTTGTACTTTTCAAATATTGAATTTTCTGTGTTCTAGGTATTTTGTTTTTTTGTTACGGTCGATTTTCTGTACGAGATTGATATAGACTAATAAAAAAAGGTAAGTATGAAGCGTTGCATTCGATGGTCAGTGAAATCATTAATAAAATTTGTACAAAAATATTTATTTATCGAGCCTTTTTATTATTATTATCATCAATTATTATATCATATAAACAATAAAGTTTTATATTTTATTTAAAATATAATTCATGTTATTGGCCCTTTAAAAAAATGAATAAAAAAAATACTTTTATTTTTTAAAAGTGTTTATTTTTTACGGTTGGATTAAACGATTAAAATATTTTTGACACGTTTGTATCTAAATAAAATGACAAAATAAACGATTTCTTCAGTTTTTTTCTCTCTCTCTCTCTCTCTTTTTAAACATGCCACAAGCAACATTCGTTAATAGTAACCTACGCACTGAGAATAATTACTATTTCTTCGACGTTAATTCAATTAGATAAAATTAGCTGAAAACAGAAACAATAAAAAAATAATTTACTGTACCTACACTTAATAATTAAAGCGAATTATTTTTTCTAATACGTTACTCAAGTAAGCCCATTTCGAACACATATCGACTTGATAGGTTGAAATCCCATGCGGATACTTTAATTTCTTTTATTGTACTCCAACTTATCACAGAATTGAAGCTAATTGGAATTAACCGCTAAGCTTTAACAGGAACGAATATGAACAGAATATGAATATCGCATTTCGGCAAATGAGTGCCTCGTTAGGATGCATTAGGCTAAATTAATCATTTTTTATTATAATGAAATCACAAGGGAAATTCGTTGAAAATGAAATTCAATTTTTCTTATACGTATATTTTTGCCAAATTTGTCTCGACGCACAAAATGAAGTAAAATGCTTAAATAGTGTTTTTTCGCTTTTTTTTTCTTTCGAAAAAGATTAAAACTGAAATGAAATTAAGTTGATTAAAATTTATATAAGATATTTTTCTTCCAAACTAATTGCTTTCGTTGACACATTATTGTGTTACATATTTCTTTTCTATTTCTAATTAACTTCTCGTACTTCAAAAGGTTATAATTCTATTAATGTAACAAGAGGTATTGTAATTTTTAATTTTTTATACGTGCGTGATACCCGTAAATAAAACATCTAAATAATATTCTTTAAAAAAACAGGGCAGATCTTTAGGGACATAAAAAGAGCTTTGAAATTCAAGAGGATTAAGTAAAAATTAAAAAATAATTAAAATTAAATTATCCCGATTGTTTAGCTTAATTTACTTGTTTCGTACGAATTTATTTTGATATTTAAAAAATATCTTTAAATTTGGCTTTGTAATTAATTTTAAATATCGCAATTATTTATAATAAAATGTGACTACTAAAAATATAGACGTTACTTTGAAGAGAAAAAAAAGAAAAGAAAAGAAAAGAAAAGAAAGAAAGAAACTTTCATATTCACATAAAAATATTTTTACATAACAAAATGTTCGTAATATAAAGAAATTTTACTTTAAAAATAAATAAATAAAAAGAAAAAGAAAGGTTAGTTGAAAACAAAGTGGAACAATGTGTTCTTATTCATGGACTACCTAACTGCGTGGCAACTTATTATTCTTGAAATAATATTTTGAGTTATAACGATTTTAAATCACCCTACATTTTCAATAAATTAAAACTTTTTTAGAAAAAGTTATGACAAGTTTTATTGTGTGATTTTGTTCAAAAATAATGTGGTTAATCATCACAAAAAAAATCAAAATTTTAATTCAATAAATAAAATTTTTTTTAAAATGTGTCCATTTAAAAATATTTTTATTTTTTCAGTAAACGTTGTCAATTTGACGTTGGATGCCAATGAGAATTACGGCGAAAACAGTGCAAGCAGCATTATGGTAATAATTTAATAGACTTCAAAATGTATGTATGATACAGCAAAATTTAATGATGATTTTGAAATGTATAAATTTCATATGCATAGATACAAACAGGAATAATTAATTATTTAATACAATTTAATAAGATTCTTCGGTCTTAAAAAAAAAAAAAAAAAAAAAAAAAAAAAATTATATATTTTCAACAAAATTTGTAGGTGGAATTTATAAAATGATGACCGTTTACACAAAAAAATGAATAGTATTAATTAATTATTCAGTGCAAATTATTGAATAAGATTATTCGGTTTATAAAAAAATATTTTTATATTTTCAATAGAATTTGTAGTTGAATTTTGATAGATTTCAAAACGTATGCAAAATCTAATGCTGCTATTACGAAATGTACAAATTTCTAACTCAAAGATATGGAAAGGATTAATTAATTATTCAATAGAATTAATTCGGTAAGATTTTCCGTTTTAAAAAACTATTTTTATAATTAAAATAAAATTTGTACTTGAAAATTGATAGATTTCAAAATGCATGCAAAATCTAATTTTGATATTTTGAAATGTACAAATTTCTTACGCATAGGCAAAGA
Source organism: Maratus speculifer (assembly GCA_964019185.1). Taxonomy (NCBI): domain Eukaryota; kingdom Metazoa; phylum Arthropoda; class Arachnida; order Araneae; family Salticidae; genus Maratus; species Maratus speculifer. The sequence goes on along the minus strand of OZ025289.1, from coordinate 420,327,952 downwards.
AAAAAAAAAGATTAATTATTCAATCAATCAATTAATTAGATAAGATTTTCCAGTTAAAAAACATTTTTATATTTTCAGTAGAATTTGTAGTTTAATTTTGATAGATTTCAAAATGTATGCAAAATCTAATGCTGCAATAAACAAATTCTGAAATAAACAAATTCCCTAGAAAAAAAGTACGAATACTATTCATGCAATGATATACAAAATTCATACTTTTTGTGATTATTTTGATAAACAGAATGATAATTTCCTAGCCCTTTTGACTATCTGTTTATTTATTTAAAAGTATATAACTTTTTTTTATTATGCAAATTTTCTTTAAAAAAAGCATATAATTTTCATAATCAAAATATACATTAAAAAGTATAAATTTGTACATCAGAGAACGAATCTTTAATAGATAATGATTAGACTTTTTCAGAAAAAAAGAAAAAAAATTATGTTTGGTTCTGCCCGGGATCGAACCGGGGACCTTCTGCGTGTAAAGCAGACGTGATAACCACTACACCACAGAACCGCTCGACAAATCTTGTTTTCAAGTCAATACACAAAGTAAGTAAGTCATTGATAAAACTCAACGTGTCAGTAGAACTTACAATGTATAAATTCCTCCCCCCCCCCTCTTTTTTTTCTGCTTTTTCTAAATTTGGCTTAGATGCTGTATCTTCCCGCGAGCCGCCATTTTGTTTCCCTGCTATTTCTCATGCATTATTGAATCATACATTTCAAAAAATGATTTAAATTAAACAAGACAGTATACTGTGGCAATTCAAAGAAAGAGCAAATTTTTAAAAGTAAAATTCGTTTGATTTACTTATTCATTTATTTTGTAAAACATTCAGGTAAAGTGCAAACAAATTTTTTAGTGCGCATAAGTCTTTAAAATATTTATTTTATGTTTCCTAAAAAAAAAAAAAAAAAAAAAAAAAAAAAAAATGCAAAATAATAATAACAATTTGTGAGAAATAATAGAGATACAAAATGGCCGCTCGCGGGACGATACGGCATCTGTTCCCTAAATTTAAACACGGTTTGAGGCAAAACTAAGCCTTTCAAATGCAGGAAATACATTAAATTAGAAAAGGCTGTTCCTAATAAATATTATTTTTATTTTTATTATTTTAGATATGGAAGCAATTTTTCACTAAAATAGTATAATAATTAATTTGTATATTTCAAACAAAATTATTAACAAGAAAATTTTCTATTCTTATATTTTTCTTTTGTTTATAAATCAATTAAGAAAATCAACATCTTAAATAAATGTGTGTTTTTTATGTATATATCCATTTATTATTTTATTTATTTATCTTTTTTGTTTGTTTGTTTGTTTTTGGTTTATTTTTGTAAATTTAAAAGAGGAAAAAAAGATTCTTATATTTTTTTCAAATAAAATATTTTAATAATTAATATTTTTTAAATATGGTAATTATTTTAAACATTTATAATATTTTTGACAATTTGCATAATTTTTTTAATTTATTTTTCTTTAGGATAACAAATTTTTCGTTAATTAGAAAAATACATTGGAAAAAATTTTCTATTTTAAATCGCTTTTTGTTTAAATTGAACCAATATATGTAAAATACTAAAAAAATTACTTTTTTGATTAATTTATGAATCATATATTTATTTATTTATTTACTATTTATTTATTTATTTACTATTTATTTATTTAACTAGGATATAACAGAAGATTGAAAATTATCTTAACTTTAAATATTTGTGTATTACACCTTATTTTTCTTTCATAGATCTGTTTTTCCTCTCGTAAGAGCCATAACGTGTAAAATTATTCTCTCATTATTAGCCCAAAACAGATCACTCTAACAAATCTACATAATAAATATTTATAATTTAACTGTTAGTGAAGATTTATTTTAATTATAATTTTTTTAGTTAATTTTATAGAATTTTTACTTAATATATGTACTTAAACTAGAAATTCATTTTTTTCTAAAGACAGAAGGAATTGGTTTACTACCTAAAATAAAGAGAATTTTTAAATGTATCATGATTTATATTCATCTGATAAATATGCAATATTATAAATTAATATTTATATAACATTTTATTGCGTCTTATAACCGATAGATGGCTCTGCACTACTATAGAATAGAATTGTTAAAGCATCGGGAAACCAGGCTTTAGCCTTCGGTGGTAAAGGAGCGATTACGTCATCCCCTATGGTCAATTAATCTGGCCAATGGCGTCTCCCAAGAAACACCCTGTGGATTACTAGCTGTTAATCGCTCCAATTTCAAGGTGGGGATTGTTTCCTGCACCATTTGCTTAGGCTTCCACGAAATGACCACTAGTAGAAATAAACTGACCGCTGGCTATTTCTCTTTTGCGCCTTTGTTTATTTGTTTACGGATTTGATTTTTTTTTCTTTCGCTTGGATGCAATTTCCTTTTTCTTTGTTCATAAAACTGTTACGCTGTGAATATAATTTTGATAATTCTTTTTTTTTTTTTTATCTGTATTAATAGACATAAGAAATTTTTTTTTTTAAATAGCCGATTCTTAAACTTTATTTATGCGTCAGAAAAAGTAAATATTAATGAAGATTTTTAAATGTTTATTTTTCATGATATTTTACGATCGCTGTCAGTGTTAGTGCTATTTATGACGGTCGATTATCTGCACGACTGATATAGGCCCAAGGAGGAGTTTCCTCCATGAGGGGGGGGGGGGGTCTTTTAAAGGGAATCTGACTAATATTTACGCAAGGTTACTCAAGGTTCGAATAAAACCACGGAAAACTTCGAACAGTCAGGCCGACGTACGCTGTTGGGTTCGAACCCAGCACATCCCGTCTACAAGCACTGGTGGGCTTACTATTGCTGTTGCGTCAATAAAATTTACAAAGGAGGCATATTCTTAAAATTTACGTCTGAAAATTTATCTATAATTTTTTTTCTGTGTCCTCTTTCAAATTTTCAAGGAATCTTTTCTTTAATTTTTATTTAAAAAATTTTCGCTTGAATTTAAAATATGGAATTTTCCATAGTCAAAATGTCCTATAATTTTTAGTAGCAGTGCTATAAAAATATATATAATTACGTATCGCTTAAAGGGGGGTTGTATATGACAGCCATGCTTTGTATTATAAAAAATCATAGCTATAAAAGTTAAATACTGCGGCAGCAGCAGACATATAAATTCATATACATAAATCTCCCCCTCTCCTTTTAGATATTCAATAGAACATTTTTTATTTTATTTTCATATCATAAAAATATTTTGATAATTTTTCGTGAAAATCTAATTTATCAGAAGTAGGATGGTTTCATATCAGCGTAAATAAGTGGAGAATGTGATATCTTAATAATAGCTGAAATGAAATATATCAAAATTGATTAAGTTTCATCTTATTTAACCTTTTACAGGCCAATGTTCCCAATTGGGAACATAAAATAAAAAAATTAGTAAAAATTAAATTTCATCAAAATTGACTTGAAAAAAAATAGCAGAAATAGTACAAAGATGATTTGATGTTTTGAAATAGAAGTTACATTCTTATTATTAATGCGAAAATGTGCAGAAAATCACAAAAATGACCAATGACCACTGGAAAATAACCAATCATAAAAATGATTTTTTCAAATGGATTTTTTGAAACAGATAACTTGATTTTTTTTAAATAGATAATTTGATTTTTTTAAATAGAAGTTACATTCCCATCATTAATGTACAGAAAATCATAAAAATGACCAATGATCGCCGGAAGTGACCAATGTTCTCAACTGTGAACATTTTGAAAATTATATAAAAAAAAAAAATCCACCATATTAATGACTAATCTTTTTTAAATAAAGCTTTAGAAGGCATAATGTGCAAAAAATTGATTAAAAAAATACCTGGATATGAATTCGGCCTGCAAAAGGCAAAAATTTAAAATCTCTGTATTTCAATAATTGTTAGTATTCAAGGAAAACTACGAATTTTCCTTTGATATTTTAAATGATACCACAATTATATTTTAAGTAACATTGACTGAAAAAAAAATAATAATAATAATAATAATAAACCCTCTAAAAATTAGATAAAAAATAAGAATGAAATTGCCGCATAGTATAATTAAGGGTTTTTTAATGCGAACCTCACAATTTCACAATTTAAAAACAAAGTTCATAGAACTACGATGTCTTCTGCGATACACAGAAGGAAAAATAAATAATATTAAATATTTTTAAGAAAATTATACTTCGTCCACAGACATTATTAAGGAGACGGGGGAAAAAAGAATAAAAAATAAGCTGACCATCAAAAATTCTTTTATGAATAAAGCAATGGCTGTTTACTAAAAAAGGTACATCATTATGATAGAAATCTTAAATTAATTTTAATTCTTTTTGCAAACACCGGCGGTTCCTAAGCCTTAGTTTTTTCCCCCTCCCTTTTAGAAAAACGCATGCATACGCGGAGAAATATGCTCTTTCGAGAAATAATTGGGTAAACAAAACTTTTTAAAACGTCTAACTGGCAACGAAAAATAATTAACCATTGGTTTGGTATGTAAAGGGAAGTTTGTCGCGTAATGAAACAGGAGCGTTTCACCGGTGATGCCAACAACCAGTGAGTAAAGTTTGTGAGAATATTAATTACGGAAAGAAAAAGGTGTATTCAATTTATTTATGTGGGGGGAAATTGGCTTTCGCTATTGCATTATGAATTTCGCCAAATATTTCTATAATCACCCACAGAAATAATAAGGTAGCCATGTTAGGAAATACTTGAAGTGCTTTTTATAATACATTAAAATAAGAGCGATGACGATGAGCATCGATTTTACGATATCGTTACGTTATAAAACTTTAAGATTTTTATAATGCAATCAGGAAATTCGTTTGTAAATAAAATTGCTATACAGTTAAAGCTTTAAAAAAAATCTACTTGCACATAAGAAAATATCATCTTATACGAAACATCTTCAAAATTCTGACGAAGAAAACCCATACAATTTTACCTGCGTGTTTAAACCGAATTTTTGTTCGACCACTTGTGATTCGTCTTAGCAAGTTTCGTTGCATATATATATATATATTTTTTTTTTTTTTTTTTTTTGGGGGGGGGGGATATTTATTTGTTTATAACATCTAGGTCATGTCGATATCGAAATAAAATTATACAAAGGTTTTAACAGTAATAATACTAAACAAATGAATAAACTAAACTAATGAGCTAAAATCTTATGTTAAAATTCATCTTTCCTCTAAAACAAAATCTCCAAATTATCTAGAAAGATACAACTCACCTTAAAAACTTCATTTCTGCCTTAAAGCCAAATACTTCGTATGAATTATTATCTATACTTGTAACTTTTGTCTTATATACATTTTGAAATTTTAAAAGATGAATGCGTATAAGCATAATTAAAAATAAATATTTTATTAATTTAATAGTTATTTAATTTTGAGTATAAAGCTTAACTTTAATGCATGTTATATTATAAATATTTATAAATGTATATATTTATATATAGTCATTTCTGTAAATATGCATCTTAAATTATATCTAGCTTCATATTTTCTGGATTTAATACATTACGGTAGTCTATTTTTTCTTTCGTTAGCTTTTTATGACTAATAAAAGATGAAACTGTATATGTTATTTGCGATAACTAAGATAATTGGGGTCTGGTGATTTTGCTTTGGTTCCACAAATATTTCCATTCTTTTATTGTTTACTGTATTTTTAATTCCATGTTTCTCTTGTTATAAGGATCTTTTTAAAAGAATTTTATAATGCTTTATACATCATTTTTATTTTGAAAAAATTCCTTTAATATTTATACACTCACATCAGTTGTTGAGAATTTGTATTGTTTACAAATTGTTGTTTGTATTTGTATATTGTACATACATATTTAAATGGAACTATTGCAACACAAAACTGTTTAATAACAATCTAGCTTATTTTTTAAAACTCAAAATATAAATCAAGCTATTTTAACGGAAATTTAGAGAAAAAATGTTTGAAACCATAAGAAAAAAAGAAAAAAAAGTGAAACTGAAGCAGATAAATTTACAAAATTTTAGCATTCATAAATTCAAATACCTCGACGAATAGCAAGAAAAACAATCATCGAAAGGTTTTTTTTGTTTGTTTTTTGATAAAAACTTGTTACATATCCTAATAACTCAACAAAATAGTTGAAAAAGTTGAAATGGAAAGTTTAAATATACCTTAAGCATGAAATACGTTGCGAATAAAAATCAGAAAATAAAACAAACAGCACAATTTTTTTTTTAAATTGTATATATTTTTTATTATATGTATAAACATTATTTCTATATTAAAGAAATTTTACAAAAATATATGTAATAACTAAATTTTGATGTAAAGGTGAAAACTAACTATTTAAACAAAAAAGCTGACATGGCGAAATTAAAATTTGCAATGTATTAAAAATATTTGATACCTTAAAAATTGTATACATAAAAAAAGGCCATAAAACTAGAATAACTTATAAATTTTTATAAAATAATCACATAAAAAAAAGAGAACAACTATTTGCACTGCTGCGTTTATATTATCGTATTTATTTTCATAACTTCTAAATCTACAATATTTCTATCAACCAAATCAACAAATAATTTGCACTATTTAAAAAATTTCTTTCGCAAAAAATAACTAAATTTAATGTGAATATTTTGAATGATCAGCATTATTTATTTTAATTTTTTTTTCCATACACAGTAAATATCCAAGGCAATTTTTTAAAAATTGAACATACATTGAGATGTTTATTGCATTGTTTATTATAAACAAAATTAAATAAAAATTAAGTTTTTCTAATGCAGCATCGTTAATTCGAAATTCTGTAACAGAAAAATGTCACAAAAAGATATGCTTAGTAATCAGAAAATGTTTTTTAAAATGAATTATTTACTGAAAAATTAGAACGCGCGTTCAAATTTGAGAAAAATATGTTTAAGGTTTAAAATTATTTTTATCTTTCAAAATCTGTGAACCAATATTACGTTATTTTTATATTTGTTTCGTCACTCTATGCCATTTTTTTATTTTTAATAACAAAAAGGCATTTTTAATCGAGCATTTAATAAACAAATTGTATTTTACTCTTATTTAAAAACGTTAAAGCATTCGTTGATGAAATGCGTCGGAAATGGGCGATTTCCAAATGTAGAAAATGCAATGTCATCTTTTTCAGATCATCGGCACAAGCTGTTTAGTTTCGATTGAGTTTATTTAATTGTTTAGCAGCTTATATATTTAAAAGAAAAAAGTTCTTGAAAATTACATCATATGTATATGTACGTAATAAGCACAACTAATGAAAGTAAATTTTAATTGCAAAAATAAACTAGAAGCTTTTAAACAAATGACACTGTAGTAATAAATGTTTTCAATCATATCTAGAAAAGTTGATGAAAAAATTAACAGCAGCTTTCTTGTAGGGAAATTTAAACCTTGTATGATTGAAATTTGAAAATTATTGTTTTCATTTTCGGAATCTAAAAAAAAAAATAATAATAATAATAATAATAATAATAATAATAATAATAATAATAATAATAATAATCACGACTGTTTAAAAAGGAAATTTTTGGGAGCGAGGAAATAAATATAAAAGGTTTTAAAAAAATAACTAATATTTTTAAACAACGTGCTATATAAACTATATTTTGCAAAACTATATTTTTCACTATAACCTGGTGTGCTCAAATTTAAAAAAATAGTGTAAATCAAATAAAAACAAAATAGTTCGTAAAATTATAATAAAGTATTTTTAGGAAATTTAAAAATAATGATATTGCTATTAAAAGACATAAGTACTTAAGAATGTAAAAATAATACTAGAATAAAAAATAAAGAAGTAAATGTACAAGATTTTCTAAATAATCTCTTTTCTTTCAGATACAAAATAAATTTATTATGTTGCTACTGCAAAACCTATAAAGATGAGCGGATATTCGCATATTAATTTCTGAGTTTATTTCTCAAACTGGAATTTATTCTTTAATGTTAACTATGGAAATTGATTAAGTTTAAATTTACTGGCATATTAACCATAAGATGTCCAAAAATATAAGACAAATGCAGTATAAAGAGACGCTTTAACAAGTCTTTGATTGCAACCGCTTCTGCTATGATTTAAGGTTGTTTTCAAACCCAAACTACCTATACTTTCTAACACATTTTTAAATTATTTTTGTTCAGAAAGGTATCAAATTGTCAGATGTTCTTATTAAGAAACTATGTAAAATACCCCATCCTTTTTTTTTTTTTTTTTTTTTTTTTCATTTTTTGATAAGATAGGTGATTTTTTTCGGAAAATATTGCGAATTTTCGGACGTGACAGCTAATGAAAGAGAAAAAACTGCCTTCGACAGACTATAATCGCTTATAACTCCCACTGTAAATATTTATCGGAAAATGGAAAAAAAACGAGAAACTGTTCAATTACAAATCACTTTAATAATCAAGCCTGTAAGTATTTATGCTAATGTTCTACAAAAGTATTTTTAGTTTAGTACACTTTTTTTTATTACATTTTATTTACTTATTTAACCATTCGAAATAAAGAATATATATGCACCTTCAAAAACTGCACACATAATTCGTTTTTGGTATCAATAAAAAAAGACGGGATAATATTTGTTTCTTTAAATTATAGAATTTTCATGAATATTTAAGTAAAGATAACAAAAAGCAGTTTTAACTGGGTAAAATTTGTATAAAAGCCGACGGTTCTGAAGGGGTTAAATTGGTACACACTAAAATGTCAAATGTCTTAAGGTGTGGATGACAATTGCTCCTCTAACTTCTATTAAATGGCGCTTTTGATCTGATATAGCGATATACTCGAAAATCGAAAATAGCTGCTATAATAAATAAATACCCAAAATAATCTTTTAATATTTCTGGTAAGCATATCAGCGATTCAAAATGCTTAGAAATGGACACCCCAAAATATTTAAATCAATTCATATGAACTTAAATTTTTTCTTACAATACTGTATTTCCTTCAATTTATTTTGGCTAAGGATAGAAACCTCATAACGGACCACTTAAATCATTCTATTTCTTGACAGGGGCCACCCACCACTAGCTTACCATACATTTCACACCTACTGGCATCGTAAATAAAAATTTTCCTTTAAAGATAACGCATATTTAAACTTTACTCTCATGACACTGATCCTAAAAGTATTATGCTTTAGTACGGATTCTCAACTCTTCAATTCTTTGAAAGTCCAAATTGTTTTTGACAACTGTAACAGGATTAAAAGATTCACATGACACACTGTTTACCTCGTTCACAATAACGAACTTATAAATATTTTATTTTTAAAAAATGTATTTTTAAATGCCTCTAAAATGTTGAAATAAAACAGTCTCGTTTTGAATAAAATTATCATAGTATTTGAATATAAACAAAGGAAGTATCTTCTTTTTTAAATTTTGAGTTCATTAATATCACTACAGATATATATATATATATATATATATATATATATATATATATATATATATATATATATATATTGTTTCTTGACCATATTATAAATAATGAAATTAATATTTTTATGAATGTATAGTGCTAACAGAGCACGATTATAGTTTCCAGAGCAATTGTCTGTTTTCATCATCAGATACGATCAGCAGAAAATAGTAGAAGTATTTTTTCAGTATGTCATGATCGGAACTGCTTTTATTGGAGGGAGGGGAATGGGGTACTGCTTGGATTGTTCCAAGTGTTGAAACCAGACACTTTTCTCTGGGAAGGACTTGTGGCTCCGGGAGGGTGGACATTATAAGGGTCATTTTCAAAAAACTTGTACATTTGGGAAATTTTTTACAAAAAAAAATTTTTTTTAATGCAACTTATAAAAATATTAGACGATACTAAAACATTTCTTGTATATAAAACTGAAAACAGCAGTTCACTTTTTGATTTGGAATGTCAAATAAAAAATAAAGTATGAACTTGCAACAGTAAAATGTTCCCCTCTGTTACCAACAGTCAAAAATTTTTATTTAAAAAAATAAAACACCTAAAACAGTAAATATCACATTTCCTTTAATTACATGATTGCTACTTTCAGAAAATCCTAACTGTTGTTTTGTTATGATTGTTTTTATTTTTGTAAAATACAAAGGATTTCCTCTCTGTTACTTTTTTGGAAAAATCATAAGTTTTAATTAAATATGCATTCACATTTTTTCAGTTAAATTATAAAAAAATATTACATAAATAAAATATTTGTTAAAGTTACACAATTAATTGTTCAAAATGATGATTGATAAAACTTTTAGTGAGATAAACCAGCTTAAATTGACGGTAACAGAGTGGAAAAAAAGTAACCGAAGGGAACGCTGATTGATAGTGGAGCGATATTTGATGTGACATATTTTTTTTATAAGTTTATATCATGTATTGTATCCGATCTTAATGTTTCAAACATATCCAGCAAGAATTTAAAGATTTTTACAAAAATTACTATTGGAAAATAGTGGTATTTGGCAGGACATTCTCTTTTGTAAATTTATATCATGTGCTATAACAAACGCACTGCTTAGTAAAAATAAAAAAAAATCTTATCATATATTAGTCGAGGTAGTGGTGCTTTAAAGCAAGAATTTATTTTTGCAAAAAATACTAATAAAAAATAGTGGGATTAGACTAGGCAATTTTTCAATATAACTTTTTATTACGTGTTATAAGCTATCATGAAGTTTCAATGTTTCAAACAGATCAAGGCAGAATTTAAGATATTTGCAAAAAACTGCTATTCGAAAATACTAATATTTCATGCGGCATTGTTTTTATAAATTTTTATCATATGTTATAATCTGTGTTTCAATTTCTAACAGCTCGTCTTAGATTTTCAAATTTTAACTAATTCGCGTGTCAATTGGATGACGCTTTAACCCAAGAAATAACGATTTTTACAGAAATTGCTATTTGAAAATAGTAGTATTTGACGCGGTGTATCTTTTTTATAAATTCTTTCCTACTTAAATAATGATCTTTTCTTCTTTAATACATTTTTATCATGTGTTATAAAATATCCTAAAATTTGAAACAGACCAAGCAAGAATTAAAGGCTTTTACAAAAATTAATATTCGAAAATAGTGGTATTTCACGCTGCATTATTTTTTCATAAATAAATAGTATTGATTCATAAATATAAATGACTACAATTAAAGAAGCATTTTGTTTGAGAAAATTAAAGCCTAATGTTTATGGCAACTAGCTCACCACAAAAACTACTATTTTATATTTAAAAAGAAAAATGCATATTTTTAATTCTGTTCTAAGAACATGAAACGAGAATGTGCACCCTTCAAGAACAATGTTTAAATAAACTTGTTTTTTTAGTAGTTTCTTACTCTGTTCCACTCTGTTACCATAAGCATGGTAACAGAGGGGAAAAAAATGCAAATAATTTTATCAGCACAAAGTGAATTAAAAACAAGAAAAACTAAGCCTATTTATTTAAGAAGCACCATTTGATCTTATTGTTAAAATTTTATAAAAGTATAAAAAAAATAAATTTCACATAAATAAGCTGGTAACAGAGGGGAAACTGAATAAAACATCCTAATCTTGTAAATGCTTTAGTTCAACACCACGGTGAAAATAACTTAATAATTTAAAAAATGATGGCCTCATCTAAAAATAGACTGTTCGAAGAACTGCAAAACCTTGTGTTGAACACTTTGTAATAATAATTTATTACAATAAATATGGTAACAGAGTGGAAGTAACAGAGGGGAAAAAAATCTGGGGACAACAATAAATTGTTCCATTTTTATAAAAAAACAAGTTCTAAAAAATACACTATATTGCCATTGATTATGGGACACTTGCGATTTTAAACATTTTACTAAATATCTAGAAAAATACATGAGGAATCATCTCGAACCTCTCAGTGTATAAATATAATAGTATACGTCATACATCTCCGTGAAGATTTTTTACCGAAACTCCATAGGGGACCATCAACAAATTAAAAAAGGATGAATATCTTTTGAATAACCCTGTCAAAACTAATGTAGCAAAAGCGCGCAAACTCTAGATTATGATTGAATGCCTTATTGTAATACACTGTGTTCATTTTTATGCAAATAGCATGCATACTCGCAGAGTAATTAAGGTTTTTATAAAAATGGTCCCAAATTTTTCCAAGTTTTTTCCTTATAATTTTCAGAGTTCTTAATATAAACTAATATTTTTTTTCAGAAAATATGACAAACAACATTGCACACAGTACCCTGTAATCAGAATTAAAAAAGAATGAAAATTGTATATAAAATGAGTTAGTTTACTAAATAATTTTTTACTGCGCATGCGTCAACGATATCAAAATTTCATTTGCATATTATGTTAGCTAAATGTATAGAGCAACTTTTGTGAAAGTCACAAAATCATAACTTGAAAATTCTGAAAATAATCGTCAATTGAATAAGTTGAAAATCCATTATTCTCAAAATGAAGCAAAAACAAAAGGGGTTGTATCCATATATTCACTGATTAGTGTCAATATAGAATACACAATACGGGATGTTACGACTACTCTTGGATAAAATCCCTCATTTTTATGCTTCATTTTGGAAACAACGGATTTTGTCCTTTTTCTATAGACGATTACTTTCAGAATTTTCAAGCTATAATTTTGAGACTTTTACAAAAGTTGCTCTATACATTTAGCTAACATAATATGCAAATGAAATTTTGATATCTTTGACGCATGCGCAGTAAAAAATTATTTAGTAAACCTACACATTTTTCATACAATTATTATTATTTTTTTATTCTGATTACAGGGTACTGTGTGCAATGTTGTTTGTCATATTTTCTGAAAAAAATATTATTTTATATTAAGAACTCTGAAAATTATAAGGGAAAAACTTAGAAAAATTTGGGGCCATTTATATAAAAACCTTAATTACTCTGCGAGTATGCATGCTATTTGCATAAAAATGAACACAGTGTATTACAATAAGGCATTCAATCATAATCTAGAGTTTGAGCGCTTTTGCTACATTAGTTTTGACAGGGTTATTCAAAAGATATTCATTCTTTTTTAATTTGTTGACGGTCCCCTATGGAGTTTCGGTAAAAAATCTTCACGGAGATGTATGACGTATACTATTATATTTATACACTAAGAGTTTCGAGATGATTCCTCATGTATTTTTCTAGATATTTAGTAAAATGTCTAAAATCGCAAGTGTCCCATAATCAATGGCAATATAGTGTATATTATATGGTCTATGCTACACATAAGACATACAACAATTGTCACAACTGAAAAAATTAACACTTTTGACAATTGATTTATAATTTTATAGCAGTTGAAAAAGTAAAAAGGGAAGAGGGGACATAGCATTTTAGCTATAGCTGACACATTGAAACCATAACTACACTAATATTATTTTTAATTTCTGATAATATTTAGCCCACATTTACTCTAAACAGTCAGACAAGTAATGTAAATGCTTAAATTTTATTTTTAAAACTTTATTTTAGTTATTAAAAATTCTTAAAGTTGGGGGACATAGAATGTACAAGTTTTTTGAAAATGACCCATAAAGTTCCGGAGGGTTAAATCGCACTTTTTAACTATTGAAAACACAAAATTTCAAATTTTCCAAGGGGGTACATTTTATTGCTCCGGGAGGGGGGAATGTCACCCCCGGGCCAGTCCCTGGAATCAAAACTGGTAGTTCACCATCCTCCCACTCTTTCAATCACGTTATACATAAAATATTCTTATGATTTATTGCAGGACTATTTTTATCCTTGTGAATAACTATTCTCTGCTTATCTCATCCGATGCTGAAATAACTGTCCTTAAAACTATAGAATTGGCATGTTCCATTAGCATTATATGAAACAAAATATGGTGTCATTTGTTTAATCTCCAGTTAATTATTATTGTTCATTAGGATGCTGTCATTATGGGGGGAGGGGTGGGAACTTAAGTCAAAGTGAAGGAGTGGCAGGAAATGCATTTACAATTAATGATATTACACATACTCAAAGAATTATTTAAAGTTTGAACTCAATATTTGATAAGAAAGGATCTTTAACTTCAGAAAAAAAAGAAGAAGAATGGGAAGAAAAGAAATAAAAAGCGATAAAATAAAAGAGGGTAGAAAACATTTTTTAAAATTAAAATACATTTTGTTTATGATCCTATTAATTTCCAATTTTCTCCGATTATTTTATCTTTTTCCTATTAGTAAAATTTTTAATAGATATTTGTTTAAAGCATTTTTATTAATTATATTTAAAAAATTATAAAAAATGCGCACACTCGTAAAAAATTAATATATTTTTAAATTATGAGAAATATTTTATAATATACCATACTTAATTATTCATATTAATTTTCATAAACGGGTTTATTAATTATTATGAATTAGAATATTACATTAGTTGGCGTACTTAATAACTATTTCAAAAGACAACAGCTTAAGTAAAAATTGCAAATTTCTCCAACAAAATATAGGCACTTCCGTAATTGAACCTCCCCCCCCCCCCCTTCCCTATATGCCACAAAAATAATGTATCTTCTAATTTGCGTATGAATCTTATAAAAGCGTAAAAATGTCCATTAGCTTGAAAATGCACATTTTACTAAATCCATAAAATTAACAACCGGGCAATTTATTAACATCCCCTAATTCAACACATCCACAGATTCGTAAATTCCCAGGAACAAAACAATCTGCGACTAAATCATATCAGCGAACAGAGAACGCCTCCCTCCCCTTCATCTTCCAATTTTTCTTTCACCACATACGGGGGTCAACATAAAGCGGCCAGTCTTTAATAATTCCACAAACGCACACGGTCAGTTATCAGGCCAACTGACCACACATATACACTAGCCATAACTTCCCTAGGGGAGGGAGGGGGGAATAAAATATATTTTTCCTCTCTCTTTAGCAGGAGAGAAACAACTAATCTTGTCTCAGTCGTCGACGTTAATTACGTTTGTACTTTGTATTACTACTCGTATGAAATGCGTTTGTTTTGAAGTGTTTTCTTTGGAGCTTTTTTTATTCTGTTTGTTTTATTTCTAGATCTTTTTCAATGTATTTATTTTATTTTTTTGTACTAGAGAGGGAAAATCTTAATATTTAGAGCGTAGAGAAAAAAGGTTACTTTAATAAATGTTATATAATAAAATTACAGATGTATTTCTATTTATAGTTCATAATATATCGTAGCCGAACGGTTTATAAATAACTATTTCCTTTAGAAATATGTTTATTTGTAATAGTTTAAGAATTTCCAGTTTAAAACATGAAAAAAATAATTTCACAAGAGATGTTTCCTTTTCGTAATACATAAACTTTTCAATTCTGTCATTGCTTTATATAAAAACAAATTTATATATGCGATATTAATCACCAACATAATTAATATACATTATCATATAATAATGACCACATATGAATGTGTTTTATTTTCTAATGAAATTCATTAATTATCGAAATTTGTGTAACATGTTGTACTTATTACATTTTGCTTACTACCAATTATTGAAAAAATAATAATCGGCATTATTTTGAAATCTAATAAGTAAGGAATTAATTAAATTTTTATATTTTACCAATTAAAAAATATATATATTTCCCCAGAAATAGTATTTCTTAGCCCAGTCTTACAAAATACTTTTAATTACTAAATCAACTGAGAAAAGCAATTGATTAACACTGCAACTAGATAGTCGAATATCTGAAATTTAATTTTTCATTATTTCATCATCATAAAGTTATCTGTTATTATCATATGACTACATATGAATGTGTTTATTTTCTAATCAAAATCATTATTGAAGAAATATACTTACATTTTAGTAAAAAATATACTTACATTTTAATAAAAATGTACTATCAAGATTTTTTTAATGTAAATTGTCTAATTGTTACAATTTCCGTAATTATGCTGTACTTAACTATTTTACATTACGTTTATTACCAATTATTAAAAATAATAATAATTGATAATATTAGTTTGAAGTCGAATAACTAAGGAAATAATGTATTCTTTTACAAATATTATTAATAGATGTAAGTGTGAATACATAAATTGTTCACTTGTTGCAGTTTCTTTAATTATACTGTACTTAATTATTTTACATTTCGTTTATTACCAATTATTGAAAAAATAATAATTGATAATATTAGTTTGAAATCGAAAAACCAAGGAAATAATTAACTTTTGACATTTTATCAATTATTTATATTTCCCCAAAAGTAGTACTTCTTAGCCCAATCTTATGAAATACTTTTAATTACTAAATTAACTGAGAGAGGCGATTCATTAAAACTGCAATTAGATTGGCGCGAATATCTCAAATTTAATTTTTCATTATTTCATCATCAGTGAGTCATCTGGTATTGTCATATGACTACATCTAATTGTGTTTATTTTTTAATCAAAAACATTACTGAAAAAATACTTACATTTTAATAAAAATGTACTACCTACCAAGATTGTAATATATTATTCAACTAATATTGTTAATAAATTGCAATATGAATACATAAATTGTTCAGTTGTTGCTTTTTTTGTAATCATGCAAACTATTTCTACATTTCGTTTACTGCCAATTATTGAAAAATTAATAATTGATAATATGAGTTTGAAACTGAATAAATAAGGGAATAATTAACTTTTGACATTTTATGAATTATTTATATTTTCCCAAAAGTAGTACTTCTTAGCCCAATCTTATGAAATACTTTTAATTACTAAATTAACTGAGAGAGGCACTTCATTAAAACTGAAATTAGATTGGCGCGGATATCTCAAATTTAATTTTTCATTATTTCATCATCAGCGAGTCGTCTGGTATTGTACGTTAATGACCCTCTCATTTAACTTGAAATCATAAGTTTTCAGCGGACTGACACTTTCCAATCAGCTTCTGTACAGTAGACTTGTTTGGAGTCTTCACCTGTAAATAACTGAAAAGTGTGAAATTATGTCATTCAGAACTTGAAGGCGTATTCGACGTATGGAAGCGTATTCGCGCCTGTTCCCAGCGGGGATCTTCTTAATCTACCATTAACTAAGATAGTAATAAAGCCGAGTCAGCGAAGATCATTTCCATGACAATTAGCTAGCCTGGGCCAACGCTTATAAACGTCTTCCGACAGAATGGACCTTCACACTTCTATGAAACTGAAATCCTTCAAATAAAATATTTAATTAAAGGCCCTCTCTCTCTCTCTCTCTCTGATTCTCCGAAACTTTTCACTTGACTAAAAGGGACATATCATGACCGCACCAGACATTGAATTATCATCATTCGTAAAATGCAATATTTTCACGAGGAATTGCGTTCACCGACTGTTTCCATAGACACCTAGATTACAGATTTCCGAAATCTTTTGAAATATAAAATTCGATAATTAAATAGATTAATTATCAATTCTTTTCCGAGTCAAAGTATTAAGTTTGGAGAAGTAGAAAGCGTTGTTTAAATCCATATATACGGTGAACTTTAATGCTTCGGTTTGCACTTTAATAATGAGCCCATCTGGTTATAAATATTTGGTGCTCTGATTTGAAATTTCGTCGTGTGAAATTTAGTGTCACCCTGGCGCAATTCTTGGGGAAATATGCTCATTTCAAGAGCAGAAATTCGCGATAATTTATATGTTTTCGCTTTTCGAATGACTGAATTTCAGTTAGGCAATAAAATTAAAGCGTTTCATTTGCCCATACTTATGTAGTTAAAATTATAACTATTTATGATTTCAAATATTCAGGATACAATAAGGCAGTTTGAGTTGAAGAAACTATTTTACAAATAGCAGTCAGCCAAAGGATTGATTATGAATATTATTTACAAAATAATTTTACATAAGCTTATATTATTGACGTCACCATATTTTTTTTTTTTTTTTTTTTTTTTTTTTTTTTTTGCAACTTAAATAAAGTTCGAGGTACTGAAACGCAGAAATTCGGATGCGCTTTTATTTTTTCTTGTTTTAAGCAAAATTAGAATACCTCAAAAACTAAGTCTGAGCAAATTCAAAAGATGTCATCAAGCCTCCCCTCTCTCGTTCTTCAAAATCAGTGTTATTATATTAATATTAAACAGTTTTAAACAGATAATTTCAATAACTTTGTACAATGTTAAGTTTGATAAATTTCAAATTTGCTATAGTATTTACAGAAATTTTTCTTTAAACTGTGCGTTTTCGTTTAAATAATTATTATTTATAATTTCCTCTGTTATTTAACAGAATCTCTGTAATTTTACAGAAAACTTAAAATAATAGATACCAATAGATTCTTTGTAATTTTGCAGAATTTTTTTAAACAGTGCATAAAGCACTATTGTTTCTTAAAATAGCTATTCAATTAATAACACTTCAATACCCACAGTTATTAAAAGACAGTTCTCACGTACATTTATCTCGAAATGATATTTTTTAGATACAAATTTTTTTTTTTCTGTTGGTTTTTCTCGAAGTTTTTTGAAGCTCTTAGTGTATTTTTATTGATGCAAATTTAGAGAGCCTACAGTAAGTTTACCGAAAATTTTCTCTATTATTTAACAGAATCTCCGTGATTTTACATAAAACTTAAAATAATGGATTACCTATAAAAAATTTTATTATTTTACAGATTTTTTTTTTTTTTTTTTTTTTTTTTTTTAACAGTGCATAAAATACTATTGTTTCTTAAAAACAGATATTCAATTAATAACACTTCAATATCCACAAGTATTAAAAGACAATTTTCATGTGCATTTATCTCGAAATGATGTTTTTTGTTTTAAGAAGTCAACACACTGTCGATTTGAATGACCTTGATAATCAAAAACATCATTTTTCTGTCAGTTTTTATCGCTGTTATTTGAAGATAAAATGAGGGACTTAGTGTATTTTTATCAATGTAAATTTACAGAGTCTACTGTAAGTTTACCAAAAAAATTTCTCAGTAATTTACATAAAAATTAAAATAATGGATTACCAATAATTTTTTTGCAATTTCACTGATTTTTTTTTCTTTTTTTAAAACAGTGCATAAAACACTATTGTTTCTTAAAATAGCTATTCAATTAATAACACTTCAATACCCACAGGTATTAAAAGACAGTTCTCACGTGCATTTATCTCGAAATGATGTCTTTTGTTTTAAGAAGTCAACACACCCTCGATTTGAATGACCTTGAAGATCAAAAACATCATTTTCTGTTGGTTTTTCTCGCAGTTTTTTGGAGAAAAATTGAGAATGCTTCTGTGGTTAGTGACCCGTGAAGAAATGTCGGCAACTTACTTGTTTAGGAGACATGTTCATCAGTATATACATATATCTTTCGGATATCAAAACTGAAGAGTATATTTAATTCACTTGAGAGACTATGTGAAGTTTCTTAAACCCGATCATTAGCATCAGGGGCAAATTACAGGTTTCTCAGATTGGGAGTACTTTTTTTGGAATCTTTTTTTAATGCTTTTGTTACGTCCTCCTACATCTTTAAATTCATTTCGATATGCTGCTTTTGTGTTTCGTTTATTTTATTATTTTTCTACCTTTTATGTTTCTAAGAAGGGAATATTTGCTTTATTTTCTTTAATTTGTTCAGCGGAGAAAAAATTGGCTGGGAAAAAAAAAATTCATTTCTTTGGGCGTTAGCTCGCATCAGTGGCCTGATGACAGTTAGCTGTTAATGATAATAATATATTTACGTTTTCGGCAGCACTGGTGACTACTTATTTGTTTTTAGAGTCGAGGGTATTATTATTTTCTTTTAATGTATACATACATATATCGAATATCGATGAGCAAACTTAAAAAGTGTATTTAATTTTCGAAATGTTGGGCACGCCAAGCAGTAAAAATTGCATATAAGTTCTTCATTTGTTATTAATCAATATCGGCCAGACTTTGTTACAATATCAGAACAATATTACATTATTTTTAGACGTCCTTAATTATAATATATAAAGAGAACCAGTGTTGCTAGTCTACATACTTACCAATATTGAAGGAATTTTTGCAATAAGTTTTGAAAATATTTTTTTTATGATGAAGTGATATTTTCAAACTTTCGCCATTCTATTTTTAAAAATTCTACCTATTGTACTATTTTCCCCTAATACAGTCGGTGCTATTTTCCCCTAATTTTTTTAGTAGCACAGTACTAAATAATTTAAATGTTTAAAAAAAATAGCCAATAAATAAATTAATGGCGCAATCTTGTTTTTATATTTTAAACATTTCCATCATGAAATCTACAGATAAATTACAAATTATCTATTTTACAGTGGCTATAAACTGTTATGTATCTGCAATATTGTGCATCAATATTGAATAAATTCAGTAAATAGAGCAACAAAGTTAAAACCAACCATTGTTTCTACAAACTGAAAAATAGTCATAAAATGATACTTTTTTTTTTTTTTTTTTTGTATTGCGATAATTGCGAATAAATAATAAGATGAAAAAATGATAGCATATTTATAATATTTTGTCACAAACTTTTCCTAAAAAATTAATTTATATTAGAATTTAATTTATTTAAGTTTTGAGTTATTGAACAAAATTATTTTTCAAAATATCTCATAAGAAATATATGTATATAAATGAATAAAACCTCAAAGTAAATAAAACACGTTCCCATTCAAAAGAAATTTTTAAATACATTCATAAACATTTTAAAACGTTCATGACAGAATATTTAAAACAAAAAACTCCCTTTCAAAAATATTTAAGAGAATTCTTTCTTATTTTGAATTCGACGTAATAGGATTACAAATGGCGAGTGTTTTCGCATGATCATTCTTAGTTCTTATTTTTTTGTTTTTTGAATTAACATTAAACAGTGACAATTTCTACTTTATATTTAAAAATTCTCTCTTCGAATGAAATAATCTGTAACAATGTGTATTTTTTTCCCCAACTGCACTATGTCCCCTAGGAACTTTTTTCTTCTTTTTTTTTTTTTCTTATTAAAGTTGTAAGAATTAAAGAAATGATGTTAATGGAAACTTCAGTTTGTGCATTAAGAAGAGGAATTTTTAAGACTCAAAATGTTGTTTTATGTTGGTGTAAAAGCATTTGCAAATATTGTGTGCAATTTAGAATTTTGTTATTAAAAATAAAAGTTTTTGCCCGATTTCAAACTTTAGAACGTTGTTAAATATTCCGCTTTTCTTTTATTGGTATTTAAAAAAAAAATGTTTAGTTATATATACATAGAAAATGAAAGGAAGGAAAACAGAAAGAAAATGTAACTGAATGAAATAAAATTATTAAACAAGTTGGAAATTGCACGTGAAGTGTAGCAAATGAGGTGCGTTCGCACGATAACGAAGTTTTAAAAAATCACTCTCATATATCAATCTCATAAAATTATAAATAGTTAATTACAATTCAAATGCGCGCCAAACAATGTTCTCCTCATATTATGTAATGGAATACTTTTGTTTGGACTTGTACATCAATAGCAAATGTTCTTTGCACCACAGATTATGCAAAATGTATATTATAATATATACTTTATAGATGCATATCAATTTTATTATGTTAGAATGAGTGTAACACCATTAAAATGCATTTGAAACTTTTTCCCCATTGAGCGTAATGTAACGGAATACTTTTGATTGTCCCTGTAATTGATCTATGCATTCAATTTTCATAAAATTTGAAAGAATTCGACAAAATTATGTAATAATTATATATTTTAAATTTCAAACGATTAAAATGCATTTGAAACTTTTTTCCCCATTGACCGTAATGTAACGGAATCCTTTTGATTGTCCCTGTAATTGATCTATGCATCCGATTTTCATAAAATTTGAAATGACTCGACAAAATTATGTAGTAATTATATATTTTAAATTTAAAACGATTCGGCTGGGCAGTTTTTGCACTGTTATATGCGGAGAGACAGACAGACAGACGGACTGAACGACAACTATAGGTGCTACGTATTTACATAATTACGAACGCACCTAAAAAGAAGCACTGTAACAAAAACAGACGATTTTACGGAAATTGTACTTGTAATCGGAACGCCAGTACAATTTGCTATTTTATAACAGAAAAATTTCCGTAAATTCCAGAAAATTTTTCCATTTTTTGCGAGGGTTTTCCGCAATTCACGGAAAATTTTCCGTTAAAAAACAGTAAATTGTACTGGAGTTCCAATTATCAGTACAGAAAAAAAAGGAAGGAAGGATTTTTTTATTCACAAAAGTAGATGATGAATTTAAATTACGTTAACAGAACCTAATTGTCATAAAAACATAATAAGAATAGTGGCACTCTAAATAAGAAGTGTCATTAACTATTTCCAAATTGTAATAGCTGCTTTAGTTAAAAACAGAATTTCTTTCACAAATATGACTAATCAGACCAATAGAAATTGTGATGAATCAAATTAAAATAGATGCAATAATAATAGAATTACACCAACCAATTTTAAAAATCAAAATAGATGCAGTAATAATAAAATTAAACCAACCAGTTTTGCAATAATGATAATAATGATAATAAATGATGATAATAAAATAATAAATGATAATAATAAAATCAAGTCATCCAAATTTAAGAATCAAATAAAAATAGATGAAATAATAAAATCGAACTATCCAAATTTAAGAATGAAATTAAAATAGAAGAAATAATAATAAAATTAAACCACCTAATTTTACGATGAAATTAGTAGAGATGAAATAATGATGAAAAAATCAATTTAGCCAATTTTACCAATCAAATCATCGATAATAAAGCATGTATCAATGCTATTTTTCCTGCTTATCTGAATCAGCTGAAGCAAGTATGGTGTATAAAAGTGATTCACGAAACATTAGTTGCTGTAAAAATAAATCACTCCTAACTTAGGCACATGGCACACTGAAACGAAAGTTGAAAAATGAAGCGCGATACCAAAGAAAAAACCGGTCGAAAAAAGGGATGAAGTAGTTTCAAATCAGTTTTTTCTCGAAATCGAGCAACATGTCTTATGTGTCGGCTTAGTGTGCGACTTGCCTTAATCGCCTTTTATTTTAATCAAATTAATGAAAGCAAAAAAATAATCATAATGATATTTTTGCATTTTATGTGTTTTCAAGTCGCTCTATTCAATTAGTTTCTTGAGCAACTAACGTGATGACCGCTGCTGTTTATTATACTTCATATTTAATTTTGTGAAGTTCATATTTTCATCATCTGCTCATATGAATAAAAAATATGATTTTATTATTACAATTAACAGTGAAAGCATTCGATTTTAATCATGAAATGAAACTGATCTATTTCGGAATCGAGATCGCAAACTCTAAAGGGGAAAGTTCATTAGACATCATTTTCAATTTCTAAAATCAAAAATATTTCAACAGTGTAGAGTAAATTCAGTGGTAGTCCACAGAAATCCCACAAATCTCTATCAAAAACGTATCACAAATCAAGGATGTCCAAATATTTACCTCTCTACAGAGAAGGCGCGGGCAACCTCCAAAAATCATTCGTGCGTTCGATATAAAATTACTTCCCATTCTTGATGCCGAGAGCAATTCCTAGTCCAGATTTACCTCAGGGGTGTCCACGAACAAACAGGTTGTTAATTAAAAATTTCTCCGGGAATCGGAAAATTCGGGTTTCGGGGATAGAATTCCTGTTTTAAAAGGCGCATTCATTTTTCCCGCCTGCGTGATTCTAATTCCTCGCGTAGTTCGAAGAAGATATCTTTTCGAAATCAATTCTAATTTGGTTCGAATTGGATGCCCAGGCGGAGTGTTTCCTCTTTGCATTATTATAAACCCCCGGACATCACAAAAGCCTTGAATCCAGAGGACATTAATTCGCGCGCCCGATTAGCTCATTGAAACAAGTCGATGGCAAATCCCTGTAGCACGACAACAACTCAACACATCCCCCAACGAAGATCTAAAATCCTGCGCCCTCTCTGGCTCTACTCTTTCCTGTAATTCTGAAAGGACAACAAGACCATCTGCCGGGCACGTATAACACAACTTTGTATGAATGCATGCTGTATGAATTGTGGGGGATAGAAAGGGGAGGGGGGTAGAATTTGTCATGACTCTAGAAGTGGCGAGTTCATCTGGACTCCTGATTAACAGCCGGGATTAGACACTTCCCAAAATTTTAAGAGGATTATGTTCTCCATTCTCTATAGTTTCAGACCCGTGGATAAAGCGGTCTCCTCCAACACGCTCGACGCATATTTGCTACACCGGAGAAAAGGGGGTGGCGAATAAAAATATAAAAGAGAACTCAATTCGGTCAAGAAGGCTTTTCAAGAGCTACAAGCATTGGAATTTAATGTGAGGAAGTGTCGACGAATTGAATTTGTCCATGATTTTGACGTCTTTAAGGCTAAAAGATCCGGTCTTTCATATATTCCAATATTAGAAAAGAGAAGCCAAATAAGCGATTTACCTTCTGCGCTTGATGCAAAGATTGTACGGAGGAAATTTTCAGCAGGTGTGGGGGTGGGGGAGGGGTGTTGTGCTAACGCTGACACGAAAGCCGTTTATGCAGATCAATTTTCCAGTTCAAAATTTCATCATGCTCTTTTCAAGGGTCGTCTGACAATAGCATCCAACTGAATGTAAGAAATATGTTAATTGTCACCCGTTTTCAAAGGTTTGCAGCTTTAATAGCACTGTAAAATGAATGTCTAATATTTTGAAAGGCGAATTCAAGACAACCTAATTTGCATTTTCCAATCAACTTCGATAGTTTATGTGGGAATACAAAAGACTGGTCGCGTAAAAAGATTATCATTTTTAAATTTTGTATTAAAGTCATTCAAAGTTTAAAGTTTAAAAAATATACATTCATATGCTGTCTGTATTTTACATCAATTCATTTACCTATTTGTGTGTAAGGAATTTCATAAGACTCATGTCCGGTCACTTGGCTCAATTTAAAGATATTAAAGTCAAATGCAATCACTTTATAAGACTTACAAAAGCTTTGATATGTAAAAATATGCAATATATATGCTAATATTATATATTACTAGCTCACATATCAAAACACGAGTTTCAATATTAATTGACTTAAAATTAATAAACGTATTTGAAACTTAATTAACAATTGTTTTGTTTATAATACTTATAATTTAAACTTTCCGTATTGTTCATACAATACATTTTTAATATTTTACTTTATTTAAAGTCGTGCAAATGCTGATGCCGAAATTTATATTTATTGTTATAATTTCTTTAAATAATTGATTTTAATTTATATGTATATCTTTTTAGAAAGTCGAAAATTTTACTCCATTAATAAATAAATAAATAAAATAAAAATAAAAAAATAAAGATGAATATTGTCACGAAATCTAAAACAAATCATGTATAAAAATAATTATATGAATTTAAATCTTAAACGATAACGCAACAAAACTTTGGTATGCGAAATTCTTCAATATATAAAGTAAAACTTATGTAACTTGTCACGTGTTCTTAGTTAATTTAGTTACTAACTAGCATTTTATTACATTGTCGTACAAGCCATGCAATTCTTCTTCTTAGTATTATTTAAGTAATGCTATGTTGAAAACTAGTTTGTAATTCTTAAATTATTTTACTATTGTTTCGAAAGTTGTTTATACGTATTTTGATTTAAAACCAAATATATAATAAATATAAATTAACATATCGTAAATACTTTATAACAATGTGACATTTTAAAGAATAAAAACAGAATAAAATTCACTTCTAGATATTCCAAGTTTCTTCTATGATAGATAACTTCTAAAACTCTAAAATGCTCCAATCAAAACACTTATGAAGTGTCAAAAAAATTTTATTCTTTCTTTTACACCAGGTCTTTGCATTACACTCTATCGATCCAAGCGCTACGCCATAAATGACCGATTGGTACCACTAAATTTTAATTGTATTTTTTGCCTTATTTAATGACAAAATTTCTAAAATTTAATAAAGCAAAGAATAGTATTAAATTTTAGTGGTTAAAATCAGCCATTTGTGATACAGCGCTTGCATCACTAATATAGCTTGCTTTATTGTCTCTTTAATTTTCATTAATATCTCATTTAACAGAAATATATATCTCAATTTAAAAAAAAAAAAAAAAAAAAAAAGAAAAGAAAAGGGGAAAAAATTACAAAAAAAAAAAAATACTCTTTTAAGTTAGCAAATAAGGATTTTTCTTTATTGTAAAAAATTCAATGCATTTTCCGGTGTTAATTTTCATATATATATTTTTTTAAATATTTTCATTTCTAGTATATTTTTTAAAGCCCATTCTGAACTTGCGACTACTAAAATACTAATAGCCTGTTCTTTCTTGCTGCCACAACTTCACCACAAATTCTGCATTAAAATAAAGTCACCTTCCCCCTTTGACCACTGGTCACCATAGGCCATTATCGGATTCCATTGAGATCGAGCATCTCCTTCTGAATGCCCTAAATCTTTGGAAGCGGGGTTTCTAATGAAGCATGTCGATGCGTTAGTTGTCATGGAAATTCGAATACCGTTTTCAACATTCGCTCTCTCTCTCTTTCTAGCTCTCGGTGGCTTTGGCACCAACAGCTGACCACTGACTGGACAGAAGCTGTCCGTGGAATATTCTTGTCAAAATTACGGAGGCCGGGAATGTTTGAACGAAGCATCCAAGCATATTGAAGTTTGGAAAATAAATGCGAGAGTGTTCTACTTAAATGGCTGGAAGGAAATAGCGTTTGAGAATGTTCCAGAAAATGTAATTATTTATAAATAAATAATTTATCCTGTTTTGAGATTTATTTATTTCAGAATCGCTGAGAGTGTAAATGGCCTTGGATTTATTTATTCTTAACGTACTGTTCTTGTAAAGATGAAATCAATTGGGTCTTCATTTTATTTAAAAAAAAATTTTGGTTTAAGACAAATGCAATAAATAAATAATTTATCCTGTTTTGAAATTTATTTATTTATTTATTTCAGAATCGCTCAGAGTATAAATGGCCTCGGATCTATTTATTTAATTTTAATGTACTTTTTTTTATACAGATGAGATTATAAATTCGGTCTTCATTTTATTTTAAAAAATAGTGTAAAACAAATGCAATAAATGAATAATTTATCCTGTTTGGGGATTTATTTATTTATTTATTTCAGAATCGCTGAGAGTGTAAATGGCCTTGGATTTATTTATTTATTTATTTTAACGTACTATTCTTATAAAGGTGAGATCATCAGTTCGGTCTTCATTTTATTTTTAAAAAATTTATATAAGACAATGAAATAAATAAGAATTCATCCTGTTTTGGGATTTATTTATTTATTTATTTATTTAAGAATCGCTGAGAGTGCAAATGGCCTCGGATTTATTTATTTATTTTTAACGTACTGTTCTTATAAAGATAAGATTATCAATTCGGTCATCATTTTATTGAATAAAATTGGTGTAAGACAATTCAATACTTTCGCATTAATGTGCAGAATTTTCTCCTAGTTTTTAAAAAAATTATTGGTTTTTGATTTACTCTTTAACATGCATTTTCTCTGTGAAGCTCAATCTACTCCATTTAGATATAAATTTAATAATTCGAAACAAGCTCATTAATCTGTTTAATTGTTTAAAATGTACCTATAGTTTCAATTGTATTATTAACATATAGCTACATATCACTTTTCTTATGTAATATAATTTATAATGCATGATATATTAAATACTACAGTTAAGCTTAAAGTGATATTTCGTTCAAGAACTTGTGAAAAAACCTTTAATTCTGTTTTATATTTGACCTATTTTTCCCCCCCCCCCTCAAACTATTATTTAATTCTCTTTGCGATACATCTAATCATGTTGATGGTAAAGCTTTATAAAAATTGTAATAATGTAGAAATAATGTAGTATAATAGTAATAATAATGTTATTACTATTTTGCTCCAATTAAATGTATTCTACTTATAAACTCACTAACATTTAAACAACAAACGTCAAAAAATAATTTTGATAAGTTAATAATTATTATTTTTAGAAGATTGTACATGATCTAATGTAGAAATTTTACGTTGCTTCGTATTGTGTTTTACAGTTTTTTTTTTTTTTTTTTTTTTTTTTTTTTTTTTTCCTGTCCGCGTATGTATGTAGATGATTTTTTAAAAAGTTAAGAGAGCTATTGAAAACAGAGAAAGATATGGACAATCCATAGTAATATAACGTGCTTATACATCGCGATTTCTTTTTAATGTTTTGGGTTGCCTTAGTTCGTCATGCTTGAAGCGGGAAACAACGAACTTTGTTGTGACACAATCATTTATCGTAATCACGTGAACGAGGAGGGATAATTTGGAGAATAATGTACGGATTATGTCGACAGCTTTTCAAAGAATTCACTAGACCTGAAAAAGATTTTTTTTTCTATTATAATATGTATATACATTATTTTATTTGTGAGATAATCACTTTTTTATTCAGATTTTTTATTTTTTAAAGTGACCAAATGAAAAAATTCTTTATTCCTGAGATTTTAAAGTACTTAACTAACTGATCAGAGGTCGTTCAAGTATTACATAAGAAGTAAGGGGGAGGGGGTCCAGTTTCTGCTTATTTTTGCAGATAAAGGGGAGGGAAGGAGTCATGAGAATTCTTATGTAAGCATTAGATAACGAAGAAACTGTAGTTTAAGAACAAATGATCATAATTTGGATGAGCGTTCTGCGGATGTTGAACAATTTAAGAAAATAGGTATGGAGTAAACAAGGATTGAAATCGAGGAACAATCTAACCAGTCACTAAGTTGAAAACTTAATAAGAAATAATGCAGAAACATGGATCTTGGACACCAAAGTAGAAATATGAACGCTAAACATACATATTATTCCTATGATTCTTGTTGTGTGTGTGTGTGTCTAAGTTTTATTTTGGTTCTAGTATTATAAATAATAATATATTAAAAACTATTTATGAATTGTTTAATGCAATAAGTAACAATATATTACACTGATTTTGTTTTCTGTCGATACCACAACCCCTATATATCTATTTTTGTAAATATGCTAGATTAATGATGTAACTTTTTTTTTTTTTTTTTTTTTTTTTTAAGGCAAACAATTTTGACGTTAGAAAGTCATAAAATCTTACGTAAGCAAAGGGGTGGGGTCTGGAACTAACTTATTTTTTTCTTACAAGGGGGAGGGGGTGTAATACTTGAACAACCCCTCATCAGTCAACTAGAGTTTAAAAAATAAAAACAGGACGTAAAGTGGAAATGCTGTGATGAATTCAGAAGATGACCGGGGAAGTTGGCATTTGCCACGGAAAAATCAAAATGCTGCCGCACTCCAAAAACTTGATATTTTATTTAAGAGTTAAGTTTAACTACCCCCCTTCCCCCCTTCTCAGAGAAAAACATCTGGATTCAAGAGTGATATTGACTTTGCCATTTTTATGTCCGTCGAATGTAGAATAATTTCCTATTCTTCATATAAGGAAATGTTATTATAATAAGCAATTATTGCAAAAATTCCACATAACGTTACACTACATTATTATTGCAATTATTATTGTTATTTCAGTGTTTATTATTAAAAATCTTTGTTGGTTTAAAATTACTGTTCCATTTCACTGTGTCGACTTACGTCTTTGCACTAAAAAAATTTCATATAGAAAGGGAGAAAAGAGTTCTGCAGATTTGTAATTATCAAGATCGGAAAAACACATATATCAAATTAATTAGAAACAAAATGGCGTAAATGAGTTGACTCCCGCAATCAGAAACTATGGCCATTTTTTTTTTTTTTTCATCATCCCGTCCCCACGCGCAAGGATGGTTGCTATAGTAACGCGGGAGCATCAGGAGCGAAGGAAACCTTATTACCATACTGGAGATTTTTTTTTTCACCTCCCTGGCCGCTTCTTTTACTATTATTTTTCTGTTGCCGGTTTCTCTTGTTGCTTTTTTATACATTTTTTTTTTTTTTATATAGCGCGTGGGGTGGGGTCGAAACAAAATTCCAATAAACCTTGCGAAAAAAATAAAATAAAGATGTTGGATGGAAACGTCCACTATGTAAGGGGGAGTTGCATGCATGTTGTACTGACAAACGAACGTGTGGACACTGAATGGAAGTTTAGCGAAGTCGCACAGGCATTTGCGTAAAAAGTAAGAGGTTGTCCCCTCAAAACACTTGTTGAAAGGCATTGTAAACCTGAGTGGGAAAAGGAACGTTGATTTCATGCAGTTATGATGTTTTTACAAACTATTTCTTAGTCTAATGAAGTAATTTTTCTTAAATTATCATGGTATTGTTTTGACACAAATCTTACTTAGAAAATCATTCAAAAATAAATAAATAAATAAAATAAAAATAAATAAATAAAATTGCATTTTTTGAATTGCCATGGAAGCAAGTTTATTAATTATAAAATTTCATCCTATTTTACCAGCCTTGTTCACTAAGATAAATTAATCCAACTCTTAAAACAACAAAAACAAATAGTTACACATTTTTTTTTAAATATACTTTTTAAATAATTAAAATCTCCCGTAAATGGTATTTTAGGGTAATTTAATGAAAATTCTAAAAAAATATTAAAATTACGTGAATTTGTTTCAAAAAACTTGCTGTTTCCTTTTAGTCATTATATATGAACGTGTGGGCACTGAATGGTACTTTAGCGAAGTCGCTCAGGAATTTGCGTAAAAAGTAAGAGGTTGTCCTCCCATAACACTTGTTGAAAGCCATTGTACACCAGGGTGGGAAAAAAGGAACGTTTGATTTCATGCAGTGGTGATGTTCTTTCAAACTATAACTTTGCCTATGAAATAATTTCGCTAAAATCATCATGGTATTGCTCTTATACAAATGTTATACCGTATTTTCGGGTGTATAGTCCGCACCCTGTGTATAATCCGCACCCCTAAATCGAGCAGTGCAGTAAAAAAGTTCGTGTATAACCCGCGGAGATGCATCGGTGTATAGTCCGCGGGCTATACCCCATTTACGAACGTACATTTCGACCAGGGTTCGAAATTAGAAGCCATTAGTCGTAATTTTTAACACAAATTTACCAATTTTCTTCCTGATGCATAATATGTACAGTAATTGGGCTAAAAAATTAAGATTATCAGTACCCTAATTTTTGGAAGAAACGCCGCGGCGTTTACGTGTTTTAAGATAAAATTTCAAGCGATGCGGCGTGTACGTGCATTTTTTTGAAAGAAGCGTGATATTTTTTAAGAAAATTTCAAAAAAAAAAATTATGATAAATTGAGAATTTCGGACATAAAATGTATACGTATCTTAGGTCATTGGTTCCCAAAAGGATCGAATCCTCGGAATCGATCCGAAATACACCAACTCCGAAAAGGAACGACTCCTTGGACTCTATCTGAAATGAAACGACTCCGGAAAAGTTCGATTCCTTGAACTCCTTCCGAAATGAAACGACCCTGTAAAGGCAGCGGTGTAGCTAAGGGGGGGGAGGGGGTGCAAGGGGGCGTCCGCCCCGGGCGCCGAGGGCTAAGGGCGCCAAATTGAGAGAAATTGTTATATATCTACATTGGGGTGGGGGCGCAAAATTTCTTGCTGGCCCCGGGCGCCAAAAAACATAGCTACGCTACTGTGTAAAGGAACGATTCCTCGGCATCGTTTCGAAAAAGAACGACTGCCCTGAACCTTTCCGAAATGATATAAATCGCGCACTTTTTTTTGTTCTTTGCAACAGGATCGGTAGATTATTTTTTTGAAAAATAAACTAAAAATGATCTTAAATTCAGAATTGTCAAGATTGGAAGGGTTTCGGATTTTGGATTTTGTACTCTACAAACACAATGGCTATTATACATCTATCAGTGCAATGCTTGGCGATAGTTGCGACAGTTCTTCCATATCCAGAAATAACTGTATTTAAGCAGTAAAAAAAAGCCTTTACAAACATGGGAGAACTCTCTAAATTTCAAGGCATAGCGAAATAAAATTACAAATTTCGATGTTTTTTCAAATTTTTTAAGGTTTAAAAATTGTAGAAAAAATAGCACGATTTCCAATTTTTTTATAAAAAATCTTTGTATAACCCGCACCGAGTATAAGCCGCAGCGGCTTTTTGGGAGGTTTTTTTCTTGTATAAGCCGCGGACTATACACCCGAAAATACGGTATTTAAAAAATTGCAATAAGTCACAATTACTTGTGTTATTATTATTATTATTATTATTTTAATTTTGTATGTAAAATTTTTTAAGCTAGTATAGAACAAGCTAGTCATTCACCTTCCGAATTCCCCTCACTAATGTTAAGTTTATGGGCGTTTGATGCATGCGTATATTTAAAATATCTCCTCGGGAATATTTTTAGCTTCCACTTTTTGTATACACTTCTTTAAAAGATGTCTCTGCTTTTCTTATTTTTTAAAACTTTTCTAAAGTATGTACTTAATTTTCTATTAAGTGTTCAAATTTTACTGACAATTCGTCAGCTTTTAACACATAAAATGCTAAATTAAGCATAGATCTTAGTACACAGAAAAAAAAAAGTTAAAAATATTAATTTCCCCAAGAGATATTTTAAACATATGAATGCATCAAACGTCCATAGAATTAACATTATGAAGGAAAATTCCGAAGCTGAATGACCTGTCCTTTTAAGTTGGACTTAAAATTTCCCAAAAGGCAGTACAATTTTAGACTCAAAATTTGACAAATAATTTAATGTACACAAAAGGTTAAGTATTTTCTCCCTAAGTAATTAGCTGTATTTCAGTTAGACATCATATTCGTACTTTTGAAAATCTCAGCATTTTTCCAAATATGGAACAGGGCCGAGGGAGTGAGTGTGGGAGGGGGCAAACAGGCAGATTGATAAATTGTTAAACAAGCATTTTTACCTACTTTTTCAAACAAAAACTGACGAATTCCGTAAAACTATGACTTAGTTGTTGCTAAAAATTACTGAAAAAAGAAAAATAAACTCTTTTATTGAGAAGAATGGCAATGTGCCTAGATTTTGACTCGCATCATTGATACTAAAAGAAAAATAATAAGTGTCAATTATTTGTTTCTAAAATTCTTTTGTTTGGTTCGTAAAAATGTGGGATTAAGCGAACAGGTGAACAATACAATTTCTACCCTCAACTGTTGGGAAAGAAAAAAAAAAAAGAAAGGTGTGTTACGAAGCTCTCTCTACAGGGAGAATACAAAATGAGCAGTTACTGTCCCATGGCAGTACATAAATCTTTAGTTAGGATGATTTTAGCTCCTCAAATAGAAGATTTATTATTTAAGACACAATGAAGAAACACACCTGTACATAACGACGGACAGGGGCGGAGGGATTCACCAGGAATTTAAGTTTTCTCGGGGATGTACGATCTTCCAACAGGAAGATTTACAATTATTTTAACTAACGTTAAATGAATAACCGAATTTCTTCAAGATTTGTGGTAACAATTCAATAAAAATCACATTTGCTCATTTTAATTTTTCCATCGTGGAAAAATATTTTAATATTAAATGAAAAAAGTGTATATTTACAGCATTCCAAACTTTATCAATAACTTTGTAAAATCATTTTGTACAATTTTCATGTACTTCCGAACCTACCCCCCCCCCCCCCCAATTTAACCACGCAAAAATGTCTTTAAAATTCGTAACAGATTTTATTAAATAGGTGTTACAGTATTACGCGATTTTAAACAAATATAATTGTTTTTTCTTTATAAAAATAGGTGTTAAAAATTTCAGAGATGACCAATCATCTATATAAAGTATTAATAAAACATGAAACATTTTTAAAGTAATAATAATGATAAAGTTATTTTTAAAAATTTTAAACATCAATATCAATGTAGTGTAGTCTATCTGTTATTAGGTAACGATTACACTTGGTCATACTTCTGCTGATTAGAATGACTTTTTAGGACTTGAATGACTATCTCACAACTTAACGTTTCAGTGCGGAAACATATACCGTTTTTATACAATAATACAAAATCGAAACTGTGTACTAATCTCTGTACTAAACTGTGTACTGTAATCGAAACTGTAAACTTTAAAATTATCATTGAAAAAAAGATCTCTTGTTCAACATTTACATGTTATAATAAATATATGCTTAGAAAATACATATAATTGTTAGAAATTTTTTTTGTATGTATTAATTCATAAAAAAGGCATGGTCATTTATAAAGGATCTTCATAAGTGCTGAAAAAGTGCAGAGTAAAAAATAGTAAGATGGTACAAGTTTTCTTTAGGATAAAATTAAAAGTTACCAAAAATAGTTATATTTTTTGTCGTTTTAGATGAACTTTAAAATTCAAGGTGTATAAAAAAAGGGTAAAATTATATTTACGTAGCATTGATGATAAATTAAGCTGAACTAAAATGTACTTTTTTTATATTTAAATGTAAACCTTTTATTATAATTTTGATTGTTTATTCTATCAGATATAAGTTATTTTATTACACACAAACAAATTTTTGTTACATTTTATGACAACAATGAAAACTCACAGAAAAAATAACACCTGCGAGTTACCCCGTCCCCTAAGCATTCCCTAGATGCTTTTTTTTTTTCTTTTCTTATTATTATCAAGCATCCTTTTCGGTTTTGTCCTTTATAAAAATCGATCATTTTTTTCTTTTCTTTTTTTCTGGAGCATACTCCTTATGGACCGGTCAATATCTCAAGCAAATCGTGAAGGACATACACACTTTCTCCCCCCCCCCCATGCCATCCCAAAAGAATAATCGTCGGCAGGAGGGTGGATTCAATCGATAATCTCTTGATCGCCCCCCCCCCCTCAAAGCCTTAATCTTTCATTTTTCTGCACGCACACCAAAAGTGGTTATCGAAAAATGTAATAACTTTCATCATATTGGCAACGGTAAATGTCCAGCCATTGGTTTTACATGGGAATATATTTGTCTTGAATCGAGAAGATAAAGCTAGTTTTCCAGAGGTGGACGTGGAATTAAAAGCTTTTCTTAAATTTTGGCGAAGTTTAGGTATAGTGAATAAATTAAAAGGATATGACTTTAAGAGAAAAAAGGTTTATTAAGGGACAGATTTTTAGATCAAAATGAAAAATATATTTCTGTTCGATAAACTTATCAACTGCGTACATTTAAGAGAAAGTTGCCTAATTTTTCATTTCTCCCACTTGACAGCACCAATCTTTGCAATTATAAAAGCACTCATTTCTATCCCTGAAGTGTTTTCTTTTTGATCTATGAAGCGTGCTCATTTTGATGTATAAAGCGTTTTCATTTTGATCTATGAAATATTATCATTTTTATACAAAGTTTTCCTTTTATATTTAAAATTATATACAAATTGTCTTTCTATAATTAAAATTATATGCCAATTTTTTAATTAGTTAATTCTTTCTGTTTCTTGATTTTAAATGTCATTAAAACCATCGTCTTTTTAAATAAATTTCTAAAAAATATATTGGTACAAATATTAATTATTACTTTTATTTATTTTTATTATCATTATTACTTATGTATTGTTTGAATGTTGGAAATCAGAATTAGTGGTCCGTAAGGGCCAAAATTTTGAAGCAATTGGGAAAATTCTCTTTGAATAATAAAAGTGATAAATGTAAATGAAATTTTAACAGAGTATTAAAATTTAAACTCAGTTTAAAATTATGTATGTATTATATATGTCACGTATGTTTAAAATTATGTATGCTACGTATGTTTAAAATTATGTATGCTCGTCACCGCACATCTGAAGTACACTGTTATGACACAATTGCACATCGCGACATAATGAAAACACTAGTATAAAATTTAATAATAATAATGTTTAATTATTCCTATAAAAGAGAAAAATATATCGAATAAAATCGCAGCCTAAATTTACAAACAAAATAATCCGCAAATTAAATCAAAACACAGAGGGATCTTTTATCATTTTCTCAAGCAGACCACACACAACTCAACTCGGTGGGTGTCATAAGAGTGAGCAAGACAGATGCGCTTCGGGACCAACAAACAAACAAAGATGCAAATCCAACTAAACCACGATCCAACTTCTTTTTTTTTTCAAGGAAGTCATAGCAATGTTGCACAGCAATTATGAACAGCGGCGTGATAAGCGAGTAATTATCTCTAGCCGGTAACGGCTACGAAATACAGGGTTTTATGATGAATTATTATACTCACAGAAAAATAGTAGGTTTCAAAGTTAAACATGTTTCGGAGTTTGGAAAGATAGGGCTGAGAAGAAGATAGATCAAAAGATAAATACATTCTCTTTGTAATTCTTGGGATGAACCATTTGATATTTAAAGCGAGGTTCAGGTTAAATCATGACCAGAGGAATTTTATGATTCACAAAAAGTATTGATGTATTAAAAAGAAATTTTGTAAGAATAAAGGTAGTGAGGGGAATAGGGAGAGGGGATGTTGGCACAGAACGTACTAACAAAATACTTCTAAATAATAAATCATACTAGAGTGTAAAAATTTTATTTATTTAATTATTTTTAAAATATGATTGGGATATTATTTTTAAAAATTACCAGATCCATCTTTTTATTTTCAAGCAAATGTAGCTGTCGTATCAATAACGGCATAATAAGCGTGTAATCATCTCCGGCTTTAGCGATAACAATGGCAAGGGTTATATGATGAATTATACTGATGCAAAAATACTAAATTTCAAAACTAAACATGTTTGAAAAGGTGAGGCTGAGAAAAAGAGGCATGAAATATATTTATTTACTTATTTTTCATTCTTGAAATGAACCATCTCTTTTGATAAATAAAGCAGGTTTCGTGATCAGTTGCTTCCAAGGAATTTCAATTTTGCCTTTCTCTTTAGCATAAAGTGATAATCAGAAACCAAATTTTAGTAAAATACTGAGAAATATTGGATGTTTACGATGAATTACATTTGCGGAAAGAAATGGTTTTCAAAATTAAACATGTGTTCTAGATTTTGAAAATATACGTTTTAGATAACAAATCAGAAGATAAATTTATTTCTTCGTAATTTTTCGATGTCAACCATCTGACATTTCAAGCATTTTCACAAATATAACTATACGTACTATTTTGTACTTCTTTAAATTACTTTTAAATTATGCTTATGTGTAACATCATTGAATTTCTCTTAGCAGATTTCGATACATTTTTTATGATTTTTCAAAATAATCAAATGATATATTGTAAGTATCTAATTATTTAATGTTAATTATATATTTTGTTCTAAGTGCATTTTTAGTTTTTATAAATTATGCAAAGAAAAAATGTATCCAATTTGAATTTCAACAATATTTTTCGAAATGTATCTCATAACTAGAAGGATTGACTAAAAGGAATCGTTATAAAATTGTTATGGAGCAAACATTTGTTAAATATCGAGGATTTAGGATGCTACTTTAGTCAAACGAAACGACCCGCTTGCTAATACTAATCCAATGGAAGAAATTTATATGTACAGGGTGATTATAATTAAAATCCGAGTTTCAAAACGCTCTAAAAAGCGAACCACTCGTTAGAATGGCGTCAAAATTTAACAGCGTATTATTGAAGAAGGACGAAAGAACATGAACCGAAAAAAAAGTTCCAAATTTTAGCGACAAATGGCGCTGTAAGCGTCAGAATTTCGACTACAAAGGACAAATCGTAAAACAACGGCTAAGGCGTAAGTTACACGATACAAACCAACTGTATTGTTCAGTGTGCATGACTGTACGCGTGTGATACTGTTAGTTACGTAAGCCCGTCCACCACGGCAAGGTCGTACCATATCGGATGGGAAAAATCGGTTTTTAATTGTCCTGGGGCCAAAAACCGCATAAAAAGCATCCATTCAATCGGTTTTTAAGTTTGGCGAGACTGGCGCAAAACATGTTCAATATGCTGTCCGCCGTTGTGGACAACAAGATTAAAGCGGGAAACAGCATGTTCCACAACCGATCGAAGTGTATCCGGGGTCAAGTTCAGAATGTGTTGCGCAATGCGTGTCTTTAATTCAGCTACGTTGGCAATCGGAGTACTGAACACAATATCTTTCAGATAACCCCACAGCCAGAAATCACACGGATTAAGATCAGGTGATCGGGCCGGCCAGGCTGTAGGGAAATGACGACTGGTAATTCTAGCATTTCCGAAATGCCGCCTCAACAACTGCTTCACTCGATTTGCAATGTGCGGAGGAGCGCCATCTTGCATAAAAATGATACTATCCAGACATTCACGCTGTTGCAGAGCTGGAATGACGACATTACGCAAAAGAGACTCATAGCGCTGACCATTGACGGTAACGGTAACAGAACCTAAAGCACCCGTCTCCACGAAAAAATACGGCCCTATGATAAATGATGCCGTAAATCCGCACCACACAGTGACCTTTGTACCATGAAGTGGTATTGGGTTCATTGCGAGTGGATTTTCTGTAGCCCATATTCGGCAACTCTGTGTATTGACATATCCCGTCAGGTGGAAATGGGCTTCGTCTGTCCACAGAATTTTCCTCGGCCAATCATTGTCCACTTCCATGCGAGCGAGAAATCCCAAAGCAAAACGCTCTCTTGCTAGCAGCTCAGAAGGGAACAACTCCTGCACATGGCAAATTTTATACGGATAGCATTGCAGGATGTTTCGTAGAATGTTATGTACCGTGCTCACAGGCCTGTTCAATGTTCAGGCAATTCTCCGTGCACTGCATGGTTGCTCACCACCGCTAGACTCTTCCTGAACTGTTGTGGCCACTTCTTCAATTACCGCCGAATCACATCTTTTCCTTCCTCTACCCATAGGCGTAGGAACCGGGGGAGCTGGGGGAGCTGCGGCTCCCCCTGGAATAATTCAGATGGGCTCAGCTCCCCCGTGAAAAATTCTCGCACCATCTATTAACAATATATTGTTGAATTAAAAAATGTCTACTTTTTCTAATACTAATCCCAGACGGAACTGAGAGAAATGCATTGTGATCGGAATTAAAATGATGTAATCAGAGGAATCAGTGAATTAATTATTTTCTGAAGTTTACCTTTTGGCAGAATTTATTTTGCCGATTCCAACATCAGTAGCAGGGCTCGACTTAGACAATGGGGGCCCCCACTTTGTGAGTCGGTTGTTGGAGTTACCCCACAAGTTGCCCCCAACTCGTGGGACAAACATCTTTAGGGGACCCCCCCCCCTTCTATCTTAAATGTTTTTGTAAATTATACTGAAGTGATTTAAACTGAAATTCATACTTATTGTATGTGTACATAAATTTCGGCACCAAGTACTATTCACATCTACATATAAAATAGCAAAAGAAAGATAACTTTAAGAAACTGTATAATTCTATATTTTTCGGTTATAGGAATGTAACGATAAATGTGAGTCTGTAATAGAGTATGGGGTACGGAAACAGAGAAGGTAAGAGAAGTGAGCTTTAAAACATAAAAAAAAGAATTTTCGTCCCTTTTGGTCCTTTTTTATCATTTGACACTGCTTTTACAGAAAACTTATATCTGTCCTTGAGAGAGGGTGGCTCAACCGGGGGGGGGGGTGGCGGGGCAATTGCCCCGTATGCCTTTGCTTTAGTCAGACCCTGATCAGTAGCAACAACTGAGAAATCTTTCATTGCTCATCAGCGGCTTCAAACAAACCTCTGAAGTACAATGGGGTCAACAGAAATTCCATTTGATGCTACTGCATATTTATAATGAGGAGGCCTTTAAAATTTATTTATAGAAGATAATTGTAAAGAATTTGCAAGCAAAATATACGAAAGAACTTTAACTTTTGGTAAATGGGAGAGGGTGAAGCCTTAAATTTGAATACTTTATTCGGAATCACATCTATAAATGAAGTTTTTGTACATCAAGTGTATCTAATAAAAATTATCTTAATTGGATTAAAGAGTTAGTGATACTTTGATATGCTTTATTTTATACTGCTGTTTGTGAAAAGTGCAGCAATATGAAATAATCTTCCGAAATGAATGAAATTATGAACGAAATGATACCCGTTTCCACCTTGGACTGTATTCCTGAGATATCACAATTGGTAAAATTTCGATTTTTATAGCCTCAAACCGAAAGAGACAGTAGGGTCTATTCGTTTATGGATTATTAACGGGAAGCAAATGCGAAACTATTTATGTACGCGACATCTTCTCAGTATAAAATATGC
This sequence comes from Maratus speculifer, assembly GCA_964019185.1. NCBI lineage: Eukaryota > Metazoa > Arthropoda > Arachnida > Araneae > Salticidae > Maratus > Maratus speculifer. The sequence continues at coordinate 420,287,857 of OZ025289.1, read as the reverse complement.
TGCCTTGAACTATTATTTTTATTATTTTTTATGTAAATCATAATGTGTTATACAGTTGTTATTTAGCTTATTGTAGCACCATTATGGTTGAATTATATCCGTAGTATTACAAAATATTGACAAAAAGATGATTCTATGGCTGTATAGCGTTTTGATTAGAAATACACTTCCTTTATATTGAAAGTGAATTATAAATCTAATTACACAAATACAAAAAGCTTTAAGTCAACGACAATTTATCATAAAAAAGAATTTAGAAAATCCTATTAAATTTGTCAGTCAGTTGACTGGTATGCCTCGGAAAAGTCATCATCGGGGATTTCAAATGTATCTCATTTATGAGAAAATAAACATCCCTGTCGGCTTGGCCTATAAGCGGAGGTAGATTCGAGGTTAAGTGCTCCTTTCAACAACAAAAAATAAAATATCATTGCAGATAAACCCAGTTAAACAACTTTATTTGGCCGCTTTTGAAGAGTTATTAATTTCATTTTTCTGCAAGTACTGATTTTATCAGAATCATCTTAAGTGAAATAAGGCTCAAATGCCCACTTTGGCAGCATTTTTAAAAATATATTCTGACTTTATAAAAAAATCGACCAATATGGCATATTATATAGTTCCTATACAGCCGAAACTGTCAATTGAATGCGTTTGAGATCAAAAATGAATTTAGAAATGAGTCGGAAAATAAGCAATTTGTTATTTCAATACTCAATTCTTCAATCACGATCGCTTCGGGAAATTCTGTCCAAAATGTCCAATTTGATAGTATTTTAGGTAGATTTCGTATGAAATACTACCTATTGCAATCGCACCAGTTTATATATATATATATATATATATATATATATATATATATATATATATATATCACTTTTTTATGGACACGATAACTTCTATAATTCTTCACCAATCTCCACCAAACTCGTACATAAATTCAAAGGGGATAAAATCTCGGCTAAGTTCGTTAATGGGCAAAATCGGACCAAGGGGGTCGGAATAGGGGGCGTTTTTGTGAAAACCGAAAAACGCCATAACTTCTTAATTAAAGTAGATATCGAATCGGTTTAAAGTTTATATTACTTCTTAAAAATGGGCCAAAAGTTTATGCATGACAGATTTTTGATAAATTTAGAAGTGGGCTCAAGGGGCGAAAAAAACAGGGGTTTTGAGAGAAAAAAATTCATAACTTCGTCAATTTTCAAGACATCAAGTCCAACAAAATTTTTTGTAAATGTTCTTAAAATTATCTAAAACTTTTGTAGTTACAGGTTTTTGATAGGACCAACATTTACCGATGAAAAAAATTAAAAACGAAAAGAAAAAGCGCCGTGAAAAAAGAGAAAAATCCATAACTCCGTCAATTTTTAAGATATCAAACCTAATTAAATTTATTTTACATCTTCTCAAAAATATCTACAACTTTTATATTGACAAGTTTTTCATAGGACCAATTCGTATAGCAAAAAGAAATTAAACAAAAATAGGAGTTTGAGAAAAAACCTCGAATCCAAATTGCTTATATTCTGACTCATTTTAAAATTCATTTTTGATTTTAAGCGCATCCAAATGGTAGATCCTCTTATTCAGAAACTGTATAAAATGACGCATTGCTCAATTTTCTGATAAAGACAGAATATATTTCAAAAAAGGCTACCAAAAAGGGTATTTTGAACGGAATTTTCCGAAATCATCGTGACTGAAAATTTAAGGAAGTGTTCAAATAAGAAATTTCGTTTTTTTTTCTGACTCGTTTTTAAATCCATTTTTGCTCTCAAACGCATCCAATTTACAGATCCTCTTATTTAGGAACTATATAATGTGATGCATTGATCGGTTTTTTGATAAAGACAGAATATATTTCGAAAAAGGCCACCAAAAAGGGTATTTTAAACAGAATTTCCCGAAGTCTTCGTGATTTGAAAATTTAAGGAAGTTTTCACATAGAAAATTGCTTTTTTATGACTCGTTTTAAAATCCATTTTCGCTCTCAAACGCATCCAATTTACAGATCCTCTTATTTAGGAACTATATACTGTGACGCATTGGCCAGTTTTTTGATAAAGATAGAATATATTTTTAAAAATGCTGTCAAAGTGAGTATTTCGCACAAAATTTTCCGAAGCAATCATGATTAAAGAATTAAGGATGTATTCAAACAACGAATCGGTTATTTTATGACTCATTTTTAAATTCCATTTTTTTCTCAAATGCATTCAACTGACAGTTGTTTGTTATTTAGGAACTGTATAATGTACTGTTTTGGTCGATTTTTTAATAAATTCAGAATTTATTTCAAAATATGTTGTCAAAATGGGCATTTGAGCTGAATTTTTCTTAAGATGATTCTGATAAAACCAGTTTTTGCAGGAAAATAAAATTAAAAATTTTTCATAAACGGCCAAATGAAGTTATTAAACTGGGTTTATCTCTAATCATATATATATATATATATATATATATATATATATATATATATATATATATTGTTAAAATGAGCACTCTTCGAAATCTACCTCCGCCTATAGGCCCAGCCGACAGGGATTTTTTTTAAATATATTCTGCCTTTATTAAAAAACTGACCAATACGTCACACGATATAGTTCCTATAAGAGAACCTGCTAATCGAATGGGTTTGAGAGCAAAATGAATTTGAAAATGAGTCAGAATATAAGCAGTTTGGATTTGAGATTTTTCCTTCAACTTTTATTTTTGCTTAATTTATTTTTTCTATAGAAATTGGTCTTATCAAAACTTGTCAGTATAAAAGTTGTAGGCATTATTGAGAAGATGTATAGTACATTTAATTGGATTTGATATCTTAAGAATTGACGAATGTTATAGATTTTTTTCTTCTTCCACCCCTCTTTTTGTTTTCGTTCTTTTTTTTGTGCAATAAGAATTGCTTTTATCAGAAACTTGTAAATGCAAAAGTTTTAGATAATATTAAGAAAATTTATAATAAATTTAAATGGATTTGATATCTTGAAATTTGACGAAGTTATGGATTTTTCTCTCTCAAAAATCTATTTTTTCGCCCTTTGAGCCCAATTTTAATTTTATCAAAAATCTGTCATGCATAAACTTTTGGCCCATTTTTTAGAAGTAATATAAACTTTAAACTGATTTGATATCTATTATAACTAAGAAGTTATAGGTTTTTTTCTGTTTTCACAAAACCCCTCCCTATTTCTGCCCCCTTTGTCCGATGCTTCCCATTGACGAACTTTACTGAGATTTTATGCCCTGGAATATATATATATCAGTTTGGAAGATGTTTTGATCAGAATTATAGAAGTTGTCGAGTTCATAAAAAAAAAAGTGATAAACTTTTTTACTGATGGTAGTTTTGAGATCTAGGGGTCATGATCGGTATAGATCTGCGAAACATTTTCATAAATTCCAACATAGGAGCGACCTCAATAGGTAGTATTTCATACAAAATCTATGTAAAAACGCTATTCAGTACTCAGGTACTACAAAATGTCGTGAAGGTATACTCCAAAACGAGTCCTGGAATGTGTTGAAGGAGGTGTGTGTGTGTAAACGGGAGGGGAAGGGAGCGTAGAGTGAGAACGTTCTTAATTTTTTTTTTATATTTGCTGTTTATTTTGGTTTTATTTACTATTTATTGAGATAAACTTGAGTAATTTTCAGTATCCCATTTTAAAAAATGTGGTATAACCATGAAATTATACTTGTTAACATGGAAATCTGCCTAAACCGAAAATTTCCCAGGTGCATTCTATTCCATTTTAGCAGGTTTGGTTGTACATTGCGTTACCTTTTATGATATGTGTTACCTGCTTTGATACGAAGTTGTTTAAAGAGGAATTTTTACCATTTCTCCCTCTTTGAAACTTTTACTAAATCTCAGTCCCCATAGAAATGATAAGTCTAAATACGCCACAGGGTAAAATGGAGGTTTTTATGGCCCGAACTAAAAGAGAGAATAGCGTACATATGCCCTAGCCAGGGGTGTAGTAGAGGGTATACGGGGTATACGCCGTATACCTTTTTGAATTTTTAAAGAACACCATATACCCTCTGTGTCACATGAAGGCTATAGTATATACATTCTAAGATATACCCTGTATCTTGAGAGTATATCTTCTGCTTAATTTTTTTTTTTAAGACTACACCACTGGCCCCGGCACCCCCTGTTTCTACAAAGTTCCTACGCCACTGCCTCTACCAGACTGCACATCAAGCGAACCTGTATTTTCGAATTTTTGCATCATTTTCACCAGACCTCTAAAATTCATCGGTCCAGCGCCTTTTTCCATACCCTTGAGAGTCCTGAACTTCTGCAGAGCCACTGGTGCAGAATCACCGTTCTTGTAATAAAGCTTTACAAGCAGAGCACGATCCTTCATTGAGACACTCATGGCCAACGTCTGAGAAGCGAAATGAGGAAACGCCGTTTACCCAACGCTTTTATAACACCTGAAATTGTCGTGCGCATGCCAGGTATTTTAATTTACATATACTGACGCTTACAGTGCCATCTGTCACTCAAATTTGGAACTCTTTTTTTTTTTTTTTTTTGGTTCATGTTCTTTCCCCCTTCTTCAATAATACGCTGTTAAATTTTGACGCCATTCTAACGAGTGGTTCGCTTTTTAGAGCGTTTTGAAACTCGGACTTTAATTATAATCACCCTGTATATTTCAGTTCTATTTCAAGATTTTCAAACGATTTTTTTCCATTGGGTATAGCTGAGATTGATCTCTACAAAGGCCTTTATTTACTTTTTCGATTTTGTTTACAGATATTTTTAATGAGGGCACTTTCATTTTCGGAACCAGTTTCAAAAATGACAGCATCCACACCAAAAATATCTGCAATCAAAATCGAAAAAGTAAAAAACGGTCTTTATGCAAGTCGATCTCAGTTATCCAGTGCAAAAATCATTCAAAACTATTGAAATGCAACCGAAATATCTTTACAAATTTATTCCATACGATTAGAATTAGGGAAATGGTCTTTTCGCGTGTTTTCCAGTCGGTATTTGGCCGTCAATAATTTTACACTGTTTGTTTAAATTATTGGTTGAAAATTTTCCGTATTTACTTATTAATGGAAATATAAAATGTTCAAGCTTTCTTTTCATATCCACATATATTTTGATTGATCAACTTTTTCTAAATAATTCTAAATTTCCCCCACCTCTTTTTTTATTTTATTCAGATATCTATTATTGAATCGGGATGTATTACTTAAAATGTTTTTAAAATTCGATTACATTCCTTCTCTTGAATCAGACAAGTTCTTGTGGTCAAGTTACTCTAAAACATAAAAATTAGCCATTTTTCCTACACCAGAAAGAAAAAAAAATTAACTTTTTTCAAAAATTTAATCTAGCGTCTCATCTATTGACAATTTTAATTGTTTCATCAAAGATATAAAAAAATACGGTAATCTTTACATTTTCTTGCCTGCATTTTTCTATTCCAATAATTTCTTTACTCTGGCCTATGTGCTTCGAATTCGCTCTTATTTCGACATTTTCCTTAGAAGAAAGGAAAAGAAAAAATATATAATATCTTAATTCTTGATTGGTGCCATCAAAGTTTCTAATACCATTCTTTGTGAAATTAACAAACGATATAACTTAATTACTTTCAATGGAATTCTAGCTTTTCTTGAGCTTATACGAAATAATAAGAATTAGAATCAATGCCGATAAAATTAAGGGAAGAATTTATTTTATTTGATAATTAACGTTTAGATGGCAAACATTTTTTTTTTTTTTTTTTTTTTTTTTTTTTTTTACTTTTTTACTAGTTTTGTCCCGTCAGGAGAAGTCACTCGCGAGCTAATACTAAAATATAGGAAGGTTATTTACTGATATTTCGTTTGTATTTCAACATTTTTTTTTTTTTTTTTTTTTTTTTTTTTTTTTTTTTAACATTAGAAAGCTGAGATCCATTTCTACATCGCCCCTTTTTTAACTTTTTCGATTTTGGTTACAAATATCTTTTTAGAATAACACTTTTCATTTCGGAATGAACTTGATTATTGGCTTAAAGACACTTTTCACTTTCGGAACTGGTTTCGAAAGGGAAAACAGCTTAATAAAAAATATTTGCAACCAAAATCGAAAAAAAAAAAAAGATGAACAGTTTGATATAGAAAAAATAAAAAGGGCCTGTATCAAATTAAAAATATATAAATGAAAACAAATATTTAAAAATGTCAAAATACAAACGAATACCAAAAAGTATGCTCCCCATGTCCCGATAGGTTTAGCATTAACTCGGGACTATTTCGCCTGATGGGGGAAAAAACCTTAAATAATTGTTTTTTTTTTAGGGGGGAGGTAGAAAATGAAACCTCTATTTAACTAAAACCAGTTTTAAATTGGAAATTTTCGTACTCTAGACTAAAACAATAATACGATAGAGCTATGAAAGAGGTGTATATGTTAAAAGGGAAATTTGCCTAAATCAAAATAACATTTCCCTGTTCCTAGAACACTAGACAATCTGATGGATCGATGGATCACGATTGTCTCGATAATTGCTATTATACTTATTTGACGGACGACAACAGATTGGCGAGCAAGATGATAACCATAAAGATATTTATTTTTTAGAAAAACTGACAATAAATAAAAGTACATCATAATTATTTTCGAAGTCATTTTCCCACATGAAAACGCAAAATTTACAGATTTCGTAATTTTTATCAGCGTCTAGCCATGTAGGTTTTCAGCAAGATTTAGTCACATTCGAGTTCCATTTTTAGCATCTTTTCTGTACATGAAAGCGGAAAGTGTGAGAAAATTTCCATAGTAATTGATACATCAATGTATCATTCTGTGAAAATATCCCTTTTTCCCGCCCACCTGTAAAACATAACACGTAAAAAAAGGCTATGAGTTATAGTTTGGAAAACGGAAGTCGTAAAATTCGTTAATTAGAACAGCAAACAACTTTATCAAACTAACAACAAATAGGAATAGATAAACTGGCACCAGTATTATCTCGAAACAATTCACACCCCGTAATAAATTCGCGAATGATATAAGTTGAACGGAAATCTGACCTATGTCCAGTCCACAGAAAGAGAAACCCTGACGGCTCTTTGGGGACATTTTCACTTTTGGGGAAATAACCGCAATCCCCTAACCCATAAAATACAAAACAAAGGGAGGAAAAGAAAAAGAAAGGGAGATCGATAAGTGTCCGGGAAGTGTTTTTAAAAGAATCCATAGTTTTCAAGATGGGAGGTAAAGATTTAAATAGGACAAAAAGCTTGTTCCCAATGAGTATAAGAAATGCTATCTTTGAGGGAGGAGATTATCCCTGGAGGAGGCCTGCTGGTGGTGCAATTAACTGGAAAATCAGTGAAAGCCGGTAATTTTGAAACCCAGTGTGTCTTTGTAGTCTTTTGTCTAGTCTGAACAAAACCACTGGACACAACGGCGTCTTGTATTAGGACACCTGAAATACTATCAAGACAAGCAAGCGGAATTTGTTTTGTGAGCAAATTGGATGTCCTGCAGAATTATAAGGAGAAAAGAAGTAATTTCAGCTGGATGATTTTTTGTTCCTTCAGATTTTTTATACATTAGTGGTCTTTTAACATCGGGGTGTATTTATTTGTATCAGCAATCAAATGGAAATGGAAAGAAGGTTACAGAAGAATCCGAGGAAAAGGCAATGTATATTCAACAAGTTGAAAATTGCACGTTAAACGTAGCAAATGAGGTGCGTTCGTACTATAACGAAACTTTAAAAATATTCAGATATTTGTGAAACAGTAATGGTAATTCGAATCACGGAAAAAAGCGCACCGGAAAAAAGCGTCCCCGGAAAAAAGCGTCCCCGGAAAAAAGCGCACCGGAAAAAAGCGTCCCTTTTTACAAATCACATATTTAAATAAGTCTGATAATAGTACACATGGTTAATCAGCATATAAACACTAGATTGAGACGGTTTTATGAAATGTAAGTCTTTGCTCTATCGAGACTCAGATGGGCGGGGGGGAGGGGGCTTTAAAAGTTCTCAAAACCTGTCATTGCTTTAATGAAAAAAAATTTGTAAGTTACGAAGAATTAGATAATAAACACTAGGTACTTAAATGATTTTTTATAATTCAGTCTCCCTTGTTCTCCTGTAGAGTGGGGGGGGGGGGGAGAGGGTGTCTACAAACTTTTGAATATATCTCTTATATTTATTTTTTAATATTATTTATAATTTGATTATTTTTATTGTAAAATGACATATTAATATTTTATTATATTTTATATTACATTTATATATTTGTATTTATATAATATATAACATAATATATAATAATAAATATATTAATATAATATAATAATAATAATACAGAATAAATAACTTATAATAAACAAGTAATAAATTAATAATACATAAATATAAATTAAATATAAAATTAAAAATAAATGTAATTAAATCTTAAAAATTATACTTATTAACAAAAGTTTATTTAAAAATGATAATATTTTATTAACTCATAGTAAATCAATAAAAATAAATGCATTAATAAATAAAAATTAAAAATCTAGTTTCATCAACAAGAATTAATTTTAAAAATGATAATATTTTATTAACTTATAGGACATAATAAAAATAAGTGTATAAATATATAAAATTAAATATTAAAAGATCTACACATAAACAAGAATTTATTTAAAAAATGATATTTTGTCATCCGCCATTACTGATACTATTGTCATATACCTCCAGCAATCTCACTACGTATCCCCAAGGGTACACGTATCAAAGTTCGGAACCGCTGTCCTACGAGAATGATATAAATGAGACATTTGTTGCCACTTTAGTTTTTATCATTTATTTATCCACAAGTTCAATATTTATCAATTCCTTGCCACTTTTTTCTGATCACTTTTTGCGCTCTTGTTTTTCCAGTCACTTTTTTCCCTAAATTCTAGGAAAAATTCCGAAAAAAATTTTATCGTCCAAAGCAGTGATAGATTTGGAGTTTGTAGGCTAACCCCCCAATTCGCCCCCACAGAAGAACAAGGGTGACTGAATATATGAAAAATATGAGTTGATATTACTATGAGTTAATAAAATATTATCATTTTTAAATAAATTTTTGTTAATGAGTATAATTTTTAATATTTAATAATATTTATTTGTACATTTTTTTATTTAATTTTATATTTAGTTTATAATTATGTATTATTAATTTATTATTTATTTATTATAAATTTTTTATTATTTATTATTATTATTATTATTATTATTATTTTTAATTTATTAATTATATTATTAATTATTTACTATTAATATTAATTTATATGTAAGTATAAATATATGATATAAAATGTAATAAAATATTCATGTGTAATTTGATAATAATAATTATATAATATATAAATTATGTATAATTTAAATTATAAATAATCAAATTATAAATAATATAAAAAAATGTAAGAGATGGATTCAGAGTTTGTAGACAATCGCCCTCTCTTCCTCCCCCCCCCCCTAACCACCACCACAGAAGAACAAGAAAGACTGAATTAAAAAAAAAAAATCATTTAAGTACGTGGTGTTTATTATCTTATTTTTCGTATCCTACAATTTTTTTTCATTGAGGCAATAAACGGTTTTTAGATAACTTTTAAAGCCCCCCCCCCCCCCTAACCACCACCACAAAAGAACAAGAAAGACTGAATTAAAAAAAAAAATCATTTAAGTACGTGGTGTTTATTATCTTATTTTTCGTATCCTACAATTTTTTTTTCATTGAGGCAATAAACGGTTTTTAGATAACTTTTAAAGCCCCCCCCCCCCCCCCACCTTCGCCATCTCAGTCCCGGGAGAGCAAGGACGCTCAAATTTCATAAAACCGTCTCATTCTAGTGTTTATACTCTAAGATTAACCATGTGTACTATTATCAGACTTATTTAAATACGTGATTTGTAAAAAGGTGCGCTTTTTTCCAGGGACGCTTTTTTCCGGGGACGCTTTTTTCCGGGGACGCTTTTTTCCGGGGCGCTTTTTTCCGTGCGCTTTTTTCCGCCTACCAATGAGAATTTATGAAGAAATTTTTCAAAAGTAGTACCATGGTAACGACTGCAATAACTAGTATTTCTTAATAAATCTACCTAAAAATTTCAAACCGTTTGATTCGGTAGTTTTTGCGCTGTTATATGCGGACATGACGAGGACTATAGGTGCTACCTATTTATATAATTGCGAATTCACTTTAAAAAAGTACGAAATAAAGGAAATGCCTTTCTGAAAGACGTTTCTTTCATTTGACCTCTTGCTGTAACAAACCTGTAACCACAAGCGACATTCTACGAAAACACGCGATTATAGCCGAATGTAAATGACCCAACCACCCTCAACTCGAAACTATTTCAGTGGCGGAATATATTATACAATGGCCATCTCGCGACGAAGCAAACCGGAACGAGCTAAATTCCTCGCTCACGGTTCTCACAGAAAAATAGTAAATCACAGCTCGTAATTGTCTGTCCCTTTGTTTTTCGAAATTTAACCAGATATTTGAAAACTGAAACCTATTCTTTTAGCTGACAGATTTCAAATTCGGAGATGTTTTTTGAACATTTAAGATGTCTTTATATATATACGTATGTTTGTTATGCAAACTTATTAGATTTTTTTTTTCTTCAAAAAGTGGATTTTCTGTATATTCGTCTTTAATTCAGTTATTGTTATGGTTTTTTCTTTATGTTTGTTTAAAAGATAAAGTGAGATAATTTCATCGAAATTCTTTATTGGCAGATTTTATTTAAGGGCCATAATGATTTAAGGATAAATTCATTTTACTTTTTTAGGGTTCTGTACTTAAGAAGTAAAAACGGAAACATTATAAATCACTCCTGTCTCTGTCTGTCCATCTGTCACAGCCATTTCACTCGTAAACTATGGAACGTAGAAAATTCAAGTTGACCGGAGTAATGAAGGCCGACCGAAGTAATGATCGATATATTTATAGATTGATCATTTCACAATTATATTTGGGGGAAATGTAAAGGGATAAATTAATTGAAAAAAATGACTGACTTGGGGAAAAAAAAACACTTTTCTTTGTACATTGTGTGAAAGCTTTCGGACCAGTGAACTCAAAACCACATCGTTTTTAATCTTTAATTTTAGGTAATATATTTCAAGAGATATCGTCGAAAATGTAATTGAAAAATACGTTTCGAATTTATCAAAATTAAAATTATGAAAAAAATTAGGGTCAGTAGAAGTTAATTTAAACGTTACAAGAAAAATGTACGACTATCCTAGGCCAATTTGAAAAGGATCGCATTTTTCTATTATACACAAATTTCGATTTATGGACGTTCAGCAAAGGACCTGATGAGCGCTAGAGATACTTATCGTCGCAGAAGCATAAAAGGATTGTTGATAATGATTTTCGGGAAAAAAATGTCGGTAATTAGCCAAGATATTATCCCTTAAAGACACGAACGAACTGAACATACATCGAGAGACGGGCTGGCGTAATATATGCGCAAACAGCTTTTAAAACCTAGATAGCAACTTTTAATGATATTTGTATAAATGTAATGCCCAATTAATAATTCATACATTTATTGTACGGAAATAGTTAATTACTCCTAAGTCTAAAGTGCCTTCTATCGGTATTTTTTTTTTTTTTTATTTATTTATCTTTATAATTTATTTTCAAGAAAATAGTGACATAAAGAAAAGTTTTAGTGAAAACCGCAAATCAATCGACCAATTTTTCCGTTTTTTATAATCATTTGAAATTTGAACCTCTCCCCTTCCTCTCTTCTGAACACTCTTCAGTTTGCGCTACTTAACCACTCCCAACTATTCAGATTTTGAGTTCAAAAGTTTATGTCTAAGCTTCTAAAACAATTTAATGAGATGCAAAAAATAAAGATAAAAAACAGTTGTTCGTTACTCCAAAGTCTAAAGCGCCCTTTATCGGTATTTTTTGAAATTTATCTTTATAATTTATTTTCAATAAAAGACTGACATAAAAAACAGTTTTAGTGAAAAAAACAGATCAATCGACTAATTTTTCCGTTTTTTTTATGATTATTTGAAATTTCGGACCGTAAATTTTAATGGCGCCTATCTCCTTCGGAAAACGTTTGGGACTCTTGGTTTCCTATTTAATATTGTTTCTCTTGATGTGTACTATCACTTCCAGTGGCGCAGCTAGAATTCGGTTCTAGGGGGGGGGGGGGGGGGGGATGGTGAGTTTCTGATAAAGGTGATTGCTAGTTATTTGAATCGCCGGTTTATAGAATCGGTACTAATTAGAATCAAAAAGCGTCTGCATGGCAGGAAATCATCTTTTTTTTTTTTTTTTAAAGCATAATACGTCTCATGAAAGTGAATTTAGTTCAAATAACTAATTTTTATTTAACTAATCCATGTAATATGCAGTTTCACAATTTTAAGTAAAATTTGCGCCATTTATTAAATGAAATCTGATTCAATAAAGCGGCGATTCCGAAATGCGCCAAAACATTTAAATATTAAGTTTGGTTTTGATATATATAAGCGGAAATTATAGAGATCATTATTAGCTCTGGGAGGAGTTTAACCGCAAAACTACCCCCTTGACTGGCCACTGATCTCTCCTTAAAGTTTTGACCAAGAGATTAGATACACCCTGTATATTATATATAAAATATTCCCATTATATATATAATTCCCATTCATTTATTTATTTTTAATCAAAAGCAAGAGTATTCCTAGCAGATGGAAGGATACTGAAGGTAAGTTGATTAGATGACCAAGATCCGGCATTGTATCTTCCGAAAAATCAAATTGATATTAGTCTCTTTCCTTGGCATTTCGGCGAGCACAAATTACCATATTAGGAGCATACCGGTTCGGTCTAATCTACAAAAACTGACCGCTTCATTTTGCATATCGGGTCAACAAACTGAAGTCCTAATGCTCTATTCGAGTCAAAAAAGGCGTTACTGCGAAAAAGCTGGTATTGTTCGATTGCCTTTTCCATTGTTTTCCAGGCGTTTGCGCGGATGAAAAATACGGGGAAGAGCATGAGAAGGATCGTTCTCCTCCCTGTAAAACAATGAAAATTTCGTTACATTCGATTATGGTCACTAAATTTCGTAACAGGAACTTCGCGGCCTTCCCGAAATCGTAATAAAGATGGTAAAATGTAATTTATTTACACATATTTATCATTGCTCTTTTGGCAACAAGAGAATGAACTCAAGAAATGAACACTTTAGAATTGGAATGGATTAAAATGCTTCAGAGTATCTTAGAAGACGAGAGTTGAATTAAGAATTATTTTTCAATAGGAGGTTCTACAAAGGGTGTCCCAAAAGTTTCAAACTTGCTTTATAATATTTATATATAAATACTTTTATAATATAACCAAAGTAACTGGATTTATTTCTATTGATTATATAAATGTTTAATATTAAGGTAGGAAATCAGAAAATGTTGATGGAAAAGATTCGTGAATTACTATAAAAAATTAATTTTTGAAATTTTATATAGCTTTTCTAAACAAAATTGGCTAATTATACACCTCTCCCGCCTTATTCCTGCGACAAAATGATTGTATTAAACTGTTTATCTGAATTGTTGACATCTTTTGCACCAGATTTATTTTAATGATAAAACGGTAAATACTAGATACATTAAGTTTCGTCAAAAAAGGAGTTTATGTCATTATTTCTAACTACATGTGAATTAGTTAATTACATGAAATGCGAGAAGATGAAATAAGGATTTATTTATATTATAAAAACAGATGTAAGCTTTGAAACAAACAATTATTATAAATGTAAAGGCCTTAAATTTCTCGAATTTTTATTACATACATTACAATAAAGTGCAGAAATGTAGAAAAAAAAATAACCTGTGTATGTATATGGTATAAAGATCATACAAAATCGATCACAACATCAAATATCCATGCAAAAAGAAAAAAAAAAAAAGAAATGAAAAATAGTTACTTAGAACATTGCAGTCTGAGCTTAACATTTTAATAACATTTTAAAAATAAATAATGTTTGTACCAAATCTTAATATTCAATGTATAACTTATATTTAAAATAGATGATAATTTGTAATATTCTATAATGGTAATATACAAGCAGAAAAACTTTTTGCAATGCATAAATATCAATTTAGTATATACCTAAATTATGATTGATTTGTGTGTGTGTGTGTGTGTGTGTGTACAGCAGTGATCAATTTCGTGTACCATGTCGCTAATTCTGTAGGGGAATTGGCCTTTATTCATTTTTTATCAAGGGAAAGAAAGAAAGAAAAAACATAGTCAAGAGTATGTTTATGACAAAAATTCCGTTTTATAACAATTTTATCATGAATGTATCATGTATGAATCATTTATCCCCGGGGGAAAAATGAGAATGTACTAAATAAAAATTTAAATAATACAAAATCACCCAATGTACATGAGATTTAATCGAATTATTACTATTATTATTAACGGAAACAACATGTTTTATTTTATCATTTATATATTTTCTTAATCAAAAGCACATTATTTGTTTAGTACAGTAGTTATTAAATTCATTTTCATTTCAGAAAGGAACAAATTATGTAACAGAAAAAACATTTTAAATAACCTTTGTGTAAAATTTTGAGAGCAGTTCATCATTTCCTCAAAAAGTTGACAGACAACTTTTACATGTGTATAAAAACAATCTCAAAATTTATTGAAAACTGAATAAATAAATAAATAAATAAAAGAAAAAATCTAACACATATCTAATCAAATTTGTATGCATTTTACGTTTGTAATTTGTACTTTACAATTTAAGCTTAAATTTCTAACAAAAGGTGAACTTTTCTGGGGTCAAACTCCGCCTTTTTTTTTTCCTGCCCCCCGATATCAGAGTTGATAGATTTTCAAAAAGGTGTAATTTCTCCACAACTCTTCGCACGAATTTCCGTGTTCTCAAATGTAACTCCTACTTTGTCTATTTTTAAAAGTAATTTGAACACGAAATTAGCCTGATTTCTTGTTGAAAATGAAGATTTCGGAAGGAAAACCCTCCTCACTTCCGCATACACCTCTTCCAGACGCCTACACTTTCCGTTTATCGGGAGAAACATCGTGAAAAAACTTGAGAGATATCCGAAATATAAACTGTGGTTTGGAGTGAGAAAACGATAGTAATCTAGCTGAGCAGAAACTATTTTAATATTTAAACTTTTTTTTTTTTTTTTTTATGAGCATAGAGTTCATTCCATAAGGCAATGAAAAGTGTTTGTTTCTCCATAAACTATATATATAAAAAAACTCTTTTATACACTAAATTTTTTCTCATTTTTCAAGAAATAATTCTCGTACTCATAGAAAACATGTTTTACCCGTTAATTCTTATCTTAATAAAAAAATAAATAAATAAAAAAATAATATATAAAAATCTTCAGACCTTTACTTGTTTTTATCCGCACTATTACGATGTTCTGGCACACAAAAATCTTCAGTTTTTCAAAATAAAAATAAATAAATGAAAATAAATATAGCATTAAAAATTTCTATCTCTCTCTCTCTTTTGGGGGGGGGGGGGCGGGGGGGGAGATTTAAAATGGCGTTTAAATCGAGTGAAACAGGAAAAAAACAGGAAATACTAATTTTACTTACCCATCATACGTAGTATAGGGTAAGTCTTGCAATCGTTTTGAAAATCGAAATTTTTTTTTTGACGGATTTACACGTTTTAGATAGTGGAGATTCCGAAAAACATATTTTTAGAAAAAAAATTTTGCCGTCCGTCTGTCTGTCTGTAAACGCTCTATCTCCCGAACAAATTGAGATAGAGACTTGAAATTTTGTATGTAGTTAGTATGTAAGAATGGGACGAACCCTATTTAATATCAGCAACCTCGATTATCCGGAACTATTTTTTTCGGACTCTCGAAAAATTCGTTCTGATGAAAGGTATATAAAAATTTTCGAATTTTTTTGTTTTAAGGAATGGACGTAAAAGACAATAAATTAACACACATTTTGCATATAGAACGAAGTCGATCGGATTATTAGTTGCCGAGATATTTGTAATCCTGTTTTCCACATTCTTCGATTTTTCATGACCCTGTATTTCATTCAAATTTCAATTCAGAAGTATATTTTAATTGGAAATGAGACGCTTAATCCGACGCAGTTAATTGTTAGTTAATAGAATTATTATTTTTGGAGTTATAAGGATGTTTCTTTTACGCAGTTCGGTAGTTTGGCGTTTTACATAGTTTGTCGAAATTGGTACATCAGCAGTTCTTTAATATAGCATTAGTATGCATATTAACAATATTTAAATTTTGTTTATGAATTGCAATGCACTGTATAAATAGTTTTCACATGTTTTATTTTCATATACATATTCATGATGGGTAAGTATTACGGTGGCCCCCAACGACTAGTTTTCATTTTGATTGGTTTTCAAAATCTAGCTTTCAAACAATGGATATCATGGAAACGACTTCTTGTGAAAATGCATTTTCTTCACGATTGTTTTTTTTTCACCATTTCTTGCATTTAAAGTGTTACAAATCAATAACTGTGAAAGATAAATTATTGAGATTTGGAATATGCCTTTTTTTATTATCTTACTTTAATTTTGATTCAACAAATTTGAAAAATAATAATTACTTTTAAAAATGATTTTTTTTTTTCAAATTTTGACTTCAAATATTTTTAATTTTTATCTAAATTAATTTTTTTAAAAATGCTGAATGAAAATTAAAACTTATATATTTCTGTTTATTTACAAGAAAAAAAAATAAATTCTACAAGTAATATTTCGAGTTACGACGGTTTTAATTCACACCTTTTTTTCGCAAATTTTAAATTAAAAAATATATTTTTTTGAAAAGTCCTATCATGTGATTTTGTTTACAAATCACATGGTTAACCATAAGAAAAAAAATTCAAAATTTTAATTCAATAAATAATAACTATATTTAAATGTGTCCCAAACCCCCTTGTTACTAAAGTTCGATTTATATATATATATATATATATATATATGGGTGATTCTCAAAATAGGGGACAATTTATGTCTTTCGGCATACAAAAAAAATTGAGAGGTTTTCTGTCATGTTTTTATATTTAGATATGTTTGTCTTAATATTGTTCATTATTTGCACTCAAGAATTACTCACTTTTTAGTTAAAAACACCTTAAAATAACAGAATAAATGTTCAAAATGTCATTAGCATGGATGTCCACAGCAGCTGTGCCTTGTGTATACTAGCAGTTTTCAAGAGTTAATATCATGTTTATAAAATAAAAAAAAGTTATTCTTTCTTTAAATTAATCAATGAGAGGATTTATCCAATAAATTTCTTTTTAAAAATAAAATTACAGCATATAAAAAAAGAATTAAAGTTTGTCCTCCATATTCCATTATCAAAACAAGGTCATACTAGAACAGCTGGTTATTAATCAAAATTTCATTTTCACATATGACAATAGTTTGAAAATATAAAGTTTCTCCATAACAACAAGTAGCCATTTTATCCCATCCTGAAAATAGAAGCATGTATTGTACTTTAAGAATAGAAGTTGAATATTAGGGGCGTACATCAATTGTATGTCATTAGAATGGATAATAATTTTCATGTTTATTTTATAGCCAAAATTTTTATTTTACTTATTTGCATAGAACTTTTGTGTTTTAAAAAGCTCCAGAAAGGACTATTCCATTGTGATTATATTATGGCTTATAATCTTATTTAAATTAAAATTTGTCATTAGCATGGACAAATATCAGTGTCATTAGCATGGTTTTTCTGTCCATGCTAAAGACTCCTATGTGCATAAATGTAACCAGTGCTTGTATTGCATCCTTTATAAAGTTTAATTTTACATATAAATTTAGGTATTACATTTATTATCCCTAAAATATGCATTAAATCTGTCAGAAAATCACTAAGACAGTTTCTTACATTGTTAGTGTCAGAATGTTGCTCATGTAAACAAAGTTTGCTCTTTGATAATGTTTTATTCTCCTTATATGTATATATGTAAAAATGGAAACCATTTGCTGAAAAGGAAGGTTAATAAATATAAAAAAAATTATTTAAACAGGATGAAAATAAAAATTTCTTTATATATTTATTCCGTGCAATTTGTTTTGTCATTAGTATGGCTCAAAAATACTAATTATTTTTTTTTTAAGTTAATTTTTAAATATTTAGCTCTGCTGACTACATATAAAGTATACCTAATACTATATTAACAACACCTATTTTTTTCAGAAATTTTGCTAACAGTAATTTTTTTAAGATTTCATTTTTGAAATCGTCCCCTATTTTGAGAATCACCCATATATATATATATATATATATATATATGTGTAAAATTAAAAAGCGAAAATTGAATAAATTATAAACTTTAGTTTATTTAAAAATAAAAAAAATAAATGTTGTCAATTATTTTTAAAAATTCACTACATTTAATGAATCTAAACCTAATAAAAAAGTTTATTATATGTTTTTTCTTATTATACATACACATTAGTTTTGTTATTTAATATTGTCTCTGGAAATATATTTTCTGCATTTTGCAAGATGTAAATAGATATATTTTTTAAGTTATAGCCAGTTTACATTTGATTCTTAAATATTTTTTTATCTTTTGATTTTCAAGTTGCAAATACTATTTACTTATGAGTTTATTTCTCAATATATTAATTTATTCTATAAAGTAATAACTCTTCTCCCCCTCCCCTTTTTTTATTGCCGATCTGAATAAAAAAAGGGAGAATAATAAAATGTTGCTAGTGCTTTATACTGCAGTCCAAGATTTTTTAAAATTTAAATACATTTTGTTGTTCAAAATTAAAGTCCACATGAAGAATACTGCCGTTATACATTTCCATAATAAAAAACTTGTCGTTTCCATAGCAACAAATCAAACTGACAGTACTCAATCAGACCTCTTTTTGATCTTGGAACAATTTAAATCAACATATATTTTATTTAAAATCTTAAAATATGTTAGTTAAATTTCATTATAAATACATATAAATCTACATCATAAAAAAAAAAAATTAAAAATATCTAATTTAACGCTATTTAAATTAAACTTTTTTTTTCTTCTTCAAATAGTATTCGATGAAAAAGCGTATTTTTTTTTTAATTTTTATTTCATCGCCAAATAAATATATATTTTTTAAAAATGGGCGTTACATAATGGTACCGCCAATTTTTTTTTTTTTTTTTTTTTTTTTATAATTATATAAACATTCTGCAATTTTTTCAGATTTTTCTGAATATGCTTGTGAGTGGAAGTCTCATGTTTTAATCATTTTAGGTGCCTATGTTAAAATTTCTGGGGAGCTTGTGCATTTTAAGGTAATCATGTCCTACAGGTATCCTGCATCTTAGCAACAAATGAAAAGGGCAAGACATGGGCTCGACAGTGGGTGATTAACAAATTATCAGGGTGATTGACAAAAAATTTTAATCCTGACAGCTAAAAATTTTAATTCCCGATAATTGATAGCCTATTGATTTCCTCCACAGTTTGAAATTGCTAATTCTGAAAACTTATTACTCATAGCAGAGTATGTTCGTATGGTACGACATTGTAAAATGGATGTGAAATTTAAAAGAATGTGAACCTTTCACCTTGTTTTGAAGATTCCCATCTTTGAAATCTCAAACCCTTGGTACATAGCTTTGAAACACTTGGGGGTGCAATACTGAGTTTTAGGGGGTGATTTTTGAAAGTAGGAAATATTATACATTAGTTGCAAGTTTGATGTAGCTTATTATTAATATATAGCAATATCATTCCGGTATTCTTCCTCCATAGGACATTTTTCAAATATATATTTTTTTAGAAACCACAAAAAATGAAACGATTAACTGAGAAACTGCTTTTGATTACAAAAACATATTACAGATCGAAAGAAAATTTTCGTTTTTTGCCCGAAATCAGAGTTTGGTCTAAAATCAATTCCTTAATTCAGGATCAAGCACCCTAAGCTTTTAAGTTCTCATATCCGTAGAATGGAAACACATTGCTCAGAGGACTGGATTGACAACGATTTTAAGAATGTGAATAAAATATTTTTAGACTATACACAAGGTATTATTATTATTATTATTATTATTAGATGCTGATTTATCGTTTAAATCTAACTTTAGAAAAGACATAAAGGCAACGGTATTCGTAATATTTCTGGTAGCCATACATTAGTGCATGTTAACAAACATTAATAAATTAAAATTAGAAAAATATGATAAATTATAAAGACAAATTTTTTTAAGAGTATGTTTTTAGGTTGAGACCTTAATGATATAAACTTGATCAGTTAATTTGCTAAAATGTTTTATTATACGTCCCAAAATTTACTCGCAGTTTTAATTAATTTGATTTCTAGATAAAATTAGTTTCTACAATTAACTTTTAGAATTTTGACAAAATATTTCATCGAACTTCTCTTTTTAAATAAAAAACCTGCGGCGTATTTTTTCTTTTTAATGAAAACACGATTCCTTCTTTAATTTCACACCGGCTCTGACCTATCCATATTTAATTTCATTTTGTCTAATATTTCAATAGCCCAAAATATACCTCCAGCCAATACCATCATCTCTCATAATCGATAATTTTTTCATTATTTTCACAAATCGATCACCTTTTCATGATTAATCGATAAAAACTTGGATATGTTCCCAAGTAAGGTATATATTTATTTTTGCGACTTACCATTAACTGTTAGGGCCGCATGGAGAAAAAAGAACGAGACTTATTATGAAAGTTTGTTATGCAATAAGTTGCTTCTTTTTCCCCTTCTACACAAATGTTTTGTTGGGAAGCCGCGATTTTTTTTTTCTCTTCTAAGTAGTTTCTCGTAGGTATGTTATAGGCGGTGTTACACAAAATGACTTGAGTTCTGGCGTTTTTTTTTTTTTTTTTTTTTTTTTTTTTTTCCACCTTGCTGCTTTTATTTCTATAAGTTAGGAAAAGAATTCTCATAAGCACATAATTTTTTCCCCCAATTCTTATGAATAAAAGTGTTGTTTTGTAGATCATATAGTTATTAATCATTATTTCGAGGCACTGTTGCGACGGTAACTCATTAATCGTTTCAGATTTTTCAATTACTTTTTTGTATGGTAACTGCCAATCTTCCACTTATTTAAAGTCAAATAAATATATTTGAAACAGAAAAGTTAATGAAATCAAGTAAATTACAATATAAACATAAGTCACATAATTTATTGGTAAAATAAATTCTCTGAAAAATATGTATATTTCATTGAAAATAAAGCGAAAGATTATTGGAAGCTATGTAATTTTCATGCTGTGTTTAGAAACAGGATATAAACTGTTATACGTTGTAATTTTCCGACTGAGTTATAAAGTGACGAAGAGAGGATTTGAACCAGGGACCTTCGACTTAAGCAGACAGCACACAACCAAATGACCTATAACAGCCATATCTGGTCGACAAAATCCACTTAGATAATCTATTGATAAGGACTTCTGGTCACTTATCTGAAACAACCTAACAGAATAAATTGGAGCTACTGAAAAAAATTCTAGGTAAGCACTAGATTCATTGGAGTTCCATTACGTGCAATTTACTCTGTTGAGCTATTTCATATAACCAATTAGATGCCTTTATCAATAGGTAACCAGAGCGATTGCGCACGCTAGATTTGCCCAGGATAGCTCAATTGGCAGAGCACTGGCAGCTTAAGAAAAAGGTCCTAAGTTTAAATCCTGGCCTCGACATATTATCACTCAATTAGAAATTAAAACACATTTGGTTTACTTACCAATTAGAATAATTGTGTTAACATTAATGAAGCATTAAAATATTATAAAATCACTGCTTTCTTTTTTACTTAAAAGTTTATCTTTTTGTTTTATTTACTGTCCTGCCTGCTTAAAAAATCATGCAAGTAAATTTAACAAAACTATTCCCAATCACAAAACATGGATTTATTATTATTATTATTGCTGAAAGGGGGGTGGGGGCTGTTAAAAATTTTTACCATGAAAAAAAAATAAATATATAAATAAATAAAATAAAGCCACACAGATCATATTTGTATGTTCAATTTAGAATAACTGAAAAAGAATTGAAGGTTGAATTAAAAAAAAGATTGCCACTTTCTCTTAGAAAGAAATTTGAGAGGAAACCTCTACATTTTATTACTTTACTCTTTTTTTTGTCCATTTAAAAAAGTGCTGTGGATACATGAAATTGAGCTATTTCCAATCATATATCGATTAAAATTAAACTTCCTGAAATGAAAAAATTATTTTAAAATGAATGAGTTCCTAAAAATACAATTGAACGCGAGAAAATTTTTCCATACAAAAGATGAATCCATATAGACATTCCATTTGAATCGATTTGCATGTTCAGTTTAGAATAAATGAAAAAAGATGGAAGTTTTATTTACAAGATTAAAAATGATTGGCACGTTCTAATTGAGATTAAAAGGAAATTTCATAGGCAGCCTTTTCATTTTATTAATTTACTCTTTTTTTTTTCTCAATTTAAAGAGGCCCTGCGGGTAAATTTAATTCAACTATTCCCGATCATAAATCGGTTAAAATGGAATTTCTTCGAAGTCCCCAAAGGCAGTAGTGAATGTGGGAAAATTTTAATATACAAAGGTGAAAACCCTATAGACCTACTGAACCGAATGATATCTAACGGCATTTTCCCTCTATAGATAAAATGCTTTCCCGTGAAAAGAGTTTGGAGATTCCTGTTTCTCCCGGAAAATCCCGAGTTTTCATCGAATATATCCGTTTTAATAAGTGACTGTACGAAACACAAAGCCTTTTAGCACATTTTCGAAAGTAGCCATTTACAAAGCCCCCTCCCAATTCCAAAATCAGGATGAATTTTGATCTTTGCTCTCCTTTCAGCACCCCCTCTCCTCCCCCCTCTAGCATAAAGTCATGTATACACGCATGCACACACATACTTGCAGCTAGCGCCCTGTGGGTATGAAAGCAGTATTAAAGTCATTTCAGTGTTATTAGTGTCGTTTTAGAGCGATGCCTCTTAATACGGCCTATGCAAATAGGCCCGCATCATTGAAGTATAAAATCCCGGGAACAGGGTGCGCACAGATTTCCAGCGTAGCTAATTGGAAAGCTTATTAAATTGCTCTCCAAGAGAGAGAGAGACAGAGAGAAAGAGATCTAAACAGCAAGTACCGCTGCCACCGCCGCTGCAGTAATTTTAACTTTGTTTCCTTTTGGACGCGTTTCATTAACAAGGCACAGACTGTGTGCCAAAGCTACGAAGGGAGCGTATTACTGTAGAACAATCCCGCCGACCCTTCTCGTCGAATGGAATAAAATTGAATTACGAAGGTGTTGAGGAAGATTCGAACCCCGGACCTGGTCCCCTGGGGATGGCTCGAAACGTTCGTCAAGAAAACGAAGTCGTCAAATGGATATTGTTTGTGATGTCACGTCTTCTGTAGACTTAGCGAAAAGATTCCTACAAGAGTTTTAATATCCAATTAAATACCATATCTTCAAGAAATTTTCGCGCCATGTAATGGAAATATCACCTTTTATTATTCCTTGGGCTCGGTTTGTTTAGGCAAAAGATGGAAGGCGTTCCTTGCAGCATACATCCAAGGCCCTGTCGCATTAATAAGTATAATACCTACTAATGCACATCCTGCATTTAAAAAGCTTTAAAACAAGAGCAGAAATGACATCACGTTTCGAGAATATGAAAATCTGAAGAAAAGCGTTCGCTCTCACGTTGTCATATGTGTTAATGATATTTGTTTGCTTTGAAGATACTAATATTTCTCCTCTTAACTAGAATTACAATCCACCCGAAATGTATATTCTTCGCAAAGGCACATAAGATTTAGCTAGTGGGTAAATACACTGCATGAAGTTGCAAAATAATACTAATGACAATAACTATCGCACAGATCCATTAACATATAGAAAAGTATTCGTGCAAGATTTCAGGTTATGTAATTATTAGCCAGGTCTCATTTTGTGTCAAAGATTTAATTTTTAACAGACATTTTTAACACTTTTTGATGAAGCTGAAAAATTCTTGTGACTACGATTTGATCTAATTTTACAAACATTCTTGGATTTTTAGTAAGTTTTATTGTGTTATTTAGATGGAGTATTTATTTCTCATCGAAAATGGTCACGAGATGTGAATGCACTTTTATTTCAGATTTAGAAGGAGGGTGGGACATAATTTTACAATTGATTCCTAAATGTTGAGAAGAAAAAAAAAAAAAAGGAATTTATTTAATTTGTCAAAGCTGTATTACAAAATTCCTTTAATCCAAGCAAGAGTTCAGAATTTTTCCAAAATTTCTAGAGACATTTCAAAACATAACAATCTTTAAACTTTCTTAAAAAGTATTGCATTAAACATTTTTTCTGTATTTTCTAGCTTAAAAAAACTTTTAAACCACGTTTCTATCTTTATTGGAACATGAAATATTTTTTCGTTTTGGTTTGTTTTCAAAATCTAGCTTTTGAAGCAATGTTTGTTGTGAAAATTCGTTTTTCACCATTCCTCGTATTTAAATTGTTATAGGTCAAGAACCGTTAAGGAAAAATGATTCAAACTTTGAACATGTCATTTTTTATTGATTTACTTTAATTAGTGTTCACTCTAGAAATAAAAAGGGCATGGTGCTATTCACTACAAAATGCATGCAGCAGAAAAGGGCACTTTTGCCAAAAAAAAAAATTGTTATTACCTTTAGAAGGGGAAAAAAGAAAGCAATGAAACACATATTTTTTAAATATGATAAATCAAGTAACATTAATTTCGAATGATTTTATGATATAAAAATTAAAAATACAATTAAATTAAAACATGATTCAATAGTTTTATGTTCTTTTTCTTAAAGAAGTGAAAAAAATTATAATTTTTGGGCACACAAATTTAGAAACACTACGGAATAAATAAAATATTTATTAAAAATCTCTGGGTAAAACCAGTGGTGCATTTTACTGCTTTTAAAAAGGGCAGGGTGCATTTTGTAAATTTGAAAAAGGGCAGGGTGCTGCACCCTTCAAAAATGGCTTAGAATGAACACTACTTTAATTTTGATTCAGAAAAAAAAAAATACTTTTGAAAATGATTTTTTTTTTTTAAATTTACATCGCTTAATTTTTACTTTAAATATTTTTATTTTTATTTAAATTAATATTTTTTAAAAAGCTAAATCAAAATTAAAAGATTTCTTTTTATTTAAATGGGGGGGGGGGAGGGGGGGAGTGAAATTCTACAAATAATATCTCGAGTTGTAACGATTCTAAATTATCTCACATTTTTAAATAAATTTTATTACGTAATTCTGTTTACAGATAATAGGGTTAACCATAAAAAAAAAATTCAAAATTTTAACTCAATAAATAAAAATTATTTTCAAATGTCTAGCGGAATCCCTCAATTCGTACTTAGAAAACGATTGACGTATCACCAAAATCGTAAAAAATGTGTGAAAAAAATTACAAAATGACGGATCATTTTGTAATTTTTATTTCATACTTTTTTTTTTTTTTTTTGAACAAAATATGCTTTAAAGAAAAATGGATTAGCGCTGGTATTAAAGACAGAGATAAGGGAATCATACAATTTTATTTTTGAGCATTAACATAACTAAACGCCTCATATTTCTATCGATAATTCTTATCATGATCTCTATATGATCTGATCTCTATAAAATAAAAAGATCTTAATACAAAAATTTTTTCGTTTTTCAAAAATGCACATATCTCAGATAAAAGCCTTCAGCGACTCTTCATTAATTCATCTGAATGGTGCACCGGGAGGAAAGTCCTGAACGAAATACATTTCGTGGGTAAAATGTCTATACCTGAATATTTTTCCCGCCTTGACCAATAATATGAAGATGCTATGGGGGGGAAAGAAGTCCATACAGGGCCCGACTTATGCGGGCAACTGCCCCTACCTCATCCATGAGAGTAAATAAGATTGTTACTAAAAAGTGCAAAATCATTAAAACTAGCCAAAAAGGATCAAAATTCATATTTTCAAACATTTAAGAAGGTAAGAGTGGTCCTACTTCCTCTCTTTGCTTCCAGACCACATTTATCTATGAAAAAAACGAACTACATTAGAAAATTAATAATTAAAGTTTTATTATAATAACTCAGCATTCTATTGTTTTCAAAAGAAATTGTTTATTAACGTTTTCCTCGTAGCGTAGCAAGTTAAAACCATTAATTATAACCAATTTGCGACATTTTCTTTTAAGCCATCTTTTAACGTACGTAGATAAGCAAAGAAATACTTCAGTCAACCAGTCTATCATTTTCTTTCTACAATTATCCTACAAGTAATTTTTCTTAAACTTGTAACCATCTTTTTGCGTTATCCTGTATATACATGTGAATTGCACTGAGTACAATATTAGTACAAAATTTATACATGCATACAATATGTATGAAATTTAATAGTAGCCACTTCCACATTATTCAGAAAAAAAATTCTATCGATAGATAGAAATCCTCCCCCTCCTCTAGTATATTTTCCCCGGGGCCCCCATACCCTTAGTCGGGCCCAGAGCCCATAAAATTTATCTTAATCATTTCTTTAACAATCCTAGGTATTTTTAGGTTAGTTAAAGCAGGTAAGCTTCTTTTTACTCTAAATAACTGGTTTGACTTGCTCAATCTCAGGGCTTGGAGGTAAAACAGGCTTGTCTAATGAGTTAAGCTTTTATAAAACTATTCCTTGGGGTATTATGGGATAGTTGACATCGTAATTTATTATCGCTGCAGAGGAATTTCACTTGTTATCTAGACAATAGAAGGAATAAAACTGAATACATTTGACAACTATTCTTATATAGTTTTCAATTCTATCTCATGCCTGTTTAGAGCCCCCTCACTAGAACTATTCTTATTCAGTTCAAGAGAAAAACTGTCACATAAAACTGCTTAATGACAATAGAGACAACTCCTATATGCCAGGGATGAGATAAAAACCCATAAGTCTGCCTAAGCACCAATTCCTCATTCAAACTTAGCTAAATGTGAAACAGAGAGGGGGGGGGGGGGGTTGTGCCCTCAGAAAGACAACAAAGGTCATTTTAACACGAGACTGTTCTAGCAGTTTCTCCAAACAATTGATTAAATGTCGTTTTGAACCTGAAATTTCTGCAAAAAATTAAACTACATGGTTCCCAGCAAAACATGACCGGCAAATTCCTTGACCAAGTCTTAAACTCTTTGGCATAACGAGATTACAGCGAAATTTGCTACGTATTTTCGAAATCTTTTAATTAAGTTAGCAATTTTTTCTGCAATCATGCTTCAAATTTTTGGAATTCTCGATGGATTTTGTGATTTTTTTTTTTTTTTTTCCTGAGACTATTTTACGAATTTCGTGTTTATTTTTTCCGCGCGACTTTTAAGAAAATATTTGTAAATTCCCTGTATATTTTAAAATTTATCTGATTACTTTGAAATTTTCCTGACTATTTTGAAATTCCTAGACTTTTCGTGAAGCTGGGAAGCCTGAACTAAATATTATCCTCACAGAATTAAGTTAAATGAATAAATTCAGTAGTTTTAAATAAATATGCTGGTGTAAATACTGGTCGTTATACATGAATTCATTTCTCTATTTTAAATTAATTGATACATATTTTTAATTTATAAAATTAAAAATTTCAATAACTGTATATGGATTTAAATATATAAGTATTTATCGAAAATAATTCGTAAAAAATAAATCTGCTGTATTTTACGCATGCATTTACCTGTATTGTTGCTGCATCAATTACCCAACAGGGAAAACAAACAAGCTAGACGCTATTTTATACGCCATGTGATACTCGCTATGATGTCATATGAAAACGCTATATAAAGCAAATATTTAAATGTAAAAGCATGCAATTTGTAGGCATGATTATTGAAGTGATTTGAAATCAAACAGTGTTTTTCATTTTCCCATAAATGAAAAACAGATTGAGTTATAACACATTGATGTCTCATGAGTACTGTTTTTTCCCCAGCACTATCAATTCCATAAATTCGGTTTTAATTAAACCCATCTTAATACGAAAATTTCAATTTCCAGCACCCGGGATCGAATTAAGTATCACCTGTTTACTAGCGAGATTCTTTTCCTCCAAACTATGATGTCTACACGTAAAAATGAGTGGATGACATTGATAAAATAGATTTAATTAAAATAAGACTTTTCCAAAATTTTATGATTTGTTGTATGACACGAGGTATTCAGTTGTAAATACAAAAAATTGAAGTTTCTGACTTACGGACAGACAGATGCAGGACAGAAACTAGGGTTACGTCAGATGAACGAAACCCTAAAAACAGTAGTGGACCTTAGTCTAATAAATTTGTTTTAAATAAAATGAACTCTGTTCATTTAAATGAGTAATAATAATAAAAAAAAAGACAGAAATAGTAGATCTAAATGAAAAAAAAAATAAATAAATAAATAAATAAATAAAAAGAACCCCAATTTAATGAGTTTTTAAATTTTTTTAAGAGTATTGAGCTTGGATTTAGTGCTTTAATGTCCGTAAAAGCCTCCCAATGTACTCATGCCTCAAAGAGAACAAGTAAGAGCCTTAACAAAATAAAAAGAAAAGCAATGCATTAAGCATGAATAGAGACGTAGCCCTTCTTTCTCATTCTCACCCAAATACAATATAATTATTATTTCTGATCCCCATTTTAATGGCAAAAAATCGTGGATTCACGCCTCATAAAACTAACCCTAGTGCGTCGCTGGTTAATTTATGGCATATTTAACCCTTTACTCCCTGCATAAAACAGGAAGAGGGGCGAGCGTGAACTTTCATTTCCTCGTTTACATATGAACAATGAACTACTGCATTTGTTATATACCCTGAATCTTTTATATATTTTTTCGAAGCCAGGTGTCAGTGAGGGGTTCGTAAAGGGAAGGCCCATGTTAAAGGGGGGCAGGGGGAGTTCAGGCTAACTGTTTTCCAGGGTCCCATTTCTGTAATTATCAGCCATCATTGGGCTGGTGCCCCCAGAAGGGAGATCGAATTTTCGGCACAGATGTGAAGGCGCCGTAATCCTGATTGAAAATTTAATGATTTACATTTCAT
The DNA here is from genome assembly GCA_964019185.1 of Maratus speculifer. NCBI lineage: Eukaryota > Metazoa > Arthropoda > Arachnida > Araneae > Salticidae > Maratus > Maratus speculifer. The sequence continues at coordinate 420,258,757 of OZ025289.1, read as the reverse complement.
AATGAATTAAAGCTCAGGGACATTCCTATTTTAAGGCGACAGATTTTACAGTTAGCTGATTTAGTAGAAAAGATTTTTAAAACACAAGCTTTAATTAGAAGTATAGAAAATATCAAGTATAAGCAAAATTATATTTAAGAATTATTTATATGCATGGTATCTTGAGATTAGTCCTTCACCCCATTGTATCAGATATAGTAATTAGCTTTAAAAGAGTCAAATTCTCAGTTCGACACTAAATAGAAAAATAATGTGAAATTGCTCCTTTCTTTCTTTTTCTTGTGTGTGTGTGTATGTGTATTTTAAGGGTACATGTTTCGTATTTTAGTAGTATCTATATTAATGACCATTTATACTAAGTTATATTGAATTTATCGTTACAAATTTTACAGACTAATTTTACATTGCCCAAAGACAAATATGAAGGAATATATTTTTTTCTTCATGCATTAATATAAAAAGTTACTAAAATTAAGAAAAAAAAGTTGTTTTTTAATTTAATATTAATTATAAAGATTCTGGGAACATATAATGAACATACAATTAACAGAGATTAAACACAGTTAAAACTACGAAGGCATAGTTCATGTTTTCCAGCTTTATTCCACACTTTTTACGTATCTGCCAAAAATTGTTCACACACACACACAAATCAATATTTTAATTTTTTATAGAAAGTGTTTTAACCTCTGTTAATTGTATGTTCATTATATGTTCCCAGAATTTTTATAATTAATATTAATATAAAAAAAATTTCTTAATTTTAGTAACTTTTTATATTAAAGCACGAAGAAAAAAAAAATATAATCCTTAATATTTTCCTTTGGGTATGTGTGTCTTTGTAAAATTTGTAAAGATAAGTTCAATATAATTTAATATAAATGGTTAGACAGAGGTGTCCAGAGAGGGGTTTGGAGACGCAGAATGCGTCATACATTTTTTTTTTTTTTTGGGGGGGGGGATTTTAAAATTCTTAATATTTACTTTTTTTTTTTACTGTTAAAACTTTTTTTTTTTTTAATATCACTTAATTTTTTTTCAACATTTACAATTGATTACAAATGATATTCTCTTTAGCGGAGGCGGTGTCAATGTTAAAGTTTGAAGATTTTTCTGGAAGGGGGGGAGGGAGGGGATTTGCGCCGTTGGGTTTGGGGGGGGGGGGACGATCACCACTGTGATTAGAAATACAGATACCACTAAAATACGAAATACACTTAAAACACGCATACACAAAAATAAAGAAGCAATGTCACTTTTTTTTTTTTTTTTTTTTTTTTCAGAATGTAAAATACTGCAGTAAAGAAGGATTCTGAAGCAATCTAGATTCTATGACAAGTATTACTTAAATTTCTAGTAATATCCTGCCCTTCCCTTTTCTCTTACACAAGCGTTCGCTCTGCAAATCAAAATCGCACCCCCCCCCCCCCTCCCCGCATTATTTTTCATTGTTTCTTTTTTAATTCTACCTCCCACTAATTTCCAGGGATGAGATTGACAAAAAAGTAAAAAATTCGAAAACTGTGCGTACGACATCTGAACAATACTATTTATGAATTTCAAGCTGATTAAGCATTATAATTACTATTAAAATTTACATATCACATGAAAAAATGGACTATTATATCAAATTACAAAAACAAAAGTAAAAACTAAAGAAAAAATATAAAATTTTCCCAAAAATTTAATTGGTGAATTTTTTTTTTAAATTGAAAAAAAGTCTGAAATTTAGACTAAAGTCTGAAGAATCTCATCCCTGAATTTCTGAAAAAAAAATCTTTGAATTACAATTTGCCAACGTTTGTAAGAGAAATATACTACAAAATGTATTTTTCTAAAATAGTGGCATGAGTAGAAAGTCACCTGTGGGAGTCTTGCATGTACGAGTTATCTCGGGATAAATTATTTGCAATACATATGAACTCGAGATAGCTTGGAATAAGTGAATTGGTAAATAACGTATGCATAATGTAAATCTTGAAGTGTATTAGTTTACTAAAACTTCGTATGTTTTAAAAACAACAACATTTTTTTTTTCTAACTGGAACTCAAGCGTAAAATATAGATATTGTAATTAGTTGGTTGGTTGGTTGATTATTGACGTCCGATTATCTACGCTAGGGATATAGGACCAGGGGGGAGTGCCCTTCGTGGGGGTCTTTCTAAGGGAACCTAACCCGTATTTACGCAAGGTTCGAAGAAAACCACGAAAACTCCGAACGGTAGGCCGACAGCCGCGATTGGGTTCGAACCCAGCACCTGCCGTCTACCAGTTGAGAGGTCCGAACCTCTCGGCCACTGGTGGGGCAGATACTGTAATTAAAGAGCGTTTTTAGTTGCCGTTTAGTTTCTGTACATTTAATGCGTTGTAAATTATTTATTTTTATGATAGTTTAAAAAGTTTTTACTTTGCATCAGTCTATATTATTTTATAATACAACGTGCTGTTAAGGGAAATAAAATGTAAGTCTTCTAAATAATAAGCATACATTTTTTCGTAATTATTGCTAAACAAAGAAAAAGCAAAAATAAAAATTGCTAAAAACTGAACAAAATAAATAAAAACAAGCAAACAAAATAATAAAGCAAATTTAGTCTTAAATTAACAACAGTTTTATTTGTCCTCAAAAAGGCTCTGAAATACAATCAGAAGTAAATAAAACAGGCAATTCACAAATTATGTACAATTTCGTCGATGCTATCAAAAACAGTAAATTAAATACAACATACATGGCAAAATAAACACAATGGGGGGAGAACAATGTAGATATCAATTAATGCATGTTTACAAAACAAAAATTTACTAGATAGCATGCCATAACATTTCAATACAAAACAAACAAAAAAAAAATTTCTATTAAAAAAATAATTTACATGCAAAATGATTTATTACTACAACATAACAGGGCAGGGTTCTAATGCATCTACACTATGAAAAATGAGAAAAACAAATAAATAAAAGAGAATAATTTGTACAGAATATTAAGATTATTCAGGGAATAATCTAAAAGGATAAGCATATTTTATTGAAGAAAAGGGTAAACATTTATAGAGCAGCATATTCATATGCAACCAAATCATATACATATGTATTCGTGTATGAGTCAAGCTTAAATTTTTATTAAATTGGTTTTTGTAAAAAAATCTACGTTTCTAATTTTTTTTTTCTTTTCGTTCAACATTTTAAAACTGTATAGTTACTTAAATCGAAGAATCTTAAACTATTTTTAAACCTATTCACATCAACTTAATAATAGTACTAAAAAAAAAAATCAATGCTAAAATATGGTACTTTTTTGAGACTTTTACTTTTAGGACTTTTAGAAGAGCTATCTAGATATATTCTTAGGGAGTCTCAGGAGACTTATTTTTTTAACAGGTAGTGCAATTTAGTAACATGTCGCATTTATTTTTTTTTTCTCAGCTCTTATGAAACATAAATGCATAAAATTTTTAATATAGACAACTTAATATCTCTTTTACTTAAGATATTTTTTAAATAATCTACAAAAAAATTTAAAAATGTATTTTTACTTGTATCCACAGCGCGCAAATATGTAGCAAAACTATTGGTTCAAGAACCCCCCAAAATATTGATAATGATGAGAGACTAATGTATCTGGAACTTATACTTCATTTTAAATCAACTTATATATTTATTTGCTTTAAATTAAAAATAAAAACTTATGTAAAAATTAATTTTTTATTGAAAAATTACCAATTTTAAATAATTAATGCAATTATAATACTAAATTTGAAGTATAAGTTATTATTTAACATAAAATGAAGATATTTACCAAGTTTCATGCAAATTACTTTATTAATTTTTGAGAAATGTTGCGCGCATTCGATGCAAGTTTAAGAACAATTTTAAATTTATCAAAACTAAACACAAAAAATAATAAAATTTCAATGCAGAATATTAAAAATATATATTTTAAATAAAAGACATATTAAGTTGTCTATATTAAAAAATTGATGTATTTATGTTTTATAGAGACTGAGAGAAAAATTATGTATTACAAGTTGCTAAATTGCACCACCAGATGAAAGGCAAGATTCTTGAGACCCCTTAAGTTAAACTTTTTTTAGAAAGTGCATTAAATATTGAAAGGTTCGCTTTCATCTCTCTTACCAACCTGGACCCATACGTGATTACTAAAAAGACTTGCCTATTCGCCGATTATATGCGATTTCTTTTGCTATTTTAACACAATCAAACTGATTGATAAAGTTATCATACGAATTTGAATATTTCCAACTGAGCGAAAAATTGCCCAGGCAGGGAATCGAACCCAGATACTTGGCTTTACAAGGCCAATGCTTTACCGTTTAAGCTAACTGGGCACGACAACCGGTGAGCATTTTTCGCTCAGAACCTTATTGGTCATAACATCCGGTCTGTCTTTTTCGCTCAGTTGGAAATATTTAATTCGTATGATAATTTTACCAGTCAGTTTGATTGTGTTAAAATAGCAATTTATCTACGTACCCATCGTTCTATGGAGTTCCATTGCCGGCGATTTCTTTTACTTACTCGTGTGTAAGCCTACCCTACATTTTTAACTCCCAAATTTTACCTAAAATACTTCAACTTATATACGGGTAGATACGGGATATATTTTTTAAATTAACACTTGCAGAGTGTAACATATCCTGGCTGCGCGCGTACGATTTTCATATTTGTCGCTATTATTTCACGAAAAATAATCTTCGACTTATTTTATTACACACTTGTAAGAATTGTCTGCGACTTAATAAGGCGATGGTAATTATTTGGAAGTATTGGTAACAAAATAAAAATTGTACCCATACTCTAGGTTTCTCAAACAATGCAGGGATTATTTATTTTTTTTTTTAAACTTGATAGATAACGCCAAGTTTTTGGCTAATGAGAGATAGACTTTTTAGTTATTTTTTGCCTAATTGAATCAGAAAAATGCTCGGATTAAATAATGCAAAATTTACTGGTGAGAATAATAAATCATGATTAAAATATGGATGCCTGTAAATGTTAATAGGAAATCATGATTGACAAAAACACGTTGGCCGTATGACCCATACGGGCAAATCAAGGGGGTGCCTTCCGTGGGGCATTTTTAAGGGAACCTAACCTGTTTTTACGCAAGGTTCGAAGAAAATCACGAAAACTACGAACTGTTAGTTCGACGGGCACGATTGGGTTCGAACCCAGAATCTCCTGCCTATCAGCAGAGAGCAGAACCTCTCTCCACGGGTGGGGACCTCCTAATAGTGTTTAGCGTATAAAAATACTATAAAGTATACTTATAGTAAGTATAATAGTACGTTAATTCGTGATAATTTTACAGTGAGAGAAAATTCACCTTGAATAGAATATTTCAAATGAAAATCAAATTTCAAATTGTTTAATAAGCGAAAATGCCAACGTAGTGAAAAAGTTTCAATTTTTCGGTCTTTTTGGAGGACAGTTTCTTAAATTTTTAGAAGGAAGCTTATGCTTCACGAGTTAAATCAAGCCCTGAATATGGTCGAGATGGAAAAAATAGTGTTAGAGCATAAAATAGCTTATCCTTTTAGATATTTAATGTTGGAGAATGCAGTTATTTGCAATCAGAGATACACACATACAACAGATTAATTTTTGTTTTAAATAAAGTAATTTGAAACCCTGCCACAAAGAGTAAAATTTTTAATAGTTGCTTCTTATTTTGAATAAGAATAAGTAATCAACAATTAATTCAGTATCATATACAAAAATTTAAAAAATGATTTTTTTATATACAATTCCCCCAATTTTTTTTAATATGATTGACATCAATTATTAATGTCGGATTTTATTTTTTTTATACTTTTTAATATATTACAGGGATACCACTAAGAAAATGAAATTCGCGACATTTTTCCCTAAGGGGCAGTTTACCTATTCAAAAACTTATGTTTATCGTAAAAAAAAAAAAAAAAAGAAAAAGAAAAAAAAAGGTTCAAAGAATGAATTCACTGCATTTTAATGTTAAAAAAACTGTACATTTAAAAAAAAAACCTGCATATTTAATTAAAATAAAAAAGTGATTTTTTCAAACCCCACTTTAAATATAAATATTTTTGCCCCCTTAAAAAACACGAATGAGGTTGCACAACACTGCGCATGGAGTTTTAGATATCTAATATTACATTTAATTTTTTTTTGTATACATATTAGTGTAAAACGATGAAATCTAACACACATACTTAAAAAAAAAAAAAAAAAGGAAGCTTAATTTTATTCGCAGACTTATCACAAATATAATAAAGAACACGAACAAAAAAAAAAAAAACAAAAAAAAAAAACAAAAAAAAAAAACAAAAAAAAAAAAAAAAAAGAAAAAGGCTTTAAAGAAAAAAAGGTTGTATTTTTAAAATATGAAAAGGGAGAAAATATGAACGAAAAGGGAAAAAAACATTTAATGTTTTAAATCTTTTATTAAAATTTAACCATTCAAATTTTACTTAATTTCAAGGTAAACTGTACTCTTAAGAGAGAATTTTTTTAAATATTTAAAAAAAATTAATTGTACTTTATTAAATGTAAAATATATGGTTTATAATATTTTCTGTAACACATACTACATTAGATAGATATTTAGTACTAAATAAATAAATAGAAATAGAAAACCATTTAAAAAATTTCATTCGCAAAACGATGCATGAATATTAGAAATAAATGATAAAATCAAATATTTCCAAAAAATCCAAATTTGTCCAACATATAAATTTAAGACAAAATTTGAAATTTACTTGAATTAATTAACGGAAAAAAAAAATTACAGAAAATCGAAATCTTCTGATCCCTGAAAAAGTGGCAACCCTGATTTTTTTTTATATTATTATTATTATTATTATTTATATAAATAATTTAAATATTTACAATTTTCAATTAATTTTACTAATTATATACAAATTTTAACAAAATGCTTAAAAATCTTTAAAAATAAAATTTAAATGTATAAAATAGAAAACCAAAGAAAAAAAATAAATGATTAGCACGATATATTTATATAACTACATTCTCCATTCAAATGATTGAAAAATGTCAAAATTATAACAAAAATGTTAATACTTAACAGCAAATTTATTTAATTTTTATTCAACAACAAAATGAGCACTTAACCAGCTTAAATCTTGCTTTATAATTTTTAAAAAGTCGAAAAAACTTAGAGCATCTTATATTTACTTAAAATGAAGAATAAATATTGCATCAATTAATTCCCCTTAACTCTTTGACTATGGGCCAGCTTATGTACGTCGCAGTGGACCGGTGAAAAATAACCTTTGCCAAGCACTTATACTAGCATATTTTTGAGATAAATTTATTCCGAGCCCACAGGTTTAGCACTATACAAGGAGATTTGCACCCTGACTGATAAATTATAATAGATCACAAAACCGCACGGGTTATTATTATTATTATATTAGCCCATAATCAAAGTATTAATTTAATTACATTCTTTCCTAAACTTTGATTACACAAAGTATTTCGTTAACTTTTATATTATTATTAACTATGAAAAAAAGAATAAACTGACAAATTAAAAATTAATCTACTTATTTTGGGGGCTAAAATCTTTTTTGCACATTACATACTTATTCAACTCACAAATAACTGTTCAATTAGATCCAAATCAAATAAAAAAAAGACTAAAATCTGAATGATATTGAAATGAAATCTAAAATCATGTCACACAGACACAAACTGCATTTTATTAACTTTTTTGGTTCTTAGTTGTTTATTTGAGTTGGGTCAAACTGAGTAATTTTACGCGAGTTCGACAAGTATGATGTAATTAAAAGAAATCTGAAATTATCAATTATAACAGCTAATTAAATGAATAACTTTTTATATATATAAAAAAGGTAAAAATTACATTAAAAAGACTCCAGAAGCATTCCATACGGTGGGAAAATAATGAAAAGGTAGAAGGGAAAACTATCACAATAATTCGAAGTATAACAACCAACCAGAAATGCAAAATCATTTAAAGCAGCCTTAATACACCCTGAGAAGCTTTACTAAAAATCACAGCTTTATTAAAAAGACATAATTGAACATTATCTAAAATTTAAACGTAAGCTTCAAAGTAAAATATAACCCTTTGCACTTCTAAGACCGGTTTATTCTTTATTTATATATATAATTTAATTATATATATATATATATATATATACAGAGCTAACATCTGTTCAATAATTTGTACGGTGCTTCAAAAAAGATTTTGTACAAGAAACCAAGATTACAATCCATCAATGAAAATTCACTTTTTTGAATATGTTTTTGTGAGAAGAAATGAAAAAAAATATATTTATTACATTTTTCTCTAAGATTTTTTTTTTTTTAAACAATGAAAAATAAATTTTTTTAAGTTCAAATTAAACATTTATTAAAGCTAACTTTTTTTAAAGTGCCCCTGTTCAATTTTTCATTTTTGGTGGACTTATTTTGTTGTGTTTTTTCCAATTTCTAAATTCTAACAAAATAAAAATATTTGAATAAAATCAGCTTTTCTAAAATGAAATTTTTTAAGGTGATCTTTTAATAAGAATGAATGGGAGTGAATGGGAGTCGGTAATAATAAAGATTATAAGGTATGCTTATCAAGTGAAATTTTGTAAAATGGACTTTAAGATACCACAATTTTTTTCCTAAATTAACCTCTGCTCAAAAACACATAGTTGTAGTTATGGGGGGGGGGGGGGGATATGAAATCGAATTAAAGTTAAATAAATGGATCGTGCCCCTGATTTCTCAAAGAAAAAAAAATTGTAGTGTGCTCTATCATCCTGCAAATTATTGATTAACTGCTCTGAGTCATCTTTTGACAAAGTATTTTCCATTAATGTTATAATCAGTACTTAACATAATTGCTTTTCTGCGTTTGTAGAGCTATCAATCTGAGAGGATTTCAAGTCTACAATGTTCTGTTATAAGGCATATGTGAAAATATACAAAATAATAATATATTTTTTCCGTGTTACTTCAGTTAAAATTACTATCGGTATCATAATAAAATATTGATAAGAATTTAGCTTTTCAGTAAACCAATTACATGTAAGAAAGTATAAAGTGTAGAAATTTTATTAAATTAGCAAATAAGTTTTAGTAGCAACTGTGTTTCATTAATTAAAATTAAAAATTTGTGGACGAGAAAAACTCGCTTAATTCAACAAAGAGCAAAGATGTTTTTTGTGGTCAATCGATACTGAAGACACATCGTCATTTAGCTGACTATCAACGTATAGTCGAGTTATTTGAAGTGCAAAGGGTTAAAAAAAATATATGTATCAACAATTTTTGAGGCTTGAGAATAACAAAATAATTAAAAAATATTCAATACAATAATAATTTAACAAATAGCGTTCCACGAATACTCACTAAAATTTAAGTAAAAAAATTACACCGTCTTTTTAAAAATTCAGAATATCAGTTCACTTAAATTTACAAATGAATCTACAGAGTGTCTCTAAAGTTTGACTAGAGATTAGAATTCACAACAAACAATTGTTATACAGGAGATTAGGGTTGCAATTCATTTATTCAGTCTAAAATTAGTAGGGACGTCTCAAATACAGTTCAAACTTTGATATTTGTTCAGACATTTAATGTTATTGCATTTCAAACCAATGCAAATCTATTGAACATTTCGTTAAGATATATTCAGTGTTGTTAAAGCTATGATCAAAAATTCAAATTCGGGATGATGAGAGACGCCATTTGCTTTTTGACAGAATAAATGGGTTCCGACCCAACTTTCCTGTTTAAAAATAGTTTGTTGTAGTACTCAACCTCCCTTTAAAATTAGATCTATATATTAGAGGCACTCTGTGCTTCAAATGCTGTATTTTCATTCGTCTGGGCAGCTTCACAAAAACATTAAAACCTAACCAAGAACCACATGCATTAAAAAAGGGTGGCTTAAAAAAATATACAACCTCCTATACTTTATCATCCTATGTACATAACCCTACTTTTAAAATCAATTTTCAGAGGCAAATCAGCATTGAGAAAGTTGCTATATATAATCTTTGGGAGATCAGCATGGCAGTAACAACACAAACAAATACTATATACATGAATATAAAAATACCCAATTTCTTGTTTCATAAATATTTGCTGACACATGGGAAAAAATGGTGGCAGCTTTAAATCTGCATTTCAAAAACAGGTGCGAATATGAACAGTTCGTAACGACAGTATTTGAGAAATGCGAGATGAACACATATTTAACAAATTAAATTACAGTTTTATATACAAAATGATAATTGAAAGCTGAAGGCATTAATTTTGTTTTAGGAACTATCACTACCCTTAATAATGACGAGGGTATCTTTGTTTGTTTTTTGAGTCACAATTTAAACATGAGGTCATAGTTTAGTCCTACCTGGATACATAGCATGAGGCAGAAAGGTTCCTGGTAAGCCACCGTAATAGCCTGGGAAGCCGGCGTACATGTATGGCAGAAGTCCAGCCGCCGAAGATGGTGTGTTAGAACTTTCTGCAGAGCTGGTAGGGAGCGGAAAGTCATTCACATTGTGATTTTCTTGAGATGAATTGTTAGGGTGCACTGAACTGTCCTCTTTTTCCTCTTGCTTATCTTTCTCTTTGCTCACATCACCGTTGGTCGTCGCAATGTCTTTCCTCTGGCTCGGTGCATTTAAAGAGTCATTTTTTAGTTTATCCATGTTCGAAGAAGTATTGCTGCTATAAGCCGGAAGTCCACCAGTTAGTCCAGATAAGTTAACAGCAACTGACTGTTTAGGAATGGAATTTACAGTAGGAGTACTAGTATTAACACAGCTCGTGACATGATTTGGCGTAGTATTTGATTCATAACTGGAAGGCGTGTCCGAATCTTGACCATCAGTCAATTTTTTAAGGCTATCTATATGAATTTTGAGATTTTCTATGTGCTTTCTGGAAAACAAATGTTCTTGTAAAGTCGAAGGCGAAAATTTAAGATTGTATTTTACATTACACAGAGTACACTCTTCACTCACTTTTGAAGATTCCATTTCATGTCCAAAAGTTTTCACGAAAGCTAGTTTAGCTTTCTTTTCCTTTGCTCGTGCGTTCTGGAACCACACTTGAACCACCCTTTTCGGGAGACCTATTTCTTTGCCAAGATTTTCACACTCACACATAGAGGGTGTTTTATAATCAACAAATATAGATTTCATGACTTTCAACTGAATAGTGGTCATCTGAGTCCTAAAACGCTTACCCGAGTTGGAAGAAAATCGACTGGATGGCGAAGTGGGATTACTCTCTTCGCCATCCATGTTGTCTGTGGACTCTGAATAAGTTTCTGATCTCGCGTCATCCAAGAAGCCCCCCCTAGACGTTCCATCATCAAAGTGGAACCTCTCGGCAAGGCTGCCATTACTCTTATCGGTGAGTGCCTTCAGTGGCTTGCTGAGATCTAGAGGAGACTCTTTGGTAGGGGTTTCTGGCGATGGTTTCTCGTTAGCTCGATTCATCGACAAATCTGCCGCCATTGGCATATCCTTACTATTCTCCCTCGACGTCGGCAAGGAGTAAAGTTCATCTAAATATTTTCTCAGCGATTCTTCGTAACACCTGAAGCGGTTTTGATCGGCGAAATTCGGATGTATGCTTGGAGCAGGTGAAGCAGCTGAGGAATGTATTTTTTCGTCGGACGGGCTCTCGGGTTCCTCAGGATTTGAATCTCCTTCGCCGTCGGGGAGGGCGTCAATATTTATATCACCTTTGGTATACTGATCTGCGTGTCGAGTCGCTAAATGCGATTCTAATGCTGATCGAGCTTTAAAGAGCGCACGGCAGAAAGGGCATCGTTTGTGGATAACTTGTTGGTGGGCACGAAATTGACCCTTTCTCTCTCTCGCTCTTGTATTTTGAAACCATACCTGAACAACCCTTTTTTTAAGTCCTACTTCGCGAGCTATATTTTCTAACATTTTTCTACTAGGATTACTTTCAATTTGATACTGCTGATATAAATAATCTAACTGTTCTGGTAAAATAGTGGTCCTTAATCTTTTGTCTCTCGGGTGGTCACTTTGTGATTCCTCGTCATCTGATAACTTACGTTTCATCTGTATCTGTAACGATCCAGGAGTTGGAGGGGAATCATACTGTAAAGGAAAAACTGTCTGGAAATTGGGGAAAAGCGAAGGATTCATCATATGCACCATTTGATGCTCTCGCCACAGTTCAAACCTCGGAAAGGCTAAACTGCACTTATCACACCTATAGGTGCCATTCTGATTGTTAGTAGGCGTGATTTTATCAGTAGGAGTTCTTGGAATCACAGGTGTTGCAGGGGTAGATGTTGGAAGGGTAGGAGTCGGAGGCTGAGAAACAGACTTATCATCGCCGGACATAATTGCTTTTATCTGTCCGGCTAAAGGATTTTCATCCTTAAAACAAGAACTTTTTTGATGTTTAATAAGTTCATAATACCTCTGAAAGACTTGAAGGCATTTTTTACACTGGTAGTTTAGTCCTGGAGTTCGTTGGAATCGACCAGCATTTTCTTCTTCCGTAGTGACAGGAGGCTGATTTTCATACACTTTACGAGCTTTCTGTCGAGCATTCTGGAACCAAACAACGATAACTCTGGGACTCAAGCTTAAAAGTTTAGATAAGTATTCTAAATCGTCGTCTTTGGGGTAAGCATTTGTTTCGAAGAATTCCTGTAGTACTTTAATCTGGTAATCAGTGAATCTTGTGCGATTCGCTCGTTTACCAGAAGAGCAGGAAGGTGTTGGGGTACCACTTGGAGTACCCGTTGAATGGGGAGATTCAGATGTAGGAGGAGATGCTGAGGTAGGTGGCATGAGTGGCATCATGGATGAGGATGTAGCAAATGGATTTAGATTGCATGGGAAGGATTCAGCTAATGAAGTTCTCAGATCCATGGACATTAATGCGGATGATGTGGGTGTACAAGATGCAGCAGCTGAAGACAAAGCTTCTGACATAGAGAAGAAGTCTGAGGCTACGGAGGTCATAGAATTAAATTGCATGTTAGGCTCTGATCGTTTATTCTGTACATTTTCGTCTGATTTTGAACAGTCTGTATTTGAATATTTTTCTGTTTTGATTTCTGGCATACTAATTTCAGGTACTTCTGTGTTTTTTTCATTCTCGTTATTTACAGGTTCTTTCTTATCTACTTCCATATTTTCGGACATCTTGGGACTGCTGGCTTTTTCAACATTAACTGGTATTACTTTTGCTTCACCAGTTTTTTCATATTCTTCAAGATTTAGGTACGTTGATGGAGGGTTGTTGAAATTGTAAGGTGAATCTTTATTTCGCTGTCTCTCTTTAAAGAGAGTATTTCGGAACCAATGTTTGATTACTTTCAGAGGCAGCCCTGATTTTTCCGACATTTCGAGTAATTGTTCTTCTGTGGGCGAGTTGTTTATGTCGAAATAAGCTCGGAGAATTTTCAGTTGTTCATCATTTATTCTAGTCCTAGCTCTTTTCTGCTGTTGGGATAGTTGCTGTTGTTGCAGCAACTTTTGTTGAGCAGCAAAAAAGTTGGGATCCACGGCTGCCCCTGGCATCATTGGATGACCAAACGCAGATGCCATAATAGGATCTATAGATGGTGGCATCATTAGTGGAATAAGGGGAGGATGCATATTCATTGCAGCCGCGAAAGGTAAATTCATATTCATACCCATATTCATGTGCATTGGAAGTCCCATTCCGAGCCCCATGCTCATGAGAAGCTGATTAAATTGCATCTGGGCTGCCATATGATTAGCTGTCACCGAAGATGCTACATCAGGCATTTGGGATCCTAACGATGTGACAGGTGGTGTTGCAGCATTTGGTACTGGCAAAGGTGTAGCTCCCGATGGAGTTGCAGGCGTAGACGAAGCACCTGTGCTGAGATCACCACTTGACGAAGGTGAAGGAGCCTCGGCCATATTTGTGGCATCATCGACGACAGGCACTGTATTTCGTCGTTCGTAGTCTTCCCGAAATTCATCAGCGAATTTCTCAACTATTTGAATGGGGACAATGTCTTTGTGGGTCTCTTCTTGATGAGCCTTTAATACCCAAATACTTGAAAAACCTTTTCCGCATTTCTTACAGAATGACCTATTTATCTCAGGCAAATCAATTTTTCGCTTCTGAGATTCCTTGTCATTTTGTTCAGCTTTTTGAGAATTAATTTCAGCTTGTTCTTGTGCTTCTCTCTCAGCTTCTCTCTTTTGCCTTTTCTGAGAGTTCTCATTGAACTGCATGACAACATCAAATCCAAATCCTTCCAATAGATGTCTGAATATTAAAGGTTTCGGTCTCAAGAATGGGAACCTACTTTTAAACATTTGTTGCCCTGGAGTAGGACTTCTCTGGTTACTTGGATGATTTCCTTGTACAACAGGAGAAGCTGATGTGTCTGGTTGTACTAATGAGGTGCGTGGTTGTTTTTCTGGAGGTTCATCTTTATCTATCTGCTGTTTTTGCTGTGCGTGTGGTAGAGATGAAACTATGGAGTTCTGAGATGTGTTGGGTTGCAAATTGAGCACAGGAGGGGCAGGAAATTGTGATTGAGCGAAAACACAGTACAACTGTTGGTGTTGAATGAGAGCATCAGGTGATGAGCACATCGTTCCACAACGATTGCACTGGAAAGGAGGCGTTTGGGATTGGATCAATGCACTTGGTGGCATAAGACTCAGAGCTTGCTGCATGATGTTATTATGATCAGGGTGTAAAGGAAATGGAAATTGTGAAGAATTTAGAGGAATCGATGCTGTAGAAGAAACTGGTGTTGTAGTAGTAGTAGTAGAAACTGAAAAAGGATTTGTTTCTGTCATTTTAGAATTTTGAGTAGGGTTGTTAGTAGATGCTGTAGTAACCGTACTGACACATGGCGTATCATTGGCACTACTTGTAACATCTGAATGTTTTACTGAAGATTGTTCAGTTGTAGGTGTTGTTTCAGGTAATTCTTGATTATTCGAGTCATTCTGCACAGATAAACCAACTTTCTGAGCTACAGATGTGGGAACTGCTGTGGTTTCTTTCATACTGAGTTTCAATTTGTGAAGATGTGAAACAGAATTGTAATGAACTAGAAGTATATTTTTCTGAGTAAATGATTCTTTGCAAACTTCACATTTAAAAGGTCTGTTAGGATCTAAATATTTTTCCATAGGATAACTCATTTTTTCTCCTTTGCGATGCAAAAGAGTTTTATTGTGACTTGTCAAGTAGCTTTGTCTTGTAAATGCTACTTTACAGCGATGGCATTTATATTTACGATTAGGATCATTGTAGCTATCTTCTGCAATGGCTTGACTATTTATGTAATCTTCTAAAACTTGCTGTTCTTTGGTCTCACTACCATCTTCAATTTCATCCATAGCATCAGAATCATCAGGAACAGTTATAGTGTCGTCAGGAATTTCATCATCAAATTCTTCGCGTTGTTCTTTTTTCAGAAATTCTACTGCCTGCACATCTAAAACACTACCTAGTATTCCACCGTTTCCGGCTGCTAATAGAGGATTGTTCATTAAACTAGCACGGTATTGTTCTAGTTCTTCTTTCGTCATGTCACAATGAGACATTTCAACATGCTTTTGCAGAGCTTGCAGTGTTCTGAAACTTCTTCCACAGAGAACACACTTCGTAGCAGCACGCATTATGTGGTATTGCATGTGCATAGTCAATTTCTCGGCTGTTTTGAAAGCTAAACTGCATTGGGAACATCTGTACTTATAAACATGCTTTTCAGAAACTGGTATATTGGATCTCAAAGCATGGCACTCCTTGTAATGGAACTGAGCAGCAGTCATGGTTGCAAAGTACAATCCACATCCTTTCTTCCAGCAAAAGAACCCATTCCCTTTAGAGGTTGCCTTGAATTGAAGATGACCCATTTCATTTTGATGGCAAAACAAATCTTCTACCTGAGCATAAATTCTACCACAAACATCACAGGCGAAATCATCATCGTCTTTACTATCACTACTACTGTCACTTCTACAATCTATGTCCATAATTTCTTGTTTAACTTCAACGGGTTCATCAGAATCTATGTCAGTATGTTTAGCCTTCTGATCTGCAGAGCTGTTATTCACAGTCAAAGTCGGGCCATTTGTCATGACTTTGGGCGGTTTGACATCATTTGTTTTTACTTTCACCTCATCTTCAATTAACTTTTCAGAACTGGCAGTTTTTTCTTTGGCAGCAAGATATTCTGTCTTATCTACCAAAGCCATGAGCTTATCTAAATTCTCTTTTTTGACATGATGCGTGTCCATTACGTGATTCTCCAGTACATCCCATTCGCAAAAGGCTTCAGTGCATAGAGGACAGGCCAATGTCGGTTGTTTCTTGGAATGTTGCGATACAATATGCATCTGTATACGAACTTCACTGTTACTGGTGAAATTACATAAAGGACAGTTATGTTGAGGAGGATCATTTTCCTGAACACATCTGTCAAGTAGAGCTTGTTTCAACATAGATGAATCAGAATTTTTTGTAACTTTTTCTTCCTTTGGCTTTTCATCAATTACAAGGCGAGATTCACTCAACACATCTGGAATCTTGTTTTCTGTAAAAGAAAAATAAAGTTTAGTAAAAATGTGCTGCCACACTTTGTGACAAGGATTACATATTCAGAATATCACTATTTCATAATAATAATATTAACCTTAGATGAAACAACGTCGAAAAAACTAGCAAAAAAACATAAATAAGAGCTTTGTATAAATCACCATACAAATATATATATATATATATATATATATAAAGATGCGTTTCGCGATGAAAATTATAATAGCCGTCATAGAAAGCTTTATTTTTTAATATTACCTTTATTTAATGGCAGACATTTGAGCTTTAATAAGGCAAATATTACTGTTCATCAAAAGTGGTATTCAAAATCTGTAATCTTTGGTATCTATGCTTATGCATGTAAGCAGAATCTTTAGAGATAAGTAATATTTTTAATGACTTGTAAAATTTTACAAAATTTTATTAAATTTTTAGACAAGTAAGAAGGATAAACGGTCATGTATGTTGAATAGTACTTTATGCGCAACAAAATTTTTCCTTTTTTTTTTTGCATAAAATGTATTGCTGTGTATTATCCCAGCCCTAATGCATAGGCAGTTAAACTGCATCTATTATCTTTTAATACTTCTAATCTTTAAAATAAGAATGAGAGAAAAATAGAAAAATCTTTAAATTAAAAATGTTATTTTTTAATTACATTTCAAATAAACCTATATATATATATATATATATATTAATCAAATAAATTTAAAGAGGAAAATGCCTACTAATTAAAATGCTCCTCTGATCTACAGTCCAAGGTTGAAATGTATTGGTGCAAAACCTGAACAATATTTACCTTCGTTAAATTATGACATATATTGTTCCTGTTCTTCTAGTTATTAAAACATATAGCTACAATTCCTGAAATATATTAATATTTCCGTTTCGATTTATTTAATTAAAAAATAATGAATAGAACTACGTAAAACACTTCAGTTAATTTACAATCTACTTGTTGCTATTAGCAAAAGAGAAATTATTCAAAGTTTAATGATTTACATATTTAGTTTATTGTGCTTATTTTTTATTATTATTTTAAAATTTTAATGCATTTCGAAATTGTTTTTGGAGGGTTGGAAATAAATTTGTAAATATTTTCAAAAATTTTGTTTGAATCACGATTGTCTTATGGGTGTGGCAGAGCTCGAAATGGAAAAATCTATGAACCAAGGCACTGTTTGAAAATTGTTATTGATTTAATGTTAAACATTCATTTCTTTCTGATAAGAGCACTGGGAATTCTTACCGTAGGAATTACATGTAATTAAATGTAATATTTTTTTAAAAATCATATATATTTAAAGGTTTTTTTTTTTAACTTTTTCGGCATTAAGTTTAGAAGTACAGTAAATTAAAAGAATAATGGATGCAGTTCAACTGTCTATGCATCAGGGTTGACTAAACACATTTTATGCAAAAAACTGGAAAAATGATTTTAATGAAAAAATTTTAAATCAACAATAATTTTCAAATAGTGCCCTGGTTCCGTAAATTTTTCTAATTCGAGAACTGCCAAAGCCCACAAGACAATAGTGATTAAATGTTAGACATTCATTCTTTTTTGAAAAGAACACTGGGTAATTCCTACCGAATTGGTGTTATGGTCCACATTAGTAGAAGGAAAGGTGTGACCAGGAGTGGTCAAGCTGAGTGTGAAGAGAGGGAGGACAAATGAGTCTAAAATTGGGTACACTGGAGCAGTAAATGAATCATGTAAAAGGCTTCCTTTACGGTGATCGATTCTATACTTCATTTGCACTTGAATTGCATTAAATACTGGCGTTGGATTCACAAAGTGTTCGGTCACAATTATGCAAATACCTTCGCGTGCAAGAGTCGTTGACATAACTGCGAGGGGCGTTGGATTAGACATTAGAGGGAGAAAGGGTTGGTTTGCTTTTCGCCTTTAAGTCGAAGAAATGTTGGAGGTAGTAAGACTAGAATAGCACAAGATTTATAATTACAGGACTAAAAAGAGAAATGCTAAACACAACAGTCATAGTTCTATATCTAAAGAATCTGAACAATGCTTTACAGTTTGAAATAGATCCTTTATATTTATGTAGGAAGGATTTGGGAGAAAGAGAGAAAGAGAGGGGGGGGGGGGGTTACAATGAATGTTTGGTTGTTAAGAACTGATGCCATTTTATATTAACAAATCATTCATTTGTTTTATTAAAAAGGACTAACGTCATGGGATAGAAAAGAGTTACTTTTCCGCGTCTTAATTTGTAATTAAATTTAATTAATAAACTTTTTTTTAAATTGAAAAACAAGTTGGATATTTTTAAGAAGTATGTGGTCTGATACAGGTAAAATGTAACGCCAAAATATCATCAATAAAAAAAAATGAAAATATCTTTCCATGGAAATAAATTAATATTAAACACTTGATTTTTATTCCTTTTAAATATATGTTCTGACAAGCAAAATTTTGCAGAATATTCAGAGCCAGTTCAGCCGACAGTTATAACCAATAAGGCAGCTATCTTTAGTTACATTTGAACTTTTAGGATGGTAAAACTTCGTTTAAATTTAGCCATCGTATGCCTAAAAAGTTTATCAGAGAAAGATTAAGGAAATTTCTTAAACTTAATATTTTGAACTCGCCTAAAGTTGACTTAATTAGCCATGGAAAACTAAGTATTCTTACAACAAAAATATTTCTGGTACAATTATAAGATTCACTAAATACCTTCTTTTTTATTATACACATATAATGTTTCAAATATTTTAACTTTTATTTCTAATAAGATACATTTATAATTTATCCAGAAAGAAAACATGTAACTATATATATATTTTAGTGTTCTCAAAATATTCTTTAGCATTTGAATAAGATTAATTATTTACAATATATAGGATAAAAATGATGCATTTAACTTCCTATTCATACTAATATTTTTTTTTTTTTTTCCAAATTTGAAATTCATAATATTTAAATCTTATGCACTCAATGAGCTAGCAAACCTTAGCATCAAATTTCATTTAATCCTTTATGCCCCGACGATACTTTAAATTATCATTAAAATAACTTGTTATAAAATTTATTTAATAATAATTTAGCAGTAACACAATTTAGAATGAATTATAGACACTTTACTTTATCGTGTTTCGACAACATTACTGATTAGACGCAAAACAAAAATGTGTTTAAAAGGATGATTTATTTTTTCTTCGTTTTCACCTGTTTAGCTTTCTTGACATTGAAAGAATGAGTGAAAAGTTCAATCAGAAACATTTCTATCATATATCATTTTATATTATTATATTTCTACATTTCCTAATTATGTATAATACTAAAAATAACATTTTAATTAAAAGAATTGAGTGAAGTTATAAATATTGCATAGAATCGCTGAAAAATCAGATTTAATTAATTTTAATTGGTAAAAACCTGTTAAAATGTATTAACGATATTGTAAATCTTCTAATATACAGTACATTCCCTCTAATCCATACATGTCGGGATCAAGGGGTTTATAGACTATAGGCAATTTCTTTGTTAACATTCAAAGATTTGTAATTTATCATCAAATATAGCATTCACACTGAATAACACAGAAATGAACGAAAATGCTTTTTTTTAATTAAAAAGTATACCTATGCTGAATATTAGGAATACATTTAAATGCTATATATAAAATTAACAGATAATATTTCTACCTAAATCTATCATAAGTTTATAGTTTTTTTTTCTTTTTGCTCTGTAATTTAATCTTAAAGCATTTACGAGTCAGGATTTCTTGATCAGTAACAAAGAGTTTTTAAATAGCAGATATTTATTCCCCAGAGCTAACGCTCTTAAAAGGCTATTTTATCTTTTAAATAGCCAACAAATGCATTCAGAATACAACAGCCTATCAGTTATTTACAAGGTACATAAAACACCTCCTTCTAATGAATGCATTTTTAAATAAATTCATCAGATCATTTGTTTATATATTTTTATTTTTTATTTATTTATTTATTTTTTTTTTGGGGGGGGGGGGGGGAGCTTAAATGCACAATATCTTGCTTAAAAAAATTTTTAACTGTTTGTTTACATCTGAAATATAGTACAGATTAAAGGCGTTTGCAGATTATAAAGTTGCGGATTAGAGGGAATTGACCGAAGTTTCAAATATTCAAGAAAATCGCTTTAGAAGCTGAAATTTTCGAGAATTCCCATATTGGGACATAAAGGGTTAAAGAAAGTAAGAACGTTGCTCACTGTATGTATGAATTTTGTTTAAATTTGATACTAGTATCAATCAGTTTATCAAATATTTCCATTCCAATCATTAAAAACTTTTCATAGCAAAATGCAAAATTAAAATAAATTTAAAGCATTTTTTTTATAAAAATAGGTAAAAAAGGGGGAAAGAAAAGTTATGATAAAATGGCAGATTAGAGAATTATTCCTCAAAAAACAGAAATAACACATTTTTGTAACATTAAAAAAATAAGCAGTTTTTAAAAAAATAAACAGACGAATAAGCAGACATAAAAAAATAAGCAGACAATAATAATTATTATTAAATTAAAATAAAAATCTTTTCTCTTATGTTTATTACTTTCAGAACGAGGGGGGGGGGGAGGCACATCAGGTACAAGTACTAATTTTTCAAGGGATACGCAGGGAAAAAAAAAAAAAAAAAATTGAACCACCATACTAAATCAGTTTTTTAACCTATTTTATCTCGCGGTACACTATCCCATGTTTAAATTTCCGTTGAACACGTAATTTACGGCGACAGAGAAGCTATGAAAGAAATGCATACATATATTTTTAAATTATTTAATAAACTAAACAAAATGTTCAATCATAAATAAACAAAAGTAAATTACAAGATTTACATTTATTTTAATTTTTGATGTTACTCGTTGCAAAAAAAAAAATTATTTTTTAGTAAATGTAACTTTGAGATAGACTTTTGTAAAAAGTGCAATAAGCCAAGTTAATAAGTTTAATTCTTCTGGTTGAAATGCAACTGTATCATGCTAATTTTTATTACAAATTAAACTGCAGAACTTAAAGTGTCACACTTTAAAGTATTTTTGTTAGATCGTAGAATCTCGATAAAATCTTACTAATTATCGCGATACATCGGATATTCATGCATTCACTGCAATAGTTAAATATAGATTAATCAGAGGCATTTTATACTAAAAAAAATAAGTAGGAAAAAACTGAAAACTGCACTACGGAAAAGGAAAAAAATTTATTAAGGGAAAAAAATGTTTACAGATACTTGGTAAAATTTTTGTAGTAGAATATTTTAATAAGGTAAAATAAGATAAAAGCAAGAATATTATATCTTATACCATGCACTAACAATGTATATTTTTTACAAGAAAAAAAGATAGTAATATATTTACCTCTCTCATCTTCAGAATCTCTCATGTCTGACTTCTTCATCCCCTCGGCAATGTTCGCTGCCTGCTTGCACTCCTTTACAATGAACACTTGACTGATATCTGGCTCAGATTCACCTTGCATTTGGCGGAGATTCTCTGCCCTTATGTGAGCAAGAGAATTAGCGTGCTGAATGAGATTGACTTTGGTTCGCACAGAGATGTTACACATAGTGCAATGGTAGGATTTCAGTTCTGTCCTTATTACAGATTCACTTCTTTCCAGAAACAAAAACAGTCTGGCATTTGCATCATGTCTCGGGTTCGAGACATGCATCTGCATTTTGTGCAGAGCATTCGTGTAATATTCACAAGCATTGCACCGCATTTGCACAGGATTACTAACATTTACGTATTTGAGTTTCCACTCATTCATAGGTCCCCCTTCTTTCACGTGGTTGACATGGTGTAATCTTTGTAAATGTTTATCTGTCTTACAATGCAGCTGGAAGTTAGCTTTTAAATTCGTCTTGTAAGAACAAAGCTTACAGATGGACGTTCCAGCAACAACGGTCAATACTTCTTCTTCTCGAAGTCTACTTCTGTCCAACTGAACATGCTGAGCCAGTGCTTCGAGAGAATCTGATGAAAAGATTGTACAAACACAACACTGAAATAATTTAAAACTGTCTTCGTAAGGGATATCAGGTCGTAAGGTTGGATCTGGATGATCTAGGTCTATAGCAGGTGTAGGACAAGATAGATTCAAAGGACCAGATGACATGTGGTGCTGTTTAGCTGCAGCAGCTGCGGCGGCAGCAGCCATTGCTCTTTGTTGTTGTTGCTGAGCTTGTTGCTGCTGCTGTTGAGCTTGTTGTTGTTGTTGCTGCTGTTGTTGACTGGCCATCATTAAAAGAGCATGGTTGTAAGTTATGTCGGCTATAGCAGCCTCAGGTTGCAGCTGAGCATCAGCTGTCATCATAAGACCAGGATGGAATAGCATAGAATCCATAGCTTGAGCTTGTTGCATCGCCGATAAATGTTGCATGTGTTTCATGTTTTGTTGTAAAACCATGATATTATGGGTATGCTTTTCACTTGTCATGTGTATTCTCAAATTTCGGGCAACATTCGTTTCATAGTTACACACATCACAACGCCATGTGGCTTTCTGCTTGGCAGCGAGTTGAGCTTTTTTCAGTGCCTCAGAGGCAGCATTGGAAGACGATACGCCTAGACTGGCAGCTGAAGGAGAACCTGAAGTTTGCGAATGTTGTTGTTGCTGCTGCTGCTGTTGTTGCGATTGCTGTTGGAGTGCAGCTAAGTGTTCTGGCGTTAAGCTACCATTTTGAAGCTCTTGCACATTATTAATGTGTTTATCAGACTGCATGTGTATGCTAAGATTACCTTTAGTGGTCGTAGAATAATTGCACACCTCACACCGGTAAGGCTTATATCCACAAGTATAAGTCTCACCGCGAGCTAATCGAGGATGCGGTTGATTTGTGACGCAATAGAGGCAAGTCATTTCATTCTCTGGATGCTTTTCTTTCATGTGTATCTCTAGTGTCTCTTGATATTTGTAATGCCAGTTGCACTTCGGACACTTCAGCGTTTTGCAGGAGTTCCTGGAGTGCATCATGGTCATATGGCCACCTAGAGATCTCGAAGAACCAAGAATCATGTCACATTTCGGGCATTCAACGCCATTGATCTTACCTTCAGGATGATGTGTGCATGCTGTCAATGGTATTTGTGCTGTACCCGCAGTGATCGGCGATGAATTTTGGTTTATTGAAGTTTGGGAAACTGCTATTTTTGGAGATATATTATCTACATTGTCATCAATATTAGTCATTGTCATGTTTGCAATGGGACTTGTTTGTTGGTGGTGATGGTGATTCAAACTGGACGCGGTTTTAGAAATAGGAGATAATGAATTTGGCAAACGATCCGTATTACTTTGGTTATTCACACTGGTTGCTACTGAAGTCGAATCTAACAAGCCATTTGTTACAGGTGGAGATGGAGAGGACTTAGAATTCCGTGAAGGACTTAGAGTACTTGATTCAGGAACTGATACAGCAGCAGCAGCAGCGGCTGCGGCGGCAGCTTGCGCCAGCTTCTCTATGTGTGCAAGGTCTTCCAATTCTGGTATAGATGAGTCAACAAAACTGGACGTGGATGAACTGATCGTACATGATGACGTCGTTAGATTTACTGACTCACTAGAAGGAGCAGTCGAGAGATCAGGAACTGTTGTCACTGGGCACATGCTGGCGGATACCACCGTTGTGACAGCGGCTGATGTTGCCGCGTTGGACGCCACAGAGTCGTCTTTGGTTTGGACGACGTGTGAAGAGGAACTTGAGACTGAGCCATGCGTGGAGGAGAGAGTAGCGGCCACAAAGGACGCAGTTCCACCTCCGATGCAGTTGCTACTACTCACCTTCTGAGAGCACGACGATGAAGTTGAGGAGACAGCACTGGTAGGAGGAATGGGCTCTAGGAACGAGAGCAGGGGCTCGGCGCTAACCCCTTGGATCACAGCCGAAATGTTTTTCCGTGAGACCAGCTCTTTTTCAGCGTCATTCAAAGATAAAGAATGTTCGCCTGTTGCATGGGCAACGAAAGACTTCGTAAAGCCAAAGGACAGTTTGCAGATGAAACACATTAAAATAGGCTTGACAGGCACAGTGCCACAGTCCCAAACTGAATACGATGAAGTGTCCAAATTAGACGGCACCTTGGTATCAGAAGAAGGGGACCTCGTCCCATCTTCTTTCGTCCTATCTTTGAGGGTGAACACACGATAACTGTGCATCACTGGTATTTCAGGAACTTTGTGGTTGTTCTCCCGAAGGAGATTGCCATATGTCTGGCCACATACTGCCCCAAGAAAGGCAGGATGCCGTGCTATGTGCAAGGCATTTACTACCTGGGGAGTTTGATTTTCACCCTGGCTGTGACTTGAAGCAGGCCGGGGTGATGTCCGAACGCTATTTTTTGCGAACGGAAATAAGTCCAGTCCACCGTATTCATCATCACTAAGTTCGGAATCGACTCCTTCAATGAGATACGCAGAGCCGTCTGGGTTGTAGACGATTTTGCCATTAAAAGTCTCAACGTCACTAGCTGAACTGTTGTTAGAGCCATCATCTACTAGCAAATGTGGATCCTCTAGAAGTTCACCTCCCTCCGGTTGTGATGGCATAACTATGGAGGGAGGCACACTATCTTCTTCGTCGCACCCTCCTTTTTGCGTGTTTCTGTTGCTCTGAGGCAGAACGGCCTCGTTCACCCCAGCGGTCATCACAGTGAGTGTAGGAGGTCCTGAGTCGTCGTCCTCCCGATGCTGGCCCGTGTCGTTGCCGGGAACAACGTCCATCGAGAAACAACTGTTACCGGTGCATCATTCAACTGGGGTCCTGAAATTAGAAAGGAAAAAAAAATTGTATAAAAGAAAGCAATGATGGTAAATCAATTTCGTTTCAATTCAATTCAAAAATAGATATCTTAAAGAAAAAAATTGATTGGCAAACACTCAAGGGCTAATTAAAATATAAATCAATTGGGACCTGGCTTTACGGGCCTCAAATTGGGTAAGTACTTTGGGTAAAGCTGTTTTTCAAATCAATTTCGATTTTGTATAGATTATAATCGATACTTTCTACGCTGATATTTTTGTTAGTTACCTGAAAAAACATTCTCACACAGGTTTTGAAAGTGAATGCATTGCATTCTGAACGAAACTATTCATCTAAGAGGAGAGTACAAGTCATTGAATTCGGAAAGAAAATTTTGTAAACCAAATACTTCAGTTGTTACTTTGTTCAAAATAGTTCAGGATACTAAACGAATAAGTTTTATCCAAAAATTTCAATCTTTCAAATAAGTGATCCCCAATAGAAATATTACTTTTTAAAATTCGCTATATTCACAGTTTACAAAATTTAATACATTAAAAAATATATATATATTATGTGCAAGTACATACAAAAGTAAAAAATATAGGGCTGACTGTAAACTAGAAGTGAAGCAAAAGCTTTAGATATATCATTAACACCGACCAAAGCTTCACAAATGACACAAATTTTGAGCTCCTATTTACAGCCGTACGGGACTAACATGTCCTCAACACAGGACTAATAATTTGAACTGGATTACAACTTGGAAAAAATAAAGGCTCACGTGGTGAAGCGGGTGTGAAAGAGGTCTTTGACAATAGGGTCGAGAGGGTGGAGGGAATTCTATATCGCCAACTCATCAATGGGGAGGGGGGGGAGGGTTGCAAAGCTGTAACCCCAATCATTATAATAATAATTGTAGATGCGCAAAACGTGAATATGTCCCAAAGTTCATTATTGAATACGATATTAATTTCCTATAGTGAAAATATTTAAGAACTTCAACATATTATAACACAAAATTTAACATCTAATTTTGTAGATCAACACATAATTTAGCTACGCAAACTTAATAAACAAATGTAATATTTACCTCCACCCCAAAAGAGAAGATAAAAGAAAAGAAAGAGAGGGAACGATAGCAAAATTGATGATTGTTAACAAAATTAAACATAAATTAACTGGAAAAAAAAGGTACGATTTACTTTTTACACTCATGAAGAGCTAGGTATACATAGTATGAATTATAAATAAAAATGTTGCATAAAAAATATTGAAATAGAAAATAAACTTTTTTATTGAAAATTTTCGACAAAGTCAATAACAGTTGAAAAACTTTGTACATATTTGTTTTGATAGAAAAAAAAAATATCATAATATTTAACGGTTATATGCACCATGATATACATTACTGAATGTTGATGGATACATGCTTAAAGCATCTACATAATTAAAATTTTTTATTTTTGTATTTATTTCATTTACATGCATTTTTAAACCCGACTATCTATTAAAAGGCATTAGTACTAATATATACAAACATAAAGAGTAAACTTGAATTAGCCACCGGTCACTAAATGAAAAAAAAGAGTATTAAATATTGCCTGTCAACAGCCACCTTATGGCCACTTTCATACAATAGCAGTTGAAAAACTTTGTACATATTTGTTTCGATAGAAAAAAAAAAATATCAATATTTAACGGTTATATGCACCATGATATACATCACTGAATGTTGATGGATACATGCTTAAAGCGTCTACATAATTAAAAATTTTTATTTTTGTATTTATTTCATTTACACGCATTTTTAAACCCGACTATCTATTAAAAGGCATTAGTACTAATATATACAAACATAAAGAGTAAACTTGAATTAGTCACCGGTCACTAAATGAAAAAAAAAGTAACTATTAAATATTGCCTGTCAACAGCCACCTTATGGTCACTTTCATACAAGGAAAAAATAACAATTTTCGCCATATCATCAAAGATTCTACTTTTGCTGGATGAAATAGATTTATATTACTATATGCGTTTGGGCTATACTACTTTAGATAAATTTTAATTAAAGTCATTAATTAGTTTAATCAATTAAATGTCATTAATTTAATTAAAATTTAGATAATGAAATAAAATTTTAATCAAATGAAATTTTAGTTAAAGTCTACTGTTCAGGCTAGAATTTTTAAATGTAAAAGTGGCCACTTAGAAAAAAATACTATTTCATGAAAAAATTCAAAAATCGTTTAATGTCAAATTAAGTTGATGTTAAATTGTACTGACATTTTCATTCTCTATAATTTCAAGTAAAATGAAATTCAAATTAAAGCTGTACTTTATAACCCCCCCCCCCCTCCCAGGTATTCAGAATACGTCTGATCTGGCGATCTAGGATCCTGGGGGAGGGGGGGGGGATTTTGCAGAAATTTGTACCATTCATTTCGACTTCAACAATGGATTATATAATCCCCCGAGGTATAAAAATGTTCACTACAAATAAAAAAGATTCATATGACGATCTTTACAAAATCGATCTTAGAATAATTTGTACTTTATATACTCGCGCATAAGTTGAGACATTTTAGAAAATAATAATAATAAATATATGCTTATCGGAATACAGAATTTGTGTAAGCCTATAACATATCGTAAAAATTTAAGGAAATTTACATATGTATTGAGGGAAATGTTAAAAGTTAAAACCTTTTTTGCTATCTCCCCCTCCCCCCTCCATACCCAAACACACACACACACCCTACAAACTGTTTTCTTGAAAATACATTATCAGAAAACAAACTTAAAAGAGATCATTTACAACATAAATCTTGGACGAAATTTGTAACCTGTTTTATTCAAAGGAAAGCTTGTGTCGTGGCAGGCACACTGTAGACAGGTGTTTCGAGCTGAAGAAGAACAGGTGAAAATTTTGGACTGAATCGTGTTCTGTATATTTTTAATTTTTATCTATTTATCACTTTTTTTAATTTACCAGTAGTTTCATATCTTATTCTAAAATTAATAAAGTAAAAACCACATTACATTTTCACTAGTTTATTTTCTTGAAACAATGTTATCTTCATACTTTAATAAATTAGTAATATTTACAATGGGGAAAAAAATCCGTGGAAATCGATAATAATGAATAAATTATAATTATAAATTATTTAGAAAATATTTAAAGTACAAGGAAGAAAGTGCTTTGACTAACTTATTCTAGTATATAAAGTGAAATTATTAATTTATTAAACATTCAATTTTATTTATCAATGTTTACTTATCAATTATTAAGTTGCTTAAAAATCATCCATTTACTTAAATTTATTATTCATTTAACATACACACGTACACACTAACAGATTAACACACAAAAACTTTGTCATACAATATTTTACTAGCGGATGATAAATAATTTAAGAGTTTAATATAAATAAAAATTAAGGAAAAATTGAGAGATTTTCAAATGGAATATTACGCATACTTAAAGTATAATCAAGGATCAGTTCAGAATTTTTTTTTTTTAATGTTTTTTTTTTTTTTTTTTTAAGTTATCACTAGAACACTTCACAAGTTTTCCCTTGTCTTGAAAACAAACCTTGTACAAAACTTTTCAACCCCCAAATTAAATCTTTCACAAACTTAACAATTTAAAAGGAAAATTCGAATCTGACCTAGTAGAAAACAGTTGAACAGATAAGAACATATTACTTAGATTCCCCCCCCCCCTTTTTTTTTTCACGTAAAAAACAACATACAACGGTAATTTCTAATTCACAAATTTATGCCTAAAATTTTCATAAATATGCCAAAAGTTGTTAACAATTTCACAAAAACAGGACCCTGCGAAAAAAGGTAAGGACAGACGTTTTATAACACTACCATAATCATAGTTATAATGAGTTTGCTAAATACAGGTTAATATTTCAAGATTAATTACTATCAGAAAACTTAACATATTTAAAATTAATAAAAATTCTAGAAAATCTCAATAACAAGTTTTAAAATCCGATTCGCACGTTGCAATAATGACCAGCATAAAAATGAATACTTAAAAACAAATAGACAATCATAAAACACAATCTGGTTAAACAAGGCAATATTTCAACCTAATTGATGTTCCAGACACTTCACTGATTAAGGAGTGTTATCAAATCGATATAAAATTACAAATAAGTCGCATATCAAATAAGAAATAACTAGCAATTATATCAATCAAGCTATCTAATGAATCGAAAGGCCTTGAAAAACCTTTCTTAGTGAGATTTTAATTTCTATCATTTGCAAGATATTATCCCTTGATTACATACACTGGCAAAGCAAATGGCTGTAATCATTTTATAAAACTTGATTTTCATGTAATGAGATTTAATAGATGGAATTCTTAAGGCAGATTCAAAAACTTAAAACTTACCCGCACTTTTATCTCCTAGACTGTCAACGTTTGAATGATAAAAATAGAGATGTAAATCCCGATAAAGGATACACGGCACAAATTTCTTAGTATCAAGTTTTAATAAACAGCTCAGTAATTAATGCAATCCTCTATTTTATGCGTGAATCTTTTTCCTTTTTCCTAATTAACTGAACTATCAGCATATATTTTCAGCAGTGTAGTTTAGAAGATATATTCACACATACAGGTTTATTTCAGAACATACTGTAGAATGAACTGTACATGAACCAAGGATAAAAATAAATTCTCCAATTTATAAATGATATATTCATTTTGTAATCACAATTTTTAAACAACTGTTAAAATACACCTCTCTGGGATGTTTTTGTTCATTTTTCAAAACATTTACGGATTTGTAAATTTAAATAATTTTAACAAAGATTTTCGAACAAAATAGTTAAAGAGCTATGCAAATATATTCAACATTTCAAATATAATTTCCTTTTAACATTTTTACACAACGAATACAAACTTCAAGATAATTTCCAAGACGATAAAATTACAAATGAACGTGTAGCAAAAATTAGAGCTATTGTACTGTTCGAGTATGTAGAACGAGCAATTATGAATTTGACAAAAGAAGGCATTAGTGGTACTTCCCAACTGTCAATCATTTATAACTAAACCAATATAATCTCTAAATCTACTGGCTTTAAAAATTTATTTTCACCAGTCCTGGAAACTCTCAGAAATAACAATAGACCAAATACTAACACAATAGATCACAAGAAAGTACTGCAACCAGCTGGATGATAAACTTGTTGAGTCTTGAATGATAGATTTTAAAAATTAAAATATACAATTGTTTAAACAGTGACTTTGGTAACAAGGATGTTTTGTCCAGTCAGATTAAAAATTCCCTTGCTAATGTTAAATCTATAGGAATGGAATGTAAGGGGGGGTGGGGGTGAGAGAGAGTACATTCCATTCCCAGAGGTGTAGTTGTAAAACTAACAGAGAATATACGCTCTAAGCAGAGAGTATACGCTCAAGGAAGAGGGTATACCCTAGAGTGTGTATACTATAGCTTTCTTGAGAAACAGAGGAAACTTTATTTCTTCAAAAAATCCAGAAGGTATACTGCGTATACCACCGTATACACTCCACTGCATCCTTATCCACTCCAATAGATTTAACATTAGCGAAAGAAATTTCAGATCCGACTGATTAAACTCCATAATTAGGTTAACGTATTTTAATATAGAGTTATACCAGAGATTATATTGGAAATTTTAAATTTAGGCATGTATTACCTACTAATACTTTAAATTTATATAATCATATAAGATCCCCCAGTTTTGTTTCGTTTAGAAGAGAATGGAGGTGTACATGAATGTAGTTAAATCGAAGTTTTCTGCCACCTATAAAACTTTTTTTTTAGGGGTGGGGGGGGGGGGATTAATTTTCATAAACATTTTCAAGGAGATATATTTTTACCATTTAATTTATTTACATACAATTATTAATTTACTGGAAAAAAAAACAAATGAGAAACATCAAATAAGAAAGAAAATAAATAAATATCCTTTTAAATGAAAGTATGAAACTCAGAGGGAATTATTCGCCCTACCAGACCCTGTGCATCCTAGATTATCTCCCTTTGCAATTAACTATTATCAAACTTGCATATTAATAATATTGTCAATATACACTTTATTGCAATACCTTAAAAGAAATAAAAAAACACATTTTTTTTTCTTTTTTAGTCCTAGTTAATATTAATAACTGGAGAAAAAAAGAATATGGAATAACAATTTACTTGGGAGCGAATTGTTCTTTCGAGACTGTTTATCGAATATGTTTTTATTCATCAATTTTTTTAATTAACTGCACTTTATAAACACACAACGTTTTTTAAAGAATTCAGTGTGGACAATATCAAATCTGTGTAAAAAACTTTCGTACGATATACATTTGCAATCAGGAATAATGTACACTATAATGCATTACAAAGAGTTTAAAAAATTACAGAAAACGTATTATTTTATTTATTTAATTAATTAATTAATTATTTATTTGGGAAGGAAGGATTTTTCTCTCTCTCTCTCTAAGAATTTAGTATTAAGTTTCAATATTACTACGTCGTGGGATTTTCTTTTTTAAATTTGATGATTTTATTTAATATTACTGAATTTTGTATTATAAATATTAATAACCAAGTACGAAATATCAGATTTTTTTTTTATTATTTAATTTATGCAACATAAGCGATTAATTAGAATTTCTTTAAAAATTGGCTTGGTTAATTATTTTTACAGCATTTCAGGTATTGAAAGATATGCATTACGGAAATAAATATGGTACTTCAAATCAAAATTCTTTGAATCGTTTCACCTTTTTAATAAGTTTAAGATTTTCAACGAAACTTAAAAGAAAAAGAGGAAATAGAATGTTCAAAAAGAAAAAGTCGTTCTTGTTTCTCGTGAAAGAATGAAACTTCTTTAATAACCACATAAAAGTTAGAAAAATTATGTATTTCAAACTAATGAGTCTATTTTCTGAAGTATGTGTTTGCCAAATTCACCAATGTCATGTGGATAGGGGGGGGGGGGGGAGAAATGTAAGTTTTCTAAAATTTTAAACTTATAAGAAAAATTTATAGAGAATATATGTTAAGATACAAGAATTTTTGTTCAATGTAATTAAGATAATTAATTTAAAAAATAAAGTTTCATAAAATTTTGAAGAGCATTTGGAAATTTTTAAAAGACTTAAGTAAAAGATGTAACAAAGATTGAAGGTAAAGGTTTGTTGTATTTTTTAATATTTTTTTTTTCCCTTGATAGAAATTTTTTAAAATGCTAACAGGTAGAACTACGCTCTCTCAGAAAAACATCTAAATCTTAAATATTAGCAATAATCTTTAAATCATTAAGAGGCTACTTCAGTCACGCGAAAACACAAGCTCGCTAATGTTAATCTAACAGGAAGATTTTTTTTAAAACATCTTTACATTTCAATATTTATAAATGATTTTACACTGGATAACAATTGATCCCTACAAAGACCATTTTAAAAAATTTCAATTTTGTTTACAGATTTTTCTTAATGAAGGCATTTTCATTTTAAGAATCAGTTTCGAAAGTGAGAACATCCCCATGTACATATAAATCTGTAAACCAAAATCAAAAAAGTAAAAAATGGCATTTTTGCATATCGACCTCAGCTACCCATTGCAAGGAAAGGGGAAAAAAAAAATACTGAAATGGAAAACAGGTCTAAAAAATTTTCTTCCATGCGATTAACATTAGCGAAATAGTCTTTTCATGTGACTGAATTAACCCTTTAAATATATTATGTAATATTATATATATATGTATATAAAACATTAAAAAATGTAGTCTTGCATCTTCAAGACTAATTATAACGTTGGTAATTTTAACTTTTCATATTATCTTACAATTCCATCCATAAAAACGATTTTTGAGAAAAATGCAATATAACATCATGTCTCCATTCTGAAAACGAATAATATAGTTTTCCACAGTAAACTTTTAAAAAAAGATTGTAAGAGATCGATAATCAATACAACATTTGCCTGTTAGTAACACATCTAATATGGTGAAAATTAGATATCTTCAGATAAGTTGTTTCACTTTAAAGTCATTCAAATGAAAAAAAAAACTTGCAATATAACATCATGTCTCCATTCTGAAATCGAATACAATTGTTTTCCACAGTAAACTTTTTAAAGAAAATTGTATGAGATCGATAATCAATACAATATTTCTCTGTTAGTAACACACCTAATATGGTGAAAATTAGATATCTTCAGATAAGTTGTTTTCACTTTAAAGTCATTCAAATGAAAAACTTACCCAGAACAACAGATGGCCAACCTTACGGGACTGTTCTATTTGCTATATTGTTCCTGAGGTACCAACAGAAGGGATGCATAGTAATAGGGGCCTATGCTCCCATCCTAGGGGGCAAATAATGGGGAAAAAAGGGGGACGCGTGATAAAGTATAGTAAGCACATTAAAGGGGGTGAATTCATGTTGTGGGGACATTTTCCGCAATCACAGTATGTAGAATATAATATACATTATGTAAAAAATGTTATGATAGAAGGAAACTGGAGAGAAAATTTTGATTTATAGTTTTTTAAGGATTGAAAGGCAAAACATATGTTCCGGTAATATTTTTCTTAAATAAAATTACTATCGGAATTTAATTCTTCTAAATTTTTAAAAAATTTGCTCGCGAAATTTTCTTAAGACATCAACAAAAATCAACGAATTGTTTAGGACTTTAATATACAATAACTTCATATTATCATTAATTGCAAAGTATTTATATTTAAGCATCTTATCAGAAAAAATACAGGATAGGAAGGGGGGTTAACTGGAAAAAAGGAGCAGTTAAAACTAGATAATTTCACTCCACGATAATTAAAACATATTTCCATGAAGATTTGCTGCTCAAAACGTGGAAGTGTGGCTAATTTCTAAAGAAAGATTTGTTTCACCCAGTGTTCTCGCTGATATTTGACTAATGTTAATAATTTGGCTAATTAAAAAAAAAAAAAATTCTCCAAATGAAAAAAACATTAGCAAAATAGATTCGCCGCGTAGCACTAAAAAAATTACCAGTCATCCTTTAATGTACCCCCTTTTTTCAATATGTTCTAAAATAACCTAAGTTTATAAAACTGAGACAACGATTGTTATTAATCTAATTTCAACTATCCGCTACAAATATATTTTATATGTATGTTATATATATATATATATATATATATATATATATATATATATATATATATATGCGCATATGTGTGAAAAACAAAAAAGAAAATAAAGAAAAAGCAAAAATTGAGCACTAGCAATTTGGCTAATCTAATCGCTTGTTTACTCGCCAAATGAAGAATTTAGTCGCAATTTGGCGCAATGGCGACAGCGAGAACCCTAGTTTCATCCATGGGTGGAAACCGCCATTCTATGGAATTTGTGCTCGGACAAAGAAATTGTCAATCCTAATTTGTATAAAGATAAAAAAGAATTTGTTTCTCCTGATGTGGAAATCGCAGTACTGCCTCTTTTTCCTAGGTAAGACATTTTTACAGATAGCCAATGGCATTTAAATTATACGAGTCATTCATACATGTCATTCACGGGGTCAATCAAGGTTCCCAGGTTCCTAGAGCAGATTCCAATAGTTTGGATACTTTTTTTTTGGATGGGGTGGGGGGGAGGGAATTACTGAAGCGATTACTTTTTTACATAATACAATTAGCTGTATTTCGGTTGTTTTACTTTCCTGAAAAATCAATACTTACCATTGGCAGAAATATATAAAAATCACAATTTTTCTTATTATAAAATTGTACAACTAGGGATGAGGAATTTTCAGAAAATTTTATAAGTCCGGGATTCATTTTACCAGCCAGCAAAATGCAACATACTTTTTAAAATTATTATGACAAAATTTGAAGATTGCAAAAATTGTTAATTTTACTACAATGCATTTTTTTAAAGAAAAATTTAAGAATAATATGCGGTAGAGAAAATTTTAGTGCATACGATCGAACTTTATACAATGTTTACATTACAGTAATTTAAAAAGTAGCAATGTAGCTTAAAAAGATGAAGCTTTTGATCTCTCTTTCTATAGTTTGCAGTTTTGAAAAACAATCTAAAATTTTACTCCAAAACATCCCCCCCCCTCTAAAAAAAAAAACTCAACCCGCATTTGAAATATTCAAACCTGAAAACGAAATGAAAGGAAATTAACCCATAATTTAGTCATTAATATTTAAACATATAGTTTTCGAATGTTTGTTTAGGCGAATTAGATTCTATTGGAGAAAAGAAAGCGAATAATTTAAAAAAATCATTTAAGAAGTAACCTATCAATATGCTTTAAATTAAGACCGTTATATATATATATATTACTCCCCGTTCAAAAACGCGCAACTCATATTTTCAGACTTATTTTTTAAAGTACGATACTTGCAAGCGTGAATACAGAAATTACCTGCAATCGAACATTTCCTTTTTTTTTTTTTTTTTCCGTGTAAATGATATACATACTGGGAAATAAGAGATTATTGTTCCAGGATAGAAAGTTTGTTTTTCTTTCCAACACAGTTAAACCCGAAAATTGGGTTCATAACGTTCAATTTGACAGCATTTTCTAAAAGATCTACTTCCTTTATCGAATAAAAAAGGAAAAAGTATCGATTTCATATATTCTGAATGAATTAACCTAGCAATTTCATGGATTTTCCTGAGAAAAAAGAAAACTTTATTATCAGAAGCTTATGAAGGTTATTCCACTAACCTCCTGACTTTTAAATCATGTTACACAAGTTGCAAATTTCATAGCATTATGAATATGGTGAGAACTATAGCAGAATCCGAGACAAGAAAGAAAGAGCGGAGAGTTGAAAAGATGAACGAATCATCAACCTCAAAACTTAGTCCAGGTGTTAAGTTCAAACAAAACTTGGAGAACAAAGATCTAAAACACACAGAAGGGAGCGATCACGAATATGAAAGGACAGCGAAAAAAAAAGTCTTTAGTTTTGCCGGTATAACACACAGAGAGAAGCTGTTAGGAAATCGGGCCGTTAATGTGACTATATAGCGACATGAACTTTTCGCTCCCATCTAACCCCCAGGAAGATGCACGTTTTGTACAATCTTTTATTTTCCCGACAAATGGGGGGACGAGAAGAAGAGGGGGGGGAATTGATAGACATTGGGGACAGAGGACAAATTCAGTTGGGACAAAAGGCACTCTCTCTCTGGATAAAAAATTCTTTATCGATGGGCACATATATGTATCCACGTTATTATTTCTAATTCTTGTTTCTTAGTCCGCTTGGGAACAAAACTTCAGCAATGACTAACATGGGAGAGAAAAAACACAGACCGAATAAAGGCACGGGGAAAATGAAAGGGAGTCCTTAAAGAGAGGGGTTGTTTCTCAAGAAAAAAATAAAATCTTGCCGACTTTATTCGTGGGAAAATCGTCTGCCTGATTAGCATCGCTAAGCATTTGCCAATTGTTGTATCGAAAAGACCCTTATATCGGGGAGAAGAAATCATGCCCCCCTCATCTTAAAAATCTTTTCTTTCAGAGGCTCCTACCGGCGGAAAGGTGACACTTGGGCTTTGGTCTACGTATTAAACAAAGAAGCGGAGAAAAAAGAACCGAAAAAATAAAAAGGTACCCCTAACCAAAATATCCAGGTGTCTCTCTCTTACCTTTTCTCCATACTTGTTGGGTACATGTGTACAGTAAGTCGCGCGTCCACCGAAGAAAAAGATAAAAGGGAGCAGTATGGAAGGAAAAAAAAAGTAAGAAACAGAAAAAGTGCGGTCGGTACCGGGGACAATGGACATAAATACTGCAACCTGGGGTGGAATATGATGGAACCCGAATTAAAAATGGATTTCCCCCCTCCACTTCTGTTTACCTGCGATGGTGAATTTTTGGGGATCTGGATGCTGGCTTTGTTCCTGGGACGGGACCATTGTCCAAAAAGAAGGCGATAGAGCAAGACACAGAGAAAACCTTCTTGCAAGAAGAAAAGATGAGATGAATGAAAAATATTTTCCACGTAGGCAGGTATAGATGGAAAGAATGAAACTAAATCTATCGAAAACATCGAAGACTTGGGGGGGGGGGGGGGAGAAGGGGATACAAATGGCTATAATAAAGTGGTCAAGACTTATTTTCAGATTCATGTGGTGGAGGAGCAGCTGCACATTTATATGAAACAAATAAGCCAGTGATACATATTTTTAAGGACCAAACGTGTCTCTATTCAGAAGAAAAGAATGATATCCATGCTATATACTTTAAATTTTTTTAGAACTATTGAATTAGTTTTGAAATTAAATGATGTGCCTTGGCATGGTTATTTTTTCACTCTTTTGGTTTTACATCTTGTGAGCCATATGAATAAAAATTCATGTTATTAAATTTATATATTAATTAATTTGTGTATTAATATTTTAAATTTTAAAATTCAAATACACTTTGAAAAAAAAAAAAGAATATTTTAATAAATAGATCGTGGTGGTCTAAAATAATAAATGTAACTTTCATATTGTAAATCTCATATGTAGAGTACTTAAAATTATGAACTCAGTGGTAAATTTTAGCTTAAACATAAAATACAGGTAAAAACATGCACGCATTTATTTAAAAGTACACTTGTACATTAAAGACACGTAACACGATTTTGTGCAGACAAAAAGTTCTGTATACGTTTTGATTTTATTTTAAAAATAACTGCTAACTTTTTTTTTTTTTTTTTTTTTTTTTTTTTTTTTTTTTTTTTCATCCTGTTACTAATGTATTACTTTGTTACAAAACAATTTATAATTTTCTACAATATTTTTGGGTTAATTTTACCTTTATGGATTAACATTACCTACAAAAAATTGAAAACTTATATATCACGTATAATTTTAAAGTAAATAATACACGTGCTCTAATAATAGAAGCATATCCGAAATGTAATATTGTACTTCATTCCAACATTGCATGGGAAGAAGGAGGGACGTGGAAATTAACAAATTTAACAATTTCAAGCTGAAAATTCTCTGGCGGTCATTCCTCACGATTTACAGAAAATATAACTGCTAATTTTTTAAGCTTTTTTAACTCACTCTACCATATAATAATGTTTGCTTTCCATATCACCATGGCTACCTGTGTTTATTGTACGGCGCGAAAATTCTGAGAAAAGTGGGCGTGTAGAGAGGGGGGCATAGCAGCATCAAGACAGCAATTGGCTACAGTTCATTAGCCTAAGTGCTGTTTAGTTATAATCGTGGGACATAGCTCGCACGTGTATGTGTATGAATATAAGACAGGTATGTTGATTTTTGGCCTTTTCTATTCTTTCATTATTTTACCTTCATTATATTTCCCGCTCATTCGGGGGGAAGAAAAACTTTCATTTAGTAGAGAACGAAAGAATAAGAGTGGCCACCGGTCATCTGGTTTTTATTAACAAAATTATTTTGGAGAAAATATCTTTGTAGTCAAAAGACAATCTCGCAGCAATTATTTCGATGGAAGCCAACTAAAGATAATTTTATTAACATTTTGTATCTCATTTGAAAACACGAATTTAAGCCGGCAAAATAATTAAAAATATAAATTCGGACTACACTTATAGGGCTGCAATTTCTGGCGCAACTAACAATTAGTTGAAGAATGACAGCACTTCCTAGTTCTAAGCAAAGAGTGGTCATTGAAAATTAGGAAAACAATAAAGATATAAAAATCTAAAACCTCGCAGAGCGCAAAGAGAAATTTTATAAATAAAATTATAAAACTTTTTAATCCTAACAAGTATATTTATTGTATTCATTCTTAGTTGATTTCATATGTGCATTTTTAAATTAAATGCTGTACAATTTTTTACTAGACCATTATTTATTTACATAGACCAAGAACAAAAGAAAAATAAAAAAAAAGGGGGGGGGACTGTTGCTTTTAATAGTTTATACGATATGTAAATAAGCAGGTGCAATAAAAATTATAATCTGAAACTTATAATTGATAAAATAAATAAAAATATATACAAAAAGATCAACTTGTAAAAAAGATTTCAAATGGAACTGTAATAGAAACAAACTAATGAAAAATTTGTACATCTAATGTTCACAGATGGTAGCTCTACCTTTATTTTCATAATGATTAATTATTAACTGTATGAATAACAACTGTATAACTGTATGAACAATGTTACGTGTAAAAAGATATTAATCAGCATCGTTAGAAAATTATGTTACTTAACAGATTGTTATTGAATAACATTTAAGGGATCTCCTTAATACTTTAATTTAAATGAATACGTTTGACGTAAAAGGAGTTGCATAACCTTATTGAATATGCAACAACATGCAATTTAGAAGAGATTACTATAATAAGGCTTCACATTATAGTCACAGTAGGAGATATCTTTTTTTCCCCCTCTAGTACTTTTATTCGTGTAGTGATTTACCCGACTGTTTGTGCATACCTGTAAAGTAAATACAAACATTATCAAAAACTCAACAAAGATAGATTAAACTTCTGGAAAGAATTTCCAATGCTGTAAATGACAGCAAGATAAAGGGGTGTCGACGACCTTCGCTGTTTGTTTTCAGTTCCGACTTACTAACACACGTGATCAAAAATTAAAAACTTCAAAATAAAAGTTCAATATATTTTTCTTTTAAAAAAATATATTGAACAGTATAATATACATAACAGTGGAAAAATAGTATGTGGAAAAACAGTATAACAGTGGAAAAATATATATGTACAGTAGACTCCCTCAAATCCGCACAGCTTGGGACTAGAGGTTGCGCGGATTTCTGGTCATTGCTTTGTTTACATTTTTATTAAAGTAATTTGAATGTAATTAATAATGAAATCAAAAGTATAATGAATGCTTACAATATACTAAAATATAAAAAATAAGTAATAAACTAAAATAATATAAATTTAGATAATTTTTTAAATGATTAAAATACTAACAGCTGAAGTCAAGTTAATCATCAGTAATGTACAATTAAATATTCATTATAAAGATGAAATGTGTTTTTCCTAAATTATTCAATGAAACTTGCCTCACAAAGGTACATTATTAATTCCCATCGGGATCATAAAATAACGAAGCTTTATTTCAGGCTTAGCCAGACTTAACTAAAAAAAGCTTGATTAATGCATAAATATATCTGGTAAGATTATGATTACCAATGATATCAGGAATATCTTGATTTTTTTCAGAAATAAATTATTCTTTCTTCATGAAAAAAGATGAATTCAAAAACCTTAACAAAAATTACAAATTAAAAAATAATGGAATTGATATAAAAACTTACAAAAGTCAAATTTTGTTCTTATATCTGAACTGAATGTTTCATTGTTTACATCCGTAAATTATGTGCGGATTTTAGAGAGTTGCGGATTTTAGGGAGTCTACTGTATACATATATCAATAATCTACAATTTTAACTCGCCAATTCTATACTCATGTACAGTTATTGGTAATTATATGAAAAATATATAAATAAGAAAAAACAGTAAACAGATCTTTTAACAATCAATTCCCAAGTTCTCTTAGCTAATGTTAAACCTATGGGTTGGGGGGGAATAATTTATCATTTTTTAAATAGGGTTTTTTTGAGACACTTTATATTTTATATAGATCATACATTGCCCTGTACACGGAGGGTCTGACACAAAAGCTGAGAACTCTATAATATTCGGTTTAACATCCAGTTACATTCTAAAAAAATTATATTAATGAATTAAAACAAAAGTTGAAATGCTTCCACAGTAAAATAGTATACATGAGCCAAGCTTGAAAATGGGAAATAAGAGAAAAAGGAACCCCCCTTCCCCATCTATACAAAGGAACCTAATTTTCAGAATATACACACATTTATACAATATAATTAAACATGACTGTACGAATGATTACTTTTTAAAACTTAAAAAGTATTAAAAAAAAAAAAAAAAATTAAACCAACAATATATGCATAGTTTCATTAAATCAAAAAGGAAATGGATGACAGTTTGCTAAAGGTGCAAATTAAACTATATCGAATGACATTGTGTGAAATACAGTGATTAATTTTTCAAAACAAATATTTTTCTGGATGGTTTGGTTGTTCTAGATTTTCTCTCTTTAAAAAAAAAAAATATATATATATATACATATCCATTCTAAATATATGCACATCAAATCAATCATTTACTTATTGTATAAATAAGACAAAATATTCTATTCCAGAAAAAAAAAAAAAAAAAAAAAAAAAAAAAAAACTTATGAAACCCTTCTTTTTCTTTTTGAGGCCTAAAGAACTTCATTCCGAATAAACAATTTCATTTAAAGGAGTGTTAGAAGCTTCTAATATAAGCTCATCTTTTATTCGATGGCTCTTTTGCACAGGAATATCTGCAAGGATTCGAATAGACGATGATTATTAACAATTTATAAAAGGATTATTATTTTCTAAGCGGAACTTATTTTTTAAAATGGAACTTTTACATGCCTGAAAACAAATCCATTGAAAAATAGCATTTAAAAATTTTATAAGCAATGTTGTCACTGTCACAGGAGCATAAAAATACATTAGAATATTGAACAAAATGATGTGAAATGACAAGAAAAAAAAAAAAAAAAAAAAAAAAAAAAAAAAAAAATAGAAAATGCGTTCAGGCATTTCGAAATAACTTTGTCTTTCTTCATCAAGCACAAAGAGCACATGCTATTACTTTGAAGGAATCATGCTCCCGCTTTCAAAGTAGTAGCACGTGTTCTTAGTGCCTCTCGAAAGGACAAAGAAAACAGTTCTTTCGAAAGTCCTGCCGTATTTTCTATTTTTTTATGGAGTTATGAATTCCCCGATGTATAAAAGTACAACTATATAAAGTACACAGAAATAAATCAAGTATAATTAATTGTAAAGAGCAAGACGTGCACGTTAGTTGATGATAGCGAATATATCAATGATTAATGTAGTCAGTCCAAATTAAAAAAAACACCTGATACAAACAGAACTAAAAAATGTGCGACGTTAAATTAGCTATTGCTCTTCTGAAATACTGATTTAAGGCTGTTTGAAATTCAGAGGATCAACTTTTTGACACAAGTTTAAATTCCTTTTCAAACATAAACACATGAAAATGACTGGTGTTATTTAGAAACTATATGATCAAAAGGCCAAAGTAAGAAAAAGATTTTTCAGAAATATCCTCAAAGTTGGCGTTTCGAACGGAATTTCTGGATGAAAGAAAAATCAGCCAAAGAAAGAAGAAAAACCGTTTGTCACATGATCCAAAATTGCTTATAACATGATAAGTACTAATTTATTTATCAAAAAATGAAAACATTTAGATTCCAAACAGCTTTGATAGTTAGCCCAGCAAATTCTGAGCATTTATGTTAAAAAATGAGTTAGTAAATGTGTCAAAAATTTTTCTTCTTGTTGAGCATCGTACTTTTATGGACTTGAGAACTGCCTTAAAAGAATATAAATATAAATATATATATATATATATATATATATATATATATATACATACTGAGAATAAAATTAAAATAAATACAAAAAAGTCACTTTTGATTAACAAGGGCAGAAACAAAGATCCAAGTTAAAAGTTAATTTCGAGCCATTACGAATACAGAAACAACACAATCGGGAACCAGACATCTGAATTAATGACCAGTGGTTGCTAACAGTGGATGATAATTTTCGTATATTAGGGTCTTCTGTTGCTTTATTGAATCATATACCATTAGAAAGATTTATTTAAACGGCTGCTATGATAATTTGTTATTCAGCTTATGGGGTCTCGGAAACCTTACTTTTTACATCGTATTGCAATTTAGCAACATGTCACATTTAATTTTTTTTCGTCACTCCCTATGAAACATTATTGCAAAAAAATTTTAATATCGACTATCGACATCTTAATATATCTTCTGTTTAAAATAGTTTCTTTTAATATTCTATATTGAAATTTTATTGTAGTTATTTATGTTTAATTTTGAAAACAGTCTTTGACTTGCATCAACTGCGCGCAACATTTCTCAAAAACTAATAAAGCAATTTGCATGAAACTTGGTAAACATCTTCGTTTTAATTAAAGA
Source organism: Maratus speculifer (assembly GCA_964019185.1). Classification (NCBI taxonomy): domain Eukaryota; kingdom Metazoa; phylum Arthropoda; class Arachnida; order Araneae; family Salticidae; genus Maratus; species Maratus speculifer. The sequence continues at coordinate 420,215,362 of OZ025289.1, read as the reverse complement.
CTAACTTATACTTCAAATTTTGTATTATAGTTGCATTAATTACTTAAAATTTGCAATTTTTCAATTTTTTTTTTTTTTTTTTTTTTTTTTTTTTTGAAAATTTAAGTAAATAAATAGCTTTTGAATAAAATATAAGTTCAAGATACATTTGTTTTACATCATTGTTAATATATATATATATATATATATATATATATATATATATATATATATATATATTTTTTTTTTTGGGGGGGGGGGGGTCTTTAAACAATTAAACAGTCTTGTGCGCAGTGGATGCAAGTCAAAAAACAATTTTAAATTTTATATCAAAGTAAAACATTGAAAAAATAAAATTTCAATGTAAAATTTTGTTTTATATTTTAAGTAGAAGATTTATTAAGTTGTCTACATTAATAATTTTATGCATTTAATGTTTTATAGGGACTGAGAGAAAAAATATTAAATGACATAAGTTGGTAAATTGCACTAGCAGGTAAGACTCATGAGACACTTTAAATGTAATTTGATGAAGATTTTTAAGTAATCTCCAGCATTCCAAATTAATAAACTGGCCTTGAACATTAGAAAAATGTAAATGTTTAATTCCTTCATTTTCTTATCGTGTTTAAATAAGTGCACTCCAGAAACAAAGATAAACCTCAAAAAGACATAAAAACACAATTAACCCTTGACATTAAAAGATCCGGGGTCAAGAAGCGTAAAATAAATATTTCGCCAAAAAAGTGATTAAAAAACTCAGAATTGCTGATTTGAAGGTTGTCGCAATTCCAGTTTTCTGAAAAAACTGATAAAATAACCCCAAAAGCAGCTCATTGCACAAGACAAAGACGTAAACAAAACCATTGATTTTTGTCGTACTTTTGAAAAAGATCATTTTGATAGTGTTTTATTATATTTCTAAACGCACAAAATTGCAAAAATTAGTGATAATAAGATTCATATATCGTCTGCATAAAATGCTTACGTAATCGCCCGGATAAACGAATAAATGAGGAATGTAGAATTACCACATCTATTACCAATTTTTATTGAATTTAAAAAACTACTACGTATACTAGACAATTTATAATTTTTCTCCAGAAATAATAATCCCAGTTACATTTAAATATGCGAATTAATTGCAAATGTAAAAATATTCAGAATTTTTCATATACAGCGTTTCACATCTTAATGTCTTTATTTGAAAAGGAATTATGTATCTATCAAATAAATAACACTTATCCATTTGTAATAAAATGTAAAATACATAAACAAATTAATTAATTACAAACTATATGTTTTACCAGAAGTTTTAGGTATATTTTAATCTCAGTAATATTTCTATTTACATCTAAGTATATGAACTATTTCACATACTGAAATATTCATAACTTTCCAAAAGTAGGAATTTTTTTTTTTTTTTTTTTTTTTTTTTTTTTTGAAAAATATTTAAAAATTACACTTTTTAATGGTGCCATAAAAAGTCATTTTTAAAATACAAAATTTTCATTTACACAAACATTTATACTGTACTTAAAGTTTTGCATTAATTTTAGTCTATTTTATTTTTTTATTTTTATTTATTTATTTATTATTATTATTTGTTCTTTGTGTTATTACTTATTTATAATTATTTTTATGCAAGAGATAACAAATTCATTGATAATAGTATATGAGTCATAATTTAAAAAGCTAGTATCTACAAATCAATGTTACAACAGTAATTAAATATTTAAAATAAAGCTACTTTAATAAAGATGATTCAGAACTATTTTTAAAAATTAGCAAGTTTTTTCTGGTACAATATAGTGAAACAAAATGACTTTAAAACATTAGTAATAATAAGAAATAATTATTTGTCCTGAAATAATCCTTTATCACACCGATCAGCAAGCTAGGGCAAAAATCATGTATATATAAAGTCATTAAAATTATAAAAAGTTTGTATGAGTAATGAATCGTATCATTCTAACTTCACATTTTTAACTACATGCCTATTAAGCTACCATAAGCTAAATTTACTAAAAGTAAGATAGTTTATTTTAATATGATACTTAAAAAATCTATTCAAATGAAATTTCAATTTTCCGATTAAAAATATTAGCATAAAAAACCAAAATTTGAAATAAAGAGGTCATAAAGGCCTTTTTTTCATTTAATTGTGCTCGAAAGGGGAAAAAGTATACAGTAATTTTGTTTAAAGCGGAATCGATAAGGTCAGAGAAAATTTTCCATAGTAGACAATATTCCGTCTTAGGCAAATTTTACTCTATGTCTATGTGTTCGCGAGGACTTTAAAATCTCTCCGAGCTAGACAGAATTTCGTCTCACACAGAGTCCGCCTTACAAAGAATTTATTGTATATAAAACCATTATTATAGAATACAAATTACGGAAAAGCATAAATAAAACAACCAGTAATATTTTTTTAGACGTTTATGCATATAAAAATTCTCGGTAAAAAAAATAAAAATTTAGGAACGTAATTTTTTTTCTTTTTGAATAATAATGTCTTTCCAACACTCAAAGAATTGAAAAATGCACAGGAAATTAAAATGCGGTTTGCAAAAGTTATAAAATGACAAAAAAAGTAAAAAAAGAAGAAGAATGAATGATAATAAAAAATTAAACATGATATGCAAAAAATAAAATAAAGTTATCAGAAAAAAAATAAAGAAATGATACCTTAATTAATTCAGTCAGCCCATAAAGCAGATCATTCAGGATTTTTTCAAATATTGTCATCATTTAATTTTTCTTAATTTCTCCTTTCTTACTGAGAATGCCATGTTACATTAATTTATTAAAGTACCTAGAATTTTTAGAAATTTCCAATTTTAAAAATAATCAAATTATAAAACAAAATAAAAAAATAAAAATAAATAAAATTTATCAAAATGCATAAAAGTTTATACAATTTTTTTGGAAGGAAAAAATAAATAAAATAAATAGATAAATAAAAATACAATTAAAAATAATTAAAATCAGATTTTCAATCAGCATAAAAAACTAAAATTGTTGCATCACTTTTGAAATTTTTTGCCAAAGTTCAATTTACACAGTTATTTAATAAAAATATGAGGATAAATAAAATTTTAAAGGAAAAAAATAAACAAAAAATAAGGCAATAACTCAAGTTTTCTTTTAATTTTTTTTCCCTCTCTCTCTCAAAGTTTAATTTACATAACTATTTTGGAAGTAAAAACAATAGAGAAATTTTTGAAGAAAATTAAAAAATAATGCAATTGAAAAACGTTACAAAAATAATTCTTTACAGCAGCATAAAGAAATTTAAAATTCTGCATTATCTCCTTTATTTTTTCTTCTAAAGTTTCCTATTTTTGTTTTACTATGCACTTTTATTTTATAAATAGAATCGAAAAGCCATGCCGCTGTGTTGAAAATATTTTGTATAACAATTTAAATCAAAGTTCAACCAAACATAGAAAATATTTGCAGAATAAAAGTAGTAAAAAAACAAATCAACCAAAATAAATTATTAAACAAAAAATATTATTTATTATTTATTAATTGTTAAATAATTCCTTAACTATTATGTAAATTATCTTACCTTCGGCGGCGGAAGAAAAAAAAAATCCGAACCAATTTGGCACATCAGAATATAAAATTGAAAACAATTAATCCAAAGAAAATCATCAACGATAAAAAAGAATTAAAAAAAAAATAAGCCAGCCTGTCAATGTAAGACAAAACGCATCACGTGCAAATAAAACAACTAGCGACAATCTCTATAGATAGCTTGCGTGCAACTGGCGAAAGTCGGGTGAAACCCGTGAAAGATCTTCCCAAACACTCCTCCTTTTTTTGTTTTTTTTTTGTTTGGTAGGTGATATCGCCGGGGGCTTTCGATGAAAGTGAAAACTTTTTTTTTAAAGTGGTGTTCCAAGGTCAGGTCTGACTGCCGGAAGAAAGGAAAGCTCCTCTTTACCCCTTCATCCGACCCATCTTATGTTATGGCGTCAAATAAATGCTCGCCAAGCACTGGGTTTTATTGTGACGGGGGTTTATAACGGGAGATTTATATTTGGCATAGTACTGCGGTAATTTATTAAATAGTAACAGCATTGTAAATTATATCTTTTAGGGGGGGGGGGGTAGTAAAAACAATCATAGGAAATGATTTTTTTCTTTATCGTTATCTTTAATTCATATTCATTTTATATTAGTTTAATGATTCTCAATATTTTTGCCACAGAAAAACACGTTCCGAAAAGCCACCAAGCTACAAATCAACATTGTTAAACTAACACTACACAATATACATAAATCCATTCAATACATCGGTAATTAGTTGGCGAAAACAAAGATGGAAACAAATAATTTATTTTACATTGATAAATGCTTTGGTTGTAGAATGTAGAAAGACATTGTGTTAGCATAATTATTATATTGTTCGAATTGAAATTATCTGACACTTTATTATCATTATTATTTATTGCTTGCAAGAACTTACGTTTTATGGTAAAAGTCAGAATTCAATCAACGCGGGCGAGAGATACGCATCAGCTTTCAATACATTTTAGAAAATATGATAGAATAAAATTTTCAATTGTTTCGAAACCAACATTTTGCGACGATTTCAATTTACGGAATTAGGAAATAAGAAAAGTTGAAAAAAATAAAAGAAATTTAAATTTTAGACATTACCCTCGACATCTGTTTATTTGATAATAAGAAGAACGAAGGGAGAAAAAAAGAGCGACCAGACATATGACGAAATGAAATATAAAGATCTAGGTATCTGTCATTCGATGACGAAAACGTTTTTGTTTATACTGATAAGACATTTTTTAAAGCAAAAATTTACAAGTCAGAAAGTTTGACAGATTAAAATTAGTCATTAAAATGTGCAAGCAATTTTTTAATCTTGAAGAAGGATAACGCACTGGTATGATTAAAATTGATTAAAAGGGAAACTTAATGAAAATTTGTTAAAATAATTAAGATTGCAATTAAATATTTTAATCAATTTTAGATTTCTTATTCGCAAATGTATTTGATAATTCGAAATCAAATAACTTATATAGCTTTTACAAAATTAAATGTGAAAAACATGTATTTCTGAATAATTAGTTTAAAAAATTCTTTAATACTGAATTTATTTTTTTAAAATAATAAATATAAGTTTATTAGTAAAATCACCACTGCGGTAAGCATATAAGGAGACACAGTAAGCTGCTAACTTTCAAAATAAATTTAAATGTCTTAAAAGATAAAATATTTTCTCATTAACCCAATGTAATGAGAATTTAAATAAACACAACCCATCGGATATTATTCATTTACTTTCGTACCTGGTCTAAAAATTTATTGCATACTGTTAAGTTATTTTTATTAAAAAATTCTGATAATTATTCGCATAAAAAATTAACAAGAAAAATTAAAGCCTGAATATATCTTCCAAGAAATAAATTTAAAAAATATTATTTACTTTAAAATTAACCTTCTACAAAACCTCTTATCTTTAAAAAAGGACAGAGAAATGTGCTTAAATGATATTTAATTAATATGATAAGATACTAAACGATAAAAAGCAAAAAAACACATTTTGAGACGAGACGACCTTTTAACTATTTTCTCGTGTTTATCGGGATGTATTTTTTTTCACCCAGTCTTTTTTCCCCCTTTTCAGTCTTTGCTTGTTCTTCTCAGTCTGAAATACAAACAGCTCAGGGACTAACAGCTGAGCTTGTGATGTAATACATTGATTGAAGGCGCATGCGTTCAATTTCTCCGTTAGCGGCAACGTCAGAACCTTGGCGGGAACGAGAAACGTAAACAAACAAGAGAATGAAAGAAAGATAGTAAGTAACAAACCCCGAAATGATTATCTTTGTATTTTCAGGTCAAATTCTGAGATGTTAATTACGCACAATGTACATTCCCTTTCTTTAATTTTATATATTTATATAATTTCTGAATAAGCATATAACTGAGTATTTTTAAAAAAGTATTTTTTTATTCATTAAAAATCTTAAATACAATTAAAAATTAATTTGTGAATACATATTTACATATCTATGCATATAGCGAGGCAATAACCTATTCTTAAAATTAAAAAAAAAAAAAAAAAAAAAATGCTAAACATACTTTTAGTTTATTAGCATGTGAGGCTTGCAATTGCGTCAGAAGTCAATATATGAACAATTTTGTATTTAACAGATTACGTACTTTAGCCTGAATATACAAAAGATACATTTGAATTATTATGCGTTGGGAGGAGTTGTCAAATTATCCATTAAAAAAAAAAAAAAAAATGTCAAAAAGGTATTTTATTCTTTTAGTAAACTCATTATTATTATTTATTTGTTTATTTTGAAAAAAAAAAAAAAAAAAAAAAAAAAAATGCGTTGAATTAAATGTACTGCGAAATATTTATTAAAATATTATTTAAAAAATCAATTACATTTTAAAGATAAATATCAAACTTAAAGACTTCATTAACTGCAGCAGGTATATACTACGGTGAATAACTTCATATATTCTTAGAAGTCTTTAAGGGTGTATTCGAAAAAATAATTTTCCACCCTCATTAGCTCGAAATTTTCTGATACATTTTCAGACTCATTTTTAAAAAGGAAAAACATGAAACTAGCTGAGGTGACTTTTGAAAAGATGTATAAGATGCTGTGTGATTTCATTTTCGCTCAGTTTATTAGAATTTGATTTATAAACAATTATTTTCTCAGTATGACCCCTTTTTTTTTTCGTTCCCAGATCTTCCACTTCGGCAAATTCGCCTCAAAACGCCCACTTTGACAGCACCTTTTTGCAATATTTTCTGCATTTATCAAAAAATCGTCAAACACGGCACATTGTATAGTTTCCAAATAAGAGAACCCGTCAATTGGATTCATTTAAGATCCAAAATTAATTTTAAAATAAATCAGAAAATAAGCAGTTTGGATTCGAATACACTCTTAATAATAAAATGTTTTGGTTCAGTTAATAGTTTGGTTAAGAAAATTCGTAGAAAGGAATCAAATGATAAAAATAATATATATTTCAGTCCACCCTCAACGATTTTCCTTCTCAAATAATTCTGATAGAAATTCACAAAGGAAAAAAAAAAAAAAATAGAATAAGTTTGCACAGGAGAAAAATAAAATTCCTGAATTAATCAAACTCCAACGTAAAACTGAAATCTCGTAATGCTCATTTCCATGTATTGTTCGCCAAACTCCCCTTGGGTTACCCCCATATTGTTCGAGACAGGAAATGGGGGAGGCCAGTTTACCCTGTAAAAAGGCTATTCAAAGGCCAGGTAAATAAATTGCCCAGTCCAGCGACAAAAGCGACTAAATTCCCCTACCTTTTCTTTATGCCTACAAAGACAGGTCTTAGGTTTACAACCTTTCTTGATTTGTTGTTTACTTGTTTTGTCCCCAATCCATCCAAAAACAGATTGTTCTTTAAAATAGCTGAAATTCCCTTACTATAGTAACAGAAAAATAAAGAGACATAAAACGCAGTTAACTGTGTTGTATGAGTAGAAAGTAATAAAAACATTTTTATAACTATGCTGTAATGGGAAAAATACTTGAAAAATAAAATATTTATTAGGGATTTGAACGTATATAAAAACTATTCTAATATTAAAAAATCTGAAATAAAATCTTTATCAAGCAAGTAAACTGCGAGATTTATTATTAATTTATCCAGATCAAATATTTTCAGCTGCAATTAGTTCTAATGTTTATATGTAAAAACTATTACACCCGACAAAATCTTTTCAAAAATACATAAAATATTTCTCCTGTAAAACCAAATCGGAACATATTATAAGAATAAATAAAAATGTTTATTTATTTACAGAAGTAAAAAATTATGAGATTTTAACCAAAACTGCATTCTTTAGTACTAATTATCTCCCCCCCTCTCTCTCTCTCTCTCTCTCTTAAATTAAAAATTAAATAATAAATTATTGAAAAAATAATTAAAAATTATATGTATATTTCTCGATGCTTTCAACGACTGAATAGTTATTCACACTTGAAAAACATTGAATTATTTTATTTTCAATAAATTTGAAAGCACCTCCCAAATTTCAAAATACAAAATTTTTTTTTTCATATTTTATATTTAAATTTCTATTTAAAAAAAAATTAGCTTCAACGATATTTTTTCTCTCAGATAAATATATTTTCCGCTTTTTTTTTTTTTTTGAAAAGCACTATTTTTAGTGATTATTATATGTAATTATGAAAGATTACAAATTAATAATTATTATGTAACTTTCCAAATTACAATTGATAAATTATCAATAATAATTAATGATATCTTAAAAGTTAAACGGAATATTTTTAACTAAAGTGAAATACATTGTTTATTTAAAACACCGTTTGGTTTCGAATAGTTTAAAATTATAAAGTTTTTGTAATGTATTAACTTAAAAAAAATTCCTTAGCAATTAAAATTAATTTAATCTACAAATTTTAGAAAACTATTAAACAGTTATTTTATCTAAAATATAATAAAGAGTGTTTAATTATTAATCTTAAACCATGAAAATATTAATTTACAACTGCATTCGCTTAAAGTAGAAATTCTAATTACAAAATTAATTTAATATTTTTAAAATTCGAATTAAAACTCTACTCAGTATTTTGTTGTTTAAAATTGTAAAAAAATAAACTCCTAAGCTAAAGGAGGAGTGATAATGCTAAACTGATGATTAATCGTAAAAATATTTTCCGTTTTCATTAATTTATTTTTATTATTTATTATAATAAAGTTTTAAAATAATTATTAATATGAAATCATAAAAATGTTAATTTATCACTGCATTCGCTTGACGTAGTAAATCAAACTACAAAATTAAATTAATATTTTAAAATTTCGAATTCGAATAAAAACTCTACTCAATATTTTATTGTTTAAAATTTTAGACAAATATAAGCTTAGCTAAAGGAGGAGTGATGATGTCAAAACTGATGATTAATCGGAAAAATATTTTCCATTTCCATTCATTTATTTTTATCATTTATTATAAATATAATAAAAATTATTAATCTTAAATTAAGATAATTAAACTTAACCTTAAACCATGAAAATGTTAATTTACCACTGCATTCGCTTAAAGTAGTAAATCAAATTACAAAATTAAATTAATTTAATATTTTCGAAATTCGAATTAAAACTGTACTCAGTACTTTATTGTTTAAAATTTTAGACACAAATATACTCCTTAGCTAAAGGAGGAGTGATGATGCCAAAACTGATGATTAATCGGAAAAATATTCTCCGTTTTCAGGTCCAAGCAAGCACAGATGTGTAAAAAGGAAAAACTGCTCATATTCCCAGAGGAGTGCCAATATGAACGGAAGACCTATTCTCTCCACTTATCTAATACCCCCAAGAAAACAAAATGCACCAGAAATGCAGACAGTTCGACTGTTAATAAGTTGACGTCACCGGACCCAGTGAAGCGAACGGGGTCGTCAAGCGGTTACCATGGTTACCGGGGGGGACGCGACATATTTCGATGACGTCCGACTTATGACCACTGCTACTACCACCGCCGGACGCCATAGTCGAGTTGAGTTGAGTTGGCCTGAGGGGGTGCGGGATATTTCTGAGCCCTTATCAATTAGTCCGGGGTGAAGTGTATTTTATTAGGGGTGCAAATATCCGGAAAACTCCGGGATGGAGTCAGTATTTCGTTTGCGCCAATATGTGCAATTCTGTGGAGAGTGTGTGAGTGAATGCGCGAAGGTCCAATCAAGAAATGGAAGACTTTTGTGCACTGTTTGTTTTAGATATTGATTAGAGGGCACTTTATTACAATTCGAAATGAATGATAGAGGCACGGCCCGGAATAAAATCGGACGACATAAATTTAATCAATACTTCCTTCTAAAACAGAATATTTATTATCAGTAAGATCATGTTTCTAATTTACTGTCATGTTTCAGCGTATTGCTCTATTCGTGCAGACTAGTTTCCAGAGTTCTCTTAACAGAATCCAGGGGAATGAGGTAGTTCCAAGAAACAAAATTAATTGATCATGAGCTAAATAGGAAAATCAAGTCCCAATTATGCATCTAAAATTTTCAATTTAATTTTTATATATTAAAAATTAGATTTATAATGTAAAGTGACACGAAGGTTGCTAACATGCATAATTGTGATAAAAATAATCACCACCGAAATTATCCTTAAATTAGCCTCTTTATGTAAAAATGCAGCAAACAAATTCATTATATAAATGAAATTATCTAAAAAATATTTAATAATTATTTTTTTATTAAATCTCATATACATTCAAAGTATCAGAAAAAAAAAAAAACTTTTCTAATTTATAAATACAATTAAGTTAATTACTGAATTCCCAGCAAAATTTCCTCTGACATACAGATAAGCTGAAGAATGCGCAAATAAATATCTAAATATCCGATCAGTATAGAGGATGAAAGTATTGTATAAAAAACACCTTTGTTTCAAGTAAACCCATTGACACTAAATTCGTCAAAGGAACCGAGTGAAGATAAGAGCCTGTCGAGCCTGTAAATGTTGTTTTACTGTTAGAGGACATTGTGAACAAGAAAGAAAAAGAAAAAGTTTCATTCTAAGCTGCAAGTGCGCATTAGAGCAACTTACATGAGTTTAGACAAACATATTAGGGTGTCAATGATTTAAATCAATCGATTTTTTTTTAAATCATTGATTAAAATCAAATTTCCTAGATGATTAAAATTACAAAAATAATACTCACATTGACTAAAAATGAGCCTGTAAATGTGGTTTTACTGTTAGAAGACATTGTGTGCAAAAAAGAAAACATGTTATTATCAGCTACAGCTGCACATTGAGTACGTTATGCATGTTTAAACAAACATGTTTATTAGGGTGTCGAGGATTTTAATCAAATGATTTGAATCAATGATTAAATTTTGTTCTTAATCAACTGACTATTTAAAAATCATTGATTAAAATCATAAATTTTCTAAATGTTTAAAATAAAAAAAAATAATATTTATAACATTTACTACATTCGTCAAAATAACAAAGTGACTACCTAGAATCTAATAATGTGGTTTTACTGTTAGAAGACCATAAATAATAAATTATATACCATTTTCTTCATTTCATTACTAAGCAAATTGTTAATAAATTTCCCCATGAAATAATTTCAACTGAACTAGAACATTTTTTAAGAAGTTGCACATAGCATTCTTCTTTTACCCCCCCCCCCCCCCCCTAATATTTATCGTTTTGTACAATATTCTTAGTAGTGAGGAAAATTAATACACAGAGTTTATCTTTAAAATAATTATCTTTATTTTGACGGATATAAATTATGTTATTCTTTAGGATATGAGTCTAAATAACTTAAATTGTAATTTTAAGTGCCATAATTTGGGTGACGGCAAAAATATTTTTAATTTTTATTAGAAAATTTAAAAACCTAAACATTAACGGAGAGATTATGATTGAAAATGCTTTTATTTATTACGGTAATAAAACATCAGATTAACACAAATTCACCACCTCTTTCTTTTAAAAACTTCAGTTAAAAACATTATTTAAAACCTTATGTACAGAACAATAAATAAGACTGTGAAAGAAATAAGTCATACGCATCATAAATAATAATAATAGGCAGCAGGTGTTTAATCAATTCTTCGAATAAGTTTACTTTCATTGTATATTTTTTTGCGATTGAAGATCTCAGCAAACTGCCATTGTTTCTTTATTTTACAATCACAATTAAATCTTGTACCCCCCTTTTTGGGGGGTGGGGGGTGGGGTGAAAAACGCTGAGAAAAATGAACCGACGTGATCAAATATCACACAGTCTCAGTTTTCTCGGATTATGATGTCATTATCACACCAAATCATTATCTTATTAAAAAATGGCAGCACAAAAATTTAAAATAATAATAATAGAATAACAAATAGGAAAGAGAGATTATCGAAAGATTATAATAGTTTGCTAAAGTTAGAAAATTGTGAATACACATTTCTGAATGCGTAAATAACAATGGATAGTTTAAATAATGTTTTTTCTTTCTTTTCTGTTTCTATATGTTAAAAAAGAAACCCAAAGCAAAAAATAGTTTAATAAATTCATTAGTTTGCGCTTTCTAAAAATGGTAAGTTTTCATAGTCATATATACTATAAAAGAACGTAGGGGGGAATAAGGGAAGGTATGCTTTTATCTCTTTTCTTTCCGAGAAAAACCTTCGGAAAACAGAGTAAGAGTGTACTCTAATCTAAATTGCTTTTCTGATTGATTTTTAAATTCATTTTTACTTTTAAATGCATCAAATTGCAAATTCTCTTAGTCAGAAATTACATAATGTGCCGTGCATGTCGCTTTTCGATAAAGACAGAAAATATTACAAAAAATGCAGTCAAACTTGGCCTTTTGAATCGAATTTTCCAAAGCAGGAGATCTGGAAACGAAAAAAAAAAAAAGTCATACTGAAAAAATAATTGTTTATAATTCAAATTTTAATGGATTGAACTAAAAATGAAATGACACAGCTTCTTATACATATCTTCAAAAAACACTTCAGCAAATTTCATGTTTTTACTTTTAAAAATGTATCTGAAAATGCATCAGAAAATTTTGAGCTGTTGAAGGTGGGAAAATGTTTTTCCGAATACACCTTTAAAAATGCAACATTAAAGCATTCACACTTATGACAATGAAACTAATAAAATTCCTGGCATTCAGTCAAACTTTTTCCTTTTCTCACCCAGACATGCCTTTTTCCACCAATAACATTCGAAAGAATGATGGCGAATACTAAAATCGTTTACTAACCAACAAATCATTCGGACATAAACACGTAAGACTGCGAGTAAATAACTCAGCAATACATTACTATATCTTTAACCGCAGTGATAAATACTTTCCTTCCAACAACCCTCCTCAAACAGGCTGAAGGTCAACCAGATGCTTTTTAAAAATTTTTACAGAATGGAATACAAAAATACTCTTTTCCGAATCCCAGGATATCGAAAAACCCTTTTCACAGTCTGAATGGAGAAGAAGAATAGAACATAATGCCTCCTCCCAAGACTTTCCCCTCATCTTAAACTTTTGCTCCGTCATTAATTCTGACCATAGGACAATTGCAGGGACAAGGAGAGGAAAAACTTCCTAGGGTTGAGTTGAGATCGGGAAAAATGGAAATAAAATACAACATTAAAATTGTCGAAAATCCCATAATTGTGCAGAAACCAGGGGTGTTTTGTTCAGTGCCCGAAAAAAATAAAAGGGTAAATCGGGGGAAAAGGTCTTAAGCTTTTGTGTGACAAAGAGTAGCAACGATTTTCTTCTCTCGGATTTTGTCGAAAAATAAGAGAATGAATAGGTTACCAGAAAAAAAAAGTACAATAAAGCGGAATAGAAGTTTATGATGCCAACCGACGACTAGAAATGAGAAAACAGTTAATTTTTATTGCTTCTTTTTGAAAAGATGCGATTCGATGAAGAACAGATTTTCTCCTAATTTCATTATTAATGAATAAACAAGTAAAGGATCCAATTTCAATGAAGAAATGCATTTATTATTATTATTATTATTATTATTTTAGTGTATGCGTGCATGAGGGAGGAATGAGGAGGGTTGTCAAAATATTAGTTCATTTAATTATATCAGTAATTTTATAGTGGGCAAAATAATCCATAAATCCCCGAAAAACATTTCATTGTTATTGATGAACACGGGATCCAGAAAAATGACGTCATGCTTAAAAAAGGAAAAAAAAGGCGGTGATCTGATTATAAAATATATAGGATATTTTGAATTGCAGATAAAATAATTGAAAAATTCTCATTACATGATTATTATTGTTTGTAACACCAAAACATACAAGCGAAAATTATTATAGCTTTTAAACAAAACAGTATGTCTAACTATAGATAAACTATTTAAACTCTGCCATTGATTAGTGTTAACCATAAAAAATGAGGAGGATAAAATTATTGCATAATTTTCTACCATGTTCCGAAACCTCCCTCCCTCGCCTCCTTACTTGATAAAAACATTTTACAGGAGAAAGGATCAGAGATGAAGATAAGTATTTACTTTTTAATTATTATATACTTCCAATATCCTATACGTATATCCTTCCAATAAGACTTCCAAAGCAACTTAATTATAAAAATAAAGAATTAATGAAGCATGGAATATAACAAATCTTGCTTCAACTTTAATCAACTTAACTTGATGATATCGAGTATAGTTAAATCAATCATTTAAAATTATTTTAAATAACAATAATAAAATTCAATCAGATTTTTATAGCAAAATTATTTTTAAATGTTGTAGTTTTCATGAATAGATATTTTTTAGATAATTAGAAAGGAAAACCGCTCATTTCAATGTTAAAAAACATTTCTTAAATCCGAATTTTTTGCAGGAAAAAAGGTACGACATTAAATAAATATATATTGTTTCTTTTTCTTGTTTGGCTTGTTGCAGAGTTTATTTCCAAATGTATAGTGGTAAAGAATACAAATTTAGTGTTATTTTTAAATATGAGTATCTTTAAATCAAAGCCACTTGCTATCAGATTCAAAGAAATTATAGAAATACATATAATAAGAAGGACCATTTCTCTTAATTTTATAGCTAACTCTATATCAATATAGTAGAAAGAAATACGTGAATACAAACAATTCAGATGAATATAATCTTCATCGGGAATCAATCGATAGTACGCGACCTCAATTATATTTGCGGCTGAATAATCCCTAGCGGATTCTGCAGAAATTCTCGACAGTTGTTCCAACTGCCTCGAGCTAACTGCAACACGCTTTGGATAGAAACTGCATTAATGCGCAAGCGATATCAAGATCATATTTGTACATTTTTAATATGCTCGCCTTTTGCCATTAATTCGAGATACAGCTATAAAAATAAACTTATTAACTAAACTTATTATAATTGTTATATAATTAACAACAATTGGTCGGAATATTTGGCGATGTAACAAAATAAAAAAATGTAACACGATATAAAATAAAAAAATTATTGATAATTAATTCAATATGAAAAAAAATTGCGAGTTAAATAAAAAATTTCTGTGCTAAGTTTTGTAATGCATCAATCTAAAAAATATATAAATAAATAAAACTTGTCTTTAAATACCCAAAACTGAATCAGCATTTGAAATTAAAATGGTAAAAGATTAATTGTAATATTTTTTTTAAAAGCTCAATTTGATTACCAATTTTTTTAAATTGTAGTTTAGGAATATAAGAAAACCATTTTTAGTATATTTAATAATAGATTAGTATCAAGAAAAGTAATAATGATAATAATAATAGTAACAATGGGTTATATGGCAAAATTATAAATAAACAAAAACAACTCCTTATTTATTTTATTTATCCCAATTTTAAAACCCATATTATAGAAAGAGAAGCTATTAATTATTTATTTATTCATGAAAAAAAACGAGACTTAATCAGAAAAATACCACAACTGTTGGTTAAAGAAAACACGTGCGATATGCACCACGGCAACTAAAAGGTTGCACTCAAACTGAAATTTCCTGCTGAACGACACGAAACTTTGACACCTTTTTAAACATAGACAAAATTGGGAGGTCTAAGATTTGGAATCGAATAAAGTTTCTCACTTTTTGAAATACATTAATAATCGAGTAAAAAGTGATTCTTGATCACGTGACTGCAAGTTTTTCTTTCTTCTCGCTCTAACATGTATGGAATTCGGTTTAAAGTGCTCCCTTTCACAGTATTTTCTGAAAATTTTTACCTTTACCAAAAAATGGGAAAAACTTTTCGATAACTTAGTTTATGACTAAGAACATCTGCTTTTACTATCACATTCAAGAATGTTTCAGAAAACAGTTTCTTTGGATTTGAGAAGAGATTTTAATAAGGATAAAAAATAAAATAGAATTTAGTTATTTTCAATTCTCAGTTATTTGATTTATAAAATTGGCCATTCGAGATTTGATTAATCAGAGATCCTTAAAAAAGTTATTTGAAGAAATACAGAGCACTTACGTATAGTCATCAACCTTTCAGGAAATTTTTTTTAACCAGAAATTTTATTTAGTAAATAAAATGAAATAAATACATATTTTTTTTTCAATTAATTCTGCGTTTTTTTGTTTTTTCAAAATTAAATGAAAGTAGTAGGTTGAAAATTTCTATGCATATGCTATTAAAAAAAAAAAAAAAAAAAAAAAGGAGTTACTTCTTTGCTTGTAAACAGAGCCTTGTAAACACGGGCCTCCGGAGCCTTGGTCCTGGGCCCACCAATTTCAGGGGCCCACAAATTATGTGGCTGATTTTTCCCCCAATAATCAAATACTTTTAAAATAATATTGTTTTATAAAATATAACATATAAATTTAAATATTCTGAATGACTCAATTTTTAGAAGCTTTTAACCTAGGTACTTTTTACCCAAAAAATTTTGTCAACTCGTCAAATAAACCTTTTTTTGTGAAAGTGTCGCCGAAAATGGGTAGGTTGGGGGCCCAATTTTTTTTAACAGGCCCTGGGTCCAACTTCAGCTTGATCGGTCTCTGCTTGTAAACATGACATTAAACAATGATAAGTAGTCCCTGGTAGTAAGTACCCATTGTCAGAATTACTCACTCTATAAAAATGGAATGACAGAAAGAGAAAAGATATGCTGCCTCTAGAGGGTGCTTTTAACTGAAAAAAGAATTGTTATAGAGAAAGTTAAGTAGATACGCGTCTTTGTTCTCCAACGAACAATGTGACACCCATTTCAATCAAATGCACATTCATGTCTTCAGTGAGTCGAAATGATGAACGAGATTCCAATTACAGAAATGAAAAGAATTCAGGGAAAAGAAAGTAAGAAGAAATATGCAAGAGAGGGATTCGGTTTATGGGGGGTGCACTAATCTAGAAAACAAGATTAACACACCTTTCCTTCAAATAGCCCCTCATTTGTCAAAAGTTTTAATTACCCTTCAGAAAATGCAATGCAAGGTTTTACAACTACTTCAAGGTGATATACCAAGGAAATGTACAAATTTCCGGGTGAATCCGGGAACCACAGTTTCTGAATTTATTACAAGAAATTGCTTATTTCAGTTAGATTTTACTGAACTGTCAATAACTGGTGCTTCACTCTGCTATATAGCTTCGATAATCTCATCATATATATCAAACTTCCATTGCAACAAATGACTTTAAAACACTAAAAAATATTTTTGACATTCCAATTCAAAAAGTAAAATTTATCTTTCGGAAATTTTCAAAGCATACAATTCCAATGCATTTGTTAGGAAAAGAGTTTAAACAAATACTTGCTAAAATAAATTCTGGTAGAAAGCCGAATGCGAGTTCAAAATGTAGTGACCTTGCATCGCCAAAGGCTATCGGCAGGGAATTTATATCGCACGCTTTGTAAATCTAATTGTGCTTACGTATTCAGAATGAACTGAGAAAATGATCTATACAGCATTATGTTCAGTAAGCTGAAATATCAATTTTTTTTTTTTTTTTTCCTTCCTTCTTCTTTTATCATTAATGTAGACTATCTTTTTATAAGAAAGGTAGCACTTAAAAAACTTAATATTTTCCCAGAAAAATTGTTTTACAGCAATAAACTTTTTACTTCAGTTTTAATAAAGATTTTAACTGATGTATTTCTCAAATTATAGACTTTGTTTAATGACTATAGATGTTTTTCACGGTTAGTGAAAATGAAAATATAAGTATTAAAATATAATAATCTCTTTTCAAATAAAATATTTTATTAACTTTTTTAATAATAGTAAGAGAAGATGAAATTTAAATTTTAAAGATTATGAAATTAGTTTATAACAACCATTTAAATGAATACCAGTTAAACAATAAATTTTGATTCAACAAAGCGGCTGATTTTAATAGCTAGGAAAAAGCCAAGCCCTGCCCTAATTGATGTAATTCATAAAAACAGTTAAATCGATTATTTTTTAACTTTGCATGTGTACTTATTGTAAAAATATTTTCATACTTGTTTTCAAAAATTTTCATAACAGATTAGCAGCTGATTTTGTTTACCTCTTAGCTTATAAATTTCATTTTCTTGCAATGTATTAAAAATATGCAAGTTTATATATTTATTTTAAAATCTTTTTGTCATATTATCTATCGCTATTATCCAACATAATTTCATAAAAAAATGCATTGCATAATGATTAATTTTAAAATTTAGTCACTTAAGTGAGATTCATTGTAAGATTCATAGTAAACTGTAAATTTATAAAAATCATATATGTATGTAGTTTCAGTTACTGGTATGAATCATTGGTTGATTAAATCTAAATCAATTAGAGGTGAAATACAAAATGATATTTTGTCGTTTTAAGGAATCAGAACTACTGAATCAAATACATTACAAACAAGATTCATTTAAGTGAAAAATACAACACTTGTAAAGCTGGGCCTGTCTGATTCAGAGTAATTCTGAGGCATAATTCAACATTTTCATAGCTCTCCCTATTTCTTCCTTTACCAGTTTAGATTATATATATATATATATATATATTTAAAAAAAAAATACAGTATTTTTTTTCTATGTTTATAAAAAAAATATTTAAAGATGACATCTTTTACTATTATTGATTCTAAATTAAACGTATATTTATATTAGCGTTTTTCCGCATATCATAAAAGTTGAACACCATTACCCACTAGTCATGAAAGTTTCTATCTGCAGCACCAATGCCATAAATAGATTGAATATGCCGATGGATAAATTGAAAAATCTACAGAAATTCCTATTTATAACCAAAAATAAAGTAAATCTAAAAGGGGTAAAATATACGAGAATTTATCTAATAACAATTTTAAGATAATTGCACATAATGGTAATTAAATATTGATAATTGAACATAATTTCACAACGATATATGGGCCCCGGATACCAGTAGGCACATAGATTAGATAGTAACAAGGCCCTGATTTCAAGGAACATTTATAACTACATTTGGCACAAGTGACACGAAAAGTTTACATCATGCTGATTTCGACCCCACAAAAAAAGTAATTTATTAGAATTTTCCTTCCCTATTCCACAAGTTGAAAGCCATTCGTATAATATAGGTAATAAGAAAATCTATGTATACGCATCACTAGAAGCGCCTCTCCTGCGGTGCCATGACAGGTAAAGGTAACAAAATGGTCAGTGGTCAGATTGTGGCCACACACGCACAATCAGATAACGAGGCAAGGAATGCTGCAAATCAACAGAAAAGAAAAGGGAAATGCAAGATAGATGCCCAATAATAAAAAAAAGAAGACAGATGGGATTTCTCGGAAGAAGGATGCAGATTTATTGTTTTCTTCATTTCATGCTCCCAGATGATTGACATTTATTCCATCCTGACGAATAGCTTGTTGCAGCATTGGAATACTTTCAATAATAAGCAATTATTTGTAGGTGAAATAAAAAACAAAAGTGAAAACTGGAAAATTGGAGCAACTTATTCCTTATTATAACACAGTAGGTTAGTACTCCTGTTAGACTTTTTTAAAAGGTGCTACACCCTGCCCTCTATTTATATAATATCAATGTTCCTTACCCCCCCCCCTTTTTTTTAAGTATATCATGTTCTGCACTTTTTGAAACAAACTTTTCATCTTCTTTTAAAAATATTTCTCATTTTTCATGCAAAATACAGTTTAATGCCTAACATGACTTTATTACTGTTAGTAGCAGTAACGTTAAGTAGAACGTAAGTTAAGTAAAGTTAACTTGAACTTAAAGTTAAGTAGCAATAACTAAAAAACAAATCAGATTAAATTTTTATTTCAAAATTCAATACGTAATATACTCTAAGTATAAAGGGAACTAAACCCATTCTTGAGTGACCATATAAAGTTGCCAAAAGGTAAAATGGACAACGACTGGGCAACAGAAAATGCTAATTTGATAAATTAACCCTGATCCCTTGAAACGGAAGCACTGCATCACTGCAGTAGCTGCCGACTATACAAAATACTGATTGATAGCAAATTTTTATTAATAATATGCTGATTATATTAATACCATGCTCAAGATCAAAACTACAATTATTATTATTATTATTTATTTTTTTTTTTTTTCCCGTATATTGGAAACATGGACGTATCCAACTCGCGATTTAGAAGGAGCGTATAAGTTTAGATGGATGGAAAAAGAGATCAAAAATTTTTTTTTAACTGAATGTTTTTTTAATATTCTGGTACATAATAACAAATCTTTCAGTTTACTGACACTGATAAACAAATTATTGATTCCTGCTAATACACAATCCTTTTGGACTATAGTCAAGAGAATTATTCAAATCTGAGTTTATGATGTGCACTAGCATTATAAATATAAACAAATATTGACGTTAAAATGAATTATGTACATTTGTGCTCCAAAATTTGACGTAGCAAGCTAAAAAAAACTAATACATACATACATACATACATACATATATATATTTCTGATAATTTTTCTTCATCTACCATAATTGGAAATTTTATTTTAAATTCAATTCTAAATTTAGGCAGAAAATGATTATAAACATAAGACTTACATTAGTCAGAAATTACAAGCTTAACAAAACTAATTTGGTCGCAGAGATTATAAAGCTAAAATAAGAAATAAATTTATATTCCACTATCACGAGAACACACGAGGAAAAGGTGCGCATTCTTTTTTTTAAAAAACAAAAAAGATGAATAACCTAGAATAGCAAAAATCTTCAGTATTATCATTTTGTAATTAGTTTATACTTTTCATTTCTATAACAATAACGATTGTTTTTATTTAAATTCAGAAATTAAAATATTCTCATATGAATGAGGTTAATTACAAAAAATAAATTCAATAGTAGTAATAATAATAATAATAATAATAATAATAATAATAAAAGATTTCCGCTGAAGCATGTCCTCAAATAAAGTCATCTGGTATAGGAGGAAAAAAAAAATCAATCAAAACCACAACCCGTTTCAAAAGAAAAGTTTTTTTTTAGATAGAATGTCAGAGAAAATTAATTTTCTGACATCTATATCAAACTGTTAAAAAGAAAATAAAAAAGAAACAAGTGAATAATATAAATAAATAAAGAGAACGAATAATCTATTGCCCAGAAGGAAGGTCAACAAAATTATACTTCTTGCATTATTGTGTAATTGAAAATACCAAATGATACGAGAAATTCTCACAAAAAAGCATTTTTCTCACAGCGTATCCAGACAATTAGCTATGCACACACTATGGAAAGTATGGTAGAAGGTGAAAAAAAAAGGGGGGGGGGGGAGCAAAGAATAAACGAAATCACTTCATCAAAAAATAATAAAAAAATGCCTGTTACTAATTGCAATAGACTTTTTCCCGGGAAAAAAAAAAAAAAAAAAAAAAAAAAAAAAAAAAAAAAAAAAGCCAAACGTTTTATTGAGCTCACATACCAGGCACTTGCCAGTGGATATTGCAAGATGCATATAACTATATCTTGCAAATACATTTAGGTTTTATGAATCAACAATATTTTTTCTTATTTTATAAAATCTATAGATATATATATAGTGAAGTCGATAATGAAAATAATATTTTATATATTATAATTATTAATCTTTTCCTAAAAAAAGTCACGATGTATAATTTCCTGCCACCTGCTCACAGAATTCTCATAATATTAGATCTTAGTTAGAATTCTTTTTATAGCGATTTTGATCTTTTTAATGATTCTTTTTTTCTGGTATAAAATGGATTTAAAATGGTTAATGAAACTGTCTCAAGACTGTACTGAAATTAGTTTTAGCCTTATGAAGTTTTGTCTCTACTCGCATTTAGGAGTCTCAATGTTCTCGTAAATGAAGCATGGAGGGAAAACTACAACTTGTACTACGCCCGAAAAGTCATGAAAGTACGTTAATTTTATTTTACGCTGATGTGAATAGACTTCCAGTAATAGTAATGAAATCTTACTCTTGGACCATGGGTTGGAAATCAAACAGCGGAAAACAAAGACGGATTGCACAATTTTATGACATGGTCTTTGGTATTAATAAATCCATTGATAAATCATTGGTATCCACGGTGAAATAAAGTTGTTTATATAACTTTTTATTGCTTTTTCTTAGTATGAATTTTGAATAATATATTTACAGATTTTTTTTCCTTTACAGTAATCAAATTAGTTTTAAACCTTAGAAAGTATTATCTTTGTACCTACGCAGAGCACAGCTCAAAATATATCCTTCATTCCCACCCCAAATTGATAAATGCTTTCTCATAAAATATAAAACTTTCAGCAGTCAACTACACATAATTATTCCCGAACAGCTGTAAAAATCAACTGGCCGTTAATAACTCTTTCAGGGACCATATCTCTTGTATAATTGAATACGACATAAACGCATTTAATTTTAAAATTGCCACAAAAATAGTAGCATGAATCAAGTGAAAAGCACTTCGCCTGAAATGTCCTGAAAAGTTCGCCAGTTTTACCTTACGCTGATGTGATCAGGGGAGATCTTTAATAATAAAATCTTGCCCAGACTAACAGACGGACCGTGGGTTGCAAAATTCAACAGCCGAAAATATAAAAGGCAGGTTGAACAATTTTATAACAGCATCTTATTGTCTTGAATATTAATAAAATCCACCGATAATCATTGGACCCTATTATGAAACAAGGGTTCCCTCCAGGAAACTTCAGAATCTGCTCTTGGACAGAGAGATAAATGCATTAAAGTTTTAGCACCTTTCGGTTTCCCGCGATGCCGTCAGCTATTTTAGTAAGCAACTAATGATGTATGGTTCGGAGAGAAAATTATCGATGGCTTGGCTGGTCATAACTCCCTGGGTGCAACTGGTCATGTAGTATTCCTCCTCTCAACCAGCAAGCAAAGGCAATGCGACAAAGGCTTTAAATGAATTCTTCTGAATGCAGGAGTATTCAATTCAGTGGCAAAAGGTCCCAAATTTTTAATTTGGTAAACGATTTATTTCGCAGGAAATATTCAGAACAGTGTTGGAATGTTATTAATGGATGCTGTTGCAGATTTTGAATTGAATTCCGTAACTTGAAATATGGTTTCGGAGGTTAATTGGGGCGTTTGGAAATAAGCATGAAGTAGAACTAATGTCTTAAATTTTCGCTACCTACCTTTATTTATTTCGTTTAGATAGAATAATTACCAAAAAATGGATTTGTTACTTAAATTTTAATAGCATTAACCCCTTGGAGACGGGCGGCACGTATACGTGCCGCAAAAAGGCTTAAGAAGCCTTGTTTATCCCCACCAGTAAAATTTACTATAAAATTTGCCTTATTTAATCTGAGCGTTTTCTTGCTTTAATAAGACACAAACTTTTGTATTTAAAAACCGGTAACAAAACATAAAAAATTTCGCAAAAGGCTCCCGTCGCGAAGGGGTCAATAATATTATTAAAAAAAAAAAAAAATCCAAAAACATTTTAAAATGATTAAGATTTCTTGTTTTTATATATTTTCAGGATTTGTTTTATCTTATTCTATAGAGAAACTTCACAGATATTGCTCTCAGATTTAACCAAAATCTAGTTCTCTTTTTTTTGCATGTATCTCACAGATTCGAACCCCAAAACATAGTGTTGAATTCAGGGGGTGGCCCGAAATTATTCCCCTCGGAAGATTTGAGATTTTGTGTTTTGAATGGTCAAAAAGTGTAACCGATCCCCACCTAGGAACTTTATAATATCCCCCCCCCGCCCTCCCGGAGCCACAGAAATCTCCCCCGGTGAAAAGTGTTTGAATTCATCACTGCTACTAAACATTGTCTCTCATACTTTCACAAAAAGAAATCAGACTAGCAATTCGGCTGAATGTGTAAATATAAAAATTGGAATTATAATAATAATAGTAATCGTGAAAAATATGAAAATAAAACTTAATGAAGTTATAACACACATATAAATCATTATTCCTAACGCTACCAAAATAGCAAAATGTATAATTTTTTATTACATTTTTATATAAAAATGCACACGCACATACACACAAAAAAGGCTACATCACAAAAATGATCCCCCCCCCCCCTTCGTCTGCCCAAACACACAGACGGAAAATTTATTTTTCTAATAATTCAAAATCGCAAAAAATAATTAAATTTTAACATTAAAAAGTGACAAGTATGACATCGCGACGCGCGCACCTATGCATGCACGCACAAAATAAATAAATAAAGGTAAGGAGAGAAGGGGGAAGCATGTGAGAGAGGCGAGTTAAAGATGCTTCTATAAACGGCTTAGTCCACGCACAATCCGTTAAAAAATATTGCCCCAACTTTCCATGATTAATAATACATAAAAGAATGATGAAAGAAGAAATACCAGGTCCTAATGAAGAAACAACTACACCTATCATTCTCTGGCAATTCAATTAATGGATTTTGTACCTCCTCCTTACTCCCACCTCCCTCAACTGTAACCCCCCAAAATAATTAACACATGAATCGCTTCAATTTATTTTCGCGGGAAACAGGTTCTAATCGCGGCGGAATACATATTTTAATAGCAGAAAAAAAAAAAAGTAAATAATAAACACAAATGACATACATTCCTCTCCAATTTAATCGAATTACAAAATCTTTTTTTTTTTTTTTTTTTTTTTTTTCCTGCCTTCCAAACCCGCGAGATTTGATAATAAAAGTGCACAAATAAATAAATATTAGCACAACAAAGGAGCTAGTCACTGGCCCGATTCCACAGCATTATCCTAGCTTCATAAAACCGTCAAAAACAAACATAGGAGTCACGAAAACTGAACTCAACTGAAAATAAAAAGAAGCGGTAGCCACGGAGCGTATAAAAATACGGAGCGATGGAGGTAACTCTTAATGCTTGTCACGATCCCAACGCGTTGCCACTCCCACGCTAGAAATTAAGAAAAAAAGAAATTAACTTTTTTTTTTAACTCCATGGTTTCGAAATTTGAGCCAATCAGTTTTGGCAATAAAAAAACAATTACATTGAACAGACATTGCACAACAGTGTCATTTCACAAAGAGAGGCCTAATACAAAGGTAATTTTCTGGGTATAAAATATTGATCGATTTCGAATATTGCTTTCTCATAAAGAATGAAGATACGATTCCTGGATAGATATTTTAAAAATTAGTTTCTTATGCTTTCATTTGATTAAAAAATAAAATACTTTTAATTTTTACGATATAAAACCAATATTTTCTTATCTCAAATTATGCATAATTATATATTACAAAGTAATTATTAATAAATGTTACAAAGTAAATATTAATGGTTATTTAAGCGTTTTACTTAAAAAAAAAATTAAGCTGTTTAAAACCATTTTTATAAAATAAAAATTTACGCAGTAACAATCAAAAGGTTTCGTTCTACAAACAGACCAAAGGACGAACACAGTAAAAATTCCCATAAAATCCAGAAGAAAAAGGGAATTTTTCCGTTAAAAACTGAATTGTATTGGCGTTCCGATTACCAGTATAATCTCCGTAAAACTTTTTTTTTTTAAAATCAGTGTTTAAGTGAAAAAAAAGGGATCAAGGAAGGATTAAATCTGAAAATCCTGGATTTGGTCGGTTTTTTCTACATTTTTAATCAACAATTTTTCATTAGATTCAAATTCAATAAAGGATTGATTCTAATGTACAAGATAAAAATAATTTAAGAATTTTAATGATTTTATTTTTTTTTATTTATTTTTTTTTTTTTGCCGATTAATTTACAAAGGATAATAAAGATGAAAATATGCACTCGGTGGTGCAACTGGCAATTAAAAATGTAGAATGAACTGACCAAATGCAGGATTTTCCGATTTAATCCTTCTCCATTTCTTTTTTCCTCTATTCCTAGGACATTTCTGGTTTCAGATCGCACCGGCAATTCAGATCGCACCGGCAATTCAGATTTTTTTTTTATTCTCACAATCTGATAGTCAGCGAATAAACTACCCATTTTATCGTTGGCAGAACTCGATTTTTGACCCCCCCCCCCAAAAAAAAGTACTTATGTAGTTAGCTACACAAATACTAAAGTTTAATTTGATACATGTAGTTAGCTACATAAGCATGTTGAGTATAACTTTGCTGCTAACTTTCAAGTTAATTCAAAACAACGTCAATTATTTTTATTTAATGCATAAATTGCTTATTAACTTCTTTCTTACATGGTTTACATGCGTGGACCTCCATTATTTAAAGTTTTATGAATGATATTCAGGCAGAATTTTAAAGGCGATCTTCAAATGTTACACTTCGATGCCTAAGGTTTGAAATGATGCAATTAGAATAGAACCTCGATTAATCGGTTTCTATTAACCGAGCTGATATCGAAGTGCACTTTTGTTTCCAGTGACCAGGTGGCCATATTGAACAACCGATCTAATATGTTATCGAAAAATTACACCTCCTTTCCTATTTGAAAGCTACAGTTGGGGAATTTCTTTTTCAAATATCTTGAGTTATGAAACAAAATTTTATACTTTTATTTTTGTAACCTCATGTGTTTCATTTAAAAGATTAGAATTTTAATAATACAACCTTATAATAAAGTTTATATTATTTTTATTTTAAGATACGTTAAATTCAAGAATACGGCGAGTTATGATACACAATTTCTATTCAATGTTATTTCTAATATCCGAGGTACTGTTGCTCCCAATTGGCTCGGATAATCGAGGTTGTATTGAAGATTAAAATTCTTGCTCTAAATTTGAATTGGAGAATAAATAACTCTATAATAATGAATAATATTACATTAATACTCAGTAGCGAAGAGGTTACAAAAAATTTGCAATCTGAAAAAAAAGGTCGAAAACAAAAACTCAATAAATAACACAGAAACCTTCACTGCTAACTGAACTATTATTCTTGACACAGCGCCATTAGCTAAATTATGAATCGAGATATGACACTTGATACTCCGCAAGTGGAGTCATTTATTTTCCAAACGCGAGTACTCGTTGATTATTCTTTTGCCCCCGCCAAACAAAAAAATAAATTAAGAGCCTCATAAAAACTCATTTGAGTCCGCATCGAGCACCTCTCTGAAAGCATCATCAAATGAAAGGATAACCTAGCTTGTCCACCCTTTAAAGCTCTTGATGAGAATCTAATGAAAGGAAATCTCCCAGGTGTCCGTGTATGTTAGTGTGTGCGTGCGCATGTGTAGGCGGCTCCAAATAAAGAAAAAAGAACACTGCAGATTCATTCACGCGGTGATGATGATGATGAGTATGTGGCAACTGAACGTGGCCCCGTTTCCCACGGTGTCTTCTCGAATGAAAAGATTCGACGCTTCCCCCAACCCTAAGATGTTCCATCTGCCCCTCGTGACGTAAGAAGACAATAGACAGGTAAGGTAGATAAAGGCCTTAATTGTTACTCAGGAGGATATTGGAAGCTCAAGCAGGGGTGGACATACGATTTAATTGTTCAGGTATTTTGCGAAGAGGGCAGAGGGAACACGATCGAACTGG
Source organism: Maratus speculifer (assembly GCA_964019185.1). Lineage (NCBI taxonomy): Eukaryota > Metazoa > Arthropoda > Arachnida > Araneae > Salticidae > Maratus > Maratus speculifer. Next base: position 420,187,929 of record OZ025289.1, on the reverse strand, counting down.
GACAATGTCACCAGAAAGAGTTTATAATATAGGACAATGATGAGTGCCATGTGATCCGATTTTAAATAGTTTCGCAGAACAACGCATGTTAATGATGGTGTTGTTTCGAAACATATCTCCTTTACTCAACGGTCGAATTATATAATTGCAGTACAATGTTAAATTTAGATCGAATCAATATTGCTTTAAATTTTCATTAGCAGGCGATAAGTAAATGTGAAGAATCTTTAATGCTGTGAATGACATGAACTAAGTGAACTTGGAAGAAGATACTATTGGAGGAACACAAATAACTGAATATGAACCAGTCATACCTTTAACCCTTTCGGATCTTGTGTCCTGTTAAAAGTACATGTCCTTTCATCGAGTATTATTTTGTGTTAACAATTACTTAGTTATTTTCGACAAATTGAAATGATAGTATATAGCTATGTCTTTCTTATGACTTCAATTATGTGTAGAAATTAGGTAATAAAAATTTATTTAATTCTCTTTTCACTATTGGCGATTCCTTTATTTTATGCATATATTTCACTCTTTAAATTTTAAATATATGTAACTTTTCTGAACCAATCAAATGTGATAAAATGCACAAAACATTAAAAATTTTTAATAACCTCTCAAATCCTATTGTAATACGCCATTTTCCAAACGTCTTCGAAAACTCTTCCTTAGCCTATTATCATATAAATATGAATTGAATTATACACAAAATAAGTACAGTCGTCAGATTTTCAGACAGTGAGATAATCTTTAAACTTCAATAAGTCTATTTAGATAGCTATGATTAACGTTATTGAAATAAAATTAATTTTGTTGGCAAAACAGACTTGTTTGGTGTGGAAGACAATTAGTGGAATCCCATGTTATTCTACAGGGGGAAAATGACTACTTAATCCGTAGAATGAATATCAGATTACTTTTAATTAACATGAAGACAAAAATATCATTTAAGTATGAGTAACAAATGAAGAATTAGGCATAAACGAACCAGATCAACTTTACAGCAATTTAAAAATCGTTCACTGTACAGTTCAGGTATCAGAAATTAGATGTCCTATACTTAGCAGTCTACTTTATTAGAATCATATTTGCTTCCTGCATTGCAATTTAAGGTGAAAAAACGGTACTAAAACTACTTACCTGTTTATAAAATGCGTTTTCAAGAAAAAAAAAATTTCATATATCAAAGGAATAATATATCACTTGGGAAATTAAAGTTGAGAAACAGTAACAGATGGTGGCACAGAAAATGGTTATTGCTGTAATGAATTATTTTAAAGCCTTTTATTGAAATAGGGTAAATAATCATACTAAATATTAAGTAATTTATTTTTGTACTATGACCACTACATTAATATAGCATAATAGGCTTCTTTCTTTTTTCTATATATGTAAATCTGAACTTTGTTAATAAAAGACAAAGCCTACAAATGTTGCATTTTTTTTAATTTTAAAAAGGTCTGAAGTTTCTAAAATTATTTTGCAATTAGTAAAACACCAATGTTGTGACCTATTAGTAATTTCTAGTCAAAATCACCAAAAAATAAATTTTAAAAAGGTATACCGATTGCTTTGCTTGGCTTAGACAAAGCCTTTTTCATACTTTTTAAAACTTTATAGCTATTATTAAACGTTTTATCTTAAGATAGCAATTGCTTAATGATATATTTATCATTCAACTAATTTTTAAGACTTATAAAAATAAGTAACAATGCTCAATTCTTTTTTTAAAAATTTTTTTTTAATTCATATAAATAAAAAACTGTTTTTAACTGTTGAAAACAGCATCAAAAAATAACACAGCACAAATAATTCTTTCGAGTGGCAGGAAGCTGTTTCAAATTTTAAGATCCCCCCCCCCCTCCTTCAAGTGTTATCAGATAATTTCATTTAAATAATTTTACATGTAAATTATTTTGACTTAACATAAAAATAGTAATTAAGAAAGTTTTTTTTTCTTATGAAATCATTTTTTTTCCTTCTAAATCTAAGTTGTGTTTATCACTGATTAATTACATATAACTATTTAAAAAAGGAATTGGATAGTAAATGTAGAGGTATTATGTAATATAAGTTTTCAAATACATTATGTTGGCAAATTTAATGAAATGTAGTAATGAAATTATAGTCTCTTTTAACAACCTTCTTAATATGCTCACTATAATTGGCAATAAAATTACAGCAATTTCGAGCGTTAACGTATTAAAGGAAGTAAAAAATTAAACGACTTACTAATGGCCAAATTTACCATCTATTATAATTCATCTCCAAACATGCAATTAAATTGCTATTCTTTAATAATAAAACGCATTAAGCATTTCAGAAGCACACAAAATATCCTAGATCTTTAAATATTGTTTAGCATATATCCAAAACTTCTTCATTAATAAATCTACTAAATAGGTAGAGAAAAATTAAAGTCATCCCTAATGAGCTTGCTGTTCTTTCAGAACATCAATTAAGCGTTACGTGAGAAATTTAATTGCCATGATTAGCACGATACCTTTATTGTTCAGGCTGAATAAAATTGAAATCGCAGACGGCTAATATCAATCAACAAGCAACTCGACTCGCTGGCTGCCCACGATGAATGGTCGCCGAAATCTCTTACTATCATCGCTTACTACTTGTCCATTCATAATCTCGGCCGGTGGACTCATGAACGAGTTCATTTTACTATGACGACAAACGTCCGAACAGGAAACAGTATTTAATTGGCTGTTAATCTGGTTCCAGCCAATCACTCATTAGCGCACTTTTAATGACGGATGCTGTGTCTTTTCCACCATTATAGGACTGTGACTTGTTGAGTCACAGGAAATGATTCTATAAAAGTAGAGGGGAAGGGGAGCTACCTACCCCCCTCTATTAAAAGACTTGTTTCTTGATGACAACAGAGACAAAAGAAAAAAGGCCCCATCTCCTCCCCCAGCTGGTTGGGAAAAAGAAAAACAAGAATCTCATTTAAGGTTCCTGAACATCCGGGCACTCAGTTAATAACTCACTCACCTTTGCCTGGTGAGCTTAATTATCTGTAACCTTGACTAGAAGGTGTCATTTTCTGTGAGAATGAGCGGTCAAAGTGTAACCTTAAATCGAGTGTAAATGTTTCCAGGGGATGATTGAGTCAAGTTAAAAAAAAAGAAAAAAAAAAAAAAAAAAAAAAAAGACGGCGTTCCTTTTCTTAACTACATGCCTGTAATTTTTCCAAATCATAATAATTCTTAGCAGATGGATAAAATATAACACAGGGCTAAAGAAATTAAGTAGCATTACGCAAGGAACATTTTTTTTTTTTTTTGGAGGAGGGGGGCAGACGAAAGCAAGTTATTTTGAAGTTAAATGAATATTTTTTGGAGAGGGGAAAACCAACAGCTGTGAAAAAGTACTGCCAGTTCATTTTTAAAAAATAAAGCTTTTTAAATGGTGCTGTATTGGAGTCTTGAAGATGATTTCATCCATTTCCTCTTAAACGATTTACTTTAAATTTTGCGCTTAAATAACTAACAAGTGCAATTTTTACCAATGCGTGGAAAAAATTATTTAAGCTTTCGATTTTTCCTTTTCATACATAATCTTTCTATTCGAGCCGAATCAGATAAATGATGTAAGGGAGAGACAAAGATTAAACATTATTTTCTGATAAATGTATTAGAAAATCAGAAAGTAAATATGTATCTTTTGTTTACACATCTCAACAGTAAAGGAAAAAAAAATAGAAATACTCATATGACTAGGAAGAGAAAAAAAACTGATTAATCAAATATTTTTCTTAAAATGCTAAAGTTGGTTTGAGTAATTCAATTCAAATCAAAGTGTTAATACCAAGAAATAATAAACAGTGCATGATTTCAAGGTTGAATCGACAATTAATCTGATTTATTTCAAGGAATTACAATAATGGCGCAGATAAATTTTACAAGATTTTTTTTAACCAATGATTTTGCGGCATAAATTTTACACTTTATAAACACATTAATGCAACAATCTTCAAAGAATTTCTCGGATATTATAAACTAATGGTTTTTCATTAAAAGAGTAATTTTCAAAAGAGTTTATAAGCATTCTTACACTTGTTTAACATTCCGAACACAAAGTATTAAGTGAAAAATTAAGAAAACGTCAAGAAGAATCCTTATAAATATTCTAACTTCTACTGGAGCATAACGACGAGACTTTTGTTTATTACATTTTGAAGATGAGATAGCCACGAATATAATCAGGCGGCATAGCAGTGTCGCATACCTAATACGCATAAAAGAGAAGAGAGAGATGTCTATATAGCTTTTGAAGACCTTATTTTTACTGAAAGACATATGTTTGAAATTTACATACGTATGAAGTACAGTGAACCTGCAATGAACACGCTTAGGACAGAACCACAAGCAAAGAAGCATGACGCTAGAACATGAAATACACAAGAATTATATAGTCGATAGCCCGAACATGATTTATGCCATTTTAAATAGCCATCTCTTTCCGAGTGTGATGCAACAATTGCCCTTACTATAACAGCAGTGCAAGACAACGTGCGATTAGGCAAATATCTAAAACAGTGTTGTAAGCAAAAAGATTTTCAAAAACAAGTTTTATCAGACTTTTAAGGTTATCCATTTTATACAGCGTACTACATTAAATTTTGAAAAGTCATAATTTAAAAAACATTACTAAAAAATGAAAATTGAAATAAGGAGCAATCTAACTTTTGGTCGTAATATCACAAAGGGTACAAAAAACTGGAGCTGCCTTTTTTTTTTTTTTTTTTTTTTTTTTTTTTTGGAAAATGACCCGGATATTATTATTATTATTATTTTTTTTTTAAGTAACTTTTATTTCTTCGCAGAAACTGGTAAAGAAAAAAACAAAATTATGTTTTAAAACATTTTCACATCCAATTTTGGCGTCTTTAAGGCAATTCTGCAAAATCTTCCCCACTCAACAATGAAAAAATTTCAGACTCATTTTTAAACAGATAGATAAAATAATGATATTAACAAGCATGATTATTGAAGTGATTCGCAATTCAATGCAGACCCCCTTCCCCACCTCATATTCCGATAAATAAATTGCTTTTTGATTTATAGGCTATTATTTTCTCAGAACGCCCCCCCCCCCCCCCTAAGGATTTGAAAAAAAGCTTTAAATACTGATCTACACAAATGAATAGAAGGGCTAATGTTAACTAACTGAAAGTTTCAAGCATATAACATACCAAGTGTCCTAAAAATGACTGATTTTGAAATTTAATACCTTGCAAAGAATGATAACTATAAGAAAATTATTGCAAAAGAATTGTGCAAAATGTCGATTTTCACTGCAAGTAATAGGCACTAAATTCACCCCCCCCCTTTTTTTTTTTTTTTTTTTTTGCTTTTCTCTTTTTTCAGTATTGATTCGAAAGGACGAGGTTAAATATACGGATTGGATACCCAAAAAACAGATCGCATAGACAACTAAAAACCACTCCATAACTTCCTTTCGCATTAAAGTTTAAGATCAGTGTTGAATTTTCAGACACTTTTGTCCGGGGAGGATTTCTGTGGCTTCGGGGGAGGAGGGGAGAAATGATCGTCCACCACTGACCATCCCCTGAAATCAACATTGACTATCATTCTTTCTGCGGTCAATCTTTTTTTTTTTTTTTTTCTGGGCACTTGTTTGTGGTTATGCGGCGTTTTTCATCTTTTATGACTTTACAAGTAAAGTGCTGTAAGGGGAAAAGGCTTATCCTATCTCTTGACATATTGTTAATTCCCCGTATCCTTTTGTAAATAAACGTCAGAATGATTCAGAACAAAATATTTCCTGGAAAAGAGCAGAAGGATGGCAAATCATAATGTTGTTTACGCGCAGCTACTGAAAGAAGAGATGAACTAATAAATCAGTCCTGGATTTAGTGTCCATTGCTTGCAGCGACATCTATCTTTGCCATTTTGAACTAAAATCAGGAATTGAAGTAAAAAAAAAAACTCTTGACAATTTAAATATCATTACTTGTGAAAAATATCTTCAACACCTGTTTTTGTTTGCAAGTTATTGAATTTTAAAATCCACCAGTCTATTTTAGGATATCATATAATGTCAAAGAATTTCTGATAGTAAATCGCACCTTTTTTTTGGGGGGGGGGGGGGGATTTAACAAACGGATCTTACAGATATTTGTGAAAAATAGAGAAATGTTTAATTTATAGTGATTATAAACGGAGATCTAGAAATTTGTGGTCATATATTATAAGTAAAAAATATAAATTACTATTATTTTTCTGAATACTGTTTGACTGCTTGCCCAACTCGCGATTTATTAGTCAACTCTAATGGAAGATGGTTTGGTTTGGTTTATTTTTGTCGTCCGATTATCTACGCTAGGGATATAGGACCAGGGGGGGGGGTGCCCTTCGTGGGGGGTCTTTCTATGGGAACCTAACCCGTATTCACGCAAGGTTCGAAGAAAACCACGAAAACTCCGAACGGTTAGGCCGACAGCCGCGATTGGGTTCGAACACAGCACCTGCCGTCTACCAGTTGAGAGGTCTGAGCCTCTCGGCCACTGGTGGGGCCCTCTAATGGAAGAAGTTTATATATATATATATATATAGAGAGAGAGAGAGAGAGAGAGAAATATCGTAAAAATTCAGAAAAATAATGGCGATAGTGAATTTTTTTTTTTATTTGCTACCTAAAAGCAACTGACTGATGAGGCATACTTTTCATAAACTGTCTTTTTTAAAAAAATCATTATTGATGCTTTAGTTCTTTTTGGAAGCCCACCAGAATGAGATAATTCCGAGAGAGGGGAAAAAAAAAAGGCATATCAAAAATTGAAACATTTGTCTATTGTTGACATTTATTAAATACTAACTCCTTTATCGAAAGTCTGTTAATAAAAAATGATAATTTGTAGTCAATTAATCCTTTGGGGCACATTGTGCCCGGTCTGGGATACCTAATTTTTATTCCAAATGGCACCAATAATATTTTAGTAAAATTTTGCTTTAAAATAAAATCTTAAATTAAGGATTACAAAATAGCTAAAAAAATTCGTTTGAGAATTCCGGTGTCAGTAGATAATTTCTCATTTTATTAACAGATTGCTAAGGGGTTAAGCAATGAATAATTTTTTTAGCTAAAAACAAAACAAAACAAAAAAAAAAGCAATTTGAAAAGTAGCTTCTTTTTTGAGGTCAAAAATATTCTTTATAATCCTCAAGTTAAAAAAAAACCGACAAATACATTTTTAAATATGTATAATAACTGAAAGTATCCGGGGATCAATGGCCATATACATATACGAGATGAGTGATCAATTTTTAATTCCCTAGATTTATTATTTACTTCTAGAAAATTCTCAGACACAACTTTACCAGAAAAGATAAAAATATCAAAGAAAAATGAGCAGCCAAAACGAAATGGGAATACTAACGAAACAATTATGTGAGCGTATTTTGCATACAAATTTCACTGGTACGCTCCAGTGCTTTAAAATGATAGTAGTCTTGCTCCGAAATGGATCATAATCCGATGAAAATACGATTAAAAAAGTAATAGAAAAATAAAAAAAAGAAATAAGGTAACCGAACCTCACTATAATAGCGAAGCATCTTTTGTCGTTCTTGCAGAACTAAAAACCAGCTCTTAGCTGAAAGTGCAAGCAATTACCTACAAGATAGTTTCCGCTGGGGGATAAAGAATTATTAGGAATTTTCTGTTTGATTATGGAAACTGATCGTGCAGAAGTAATTCGATTTCGAATTAGAGAACTCTTGGCAGGCGAGTGAATTCGGATCTTTCCAATTCAGCCTCTAGTGATATACATACCTGAATGGCATCTTCCTGTATTGAAGTAAATATCAACTCGTTCGGATTGGCATAATGTTATATGAAATGCTTACCACTGTATTTTGAAATAACTATGACCACCGGAAAGCGTCTCTCCCTTTGTGGGGTAGGGAGGGGGCAACTTCTAAGAAGCAATTAAAAAAAAAAAAAAAATATATATATATCCAAAGACAAGCAAAATTTGCATTTATATATAAAATCCTACAAAGAAATTTATTGGAGTCAGTTCTAATCCCTGTCTTAAACATCCAAGAACAGAATTACAGAATTAATTTTGGAGATTTTTTAACTATAAACTCTGTCGTCTAGGGAGTTTTAATACCTCCACATTATGGAAAATAAACATGATTAACAGCAGAGAAGAATATTGAGTTAGTATTAATCAATAAAAAAAGAGAAAAGAATAAATAACCAGATTAAAACATAAAACAGACTTCGGACAAAAATGAATCTTAATCCGATAAAAATATGATTAAAATAGTAGCAGAAAATAAAAATAAATAAAGTATTATAAGTTGTAAGTTATTCTAACAGATAAGTTTTCCATACAGTGTAATATTGAAGATATACACTCAACATATACTATTCAGATATAATTTGATTATTCTGTTATTGAGACTATTTTTTAAAAGGTATTGGTACATTATCAAATTATAATGTAAATATGCGCATTTGTACTTATATTTTATTTCAAGATTATTAAATAACGTCCGGAAAAAAAAAAAAAAACAGATTTTTTTACAGTAATATAGTTAAATTTTCAGTTAATCAATTAATAGGCTTTTAATTTTGGTAAGTGTAGTTGATAAGTCTTTTTTATCAAATTGAGTGGGGAGGTAGTAAAAGCAAATTTCTAAAACAGAAAAAAAAGCAATTAGAAAAACATTTCGTTCCAAAAAAATAAACAGTTTCAAATTTCTTTTTATGTAAAAATAAAAAAATACGTAAGATGCATTCAGAAAGTAATCTACTGAAATCTGTTCAGCCAAAATGAAATAACCAGACTAATGGTGACTATCGAAAAATAATGTACAATTATAATTCTTTGGCTAGTCAACGATTATATTCGGAAAAAAGACTTCGAAAATGAATAAAATATTATTCAAACGAAAATCCTAGATTTTTATTGATTGTGTTAAGTTTCAAACAAGTAAAACAAGCTTAAGGATGAAATTTTCACACATTATGAAACATTTTATTTCGTGCAAATAAGATTAACAAAGAATGATGCGGTTTTAACTCTACAACAGCAGATTCTCAAGAAAAGGCGTTTTTGACTTGCCAATACATGTTCCAGGTGAGTTATTTTTCCCATTCTGTAAACAAGCCTAATTTAATAAAGTTTGAAAATAAAAAAAGAAATTCCCATAAAGAAAAAAAGTATCCCACAAATTTATGTATTTGTCGGAATCAATTATACTAATGCAATGGAAGTGTATATCTTGTCAAATTTAACCCTTTCGGGTCTGGTGTACTATTAATAGTACATATATTTTAATGGAGTATTATTTTGTTTTAAGAAATATTTTTGCTATTATTTAAAAATAATAATGTTCGTATTATGTATATGCATTTACTACACGACTTTATGTTTAGGTATTTAATAATAATAAAAATAATAATTATTTCTCTTCGTGCCTTATGCGATTCTTTTATTTTAAACACATATTTCACTCTTTAAATTTAAAATTAAAGTTATTTTCCTGAAAGAATCATCTGTAATAAAGCACAAAAAGTATTAGAAATTTATAATATAAGTTAAATCATGTTGTAATACCATATTTTCTAAACGTCTCCAAAAGTTCGTCCTTAGTCTATTGTCATATTAATATGAATTGAATAGTAAACAAAACAATAACATTCGTTATCGTTCAGGCAGTGAAATATTAGTTAAATACTAATTAATCTATTTGTATAGCTTGTGTTAATGTTATTAACGTAAAAGTAATTTTTTCTAAAAACTGGAAAAAAAAAATTCAGACCCAAAAGGGTTAAAAGTATTTAATCAATTTCGAATGCTTCCAAGAAAGAAAATGGATGTGTCGAGGCTTGCGCGCGAGGGAAGGGACAAGGGGGACAATTATATAGGTCCTAAGATGATAAAGGGCCACTGGAGGGGCAGTTTTGAATTAAGTCTAGAGTGCAAAAACCTGAAGCTTTTACTTTGCTCTACCGCATTAAATCTAGCCTTTACTGACCGGGGGAGGGTTGTGGAGAATTTAGATAACAGATTAAGCATTACTATTATGTAACAAATAGTGTAGAAAAATTTTAAAGCTTAAGAATTTTCAAGATTTTAATTAAGCAGATGATAACCAAAAAGAGAGAGGCAGCTGAAATGTTTTCTTGGAATGTGTCATTTAGATGACTCATTATTAATTCATTGTTACTAAATAATAACAAATAGAGAATATTAAAAATACAGTTTTAAAGATTTTAAATCTTTGTATGCTGCGAGGAATACACCCCCCCCCAAAAAAAAAAAAAAAATTGCGATGAGAGAGAGAGAGAGAGAGAGAGAGAGAGAGAGAGAGAGAGAGAGAGAGAGAGAGAGAGAGAGAGAGGGTGGGGGGGGGGGAATTTCGATAAAGAAAATAAACTTTTTTTATCGAATTTTTTTTTACCCTTGTATGTTAGATATCAGAGGCAGAATTTACATTAATAAAATGAAAACAGGATATCAAACATATTTCCTTCATAACTGATTTAACCTGAACAGAAAATTTTAGGAATAATAAAATCCGTAAAGCAGAAGATCTAATTCATCAGTGAAGATTTAAAAACATCTATTTCAATATTTAAACATAGTCATTAAAAGTGATAAAGAACATCCATTTTTTTTCTTTTCTGTTTATTAAGTAACAATCCGGACAACAGAAACATTTTAAGAACCAATAACAGAAAGCAAACCTGCACCCCGAACTTGTAAAATATCTTCGGAATCCCAAAGACTAGAATTAGTGAGCGGAAAAAGCATTCAAAAAGCTTAGAATATCCAAAAAGAATCTGCACAAACACATTATAAACATGCTATGAAATCGGTCACAGCCCATTAAGCTTAAGTAGCAGGCAATTTCTATAGCAGCGATACCATCATTATAAGTGTCGACAGTTCGACGACCCGTAATAGATTGGGGGTCGAATGCCGATCCAGCTTATTTTGCAAATACCGGAAAAAAAATATCAAAATTCAGTAACAAAATAAAACAATTCAAATTAAAAGATAAACAGAAGTCTTTCCATGAATGAGAATTACATTTAAATTAGCTTTGACAAATCTTCAACATTTACTTTCGACCAGTTTCGCATTTTATTCCTGATAAAAATGAAGTTAAAATAAATACATAGGTCGTGGTGTATTATATTATTACATTGTTATAATTGTTTGTTAAAAAAAAAAAAAAAAAAAAAAACTAGATTAACATTAATTGGTTCTAATTCATACATATTTGAACAATTAATAGCGGCATTAAAAAAAAGTTTAAAATAACAAAAATAAAAAAAAATGTGGAAGCAAACGTGATTTTTTCCTTTAAAAAATAAAAAATAACGTGTAACCGCTCTATTGAAAAATCAAGACTAGCCTAACTTATTATTTTTTTTTTTTTTACTAGAAATAACAAAATTTGTACAATTTATCATAATCCTTTATTTTTCCTGAAAATAATTCGTGAATTAGGATGGATAAGAATTCAACTGAAAAAAGTTGAGTAGAAAAGCATACATTTATACACCCACATTTGAAATATCGAAATATAAATAAATAAATAAAGGGTGAAAAAAATCTTAAGAAGAGTTCATAACTTTAAACTAACCATTATTCAGCCTATTTTCATTGGATACCGCCATATATTCTTTTGACAAATGCATAAATCAAATCCCTATGCATGTATGAGAAGAAGATGTTTACTTTTAGATGTACGAAAGTGATGTTCAGTGACTCCCGACTTTTTGTTCCTGGGTAACCTAGGGTTACAGAAAAAATCTTGCTGCCCCATACAATCTTAATCTTCACTTCACGATTTTAAGGAAATCTATATATAGGTGTATTGATGAAAAAAATAGAAAAATAATTTTTCAGTTAAAATTTGATATTTTATGGCGTTTTCCCTATATACACAATTAAAGTTTTTATTTTAGTATACTTCGCAATTAAATTGGCTTAAATTAATTTCATCTGCTTAACACTCTGTAACTTTCTTCACATTAATGCTTTAAAGTATTCAGTAAAAATAATAAAAGTAAATTGTGCCTTGGTATCTTGATCGATTTTTTGTTGTTTTGCTTCCGGGGAACAAATTCTAATTTTATTGCCAAATGCAGCCATCTGACATGGACAAAATACAGTCAACTCTCGTTAATTCGAAATCGGATAATTCGAACTAAACGTGAAGTCCTGAAATTTTCAATGGCAGAATAACGTTAAACTTTTTCATTAATTCGAACTCATTTTCTCTTGACATCGTTTAATTCGAACTAACGAGAAATCAACTTAGATTTTTCATTCTTCCTGTCTTTCTCACGGATTTTAGATCATTTGAATAACTTTTTTTCTTTGATTTTTGTGAAAATTGTTCCGAACGAGTATACATATAATCCCATCCATTTGATATCCAATTTCTAAGTGCCCTTGTCTGATCATCAGTGATGCTTCAAATTTTTCTTCCATTGTGCTTGTTTCTAATCTTTTAATTAGTTTATGTATTTATACATTCTAATTTAATATTAAATCATATTCTGATGATAACAGACATAATAAATTTAAAAAACACATTAATTCCTTAGTAATAGTACCATATAAAGCATGTTCTCATTTCATACCTTCCGTAATTCGAACTTCGGATAATTCGAACATTTCTTGTGATCCCGACGAGTTCGAATTAACGAGAGCCGACTGTAACTGTCATTCCATTCTTTGGACTGTTCTTGATATCAGTTGCAGAGATCCTAATTGGCCAAATTCACGGCACATGAGAATTATAGTGGTTTTAGATATGTGCCAGATGTGGCACACGGTGCAATAAAAGATTAAAAACTAAAAAATATATGCATAATTCTTTTAATTAAATTTTTATTGGCTGATCTAGAAAGGCTGAGGTTTTCCGACTGAATTTTTAGTGGTCCGATGTACTGAAGCAAATTATTAAACAGAAGTAACATTTAATGTTGTTCTCAACTGCTCAGCTCAACAAGCGCAGAACGTTTTGACACGCTTACAAATTCATTTTTTAACAGAAAGATATAAAACTGAAAGGCCTGACTATGGAAGCGATTTCGAATCGAACTTAGTTTTCCATTTTTTGATCAACAAATTATCTATCGAGTTCTGAGCTACTTCGATCACGTGATCACCCGTTTTTCTCCTGCTTTTCGACCGGTTTTTCTGCTTTCGTCGGGAAAAGTGCTCAAAAATGGCAAATTTGAAGGCTTGTTATAAAAGATCTATTGTATTTTTTTAAAAACAGAAAAATGAGTGCAATTAAACAGTTTCTGAATAACAACCCCTGCAATTTTCATGCATTTCCGAACAAAAATAAATTAAAGCATGTGTCACAAAGTGGTCCTTTTTGATTTAAGAACACCCTTAAATAAGGAACATCTAGAATCAGGGTTTCATAGAAAATTCGGGCCAAGGGCCCCCAAACACTAGAAAGCCTTTTCCCCTAAATTATACACACTTTAAAAATTTTCTTTACCTGCTTCTGTGATCATCCAGAGATATCTTTTGTTCGAATATATTACAATTACTTTTTATCCCGATAAAACTCGTACGTACCTTAATTTGTTACTATGATTTGTTTATCACGTTTTTACTCGGCCTGAAGCTTAAAAAGAAAAAAAAAATCTTTATATAATGTAACGAATGATACATAATTAAATTATGCATAATATTTGATTGGCAGTTTCCCAAATTTTGCGATATGAAATGCAAATGATGAAATACAATGACGTTATTGCAAAAAAAGTTATGTTTTCTTGCGATTAAAGGAAAAAGAAAAGGGTAAGGGAGGCAGTTAAATTAAAGAAATTGTATCGAGTAAGCTTAATGTGCAATATAACTATTTCTTTCTAATTTAAAGTTCATCCGAATTCACTGTACAGCCATAATTTCTTACTTTAACTATTTTTCATTTCATTTCAATACTTTATTTTTTTATGCATTTCTTCCCGAGATATATTAAGCATACAACTAAACTCAACTCTTCCGTGATCATCTTTTGGAAGGCATGTAATCTCCCATAATTTCAACATAAATCTCGTCTTAATATCTGCGTCCGAGCGATGTTTATAGTATAATTTTTCTGATGGTTCTCTACAAAAATTTATTCGGCATTTTAATCACAGTGCAATATTTTACGAGCCAATAAACCTAAGTATCATTAAAGGGGTTTTTCGTTCCGGCGATTTACCCGGCAAAGTGCACGGTCAAAAAAGACTAAGGTAACCGTAAGCAATTATGTAAGAGACAGATTCTTGGAAAGAAGCATAAGCTCTGATCCATTGTTGTCACGTTTTGAAGCTGCGATGTCGGTGCTACTTCATCCGTGTAGCTTTGGGTGGGTGGTTCGCGTACCCAAAGTCCTTTTTCTCTGCATTCGAGAAAAGTAAAGTAGCTTTTATGGGATGTAGGACGACGGTTTAACAATAGATTTTTGGTTATCTTATTTTGATGAAGTTATTGACGACGGAAATACCTTTCGTGTTTGAATATCTGGAAGGGTAATATCCTTATGTGTTTTAAGAATAAAGAATTTAGATTACTTTTTTATTCTGGATGTTTTTATAGTTTTCCTTTCTAGTATTCTTGGAAGCAGTGGGTTAAATGAGCGATTTTTTTCCCTTCCGATTGTGTGTGCTTTAGTATTGTTTTATTGAAATTTTAGTATTTAGGAGTAATTTTTTTTTCTATACTGTTATTTAGCAGAGATAGTAACCCATTACATCTGAGAGACTTTTGACTTTTGCAATGTGACGTCAGCCAGGGCGTGAATAGGCAAAACTTTTGGTACTTGGGCAAATAAAGATTTCGGAAAATTTCTCTGTGATTAGAAAAAAGTACCAGCCCATGCATTTTTTTTTTTCTTTTTCATCGATAAACTTTAAAATCTAAACTGTTAACTAATTTTAAAAAACATTTCATTGAGTTATAATTTGATAAATAACAAATTCTTAATAATGAAAACATTATTTTTTTAAGTAACACATACGTAGAATATAAAGTTGCTATTCAGAATTACGAATAAGCCAGTTAAATTTGCAGTTTTATACGAAATGCAATTTTGATAATTATACTTAAATAATTAAATTTAACCTGCAATAATAATTATTAAAATATCTTTCCCTTAATATTTAATGTTATGAGTGTGTATAGGGTCGCGCATAGTATGTATGAACTTAAGCATGTATAAATACATGTATGTATGTTGGAATACTTAAAATGAGTGAAGATAGGTTTGACGATGAATTGAAGCATGTCCACTTCAGGGAATGTGATATTTCAGAGATCTCAAGTTAAGCACGAAAATCTTCAAAAGCTTCGAAAACGAAAAATAATTTGTCAGAGTTAATGAAAATTTAGACATTAGCATTAAATAAACTTTTGAAGTACGGGAATTAGTAAGTAATTATCAATTTTTGCCAGAGCCTTATTCTTACAGGGATAGTTGCAATGATACGTATGTGATAAATCTCTTCTGACAAGATGTGTGCCTGAAGATCATTAACAGGGGGAATTACAAGGGATTATATAGCAGTTGCATACAGTCAACGTTCAGTTCTGAATTTCAGTGAGGCGCGTGTTTTAAAAGACCCACGTGTAGAAAGCTATATCTTTTATTGTTACTTCATTTCTTTTAATTAGGCGCGTGTTTTAAAAGACCCACGTGTAGAAAGCTATATCTTTTATTGTTACTTTATTTCTTTTAATTATCATTAAATTTAGATCTAATCTTAAATTGTAGATAATCTCTAAATTCATAAAGATTGTATGTTTGTAAAATTATTAACTAATGAAAAATAAATCTTGTGCATAATTAGCCCAAATAGAAAAAATCTATACAGGAAAAACAATCAGTACTTTAAAAATAAAATATTTTAAAAAT
This sequence comes from Maratus speculifer, assembly GCA_964019185.1. Taxonomy (NCBI): domain Eukaryota; kingdom Metazoa; phylum Arthropoda; class Arachnida; order Araneae; family Salticidae; genus Maratus; species Maratus speculifer. The sequence goes on along the minus strand of OZ025289.1, from coordinate 420,171,988 downwards.
AAATGATTGAATCCATTTTTAACACTTTCTAACAAAGTTGTAAGGTGTTTATGCATTCGATTTATACATTACGGTCTTTGGAGAAAAATCGTTTGCAGAGTATTTTGATGACATAACGCTATTGCAAATGTATTGAAACTGATATAAATAACTGAATTTCACTACGATTAAATTCGAAAATCGTTACAATAATGTATAAGATTAATACCTGTTGGAAATGAGTTTTCAACTTCGGCATGCGTTTTTAAATTTAACTGTTTTTTATGTACGTTTGTAGTTATATAAATAAGTAGCGTCTATTGATGTCGTCAGATCTGTCTGTCTGTCTGTTTGTCCATCTGTCAGCCCGCATATAACAGCATAAAAACTACCAAGCGAATTGTTTGAAATTTTAATTATAGATTTGTTTCAGAATTTTGATGAGTCATTTCAAATTTATTAAATACGGATATATAGTTCAAATACAGGACAGTCAAAAGTATTCTGTTACATTACGCCTGTAGGATAAAATAATTTCAAATGTTTTTTTAAGAATGTTACACCCGTCGAAACATATTTAAATCGATATGCATACTTATTTTCAGTTTTTATTATTTCTGTAATTATATTAACTGTAACTTTATTAATCAAAACATAAAAAGTATAGTGTTTTAACTAGAGAATTAATTGTTTAATAACTGCTAGTTTAAATTGCATTAATATTAATATTAAATGCAATTATTAATAATTTTAATAAATATTAATTTCTGCTGTATTTCATATAGGTATTATAATAATTATTACAAAATAAAAATAATAGTATTACTTACTTATAAAATAACTAGTTTGCTGGTTTTATACCTTTTATTATTGAGAATAGTTTTATTAATTAAAGAATAAGAACATAAATTATAGTATTGTAACTCAAAAGCAGATTTTTTTCCCTTTTTTTGAAAACTTAGAATTTTTGATAGTTATAATTCAATTTTAATTACTACTACTTGTCATCTTTCTGTTATAGTTGATTTGAAGTCTTCACATTTCATGCATTGAACATGTGTAAACTGAATAAATAGTATAGATCGACCGAACGTTCGTTTTTGACTCAAAAACCACAATTTAGCCGAAAATGAATTTCCGGCAAAAATACATTCCGCCGCTCCGAAATTCGACCTAAATTGTCTGTATTCCAAAAGTTTCGTGTCTTGTTTCGGAAATTTTCATCATTACTCATTAATTTTAGCTCTATTAGTTCAAATGAGGCACTCTTTATTGATTGCTATAAAATGTGCAGTTTATAATTAACAGTCATGCCTGACTGAAGATGCGAGTGCAATTCTTAAAGCAAGCAGTGCATATTGGACTAATCTTTGAGGACATTTTCCAGGTACTTATTCAAAGTTCCAAGCTTAATATTAAAGAAAATGTTTAATTTGAAACCGCGGAAATGTTTCGAATACATTTTTAGAAAGTTCTCGTATATCAGATAATCATTATAAAAGATAAATCGAGATATGTACAGCTTAAATATTTTTTAATTAGATTAAATTCATGTAATTAAAATTTTGTTCCGTGTTGGTGACGAATTAATTACAATTTGATATGAAACTAAAAAGTTTTGGCTAGAGATTAATAATTATGTATACTTAATAAAAACGTATAATTAATTAAGTATTACGAATATTTATGGAAGTATAAACTACTTAACAAATTTTGGGAGGCATTTTAGTTTTCAGCCAAAAATAAAAAGATAACCGAAATTCAGTTTCAGTTTCGTTTTCGGTCTTAAAAATCTGTTTCGGTCGATCCTTAATAAATATCCACATAGATTATGGCGATTGTCTGCCGAATTAAATTTAAAAAGATAAGTTCCTCCTGGCAACCTTACCTCATTCGCCCTCCCCCCCCCCCCCCACCTTCAAATGTAACAGCTCATGTTATTTTTAATTTTTTGGAGACTATCTTCTTTTGAAAAAATTTTGCATGTGTCCCTTTGTATGCTTAAAATTGACTAGCTTTAAGGGCGTATTCGAAAAAACTCTTTTCCACCTTCAACAGCTCAAAATTTTCTCATACAATTTCAGACACATTTTTAAAAGTAGAAACATGAAACTTGAGAGGGGATTTTTGAAGAAACGTACAAGGTGCCGTGTGATATCTTTTTACGCTCAATTCACTAGAATTTGATTTATAAACAATTACCCTCTCAGTATGACCCTTTTTTCGTTCACAGATCTCCCGCTTCGAAAAACTCTGTTCAAAATGCCGTTTTTGATTGCTTTTTTTTTGCAATATTTTCTGAATTTATCAAAGAATCGATTATCACGGCAACTTGCATACTTTCTAAATAAGACAATTTGCCAGCGTGATGCATATGAGAGCAAAAATGAATTGAAAAATAAATCGGAAAGTAAGTACTTTGAATCGAAATACACCCTTAAGTGCATTTATAACTGCCACAAAATATTGTTTAAGGATAGAAGTTTTTTCAGAACCTTGTGGCAGAAACACGGCTACATTGACGCAGAAACGGAATGGCACCTTGCCGGAAATTTTCAGCTTCGAATCGCTAAACATACCTGATAGAAATACTAATTTTTAGAACTGTTATTTTTATTTTAAATAAAACGGGTTAAACTTATTGTCTAATGTCACTTCCGATGCAATGTTAAAATCTTCATGTCTTTCGCAAAAATTTTTTTCGATTAACACCAATTTTTTTTATAAAATATTTTTAATATTTTGACAGCTCATGCAAGAAATGCTATAGAAAACTTTAAGAAATACCAGAAAATTTATTCTCAAAATATATTGGTACGAATAGAATATAAATATAGAATCATATTTAAAAACCTAGCTTCGGATGAGGATTAAAGTTAGTAAAGCATGTTAGAGAAGAAGTTTCTAGAAGACTAAAGTCTTTATGCGACTAAACAACTCCCTATTTAGTTATGTACAAAACATAAGAGACCTTTTTTTTTTTTTTTTTTTTTTTTTTTTTTTTTTTTTTTTGTAAAATTAGCTTTAAATTCACTAGGTTAAAAAAGATAAATTTATTGCTTTTATTATTATAAAGAAAAAGAATGGCCTTGTCCTCAACTTCTAGTAAGAGAAAAAAATAGATATGTATGTACATATATTAGTTTATATTTTAATTATTAATAATAATTAAGCTTATGTTTACAATACCTCCCCCCCCCTCACAAAAAAATCATTTAATTATAGTTTTCAATCCATAGTGCAATACTGGCAAATTGCAACAATTCAATCTCGCACTCGGCAACAAATTATTAAAGATACAGTACTTTTTAAAAAATGTGAATTTTTTAGAAATAGTAGAGCTTGTGTGCGTCGGGCCAAAACGGGCCGGACCTGGAAATTCCGGCCCATGCTGACGTCTAATATAAATTTGCGCTCATTTCTACTGTTTAAAAGTATTACTTTGCAGAAATTTTTTTGCTGTTAGTTTGACTTGTCGCAGAAAGCTTTGATAAATTTTAGGGCTGCACCGAGTAGCACTTTAGCCGAGTAGCCGAGTAGTTGTGTATAAGAAAGAACTATCAATGCGCATGAAATGAGCTTTAAGAGTAACATGTCTGTGTAAATATAATAAACATACTTCTTTAAAACATACAATCATATATTTTTTAATTAACTTTTAAATAATTTGGAATTAACTAATTTGAAATTTAATTATACATCCTTTAAAGGTAACATTTAAAATTTCAAACAGTTTAAAACAATAGCATTGTTTTTAAAAAAATGGAAAATAAAAGTGATACATAAAAATTAAATTCAACCAATGCAAATTGACTGATTCTTTAATTTACAAATTCATTTTGATACTGGAAATCTGTATCAAGAATGATTATTGGTTGCTGTAATTTTGAATAATTCAAAGAACTGATGTTAAAAGTAATGATGTAAGCTTGCATTATTCACAATATGCAACTTAGAATAAAATCAGGCTTATTGCCTAACAGGCTATTTTAGACATGTTAGCTATAGCTATAAACATTGTAGGAGGATTTTGACCATTCCATATAGTTGCATGCTCAAATTTTGAAAAGTTTCAGATTCCTTGCCTGGATCCAAAAAGATTAATTATTAGAGTAATTATCTGTAATAAACCATAAGATGGAGCTCAAAATATAATATATTTAAAATGCTGTATTAATTAAAACAGCATTTTTGCCTTTATGCTGCTAAAAGTAAGATAAATTTAATCACAGTTTAGTAGCAATTACTGTGAAAGTGTAATGAAATTGTTATTTTCATTCAGAGTTATCTTAACATTGATGAGCTCAAATGATAGATTCCCATATTAGGAGTTAAACTACCAATTAAAACATTCCTACATTATTTGGAAAAAGAAAGTTTCGGTCATTTTAATTGTGATACAATGAAGGCGGATTAAAAGTAAACTGGAGGGAAGAATTTGCAGTATTTATTTTGAAGCACCAAAATATTTTATTTCTTCTTGCGAATTAGTTTCAGTAGCCATAGCATACCATCATCAGTGCAAAATACGATGATGATGGCATGCTATGGCAACCAAAACTAGCTTACAAGAAGAAATTAATTATTTTAGTGCTTTAAACTTTAATATATTCATTTGTAATATATTGTGCCAAATAATTTCTCATTGTAATGATAATAAATGCGTAGAAATTAAATCCTTACAACTACTCGGTAATGTATTCGGTACTCGGCCCAAATTTTGGCCGAATACCGAGTACTCGGCAGATTGGCCGAGTACGCCGAATACCGAGTAAATACCGAGTACTCGGTACGGCCCTAATAAATTTTACCATTAGGGATCAGAAATAATCGAGAATTTTGCTACATTTTATAGAAAAGTTTCTGAAGCTTGAGATTCTAATATCTCTAAAAATGAAATAATTTCTAACAATTAATGTATATTTTTTCGGCAGTATACCTAATTTAAGCTGCTTCAGACAAACTAAGACTATTACCGAAAAAATAAGTGAAGACAAAATATTGGAAAATGTAGGGAAACTGCTTATAGAAATATTTATTATACTTAGAGACGTATATACAAAAAGGATGATGCGGGCGGACCTCCTGCATCAAGTTGCTAATTGAAGCAAGCTTTATCAACGCGATTTTTACATTTACATATGCGAAACTTAGATTAAAAAAAACCATAACTTTATAATAATAATAATTAAAAAAAATCAGATTTTTTTTTAATTTGATTTTTTTAATTCCCAGGTATTTTAAGTTTCCAAAGCAATCAAACCTTTTAATTGCTAACATAATTCATGTTTTTACACTTTAATTAATAAAAATTAATTATTAGTTAGTAATTACATAAATTAAATAACTGCAAATTAGTAATTTCATTAGTTTATAGAATACAATAAAGTTATTCACATTAATATTTTACAGCAATTATGCAAAACGATATTAAATATAAGTGATATTTACATTTTCAAAATGATTAGTAACTGCATTTAATATTAAACTGTTACCAATCTCTAATTAGGTATATAATGCCTATTTTTTGTGTTTTAATTACTAAAACGATAATTTAGCATTTTACTATTGACTTTAAAAGGAAAAGAGGCAAGATATGAGTTCCAAAAATGGGAACTATTTCATACTAATGTGTTTAGAAGCAGTGAAAAAAAGTACACAATTCTTAAATATGATAAGTGTAAAATCCTTAACTTTCAATACTTCCACAAAATAAAAACTAAAAAATAGAATTAAATAACATGCTTTAATAATATACTGTTTTTTCTCATGAGTTGAAATTCTATCACTTTTGTAAAGTCTTGAGTACATATATTTAAAAATACTGCGGTATGGAGAGATTTTATACAAAAGATTTCTTCTAACAACTACCAGTAAATTTCACTATTTTTTTTAAATTGGGGGGGGGGGGGGAGGGGCCATTTTATCAATTTAAAAAAGGGCAAGGTATGGTACACTTAAAAAATAGCCGAAAGGAAACAGAAATTAATAACAGAATTAATAAAAACTGCAAAAGTCTGCTATTTAAAAAAAAAGTAATTTCATTAATATCACAAACAACATAACTAACAAATAATTTTGGCAGTTCGTTTTCCGTTTGTACTAACAGAAATTAGTATTAATCGCGTAAATCTTAGCTTACACAATATTCGTGTATGCTACCAAAAAGAAAAAGTATGAAAATGAGCTACAACGATTAATACACATATACAGTATAAATATATGAATAGCCAGTTACATCTGAAATCCTCAAAATATTAATTAGCAACATTATTACCTCTTAGTGAACATATCTTGCTGTGCTTAAATAGTTGTATTTATTATATTAATTAAACCGTGTTTAACATTTTTTTACCAATTAGTTCTTTTTCTCATATACATTCTTTGACAACAGCTGTAGAGCAGATGTTATTATTCAATTCTTCTTCAGCACCAATATTTGCTAGAAGTTTATTACTGCAAAAGTAGAATTTGAAAATAAGATTCTTCTACTTTATTCTCTTATTTTGCAGAAATTTATTATACTTGCCTTGTTTATTTTACATAAAGAATAAATATTTAATTACTTAAAGGAAATTATGGCATCGCAAATAACTTTTAATTTTTAAATGATATATTTTTTATGCCTTTACAAACTTACTATACTGAATATTTTATATGACTCAGAAATTAAGCCTAGAAGCAATTATTTAAAGCTGTTTTGTGTGTGTATTCATAAGCCAAAATATCTATAAAAACTTTCCAAATTATATTAATCTTAGATTTTAATACACTTTAATACTGTCATTCTAAACATTAAAATAACTTTTGATTTAAATCAATGACTTAAGAAAAAATCAGTTGCTTAAAATCAGGATTTAATCAGTGACATCCTATGCGCAATTATTTACAAAGAAAATTAACAAGATTTTTTGCAGCAGGCGCCAAATAGTGTTGCTGCGGCGCTGCTTAGATAGACGATTCCAGTATTATTATTACTATTACTATTATTATTATTATTACTATTTGTAATCAATTAAATAAAAAATGTTTTGCCTTAGAATTGATCCTATTTAATATTAAAACAGATATATCGATAAATAAGAAATCTATCTGTACAGGGTATGTAAAATGATTAAATACATTCTGAAATACACTGTTTTGTTGCCTTAGAACATAAAAGAAAGAACAAACTCATCGACCATATGAGTTTTTTTATGCAATTTTTTTTGTGACCATAAAAACATTTAATTCAAAATTTACACAAAACAAAATTTATAGATAAAGCTATGTACAAAATTCGCTTTTTTAAAAATATTACAATTAAATCTTTTAATATTACAACTAGCTGCACCCGTCGAAATTTGACGGAAAAGAATATATATTAGATATGATATACAGTTGAGTCTCTATTGTTCAGTGAAAAAATTCGTTATATAAAAAAATTCGTTGAATAGAAAACGGTAAAAAAATTTCATTTAATGTTTAAATTTTGAAACCGTGTTGTTTTTGGGGTGTTTAAGGGGGCTCAGGGGTTGAAAACTTTTCAAAAAATCGGTTTTTTTTATGATCTAATTTGATTATTCATTTAATTCTTAACTCAATGCAAAAAACCGCATAAAAATGTTTGCATTTTTAACGGAGTTATAAGCATTTATGTATCAACACTTTCACAGCCGCATCCATATAATTTCAACTTTAAGTCGCGTTTTCTCAAAACTTGATTTTTGATGGCTAACACCAAGATTTAAAAAAAAAAAAACTATTTGATGGAATGGCTTAATTTTTTTTTTAAGCTATTGCATAGCTTTTATCACGGGCTTTGAGCGCGGCGACCGAATCCAAAAATTCCGTAAAGAGGAAAATCTTAACACATCCGTAACGAAAAAAACCTAACGCTCGGCTAACTGTGTTTCAGTTCGGCAGACTTCGGCATGGTATTCTTCGGTAGACTTCGGCACACATTGACGCGGTATTTTTCAGATATTTAGGGGATATCAAGTCTCAAACTTATATTTCTTATTTCAGTTACTATAAATGTATAGTTTCAATAATAAAAATTCCTGATAGAATGTGTATAGAAAAGAATCGTCTTAAGATAAAACAAGGTAGGATAATGTAGCTTTTGGTGATTGGAGACCCGCCCAATGGAGAGGATCGAAAAATTTAAAATGCTTATAACTTGCGATCTAATTTTGGTAGTGCGACAAAATTTTGTTTGGTAATTTATTATGAGACAGTGTTACTTTTGGTGACAGGTGAACCCCCACGTTGAGGGTCGAAAAATTTAAAATGCTTCTAACTCGAGATCTAATTTTCGTAGCGCGGCCATATTTTGTTTGGTGATTTATGATGAAACAGTGTTAATTTTTGGTGACAGGAGACCCCCCCCCCCCCACGGTGAGGGTCGAAAAAATTAAAATGCTTATAACTCGCGATCTAATTTTCGTATCGCGGCCAAATTTTGTTTGGTAATTTATTATGAGAGAGTGTTAATTTTTGGTGACAGGAGACCCCCCACGGTGAGGGTCGAAAAATTTAAAATGCTTATAACTCACGATCAATTTTCGTAGCGCGGCCAAATTTTTTTGGTAATTTATTATGAGACAGTGTTAAATTTTGGTGACAGGAGATCCCCCATGGGGTGGGTCGAAAAATTTAAAATGCTTATAACTCGCGATCTAATTTTGGTAGTGCGACCAAATTTTGTTTGGTAATTTATTATGAGACAGTGTTACTTTTGGTGACAGGAGACCACACCCCCCCCCCCCCCACGGTGAGGGTCGAGAAATTTTAAAATGCTTATAACTCGCGATCTAATTTTCGTAGCGCGGCCAAATTTTGTTTGGTAATTTATTATGAGACAGTGTTACTTTTGGTGACTGGAGACCCCCCCAAAGTGAGGGTCGAAAAATTTAAAATGCTTATAACTCGCGATCTAATTTTTGTAACGCGGCCAAATTTTGTTTGGTAATTTATTATGTGACAGTGTTAATTTTTGGTGACAGGAGACCCCCCCCCCCCCCACGGTGAGGGTCGAAAAATTTAAAATGCTTATAACTCGCAATCTATTTTTCGTATCGCGGCCAAATTTTGTTTGGTAATTTATTATGAGAGAGTGTTACTTTTTGATGACAGGAGACCACCCACGATGAGGGTCGACAAATTTAAAATGCTTATAACTCGCGATCTACTTTTTGTATCGCGGCCAAATTTTCTTTGGTAATTTATTATGAGAGAGTGTTAATTTTTGGTGACAGGAGACCCCCCACGGTGAGGGTCGAAAAAATTAAAATGCTTATAACTCGCGATCAATTTTCGTAGCGCGGCCAAATTTTGTTCGGTAATTTATTATGAGACAGTGTTAATTTTTGGTGACAGGAGATCCCCCATATGGAGGGTCGAAAAATTTAAAATAGTTATAACTCGCGATCTAATTTTCGTAGTGCGGCCAAATTTTGTTTGGTAATTTATTATGAGACAGTGTTATTTTTGGTGACAGGAGACCCCCCACGCTGAGGGTCGAAAAATTTAAAATGCTTATAACTCGCGATCTAATTTTCGTAGCGCGGCCAAATTTTGTTTGGTAATTTATTATGAGACAGTGTTACTTTTGGTGACAGGAGATCCCCCATGGTGAGGGTCGAAAAATTTAAAATGCTTATAACTCGCGATCTAGTTTTCGTAGCGCAGCCAAATTTTGTTTGGTAATTTATTATGAGACTGTTTTAATTTTTGGTGACAGGAGACCCCCCACGGTGAGGGTCGAAAAATTAAAATGTTTATAACTCGCGATCAATTTTCGTAGCGCGGCCAAATTTTTTGGTAATTTATTATGAGACAGTGTTAGTTTTTGGTGACAGGAGATCCCCCATGGTGAGGGTCGGAAAATTTAAAATGCTTATAACTCGCGATCTAATTTTGGTAGTGCGACAAAATTTTGTTTGGAATGTTTTGAATTCTGCTGAAAAAGACGGCCTTTTCTGAAATTGCCCTTTTATCCCTGCCTTAAGGGTGTATTTCGATTCAAACTGCTTATTTTCCGATTTATTTTTGAATTCATTTTTGCTCTCAAATACACCAAACTTCCAAAATCTCTTATTTGGAAGTACACAAGGTGCCGTGATTGCCGATTCTTTGATAAATGCAGAAAATATTGCAAAAAAAAAAAAAGCAATCAAAAACGGCATTTCGGACAGAATGTTTCCAGGCGAGAGTTCTGGGAACGAAAAAAAGGGTCATACTGATAAGGTAATTGTTTATAACTCAAATTCTAATGAACTGAGCGTAAAAAGACATCACAAGTCACCTCATACGTACCTTCAAGAATCCCCTCAGCAAGTTTCATGTTTCTATTTTTAAAAATGTGTCTGAAATTGTATCGGAAAATTCCGAGCTGTTGAAGGTGGAAGAGCGTTTTTTCGAATACACCCTTAACATCCAAACCAAGAAACAAACAACATTTTCAAGACGACAATGCAATAGTTTTATCTTCTAGGATGCTTTGTGATCTTTCAGTCTTTTCCAAGAACGCATGCTCATCCTGGTTAAAACAAAGTCAAGAGTAACTATTCGAAAAGGATGTTTTTCTTGGGGGGGGGGGGGTGTTGAATGCCTTTTTTTTAACATAAGAAATAAGGTAGAAGAGTGCCTCTATGAAATATAAACCAGAAATCCACGAAATAAACTTATTTCACAAATAATTTGAAAAGTTTTCTGAACATATGAAAGAGCATTTTTGATAAAATTCGTTAAATGGAGATATATATTACGATATGGAGATATTTTTTAATGCAACTATGAAAAAAAAAATGACCGTTCCTACAAAAATTTCGCTAAATAGAGAAATTCGCTAGATGGAGTTTCGTTACAGAGAGATTCGACTGTATATCAGTCTTATATATACACAATAAGATAATGAGCGAAATAAACAATTGCCACCTCTTAAAATAGGGATAACATAACTTTTCACGATGAAGATACACAAACTTAAGAAAATAACAAAAAATAAGGAAAACAATTCATCAATTATTATGTTGGACTTCAGCTACAAATCTTTTTTAATGCGGTTTCTAAACTTTAAACCTTATTTGAATGCCAAATTCTTTAGGGAGTTAATATAATAACTCAGAAGACGAATTCAAAAATATTTGCATAATATATTTTTTCTCCGTTTAAATATCGCTTGGTAACTGTACAATAATTATAATATCAATAGAACATTTTAATTATATAGAAACAGGGTTAATAGTTTCATAGTTACATTCCAATAGTTACTAAACTGCATAACCAACCCACTACACATTTACAGCACTTGCAATAAATTTATTTATAGATAATGTATGCATGTGACGTCATGCAGACGAAAAAATATGTACTTCTCAACTTGTGGTGGGTAAAAATAATAATTCTTGGAGAGTTAGTAATTTATAACGTATTATTTTCTGCGTATAATACAATAAAAATGAAATTTATTATATCGACGTAAAAATTACATTTAGTTTAGAATTTTCTAATGCAGTTTATAGTTCTCAATAAATGTATATATATATATATATATATATATATATTACCTCAATTAGTGCATAATTATACGCAATCATTTTATTGTAGTTAAATTTTACGAAAACAATTAACTTTTTTCTTTTAAATGCAAGGACATGTTAACTGATGAAATAAAGCAAAATCGGTTGAGTAAAAAATTCAGAGCTGATTACTAAAAAAACAACCAGGTCTTCTAAATACATATATAGATTATTTACGCCTTCAGAAACACTCATTTTTTCCTAAATAAGACCTTGATTTATGGGGTTATTTAAAAATTCTTTAGTTTCATAAAATATTTATTATAATTAAATAGAAATCACGCAATTTATAGAAATATTTTCATTTGTGCACACCACAGACATTTAAATAAATAGAAGTTTAGTTTATTTAGATGCAGAAATAAAAAGTCAGTGAATATAACATCATCACTGACACAACTACAACAATGTATATTATATTCATGGAACAAATTTATCTGGTTTCTTAATGACGACATTTTCTCCATCGAAAAAATTTTGCTTTAGATATTATATTTAATTAAAGTTTATTTTCTGTTATTTTATTTACATAATATTTAATGATGTTACTCAATAAATAATCCGTGCATTGTACCGTGATTAATGAAAAATTATGTGCAGTCATTTTATTAGGATTAAATTTTACGAAAACCATTATTTTTTTTCTTTTTAATGCGATTACACGTTCACCGATGAGATCAAGCTCCCTGATTAGTGGAAAGTAATAAATCAAAATATTTTTATTATAGTGAGAAAAGCTTAACCTGTTGCCACTGTTTTAAAGAAATGTCACGAAAAAGCTTTTAAAATTAAAAATAAAATATAAAAATCGAAATAAATTAAAAATTAGCCAAAATGGGCTCGTCTACACATAAACAGCTTTCATTTAAAAAAAAAAATAATTATCAAAATCGGGCCAGTAGAAAGCTCAGGGCTGATGACTAAAAAAACAGCCAGGTCTTTTAAATATATAGATAAAGATTTGTATATGAAGAAAAAATGTGTGTAAGAATAGAATGTCGCACAAAAATCTGTGTATTTTGCAGACTGCACAAAAATAAGTATATATTACATATTATACAGGGTGATTCATAAAAGATGGGCAGAACTTTAAGGGGTTATAGTACACTTAAAGACAAATAATATTAAATAGGAGACTAAGGGTCCCAGACGTATTCCCAAGGAGATAGGGGGCATTAAAGTTTAGGGTCCGAAATTTCAAATGATTATAAAAAATGGAAAAATTGGTCGATTCGTTTGCGGTTTTTGCAAAAAATTTTCTTTATGCCAGTATTTTCTTGAAATAAAATTTTAAAGTTCAATTTCAAAAAATGCCGATAGGGGGCGCTTTAGACTTTGGAGTAACAAACAACTATTTTTTAACGTTATTTTTTGTATTTCTTTAAATGATTTCGAAAGCTTAGACTTAAACTTAAATTTTGATCTAAAAATCTGAGTCCTAACGAGTAGTTAAGTAGCGTAAACTGAAATTTGAAATTTGAAACCCTTCTCCCCCCAGAACAAAAATCAGTTATTCCCGATCTTTGTGTCGTAGATTAGGCTCTAACTACTGCCGCGTTTTGCTAAAATTATTCTTTATGTCAGTATTTTCTTGAAAATAAATTTTAAAGAAAAGTTTCAAAAAATTCCGATAGAGGGCGCTTTAGACTTTGGAGTAACGAACAACTATTTTATACCGCTATTTTTTGTGTCTCATTAAATGCTTTCTAAAGCTTAGACTTAAACTTAAATTTTCAGCTCAAAATCTGAATCGCTGAGCGTGGTTCAGTAGCGAGGAGAGGGGGTTCAAATTTCAACTTCTGAACATAGTTCAGTTTGTACTACTTAACCATGCCCAACGATTCTGTGCTGTGATACGAGGCAAAAATACAACTTTCGTCAAGGACTGCATAGTCGGAATTCACTCATAAAGGCACTGCCACAGTTGGAAACGTCGCTCATGCAAACGTTAAAGCTCCATTCCTGACGCTAGTCACCGGGTGAAGAAGGAGACAGAAAGTATGCAAATGTCAAATGGGGAAGAAGAAGAACACGTATGCAAAATTTCGACACGATTCAGGCATAAAAACCACTGAACGGTGAGTCAAGTGTAAGTCGCTGTAGTAATGAATCGGAAGATGGTGCCCTTCACGAATAAGGAAAAGGCTATGATGCATTTAATCTACGGAGCGGCAGATGGAAATGGTGCAGAGGCACAACGAATGTACGGAGAGCGATTTCCCAACAGGCGGTTGCCTAACCGCAAAACTTTCGAGCGCTTGCACAGACAGTTGTGTGAGACGGGATCATTTCTCGCTTCCCGGTCGAATGCAGGTCGTGCAAAAAAGGACGAATCAGTAGTTGTTGCAGAAGCCATTCTGGATGTAGTAGCGGCGCAGCCAAGTACAAGTACACGAACAGTGGCTAGGCAGGTGGATACCTCACAGTCCATGACTTGGAGGGTACTGAAGGATGAACATTTGCTCCCGTTTCATGTGCAACGAGTCCAGAAACTGTCTCCAGGGGATTATCCAAATCGTATTGAATTCGCCCGCTGGTTTCTGCAGCAGAACGCGCTAAATCCACATTTTGGACGAACTGTGCTTTTCACCGATGAATGTACCTTCACACGTGAAGGTACATTTAACACACACAATGCACATGTATGGGCGGATGTCAATCCACATGCTACGTATCCACATGCTCATCAGAGACGCTTTTCCATCAATGTTTGGGCAGGAATCCTCGGAGACCACCTAATCGGACCGTACCTTCTTCCTGAACGCCTCAACGGTAAAACATACCTCACATTTCTGCAACATGTGCTGCCAGACCTGTTAAACGTTGTTTCTCCACGCATCCGGCGGGTCATGTGGTTCCAGCACGTTGGAGCGCCAGCCCATTACGTACGAGACGTCCGCAACTATCTGGACATCACATTTCCGAACAGATGGATTGGTCGAGGTGGTCCTGTTGCTTGGCCTGCTAGCTCGCCAGATCTTTCACCCCACGATTTCTTTTTTTGGGGACAATTGAAGGCTCTTATGTATGAGACACCCATTGAATCCCCCGAGGAACTGGTCGCCAGACTTTCCGCCACTGTAGGGGAAGTGCTCGAAAAGCCTGATGTTTTCGCGAATGTTCGCCGTTCCATTCTTCGCCGTTGTTCTGCGTGCATAACCTCTGGTGGTCACAATTTTGAACATTTATTGTAATTACATGTTAATAAATATGCTTTGGTAACACAATCCTAATTTGTGTCTTTTTACCTCGTATCACAGCACACAATGTGTGGACATGGTAAACTGAACTGTGCTCAGGAGTAGAAGTTTCAAACCCCTCTCCCCAGAAACTTAACCACGTCTAACGATTCAGATTTTGGGCTGAAAATTTAAGTCTAAGCTTTAGAAAGCATTTAATGAGACACAAAAAATAACGGTATAAAATAGTTGTTCTTTATTCCAAAGTCTAAAGCGCCCTCTATCGGAATTTTTTGAAACTTTTCTTTAAAATTTATTTTCAAGAAAATACTGACATAAAGAATAATTTTAGCAAAACGCGGCAGTAGTTAGAGCCTAATCTACGACACAAAGATCGGGAATAACTGATTTTTGTTCTGGGGGGAGAAGGGTTTCAAATTTCAAATTTCAGTTTACGCTACTTAACTACTCGTTAGGACTCAGATTTTTAGATCAAAATTTAAGTTTAAGTCTAAGCTTTCGAAATCATTTAAAGAAATACAAAAAATAACGTTAAAAAATAGTTGTTTGTTACTCCAAAGTCTAAAGCGCCCCCTATCGGCATTTTTTGAAATTGAACTTTAAAATTTTATTTCAAGAAAATACTGGCATAAAGAAAATTTTTTGCAAAAACCGCAAACGAATCGACCAATTTTTCCATTTTTTATAATCATTTGAAATTTCGGACCCTAAACTTTAATGCCCCCTATCTCCTTGGGAATACGTCTGGGACCCTTAGTCTCCTATTTAATATTATTTGTCTTTAAGTGTACTATAACCCCTTAAAGTTCTGCCCATCTTTTATGAATCATCCTGTATAAAATCTGTATATTTTACATGTAACATAAAAATATACGTATTTTTAATATTATATAAATATACTAGCGGACCCGACAGACGTTGTCCTGTCACCGACAGACGTTGTCCTTCTTGGCACCGACTCCAGAAAATCAAATAAATGTAGGTAAATATGGTAATACGCAAGATAAACACTACGCTCTTAATTTAATTTCTTATTACAATTATGCAAGGAAATTATTTTTCACTCTTCAGTATTTTTTTTTTTTTTTTTTTTTTTTTTTTTTTTTTTAAGTCGGTTCAATTTTTGATAGAAAAGTTTATTTTTCTCTTTTTAGTTAAAAGTTAACGATTTTCTGATGTCGATTAATCAAATTTATAATACAGGAAATATTATTGTAAAGCTTACACGTTTGTCAGAAGTGGGCTTCGAAGACGCGAACTCTTTCTTCAAGAAGCTGAGCTTAAATCTGGCGCCTTAGACCGCTCGGACATTCCGTCCGCACTCTATTCATCGAACTTATTCAGCACTTTTAATTAGCGAACAATCACTAACTATTAGTTTTTGCCTAATTACTAAAAAAGTACTGAATCAATTTCTACGAAATGTGAATCTAAACCATTCTCGAATCCACTGGAACGCACACACAAAATTTCATCAAAATCGATCCAGTCGTTTAGGAGGAGTTCAATTACATACACACGCACAGAAGATATTTATATATAAAGATGTGCATTTTACGAGCTACATAAAAATATATTTATGAAAAGAATATTACGCAGATATATAAGTGTAAGAAAATTACGTAGACGTAAGTGTTTTATTCTTGTGCAATTTACGGATCCAAATGTATATTTTATGAGATCAGATAACTTTTACCCACGTGGTGCTGCCATGAAATTACACACTCAGATGCTTATTTTCAAATATCTGCATTAGTTGCGCATTTTAGCAATTTACACACTTTTTACACATATAGACAAATCGTTTTTGTGTTATCGCTATACCCGATTTTATATGTAAATTTGCACATTTGTTTTTTAGAGTTTGCTTTGTTTTTTTTGTATCCAGTCTTGTCTTTTTTCAACCCTTTCGAGTCCTCTTTTTTTTATTGTTTTTAGAAAAAAATTATTTTTACGTTAATAACTTTAACACCAGCTATTTAAATAAATTAGTTTTTAACGTATATTTTATTGTCTGAAAGAAAACGAATGTTGTTGTTTTGAGTACTATTCGTATAATATTCATATGACAATAGACTAAGGAAGAATTTTTGGAAATGTTTTGAAAATGTTGTATCACGATAATATTTAACTGATATTACAACTTTCTAATACTTTTTGCGTTTTATTGCACATGATACTTTCAGGGAAGTAACTTTTATTTTAAATTTAAAGAGTGAAATGTATGTTTAATATAAAAGAATCGCAAACGGAGTAAAGAGAATTAAGCAAATAATAATAATTATTATTATTACTAAATGCCTAAACATAAATGAAGCCATACATTAAATGCATAGACATACTCTAACATGACTACATGTAGATAGTAATAAAAGTATTCCTTGAAACAAAATAATACTCGATTGAAACTCATGTACTATTAGTAGAACACCAGACCCGATAGGGTTAATTAATCTATATATGCATTATTTATTTCACCATTTTATTCTAGTTCTCTTTATAATCACATCTCTCAAATATTTACATATCTCAAATTCAAAATTTGAGTTTTAAAAGGTGTAATATTAAAATTCGAATGACGTATTGATGTGACTTTAATAAATTTGTTTTTAGATTCAATTTAAGTTATTTTTAGTTTGTCTCCTAAAATATATTTACACAATCAATTACATTTTTAATTTTCCATTATAATGCCAAGTATATCAATTTTACTGAACCTATATATTTATTTAGAATTGAAATGTAATTATTTAATAATTAATTTATATTTTGCTTCATGTTATTAAAAAATTTACGTTAATGATTTCTTTGCGTCATATAATCTATTTGCATATATTTCACTTAGTTCAGATATTATGATGCAAAATAATCGTTTAAATATTAATCGCATTCATATATTAATTTATTTTAAAAAAATCTTTATTTAAAAAATATATATCAAACGAAATAATTCCACCACACTTCCACCGTTCTACATAAAAAAAAATAAAACCAAATACATATTACCGGTTGCAATAAATTATCGCTTATTGTTATTTGAATCATTAACCCATTAACGCCCGAATTATTTTCTTCGCTAAAATTTAAGTTTTGTATTTTTCACCACTTTTAAAATCAAATTAGCTTTTATCTAAATTTATCGAGGATTCTGTCTCGTGAAAGAAGGTATATATTTATCTTCCTCTTTACTGGTGGGAAAACCGTTTTCTTGCTGGTTTTGTAACCGTCCTCAAACGAGGACGCTGGGCGTTAATGGGTTAATTAATCGTGTTAGCAACTTTTATTAATCAAATCTAAAATCAATAATAGTGTACTGTTTTTCTAATCATATTCCACTCAATAAACATGTTTTATAATAACAATAATTATTATTATTATTTTATGGCTATTACGATACTTTAAAACAGAAAAACAAAAGCAGAAAAAACAAATACTGGGTATCAGGGATAGGTGAAATTCGTCAACTAGTTTCGAAAAAAGGAAAACGATTGAAAAATTGCAAAGTTAAACTAAAGATCTATGAATGACCATATAGTATTAAATGAGTGTTAAAAGATTAAATTAATATCTTCTTTACGCATTGTATTCACACTCGAAAAGATATAATAGGCAGGATTTTAGAATTGAATTATTTTTATGACGCGTTATTAAACAGTTATTTTTTGTTGTGACTTCTTATCTCTGCTCGGTATTTTAATTTTTAACAGTCCCCTCTTTTTTCCGGGGTGGTCTTATCTATCGTATCTTCCGATTATTTCCTCTCCGATGTGTAGGATCGGTACCAAGTCATTCTTACAGCACCACTCTCAAAATGTGCCATTTTTACAATAAATCTTAAAGATATATGTTAGAACAAAACTGTTCAATTGTTTCCCAGCTGTTCACAACAAAATCCAAATAAATTTATGCCCATCCCCTCAAAGAAAATGAGTTTCCGAGAAAAGGTCCTTCTTTACAACGGCACTAATGAAATGAGTACTTTAGCTAATTTTTAAAATATATATCTCAGAATAAAATTGTATCAATTGCTTCTCAATTGTTTGCAATAAAATAGAAATAGAGGTATGCTTATCCTTATTCAATTCCCCCTCTCCTTCCCCCAAAGAAAGTTTTGAAATGACATATCTATTAATATTAACATATGCATTTATAAAAAAAAAAAAATGCAACGAGATTAACTGAAAATGCTGCCAACGTGGATATACAGTAGACTCCCTAAAATCCGCTCACCATCGCAGATGTAAACAATGAAACTTTCAGTTCCGATGTGGAAGCAAAATTGCAGAATATTTTAGTGTTATATCATTCTATGTGTATTTTAACATTTAATTCTCGACGATCTAATTAAATTCGTGGATTTTTATTATGTCACTGGTAATAGCAATCTTTTTATCAAATCTATTTATGAATTAAGTTTTCTTGGTTATTAAGGCTGATATAAACCTGAAATAAAACTTCCTTACTTTATTATTTTAATGTGAATTAATAAGATGCCTTCACTAGAAAAGTATCATTGTATAATTCGAGGATAGTGTATCTCATCATTATTATGCATATTTAATTATACAGTATTAGACATTTACTTGATCTTAACTTTTAATAACTTTTAAAATTATCTTACTTTATCTTCTAGTTTATTACTCTACTTAATTATTTTAATATTTTACTGCAGTGCAAATATTCATTATAATTTTGATTTCATTATTTAATTAAAACTGCATTGAATTAAAAAATGCCAGCAAAACAATGACCAGAAATCCCTACAGGATATGAGGGAGTCTATTGTATATGTATACAAAGGGTTTTTTCTTTTTTTTTTTCTTTTCTTTTTCTATTTTTTTGTCAATGGTTCAATGTAGTTGTAAATGTATACGAATGTATAATTTTTTACTTTTTTTTTTCCTTTGATAAAAATTCTGATTTTTCCAAAATTGTGAATTGTTTTATTCATAAACAAAATTAAAGAATTTGTGATAAATTACATTAATTTTGCCATTTGTAATAAAAATTAATACATTAGATCAGAATGCGCAATTTAATGCAAGACTGGAAATAGCAAAGCGGGTAGCTTCTTTATAGTTTTCTATCAAAAAAAAAAAAAAAAAAAAAAAAAAAAAAAAATGTACAAGACTAAAGGAATGTTCTCTTTTTTATTATTATTTCATTAAAATCATTTTTAAACACATTATTACATTAAATATGTATTAGTTATAAAACCAATAACTGGTATTAATATTTTAACCAAAATACTTACAGCAGTGCTTTAATTTTATTCAAAGCATTATTATTTTATTAAACACGAATATTAAAAGATAAACTAAATAATAAATGCATTCGATAATTAATGTTATGAAAATATGTATACTGGTTCATTATGTTTTGAACGAAATCTTTCATTAAAAGACAAATCCTTCGGCGGCTTAAAAAAAGAAACAACCCACTTTTAAAAATTACAGTTCTGAGACATTTTAAAAAGATACCTGAAGGGGGCGCAGTTTTCGTTTCAGAATTTTCTTCTTCAACCTGTTGATTGCTGTGTACAACGAGAATAAGCGGATATTTCCTGTTCTAAATTTACCACTTTATTCTGCATACAGACGCAATAACACTTATTAAAATTTCTTTTTAAAAAAAGATATCCTGAGTTATTACAGTGTGTTGTAAACAACATAAATCGAATCACTGTGGCGTAAAATTGTTTCAAAAGAACGCGGTATTCAATCTAATAATTATGATGATCTTATTTTTTTAAAGTAGTTTAGAAAGATGCATTAGACACAATTCCCAAGAAGTGTGCTTTATTTTACTTTAATAGTCTTGTTATAAAACTAGCAGTAACAAGAAATGAGACTTCTAGATCAAATTATAAGATTCTATTGATATTCTTTTCAAATACAAGAAGCAATAATTTTTTTTCCAGCAAAACATTATCGATGGCCATGAAAAATAATATTTTTATTAACTGATTTAATGACAAATAGACATAAGTGAATTAAAGAAAGAAAATTTTTTACTTGTTATACAGTGATAATTTTTTGTATAATGTAAAATAAAATTAGTAAATATATTTTATGATAATTTTGTTTTTATTTCCATAATAATATTAAGAATGAAAATCACACTTAAACTAATAATGAACGTAGAATCAAAAGACAATGTAAGACAGCATTGTTAAATAATTAAATCCAAGTTTATTCGAAGATTTTTTTTTTTTTCCTGCTAAATCAGAGCCTCGATTATTTGTTTGCAGATTTCCTCCTACTTTATAGAGGAAAAAAAAAAAAAAAAAAAAAAAAAAAAACTTTTTTCACTGTGCTAGTTTCTTTCACATAAATTTTATTTTAGACCCGGAATAATTCTTCACTAATCAAAGAATCCAAACATTCTTGTGCGAGCTAAAATATTATGTTCCAAAAAGAACCTTAAGCAAATTTTATTTGTTTTAAAGTGGGGAATTTTAACTAACGTCATTCACGTGATTTTCAGCCATTCGCAGCATAAAATGATTTTTCAAAACAGAACAAAAGCAAACTAAGATTTGAGTTGATAAAATGTTTATGATTTCTCAGCCACCCCTCCCCCCATAATATGCACCGATCCCCCTCTATTTTGGGATAAATCCAGTGAATATCAAAAAATGTTTTAAAAAGGATGGCTTTGTTAAATTTTTGGAGGAAGATTGGAACAATAACCTATTTAAAGCATTTCTACTAAAAACAAGTAAAAAGGAAAATTTAGCACTATATTCTGAAGATTAAAAATTTAATTAAACTGTAAATTACTTTTTTGATTTTGATTCAAATAAAATATCACAAGTGCAAATATCCCTTTTTTAAAAAAATAATTTAATTTCATAAAATAATAATAAAGCATTTGTTTTCTGAATAACTGAATTTTAAGTTCTCAACGTGCTTTTGTTCAAGCAAATATGGATCAAATAGGAGATTGCCAAAATTTACAAGTTTCAAAATTTTTCATATTTGATATTAAAAATAAATAAAATATACGAGTAAATAAAACTAAAAAATGAAAATGAAAAAAAAAAAAAAAAAAAAATCCACCGTCGAATAGCCAAAACTGTTTCTTTTATTGCGCTTCTTGGGCCTGAAAAATGGACTTCATCCATCCATTTCACTAACGCCACAAAGTTGCAAAAAGAATAAGTTTTTTGCTATCAAACTCTCGTTACTAGCAATCCAGAACAAGAAATCTATTTCAGCAAATCTGTGTACAAGGAATTGAGGCCTTCCTTCCAGTTAACTACAGCACGCATCTCTATCTGAGACAATTCCTGATTAATCGATTTTAGGCGGTTGTCAGCTATTCCGTCCTTACACCTCCGAGCCTTTATTCAAATCTGGTCCATTATCTTTCTCATTGACCCAAGGAGCATGGAAATCCGGTGGGAAAAGGGTACATTTCAATCCAAACTCGGGATTATTTCCACCAGAATTATTATTCGGCAGATAACCATCAAACTCAGTTTAATTTCGGAAGAGAAGAAAATAACCCTGCAGGAAGTCCGGTAAAAGGTAAAGGGAATGAGAAAAACGGTGTCTTTTTTTTTATTTATTTATTTAGCAAGATAACAGATTCGGTGTCAAAAAACTGATACAGAGATAGCTAAATTGAAAATCGTGTTCGTTAAGTGAATTTTAATAGCGATGAGGTAAAATGCAGAAGCAAAAATATTATGTTCTAAAAAGAACTTTAGGCATATTATAAATTAAAAACATTTGCATTCACATGATTTTCAACTGTTCATAACATAATCTGGTTTACCAAGGGCAATAAATAAATATTAATAATAATAATAAAAGTAAGGATTTGAGAAAAAAATGTTTATGTCTCAGATTTTTTAAGACCCCCTTCCTTCCCCCCGATATTTTCTTTATATTTTTTCATAAATCCCGAAAATATCCAAAATTCTTTTCAGAAATTTTTTTCTATTTTTGGAGGAATTTTCTGGAAAAACAACCTATTTAAAGCATTTCAACAAAAAACAAGACAATTTAGCACTGTTTTCGATCTTTCGGGTACATTTCAATCCAAAATCTGATTTCTCTACAGAATTATTATTCAGCTGATACAGTGAAACCTCCAAATAAGAAACACTCCGAATAAGGGACACCTCTATTTAAGGGACAAAAGTTCCGGTCCCAGTCCCTTCATATAGGAAGTGTAATGTATTTACCTCTGAATAAGGGACACTCGATTTAAGGGACACTTGAAAATGAGATTAACCCTTTTGACTTGAAAAGTTTCCTTCAAATACATAATTTTTTTTTCAAAAAATGATGTCATTAAATAACAAATTTTATTTTCTTTTGTTACTGGTATGACAAAAATAAATTTTGCAAAGAAAAATGCTACCCAGTCATACTGGACATACGAGTGCAAAATGTTAAAGTGGTTGATTTTTGCATTTGAGATAATGAAGTAGTCGGCGATGAAAATGAAAATACAGAATTTTGAGAACTTATCAGATAGGCAGTTATGTTGGTACAGAGGTATGCAACTCAATTGATGAGTATTTATTTATCCACAATTCAGATGAAGACATCGAAATACATTTATCCCTATTAGAGCCAAAAGTGGCAGTGCAGACAATAACTTCATCGAGTTCACGGCTGAAATTTCAGAATAGGTTAAAACTCGATTCACATATTGAAATACAATTGGTCTGCCAAGTCATATCTAGGTGGAAAACACATATAAACCCGATTTTAGTGGTTGCTTCGGAGGTTTATCATTAAAGTATCCTCCAGTCAGTCTCCATATTTTCATAGATTTGAGTGCAAGAAAATATAATGGTGAATCTACCAGTCAAATTTCAGATTTTAAGAGTTCAGATTTTTAGGTGTTCCAGTAGACCGATTGCGTTTCAACATGCATATTGAGTTTTAACTAATTCTAGAATTTCTGTCGTGAACATGATGAGGTGATTGTCTATGCTGCCACCTCGCAGTTTATATTGAAAAGAATGCTGAAAATTGTGAGGGATGACTCTGAAAATGAAAGAGAAAGGAAAATAGTGAAATAAAGAACTTCACAAATGCTTTAAAATATGCAAAGCAGTTGAATACTTTTTCGTAAATACTGCTTATAATGAAGGACTAAAAGTTATAAGTGTGGTAAATGAATATCTGAAAAGTTTAGTAGTAGAAAAATTGAAATCTGCAAAATAGTCACTTTTTTTATTGATTATTTCGCAAGAAAGATTTTTTTAAATATTATTGCACTTTTTGCATTACAGAATCATTTACCTAAAAAATACAAATCAATAACTCAACAAATCAATTACTACTTAAGTAATCAATTAAAAAAATATTTATCTATTACTTTTGTGCCTAATTAATGTATTTTATAACCTTCGGGTACATTTAAACTTCAATTTTAATACTTTGTTATTTTTTATGTCCTTATGAATGATTAATTTAAAAAAATGTAAAAACTCCGAATAAGGGACACCTCTATTTAAGGGATAAAAGTTCCGGTCCCACAAGTGTCCCTTATTCGGAGGTTTCACTGTAATACCAAACTCGGTTTTATTCGGAGGAGAAGAAAATGATCCTGCAGGAAGTCCGGTAAAAAAGGTATGAGAAAAATTAGTGTATTTTTTATTTAGCAAGACAACAACTTTGATGTCAAAAATGTTCTGAAGTAACAGGCAAAGGAAAATATCACAACTGGATATCAAAATCGTAAAATATCGTTACAAGTGAATAATAGAAAATATTTTCAAACTCTTTTGTTGTCCACAATAACAGATATAGTACCAAATGTCTAGAATAGTTTAACCCCTCGAAGACGTGTGTTACTTCTACTTTCCATATTGGATGCATATGTTCCCCCTCTCTCCCTTTCCCTAAGTAGCAGAATATTTTAGTGTTTTGTTTTAGAGCCAGATATTGGCTTTGTCTAACCATTGAATTCTTGGAATAAGTGGAGCGAAAAAATACGGAATAATTGGTATTAAATCATACCAACCTTAAGGAATTTTTTCTTTCGAAATCATAAGTTTAGCATGGAAAAAACTTATACCACAATTACAGAAATTTAAAATCATGATGTTCATTAATTCAATTAACTGGCGTAACAAATAAGGGAAATATTGGAAAATATCATTGTAACTGAAAAACTGAAATGTTTCGGTATATTATACTGTCCACAATAGTAAATGCAGTTATTTATCCCCCTCCCCATAAAAAATAAAAAGATGTAAAAATAGGAAGAGAAAAACTACTTTTTTGCGTATGTTGTGTGGGAGGGGGGGGGGGGGGGAGAGACTAACAGACGAAGAGAACAATTACAAAATATTAATATAATCTGATAATATACCACTCTTTTAATGTCATTTGGATATACTACGGCGCCAACTACGAAAGCCATAGCTCAAAAGTATATATTTTTTTATTTCTTTTTTAATCTTTGAAGATTTAGATAGACATAAAAAAGTATTTTGTTAAAATATAAATGTCAACTAATAATAAAAATGTTCCAAAATATTCTTCACCTTGACTTTACCTTTTCTCATCCACATCTGATTCCCCCCCTCTATCCCCACTGCTGACGATGACGTTACAATGCATTACACAAGTTGTTTCCGGAACTTTTCAGACAGTTTAAATTTAAAATAAACGAAAAACAAATTTACAGTGATTTTCATTTTGCGACACCTCGCATCAGTGACTTTCGTATATTTTAAAGATATCCCTCGTTTGCATTTGAATCTTTATTTATTTTTGGGATTGGCTGGCTGAGATTAATCGCTACAGCAGGTCGTTTTTTACGTTTTTCGATTTTGATTAAAAATATCATGGAAAAAAAATGCCTTCGAAAATAAAAGTATTCTCACAAGAAAAAATCAAAGAAAATCTAAAAAGTAACAAACGGTCATTGTAGCGATCGACCTTAGCTATTCAATGAAAAAAAAAAAAAAAAAAAAAAAAAAAAAAAAAAAAAAGTTATTTAAAAATATTGGAATACGAACGTATAAGATATCTCAAACAATTTCTTTAATTCACAATTGGTAGAAGATCTCTTTGAATGGTAGAACTCGAAGAAGCATCTAGAACTTCGAAATATATAGCTCTTTGAAGAAGTCTGCGAAAGTTTGTGTGTGTGTGTGGGGGGGGGGGGGGGGGGAGGTAGAGAGATCCACATTCCAAACTCCTTTTAAGAAATCTTACATTTGATCAAAAACTTATTTTTATAATTATATCAGAAACATTGTACAGTCATGTCACGGAGATATCGAATTAAGTTTATTCTGTTGTAAGCAGTGTTGAATTCAGACAGTTTTCACTCGGGGGGGGGGGGGGGGGGGAGATTGCATTTTTTGACTACTGAAAACACAAAATCTCAAATTTTAAGGGGGGGTCTTCCCCCTCTGGCCACCCCCTGAAATCAACACTGGTTGTAAGCTTCTAACTGTAGAAGCACAAAAATGACAAGGTTAAGTGAACTATTGGAATATACAATCGAATCTCGATATGGGATTACCTACATACAAGGCGATTTATTATGCGATGACTGTATAGGCAATCTGATAGTATTAATTGACAAGTTAACATTCAGCGAAATAATGATTTTATCATCAAACCGTACAAAACTCTTTAAGGTTCTTTACACCAAATTATATCGAACGAAAACATTCAAGATAAAATAAATCCAAATTTAACAGCTAAAACGTGCATAAAAGTACATAAATTAAAGAATTATCAGGCATATTGTTTCCTCCAAATGAAAAGAAAATTGCGAGGAAGAAAGAAAAAAAAAAAGCGTGGGAGAACGGATAACGAATAACTAATTTTTGGAAGATTAACAAGATATCTCAAAACACCATGATTAATTTGGGGAGAAATGCACAAGAAAACAGACAAAGGCAATCAATTAGCATAGAACAATACCATTTTTAATCCATCCCACGGCAGTATAATCTCACCCGTAGGCTACGGTTGACAAGTTCTCATTGACAAAGATCTTCCAGTTTCTCAGGTTTTTCAATTTCCACGATACCCAGAGCTATATAGAAGTAACGCGCAGTTACCCGAGATAATAAGGCATTTTTTTATTTTATTTTTATTATTATCATTCTGTACCATAATGTGGAATAATAACCTAGTCAATTAGAGTTGATTACAGAAGTGATAGGGAAGTTCGAGGAAACCTGACTGGAACATATTATGAAGGACTTTCAGTATTAACTTTATGAAACATGAAACGACGTATTAATGGTACAGGTGGGAGAATATTAACGTACAGGTGATAAATCGAACTAACGAGAGCGCCTTTACCAATGAATTTTTCGGCTAACGGATATTCTTTGCTCTGTTTTTCTGACTCTGATAACGAATGTTTGGAAGCGCGTGTTAAGATAAAATAATGACGCCTCTGCCAATGAATTTTTCAGCTAAAGAATGTTTCAGGTAGAATATTAACACAAAATTGGCATCATGCGAAGAAATTAAAATATATATAAAATGCTAGAAATAGGCCTAAAAAATAATAGATCTGTCTCCAATGTTAAGCATGTTTTAAATTCGAAGTAAATATTCTATGCAATTAGATCAACAAAAATTTATCTATGATTCAATTACACAATTATTTCGGTAAAGAAAAATAGGTACTTCTTTGTTATCCCGTCGACCAATTTCGCCAAATTATACATATTGACATAATTTTTATTTTAAATAACGAAAAAACAAATAATTAGTAGAATATTAATAAAAATATTAATAAAAAGTCGAAATAAAAATCATTTAATGACATTTTAAACACATGAATCGTATTTAATGTCATTGAATGTGACATTCACGATCATCCATTATTGGCATTTAATCTTATAGTTTGGCGATAATTTTTTGGTCGACGGGATACCGAAAAATAAATAAACAGAAAATTTCCAAAGTTTTTTGGTCGAAGTTTTAATTAATATATATATAAGATAAAAAACAAAAATTAGAAGCATTTTTTTTTTTTTTTTTTTTTTGAAATTGCAATAAAAGTAATTGCCCTTCTCTCTTTCTCTCTCTCCTTCTCTATAATGCAATTCATCTATTATTTTTATCATTTGTCTATTTTCAATATTATATAATCAGGATTTCGCAATTCAAACAAGTAAAAAAAAAAAAAATCTTCATTCGTCGTAGACAACAAAGCTGGTTTACAAAATAAA
This sequence comes from Maratus speculifer, assembly GCA_964019185.1. Classification (NCBI taxonomy): domain Eukaryota; kingdom Metazoa; phylum Arthropoda; class Arachnida; order Araneae; family Salticidae; genus Maratus; species Maratus speculifer. Next base: position 420,144,065 of record OZ025289.1, on the reverse strand, counting down.
GGGGGGGGGGAATGCAAAAACTTTATACTTAACCCAGATGTCATGAGATTTACAGGCACATCTATGAAATATCACTAATGGCGCCAACACAAAATCTGGGTGACGAAGGGGAGATGGGGATGCAAATTTTATTGCGAGAAGTTTTTTGTTAAATATAAATTCATATCTTATTATATTTCAACCTTTAAGAATTTTCATCTTATGTGATTACTTAGAAAATCATATAGAATTCTAATTTATTTTAATGATGAAAAAATAATCAAACTTTTAAAGTCCTGCAGTAGGTGGGGGGAGGGGGGGGGTACTTCCTACACTGCCCATAGATAAAATAATGCTATTTAAGAGCACATTTATACAAATATTTAATAATTTTAAAAACACCATTTTTTATGAGAAAAGAGTATTTTTTTTTCTTTACAGAAGTGAAATAAATCTTTTGTTCTTTCTGCAAACAAACCCAAAGTATAAAATAATAAAAACCAAAACCAAACTAAAAAAAAGTCGAAACCTTTCACTATGCGAAAAAAGATAAACTTTTATAACAGAGAAAAAATTTTACCTTAGTATCATCGAAAAGGGTCTTAAGTTAAAAATACTTAAAGATACTGACATTAGCAAAGATAAAACGGCGGTTAAATGAAATATATATGCTTCTTAAAAGAATTTAACACAGAAATAAAGTTTGTAAAATTCTTTAATTAGTTCTTTAATAATAATAAAAAAATGTAAAATCGCAACAATATTTTACAATTTAATAATTTTGTTATTTATTACTATCTATTTAAAAAAAATTGTAAGTCAAGCATAATTAAAACGGAACACAAGTCATGGCGGAAGCTGACTACATAAGCCCAGTAGCGTAGCTGTGTTTCTTGGCGCCCGGGGCCAGCAAGAAATTTTGCGCCCCCACCCCAATATAGATATATAACAATTTCTCTCAATTTGGCGCCCCTAGGCCTCGGCGCCCGGGGCGGACGCCCCCCTTGCCCCTCCTTAGCTACGCCACTGCATAAGCCTTGAACAAATTACAATATTATTAATTATTAAATACCTTGCCTATACTAAAATGAAGTGCTAAATGCATTGCAATCACTATATCCATAAAAAATATCTTTAATATTTTGCAGATAACGTGTGCATTAATTACACTAAATCGAAACTTGATAATTTTTTTTAAAAAAAACTTTTAAATACTAAGCAATTATTAGGGCCACTACTTAAATTCAAGACGGGCGGTGTAAACTGAAATAAAATCAAAAACTCTTAATTTTTGAAATACAAATTATTGGCAATGTATTCATTTACAAAATAACTCAAATTAAAATCAAAACTTAAACGAAGCATAAAACCTCTTAAAAATAAAATACGTACACTAAGTTTTTATTTTTTAAAACAGAACAAAAAATGTTTTTAAAATCACCTGAATATAATATATTCTAAGACGCAGGCGATTTCAAAGCAATAGTTACAGAGAATGACCAACCACAGACCCCGTGTTGCTACAGCAGTAGCAATATAAACAAACGCTTATCCCTCCGTGAAAGCCATTGCCAAAACGAAAACAAAACTCACCTTTCCGACTGACGACAGCATCCGGAGGAAAATCGCTTGACGCATCATCCCGCCACATCACTCACGGAATTCCAAGAAGAGGGGGTGGGGATGCAGATCCTAGGATGCACCGTTTCAAAATTCCGTCGCTTTCGTCCGTGAGCGTCTCGGACGGAATGTTGTTTTTTCTGGGCGAACGTGAATAGCGGCGTTAGATACCGAGAGAGGGCGACACTGCTGAAGCACGCTGTCAATCACGATTATCGAACCGCCCATTTCACAGCTCGAAGTGACAGGCCGGCTCGATAGATGGCGTTCGCTCTGTCAGGGTTTTCTGTGTTTGCAAAGCTTTACATCGCAGTGATATAAACTCGCTGCAAATTTCTAGTTGTGTTGTTGCTGTTGTTTTTTTCGCTTTTCTTTTTATAATGTGCGTCCTTTTTTTATGCTCGCGTCCTCAGATAACATACGCATCCAGATTTTTAACACCACATTTGTGTGTGTGCGTGAGGAGGGGGTCTAATAAAAATATTTCTAACGATTCTATCCCATTAAAATATTGTTAGTTTATGATAAAATTCCACTCTATTCACAATGTATTACTTAATGGTTTAGTAAATATAAATACTAAATTAGCTATGCCGTGATTAATGGTCATCCGTGTTAGTCATATACAGAGATTGGTCAAATACTACAAATGTTCTCATAATTGACCCCCAATTTTAAGTAAATTTCAGGCATGAAAGTGAGAAATTGGAAAAAAGAAGGAAAAATTTTTTTAATCTATACGATAGAGTCAAACCTGTATAATTTAGAAACATTTTATCAGTTATTCATATGATAAAATGAAATATAACTGTACATATAATTGTTATTTTTTATTTATTTTACTACAGTGAAACTCGTTTAAAATACACCCGCTTAATATACGAATTATCTTCGGTCCCTTGAAAACTGCCTATTAAACCTGTGTAAAATTACCCGCTTAATATACGTACGCATAAGATACGATCCCGCTTAATATACGAAGAAATTTGGTCCCTCGATGTTAAAAAACCCGTTTAATATACGAAATGGTGCTAATGTAATCCGTTTATCACGTGTCTTTGACAGGCTATGTAAAGTCTTATTTACTTTTCATAGGATGCTTTTTTTTTTTTTTTTTTTTCCATTTTTAATAGAAGAAAGTATTGTAATCTAATTTTTTTTCGACTTCAGTTTTCGACGGATTTACACGTTTTATGGGTCAGAGATTCGAAGAAATATATTTTTACAAAATGTCTGTCTGTTCGTGTGTTTGTGTTTATGTCTCTGTGTGTGTCCGCATGTTGCCATTCTGTCATCAAAAAGTGGATGAAGATATGATGCATAGAATTGAACAAAATTTTTTGTGAATGTTTTTGGTTGTGATAAGCAGTTCTTCCTTCATTTTTGAAATATTCTGCCGGAAAGGGAAGTTGCAATTTTTTGAATATTAACCGACTAAAAGCCTATGAAGTTATGCATATAATTAAATGAAATTTTCTTTGCAAGTGTTTGTCTATGGTAGTATGTTGGCCCTGGATTTCCCTAGTATTTTGGCGCTGGATTTGAAAAAAATCCGCTGGAAGTGGGCGCTATAATCACGAAGTCTGTGCCATTTTCTTTATTTTATCCTCAAAAGTTATGCAAAGAACTGAACTAACATTTTTGTATATGATTATTTGGTACTTCTAGGTTATCCCGTCGACCAATTTCGCCAAATTATACATATCGCCAAACTAATAGCCAAATTATACATGTTGACATAATTTTTATTTTAAATAACGAAAAAACAAATAATTAGTAGAATATTAATAAAAATATTAATAAAAAGTCGAAATAAAAATCACTTAATGCAGTGGCGTAGCTAGGATGGGTGACACCCGGGGCGGATGTAAAATGGTGTCACCCCCCCCCCCCCACGCACCCCCACCCCCCCAAATCCGTCATATTTTTCAATCACAATTCTACGTTATTACAAATAAAATTTCAATATTTTTTTGCATGCCTGATGTGATTTTATAGATAATTCAAAGAAATGGATACAAAATTAAAATTTAAAAATAAACTAGTTGGATGTGCCAATCCCAAAAATTTCTTCTATCTCATACGTATATTTTAATATTTAAAAAAAAATAGTTACTCATTTTAATGCTTTAATGATTTTAATTCAATACCATACCAACTTTGATTTTCATCTTAAATTTCTGCTTCAGTCAATTAATCGGAGTAAAAACGAATTTCCGTCTCTGCACGAGCGGATGGACAATAGAATGATAGGCAGTTTTTTTTTTTTTTTTTATTTATTCAGGGAGGAATTACTTGCCTTACCAAAAAATAATCATTCACAAAAAATTTAGTTCAAGTCTAGAACTAACTTCATACACTTTTAGGTGGTGCAATATTGAAAATGGCATAAAATTCGCTATTGCAACGCCCCTTGCGGCGGATTTTTTTCAGATTCATGGCGATGCAACTAGCCATAGTGATACACTTACTCAAAAAATTTCATTCAATTCGATGCATAACTTCATGTACTTTTGGTCAGTACAATATTGAAAATGGCACAAAAATCACGATTGCAGCGCCCCCTTCCGACGGATTTTTTTCAAATTAAGGGAGGACCAAGTAGCCATAGTCATACACATATACAAAAAATTTGGTTTAATTCGATGCATAACTTCATATACTTTTGGTCAGACACACAGACAGACACACAGACAGACAGACACACAGACAGACAGACACACACACAGACAGACAGACAGACACACAGAATGACAGACATTTTGTAAAAACATGTTTTTTGGAATCTATGACTCCTAAAACGTGTAAATCCGTCGAAAAAAATTTAGTAAAAACGTAAAAACTAAAAAAGTCCGTACATTTATAGGAAAGCCTATTTTGATTTTTTAACAAAATTTCTGTACTGTATTCTTTATCGGAATAAACTTATGCTACGATTCTTATCATCGCTTTTTTTTCATGATTTTTGGTTCATTTTTGAACAATTATTTCAAAAAGTTACCCGTCAATATATTTTTGAGACGCAATATAGATTACAACCTAAAGTTTATGCATTTTTGGAAGTCAAGGGTGCTGACACAGACTAAAGTATAGATTATTATCCTTTAATATGGATTATATTGTATGCGAGTTTCATCTCTAAGAAAAAAAAAAGGGGGGAGAAATGAATGCATGGCATCTATAACATGGGAAATGACGAAACCTTTTTTAGTTTATCTGCAGACCTCCCATATAAGAAATTACAGGGGCAATTCATAATTCATCCCATATTTCTCATAAATCAATGTGGTGCCTATATGTTAAAAAAAAAAAAAAAAAAATATTTTTGTGTGATAAGCTGTAAATTTCATTTATTTCCAGAATACTTTCCCAAAATTTTATAAGATGATATATATATATATGTACTTGCAAATAAAGATTGGGTGTCACCCCTTAAAGGGTGACACCCGGGGCGGACCGCCCCCTCCGCCCCCCGCTAGCTACGCCACTGACTTAATGACATTTTAAACACGTGAATCACAATTAATGTCATTGAATGTGACATTCACGATCCTCCATTATTGGCATTTAATCTTATAGTTGGCGATAATTTTTTGGTCGACGGGATAACCTAGAAGTACCGATTATTTTTTGGTATGGCAAGTAAGTCCTCCCTGAATTTGAAAAAAAATATGTCTATTGTTCTATTGTTCATCGGCTCCTGCAGAGACGGAATTTCGTTTTTACTCCAATTAACTGACTGAAGCAGAAATTTAAAGTAAAAATCAAAGTTGGTAAAGTATTGAATTAAAATTGTTAAAGCATTAACATGTGTAACCATTCCTTTTTAAATATTAAAATGTACGTATAAGATAGAAAGTTTTGGAAATTTCACATCCAACTAGTTTAATTTCGCAGAGAGTACTATATAAATGCATTTAAATTTTTTTTTTTTTACTGTATAGACAAATATTTAATAAAATTTTGGAGAAAATAAAATTATTTTTTACTTCAATATTTTAAACTCAAATTTCCTAGAATACCTAAAAATTGTTAAAAATTGATAAAATAAGAGTTATAAATGGCTAAAATATGTAAATAACAATGTGCACTGTTTTTACATGCATTATTATTCGAGAATCTATGAAATCCGGATAAGATACGATCCCGCTTAAGATAAGAAATGCTCTCGGTCCCTTGATTCGTATCTTAAACCAGTTTCACTGTATTATTATTATTTTGTACTGTTTGTAAAAATGTATAAATTAAAATATATCCGGTGGTTTTATGTGAAGTACAGATTATTTTTTCAAAATAAATATTACTTTAAATGGTTTGACTGTTGAAAATTTTGCCTCCCCCCCCCCTTGTGAAAAAAACTATTAAATTTTCCACCCCCCCCCCCTCCTAAATATGCTTCCAATATTTTTTTTTTTGCATTTTTACATCAATCCAAAGAATGTCAAAAATTGCTTCTAAAAAGGTGGAATTCCTCTTGTAGGAGGATCTCTTTCATGCCTGAAATTTTAAACAGAAAAATCCTGCGTCAAGAACGAAAAAATACAGTTAATTTATTAACTTATTTAAATTGAACACTGTTCTTTTTAGAATTTTTTTTCATTTATTACAACTATTGTCACTGTTACATATGCATTTAATAATTATAATTTTATATTTGATAAAGAGAGAGTGAAAAAAAAAAAGGGGGGGGGGAGAAAAATCTTCTGTGTTTAAAATATAAAACACGAGCAAAAATGATTTTAAAATGAATAACATTTTTAACTAATAATTGAAATAATAATTTAACTTAGCAATTGTACTTTTAGAAAATTTATTTATTTTAAAATTTTTACAAGTGTTGTCACTGTTACATATGCATTTGATAAAAAATTAAAATGAAATGCCTGCGTGTTTAAAATATAAAAAACGAGCAAAATTGATTCCAAAATGAAAGACATATTTAGATAATTTTCAAGTATTTTCTTTATACGGAAGTCAACACTATTTAAATAAATATTAGTTTTCTATTTAACAAATTTTCCCTGAAAAATACATTCATAACAATCGAAGTTACTCGAAGTGCGCTCACGTGTAAAATCAACATACTGGAGATAGAGCATATTTATTCAAAAGTGGAATAATAATAATAATAATAATAAGCCTATTTAGGCACACGTTTTAAAATAAATAATATCGTTACTCAAAACAGAATTCGAATTGGAAGAGCGGGGAAGGGGGGAGGGGGGAGAGGACTTTCTATCAACTCTGAAGCATCACTGTAAATTTTTTTTTATCCCCTCGATTTACTTGTTTGGTAAGAGAATTTGTTTAATCGCCAGAATAGCCAAGATGAAAAATAAATATATAGAGCAACTACCTTTTTTTTTTTTTTTCAAAATATGAACACATTTGCGTCTATAACTAGATTAAATTAAAAATCAACAATTGTCCACAATTAAAGGTCAATAATTATGTATTGTGTTAAGCAGAAAATTTTCTGTAATAGGAGTTATAATTTTTAGTTACCCCCCCCCCCCAAAAAATAAATAAATAAATAAATAAATAAATAAATAAACAAACAAACAAACAAAATAAAATAAATAAAAAAATTCTCAGCTTTGCCTTTATAAGCCAAATAGCCTAGTTAAAATACATACATATACGCATTTTTAGAATAAGTTTTGAAATATAAAACACATCTATGCTAATGATATACACTTTAAGATAAATTATCTATGCGTTTAATATATGTAACGGAAAGCCTGTTTTACACAACTTCGGTGCCATAATATATAAATATAAAATTTCTCAATAATTAAAACCTTCGAAACATATGTACTGGATGCATTCAAAGGATGCAATTTGCTAAAATTTACATGCAGCCGATTTTGTAAAATTTATAAAATCAATCTAATTTTGCAAATAAATTCTACACTATAGTCTAACAGATTTTTTTTTTTTTTTTTTTTTTTTTTTTTTTTTTTTTTTTTTTTTTGAGCTAAATTGATTTGTGGGCTTCCAAAATATTAGCTGAAGATCGGAGCCCAGGCGAAACATAGGGCCTTAGGACATCCATATCTCGATTCAACTAAAAAATTAAACTAAATTATAGTTAAATAGGCTAATATATTACACAAAAAGAGTATCCAATAATTTCTGGTTTCTGTTCCTCAACCTAAACAAATTAAACGAATACAAATATGGCGATCTCTCTGTTACTAGAATCGAAAAAAAAAAAAAAAAAAAAAAAGAAAAAAGAAAAAACATTCGAAACAATCTATTATGTCGGTTTCCCCCCCCCCCCCCAACAAATGAAAATATCCTGCTAAAATTGGGGGGGGGGTAAATAAAAGAAAACAATTGTCGAAACAAACTATTATTCAGTTTTCAATTCACCTTAATGATAATATATAATTCCGCCGTCATACAGCATTGCAAATGGCGACAGTGTCAGATCTTAATCGAAAAAGATCTTTTGTTCAATGACAATCTACGACTGAGACCTAAAAACTTGAAACTTCAAATGATTCTACAACAACAGTGTAATGCAATACCTCTGATTGTGAACCTTACCCGTGTAATAAAATGGGGGAAGAAGTGTAGCTGTTGGAAGCAATTTGGATGGCGATTCTAATGCATTCAAGCGATGGATATAAATGGGCAGGATTTGTGACCTAAAACTGGAAATTCCTTCTGTATTCCTATTTGCTCGAGTTATGATGGTGCGTGGGTGTTGAACTGGTCAGCCGCTTAGAATCACCCAAGAATCGTTGGACGCGATTGTTTATATAATTGTTTTTGACGAGAAATCGTAAACAAACATATTTAATTTTAAAATGAAATTAGAAAATGCAATTTTTTAATGAAGTAAAAAAAAATATTTTTTAGGGATGATACTATTATTTATTATACATAAATTGAATATTAATACACACTTTTAAAGTGACGTAAAAGAATTTGACTGCTTTTGTTATAAAAGATAGCAAGCAAAAATTACTTTTGCTGCATATAAATATAATATGAAATATAAAAATCAGCAATGATGACAGTCTCAATCTCTCTCTCTATATATATGCATAGAATGGAATATTTTACTTGAACTACAAATTTAGGAATTTGTACTTCACGATGATAAACATCGATTCTTTGCTGTTATACCATTTTAAAAATAAACAATCCGGTACTTTTCTTTTGACTTTATATAGTATTTAAAACTTATAATGAGATTTAAGTACTTCAGTTTTAAAAAACAGTTACATACAAAATGAAAAAATCAAAAATCATAAGATAATTTGCTTAACCCTTTCAGATCCGATTTTAATATTTAGAAAAAAAAAAAAAAAAACTTTTACGTTAATAACATTAACACTAGTTATCCAAATAAATCAATTAGAATTATGTTTAGAAAATATTACAACAAAACTCAACTGATATTACAACTTTTTAATACTTTTTTCACTTTATTACACACGATTCTTTCAGGAAAGTAACATTTATTTTAAATTTAAAGAGCGAAATATATGTTAAAAATAAATGAATCGCAAACGGTGCAAAGAGAATTAAGTAAATATTTATTATCATTATTCCTACTAAATGCCTAAACGTGAATGAAATCATACAATAAATGCTTATACACATACTAATGTTACTACATGTAAACAGTTACGAAAGTTATTTGTTAAAACTAAATAATACTTAAAAGACATCGATTAGAATACATTCATTAAGGATGTATTCCAATCAAAACAGCTTATTTTCGAATTTATTTTTAAATTCATTTTTGCTCTCAAACACTTTAAACTGGCAAATTCTCTTATTTAGAAACTACACAATGTGCCGTGTTTGTCAATTTTTTGACAAATGTGGAAAGTATCGCAAAAAGTGCTATCAAAGTTGGCGTTTTAAACTAAATTTCTCCAAGCAAGAAATCTGGAAACGAAAAAAAAAAAAAAATGGCCATACTGAGAAAATAAATGTTTATAAAATAAATTCTAATGAATTGAGCGAAAGATGAATTCACGCAGCACGTCACTTCAAATATCACCTCAGCAAGTTTCGGGTTTTTACTTTTAAAAATAAGCCTGAAAATATATATCTTAAAATTTCAAGCTGTTGAGGGTGAAAAAATATTTTTTCGAATATAACCATAGCACACCAGATCCGAATTTTTTTTTAATATAGTGGGAGGTAAAGAAATGCCCGATGCAAATTTATAATACAGTTATCATTTAGCTATCTGGGGTTCTGCTCACTGACTAGATTCATCTCAGTAAAAAGGCCTTCGCTGAATAATAAAATACAGCTACACAAAAATAAACGTTTCATTTGCATAGGTGTAAAAAGCTTCCTGGTATTTTCGCACTTAAAAAAGGGGCATATAGCACGGCAGAAAAATAAAAGCTGGCAGTTAATTGTGTAAGAATGCTAGAAGTACAATCAAACACCGCAAATAAAAACATCCATATTATCGCGTGCATGAGAGTGACACACTGCTTTTATTTAATTGTTAATGCTGATGGCGGCAAGCAGTGGTACAGCTTTCAGACTGTGACACGATCAGTGACTTGTTTCATATAACTAAGGAACAATAGACAGTAAAGTTAAACAGTGTAAAAACATGGAGGGACGCCGATAACTTCTTTATTCATGAATGGATTTTACAACTTAGTAAAGAGAATAAATTAAAATGACACACACAGCCAAAAAATTAATAAAAACAGCTTAGAATTAAAAAAAATTAGATTTTATTTGTTTACTTCTTATTTATTATATTCATTTATATAATTTTTTGGAAGTAAATGTATTATAAGACGTAAAACATATTTCTCTGTCATTCTTTGAATGTAGAATTGTATAATGAAAGTCAGTGTTATATGAATAGTTTTATAAAAGGACACTTTATGTATTCCGAAAAAAATATTTTCAGCTCAGTGAATAAAGGAGCCAGAACCTGTTCATCGAATAAGCCCATGAAGCTCATGCTTACCCACTGAAATACAAAAGTACCCCCAAATTTACTTTTCAAACCTAATTTTTAGATGAAAAATACTTAATCAGGGTAAAAAAGTAATTTTTTTTCTTATGAAACCTTTTCCTTTCTTTACTATGCTGCAATTTTTAAATCATAAAAAGATATTTTGCAGTTTAAATATTCTCAACTGTAGCTCAAATTTGTCTTTTACAAAATTATTTGGTTATGTATAATTATGTATTTAGTAAAATACTTTTCATAGGTATAATATATATATAGATTAAAATTTAAAATGTTATTTACTCGAAAATTTGATGGTAAAATTTCAAATTATTTTAGCATTACGAAAAAGAGATATATTAACCCCTATCCCCCTACAATAATAATAATAAAAAAGACGATTGGTAGAATAATAGGTTTTTTCTCGACGTCGGACTTCCCATACCTTTAAATCTTAAGTGAATCCTGAAGGGAGCATTAAACAACATTATTATTCTATCACTCGTATCCTATAGTAAAATTAAATACGTTTAGCTCATTATGAAAATGTCTTCGGTTAAAACAATTCATATTCTTATATATACACATAAAATAAGTAATTAAAAATAAACTTTCGAAAAATTTCAAGATCCCAGTATTATTGTAGACAGATAATTAAGAAAAGGAAATAATTCATCATTGTTATTTTTATTCATATATTTATGTATTTTTTAAATTTAAGATAATGCAAGCTTTTCTTTTTTTCCTTTCTTTCTTTGCCCTTTATAATAAAATATTTTATTCTACATTGATAGATCTAACATTATCTTATACAGTAAAAAATCAAAGAAGGATGACATTTAGTCAAATATTTTTATTATAAATTAGATGGAGGAATCTAAATTATTACCGGCATTAAATACTGAATTAAAAATTTTACCTCATTTATGTTTTCAATCAAATCTAAAAGTAATCATTTGAAATATTTTATCAAACAATGGTGTACATATAGTGGATATATTTGTTATTTTACGTAAGTAAATTCAATCCATTGTTGTCAAAACTTATTACTCATTTCCTGCCTTAATATTTGGAAATAATTAATCAAAAATAAAAAATAATTAAAAAATGCGATATATATTGTTTATTTAATGTGAAACTGACAATCTAATGCTCAGTGCAAATGTTTTTAATAACTATTATGCAATACAATAAAATTGGATTTTTTAAATGACAAGACGGGAAAGTTTCAAGGTCTCGAAATTAAAGGATTTTTTTTTTTTTACTATCAAAATTAAATTTAATTGTGAATAACTAAAATTTTGCAAAAGGACACTAAGGAAACAAAACTGAAAACGAAGTCTTTGAAAAAAATGGTTTTTACCATTAAATTGTAGTTGTGTAATTTTTAAAAAGAAAAAATAATTGAATGCAAAATAATTTTAATTATTTTTTTACGGATACCAAATAATTAGTTTGAACCAAAAAAGTCTCAATATAAAAGAAACATATTTTTAATTATCAAAATTAATTTTTAAAACCAGTTTTCAAATTGTTTGCATAAAAAAGGGGGAAGAGACGGCAAGAAAGAAATTGTTTCAAGGAATTCTTTTTTGAAAATATAAACGCTAACTAAAATTTAACTTTTAATAATAATGTTCCCAAATGAAAGTATTTAAAACGAATTTCAGACATTTATATAACTTTTTAAAAAATCTATAAACACTTTAAAATGTATCAAAATAAATAAATAAATTCTGACTATGAATAAATACAATTTTTTTTTTTTTTTTTTAAAGGGTTGACTATTATTAAACGATTCAGTTTCAATTCAGAAAAATAGTTATTGGAAAGTGAGGTTTTTTTTCCATCTTAAATTTAGTATATCTAATATTTTTTCTCAATTTGCTCAATAAAAAAGAACTATATAACTATATAAATAATTTATAATACACATGCTGAAAATATATATATAATGAATTTAAGAATTGACTGATTAATGTCTTTCAAAGGGAGCAAAAGTATCGAAATACATAATCTATGATAATTCTATGAGATAACTTTACATTAAAATCAGAATAAACCGATATCTCAAAATATCTATTGATACTTATATATGTAATTACCAATCATAATATATCTCGCTATCTTAATCCCACACTTATAACACCAATAATTAAAATCATAAGATTTCGTTTTAGAATTGTTGTTAATAGTTAAAACCACTGAATGTAGTATTATATGATACATTACGGCTAAATGCGTAATATCCTTTCTACGTCGATGCATGTAACATCAAATAGAAAATACTTATTTGGGATTTCAACTAAATTTTATTACAAGCAACCTTTACAGTTGTGGAAATTACAATAAAACCACGTTATTACCACCCGTGTAAACTGCATTAGACTTTTAAATATTTTATACAGCAGACTTTATCATTTCGAAAATTACATATAAATCATTGTTGATTGTAAAAATTATATATATATATATATATATATATATATATATATATATATATTAATTGGAGAAATTTTGAAATATTTTACATTTCTAGTGCTTTTAAGAATTCTTAAACGCAATAGCGTCACTTAAGTGAATAAGAGATTTTGAAAACAAAACAAAATGAAAAAAATATTTCCTGTCCCACTTAAGATATATACTACATGATTTAAACGTCATTTGAAGCAGAAAAAAAAAGAGGAATTTTTAATGCTGTAATTTTTTTTTAGAAAATCCGAAGATTTTTGCGCCTTGGACACCCCACCCCCTTTTTAAAGAAAAATAAACAAAAAATTGTAAAAATAAAAATAGGTTTTAGAAATTGATAACATACTATTAGGGGGAGGGATGGTCAAGATATTGTAAGAAGAAAGGGAGTCGAAATTTGATAAAATGTTGATAACGTTCTATATGTACAACCTCTTGACAATTTCCGGAATTGTCTTAATACGCAATTTTTCATCACTCTTTGCTTTTATGTTCTGATGAGTGTGATAAACTGTATATGAAGGATTTTAAAATGTAGATAGAGCAAAACAAAAATCCTTTTATCAAAATTTGCAGGTACATTTCCTCGATAATAAATGCATTCTCTGCCATAAACCACAGGTTAATTGTAGCTATAGGCCATTAAAAAGTAAAAACTAAACTTATTCCCAATTGGTCGAGAGAGAAACAGGATTTTGCAGTGAAAGTTGAAGTCATTAATGCAGACTGTTGTAAATTTCATTTATAGTGCTAATAAATCAGAAAAAAATAAAAATAAAAATTAAGAGTTAACAAATCAGCGGCGTAGGAGTAGTCAGGTGAAAAATCGATGAGGCCCACCCCTGAGTTTTGAACTCGTAACGGTCAAGGAAAAACCATCACTTGTCACCATAGCATCTCCACATTCTTTTACGATTGTTATTTCGTTCTTTAGCACACGTGACATTAAAAAAGGAAGGTTATCAAAGAAGAATCTGCTGTTTTATGAGGATCGTCTGCTGACCCCGTCGTTACAAGTCGACACATAAATAAAAGCTAAAACAAGCCTTGAATAACAATAGGAAAGGAGGCACACGTTAGAGCAATTTTGAAGGAGACATTTTGTACAACAGTTACTGATGAAAGTGAAATGAAGGAAAAGATCTCGCTACAAGGAAAAAAACCACGAGAAACACTGTTTAACACTGTTATACATATTAATAACAAAAAATAATAATTTACACGAGATACGCTAATAATTGTAAATGACAAAGAATAAAAACTAATTAAAGAGTGTTTTCTATAGGTGCTGTACTATATTTACAAAAGATGTAGCAATGGTAAGTACATCAATTTTTGGTATCAAAAATAGCTTTTAAATCTTTAAAATCAGATAGCCGTAGTTAAATGGCATTTAACTAATCCTTGATTAACAATGGCGTGCTTCAAAATCGTCATACTAGCACTGAATATATTACACAATGTAAATGTAATATAATTCAGAAAATTTGGGCTATTTATTTAATCCACACAAAGACATAATTTCTCCCTATTCTTCCTTTATTATCTTCTTGTCACTTTATTATTTGAAAATATCCAAGTTATAATAGATGTGACAACAAAAGAGAAATGAAAATTATCTAAATATTTGATTTTTTGGAACATCGCACAATGAAATTTTACTCATAAAAAACGTTAATTATACAAAATATAATGAATTTTACACAGCTTAGTGAACTGCGTTTTTATTGCTATGTTTGTGCGCTTAATTTTTCTAGTAACCTATAATTAGTCAGCATAAAAAGAGAGAGAGAGAAAGAAGACAATTCATTAATTTGGAATTACAATTGGACTGGATACAGATTCCCGCTGCCAATATTGTAGATGGATGAGACAAATAAAAACAAACTGTGGAAAAAAGATTCTAATGAAGAAACAGCAGCAGCAGAATTTCGTTATCATCCAATACCACGATTACAATCCCTCCCCCTCCCCCTGTGCCCTTTCTCAATCTAATGCTTCGAACTATGTAGAAAAAAAAAAAAAAAAAAAAGTGAAAAAACGAACCAAGGTCTGCGATTAAATGCAAATAACACGTTCCATACGTTATAATTATGTAATTGTGTGCGCCTTGCCGCTTTTAAATGCTTGGCAGACGATCCGAGGGTGGATTCGAGCAAAGGGGGGTGCTCAAATTTTGACCGATGGATATTGGAATAATAAACATTAAAAAGCATTATGAGAAAAAGCAAATTCGTTAGCAAGATAGGGAGGGCAGTGAATCAAGAAATACAAAAGCTAAAAAAGAATAAAAAGTAAAAAGGAGAAAGGAGAGGGGGGGGAGGGTTAAAAAGGCGTGTTAATCACGTGTTTCTAGATAATCGTTTGACCAGTTCCGTTTCGCAGACAATAAGATTGAAAATGGTGGAATACAGTGCGGAGTGGGCGAAAACCGGTCAAAAAGTGAAGATTATTACTTTGTCTTTTTATTTCCCCCCTTTTTTCATCCCTCCTAGAAGGGTAGGTAGTAGACGATGGCGTGTGTAATTAGTGCTTTAGAAGCGCGCGCTTTCTGACAACAGCTTCGATTAATTGAACAGAATTTTTTTTTTCCTTTTTTTGGTTATGTATGTGTGTTGATTTACGTATAGTAGGGGGTTCGTGAATCTTTTTTTATTTTGATTTATTGAACTTGTGATTTGATTTCCAGATAACAGTGTTATGTTAAGTGATAAGAATTGAAACAAGTTCGTGCTAGGCAGACATGAACTATCGAGTGAAATATTTTTTTCTTCGTATGAGCGTTGTAATCATATACGGCAATTTATATTTATATGATTATAGTAATGCATTTGGATAGCTATTTCCCCCCAAAACTAAAATGGTTTTAGATTATTAAACACTATGATTCCTCTTTTAACAAAGAAAGACTATTTCACTCCATGTTTACATGTAGGCTAAAAATTAAAGCAAAATATGAAATTCAAATGTTCATGAGGGTAGATAGAGAGCCAATTGAAAATGTGTTGGAATTAAATGTAACAAATAAAAACCAATTGCACATAAAATTTAAGTTTACATCAAAATGAAATTAATTTTATTAAAAAATATAAATGAGCTGCTATATATTTTTCTTAAATAAATATAACAATAAAAAAGAGGAAAAGACGCGTGTGCACCAAGCAGTGCCAGAGATTTTCATTTTACCTGTAGAGGGAGAAACAGATGAAAGGATGGAGATAAAAAGAAGAGGGTGAGAGGAGGTGAAAAAAGGAGAGGGGAGATATTTGTAAAAGATTTGCTACAATGTCCCTCTTTTTAGTTTGTGATAGTGGAAATTGATGTAAACAATTTTGCATGTTGATAGCGACTTCTAAAAACTACGAAATCTAAATTAAGTAATCAGCTTCTACAGAAATGATTTTTGGATATTATTAGATAGATATTTTGATACATTGCAACATTAGTCAAAATATGTTTTGGTTTTAGTAAAAATAATTCCGAGAACTGCAATGTTAAGACTTTTTTTTTCTAAATCATTTTACTCAATTTAGGGCTCCTAGCAGCAGTGGACCCAAGGCCATGGCCTAATTGGCCTGTGAGATAATCAGGCCTTGGACTTGAGGGACTGCTTCACAAAGCTTCTGGAGCCTATAGGTCCAGATGCTTCACAGAGCCTATATGCTTCACAAAGCCTATAGGTTTAACATTTAGTTATGTTAAATCTATGTAACACATGTAGACAGATTTTTCATTTGCATTTTAGATTGCAACCCCCTTCCCTTTTTTTTCCCCATAAGATTTTTAATCCTTTGAGTGTTGCCTGTTTCAGTTATCTGGTAGCAAACGAAGTTCAACTTTTGATAAAAACAACATACGGTTATATATTTTGAAAGAAATTTATGAAGTAATATTTTTACTCTGTCTGAAGAGTTAATTTATTTAAAAATTTAAAACAGTTAACTACCATTTTCAAATATTATTTTTTTCTGAAAGGACACTTTGTGAGTTTTTCTTGTTCTAAACTTTGATAAACTGTTTGAAAAAGATTACGTTTTTTATTTTTATTATTACCCTCATAGCATGCATGGTCACAGTGACGTCACTGTGAGTCACTTTGGTCACATCACATCTGTAACCAAAATGCGACTTTCTTCAAAATCTTTAGAAAATTACAAATATTCTTTAAAACATGTTATTTACTTTAAAAAACATGTAACTTTGGACGTAACGTCCAAATATTTTACATATTACTTATTTTTTAAGCAAAAATTGTTAATTGATCAGAGTTGTAAAAAATTAAAAATATAAATGAAATAGTATGGGATTTTTTGAAAAAATTTATTAATAAATTTTGGATTGTGTTCATAGATGCCCTATAAAGAATGAAATAAAATTAAAAAATTTAAGCTATTATAAATATTGTAGCAATTTAACTATATGTAGCAAATGTAATGTAACCACTTACATAGTAAAAGTGTTTCAAAAATTTCCATACGGCAAAAATGTTGATTTTTTTGTACTGGCGTTGTATTTTTACAACCTATCATATCTGAAAAGAAAAAAATATATAATACAGCTTATTTCCTCTTAGTTAATCATTACTATGTATAAAATGAAATTTTATTTCATTTGTGTCAAGTATGTGATAATTCTTTAATGGGTTAGTTGCAGAATATGAAATAACATATTTGTCAAAGAAAAATCTAGAAAAGAACGTACACACGAAAATAATTAAAATAATGCAAAAAATAAAATGCTTGAGTCTTGTGATATTATGCCATATTATTTTCCCCTGCAGTATCCATAAATCTAATTACACAAACGGAAACGACTGTAAAACATACACATGATAGGCACCAATGTAAATGCAGGCCGAATTAAATGAAATTATGAGTATGCATCTAAAAAGACCTAGCTTACTGGCAAGACGCACTGACAAATCATATCCAATGAGTAATGCCATAAATCGAGTCACACTAAATCAGTGTGATTCACAACGAATGCTTTACAAAATTGCGTGATATCCACATGCATGCATAAAGAGCAGTAAATTGAATTCATCAGGAAATAAATAAATGAATATAAAGAGAGGTGTAGGAGAGGAACTTTTGCGCAAACAATGCCAAATTCTTGCCACGCAAAGTCCTAATGATAATAACGACAATAAAATAACAAAGAGAACGTATAATAAAAATAGTCAAGCAAGAAAAAAATTGGATGTGATTTAAGACCAACACTAAAAAACAGAGAGGAGAGAGGGGGAACGTAATACACTGCTTAACCCATTTTAGGCCAAGCACAGAAATTTTATAAAATGTAGCATTATTTTTATTGAAATATGCTTAAATTACATACATTAAGACACAAAAAAAGATTCGTGCATGAAAAGTAATATTTTATATAAGAAATAATATTTTATATAATAATATAAAATATTATTTCTTATAATGAATAATATGAATATGAATAATATTTTTATGACTTTTGTTTTATTCTTATTTCATATACAGAATTTGCAACTTTAATCTATTTCAAAAACATATAATTCATTTCAATTGGAATAATAATATATTTTTAAAAAGTCGAATTTGTCAAAGGCGTTTCAAATTAAAACTCTAGCGTATTTTGAAATTTTTTTAAGAGAAAGTGTTTACTCCAATTGAATTACTAATATTTTATGGATGTCTTCAAAAGCCTTAAAAAATAGAAGAAAAATAAAATTCTTGAAAAAAATGTGTCAGAGTGTTAAAAAAAAATATTTATCGAAAAGTTTCGTATATGAACCTTTGGCCGAAAATGGGTTAAAAAAAAAAATCGCATATGTCAAATGCGCATTCATATTAATTTGAGTATTGACAAGAAATTTGCTTATTTTATTTGTGATGCATTTGAGCAGAGCTTTTAAAACATTCTGGTTACCAGAAATCTATACATATTTGGCGCCTTTCAAGTATTACGTAAGCATGGTTTTAATCATTTTATACCTCTTCCTCCCCCTTGTAAGGCAAAAAATAGCAAATGCCAGACTTTCCCTACTTCCATTTCTTTGGTTACGTAAGATTTCATGATATTATAACATTTCTAGTCTTTTTATTAGGTATTGTCTCAACCCTTTCCCCCGGCACGCTTAATTTTAATTCCAAACTTGCAAATGACACCAATATTTTTTTTAAATAAAATTTTGTTTTTACCATGAAAGCTTAAATTAAGGAATTCTTACTTTCTAAAAAAATCTTTTTTATATTGCGGTGACAGTAATTATTTCTCATTTTACTAATAAAACTTGTTCGTGCTGGAAATGTTTAACAATTACCTTTTTTACTGTCTACATCTGGTAATGATAGTACAAGTCTATGTAATTTCTTCTTATGACTTCATTTATAATTTTCGCAATTAGTAGTAGTAACAATAATAAAGATTTGCTTAAATTCTCTTTGCATCGTTCTCGATTCTTAACATACTGATATACTAATCGTATTTTATTCTTTAAAATATGTTATTTTTCTGAATAAATCACAAAGAAAGATTAACTCATATTTGAGCGCCATTTTATATTTAGGATAGCATACCCTTCTAGTTCACACTCGTAAATTAGGTCATTGCTTTTATTTCACTGATGAATTGCTGTGAAAGAATTAGTCATCAACACTGGATTAATCTTAATAATTTAATTAAAATAAATACTTATAATAAATTTTTAAAATATGACAAATTTTGTTTTAAAATCTTGTTAAAATAATAGCTTAAAAATATAGAAATATTGCCTTAAGTTATAGGGTAAAAATCAAGAAAAACCTGTATCGATAGCCCCCCCCCCCCCCCCCCCCCCGCAGAAAAGTTTTTCCGAGTAAATCGAGTATTTAAAATGTTTTCTATATATAACGCAGCTTGTAAATATGAAGAAAAAAATTGGTAAGTTTTTTAATTGTACATCTTTATGAAGCTAAATCATAATTTTTGAATAAAATATTACGTTGTTCTTCAGTACTTGATCAAACATAGGTTAAGCAAATAAATCTAAATCAACTAATCAACTAATTTAGATCAACTAATTTAGATAGAGGTAAATATAAAAGAGGAATACATGCGTTCATGCATTGGAAATCAAATGTTCAGCAAAAAAACACCCAAATTGCAGCAAATGAAAGAATAAAGGCACACAGAGAGGCATAAATAACGAAATGCAACGCGCGATACTTAAAACATCTAATTACATTTCTTTCATGCAACATTTCAATACACACTGATTTACATTTATGGAGTAATTGAATCAGCGGTTAGCTTGCACAATGGAGTCGAAATACGCCCTCTGAAGAAAAGAATGCAGATTGCAAAATCCAGTTATGCCATGAAAAATTTGCCGATTGTTTATAAGTTTTGGACTTCAAAAGGAGAATCACAAAAGATGCGTGCCACGTAATCAACAGGTCGAGGCTTTCTTCCCATAGCTGGGTGTAGCGTTGAAGTTATTGGCGATTCAATTTAAGTTTAAAGTAAATAAATAAAAAAGTGAAACCTGAACAAATTAACTAACACCTTTGGTAAAATGCATTAATTACATTATTATTTTTAAAACTGTATATGATGAATGTCTATTTTGATCTAAGGAGAATGGTCAAGTGGACGTCCTTGTTCTGAAAGGCACTTTCAAGTTAGTTTCGTTGGCTGTAATGATCATGATGTCAGGGTAATACAATTAAAATAATTTAAAAGGAAGCGTGAGGCGACTCATGAGCTTTAAAAGTATCAAATGTAATACTTTTAATGCGACACAGGCATACACAAGGGAGATTGAAGAGATTCATTTAATCACTTACAGCACAGTGGTCCCACTTCGGGACCACCTTATTTAAATTCCAAAATTACAAATGGTACCAAGAATATATATTATTTATATATACAGTAGACTCCCTCAAATCCGCAGCTCTCTAAAATCCGCACATATTTTATGGATGTAAACAATGAAACATTCAGTTCAGATGTAGGTGTAAAAATTGACTTTTTTAGTTTGATATCAATTCCATATATTTTTTAAATTGTAATTTTTTTAAGATTATTGAATTCATGATTTTTCCTGAAGAAAGAAAAATTTATTTCTGAAAAAATAAAGATATTGCTGATATTATTGGTAATCACAATCTTACCAAATATATTTATATATTAATCAAGCTTTTTTAGTTATTAAGTCTGGCTAAACCTGAAATAAAGCTTCAATAATTTATGATCTTGATGTGAATTAGTAATGTACCTTTATGAGGCAAGTTTCATTGAATAATTTAGGAAAAACACATTTCATCTTTATAATGAATATTTAATTGTACATTATTGATTTGTCCTTTGCTTTTAATATTTTTATCATTTAAAAAACTATCTAAATTTTTATTATTTTAGTACATCACTTATTTTAATATTTTATTTATTGTAAGCACTCATTATACTTATGATTCCATTATTAATTACATTCAAATTACTTTAAAAAATGTAAACAAAGCAATGACCATTAAATCCGCAAAATTCTAAAATCCGCAAAACCTCTGGTCCCAAACTGCTCGGATTTGGGGGAGTCTACTGTATATATATTAATGAATGTTTATAAAGTAACAAGGTTTTTAATTCCTAAAAAAGCAGCAAATTCGAATATTAGTCAATCATTCATCTTTTTACGAACATAATTTTTCTTTAAAATAGCAAATAAAGTCTTTGTGCAAAAATGTTTAAAGATAGAAAACCAACGATTATAAATGCACGAATAATGTATGAAAAGGTAGCAAATAGCTGTTTCGAATCTACTATCGAGATTCTTCATCAGTACAAAACTCAGCGAGCTAGAAAAAGCAAAACTGAGCAGAGTTTCGAGAAAACTCAGTTTTGCTTTTACTAGCTCGCTGAGTTTTGCACTGATGAAGAATCTCTATAGTAGATTCGAAACAGCTATTTGCTACATTTTCATACATTATTCGTGCATTTATAATCATTGGTTTTCTATCTTTAAAGAATTTTTCTTTGCTGGAAAGGGTTAATCAAGTATGATTTAAAAACTACAAAAATAGTCCATTTCTATTACAAATTTTACCATAGTCCATTTGTATTACAAATTTCAATTTTATGCAACCTTTTTTTGTAACTACTTTTTTTAATAATCGTACAAGTCTAAAGTCTATCAATCTAAAATGTTTATACGTCTTATTTAATCGGAGAAATTACGTAATTAAACAAGGCTGAATTTACTATATGAAAGTAACGTAAAAGTAGGCAACCATACATATTCAAAAGTGTCGCACGTCAGATGTTAAAAAATAAATAAAAATTAAATAATAATAATAATAATAAATTGTCTCATTTTTGAAGGCAGACTTAGGATAAAGCTGCAAGAGACAAAATTAGACCTAGAAAACTAACTTAGATATTTATTTGGTTATCTTTTTTTTAGTTGTAATAAAAAGGATGTTCTTTAATATCATTCTGACGAATATTGAAATTTAGATTCGTATTCTAATACAGCAGGCTCTCATTTAAGAATGAAAAGGGTAAAATTCATAAATAAGGTTATTAAAACATTTCAGATTTCATCTCAAATATTTCGAATTAAAATCATTCACAAGAATTTTTTTTTTCTCGTTTTAAGAATGAACATCCTGACATTCATTCGTTATAAATTTACTCATAAAAAATGTCCGCACAGAAAAAAAAAGGAACAGAATAATTCTCAGGCGACCCATTATCCGCGGGGAGGGATGAGGGCAGGGGGAAGAGAATATTAGCTGAAAATGATGGAACAATGCAAATGAAGAAAAATGGTGATCACTCCCTTTTTTTGCAAGTGTCACAAGATTCACGTGGAGGATTTTCTCACATTAAGATTTAAATTTAGAGCTCCGGGAAAAAAAAAAAAAAAAAAAAAAAAAAAAGTAACAAAAACGGTGCCTGGATCACCATAAAAAATAATTAGAAATGATACTGAAACGGCCATATCCGATAAATCTTGATCTAAAAACCTAGAAGACTATGCCATTATTTGACACTGTTACTCACCATCTGTCAAAAGGGGGGCAAAGTTGGTCCCCATTTTTTTCGCATAGACTAATGAGAACAAATTAGGTTCCACCTGGCATTAGAAATCGGGGGTGAATTCCCCCCCCCCCACTATTCAACCAAAACCAGGTTCCCGCCCCCTTTTCGCACTCTTCTTTCATACAACATTGTGACGTCACAGAAGAAAAAAAGCAAACAACAGATGGAAGGCCCGATACCTCTCACCTCCTCCATTTTTGCTAGTTTTGGGGAGATTTTCTTTCAATACTTACTGCATTATGAAGAAAAAGGAAAAGTTCAGCTGTTTGTGTACGAAGAGATTCTAAGAGATAATTTTTTATGGATAATCAGAAAAAATATGAAATATGGGAATATGTAACAAGATTATGCGATAGGATGAGACTTTTGAAAAACACGGACTCTCAAGGTATTTTAGGAAGGTCTATTTTTAATCAAGCATACTTTAACTTTTAGATTATCTCTCTTAGAATATTTTCTGTGAAATTTTTATGGAAGGCGATACACAAATGAAATTTATTCTTTATATCTTTTCCCAGTTTATTTGACATAGATTAAAATACAAGAGATAATAAAATAGTACGTAAAAATAATTTGCACAAAAAATAGATATTTTCACCGAAAATTATTTTTTTTTCTTCTTGAGATTCAGCATTGTATAACGGCAAATAGTGTAATAAAAATAGTTTTTTTTAAAATAAGCTACAGTAATAAAAAAAAAATAACAATTTTATACTTATTATTTATAATATTCTATCATGTAAAAAACTTGCCATTAATATATTTATCGATTTTTGAAATTAATGAACATACGTTTAGTTAGTTTAAAAAAAAAAAATAAGTAGAATATCAGGTTAAACTGTTGAAAATTTAAAAATAAAAAGATTAAAAGTCTAATCCTTTTAAAGCAGTATCAGTGTAGCAGCTTTTTAAATTGAAATATATATTTTTACAAAATTCATATTGTTTAATTAATATGGAAGTTGTTGTTGTTTAATTAACAAACTAAACCCTTCCAGAATTAATACATGGAAAATCTGACCGAAAATTACACTTTTCAATTAAATAAGATCTTTATTTTATTTTTGTAATAAATACACTCCTGATAAAGTAAAACAATTTTTTAACAGTAAAATCAAAAATAGATAAAGGTCTTTCTTTATGTATGTAATTTAAAAATTTTAAATTATCTTTATTTAGAGAGTTACAGAAAATTTTTTAATAATTAATTTTTGAAACTTTAACCAATTTTATTTAGCCTCAAAACAAATGTTATGCATATACACATCTACAAACCACTAAAAATAAATAAATAAATAAACAAAATAAAAAAAATCCTACAATGTACAAAAAAGGGGGGGGAGGGGAGGAAGAAATCTCCTTTTCGTAATTTTATTTTTTACTTCAATCTTTCTTTCTTTCTTTCTTTTTTTCAATGATTTAACCCAGTTTATAATAAGTCTCAAGTAATTCATTTATGTGTTTGCTAAAGGAGGGGAAAAAATCAAAATTGAAACCTTGACTTTTTAAGGCAACATCAGAGAAATGAAAACTTTTAAAGCTTTATAACAATAAAATAACTGATCATATAGGATTTAATGTATAAAAAATTTCCACGAAACTCTTATCTTGTTATTATTTTTTTTAATTAAGAAATTTATTTTTAGTTTATTTCAAATATTTCTCAAATAAATTTAAAAACGAAACAAGTACCTAATAATAACATTTAAAGATAGATATTGATACGTAAAATCTTTGTTAATTAAAATATAGGTATCTACTAAAAAATATTTCTTTAGTAATTAATTAAGAATAAAAATTAAGAGTACAATCTTGGAAAAGACTTTTGACTTTTAAGATATTTTTTGAACAAAATATTTATTAAATGACAGATCAAAAATTATACTTCTCAAAATTTCTTTTTAAAATGGAAGTTTCGAAAGTTTTTTTATAACAACATAATAAAATAATTTTTCTGTAAACAGAAACATCATGAGATCATTTCAAGAAATTAGACATAAAATTTTATTTCTCTGCATATAACCGAAAAATCGATACTTTCATATTAGCGTTTCCAGGGAATTGTGGAATTTGAAGCTCTTTTAAATATGTCCAGGTTACCTCTTCAGTAGGAGGCTGCTTGATGCAAATGCACGCGTGTCGATTTGACAGACTGACAAAACTAAATTGTAACTTTATGGTTGTAGTTGGACATGAGAGCTAATTAGTCTAACTTTAGTGAGAGCGTACTTAAAACAGTAGAGCGAGAGAGAGGAAGGGCGATTATGATTAAACAGAAACCCTCTTCTGGAGTTCCCACATATTCTAATTTCGTCTTTTGTTGAAATTATTTCATTATGATTCTGCTCAAATTATAAAATGTAAGTTAATTAATTCTGGTAGATTCTAAAAATTTAATATCAGCTGAAATATTTATTTAACCCTTTTTAAGGCTTTTAAAATTTTAATGTACATCAATGTACAAATTTTAAAATAAACAATCAAGAAAAAAAAAGAATTAAATGTGTATTGTACTTAAATTTTAAGAGAGCTTTAATACCCATAATATTTACCCCCCCCCCCCCCACACACACACACCTTTTAGAATAACTCCAACAGCAAACACATATTAGCCTAACATTGGATAACTATTTAGAATATTTACGCAATTTTTTACAATATCGCATCAATATTAGTTAAATGCTGTCATAAAATAGTAAAATATATCCAATAAAAATGAGCATTCGTGTAATATTCATATTAAATTGGAACTATATATAAATAAAATTCTAATGTTTTTCAACATTGTTATTACATGCAATGCAATAGCAATATTTCATCAGTTATGGTATTGTAATTATGTCAATATAACATTGATACAATTTTGATAAAGTGGTGCCAGAGATTTCACAACTACAGCTGCATTATATTTTCATTCTAAAACCAATAACTATAAAGAAGTCAAACATTGGATTGTTTTATGGTAATATTTTTAGAGAAGGGTTATTAAACTCATTCATGCGTGCATATGTGAAGGAGATCGTATCGCGTATGAATGTGAAAAATGGATTTTATTCAGATAAGTTTCGATAGCTTTCGCATTCAATTGTTCTTTATTAATCCTTCATTTAATGAAATATTATATTAGCAAAAGTAAACAAAAGAAATTATAAGCAACAAAAACAAAATCCTAAACTTAGGACCAAGTAACCATCGATGGAAAAATGAAAAATTAAACCATACTTTAAGAAATTCATTATAGAATACCAGTAATTCTATAATGAGACATCATCTTTGCCTCTTACAATTGCCATTTTGGTAAGATGATCGCAGGAACAGGATATCGAGAAAACAACATCAGACCTGATTTTCGGGCAGGTGTAGTGAACCACCAGCTGAGAGCACGCGGCAACGTGGGTTGGAGAACAGAATAGTTGACAGAAAAAAAAAAAAAATCACCGAGTATTTGAGGTTATTGTATAAAATTCAAGAAAATTATTGTAATAAAAAAAAAAAAAAAAAAAAAAAAGGATCATATGCTTGTTGTCAAAATGGATGTTTTTAAAGCAGGCATGCAAACAATGCTGCAGTAATAGATTATGTGTATGAAATCATGGATTTTATGAAGGTTTAAGTGATTATCTTCTAAAATTAACTATTGTTAATCAGACCAGCTAACATCAAACTATCGAGATCAATGCAGATCAATGTTATTTTTCCTATTAATCAGAATAAGCTTTTCTATTGGATCAAATTCTTATGTATAAGCGAGATTCATTTAAATAGTAGTTTTGTAGAAGGAAAACATTTTACAGTCTACACTTGTCACAGGGGGAAAAACTCTAAAATTAATCTTAAACCAATGGCAGCATTCTTTTCAAATTCCTTGTTCGCATTTATTATTTTTTAATTGATTAATTGTTTTGAGGGGGGGGGGGAGACGATACTAAAGTTAAATTATGCTTATCTTTAACTGGGTACTTCAACTTTTCGATTTAAGTTTTTTTTTTTTTTTTTTTTTTTCTCTCTTTTAGAAACATTTTTGGAACTAGAAAAGGAGCATTAAAAAAAATCTGCCGCAAAAAAAAGAAATCCTGGAGATATAGATTTCAGTTATCTTATACAAAAAGAATAATTTAAAAATGTTGAAAAGCAAATGAGGAATTTGAAAAGAACGCTGCCATTCGTTTAACATTAGCTTGAATGTGTCTTATTCATTATTTAAACAGACGTAATGAAACTGGCAGAAGCCTTCATTCAAAAAGTTTTTTCTATTTTTCATTAAAAAGCAAAAAGCATTTGATAAAACACTATCAAATTGATGTTTTAAAATAAAATATAATAACAAAACAACGGCTACAAAAATGACCCCAAATTGCCAATTAATTTTAAAAGCTAGAATTATAGTTAAAACCTTGATGAAATGGTTTAAAAAATGAAATTTATACATAAATAAAATTGATTTGGGAATTTAAAAGCTTTATCAGATTATACGTTTATTTAAATACATAAAAAGTTTTAAAATTAGACTTTTTTTTATTTTTATGAATATATAACATTATTACTTTCGACAAACAAAAGAAAAAAAAAACAACCTTAATGTGATAATATAATTTTGTCTTAAAAAATAAAAAGGCTTAGACATTGGAACATTTCTTTAAAACACTATAAGTATTTAATATTTTTAATAATTTTATTTTACGAAACTAATGAATGATTGACAGTTTAATAAACTACTTTATTCTTAGTTAAAGAAGCCTTGGTAAGTTTTCTAAAAAGCTTTAGCTTTTATTATTCCAATTATATTTAGCTTTATATCTCTCTCGCCTTTCAGTTTTTCCTCATATTATTTATTTTTAATCGTAAAAACGTATACAATATTTTATTTTACATTCTGCGATATAGCGAAATATACTAACGAAACAGAATCAATTTTTCAAAATAAATATATATCCCCTTTTTTCTTAAACATTAGAAATTTTAATGGGTCTTTTAAGTGAAACTGTAACCGAAAATGCCTCAAAGCTCAATTTGAAAATAAATGGATTTAATTAAATTTCCTTTCATTAAATTTAAATTTCACCGTCGAGTAATTCGCGTCTTTCCTAGCAGACTAATTTAACCATTTAGTACAAAAATGGAGATTCTATCAATCGCACGCTTTTTTTTTTAAAGGGCGAAGAAAACAAAAGGAAAGAAGTAAAGAAGTTGGATGAGAGAATAAAAAGAAAGAAAAAAAAGTGGGAGAGGAGGTAAAGTAAGGGGCAAGGTAGGTTATCATCTGGGATCACCACGTTGGGAAAAAATAATTAGACCAAGAGAATACGGGAGCGCGGAAGTGTGAGAAATCAGAAGAAAAAATAATAAGCGAAAGAGAAGGAGATGCTAGGGGGGTATATACACTTTCGCTTCCTTTGTTAACGATCTAGTAATTAATGGCGAAAGGGCAGATGGGCTTCTCTTAATATAACAGGCGTTACTGGGAAAACAAAAGGAACATATGAGGGAACTGGGGCCTGGGATAGGTTGGTGGTCGCGTTATAAAGGCAGTGGCTCGCTCTCTCACCAATTCCGTTCATTGTGAAGACTTATACCAATGACGTAAGACGAAGCGCTTTCTCAATAATCTATCATACGGGGGAAAATTTTCTCAAAAAACGTATTTATTATCTATAATTAATATTATACGCAACAAAAGATATATTCACTAATTTAAAATGTGATCTATGGTATTCGAATATTTAATACTTATAATTAATCTCAGAATTTCCCCTCCTCCCACCAACTTGATCTCCCGTAGGTGATCAGATGGTAAACTGTAAATAAGAATGCAAGAAAATAATTAGAATAGAGAAATTTTATATTTAATAAATCATCCATCATTTTTTAAAAGCAAATAAATTAAAATTCGAATTAATAAGAACAAAAATAAATTAATAATAAATAAACTGAAAAACTCATTTTAAATAAAATAGAGTCATTAATGTAAAATTAATTTGTATTTAAAATTTTTATTTAAACATTTTAGTTTCGATAAAATACATATAATATATTACTCAAGAAGATTACATTACAAAAAAGGGGGATTTATATTAGTTTTACAATTCATGTCCAATTTCTCATGAACAACTTTTATACTAATGTCGCTGTTTTAAATTCTGTTTTTCTTTCTCCATAAAATTTATCTTTGAATTGAAATATTATTAAAGTGACAATTAAAATTATTTTTTTAAATACCCTCAAAATATATGTTTTTATAAAATGATACAGAAAATTTTACATCAAGTTCCGTGTTGAATAAAGGATAAATTCAAGTAACACTTCCCTGACTCAATACAAATATATTAAAAGTTTGAAAAAATACTACTTAAAATCTTTCGATTATAAAAATTAAATCCAGATGAATTAAAATAATATTTCTGTAGGTTAAAAAGGAAATTGTTTCTTTTCTCTACACCTATTACAAATTCGGAGTTAATATTAACGGGAAATACATGTTCTTTCATCTAATCATGGACAACCAATGGCCCAACTAATGGCTGCATGTTGAAAATCCCTCGATAGCTGTCCCTCCACCTTTCTTTGTCCCAAAACAATTACTTTAATTCTAGGTACTCTGATGTCGCATTGCCCAAGTAGGTAAACCAAAATGTAAAATAGAATCCCAGGTACCCTGATGATGAACTATTTATTAAAGTAAACCAAAATATAAAAATAGAATCAAGGATACTCTAATGGCGAAGTATAGAAGTAAGTAAATCAAAATAAAACATAACTGTATACCGAGTCAGTATACAATACCTAATTTCAGAATGAATGAGGTCAAACTTACGAAAAATAAAATCACATATAGGTTTTTTTTTTTTTTTTTGTTATAACTTTCAATAACTTTTACTTTATACTAGATAAAAGAAATATGTACGAACTGAAAACAAGGCACCTACATTATTACGAGGGATTAGCACACTGGAAAAGTTTCAGCAAAGACACTGGCGTGTGAAAAAAAAAAAACTTACTGCGTTTTTTGATAATCTTGTAA
The DNA here is from genome assembly GCA_964019185.1 of Maratus speculifer. Classification (NCBI taxonomy): domain Eukaryota; kingdom Metazoa; phylum Arthropoda; class Arachnida; order Araneae; family Salticidae; genus Maratus; species Maratus speculifer. Next base: position 420,113,973 of record OZ025289.1, on the reverse strand, counting down.
TTAATGTCGGAAGGCGAGATGGGATTTACCATCGAATCCGATACAGAACACTCTACTTACTTACACTACTCGAAGCCTTCTATAGATTTCTGCTTTTTTTCCCACTCCTCCCCGGCAGGATATTAATTGGGAAAGTTTTATGATATGAACTAAGTACATGGCTCAAAGAAAATTAGAAACAAACAGTGCGAAAAAAAAAAAAAAAAAAAAAAAAAAAAAAAAAAAAGGGAAAGAAAAAATATGAATAGCAAAAAGTACAGTAGATATTTTTGTGTAAAAATCCTTTTATCGATGAAATGAAATAAATATTTCTTACAGAAAATTTGATAGGATTAATAATTAATGCATTTCATTACAAAAAAAAAAAAAACATTTTACATGATATTTTTTGTTTGGGGGGAGGGGGAGGGAAGGAGTTATTTTAGTTTTAGATGCGATTTTTCCCAGAAAATATGAATACAGAGGTTGATGCAAGATTTACTTCTTGGGGCCTATTTTGTCAAAAGTAAAATTATTTTTCCTACAATCCAGCTACTTTTATTTGAACTAAATATTTATTATTATTAAACATCCTTCAACTAAAATTTTCTTTGCTGGTGAACTTGTTTTCTAAGCAAATTACGCATTTTGAAGTATAATAAAGCGAAAATAATTAATGAAAAATATATTTTCATGAAATGGAATTTTGTGATTTTAAGATGAATTTTATGAAGGGAAGTGATTTATTACGAAGAATTTTGTGAGAGGACCTGTTTTATTAAATATATTTTTGTGAAGGGGCCTAAAACTTTGCCTATATTGACCCCTGTAACGCTAGAGAAATTTTAAAAAGTGGTTCCGAATGATAATGTCGATTGAACAGAAAACTAGTTTCAAACCAATTTTTGAACCGATGATGCTTCATAATTTAAAAAACGTTGAAGTAATTGAAAAAAAAATTACGCTTTTTTTCTCAAGCAAAAATTATTTTGAAAACTCAGTAGTTTAATTCATCGTTTCAAAGGATAAACAAAAATAATAAAAAAATTCCTCTTACGCGATTACAATGAAAAAAAAAATTAATATTACGAAATAAAAAGCTCTGAAAAAACAGAAAAGTGAACTTCTTTCGCAGCAATGTACTTTTTAAAAAAGTGTATCTCATCACAAAGAATAATGAAAACTCATACACAAAAACTTTTCTACGGCTAAAAAAAAAAAAAAAAAAAAGCATTTAAAAGTTAAAACTTATTTGTTAAATTAGAAAAATTTCTAAATACAAAAACTTACAAAATACGTTAAATGTTTAATTTTTAAGATTTAAATGAAAGCTTCAGATTTAAACTCATATATCAGATTCCTATTTTGGCATTACTAACTGATTTATTTTAGTAGTAATTAAATAAAACAAATAGTACTACTAACTGTAAACACTCGTTTTGGACCCTATCGATGAATGTGTCATTTTATTTAGCTATATTAGTATTTTAATTTAAAGTAAAAGAAAAACAACCTTCAATAAGCAAGGCCTTTTTTTTGAAAAAGTCATTTGAATTCACACAGTCTTTACTATGAGTATTTCATTTTAATCTATATAATTACAAGGAACAGAACTTTTATAAATTATGACATGTGCATTGTGCACACGTAATATCATTTATTCTTTATCCCCAAATTGCTTTTGTATAAAGAAATAAATGAAACCATTCTGTTAATTCTCCGAATATAAATAAATTCATTTAATTTAACGAGTTCGATATCTCTCTTAAATAATTGCAGCATTTAATTAATTACGTCCATTGTGCCGTAAGTTTTTCCTTTTCGATTGCTTTCGCTTAATTTTTATTTTTTTTCTTCCTCCATCAATTCGAACGGAATTTCCCTGTAATGACATTGAAGTCCGTTCACCAAAATGACATTCAAACCAGAGACAACTGGTCATTCGCAGTCTATGACGTGGAGCAATTAAATTATTCTTTCTGTTCCACTGAGAGCAATTAAATATTCCTCTAAAATGCATCAAGCGACGCAGGTATTAATCGAATGAAAGTGGCCTTGGCGAAATGATAATTGTTGGATTCAATTGCCATTTCTTTTTTACGTTGTATTTTTTTCATACCCTCTCTAAGTTGTTCCCTTTTAATCACTTTTTATAAATCGTTTCTTAGAGAAAGATATGAAGAGTAATGCGATTGTATGCGACTTCAGTCTAAACTTTATTGCCTACACTTAATTTCATACACTTAAAATATTTTTCACATGAATAAATTCTTTAAAATTTAAAATTGGCCACATTTTAAGTCAAATTGGTGGGTTAAAACATGCCCGATGTTTGATTATTTGCGTGTGTGTGTGCGTGAGAAAGAGAGGCAGACAGAAATTTAGAGATAAGATTTCGTAGATACAGTAAAAAGTGAAAGTCCTCCTCCCCCCCCCCCCAAAAAAAAGAACAATATAGAGTGAAGCCCCAAATAACCCAACATAAGGCCCTGGGACAGTTGTGGGCCTCAATAATATGTTTGTAGTCGTAATTTGTATTATTTTTCATGATAATTGATTTTTAATTTATTCCTTCCCCCTTCCACTTTAAAAGAGGGGTTCAGGGCAAATTCCAAATTTGGTCTTTAATAAATAATAGTAACCAACTCCACGCGAAAACACCCATTCACTAATCCTATGGGAGAAAAATCTGATTTGCATTTCAAGATTTTTTAAACTTTTTGGAGGGGGGGGGGGAGGGGGACATTGGTTAGCTAAGATTGATTTATCGAAGGGTCGTCCTTTACTTTTTGAATACTGGCTTACAGTTTGTTTTAAATTAAGATATTTTTATTTTTGGAACCAGTACCGAAAGTTAAAGTATTCTCATTAAAGTAAAATTGAAAAAGTAAAAAACGGCTTTTGTGCAGACAATTTTCCCACAGGTTAACATGGGATTCACGATAGGTGATTTTCAATGCTGCAGAGTCTTTATAGACCCTGCCTTATATAGAAAATCGCTACAATGACCACCATAAAGCTAAATAATAACATAATCTGCATACATTGCATACAAATTGCTGAGTTGAAAAAAAATGAATTGAGCAATTTTTAAATTTAACAGAAAATTTAACTCTGCATTTTACATTTTACAATAAAAGCCTTTGTAATACCGATGTTCCTCAAAATTTATATTTTCCTGAGATAAACCGAAAATCATTCTGAGCCCCCAAACAAACAATCTTTTAAAATAGACCAGAAAACACGTGCGGACTTCACATCCATCATGCAAGGCACAAAACCAGAATCGATTCAATTTCATGAAATCTGGACTGTTGATTCAAACTCGCTTAAAAGAGAGAGAGAGAGGGCGAATAGAAACAGGCGGATTAAATCCAACCATGTAAAAGCAAGCTTTGCGTATTACAAACAAATATGGCAGGAGACCATAAAACAAGCATTATATTCCTGCATTCCACATACACCACGGATTGAATCTGGAGGAATAAACCACACACCGCCACACACACACTGGGCTACTAACTACAACCAATCGATATCGAGTAGCCCCTTAATACAAACAGGAGCATCATCGGATAAAACGCGGGTATGAGCCCATATGGTTTAGGAGGCGCCATACCCGCTATTTAAAGCCCCGCGCGCACTTTCATTAACCGCAGACATTAATTATTAGGCGGCTTGCGAACGCAGAGAATGTGCGAGTCAAACTCTACATACAACCTCCTCGCCACCTCGCCACGCCGGCTGTCACACAAGGTTTTATAGCAAGAAGTGCTCTTTGTACGGGGGGTTTGTATGATTCAGATTAGAGGATGGTGTTTATAATGAAACAAATTATAGATAGCCGTTCTAATTCCCAAAAACATTCGGAAAACATCAAACTTTGTGTTGCTGGCACTGTGACGACCATCAAATGTAGAACACTCAATGTAGTATCAAATGTATCAAATGTAGAAACGAACAACATTTATTAACATCACACAATAACATACGGACACCTATACACAGAAGTTGAATACGTTTACATAAATATTATTATTATTATTCCACAAGAACAGTACTTCTTCGCGACACACGAAGAAGCACACACACACTTTGTTGTCTGTCTCGGCCCCGACTGCCGAACGCAGTTCTCTCTTTCGTCGAGGGCGCGCCACTTGGCAATAGTTTATCTCTTATTTGGCGACGCCAACCATTGTTTTTTTTTTTTTTAAAGTCAAAGTTTGAATTGTGGAACCTTACATGTCCCTCCGTAAAGAGCACATAGTTCTCCTTAGAGACTATGCTGCTAAGGAATGTTTTTAGCATATTTCACACAACTGTAAGTTTATTTTTAGTTAATTTTCAAAAACCATAGAGTAATTTTTTTTTTAAGCATATTTCACAAACGTAAAAGAAGAACTCGTTCGCTAGCCCAACATTTAATACTTAAATGAACCAATATAAATATATGTATATACAATAATATTAATACTAATAACTAGATACAATATGAAATATTCAACATGAAATATTATAATGAATAATAATGCATTATTTACACAATTACTTTATATGTTTCCCTAGGGGAACCTGGAAAGTGCATCAGCATTACCATGTTTGCTTCCTTTCCTATAAGTAATTTTCAGGTTGTATCTTTGAAGTGCTAAAGCCCACCGTGCTAGTTTGGCACCATGTGGCAAGCCCTGGGTAAGGTAAGAAAGAGGATTATGATCTGAAATCACTTCAACTTGCGATCCGAAGATCCAAGTATCAAATTTTTGAAGCGCAGCTAAAACGCTGTAAGCCTCTCTTTCTATAGTAGACCACCTGGTCTGGCATGGGGTAAGCTTTTTGCTGTAAAAAGCTATAGGATGCTCCTTCCCATTCTCATCTAACTGTGACAAACACGCTCCAACGGCTGTAGCGGAAGCATCGGTATAAAGCTGAAAGGGTTTTTCAAATTGTGGAGTATATAAAGATGGCATTTTAACTAACTGTTCCTTTAGTTTTTGGAAGGCTTCTTCTTCCAACTTTCCCCAGGGGATATCTTTGGGAACTCTCTTTTTCGTCAGATTAGTCAAAGGTAATACAATACTTGCAAAATTCGGAATGTAGTCTCTATAATAACTTGCTATACCCAAAACCGTTCGCAATTCTTTCTTGTTAGTAGGTGCCGCTAATTTCTTCATAGCTTCCACCTTTTCAGGGTCCGGGGCATGTCTTCCTGACCCAACTATATGCCCTAAAAATTTTACTTCTTTCTTTCCAAAATCGCATTTTTCTAAATTAACAGTAAGACCTACTTCACGAAGAGTTTGTAAAACTGCACTAATATGTTTCAAATGGTCTGCCCATGTTTTAGAGAAAATTGCAACATCATCAATGTAGGATCGACAGTAATCTTTATGCGGAATCAGAACTTTATCCATTGACTTTTGAAAGGTGCTACCAGCATTCTTCAGGCCAAATGGCATGACTCTCCATTGGTAATGGCCAGAGTGAGTTACGAAGGCAGTATAATGTTTGCACTCTTCTTTCATGGGAATCTGCCAATATCCCTTAGTAAGGTCAAGTACGGTGATTATTTGTGCTTTCCCTATTTCATACAGCAGTTCATTAGCATGTTTCATGGGGTAAGCATTTGGAATAGTAAAACTGTTTAGTAGTCTGAAGTCAACACACAACCGCACGCTGCCATCCTTTTTAGCAACGCACACTAACGGATGGGCCCATTCACTATCGCTTTGTTCAATGAGTCCAGTTTCTAGTAGCTCTCGAATTTGACGATCTACTTCATTTTGGAGGGCTATAGGAATTCGATACGGTCGAAGTCTTTTCGGTGAACAATCAGGTGTAACCTTAATCATATGCCCTTCAACTTTCGCCATTCCAGGTTTAGTATTGAATATGTCATGGTATTTACAAAGCAAGTCGCTTAGATCATGCCGTTGCTTAGCATCTAATGGGCTGGTCATATCCCGGACATGTTGCTCTACTTCACTTTTATTGAGAGTCATTTTCTCGGTTGGAGCAGAATGTAATTGTCCAAAATCTTTATCCTGCTCAAAAACAAGACCTATGTGTTGGACACGAGCCACACATGGTCGAATTTTATTGAAATGTAGTTCTTTTCTTGTACCATCATCAAATTCAACAATGGCTGAATGTGGCCTGCTCAATTGAACCACAGTCGCCGGTCCTGACCAAGTTTTCAATAGCTTATGAGATGATGTTGGCAGCAGGATCAAAACCCTGTCGCCTACTTGAAAGGTTTTCTCTCGAGCTCTCAAGTTATACCTTTGGGCATAACTTTGTTGATTTAGTTCAGCATTCTCATTTGCAATTCTATGAGCGTTTTCTATATTCTCTCTTAACTCTTCTAAATATTTTTCGACAGACCTAGAAGCCGTTGTAGGTATCACTTTCTCACCTGTCCAAATTTCTTTAAGTAATGCGGTCGGTCCCTTAGGAATTCGTCCATATACTAATTGGTATGGAGACACACCAGTCGTGCAGTGAGGAACTTCTCTATACGCAAATAAGAGATGCGGAATGTGGATATCCCATTGATTTCCATATTCCTGAACATTTTTGTTCAGCATATTCTTTAAAGTTCTGTTCCATCTCTCCACAGCACCCATGCTCTCGGGATGACCCGGCGTTGAAAATCTTGGTGATACTCCTATTAAATTTATAAAAGCCTCGGTCAGTTCTGCGGTAAAATTTGGACCTTGATCTGTACATATCATTCTAGGGAAACCAGTGCGGCTGAAAATTTGCATCAATACATTGCACGTAGTTTTAGCGTTTATATTTCTAGTCGGTATTGCTTCTACCCATCTGGTACATAAATCAATCGCACAAATGATATACTTGTGTCCTCTTCTGGAAGGAGGTTCTAAAGGGCCAATGCAATCTACGCTCCAAACTTCAAAGGGGTATTCTGGCCTGGTAATTGGTTGGATCGGAATTCTATCTCGGTAAGTTTCAGTTCTTCTAACTTGACAAGGTTTGCAACTTTCACAAAATTTCCTGACATCATTTTTGATAGTCGGCCAAAAGAATGAGTACTTTATTCGCTCTTTCGTTTTCTTTTCACCCAGGTGTCCAGCCAGGGGAATTTCATGGGCAACTTTCAATACGAAATCTCGCTTGCTGTAGGGTAACACCACTTGCTTTATTTTTTCGCCACACACCCATTCAGAGTGTAACAACAGTCCATCCTCTAACTCAAATCCGTTTCTCCGTTCTTCTGCAAGCTTCCAAATATTGGTTAAGGATTCATCTTCCCGTTGTAGCTTTATAAACTCTGATCTACTTTCTTTACAACCCTCTTCTTCACTGGAGATAGCAGGACTTTCTATCTCAAGTGCTTCTTCTTCTTCATCACTCTTTACAATTTCATTCAGGCTGTAGCTTTGTTCCTGTTCATCTTCTTGCACAGGAGGGGAAGTCATGGGCTGACATTCTTGAATTCCATCATTTAGTGAGTCAAACGCTGTAGAACATATCAGCATATCGCTTACCAATTTTTTGGATACCGCACATACGACAGGGACTTCACAATGTCGCGAGTCATTTATTTTCATTTTAAAAACTACTAACGGGGCTGTTTCAGTTGATCCAAATGCACATACTAGTTTTACATTTCCTTCACCATCGCCTTCTTTAATAGGAACCAGGTCATGTCTTATGACTGAAATTTGAGCCCCTGTGTCTAAAATGCCGTTAAGAATCGTAGAACCACATTTCAATTCTATTTCCTTCAGTTCATCACACTTCACAGAATTTGCCTTGAGAGGGAATGACATAGGCACGGAAATTCGAGCAGTCAATACCTCTTTATTCTCTATGACTTTTTCTGTAGTGACCGAATTGCTACGAACATTTTCGATTCTGCCCCGATTTACTTGGCTATTATTCTTAGGACAAGCTCGTGCAAAATGCGTTGGATCACCACATACGAAGCATGTGACTTTAGATATTCTAGGACCCCTGTCCCTTTGATATCCTCCTTGGTATTTTGTTCTGTCAACTTGCTTGTCATTTCCGCCATATTTGGTTACACTTGCTAAATGGTTATTTTTATTGCCTTCGAACCTTTCCTTGAATTTACACTTATTTTTCTCTTCTGATTGCCATCGGGGAACATCCCTTGGCTTTTTGTGCACTGGATTGTTCTTCAAACCGTCCTTCAAACTTTCGTATTCATCAACCTTTTCTGCGACCTCCAAAGGATCAATCATTTTATTCCATTGGTCCAAGAAATGTTCTTTTATGTCGTTTGGTACTCTGCGTTTAAGTTGGTCCGCAACCAGTAGCTTCTTTAATTGGTCGAAATCCTCGACTTTTAATTCATTTATCCATTCGTTAAAATAACTATTCAATGCATGACAGTAACTCCTCCAAGATTCTTCTGGTCCCTTTTGATGTCGGAAAAATAGCTGTCTCAATTTTTCAGGATTCAGTTTGTAGCGTTTAAGCAACATTTCTTTTATGAAATCATAATCATTGGCTCTCTCAGGAGGCTCCCGGGCTATATTGTTAGCTATCTCGGTTGGTAAAAGTCCTAATAAATATGCCACCCATTCGGTTTTTGGTACACATGCCATTGCCGCCCGACGTTCAAAGTTTACCAAATACAATTGCATTTCGTCTACCTTTTCATCGTACTTTGGGGTTATCTGCATCAGCTGTACTTTAGACCTTGTTTCATTCGAATTTTCCACTACTTCACCCAAATGTACGTTATTCCCCAATAATTCCAAGCGTTTTAACTCTATCTCATGGGCTCGCTCCTCTGTTCGGATTCGATCTTCTCTTTCTTTTTCCCGAATTCGTTCTTCATCTTCTTTTTTCTCACGCCGAAGTCTGTCTTCTATTATTCTGCTCAAAGAAACTTTGGCTTCATCTTCAATGAAATTCCCACTGTCAACGATTAGCTTTCTAATTTCAGCCCTCGTTAGATCTGAGTTAACTTTTAACCCCAGTTCGGTGGCCAGTTCGACCAGATCCTCCTTGCGACCCTTACCCAAGAAAGATGATGCCATGGTAACCCGGAAAAAGAAACGAAATCCCAGTAATTCTAACAATCAGTAACAGTGTAATAACCCCCAAGAGTTATTCATTCCCTCCAGGAAACATATTTACAACCATGACAATATAACCTATCGCTCAAATAATAATTTATTTCATTTGTTTACTTCTACTCAAAAAAAAAAAAAACGCAGCATAAGTAACCAAAACTTAATACTTTATCAAAAAAAAATTTTAAATAAAATAGTTCTAGAAACCATATACATCAATAGTATATCACAACACAATAGTATATTCAATGATCAATCGTTCGATTTCGTTTTCAGCACTCAACATAATAAAACAATTCTACAATATCTAAGTGTAGCAATATTTTCTCAAAACAATTAATTTTATTAATTAATTACTCTTAATGAACATTTAATAGTGTTCACAATACCCCAAAAAAAAAATCACAAACCTTAAGAACATTCAATGTTGTCATAACACTACGCTCGTTTCATTTATTTCACCACAACAACATAAAAAAAACAACCGAAAAAAAAAATATCTATGTATATTTTGTTTGTTTTCTTAAAATACCATCAATATAATTTTAATTTTTTTTTCTTTAATCACTCTGTATACAGAAACGAAATTGCAAATTGAAAAAAAAGAATTCTTTACTACCAAGAGTATAATTTTTTGGCAACCATTCAAAATTCATAAACAAATTTTCCTTTATTCATTTCTTATAACACTCTATATACGTTTATATTATTGAAATCATAACGTCGGTTGCACTACAAGAGAGAAATAAAAAAAAATATTTCATAAAAGAATTCTTTCAAAACACTAGTTTCGATTTACCGAATTTAGACAGTGAATGCAAAAAATAATAATAAAAATATGTACATATATATATATATATTATCCAATCTATATCAATAACAATTGAACACAACCAATTTCTATTACTTCTTTAATCAACGGTACTCCGTTGCAAAAAAAAACCAAACAATAATTATTTTATTTTATCCTTTTAACACTTCTGAAATAAAAATTCCTATTCCAGCCATTTGTTCCAAATTACTTCATCAGTAACACAAACAAAAGAAAAATCATTTTCGAGAATAATATTTCGTAACTGTCAAATGGATAATATTCTAAAGTACAATTTATCGGCTAAACAAAAACACATTTTTTTTTCAATTTAATGATTATGAACGATATTTTTCATTTGCCAAGAAAATAATAACACAGAACCTACTATTTATTCTCAATTCTTTTTATTTCATTTTTCATTCACTAGAAAGAGAAAAGAGATTTTTTTTTTTAATTTATTATGTTTTTCTGTATAATACCTATATAGGATTACCTATATATATATTTTTTACCTATAAAGATATATATTTTTCGATTGGGCTAACGAAGAGAACTTCTTACCTGTAGATTCATATCCTACCGGCTGCGCCAATACGGATCGCCGTTCTAATTCCCAAAAACATTCGGAAAACATCAAACTTTGTGTTGCTGGCACTGTGACGACCATCAAATGTAGAACACTCAATGTAGTATCAAATGTATCAAATGTAGAAACGAACAACATTTATTAACATCACACAATAACATACGGACACCTATACACAGAAGTTGAATACGTTTACATAAATATTATTATTATTATTCCACAAGAACAGTACTTCTTCGCGACACACGAAGAAGCACACACACACTTTGTTGTCTGTCTCGGCCCCGACTGCCGAACGCAGTTCTCTCTTTCGTCGAGGGCGCGCCACTTGGCAATAGTTTATCTCTTATTTGGCGACGCCAACCATTGTTTTTTTTTTTTTTAAAGTCAAAGTTTGAATTGTGGAACCTTACAGATATGATCGGAATAGGGATTTTTGTTTTAATTACTTCCTGTGTCGTTTTCTTTTTTGATTGTTTACGAAAAAGTAGATGTCGCTTCATAGTATTCCATTTGAAAACGCTTATCTATTACTGTCATTTTGATCAGGACTTTTCCCTTATATTAAAAATAAGATTTTCTGTACAAAATGCAAAATCGTTAAACTTTTATTTATACGATTTGTAAATTTGTTTTTACTTAGTGAAAAAAACAACAACAAGAACAAAAAAAAAAAAAAAAAAAAACATGAATGCATTCCCAGTTACAATCACAGTTTCATATTTAAAATCATCGAGTACTAGTATAAAATTTTTATTTTGTGCTTGTTATACTGAATTTATTATTATTATTATTTTTCCAGAATGTGCCTGCCCAGATTTGCGCCCTTTGCTCCTGCTTGTCATTATTTGACTTGTGTGACTACAACAGTGAAATAATTTGTCAAATAAATAAATAAATAATAAAAATAAATAAATAAATGTATCCATTGATTGTTCGATTCACACACTCAGTTTATTGTACATTTCACGCACAAAAATTCAATATTCCTGAAATCTGATAAAATGAATATAGTGATATCTACGATAATATAAAATGAATTATAGTAGTAAGATAAAAGTAAAAAATAATGTGATTTCGAATGTTTTCAATGCTGATCAAACTATATTTTATTTACACATACTGAGCCTAAGATATTGTGACAGAATCGGCAGAAAAATCTACTTTTTTAATGTTTTAATATGCTTTTACGTGTGTTCGGCTTGTTTTCTTCGATGAAAAGGGAACGGTATTTTCATCCAAACTGGAAGACAAATGAAAAGTTTATTTCGATGGATTAAACTGATTCTATAGGTCGGTTTTCTTCAAAGTAAAAAGATCGGAATCTTCATTTCGATTTCAATAAATTTATTACCACCTTTTCTTCTACTATAATCTATTTTATTTTCAAAAATGTGATTTCATGAGAAAATTCATAGTTATATGTATGTTGAATTAAGTCATTTAAGTTAACCAGCAGTTCATATAAACAACGACTATTGTAAAATGAACAATTAAAATGTAAATGCGAGTACTGATAATACTGATATTTTTGACTGAAGTGTTGAGACAATTTAAATTCGCACAATACAGAATATTTGTGTTATTGAATCAGATTTGATCAATTTAGAATTCGGTTGAGTATAATGATGGGTTTTAATAAAAAAATTATTTCATATAAATTTTGTTTTGAAATTTTTCAGCGCATGTGATGAAATAAATCATCTGGTATATAATTACGATTGTTCTTAATGTAATATTTTTTCAAAAGGAGGAATAATTTTATCTAAAAATATAAAAGCGATTACTTTATTTGAATCATTTGTCAATAAAGTCACACGCCTTTATACAGACACACAGATTAGAAGTAAATAAAATTTTCTTCTTTCTTCCAATGCAACAAATCGATTTCAAAATTTGCGACACGATTGGAATTATTTGTGTGGTGATTACTGCATTTGTTTCCTATATACATCTTTATTATTCAAATGGCAACAATTCAAATAGAAGTGCGTATTCGAATATTTTGGTAGTTTCGTTTTAGGCGTACGTGGTAAATTTAAGTAACATTTTAAGAGCGAACGAATACTTTTAAAACATGGGTCATATATGCACACGCGCACATTCATACATCATATGAATCGATTGAAATAAACCTGTGTCCCATTGTTAATTCCATTGTTAATTGCTGCATTTTGATAGCTGCTCTAATACTTCGGGTCTATATCCGGCACTCCAGCAGGAGAGACTGTCATCAGACCGGAGGTTTCACAAGCAAAATATGTCATAACTGCTCTGCAAGAGTGGTGTGCGGTTCAGAAAACACGAAATCCGGCTATTTAGCGTCCCCCGAATACTTTCATTAACTGCAAGCATTAATTATTTCCTAAATGCAACACGACGAGTTTTGTATGAGTCATCCCCCCTTCCCTTCTGCACCGCTCCCCTCAACCTAATTGCTATTAACAAAGTGTTGAAGAAGCAATCAGGCAGATGGAAACTGTATACATCTGCGTCAGTGTACACAATTATAACATTTAGTGTATATTTTTATATTTTATTTTTAAGAATAAAAGTTACCCATTTTTACTTAAAATAAAAGCATTGTGAAAAGTTTTCTACTTCATTTTAGATTCAGAATGATGTTCAGTGGTGGGAGAAATTGTTTAAACATATGCCTTTTGTTCAAGCATACTCAATAATTATACGGTCTATGAACTTTAACTCACCCCTTCCTACAAATCGAACATTTCATGCATGTTTACATGTTAATTTTTAATTAAAAAAATACATATTTTTTATTTTATGGCTTAACATTTAGCATCACGTCATGGCTTTTGCTAATTACGATTAAAATATTTTCTTTTCCAGTTAAACTATTAATACTAACTCCACGCCATCTCCTCCCCCCCCCCCCAAAAAAAAAGAGGTATGAGCAGGGCTGGGTTTTTGCCGGCAGAAAATAGTTTCTGCCGTGCCTGTGGCAGAAAGTAGTTATAACCGGTTTTTACTGGCAGAAACTGGCAACAACTGGCATAAATTCATTTTGTGACATGGAAAATGTTTTGCCTTTTGTGGGTGGTCTCTATTAGAAACAAATACTGGTGAAAATGAGAATTTTTCTAATTTACTTCCTCAATAATGACATTATTAGCAAGTAATGCTGGTCTTAAAAGAATATTTTCAAACTTTTTTTTCATTCTAAACAAGTTAAAAAGAAGTTTAGGTTAAGAAAGGTTAGCAAAATTAATCTTATATTATGGAATACTCTTAGTATATTATTACTTTTTCCACAAAAATAAATTTGTTCTTTTAATATTGTAAAATAATTGTACAATATATTTCATTAATTTTTTTCTGTTATTTTTGTGCTTAAAATTATTTACTTATTTTTTACAAGAACCTTTTCTCTTTGTATACAGTAATACATAATTTTTAAGTTATTACAGTGTATTATTTATTTAAAAATACTCTAAAAAGTGATGCTAAAATATCATATTTTTTGTAATTTTTTTCCTTCTTAAATAGAAATTCAATTGTAAACAATAATAAACTTGTACAGCATCAGATTACTATTATGAAAATTTCTGTTTGACAGAAAATTATTATATAAACTAAGTATATTTATATAATCCTTTTGAAAATTTTTGCTACTTTGAATAACATTCAAAAACTTAATTTTAATATTTTAACTAAATTCTTTATATATTAAATACTTGTGTGAATTATGAATCATTGCAGGGTAAATTCTTATTAGTATTATTTCTTGGTTTCTGCCAGTTTTTGCCACTTACTGACAGAAACTAGTTTCTGCCATGCCGGTTTTAACCGGTTATAACCGCTGGTTTTAACCACCCTGGCAGAAACTTGCCAGGCCTGGGTATGAGACATTCCAGAATAATACCGAGTTGCCAATAAACAATTTACAAATGCATGTTTTGCTATGAATAAGCCAAGCAATTTCTTTAAAACTGGATTTCTATTTATTTATTTATTTATTTATTTATTTATTTATTTGGGGGGAGAGGGGGTAGTATAATCTCAAAAACAATAGCATGTATTTCCTTTCCCCATTAAAAAAAAAAAAAAGAGTTTAATCAGGTAGATTTATTTATACATAATTTATTCTAAGTATTAAACTTATTCTATATATCACAACATAAAATAAGGGACAGACTATATTATTATTTTAAACTATATCCAAATAAATATTAATGCTTCTACAACACCCACGACTATTATTTGAGGATTTTTTTTTCTGAAAAAATAGCCTGTTGAAAAATTTATTTATTTGGAAGGGGGGGGGGGGTCAGTATAATCCCAAAAACAATAGTATGTATTTCTTTTCACCGTTAAAAAAGAGTTTACTCATGTAGATTTTTTTTATACATAATTTATTCTATATATCACAACATAAAATAAAAGACTATATTATTATTTTAAATTATGCTTAAATAAATATTAACGCTTCCACAACACCTACAACTGTTATTTGAGATTTTTTATTTTTTTCTCAGAAAGAATAACTGTTGAAAAATGAAAAATAAGCGCATCTCAGAAAAGGTTAGCGAATCACTACAGTTTGATTCTCTGGGATAACAAGAGATCGTGGGAGGAAACAACAGGTTAAGAATACAGAGATCATCCTCACTTCCGTTTGTTGTACCTGCTTGCAGACGAACTGGATCACAGTCTTGTTTCTTTTGTTACAACCCATGTTGGATATTGGTAAATAAGGCCATATAACAATATAAACAGCTTTGTTAAAAAAAAAAAAAAAAAAAAAAGCTGGGGGTTGATTACAGTCGAATTGTTTTAGAACTAAATAGGAACTTATTTGTTTATGAGTAGAGTCACAATTAAATTGTGGATGAAATTATGTGTATTAACGTTGAATTTTGCTGATTCGATTCTTATCAAAATAAATAAAAGTAAAATCTAAAATTTTCAGAAAAAAAAAATCATCTCAGATTGTAAATGTTTTTACTATCTTTTCACTCATTAGATTTTATTATACATAGGTCAGACGGGGATATTGGTAAGTAAGGTCACATAACAATATAAACAACTTTGTTTACAAAAGATGACGGAAAAGCTTTGGGTTGATTACAGCTGAATTGTTTGAGAACTAAAAAAGAACCGATACATTTACGAGTATAGTCACAATTAAATTGTAGGTGAAACTAGATGTACTATGTTGAATTTTGCTGATTCATAATAAAATAAACAAAAGTAAAATCTTAACGAGTAAGATTTTCTAGAAAAAAAAAATCATCTCTGTTTATAAATGTTTTTATTATCTTTTCACACATTATTTTATTAAATATAGGTCAGCTGGAGGGTGAATTGGATAAGGGTTGGATGAGTTGTCATTCTCAATATTTCAGGTAAACATTTTTTGTTGTTTTTACCCCAATGTATAGCGCTACCGTAGTGTACTTTAGAATCAAATGCAAAACCTCATGACTGTTTTCATTTTTCTTTAAAATTGCATTTGTTAAAACTCTGCTTAAGATTTTTTTTTTCTGTCAGACATCTTACGCAATATAAACAATTAAAGTATGCTATAGTTATTTGATAATTCAAACATAATTATCAAATACAATTCAATGTTGATAAATAAAATGAATGAATATTAATCATTGTGACAAAATAATTTCTGAGGTAAAATGACTGGCAGCTGAATGTATGCACCAGATGAGATGAATGGAACTCATTCATCCCTAGAGATGGTGATATTTTATATAACATTTTTAAATTTATTTTTTAAACATCATACATTTAAGGGTAAAGGTGAAGAATTTTGAAATAAGCTAAAATAGAGCAAAAGTAAGAATTATTGTCTGTATGTTGAAAATTTAAAAAAGTAATAATATGGAAGAAAAAGCGATTTCATTTTTCCCTAACATAATATTGAACATAACGATCACGTGCACTTTTCGCAACATTATTATTCTTACTCTATGCATATTTAAAATGTTTAAATTTTTGATCAAAATGCCCAATGTATCTAAGGGTCAATATTGATGTATATCAGAACAAATCTGTGAATCTGGTTTGAATATTAATGTCCTCAAATTAAACAATAAAATCCACTAACAAATGAATCTTAACTATATTTGGGTCTGGTGTACTATTAATAGTACATATCTTTTCATCAAGTGTTATTGTCTTAAGACCTACTTTAAATTAATTCTCTTTGCACCGTTGGCGATTCCTTTATTTTATACAGGGTGTCCAGCAAATAACACCCTGATTTCAAAATTAAATTTCTCAAAAACAAAGATCGATAGTAATATGCGGTAAACTGTTTTTTCATTGGGTAAGCTGTAAAAATCTTATACAGAAATTTCAAACAGTGAATATTTTGAAAAAATTGTGTTCTGATTTGCAAAGATTGCTTTGATTTGACATTTTTCTTGCTTTAGATTGCTGCCAGAGAATGTGTATTTCGGCTTAAAGTGCCATATTTCATAGTTTTTTTAATTAAATTTTTGAAATTTCGAAATTCTAAAAATTTACTTCGAAAAATCTTTAAAATATTGCATTTTAAGCTGAAAAATTATTTCTCTGCAGGCAATCTAAAACAAGAAAAATGTCAAGTCAAAGCATTCTATGCAATCAGAACGCAATTTTTTCAAAATATTCACTGTTTGAAATTTCTGTATAAGATTTTTACAGCTTACCTAATGATAAAACCGTTTACCGCACATTGCTATCGATCTTTGTTTTTGAGAAATTTAATTTTGAAATCAGGGTGTTATTTGCTGGACACACTGTACATAGATCTGACTCTTTAAATATAAGTTACATATCTGAAGCAATCATATATGATAGAACGCAAAGAACATTAGAAAGTTATAATAACCTCTCAAATGCTGTTGTAATACTTCATTTTCCAAACGTCTTAAAGAATTCTTCCTTAGACTATTATCATAGAAGTATGAGTTAAATCTAATTTTGTTAATATATGATTTTGTTTTCAAAAAGAACAAAAAAGAAAAAAAAAAAAAAAAAATCGCACCCGAAAGGATTAAATGAAAATTAACTTTCACGTTAGTTTATTATTAAATTAAAAATATAAAATGTCTATCGGATTTTTATTTATTTTTTATTAAACTAATTAATAATCATTAAAAGTTTAAATTTTCAGTGGATTATATTTTTCAAATATTTATAAAATTCATGGTAGTGAACTAATCTTTAAATTCTTGCTTCTGTAAGATAAATCGAAAACTTTCTATCATTATCCAATGTCACCATAAAAAGTAATGTGAATTATTTTGGAATTTGAAATTTTTCCATATTATCTAAAATGGTGCAATTCTAAGTCCTTTTCTGCCATATTTTAACGAAAATCTTCTGAAATCTTAAAATACCTAAATTACTAAATTAAAGGTCATGATATCAAATGTCGTTTTATAAAAGCTATTTTTCCAGCTAAAATACTTGACTTTTATTAATTACTTTAGGTCGTATTATTAATTTAAAACTTCTAACAATGATTTTTGATAGTTAAATTGCAATAAGTAATAAAAGGTAATTATCTGTCTTACGCTGGAATTATTTAAAAATATGTATATACAGTCGAGTCTCTTGTTAACGAACCTCCATACATCGAATTTCTCTATATAAAGAATTTTTAGTAGGAACGATCCCATTTTCCTATAATTACATTAAAAACAGTCTCTATATACAGAAATATCTATCTCCATGTAACGAATATTTCCATAAAATGCTCTCTATTTATTCAGTTTTAACCCTCTCATGCATAAATTATTTTTCATTATTCACAAAAAATCTTTTTTATGATAAATGAAAGACCCATTCTAAAATACTTTTATTATTGTGCTGCATGCTAGCTATTATCTTTCCACAAATCAGATCTCCACAAATGAATGCTCGAATTTTTTTTACTTAATAATGCAATAATTATCTGTCCTCATATGAGGCCCGTATGCATGAGAGGGTTAAAAAAGCTTCGAAATTACATGGAATCAATTTTCCATCACTTATATCTGATTTATCGTTCATTGCTAAATTTTTTATATTACTTCTATCTTTGAATCTACTTGTTCTTTAAGTCTAAGGAATTATTCCCCCCCTCCTCCCACACACCTTTCAATATCCTTCTCAATATAGTATAAATTGGATTGTTACAATATAAGAGCGGGATCAATGGGGGTAATTTTTGAATTGGTGGAATTTTAAATTTGTAATTTTTGAGGGGGGGGGGGGGGTAATTGCTAAAATTTGCACATTTTTTCGAGAGTGCAACAATTTTGAAATCAAAACAACAAAAAATTGCAGATTTCTTCGTCTAAAATGAATGCATGTTTTTCTTATTTGATTTTCATTAAGCTTTCAAATAAATGTCTGTTTTCTTGTTTGAAACTGTTTAAACATTAAAAAATAGAATATTAAGCTAATATTTATAGCTAAACATTTCAAATTATTAATTAAACACATCAAAAATAATATTTCTTCAAAATTTACACATTAAATAAGAATTTTAACTTCATTCTCTATACAACGAATTTCTCTATATAACGCAGTTTTTCCTCGAAAAATGGATTTCGTTGTATAGAGACTCGACTGTATATAAAAAAATAAAATAAAAATTATCGGCCATTTGTTATTTTATCTTCCTGGTTATTTTGTTTAGGTTTCCACATTGTACATGAAATATTAATCTTAAAAACTTGTTAATATTTTAATTAACAATCAAAATGCTAATACAGAAATAAAAACGTATGAAGTATGGTTTTATTTTACAATTCCAGAAATTTTAAAATTAAAATATCAAGAAACATTTTATCTCTACTGTTGCTCACTTCATTTTCAAAACCGAAAAAGAGAGGGCACCACTATGAAGTTAAGGGGGTATTGTTAAGGGGTGAGGGAACGTATTCTCCGAATCGCTAGCTGAAGTAATCGAGGTTTCTCTCCTTCACCATGGAAACGCAAACGATACTACTTTCAATGTTTGAAAGCAAACGCCCTAGATCAGATAGAGCAGGCTAGACAGGAGGCTGATGGAAGAACATCAGTAAAATTTTGATACACTGATTTATTATTTACTTTTACAGGAGAGATTGTATTTTTAAAGTAGGTAAGAAATGGATGCTGTTTGCGCTAAACTTTTCACTAACACTGATGAAAAAAAAAGATATTGAAAGTTTAATTTCCTCGGATCTTGCTTGCACAAAGAATGTACAAATAAAAAAAAGGAAAATTGACATAGTGAAATAAATAAATAAACCACAATTTGGGAAATTCTAGTAATGTCTTCTATCGAGAATATTACCACAACTAGTACTATTTTAAATGATCGAAATTAAAACCCAAATCACATTCAGAAGGCTGATGAAAGAGAATTAGTAAAATCTGGGTACGCAGTTTATTATTATTATAATTATTAAACAAGAATGACTATACTTAACCTGTTAAAAGGGGGGGGGGGTTGTTTGCATTGTCATTTTTACTAACAATAATAAATTTGAAAAATAAGAAAATTTTAATAAATTACGCATATTGTAATTCAGAACAAGAATCGAGAATAAGGAATGCACTATTAAATACTCCCATAGGTGCTATTGATAAGGGATTTTGAAAACCGCTACTTTAAAAAACATTTTTCTTAAATAATCACAAAGCTCTGATTAAATCAAGCTAAGAAAAATTTAAAAAAACAAAGTGGTACTAAAATTCTTCACCCCTTGGCATCTACGAAGCTCATGTTGTGGTCTTACTTATATTCAAATGAACAGGTAAGAAAGGCAGATATAAGCAGAAAAATAAAATTGTTTTATGTAATTCTAGTGGTAACTTGCCATGGAAACGGTGCTACTTTAACCATTCCAAGTTAGGCTTTCATGAAAATTTCATCTTCTAAAGAGTTAACACCAATTTTTAAAACTACATTAGAAGATTTATGCAATCATTTTATAAATTTTAAAATGATTTTGCGAAAAAAAATATTTAAATTTGAATTTATAGGAATTTAGCATATTAAAATTAATTAAATTTGAATTTATAGGAATTTAGCTTATTAAAATTAATTAAAGCTGAATTTAGGAATTTGGTTATTTAAAATTAAATTTTAATCCATAGGAATTTTGTTAATTAAAATTAATTAAATACGAATTTATAGGAATTTCTCTAAATAAAATAAAATTTGAATTTATAGGGATTTTGTACGAGATTTATATCTCCAATCAAGTCTTATTTAAAATATTCTTTTTTAAATATTTTGCAGCATTAGGAAATATACAAATATAATGTTCTTACAGTAAAAATATTTCTGAATCCCCCCCCCCCCCCAATATTTTAATGTCAAGAAAGCTGAAAAGATGCAAATGAAAAATTAATCGTCATTTTAAAAATATTTTTCTTTTTTCAGACAATAATGCTTTTGAAATAAGTCCCTATAATTCATTCTAAACTGTACTTTGACTAATCGACGTATTAAAAGAATTTTATAACAAGTTATTTTAATGGTAATATATCGCTGAACTATAAAGGGTTAAAATTTTTAAAAGCAAACGCCCGAGATCAGACAAAGGGGGCTTAGGCAAGAAACTGAAAAAAGAATAGCAATTAAATTTTGATATATTGATTTTTTTATTTCTTTACGAAAGGGATTGTATTTTTCAAGCCGGGTGAATACTGTTTGTGTTAAACTCTTGACTAATAAAAATATATATTAACCCATCTTTTCTAATTTAGAGCATTTATTTGACTCAAAATACTTATTAGGCATTTTTAATCGGTATTTAGGTAATTTTTAGTTTAATAGGCATTAAATAAATCAAATATTATAATTACAATTAAAAATATTTAGTAGATGTTATGAATTAAAAAAAGATTCCCCCCCCCCGGAGTAACAGAAGTTTTTCCCGGAGAAAAGAGAATTTAACTGATTTTATAGAATTCGGAATGTTAAATAAAATTGTACTATGATTATTAAACACTTATCTTGAGAGAGGGTGATAGCAGTTCCAATTCAATAAGTCATTCTGGTAACTGCAACCGTGACTTCTAGTGATGGCTTCTTTAGAGAATACCACATAATTTCTATTTCGTTAGGTGGGAATTAGGATACCGAGTTTAATATTTATTTGAAGAAGCATAAAACATTTACCTAGACTCAATAACTAAAATAAACTGAAATTACATACAACTATGTAGTGTTTTAGAAGAATAAAATTTTGTATCATTCTAAAAACTTAGTTGGGAAAAGTAATTTCATTAGGAAATAATTTACCAGTGTACGTGTGACACATTTTGAACTCGCACAACTTTTACATTTTCAGAGGAATGGTCCAAGGATTAAATTCATGCAATCCAAACAATTTAGATGCAATAAGCTAAGAAAGATTTAATAAAAGCACAAAAGATTAGACGTATTTTCAGGAAATTCTGTCAAGTGTTTTCTAGTATAAAATTTTTTGCCATTGTATTTTTCTATCTATACTAATAAAAGAACAAAACGCTCTGTCTGTGTGTGTATCTGTGTGTGTGTCTGCGATAGCTAGCATAATCTACAGCACGTACGAAGCTCAAAATTTTTTTGAGAGTAGCCCAATGTCTCTCCTGATGCACCTGAGGCTCAGAATTTCAAAATTCTATTTATTAACTGAGTAATTAATTAAATTCTAAAGCTCACTCTCATAAAAAATCGCCTTTTTTCGCTTTTTTTTTTCATTTCATTTTCTTATGGTTGATTGGTTGCATAAAATTTTCGCAGAAATAATTAAAAAAGCTGGGACAGACCTTTAAAATTCATAGACTGGCAAACTGTCACTTTAAATGAGGATTTTTTTTTAAATCACAGCTGCTGTACACCATGGATAAAAAGATAGGTGGAGGCGAAGTAAAGCGAAAAAAGGTTTGCAACACGGAGTAAGAAGTGTCTTACTCCGTGGTTTGCAATATTAAACCATTTATCGCTGAAATTTTAATGTCTCAAACAAAAGCACGAGGAAGGAATTTTGTATTGATAAAACGAATTGAAAGAAACGAATTACAGCTGAAGCATATTTTACGAAGAAATAGTAATTTTTTAAAATGTTTTTTTTCTATTATATTATTTAGGTTAAAGTTAGGTTAAAGTTAGATTGCATTTATGTTATGGTTAGAATAAGGATATGTTACAATAAAGTGAATACATTTAGGCTACGTTACATTTCTGTTATATTTAATTTACGGTAGGGTACTGTTAAGTCGCTGTTAGGTTACAGACAGGTTCTGGTTACAGTATAAAAGTTTAAGGTTAGGAATTTATACACAGAGTGAACCTATACGCAAGATTTGATTAAAAATAACACTTATTTTTGATAAATAGCTCTGAAATTATAGTACTATATACCAACCTTTTAGCTACCATCGTGTATCGATTTCATTCATGGTATAGTCGGATTTAAGAATGATATAATTAGTTTGAAGTTCAAAATATTTCACTTGGGATTTGTATGTGAAAATAATAATTAGTTACGTGACTTAACAGTGATTTTTACGGGTAAATATCAATTTTTTTACACGAAAATAATGCAATCGTTGGATACATATTCCCTCCCGCGTTTTTCATTGCTCATTTTGAGTATTTTTAGAGCTTAATATTAGTTGTTTTTAAAACCGATTTTTCACACAATCAGTGGCTACGTATTTCACACAATGCATTTCTGCATGTAACGAGTTAATGATAAAATCATACAAATTTCAAGTTCGTTTAATATTGTTAATACGGATCCGGGCAACGCCGGGCGGATCAGCTAGTTTAATATAAAAAGAGGGCTGAGCGGAGAGGGCTTTAAAATGAAAATATATCAATGTTTCCATGACTATTACAATCATTTATACGCATTTATGAAAACTGAGCAGTTAAATAACCTTTTAACCATGTTTTATAATTTGTTTGCTAATTTAAAAAATAAACATAAAATAAAATAAACGGATATAATTTAGCTGTGTGCCATATGATTCAGCATCCGGTCAATATTGCTTTCAGTGTATCCTTAATCTTAACTTTATTGTAAAGATAAAAGAAAAGGGAATATAAAAAGCTGTAACTAAAGAAAACAACGAGATATCGCAACTATATTTGAAAATGCACTCAAGCAATTATGAGCTTTAAATTAACAATATATTTTCTAAATTATCATAAATATTTAAACGCCGAGTAAAAAAAAAAAAAAAAAAAAAAAAAAAACTCAAAACAAAAGTTTGCAAGAAATTTTAAATAAAATTAAGTTATCTCTGAATAAAAATAGAAGATGGGTCTACAAAAAATCCAGAGCACTTGCGAGAAGAAACGAAAATATTTGATTCATGTCACACAATGGTTGCATGCAGGCAGCGATAAATACGTACAGCAATCATAGTATCGTGGGAACGATTTCATTTACTGTGTCTTCGAATATAATTACTTTTCAAGAATCTTTAAAAATGTGGGTCTCAAATGCAGAGCCAGACTAATAGAAGAGCATGCGGGGCATCTGCCCCAGGCTCTCACATTTGAGAGATATCGCCAATGGCCATAAAAAAGAATTTTGTTAAAAGGGTACCAAATAGTTAAAATGGCCATTTTTATTTTTTTCCTTTTCCCGTTTGCAAAGATTTAGGAAGAAAAAGCGGCATTCCTCGTTTGAAAAACCAATATTCACATTTCAAAACTTCACATATTTGTGTATTAAAAATGTATTTATTATATCTTAAAGTTGTGACCATATTTCTTGTGATACACTGTATACAGATGTGAATTTATGCATTTAGAATAAGTGTAAAGTTTAGTATTATTCATTTCAGTGCGATTCACGAACAATTTCTATGCAGCGATAGAAGGTGTGTGTGTGTGTGGGAGGGGGGGGGGAGGTAGACTGATGCTTGCTCCGGGGCTCTAGGTAAGTGGGGTCCTGCTCAACAATGGCCACTCTGACACAGTATTTTTGTTAAAAGATATTCAGCATCATGAAAAACGTCTTTCAATAATATATTCTGAATAACAACACCTGTCAATTTTATACGTCTCCGCGAACAAAAATCAGTTAAAAAATAATTAAGAAAGTAGTCCTTTTAGATTTGTTAGCCTGAACCAAGTATACAGTGTACATGGCGCCTTTTTGTTCCATCCGTTCCGAATTCGCTACCAATCTTGAGTGCCTTTAATTTTTTATATCCCGACGGTGCTTTAAAATAAAAAATACCATTGAAAAACTTGTTATAAAATTAATATACTGATTAGTAATAATACAGTTTAGAATGAATTATGAATACATCTTGTTTCAAAAGCATTATTAGTTGCACAAATTAAAAATATCTTTAAAAGGACGATTTCTTTTTCATTTATATCTTCTCAGCTTTTTAGATGTTGACAGATTGGGGTGGGAGTTTAGTTTTAGTTCGGGAATATTTTTATTGTAAGAACATTATATTTGCACATTTCCTAAATCTACAAAATAATACTACAAAAATATTTTAAATAAAAGATTTGAGTGGAGTAAAAATTATTGCCAAATTCCCTTACGGGGCTGTGCATATATAACGTTATCATTTTAGGGGAGAGGGGGGGGGATCTTTTGTTATCGATATCAATTTTGGTCCGATCAAAATTTTCTTTTTGTTTTTGTAACATAGCCTTTTTTTTCCAAAATAGTATGTTCTTTTTTTTAGTCTTATCTATTTTTATGAAACCACTAAGTTATTATATTTTAAATTATAGAATACCCCCAACATTTGACATTTCTATTCTTCTTCATATATGTATGCATATATAATTATGCTTCGAGAAACCATATATGAAGTATATTTGAAATGAAGCTTGTGTTTACTAATAAATAAAAAAGAAAGAGAAAAAATGTAGTACACTTGCTTTGTTGATAAGAATTTCCATCAGCGCCCCACCCCTCATCCGTTCAGGGCAAGTCCAACAAGACTTTATTACTGTTGAATTCATATGTAACAAAAAGCTATCATAAAATATTTTTAAATAGTAACTATTTCTTTTAAGTGTTATTTGATACAAAGTGACATTTTACTGGTTTCTCTTCACTTAAATCAATAAAGCATGTGAAAAATAAATGTAATGTATCTTATGCATCACGTCAAAATAAATTCATTCTAAATAATAATAAAATACATTTTGATAACGATATCATTGCAAGGGGGAGAGGTGTTCAAAGGATGACAATGTATAATATCGGTAGAAGGGGGGGGGGGGTGTTTGGCCCAAAATTACGAAAAAAAAAAAAAACGTTATATCTGCCCAGTCTTTAAATCCAAAATTAATTAATTTTATTTAGAAAATATTTCTACAATTTATTAAATGATTGTGGAAATTTTCCAATGTAGTTTTAAAAATTCACGAAAAATGCTTTAGAAGGTGAAATTTTTATGATATCATAATTCGATACATAAAGGATTAAATTGCGTATCGACGATTAATCAAGAATGATTATCATGATAAAAAATAGCCCCCAGGTGTATGGCACGGCACTACTGATAGAAAATTTTCTATTTAATACTTAAATTGCGAAATTTGTAATCGCTTTATTTAATCGCAGGATATATATTTTTTCCGCGATAAATCCGAATAAATATAAAATGAACAAGTCTCAATAAATATAAATAACCTTAATTTGCTTACATAATCTTCTTTAAAGAGAACAACATTCTAAAACTTTTTATTGAAGTTTAATGTCAAACTAAGTTAAAAAATGCTAATAGTATATAATACACTCTTAGTACTTTTACTTTAATTTGATTCATTATAGGTGATTATAATGCATACTTGAATGACAAAATTAAATTTTTTTATATAAAAACAATTCATTCGAAAAATCTCACAGCAAAGATAATAATCTTAAAAACTGTGTAATAAAAGCTGAAATAAGGATAATAACGCCAGAATTTTAAACATGTCAGACAGGCGGCTGCTTTTCATTGAGAAATCCAAGTAAATAATTGATACCGATAGAATTCCGATAAAAATCGGTCGGTGAAATATGTTAACTTCAAAAACTGTGAAAAGATTAAACCTAAGCCAAATGAGCGATTTAATAAAAGACTAGTCTCATTGCTGAAAATTAATGAAGTGTGAAAATTAACACTGTCATTCTAGCAACAAATATCAAAACTATACTACGCATGCAGAAACAACTAAACTAACTCAAAAGCAAAATAGTGTAATCAAAAAGCAAAGGGGTAAGGAAAGACTGAGATGAAACATTTACACATTCAGGGGAAAAAATTACAGGGGCACACAAAAAGTGTGACAGCAACGGAGATAGGCAGGTGTTTTAAGTAAATACTCCCAAAACTCTCCTTTCTTCATTCACTTCCCAATCTAAAGCGAAAAAATAATTAGAGAACAGAATCATCGGAAATTAGTTTTCGATATCCTGATATAGAATAATCCGATTTTTTACGGAAATGATTCAAATTTATCAATAACTCCCTAGCACCCCCCCCCCCCCCTGCGCGTAAGAATTCATTACAATTATCTAGTTTGTTTGCAAAAAACAATTACTTTTTGTAACGTCAATTAAAAATACACACACACACACAAGAATTATATACCCTTTTTCGGGAGTGGAGGACCTGTAATGTTTATCTATTGAAATTACTGTAGTAGATTCTGAGGAAAAAGTATTTCAGTATGAGCTATTTTTCACTGAATTTCGCACATGCATCCCCTTCCTCCCTAATTTTAGAGCACATTTTGAATATTCAGACTTCTCTAACTGATCGCAAGTTTCAATACAATAGATAGGAGTAAATTTAATTACAATAAGTGGCATTATTTTTTAAAATACATATTTAAAGCATTTTATTCTATTTTCGGATTAGTGAACCCCCCCCCCCCCCCCATTTTATTACTATTTTTTTTAAGTACAATAAAGTGATATTTGAAAATATTCGACCTATGTTTTTGAGGTTTAAGATTTGTAATACATTCTAGACAGGGCCGTAGCTAAGCGGGTTCTAGAGGCGGCTTAGCCTCCCCCCCCCCCCCCCAAAAAAAAAAAAAAAAAAAAAAAAAAAAACACACACACATTTTGAGCCTTTGCTGGAAAGGATTCTAAGGTCGCTTAATGAATTTATGTTCGAAAAGCCAAATAAATTTTTTTTTTCAGAAATCTAATTTAGTTTTGAGGCCCTTTAACAGTTTTGCAGAAATACTAAATTGTCACTAAGATAGGTGTTTCAACACTCGCACATCCTATTTACACATATGAAGCCAACACGATGTTTAATATTGCCCTAGTTATACATTTAAATTTTTTATCACCACATTTTTTTTTTTTTTTTTTTTTTTTTTTTTTGGTATAAAATGAAGTTATTACAACAGTTTAATAAGAAACATAGTTCCTAGTGTGAATATGCACTAATTTATGTTTCTGCGTCAGAGAGGGAGAAAGAAAATATGAGCCCCCACCTTACATTGACTCCCCCCGTCCCCTATTATTTACTTCTGGCTACGGCCCTGATTCTGGATAGTTGAAAATCAGTGATGGATATAAAAAATTAGTCAAACACATGTGAAAATAAACATACATGTCCATTTGGATATATGTATTAATTACATTGTCTAAATGTAGTTTTAATTTGAATTTTTCTTACCTACTTGATTTTAATATTATTTTAATTTAACTCCTCTAGTTTTAAATTGTAAAAGTGGTTATCTTGCAAATAATTAATGGTATTCCTGGAAATTATCTGTAGTTAAGAGGTTAGTTAAACCATTATTAATGAAAACATTTATTTCACCACTAGTAGCCAGGTGATATGGTGGAGTAATTTTTTACACCATTCTATTGATTATTCTTAACACCGAGTACGTTTTTACATATTTGACATTCCTTTATATTGATTAAATTTAACTTCTTACATTTTATGCGGATTTTTCCACTTGAAATACAACTGCAGCTAATTTTAATACTTTGCAAAGTATTAAAATTATCAAAATATATTTGGCAGTGTTCAAGTATATCTTCTTTTTGACCAAGTTTCAAATTAATTTAAGATTTAAAGTACACTGTACACAGTTGACAATTTAAAGAAAACTCTGATAATTTAACAAGATAGTTTTTAAACATATTTCAATTAAATTTAATAACTGATATTATTTGCTACATATACATCGTGAATTATCACTACTCTATTTTAAAGCAAATAATAACACAGATTAGCAATATAACTCAAGTAGGATATTTTCATTCATGATTTTAATGGATATGTATACAGATGTTATTTAAAAGTTTCATTTTAAAATCATTTAAAAGATTTAGCTTGTATTAAATTTTTGAATCAACGAGTTAAATTTAACAAAGTTTGTTTTAAGCAGTATATTATAATGTGTAATAAAGCTTTATTTTCATTGTGTAATTATAAGCTTAATTCTGTTTTGTTAATGATATTTGACAGGTAAAAATTCAATACGATAGGAGGAAAAAAAATCCGATTAAAAACATCATCTAGGTAAAAAACAAAACAAACAAAAAAACAAACAAGAAAAATCTAAAATTGCAACAAATCTGTGCTTATATAGCAAAATGTGTTTCAGACACATCAATTCAATAATAGAAATTTTTTTTTAAATTGCTCAGAATCTTCTATAAAACATGTAATGTTTTAAAAAATATATTTCTAAAAAGAATTAAAAAATATGAATTCCGGAAAAAAAAAATTGTAATGAATAATATATTTAAAATTGTATTTTATTTAAGCTGTAGCAACAGCCGGAAATAAAATAATAAAAAAAATTAAAGTGCTGTTCGCCTTATATAGCAAGTAGTTCAACCCTCTTATCCATATGACACTACTGAATTGTAAGAGGGGAGGGTACTAAATCCCCCCCTTACCCCATAGTAGTGGGGAAGAATGGTGAAAGGAGAGAAAGTTACCTGCGAGAACTGACCTTTTCACCCCACCCAATAGCCAAAAAAAAAAAAAAAAAAAGAGGATGGGGAAGGTAAGCACACAAAGTAGAACGTACTGACCTGTTGAAAGGGGGCAGTGCGATAGAGTCAGACGTTGACAACAAATGGGCCGGTGTAGTCCTTGTAGCAGACGATTTTCATAACAACCGCGGTCCATCGCGCGACATCACAGCACAACTCATTCGGTTTGAATATAAATCCTTAGAGGCGTAAATTAGAGAAAAAATGTTTTATTGTACCGGAAGGAAGTCCTGGGATCCACAGATAAACAATCTCGATCACAGAGATAAATATCGTTTGCATAACAAAAATTCCAACACCCTCTGCTTTCTACATGGACAACTGGACTGCTGCGGTGAAACAACGGAGTTACAGCCAAACGGGGTTTTTTGTAATTAATTCTCACGCGAGCCAATGAGAGCTAGGCGCTCGTGGTGTCTGCCTTTTTATTGGTTACAATTACTTCAGGAGAGGGAGATGAGAAGGGTGGAGAGAGATGGGGAGGACTGGTGAAATGTGGAGGAGGGGGAGAATCAAACGATCCGATGGAGCAATTACGCCATCTCTCGGCGATTACCGTTATTACAGCTTTTTCGACACCTTAGGTCCTGTTGGCGGAATGGTGAAAACCAAAGGAGGATAGATCGCCAAAGATATATGATACAGAGAGGAGCGAAAAAAGAGGAGTCGTATATCGTACAAACGGAAAGTTAAGTACTCCGGATCCGGAGTAACAGAATGGTAATTCAAATGTATGAATGATTTCCAGGACTTTCAAAACATAATAGCAGATCCATATAAAAAAAGGATAAAATATAGGTTTTTAAGTCAAATTTATATAAAAGGATTATATAATTTATTCCGCTCTGGAAATACAGAATATAACACACACATGTATATATATTCATGAGCAATCTATAAACCTAAAAAAACAACTTTCAAATTATGCAACTACTGTCATTTCACTTTATAATAACGTTAAACTTTACGAACATTAAATCTAACGGAAATTTTTAAATCTATATTCATTTTTACAATTTTTAAAATAAGTCTTAAAATCACAACTTAATTATCTTAGGAAATAAATTTAGATATTATATATGGAGACGTTTTAAAGCTAAATTAATTATTTAAAAGTTTTTAACAGGGAGGGAAAAAAATTGAATGGAACATGAATTTCAAACATTCCAATATTTCCTGTACTTGCAGAATTTTCTAAACTGTATTTGCATACATATAACTCTTTGACACTGTCATTAAAAATCACAAAATATGTTTACTTTTTTTTGCGGGGGGTGGGGGTGGGGAAGGGAGAGATTTAAGAGAAAATTAAGAATATTTATTTATAAAAAAAGAAATTAAATTTCGATTAAATTCAAAAAATAAAATCTTAAAATTTTCTCACTATGTGTTTAGCAATTATTTTTAAATTACTCACTGTAAAATAAAAAAAAATTACATTTATTAACCAATATTGCAGGGAATTGCATATCGAAATTATAACGGTAGGGTTACATATCTAAAAATTTCTCCTTAATTTTGCAATAGATACATATTTATAAATATTAAATAAAGTTTTCTTCTTTATAAATTCATACATAAGTCTAATAAAATGTGTTACACTACAAATGTTTTTAACATAACATTAATTTATACAAAAAACTAACAATTTTTAATAGTTTTTTTTTTTTTTTAGTTGCAAGTCGTTTTAAAATTATATTACTTGAATGAAACGCTTTTTTGTTGCATAACTTTAAAACTTGACCCTCAAATTTAATCACAAAAAAGATTTAAGAGTTTTAGTTTAAGAAAAATACTATATACTGGCTAACATTTAAGACTTTAGTCAGTTAATAACAATTAATGAAAATAATGAAGTAAATATAAGAAATTGATAAAAAAAAGAAAAAATTACAGTTAAAAAAAAAATAAATAAAAATTCGGATTTCTAATTATGATATTACAAGATTTGCTTATGTTTTAATTTGAAATATTGAGATGTAAATAAAACAATATCTCAATACTCCATTCGAAATAATTCTGTATGCATATACACTGATATAATTTTTTTATGAATCTCATATTTAATGACATATTTAATATTCTAATTTATTATTGGAAGAAAAAAAAGTTACTTTTTTTTAATCACTCGAATAAGAAATATCGCGCAAAAGAATGCATTTCACAACCAGCAATTAAAAAATATTTAAATATAATTTAGCATGATTTATTTTTAATATTTAAGCTTAAATATAATATTTTCTAAGCAAACAACATTTTTATTTATTTTTATTTATTCATGATACGTATTTGTCAAAAGAGATTTTACAGATTTAAAACCATCCCTGAAAATTTGAACTAGTACTTTTTATATTAAGAAAAAGTTCACATTTACATTAAATACGACTTTTATTTGCAGATGAAAAAAAACAAGTTCTCCGCATATCTATAGCACACAAAATTTGCAGAAAAATAACAACGAAAACACTTTTAGCGTAACAAATACATATTTCAAAAAAAAAAAAAAAAAAAAAAAAAAAAAAAAATGTTATGAACTTATTTCAAAAGTCTTGAAAAATACATGGAGCAGAAAAATAAGAAAATGGCTTTTACTCAAAACAATTCTTTAAATTATAAATTCCATAAATTATATTAAATGAACGTTCTGCTCTTATTACATAAATTTTTTCATTAAAATCATTTGAAAAAAATTTATATTAATATTTAATTTTTAAAAAAGTTCATTTTTTATCTGTCAAGTGTTACATTATCAATTGCTAGATTGTTTGATAAAAATTTATTGTTTAATAAAAATTTATATTGACATTGGTACTTTATTAAATTGTAAATTCTTCTTTATAGAGAACGTTTATTTACAACAAAGTTTAACACACGATGTACAGAACTAGAAAAATTATACCTATGCGCAAATTATTATTATCTTTAAATGTGTAATTTATTTATTTATTTACTTGTATGCTGATGATAGAAACGGAAAATTAATTAATTGGTATAAAGACACCAAAACATTAGGGTTATTTTTTCTTGTAAAGTTCTGTTATAATTTTAGTATATGAAGCCCCATTAGCACTAAATCTATCCCATTTCTGCCGCGGTTAAAATTTATAATTGGTACTTTTTATTTTAAAATTTTAAATGAATAAACTACCTTATTAATAACTAGTACTGATTCTGTCTATATGATAACATAAATATCTGATAGATTTGATACTCTACTTTCGTTTGATGATTTTTAATGTCTTATTCGCATACTTGTTTTTGAAAACAAGTATGCGAATAAGTGTATACAGGATATACTATAACAACAGGACATACTATAATACAGAATTGTATAACATATAACAGATAATATATAACAGAATGAGTTTTTAGTATTTTTAATTTTTGTATATAAAATTTAAAATTTTTAAATGAGTTGTTTATTTTATTAAATCTTTTAATAGCTTTCTAAATTCAGACGTTAATTAAATGTATATGTTTTGCAAATACAATACAGAAGATGGATAGAATCCAATATTTATGGTCTAAAGCTATAATTGGAACGCAGAAAACAAATGTTAACAATTAAAAATATTTTCATTTTATATTTATTTATTTAAAATACATTGTGTTGTGATGGCAAATAAAGGCGGATACTGTTGATTAGAAAAATACATTAAATAATAATAATGAAAAATTCTGAAATAGAACGATATATTAAACTAAGTAATATTGGCTAAAAAGGATAAACACACATTACAAATCATTATTTCTCAATGTGTTGATTGAATGCTGTTAGTTGTAATACGATAATTCAAAATTAATACAGCGGTATTACAAACCACTATACCTATTTAATCGAAAGTAATTTATCGATAAGAATTACATAGAGCATAAAAGGAAGTTCAAAATTCTGTTTACATAATTTATAAATAATGTAATTCCCGTTGGTCACACGGACGACATCAATATGTCTTTTGTTCAAACATCCGATATCATATGTGTATGTTGTTAATATTTGAAGGTGCTTGACTGTAACCACTGACAACAGAAATTGTGAAATTCTCACAGACAGAATGCTCCAAAATGCCAACAACACATGCAGATGGTACCTGATGTTTGAACAAAGAGGATATTTTGATGCTGCCCGTGTGACCAAGGAGAGCCACATAGAACATTTATAAAGTGTGTAAACATTACTTTGAAGTTCCTTTTACATTTTGTGTAATTCTTATTGATAAATTCTTTTCGATTAAATAGTATTGCCGTTTGCAATCGCTATATTTATTTTGAATTACCCGGTGTAACAGTGCAGTTAACATTGCAGCTGATTTCATTATATATGGAATTGCGAGATTTTGTTTACCAGTTTTCAATTTCACATAATCTTTTGTGAAAATATTTGTAAAATACCGAGAATATCGGCGTCTAAAAGAGGAAAAGTGTCGATCTGAATAAATAAATTTATTTGCCTTGTAAATGTACATTTTCATCACATTTGGCAGCGTTCGAAATTCTTGGTGGTCTGTTGGTCAGAGACCACCAAAAATTCAGTCTGATCAAAAATTTAGTGGTCCGCAGGACTATTACCCCCCCCCCCCCCCCCTCTGACGATAAATGTAAATTTTGCCGTCCTTGAAAAAACTGCAACCAAACACAAACCATACAATTTTATTTTATTAAAATAATAAAAATTGCATTGAACTTCCCAATTAATTGAAATAAACAATCATAAATAAAATATCTAATTAATAATTTTATAGTTTTTGTTTATTTACTGTTTATTCAATTTTTAGCAAATTATAATTTTTCCTTTAATCATGTTGAAATTTTTGGGTAATTGCAAAGATACTTTATTTTATATTCTAGGAGGAGGAGGACATAAATCAAAGTATTTAATAGAATTTTATGCAGTGGGCCAGTAATAATGTCTGCGGACCAGTGAACTCATGCTCATTGGTCCTTGGGACCAGTGACTTTCTCTAAAAAATCAATTCTACCGGTGTTTTTAGCAAATATTAAGTAAGTTTGATTTTTTTTTCTAAGTGACTTTCATGCATAATTTTACAGAATGACACATTTTATGTATTTAGTTTTTATGAGTGTTCGCTCTAGAAAGAAAAATGACAGGGTGGTATTCGCTAAAAAAGGCATTACGGCAGTAGAAAAGTGCTCTTTTGCAAGAGAAAATTTATTATTTCCTTTAGTTAAGAGGACGGGGGATAGAAAAAAGTAATTTTTAGGTATGATATATAAAGTAACATTAATTTCGAAAAATTTTATGATAAAAAAAATTAAAAATACAATAAAATCACAACATAACTAAATAATTTCCTGTTTTGTTTCCTAAAAAAAAGGAGAGAAAATTCAATCATTTTTTCAAATTTTTGGGCACACGGATTTAGAAATACTATGGAATAAAGATTTAATTTATTTATTTTTATATCGATGGGAAAAACTAGAGGTGCATTTTTTTAAATTAGAAAAAGAGCAGCATGCTCCACTTTTTAAAAATCGCCTAGAATGAATACTAATTTTTATATTATTATCAAATAGCTAAAAGAAAATGTAATGAAAAAACTATAATTTATTTTAAAATTTAAAATTTTTGCTATCTTTTGCACGGGGATAGAAGACAGACTATTTGAAGTCAAAAGTTTAATAATGCTTTTTAATTGATCATGTTTTGTATCTTTTTGACAGTACTGTGATGACTGCTTCAAGAATTTAAAAAAATGTACATTAATATAGAGAGAATCCTGGAATACATTAAAATATAAAGTTCTTTAGTATTTAAGATAATTGTTTTTGGTCTATAGAACAAACTGTCTAAAAACACAATTTTACTTTATTACTTTGAGATAAAATTTAAAAAAATTGCTCACAATTGGAAATATTAGTTAATTATAAAAATCCAATTTGATATATTTTAATATTTTATGTTAAACAGAATCATTATCACTATTTGTGTAACGTAATTTTTAGTGAAAATTTAACTTGGTACCTGTTATAAATTTTAAAGTTTTACAGTTTTTGACAAAATTAATCAGTAACTACAAAAAGCATTTATTTTATTTATTTATTTATTTACTTTATTTTTTGGCAATCAACCCGAAAACCTTAAAATGCTAGTGTTCTAAAACTAACTATTACAATTTCGCAAACATTATTAAGGATAATTAAATTTAGTAACTTTTAAAATATTAAGTATAATTTTAGCTAAAATATAATTATTAATGTAATTTATGCCATGAAACAATTTTATGGAAGATTACATTCAGAATGTTTCTTCAAAATAATTTTCCAGACATAATATTTTGCAATTTTAGGCGTATGAAATTTGTCTAGAACTTACTACGTAGATTGTTGTTGATATTCTTCAAATTTCATTTCTGTATATATAATTTAAAATGAGTAATTATCTAAATAAAAAGAATCCTGCAGGAAACTAGAGAGTAATTTGGCTATTCGCAATCAAATTAAGTTTAAAGGAAAATCAGATAATGTTACACGAGTCTACAAATTCAAGGTTTTACTTAATGATCTTAATGAGGATGTACAAGAATTACATTGTGCAAAAACGGAACATTTTTATCTGCAAGATTCTTCAGTCAGATAAAATAAAGCAAGTCTGCAACTATTTTTTTTAGTAAAATTTTATTATTATTATCACCAAAACGAGAAATGTTGAGTTTGTTCATTTAATTAACAACTCGTCACATGAGAATAATAAAGTTCTATTTGTGTTTTAGAAAAAAATGACTTATCGATATAGATAGGCTCCATTTGTATCTATGAAGGCATTTTTGCATCAAAATGATGTTATATATAATTTAAATATGACCTTGCAATCATAATATGGCATTATTTAAATCCAGAAATGCCTTCATAGATACAAATAGAACATTTCTGTATAGGTAAGTCAAATTTTTCAAAAACGCAGATAGAACCTTATTATTCTCAGCTGACGAACTGTCTAGCAGAGAACCCTCGAATGTAAAGGATATTGGGGAGGAATGGGACACTTTTTACAAAAATAAGAAAATCAACTTTGTTTTATCCAAATAAAAATTTGGATTTACAGAATATAAGATGAAATACTTTTTAATATCCTTAAACAATATACAAACATAAAATTTCCTTAAATACAAAATTGCTTTTGCAAGTTAAGTTTAAAAATGTATCTCATAACCTCCTTACTCACAGGGAGGTATGGGACAGCTAGTAAGAGTATGATAAGCCACAAATAGTATAGTATTGCCTACATATACAGCCTAACAAAGATTATTAAGTTTATAAATCTATTTGAAATGCAAATAAAAAACCAAACTGTCTAACCAATTATTTGTAGAGCAGCAATTTGAACAGAACGTGTATCTTCTCAACATAACTTACGTCAACTGGTCAAAGAAAATTAAATTTCCAGTATTTATTCTTTTTTTCTTATGAATTATTCATTAAAACTGAAATTGGCCCCTACAGCTTCAAGTTTTTCTATGTAATTTATGCCTGCTTTCTTGACATAATAATAAGAACAAAATCATTAACACCACTATCAACATTACTGATTTCCAACATTACTGATTTCCAACATTTTTATTTTCGGTAGAAATTTGAAAAGGCAAATGTCTTTGGATCACATTTCAGTACATTCATCACTGGAAGTTGCTGAAAACTAAAAAGCATCTCTTTTTTGTTTTCCGTCCTTATTTATTTTATGACTCTGTCGTAAGTTTTAAAATACTTTTGTTCAATATTTCAGGCATTTCTCTTAAAATTTTTATCATTTTTATTAAAATATTTTCATATTATTCATATCTTAAGTTTATCTTTTGCGAAAGAAGGAACATGACTTGTCCCATTCTTCCCTTTTCTGGCATATCCAGTTCCTCCCCACTACCTTCTTTTATGTTAAACTACTTGCATAAACATCAGTGCTGCTTTTAAGCTTTATTTAAACTATGAATAATATGCAGTATAATGTTCTGTATATAGGGAAACTATTAGAGCTACAGATAAACAAGTAATTGATCTACAGAAAGAATAAAAAGTATATTAAGCAAATTTACTTTTGATTTTTGAAATACTTTTTTCTTTTATAAAATTGTAAGTTTATGCAGATTAGCAACTTTTTTCAGAAAAAGATTAGGCTAGGTATGCGTCACCCAGCGTCTAAGTGATAAAATGTTTAAAATGATATGTAACGAGTAAAACCTACCGTCCCATTCCACCCCATTCTTTTCTACTGATAATCATGCAAATAAAAGATTATTTTTGTTTAATCGAGTTGTTTTTTTCCTTCTATTGTAACAAATACATTGTATAGTGGATAGAAACTTCCTTGTTAGACGAAGTAGAGATTAATCGAATCATCTGTTTTATAAAAAGTAAATTGTAAGTATGCAAAAGTCGATCGCCACCATAGAATGATAATTCTTATTCCATTTTAGTCGTTTAATAGAATAATTTGTTTCATTTAATCAAAAGCGAACCATTGATAAAAATAGACTTATTTTAAATTATTTTAATTAGGTTACTTTTACATCAAAATGAAATATTTTCAATTTAAATAAAACTTCTTTTATAAAAGATTTCTTTTTATCAAAATGCAATGATCTAAGGTGTGCATAAGTGAAATCATTTTGTCTTTGTAGATACAAAGACAAAATGATTTTACTTATGCCCACATTAGTGATCACATATTTCAATCTGGATTTGAATTGACATTACTGTTTTCTTTTTAATTGTTTAATACAAATAAAGTAGTTTTCAAAACATATCGATTAAAGTAATATTAAAGATTGATTTTTGGGATTTTAAATATTTTCATAAAGATAGCAACTACCCTGCATTAACAGTAATAAAAAATATATCATTGTTAAAAAAAACAATGAAAAGAACGAATGTGGTGGGGAGGAATAAGACAAGTCCAATTCCTTCTTTTGAATAAGATAAATATAAAATATTAATAACATGAAAATATTTTAATAAAAAGGATTAAATTTAAGAGAAATACCTGAAATATTGAGCAGAAAATATTTCAAAACTTATGCTATACAGACATAAAATAAACATGGAGAGAAAGGAAAAAAGAGATACTTTTTAATGCTGTACTTGCATAGAAACTACATTATAATTTTTTAAATTGCATGCATTAAACGAAAATACTTATTACGAAATTGTGATGCAAAGGTTCTTAAATCCTGCTTGTTTAATAATTAAAATAAATTGTAAGGCTAACGAATAAGAATTGGTTATTTACTAAGTTATGATGCATAAAATAGCTACTAACTGAAATTTAAGCTTAATATGAGCCATTCTTTTTTAGTTTCCATTTGATTAAGTAGGATAAAAGCTGCAGCAGTGCTATTAAGCTCAGTATTCAGCACTTCAACAATCCATTGTAAATGTATGAAAATACCCAACAAATTTTAACACAGTGATAACAATTAAGAGAAATCGCGACATCAGTAAAGATGGAGCATTAAAATCGTGAAACTGGCTGAAATTAATTTGGATTAAGCAGGAAGAATAAAAAATAAAATAAAATAAAACTGGGGAGACCTACAGCCAGAAATTTAAAATTTATGATGATGATTAATATGACTCATTTTATAAAGTTATCCAGGATTTTTTGTTGATCGTTGAGAATTTGTGAATGGTGGCTACACATAGAGAAATTATATTATTAATTCTGAATCAAAAAGCTGTTTATAAAACATTTTATCTCGCTGAAGAGGCTTCTGGGAAACGACTAAATATATGAACACTAACATTATAAAAATAAGCATTAAGTGATAAACTCTATAAAAGGGTATTAAATGTAAAGAATTACAAAAGGTCTTAAATGATCGTGTAAAAATAAAAATGTTGATTAATCATTTTTGGTAGAAAATGATCTATTTTTAAGGAACATTTCTTCTTTCTATACATGATGCAAGGTACAAATATTCCCACCCCCCACTTCAGCAGATTCTCCTAGTTCCCCACTTCCCTGATTTACATGCTCTTCCGCTTCCTGAAAAATAGGAAAAAAGATCCACTAACGACATCTGGTGTTCAATGTCGAACTTAAAGGGAGAAAAAATTGTATGTTATATTTTTCTATCTATGAGTATAAAAACGTAATCATACATAGGTAAAATATTAATATTTTGAAAACTTTTTAGGAGTAAAAAGAATAAGTTTTTATATCAGAATTTCAGATTCAATTTTTTTTTCGTGAGAGTTTTTAAAGGCTTTCGGGAAATAGATATTTTTTATAAATAAATAACACGTTTATTAAATTAGGAATCTTAGTTTTTCTGATCTCTGTTTTTTTTTTCGATCTCAATTTTTCATTTATAACGGGCGTTTACTGTATACTTGTAAATTTCAATAAATTTTCTTGTCGCATAAGCATTATGCCCCGGAACATTAGAATTACTATTTAGATGTGCTTTTAATCAGAAAACGCATATGTGCAAAAACAAAATAGAAACTAATACTATAAGAAACAAAAGAGAGATTATTATCAATAGGTTTTAGTTATATTGTATTTTAATTGTTTATTTCTGTATATGTATGTGACTAAATTGGAACAAGAAAAGACGAACTCTGTTCTTGAAAATCAACGTTTTCTTAATACTTTTTTTAAACAATTTAATAGACTTTTTTTAAATAATGAATTCAGAAAACTTCATTCATTTGAAACTAGTGCAATACATAAAATCTAAATAAAAATTACATTGTACTAATTTTTCTTTCATGAAATTAAAAATTTACTAGTTTAATGTTTGATGAGATTTCGGTCTTATGCAGATATTAATAAAATCTTAGATTAAACTTCAAACAAGTTTTTATACAGTGTAAGATTTTGCGTGTAGTCATTAATCAAACACACTTCATGTGTGCTATTTTTCCAACAACAATTTTTGACATTTTCAAGATTGCTTTATACGTCAAAAATTTGTGGATTGATTTCTTGAAAAAAAAAAAAAAAAAAAAAAAAAAAAATATATATATATATATTTTGATTAAAACATTAGTTTTTTTACGATAAAAATTATGCATTTTTAAATGAGTTATACTAATGATCACACTTAATTTGAATGATTTTTAGAAAGTATATGGAGCATTTTAAAAGAAACAATCTGAAAGTTACTTCGAAAACATCCTAGATTCATAAAGAATGGAAAACTAATTTTAAATCGTAATTTAAAGGGCAGAAAAATTAAAAGAAAGTTAAATAACCAAGTTCCTTGTTCACTTCAAACCTCGGTTATGCATGGCAATGCCGAGAAGTATAGATATAAAGGCGATTTGCAACATGTCTGATACAGGAATAATAGAATTGTCTTTACAAAAGAGGAGAAAAAAAGTGAATGGGAGATGATAGCATCATTTTACATGTACAAATAACATTAAATAGCATAGTTGTGTTGATTGCACCAACACAAAATTTTATTCGTGAATGAAGTGTTTTTTAAGAAAATAATTATAGTAAATTTCGTTTATTTGAAAAAAAAAAAAAAAAAAAAAAATGGTCAATAACAAAACAGTCGATCCTTAAATTTATTTTCGGTAATTAGGGAAGTTGCTTCATTTGAACAAATCCTACAGAATCGATGTGTCCCAATTAACCAGAATCTACTGTATTTGTAAATTTGAAAACAAAGGTTTTATATCAGACCGATAGACTGATAGTAAAGGTCATACACCTTGGTTAGATCAATCGCCGATTTTGTTTTCAATTTCTGTAGGAATGCATTAAAAACAGCGCTTGTTGTACTTTGCAGGCTTATGTTTAATGTTTTAAAGTTTATAATCGTAGTCGAAGTTTCAAACATACGCTGGAGTTTTCTTAGTAACAATTTAATCTTTGATTTCAATTTAATTTTTTTAGTTATTAAAAAAGTCACAAACAAAACTATGCATTGTTGTTACATGTACAAGCAACATTAGCTACGTTATTTATTTAATTATTAGATTTGCATGAATGTAAAAGTTGTAAAGATAATTCCCATTCATCGTATATTACAAACATACATTATATATAAAACTGTAAAGAACGCTTTCAAAAGTATTTTTGTTTAGACTTAGCATGTTAAAATGTCATTGTCTTGAATTCATCATTTATCCCATCATTATTCCTACGCAGTTGCTGCAACCAGGATTTCATTCTGTTAGGGTGGTTTGAAACATTGTTATTCATAAAATGAACATATTCGTCCTGTACATGTTTACAAAGGCAATGTTTAGCGAATACGCGAGAAATATAAACCGGCGTAATGTAAGACGTAACAACATTATGGTGTTTAAAGGTTTCACAACAGAGAATCTTCCCAAGATTTTTGGGCAGCAAAAAAGGAAAGAAAAAGCGGTAGAAATAACATATGTACTGCTTTAATGCTATTGCTTCTAAACTTTTCTTTCATAATTTTATTTGGTTTATTTATTTATATATTTATTTACTTATTATTATTTGCTGAAGTAGCAGTTCCTATTATGAAGCATTACAACTGTCGACTGCTACAAATTCTATGCTTTTTACTTACCCATCATACGTAGTATAGGGTAAGTCTTGCAATCGTTTTGAAAATCGAAATTTTTTTTGACGGATTTACACGTTTTAGACACTGAAGATTTCGAAAAACATTTTTAGAAAAAAAAAAAATGCCGTCCGTCTGTCTGTCTGTAAACGCTCTATCTCACGAACAAATTGAGATAGAGACTTGGAATTTTGTATGTATTTAGTATGTAAGAATGGGACGAAGCCTATTGAATATCAGCAACTTCGATTATCCGGAACTATTTTTTCCGGATTCTCGAAAAATTCGTTCTGATGAAAGGTATATAAAATTTTTCGATTTTTGTTATTTTAAGGAATGCATGTAAAAGGCAATAAAAAAACACAAATTTTGCATAAAGAATAAAGTCGATCGGATTATTAGTTGTCGAGATATTTGTAATCCTGTTTTAAACATTCTTCAATTTTTCATTATCCCGTATTTCATTCAAATTTCAATTCAGAGGTATATTTTAATTGAAAATGAGACGCTTAATCCGACGCAGCAAACTGTTAGTTAATATAATTATTATTTTTGGAGTTATAAGGATGTTTCTTTTACGTAGTTTGGCACTTCTTGAGTAGTTTGGCGTTTTATATAATTTGTTGAAATTGGTACATCAGCAATTCATTAATAGAGTATTACTATGTGTATTAACAACATTGGAATTGAAATAAATTGTATAATTAGTTTTCACTTATTTTATTTTCATATGCATATAAATGATGGGTAAGTATTACGGTGGCATCCAACGACTAGTCTTTAGTATTTTTTACACATAATATTTTTCGATTAACATAACGGGTTTTGTATGTAGATTATTTGTTTTAAAATGCTCTTTACCTTCTCATCCCTTTCACAGCAATAGTGCTTCCACATAATATCCACACGAATAGTTATAAAGAAGTTTTTAAATGCGAACTCTTAATCCATATTAAAATGATAGACACGATGATTTACAGAAAGGAATCATTAAATAGAGAATTAAAGAGACAAAGCATGAAAAGGAAGGTAAGCAGTTACGGATTTCGTGCAAACATAAAAGGATTTTAAACTGTGCGCTTTAAACAGAAGTGCAAGGCTGAATTTCTATGGAAAAAAAAATGTGATGCTGTTTAAGAATGGCAAACTTAAAAGCAGTTTATGATCACGGGGATTCACAAAAACAGAGATCGTTGCGATTGTATTTAAGCAAAACATGCATTTTTGATATCATGCTACATCATTTCAGTCGTACACACAAAACGATAGCGACTGACAGTTACTGCATTTAAACAAGTGAATTAATAGATAGATATGAATGATCCTTAGTTTATAATAAAGTAGAAGGTGCATACATATCCACAATTTATTTATCCGTATGGGAAAATATTTTCTGTGTATTGTAAGGGTAATTTTTTTCCGTTTATAGAAAGTTTCATGCGAAAGCGATTGATAATTCTACGAAGCAATTAAATTAGTAATAGATGGGAGTTATCCTTACTTTATGAGAGAGCAGGGCATAAATCGAGAGCACATAAATTCATAGTTATGCTTTTTGAGAATTTTTTTCTATGTATTTCTGGGTTTTTTAATTTATAGACAATGTCATGCAAAAGTGACTGACAATTACTTCTTCTAAACAATTAGTAATTAGATGGTAATGGCTCTTACTTTATAAGAGAATAGGTCGTAAGTCATGTGTAACAATATCCATAATCACACTTTATAAGTTTGGCAAAACAGTTCCCACGTATTCCTGGAATAAAGTTTTTGCAATTTAAGAAGAATGTCACAATAAATAAATAAATATGGTATTTGTTTAACTAGCCA
The DNA here is from genome assembly GCA_964019185.1 of Maratus speculifer. NCBI lineage: Eukaryota > Metazoa > Arthropoda > Arachnida > Araneae > Salticidae > Maratus > Maratus speculifer. The sequence goes on along the minus strand of OZ025289.1, from coordinate 420,070,249 downwards.
CAATAGTGCTTTTCCAACGTGCTAAAGAGTGTAATCCAAAACACAATTGATAGAGAAATGTTGGGAATGTTTATCATTATTCAAGTCAGTTAAACTGTACACACTCCAGTTAAACTGTTTCGAAGCGCGCGCTCGAGAGAGATGATGCTCCTTCTCTGAGAGAGAAGCCCGGGAGCACAACATATTATGATGTACAGTCAAATGTGTGCGTGCCGAACATCCCACCCCCTCCCCTTAGTCAGAAATAGCAAGGGGGATCAACTAGCGACATCTGGTGCTGAAGAAAGGAGACCATACACCATCAGTTTTGACAGTCGATATCATACGCTCTGGAAAATCGGGATATAAATTTGAAACTAGTGTAAAAGAATAATATTTTCATTTATTCCAAAAGAAAACCAGCAAGAGAAGTAAAATAAATGTAAAATTTTCCTAGCGTATATTATAATAACTAAACGACTTTATTTTTTTCTTTGTTTTTTATTTTTATTTTTAATTTTTTCAGAAATAATATATAAAATATTTGAGAAAAAAAAGACATTTATATCTATATATATATTTAAAATTGTCAATTATTTTATCTATTCTAATATTTAATCTTTCTCTTACTCTACGGAGGCATATGTTAAGAAATTTTTAAAAAAGGTTTTGCAATGTATAAATACCTAAAACTACTATTTCAACAAATTAAAATCTCAACGCAATTCTTAGAAATCTACAGCAATTACAAAAATAGCGTTTATGTGATAAATATACTGAAAAGAATAAGTAAACAGATAATACGAAAAATTTTAAATTTAACGATTTAGAAACTACTTTTCCATTAAGGAGAAAGCGAAAAATAACTCAAAAGCATAAAAGACGAGAGAAAGCCGTATTTAATAATTTTAAAAGCTAAATATTCCGGTTGTAAAATTCAGAATAATAAACATAAAAATTAAACGATAAATAAGAAATATTTCAGTATTATTTTAATAACTTTAAAGTGCATGCACAGTATAGGCGATATGGCTGTCACAAATACACATTTTTAAAGTAAAAGTTTATGTATGCATCTATGATATAAAATTGCAAACAAATAAAGAAAAAAAATAATATATTGGAATATAAAACTAAATATGTCACGGAGTATTGCAGTTGAAAGGATAATAAAGAGACTCCCCCTGCGTTTTAGTTAATATAAAGAAAAAGGAAGATAAATACAGCATAACTTCGATTAACGGAGCTTCGATTAATCGAGATTTCTGTTAACCAAGCTAATAAGAAGACATGATTTTTATTTTCTTTTTTTAATGTGCCTATTAAAAAAAATCGCACCTTTTAATTCATTGTTCGTCACAGGTTTTAGAGATCTGCACGAGCCCGAATTGCTCCAAGGTCCATAATTTGTTCGGCAGAATTAGGACAATTTTTTCAATGGGACTCGTCGAGCCAGTAAAAAATTAAGCTGACCTGTCGGCCCGATTTAAAAATTTAAACGAATCCGATAAAATATGAGCCATTTTCAATGAATATGGGTTTCGCACAAATAAGTACAAATGTGCGTCTCGAGCTATTTCTAGTTTAATAACATCAATACAGAAATGTAACATGCCCAACATAGAGATCATTATCGATTTATCAAAACCCAGCTTAAATTTTTCAGCAGACTCGTGCCGGGCCGAGATCAGGTTTGCATTTTTTTCTTACATAGTCCAATCGGGCCGGAACTAGACTTAATTTTCCCCAGGAGATATAGGGAAGGCAATATGATTTGTAAAAATATTAAAACGTTCGCTGCCGCTTACGTGAAGATGTGATGATGGTTAATGCCGCACTGCAGAAGTGATGGGTTTTTCCCAGAAGCCGATTTACTTTTTATAACAAAGAATCGGAGAAAGATTTTCCAGCACCGGCGCGTGACAGGCTATTGGAAGTCACCCACATCACGCGCTGACGCGTGATCGGCAGCGATTGTGTTAAATCTTAATTTGACAATGCGAGTTTCAAAACTCGCCTTATCCAGAAAATCAAATGCCGGGAAATTGCTGAAAAACTCTGATTGCGCCCTTTGGTTTTCATTGTAAACCAAGATTTTACAGCATCAGAAATACACGATAAAACAATTTTTTTTAGAACACTTAGTTATGTTTAGAACACTTGCTGTAATTGTTAGATTTTGTTTTACTCTATTACACAGATGAGTAAAAAATCTAAAAAAAAATCTGTTTTAAGAAGATCTACTTTGCACAGAACCAATTGATAAACAGTAATTCCTTAACAGTCGCGAGTTTTGATTATTCGCGAAATAAAAAATGCAGAACATTTCAACATTGCCACCACTTTTTAAAAAGAAAAATCTTTTACATATGTGTTGACAACATTTGATAAAAAAAAAAAAAAAAAAAAAAAAAGAAAAGAAAAGTATAATGCAATTTTTTTTAATAATGTTGCGAACAGAATGTAAAAATAGCAATTTTGCGGTTGCGATTTCGCATTCGCGGAACTTAACTCTCGTGAATGTTAAGGGATTATTGTAATCGGAATATTAATTTTTTTTATTACATGCGTTAAACAGAAGGAAAAGCCCTGGCCAAGTTCAGGCGTTTATCAATTATAGATTGTAGTAACGCTGCCACTTTCTCTCCAGTTTACATATTCATTTATTTTACCGTAAAGTTTGTATTATTGTAGCAAACAAATGTTTGTTGTTGTGCGACATGTTTATATGATTAAAAAATTGCATACTCAAAAATTAATTTAATAAAATCTTCAAGAATCGGCAAATTAAGTTACAGATTACAGCCAAAAACATTATTTGAAAAGATATTTTGTTTCTATTCATTGGAATAAAAAGACATAGAAGCCAAGATATATGATTAAAGTTAGAGTGACAGAGCATGTTGCGACATCTAGTGTTACTTTAGAGCTTAGCATTAATGACAGACATGTTGGTGCCTTACAATATCGATTTTAATTTTTTAATTTTTTTCATCTTTAGATTTATACCAAAAAATCTTTTTAATGTTTAAAATAATTCGAGCCGAATCCTTTGCTTTTAATATTTATTTATATTCTAAAGAGTATATCACGGAATATATGAAATAAAATAATTTGTGTCAACATTAATTAAACGGATTCATGGAATATAAATTATTTTGTAACAATATTAATTCTGTGGCAACCTGTTATGTGACTAATGAAAGGATTAATCAAATTTTAATATCGACAAACGCGTCTAGGAAAATTCAGAAGTAACATTTATAACGCAAAGTTTTTTACACAATGGTTATTATTAGATTGTTATCATAAACAATGTATCTGGCAAAAAATATTTCGATTACAATCCTTTTTTAAATTATATCCGTGTAAAATGCTAAAATTTCCTATGAATATGAAAGTTCTAAGCGAAATTGCATTCTAAATTTGTAGCATTTCCTCTGGTATAGAACCAGCTTTTTTAATAATTACTATGCGCACTTTTAAAAGAAAACTACTTTACTTCAGCATAGCATATAAAAATTGTCACTAAAAGAATACTTATAAAAAATTTGATAAGAGTAAGAGTAGAAAAAAATATATTATCCACATGAGCAAGTGATACATAAATTTGTAAAGGCATTGGTAAAATAAAAGAGGGGAAAATTAGCTCTAGATATATTAGACTACTTTAGGGAAATAAAGCAAAGCAGTATAATTTTAATAAATCTGGAGTATTTTTTTATGTAATTATAAAATACATTATAAAAACTATATAATGTATTACTCTTAAAGTTTAGAATAAATAAAGTTTTAAACAAAATTACATCACAGAGCTGGTGTATTTTCATTATTGATTGTAAAGAAATTTACATATTTATCCCTCTTAAAATATTAAATAAATTTTAAACTGGACATTTTTTGTATTATATTTTAGAGGTACTTTCGTATATTTTTATGTTGGCAGAGTTAAGGTTTAGACTGATAACTCCACCTCCCCCTTTAAATAATTTAAGTTTCTATAGACTACTAAAAGGCTGCATTATATCAAAATAAGTGGAATGTGGTTATCTTAGTAAAATATCTTTGTCTGTTTTTCCATAAATTTCGATATAATTATAAAAAGAGTGTTAATAATAATGATATAATATATTTCAAAGATAAAATTGACATTAAACAGCAATAAATTGCTAATCGCACTAAAGAAAAATTTAGTGAGTACAAAAATAAAATTGCAGTGGTGCCAAAAAAGTTAAAATGATAAAAAATAAGTATTTAGCAAATTTTTATTCAAATTTTAAAACGCAGGATGACTTTTACTAAGAAATTATCAAAAAAATTATGAACATTGCATGTAAAATGTTCATTGATGCATACGTATATAAGCTGTTTATTAGTGAGTATTCCAATTTTTAGTTTTGCACAGATGTGTCAGCTTATATTTTCATGTCTATTTTATTTCGTATTATGTATATGCATTATCTATTCCATATGTTATTAACTACGTGTAAATATTATGTAAATTAATTGTAATAGTAAGTCCTATTTTTTCTTATAAATTTATCTACATTTTATAGGACAACAATCAAGTATTCCTTGCAATAATGAGTTTTTGTGGACGACAAAATATCAATTATATTCTTGTTAGAAGTATAACTTTCACTTATAAAGGGAGAAAACGCCATGACAACTCGCTCTAACGAATTCAGTCGATAATAAAACAGAGTAAGTCATTCGAAAACGAAACAATTTACGAAATTTACATTAAAATGGAGAAATCACGTGAATTTAAAGATAATAGAAATGAGGAGAAAAAAAAATCACGATTACTTTTCGTAATTAAAGATTAAGCAAGCAAATGGATGAAATACTATGCAAAGTTTTCCCATTGTTTCTGCGACTAATAACCAGCTATTAAAGCGTAGTCTAATATTCATTCTAACAACAATCCGAAGTTGCCCAACATCGCGCGGAATATTTCAGCGCTGGTCATTCCCAGGTGACAATTGACCACCCCATCAAGATGACCTAATAGTGAACACACTCAACCATTTCGCCACTACATCTATGTCTGAGATCTGCAGATCCATTGTTTGGCGGGGGCAGATGAGAATTAATATGGGGGTGTTCTTCAAGCATATCTAATGTTTCATTAAGACACAATTTAGAGCTGATTGATGAAAGAAGTGTATAATTAACATATTGTAGTTGCTTTGTTCTTTCATAATAGCATTTTTAACTATATTATCATTACTTGGACTGAATTTAAAACGCCTGCATCTGAACATGTACATGCACACACTAAAGATAATATCATTAGTTTTTAAGTCCGGATTCACTGATACATCTCAATGAATCATCGACTAATGATCCATATTTCAGGAATTCAACGCTGTATCCTCTAAAGAGAAATTTTTGAAGAGTATATTCAATAAAGGATTAGCATAGAATAAAGAAATGATTACCTTTATATGCAGTACGATGATTATGATAATTAAAAAAGGTTAACTTGATATTAAACTATTAGCAGAGGATACTTTCATTAGCATCATTTTCATATTTGATGAGTGTTAATTAAGAGAAATTGTTTAATATATTTATCTAGAGTTTTTTTTTTTACACATTCGCTTTAATTAGGTAATCATTTTAGTAAGAAAAACTAGTTTTTTTTGTAACATAATAATGGTCGTCAAGAAAGGTTTTATATGAGCAGGGACGGAAATGGAAGATCCAAATTAACTTATTCAACAATTCGTAGACACTCTGCCCCCCTCAACCCCCTCCTTTCACATTTTTGCTCTCTTTATCATAGAGAATGACTAAAAATAATTATTATCACCCTATTCGATTCTATGTCGGATCGAATCTGCGATTTTTGGCTACAAGTTTTACAAGTTCGTTCGAAAAAAAGCACGCAAATTACTGGACTGGATGGCTTTTATAATTAAGTAATGAAATCAACTGGAAAGCTTCACTGATATACCTCAATGAATAATCGACTAATGATCCATATTTCAGGATTATAATTAATAGTGATTAACGTGATATTAAATTATTAGCAGAAGAAACACTCATTAGCATCATTTTCATATTTGATGAGTGATAATTGACTAAGAAAGGTAATTTGCCTGAATTGTTTAATAAATTTACCTAAATTAAAGTTTATTACACATTCAACTTATTTAACTGGTCATTTTACTAAAAAAAAAAATTTGGGTTTTTTGTAATATTATAATAGTTTTCAAGAAAGGTTTTATATGAGGGAGGCGGGAGGGGTATCCGAATTCACTTATTCAACAATTCATAGACACTCTGAACACCCCCTCCCTCCTTCACATTTTTACTCTCTTAATGAAAGAAAATGTCTAAAAATCATTACCATCACCCAATTCGACCTGTGTTGGATCGAATCTGCGATTTTTGGCTATAAGCTTTACACGTTCTTTCGAAAAAAGCATGCGAAATACTGGACTGGATGGGCATTTATAATTAGACAATGAAATCAACTTAAAAGCTTCACTGATATACCTCAATGAATAATCGACTAATGAACCATATTTCAGAAGTATCATTAATGTAGACTATCTTGATATTAAACTATTAACAGAGGATACTTTCATTAGCATCCTTTTCATATTTGATGAGTTTTAACTAAGAGAGCCGAGTCACCCGAAATATTTAATAAATTCACTTGGATTAAACTTTATTATACATTCAATTTAATTAACTCATCATTTTATTAAGGAAAACTTCTTTTGGTAATATTACAATAATCGATCGCCAAAAATATTTTTATAAGAGGGGAGGAGGGACACCCGAATTCATTTATTCAACAATTCATAGACAATCTGCCCCCCTCCCCCCTTCACAATTTTGCTCTCTTTATGAAATAGAATGTCTAAAAATCATTACTACCATCCTATTCAATCTGTGTCGGATCAAATCTGTGATTTTTGGTTACAAGTTTTACACGTTCGTTCGAAAAAAGCACGCAAATTACTGGACTGGATGGACTTCTATAATTAGGTAATGAAATGAACTGGAAAGCTTCACTGATATACCTCAATGAATAACCGACTAATGATCTATATTTCAGTAATATAATTAATAGTGATTAACGTGATATAAAATTATTAGCAGAAGATACTTTCATTAGCATCATTTTATATTTGACGCGTGTTAACTAAGAGAAACACGTTGCCCGAATTGTTTAACATATTTAACCAGATTAACTTTTTTTACACATTCACTTTAATTAACCGATAATTTTATTAAAAAAATTCGTTTTTTAGTAATATTACAAATGTAGTCTAAAAAGTTTTATATGAGGAAGGGGAAGGGGACACCGGAATGCACTTATTCAACAATTCATATACCCCCCCCCCCTCTTTCTCATTGCTCTATTAATGAAAGAGAATGCCTAAAAACCATTCGGCACCCTATTCGATCTGCGTAGTTTCGAATCTGTTTTTTAGTTACAAGTTTTACACGTTAAGTATGCAAATTGCTGGTCTGGATGGGCTTTTATAATTAGCAATGAAATTAACTCAAAAACCTTATTATCTTAGCCACTTTTGTGAATGAAGGTTGATAAAAACAATGCATTTGTGAAAGTTCATATTTCTTCATATTTAAGAATGAAAAAATTAATAGCTATTTCGTTTTGAATTTATAAATGCTAACACCAGGAATATAGGAATTTGTCTCAGTTCTAAATTTTCGACTTTCTTATCAAGTATTTTGTTTTGATAATTTAGTCATACAATGCATGTATTTTAATAAAACATTTTTAAATATTTTAAATTGGAGTTTGTTTTTTATTCAAAGTAATTTATATGACTTATTTACAATAAGGTGAATTAAGGGGAAAATTTACCTTAAAATTTGTCCAAAAATATTTTTTTTTTTTTTTTGTTTAATTGTGAACATTTTGACACCTTATTATTTACCCATACAGTAATTATATCGCGAGATATTGTAAATTTTGTTAATACTCTCAGCGCAATTATCCATACAAACTAAAACATTAAATGGCTTCTCCATGTTTCTATTTTTTTTTCACTTTCCTGTTTTAAAAATGCTAATTTTTTTTTTTTTTTTTTTTTTTTTTTTTTTTTTTTTGTATTTGAGATAGGGATTTAAAATTTTTTGTACATGTTTTTTATTATATATGTGATAAATTTGCGTATGAGGTTAGCTTTCAGGTTTTTCGTTATTATTTTTTTTAAATGAAAGTGCATCAAGATATGTTACATTTCATCATTTTACGTATGTAAAAAATTCTATTAAATGTGATATTTGATGCATTTAAAAAATCATGTGTAGTCTTGTGTAATACACATTTTAAAATCTTAAAAAGGGCAAAAATATAAGTTTAAAAAAAAAGCAGAAATTTTGAACAATTCGAATTTTTAAGCATTTTTTATTTTTTAATTAAGTATAGAGTTTTTTTCCTTGAAAAATGCAGTTTTAGTTGAACTTTAAAACTGAGTGAGTTCACCATTTGAACCATATTTTAAAAAATAAATAAAATCGTTAAAAAAATAAACTGTCAATTTAAAGATTCAAAGAACTTGGTACAGTTTATAACAATTTCACTTAATTGAATGTTAAAATTAACTAATTGTTGAATTAGTATTAGCACGATTCTGAATATTTTATATTGATGTGATGATATATTGAATTTCTGTGACACCCACTGGAGACAGTCAAAATTATCAGCCCTTCATATAGTTTTTGATTAAAAAAAAATTATTAGTCTTATTCTTTAGTGAAAGTAACAAATTATGAATTTGAATATTACATTTCAATTATTATTATTCACTCTTTTTACATTTTAACTATCTAAACATTATGATATTTGTTAATAATTAACTATCATTATATTATTTACTCATTAAGTAATTACGATACGATAAGAATAATTTAAATCATTGAGATGTTATAAATGGCACTATTAATTATAGGAATCGTTATAATGATTCATCCATATTAAATTTTACAATTTTTAAATATTTAATAAATCAATTACCTATTTTTAATAGTGTTTTTCATTAAATAAATAATTTAAATTTGATTTATACATCTACAGAGAGTATATGCTTTAGGCATCTTCTAATAGATATATAATGCATTTAATTAATTTATAATCATGACAATTTACTTTTTGTTACATCATTTAAGGGTGTATTTCGATTCAAACTGCTTATTTTCCGATTTATTTTTGAATTCATTTTTGCTCTCAAATGCACCAAACTTTCAAAATCACTTATTTGGAAAGTACTATATATATATATATATATATATATATATATATATATATATATATATATACCGGGTGTCCCAAAAATGACTGATGGATTTTAAAATTCAATAACTTTCAAACGGTGACAGCTATTTAAAAATTTTTTGCAGGAGGGTTATGCATAATGTCAGGAGTTTTTTTTACCGTAATTTTTTATTTTATTTCGCATCTCAAACAATAGGTCGCGCTGACGGCGATTGAAGGCCAGGTCGACACTTCGCTCATCACTGATCACCTGGCCTTTAATCGCTGTCAGCGCGACCTGTTGTTTGAGATGTGAACTAAAATAAAAAATTACGTTAAAAAAACTCCTGACATTACACATACCTCCTGCATTTTTTTTTTTTTAAATAGCTGTCACCGTTTGCAAGTCATTGAATTTTAAAATCCATCAGTAATTTTTGGGACACCCGGTATATATATACACTTATTTATTGGGCGATTTAAATGATTTATAACAAATAAAATAAGTTTACATTTATTTTATTTTATATAATTTAAAAATAATCGAAACAAATATTGTATTAGTTGATTTGCGAAGTCATATTTTAAAAGAGAAAAAAGAAAAAAGAAAGAAATGAAAGTGAATGAATTGAGAAATCACCAAAACAAAAAAAAAGAATCAGTTTTACGTCCGATATTTTTGTATTAATAAAGCTGAAATCATGACCCTTTCTAAAACTCTGAAGTGATATTTCAGTGAACGAAATAACTACGTCCGTTATTATAACTTGACAATGAAATTCTTCAGCCAACAGTATGTATTCTTTAATGAGTTATTTTTCCAGATGAGAATCCATCACTCAAAAATTAATAATGAAACCTCTTTTGATTAGCGATTCTGTCTTTTACAATGTAAAATTTGGCAGGCCTCTGTTCAAAGTTGAAAACTTTGTAAAAATGTTAATTGACAGCTTGTGTAAAAATGAGTTCGTGTCAAGTTTCTTTTCGTCTAAATACGTGGGAAGAGAAATTTTGGGAACAGCAACAATGAACAGAACAAACTATGTAAAGAAAACACTTTTTTTTTTTTTTTTTTTTTTTTTTTTTTTCTAGAAATAGTAAAAGTAATCCCATTTTAAATTGATTGATTTACATATGCTATTTTTGGTAATTTTGATTTTGTGTTATTTAAAATTTGCATTGCCTGTAATAACTGAGTATTTTCTAATGGACAACATAGCTTAATTTTTTTTCTAAACTCTTAGACGAATATAATATAAATAATAAATGTTAATTTTAATTGTAACACAATGAGAGTGGATTAGTATAATATTTTTAAATAATGTATGTTCTACGAAATATGTTTATTATTATTTTTTTTCTGTTTTAGTAAATGTAACTGATAGTTTTTGTACTAGCGGTAAAATGTAACTTATTTGACGATATGTAACATGTGCTAATGCATAGATTTAACTATATTATTTTACAGGGTAAATTGGCATAAGTTATTATTATTCCATAATAATAAATTTCAGGTTCAGCCTCGCTTTTCTGCTTTTTTTTTTCATCTAGTCAGTAGGGTGCGTAATAGGTTAAATTTCTTAGCTTATAGCTTGACCTATTACAGAAACGGACTGGATTATTGCTTATATTTGTAAATTATGTATCCAGGACGAGTGATTTACAATATAAGTTTTCTGTTGCTTTTCATCCAATTGCTTTTCATATATATTTTTTTTTCATGACTATTTATAATCATTTTACAGAACTTCGTAATTCTATTGGTGACCCGTATTGTTTATTTTAAATAGGTGTTTAAATTTTTCTTGTCATTATACATGTTTAAATGCAGTTTATCAGTTGGGTTTACTGAATTTTAAATTTTGGTAAATATGTATGTTGCATTGGATTTATTTTTAAAAGGTATATATATGTGTGTATCTATGCATATATATGTGTATCTATGCATATCTATCTATCTATCTATCTATCTATCTATATATATATATATAAATGAAATGTACAAGTTTATGCTCAAATCATTAAAGTCAACCAAACTCAGTGTTAGTTTTAAGTACTAGTAATGTTAAAGCTAAATAAGGGACATTAATATAGACATTGAGTTTAAAAGAATTAAAACATTTAATTAGTAAGTTATTTGCAAATAAATCGTGATTGACAGTAGTTCTCATTTTTGTAGAATATTTTTTTTGGTAAATGCATAGCCCATTCAGGAATGGGTGTCGCCTGTTAAAGATTCCTAAATAAAGAGAAGGCGTTTCAAAAAAATTCCCTATGCAATATTTCTAAGTCAAAAGATTGAGAAAAGTTTAATCCTGTTCGGGAACGAAGATCAGAAAATTAATTTTATTTAAATTCTATTTGATATAAAAAAATTATATAAATTAAAAAATAATAATAAAACATGTTGACGTTCAGATTAGGTTTCATTAAAACAGGCTTGGCAGTCAATGTCGAATTTCTCTCATTAATGAGCGTTGAGTCTCTGAACGTTTCATGCACATATTTAAAATATCGCTTTGGGAAAATTATATTTCTTTTTTTTCTTTTTTCTGTGCACTTTTCTTAAAGGAAGTTGCACTTTTTTGTTAGTTCTCAAAATATTTTTAAATTCTAAGCTTAATTAAATACTTTATGTGATAAAACCTGACGAATTGTTAGTATGATTTTAAATCTTCATATTAAGTATATAACTTAGAAATATTTTGAGAACTAAGAAAAAAAAAGAGAATAGTATACAGAAAATCCTTGAGAATAGCATACAGAAAAACGGAGTTAAAAATATAAATTTCGCGAATTCTAACCATGAGAGTGTTTACTTTTTCAATTTTGATTGCAGATTATTTTATATATAAAGTTACTTTAACTTTTACAAATTTGAAAAGAACGCTCTTATTGGTTTAATATCAGCGTGCGAGCTTCTTTGTATTTCGTATATATAAACCTTTTTGTATGAAACGACAAAAATCTTCATTTGGCACAGTTCTTCACCTTTCGTTCTGGCGCCTAAGGTACATGCCCTCTCTCATCCTTCCTACTAATTTTAACCCCTGGTGCCTATAGACCATAATTAACCCTTGTATATGGGCCTTAAATGATGAGGATAAATAAGTATTGCCCTATATTCTAGTATGTTTGATTTGCAAACAAAAAGATTGATATATATATCAATTTAGATGTGTAAAAAATAATTCATGCATGTAAGGGTTACAAGTTAGCAACTTGCAATGTCTCTAAAAATTATATTCAGGATTTATTCGAATGACAATGCCATTTCAAGGCGAATTGTTTGCGGAATATAAGTAAATTCTCATCAACCTTAAAGAAGTTTGAGAAATTGTGTGTGTATTTTGTGTAACAATTATTCACCAATTATCCATCTATTTTACAAAAAATAAATCAATGTATAATTATCTAAATGCAGACATCTAGTTAAATAAGTAGTTGATAAGTGAATTGAAAATCAAGTCACATACAAATAGAAAAAATAAATACCTGTAATTAAATATTGCTACATAATAACAATCTAAAAGAAAAGCTGAAACAATCTGTCTGAAATCAAAAAAAATTATTAAATTCTCCACTCAAACTTTCCTTATCTTATTGTTTTAGTGCAGGAAATTTTAAGAAAATAATGAACATTTTAGTAAAATTATTGCAATGTTTAAATACTGTGTCTAAAAGGAAAATGATACAACGATGTTTCTAAAGGAAATATTTCTGTTTTGTATTTATTATAACAGATATAGAAAATGATTATATCAAAGTAGTAACCGTAGTATAAACTGACAAACAACGGTAATATGTTTTTCATAAGAATATGTACAAAATAAATTTACAAAAACTGGAAAATATATATATATATATGAAGCCGTTTTATGGAGCATGTTTTGATAATTTTTATATATTAAAGGTCTTTCTATCTACTGTGCCAATACATCTTAATAGCATAATCTAACTGCATCAATTTCTATATATACTGATACTAAACACGTACTGTATAAAGCATCTAAAGTAACTTCCATTTAAATGATTTACATTTGAACCAAAGTTTAATTATTATTTTTATTTTAGAGCTAAAAATGGACAAAATTAAATTAGAATTTTAGTTTTGTTTCAAACGATTTAATTTGCAAATAATTATTCGATTGATTCGAGATATATATACATTTTTTTAAATTATATTTATTAAAAAAATATAATGGTTAATGCTTACATGAATTATTGAAGAATAGATTTGTTTTGCTATATTGATAAAATTACTAAGAAGAAATAAAACGTATCACAGTTATTCGCCATGTACTGAAATAAACTGCTTTACAAGATCTAATTTAGTTGCACAAATCTGATTAATTAATAATCGGCAGTTAGTGTACTTACATACTAAGTGACATATAATATACAACATATTAAATGTATTATTTACATATATTTGTTAGTCTCTATGGGTATGTTAAATAAATTGGTGTTCTTTTAAGTGAAATCATCTGTACCAACATTAATAAAACAGACTTTAGTTTGTGTACGAGAGAACCTATGTAATGTATGATTATGTATCTGGTATTAAAAAAAATCGTTTATGTATTTCGTAATTAAAGATTTCATTAATCTTTAGTTTATATTTAATAATGTTAATATATTTAAATAAAAGCAGAAAATAAGTAATGTTAAAACAGATTTGCAAAATCATCACACTTCGAGGCTCAAATGATAAATTAAATTTATAGCTCTATTCGATTTTCTAGCTCCACTAGATGATATTTATACAATTCGAAACGGAAAATATCTCTAGAAAATAATCTTAAAATTATTGAATGTCAATATAAATAATCAATATCATTTTGACAGCTGAAGAATAATTTTATAACATCAGGAAATGCAAAAGGTTTTCAAGTATAAAACAAGTTACATACAGGACTCTCACTGTCAGTCGACATTACGCCAAATCAAAAACAATATGCTTCATTTGACTCTAAAAAAATAATTACAAGTTTCTTTTTTTTTTTTTTTTTAATGTTTTTGACAACACCCTCAATGATGTTATTATACGATTAAAAAATTCTGTGTAATTTATTTGTTTTTTATACTTATCAATACTAAGTCACATTAAATTTTTATTTTTTTATTTATTTAAATTTAACAGTAATTTTACTCACTAGCATGGGATCCCAAATTCAAAGTTATCTGAGATTTTGTCATAAAACTACTTAGAAATAAATCGGGCGAGAATTGCTCCCTTTCCCCATCGACTAGACAAACATATATAGTGCAATCGTTTTTATTAGTTTCTACAATCGGTTCAATTTAGATCACTAGCTGTTCGTTATTCTAACAATCACAAAAAATTTAAAAACATATCAAAATGAAAAAAAGAGGGGAGGGGGGACATTATGGAGTCTAAAAAATATTTTAGAATCAGTGCTTCTATACGAATCTATAACAAACATTATTTGAACTTGGATACAGTTAATCTTTAATGATTAGCCCAATTGCCAAAGTAATTTTAAAGATAGTAAGAATCCTAATTATAATTAATATATACAAGGAAATTTAATAACTCTCTGCTAATTTAGTATTTTAAAGCAATATTAAATATATTAGAGGTATTAATGTAATCTGCATAAATTCTATAAGGAGTTCTCTCGAATGATAAAGACATCTGCTTTTATTTTGTTTATAGGAATAATTATTTTATTAAAAACAATGTACCTTTTTAATTTTTTCCACCTTTGTCTCTTACATTTTCATTTGAAATTATAGACACATTATGATATAAATACAATAGTAATTTTCAAATCTTATAAAAGTAATCCACCAAGTAGGAAAGAGGGAGGGCAGGGGGCAACATGTAAACAGTACATATTTCACTTAGTTAATTTGAAGTAACAAAAAATAAAAATTAATTACTATTGGATGATACTGCTGGTACAAACTTTCGGCAGAAATTTCAGAACAATCAGTTGATTTTCGGTTGTCGCAATTTGTTTGTTTTGGAAAGTGTTCAGTAAAAAAAGTCTTCCAAAATTATTGAAATAAGAATTCATTCAAGACTTTAAGTAGAATAACAGCATTCCTTTCTATAGTGGCATTCATTAAGTAAGTCTACAAAAAGTTTTGCCTTCTTATTTCAATTAAATATATCTTTTATATAAGTTGGTATATGGGACACTTGTGAACAGAAAATACAAGAGCAGATTTGAATAGTTCACAAGTGTATTTTTTAAGTCTCTGAACGCATTTTTTAAGTTAAAAATTTAATTAGACTTGTTAAACATTGAGCTATAATTCAATGCAATAAGGATTTCTTCATACAGATTTAATTTAATTGAAGTTAGATAACAATTAAAAGTGGTTGCTTTCATTTTAAAAAGAATGTTTATTTGTTACTCTTTCATGTTTTTCAGTTTCAAGCGTTTTTTTTTTTTTTTTTTTTTTTTTCTGCTTAGCCCACATTAAAGTATTTGTAAAATATTTTATTTTATGAAAGTAAAATTTAATTGGCAATAAATAAATTATAAGTTGTACTGTGATAATCACCATTTTTTATATCACAGTGTTACCAATTTTTAAAATCATTATGCACAATTTTGTGACACACATTGCATTACATTTAGAAAAAAAATAATAATAAAAACACAATAACAGAATTATTCAATAGTTTATGTAAAAGCAACACAATTTTGCTATGCTTGACTCAAATGGACTTAGTATATTAATGTATAATTTTACGACTAATTTCTTGTAGCTTTGTTGAAACATTTATCGATAGATTCACATAACTATAAAGAAGGCATGTATTTAGTTTTTAATCACACTTTTTATTCACAAGAAGTTATTCTTGTCTTATTTATGCATGTGTTCACACATGTTTCAGGAATGTTCACAATTATCTTTCTACAGGGGCACAAGTGAAAAATTTTTAGAATGATGCTATAAGTTAGAAATTCTTGATAAATACATTCAAAAGTTTCACCAAAAGCACCAATAAAGTGTAAATATTTATATAATTCAATTTCTGTTTCAGTAGCTCATAACAATTTTGAGAAATGGTCAAAAATGTAGAAAATGTTCACATGTTTCCCACCCCTCTCTCCTCTAAATACTATGCAATTTTCCCCCTTGGAAACTCATTTGGATTATCACTAAAGTTACTCTAAGAACAGATTATTTACAAAAATCACAATGATTATTTAAAAAAACTTGGGATTATGTGCTGTGAAAAAGAGAGATATAGCAATAGAATTTGAGATTTAGAGGTTTGAGATTATAAGCATTGAAGTGTAGTTCTAATCTTTCTCTAGAAAACGAAAGACAATTACAAGAGTTTCTGGTAAGTTATATTAAAATTACCATACCAAAGATATATGATAAGGAGAATAAATATTTAATTCAATATTTATTAACAAAAAAAGTAGGTATGCATAATGAAAATGTAGATGTGATTTTTTTTAAACTTTCCTGTAAATAAATAAATAAATAATTGTAGTATATAGACTTGACATCAGTGAAAATTTTTATTCAGTTATTTAAATTCAGTATATTTTTAAAGGCTTTCTATAATAATTAAAATAAAAGCCGAAAAATGTATAAATATCAGTCCGTTTCCTCGCCACTTAAAAAAATACTGCCATTTTATTCTTTTTATATTTAACGAATTGCCGTTAAAAAAAAGTGCATTTTTATCTTAGTATAATCCTTCCTTTTCTTGACAAAGAATAACGGTAAATATCAAAAGCCAAGAATCAAAAGGTGTGCAAGTACTAGATAATATTTTATGCAATGAATAGTACGACATATTTATGAAAAACAATTAGGTAACAGGTGAAGATAAATCCATTTTATCTATGTCGATGCATTTTATAAGTATTTTATTACTTAAGATGTTTCTCCTTTCTTTAAATCTAACAGCAAATGTTTGAAAATTGGAAAAAAAGGGGGGGGGGAAATGAAATATTTGATAATACATGAATAGAAGAAGATATTAAGTTATAGTATTTTTTCCCATGTTTTATTTTATTGATGAAAGCGCTACCAGATAATCTACCACATGGCAAAACAAAAAACATTTTAATTTTAATTAATCATGAAGATCAAATTTAGGCAGTTTCGAAAATGCATGCATTTGAAATACATTTTAAATTTTCATTTTAATCACAGTAATTAATTTTTTTGAAAATATATTTCGTAATGCTTTTCCCAAGTACTTTGTATTTTCAAAGTGTACTCAAAATACATTGTTCTAGATTTTGGACTTTCAGGTTTAAATCCCAGATAAGCCATATTAGTTTTTTTTTTTTTTTTTTTTTTTTTTAAACCCAATTGTACATTATTTTTATATATATATAACATATAATTTTTTAACCCTTGAAAATCCATTTTTTAAATCTTTTTTTGCACTGGTTGGTTCAATATAGCAGGACATTTTTTAAAATTAATTTTTCTACTGCTATTTTCATACAGTAATCTTAGCTGCCTGTTTCTATTAGAAATCTAGATTTACCATGGAGATCATTGGATGGAAATAGCTGGATGAGGAATAATAAAAAATAGTCGCCTTTGACTACCGTTAATGTACCATTGGTAGAAAACGAGTAAATGAAATTGAATTATAATAATGAAAGTCTTTATATTTTAAAATTCTACCTCTAAATATTTTTTGTTTGCTATGGAATTCTTCTTTCATGAACTTTTTGTTTTCTTTGTAGGTGTGTTTCTTTATTTTGAAAACTTATAATTTCAAAAAAAAGAAAAATAAATAAGTAAATAAAAATAAGAATAAAAATAAATAAATAAAATAAATAAATAAATAAATAAATAAATAAATAAATAAATATACTTTTTAAAAATTCAATAATAATTGATGGAACCCTACAACGTTATTTTTAAATTTTTAAAAAAGCATTGTGTATTTTAAATATATTTTGAAAATTAAAATATTAGTTTCAAATTCCCCTACTTTGTATTCGGAAATTTTAAAAAACTATTTTGTATTTTAAATCAATGTATTTTGTATCGAAATTGTTCACATAAAACAAACTTGTACAGAATGCTAAAATTAATCTTAATACAATATAAAATACACAAATTATTGAAGATTTTTCAGCATAATTAAATTTGTATTAAGCAACTCATAGGTGGTGAAAGATGTATAAATTAATATAAAATGTTTCATATGAAATACTGTTTTAATTTCACCAACGTGGTGAAGATATTAATATCATTAAATTTAGTAATCAAATGTTAATAATTCTTATTAAGAGAGTTTAATACTCTATGCATTAACATTTTGAACATATACTACAAAGCAGAAAATAAATTAAAAATACTTATAACGAAAAAGCATTTCACTGCATATTCTCGAAATTTAATGTTTGTTGCATACTCGATTATTCCACTGGCATCTTCATTTATTAGCACTAAATGTAGTTCAGATTTTGTAATATTACCAATACAATGAGGTACTTTAAAAATCCATTAAAAAAGTGCTTTTAAGCTAAGTCTAACAATGCTATTAATTAAGCCTACCATACAAATTAAAACAACAAACGTAAAGTTTGGAGTTTCAAACTAATTAAACTCGCATATATCCAAGTGAATATAACATAGTGGGACACTTATACTTTATTATTATTATTATTATTTTAATTGTCTTTTATTAAAATTAAACAGTATAGTATATGTTTCAAAAAATTCAATTAAATGCATTACATAAACACACGAAAAACTTGAAAGACAAAAAAAATTCAAATAAATAAATAAAACAAATGTCTGAAAGAACGTTGTGTTGCTTTTCTCAATAAACTTTTCGCATTTAGCAGAAAATAAAAGTAAAACAAAACATAAAAATTCAGAGAAAAAACATTTCATTTGATAAAAATAAAATATCTTCTGAAAAAGCAACATTAAAATGTCCACAAATTTATTATATAAAAAATCTGAGATTCCTTTTTGAATTATAAAAGAAAAGAAAATCTTCGAAATTATTGGAAGGGCTCAACCATGAGTCCATATAATGCTATACATACGACTGAAATGATTCATTATGTAAAATATAACATTGCATTCACATTCGCTTATTTAAGAAATGTAACAGCTATTTTTTGGCGGTCAGAATATAATCCGATTTCATCTGAATCCGTAATTCCGTGGCGATCAATAATATCCTGTACTGATTTTCTTATCGAGACTAGCTATTTTTACATCATCGCATATCAAATATGTTTTTTCATTATCAAGTAATAAATAATGTAAGTATAATGGAGAAATTATACGACCTATGCATATCTATAACTCAATTTTAGAATTAAAAAAGAAATGTTAAAATCCATTATTAAAAGTTACCAGTGTTTGGAGACTATATTGCAGATATTTTAAAAAATATATCTAAAAATTCTTATACATAGAAATGTGATGAAATTATTGAAATTCACATAATATTCTTAGGAAAAACATAGCTTAAAGAATTTATGAGCTTAAATCAAAATTCCACGAGATTATATCATTTCGAAGAATTATTAAATATTTTATTTGTTTATTCTCAAAAGGAAAGGTTTATTTTTACGTTTTTCTTTTTCTAAATATGCAAAATATTTTGAATTATAACCGGGAAATTCCAATTAGAAAAAAAATATATACTTGAAACTTGTAATAAATTTTTATAAACTCAGTAAAATTTCACACTGAAAAAAAAAAATATATACATATAAAATGAATATGAATAATTAAAGATATAAATGATATAATTTTTTTAAATGAAAATGTAACCGTTTTACCTAAAAAGTAGTAATTGTGCTAAACTGCAGATGTTTTAAATAAGAATAAATACGAGATATTCTTTTTAAATAAGAAATTGTAGTAATAAAACTCTTAATTTATAATTAAAAAATAATAATAAAGGAAATTATAAATCAAAATTTAGATAAACGAGTGTAATTTTTATTTCCTTGTTGCATATATTTTTTTAAGTAAACACAGTACGAAAGTAATCGCAAAATATTTTTAATAGCACATATTTTAAATTTTATTTCTAATGTTAATATTTACCACAGTATATCTTCAGTTAAGTGAAAAACATACATTTAGAGACCTATTAAATTTTTTGCAAATTACGTGAATATTTAAGGGGGAAAAAAAATCAAAACTTGGTTAAATGAATGCGAATTCCTTATATAACACGGTATAAAAATAATAACAAAATACTTTTAATAGAATATATTCCATTTTTTTCTAATGATAATATTTTTCAAAATATATTTTCATTTAAGTGAAAAATATACAATTAGAGAATCATTGAATATTTTGTAAATTTCATGAATATTTAAGAGAAAAAAAAATCAAAATTTGGATAAACGAATGCCATTTTCTTATATAAGGTAAGCACAGTATGAAAGTAATCACAAAATACTTTAAATAGAACATATTTCTAATGATAATATTTATCACAGTATATTTTCAGTGAGGTGAAAAATATACAATTAGAGATCTATTAAACAATTTGTGTATTACATGAATATTTCTTTCTTTCTTAACGATAATGCGACGTATGAACTAATTATACTGCTCAGAAAATTATACTCACATAAAAAAAAGGACAAAAAAAAAAAAAAAGTATTTTTATTTTCAAACTTTAGTAACAATAATAATTATTAAACAACCTAATACTGAAGTAGTTCACGTTATCAAAAATTTCCCGCATACAAATTGCGCTAGTAAACTTAAGTAACTTTAAAGATAAAAAGTACTGGGAATTTATAAAAGTTAAAAAAAAAAAAGTACCCTTAAAACAAAACTAATAAGTAAAAAAAAGGGCATTTTAAAATAAAAAAAATTATCTTACGTGTACGATTATAAAAATATAAAAAATAAAATAAAAACAGAAAATAAAAATACAAATAGAACGTTTAAAAACTTTACAACACCTAGTAAAATGTATTTTCCCCCCTTAAGTGCTCAGAAAATGAGTACGAAAATTTTTGAGTACTTTTAATAACTCCACAATTGTATTTTTTATACCTTATTGATTTTATATAAATATAATCTATGCAAATAATTAAACTATCAAGTTAATTTCTTTTAACGCACTGAATTCAGTTAAAATGAATGAAAAAGCATACAAATGCCATCTAAAACAAGATTCGAAAAATCTTTAACAGTCATAGCTCACATCAACTATTTTTTTTTTTTTTTTTTTTCACTGTTTATAAACACATTCAAACAAGGGAGGAAAAAAATGGCCGCCAATATTGACTGAAGGTTCATTTTAATATTTGATATTTGCTTTTTTGAACTTAAACTTATCTTTAACTATGAATTAAGTTAATTATTTCTTCAAAAATGGCAAAAAATGAGTTTAGTGATAGTTTAAATCGTTAAAACAATTCCTGATTAAAAAAAAAAGCTTAGTAGATATCTATTGTTTATATTGATATCCAAGAATTTATCAACATATCTGTAAATAAAAAAAAAAATAAATATATCAATATTTACAATTTTTTGCTAGTAAATTTTAATAATAATAATAAATATTAATAGGAAAAATGTTTGATTTCTGATGAACGCTTCTTGTATTAAAGTGAATTTACATTTTCGGTTAAAAATTACAAACAAGTATCTAACATTTTACTTTTTCTCTCTCTTAAAACATTTATTAAATAAAAACTTACAATGCATATGGTTATAAACGTTAAAAAAGATAAAGAAACTCCTTCATAAACATATCAAGTATAATGATTTTTGAAGTAATTAATAAATATTTAAAAAGAAAAATATATATTAACGTATTGTTAAGTATCGAAATTGAAACTAAATATTTATTGCATTTAAAGGAAAAAAAAAAAAAAAAAGGTTTCAGTTGTTCAATATTATGTAAGCAAAAGTTTATAAATACAAAATTATGCATTTTCATTTAAGGATAAGTCAGGATATTCTCCATGACATCAATACAGATAATAGATATCTACATTTAAAAAACTTGCACAATAAGTTTAACAATGATGAGCTATCACTGTTTTTCTGTTATCTTTATCCAGTATATCTTTATCTTTTATCCAGTATAAAATTTATAATAATTTTAATAATACTGTAGTTTATTATTATTATTTAGAAATAAATTAAAACGCCTGTGAATAAATTTACAATGGAGTTATGGCTAGTTCAGATAAACTGTTTTATCTCTTTAACTGTTTACTATAAATTCTTCTGTTTTAAAGTGTACCAAAGAATGTAATTATTTTAAATTTCTCTAATGAGTGTAATTACAGATCATGATTTTAGTATATTTCTGATTAAATTTGATATGAATGAATAACAAAAGGAAAATTATTTTGTTGATATGTTACAAAATTGTTTCTGTTTATTAATTTATTAGTTTTTAATCTTACCTTTATTATTATTATTAAAGTCAATTTTTAATATTTTTGTCTAGAGTAAAATGATTTATAAAAAATCACTTTTCCTTTAAAAATCTATATAAAACTGACGTTATATTTGTTCAGGTCATATTTGTAATTTGTGCATTATCAAATTTTTACGAATTAAAAAATAATAATAAAAAAACTTATTTTTTCTAATCTATTTTTATAAATAATTCGATTTTATTTATTTTATTTTTCTCTTTTTTGTTTTAAATCAATGAGAAAAATATTTTGAAGGATGTTATAGTTTCTATAAACCCATTTCCAAAGTCCATCGATACAGAGACACTCAGAGTCCAGTACAAAAAGAAGTAAAAGAATCCATTCAATATAAAAATCCATAGTTCAGCAAGTCAGTGAGAAAATGTTTCTTTATAGTCGCGTGGCGAAAGTACAGCAACCCTGTTTTTCCCTACCCCCCACGTAGCGGGCAATAACAAAACAAGAACTAGACGCCCGCTAAAAATCAGCTACCAGAAAAAGATCCCATGTGATTTACCAATCCAAAAATTATCGGTGCGTAAAAACGATTAGGCTTAACCCGTCACAAATCACGGCAAACACACACGTAAACACAGAAGTAAACATTGAGTATTCCTACCAGCGGTCCAGTGTCTTGTGTCCACACACATATCCCACGCAGGGGAGTAGGAGAGGGTGCAAAAATTCCACCGGGGCAAGCGCCACTGATATTTAAGTGCTAAGATCTCACAAGTCCAATAGTTCAGTCCTTATACACAACATCACATAACAACAGAACAAAGCGCGGCGTTCGACGTCAAGGCGAACACTGAGCTTCAGTCGCCAAACGATCTGAGGAACAGCAGCATCAGACGATAACGGGGGATGCGTCCACCTCGGGATGGATGAGCACCGCCATCTATTGTTCTGTAGGAGCATGATCCACGTCAATAAAAAATCCCGCTTGAGGTACGGACGTCCGGGATGCGGCAGAACTCCTAATGGAACAGCCGCGTGAAAAAGTGAGGGTGGAACACGAAGTAGGCTTAGTGAGATTCGCGCGGTGATTTTTTTTTTCTCCCTCCTTTTCCCGGCAGTTTTGTTGCGTGCAATTGCGTTAGTAAAGGAGGTTTGCTGGAAATGCAATGCGTAA
Source organism: Maratus speculifer (assembly GCA_964019185.1). Taxonomy (NCBI): domain Eukaryota; kingdom Metazoa; phylum Arthropoda; class Arachnida; order Araneae; family Salticidae; genus Maratus; species Maratus speculifer. Next base: position 420,046,497 of record OZ025289.1, on the reverse strand, counting down.
ACTTTGGGCAGTGTTTGTGATACATTAACGACAAAAGTTTATTTTAAAGTTAAGAAAATATTAATTTTTTAAAATTAAAATTAGCTAACAAATGTGAAATAAAATTTTAATCTAATATACAAAGTTATTTAATGTTTATGTTTCACGAGCTATAATTTTTAACTTTTGATATAAAAAAGCTAACTTTTAAACAATTAGCAAATCATAGTCCAATCTTAATTCTCAATACAAAAAGCATATTAAACATCGTATATCAATAGCACCTTATTTAAAAGAAGTTTCATAATGTGAAAATTATGCGATGAAAAATGTCAAGTAAATACTTTTATTGTTCTTCGTCTATGCAATCGATAAATAAAATATTACCGATTCTATCGAATTCATTTATATCAAAAATTTCATTACAATGGAAAGTAAAAAAAAAAAAAAAAAAAAAAAAAAAAAGGTATACTAAAATTGCATCACAATATTAATTTTAAATTGCGACTGAAATATATATAGATATATTTTATCGATGTAGTTAAATATTGGTTAATTTAGTATGATATAATATTAAGAATTTAATAGAATATTACTATTTATAATTTTTATAGAAAGGTATTTTTAATCGTGCGATATTTTAACAATTTAATTTTCTGTCCACAAAAAGAGTATGGTTATTGAGATAGAAATTTCCCGACTAAAAAACTACTATTTAAAAAGACAAACACACGGTACACAAACATAGATATTTATATTAGTTGACTATCGTGATATAATATGAGAACTTTATTTCATATTAGAAACGTTAGTAATGAATTTCAGTTAATGATTGTACTAAAAATATTGATGCTAGTGGTAAAAAATATTACTATTAACTATCTTTAAAAAACGAAAATCGACAAGAATGTGAATGAATCTTGTTAAAAAAAAAGCTACAGAAGCTTGATTAACCATTTAAAATATCATATTCTATTGCAATTGCATTCTTTACACATAATGCTCAAATATTATTATACTGAATACTTATTATACTGAACAATTTAATAAATAAGTAATTATGAAATAAAAAAAATATAAAAAATGATCTCTGGAATATATAGATTCATCTCGCTACTAAGAATTAAGATAAAATACAGAAAAGATTAAAATATAAATATAGACTGTCAAATGTTAATTGTATGTTATGTGTGCATAAGTGTATGTGTGTTTGTTTAACATGTGGAATAATTAGAACTTGCATCCAAAGTAAATACTTTTATAATGTAGTTATCGTATTGGTATAACCTTCTATTATTTTAGATTTATTCGTCAGTTATATATATTTAAGTAATGATGATATACTGATGTAGTTAATATTTAATTATTCAAAATTGTACTATGTTTTACCGTTGGATTCATATATGATTCAATGAATACAGTATCCGATAATTGTTCTTCAAAATCCATACTATTTACTTAATTCGATGAGAAAAATAACATACAAAATTTATGAATAGTTAATGATTTTTGGCCACCATATAATTTTAATATCAACAGTGTTATCTTCAATGAGAATTATTTCCAATTTATTATTGAATTTAATAGAAATGGATCCGTTTTCAATGACATTAAATGTTTTATCGTAAGTTATTATTCATTGTATACGTTGAAATTCAACTATATCTGAAGATACCTTAAACAAAATTTATCATAAGAATTTGTCAACAGAGAACATTGCATTTAAATTCATTATAGAATAAAAATATTACATATTTTAGCTTTGCATACTGGTTATGTAAATACAGATAATTGCCTCTCATATTGTGAACTATTTAATTTTTTGTTATGTAACTAAATGTTACATAATAATGTTACGTATTAAGTTAGCTTAAAAGAAAAGAAATCATTCCATTAATCGAATTTATTATTCTTGTCTTTACAATAATTTTGATAAAATTTAACGCATTTAAGTTCTACAGTTACAATGAAACAATAATTGAAAATTTCTTTAGTATTGAATTTTTTAATTTAATTTAATTTAATTAATTAATTAATTTTTTTTTTTTGGGGGGGGGGTCAAATACCATTAAATCTGTTAATGTTTTATTAACCAGAAAGTTTATTGCCATATTCCTTGTATTCAACACATAGACACAAGGAAAGTTCCTCATTCTAAAAATTGTTTAATTCTTTCTCGAAGGATGCAGCTAGTTGATAATACGATTTTGAAATATCCACAACGCACAAAGCAATTTAAAAATACAATTAAGGAAAATTGTCATTCAACAATGATTATAATAATAAATTACTGAAAATTATACTTCCTGTGTACCTTACATGCAACATCTTTTAATGAATTTTAAAAAATGTATACATAGAATTAAAAAAAATTGCCAAAATAATTAATCGTTAATTTTAACAGCTAAATATGATGAAAGACAATTCATATCATTAAATGTTAAATACTATTGCGTATTGTTGAACCAATTAATATTTATACGCAAGTTATTACATAAGTTTCGTTTACGTTGTTTACGCCTTTTACATTTATTTTTAAAATAACAAGACAACTACAAATGATTTATGATCATTAAAAAATTGAAAAATGTAATAATTTTCAATATTTTATTTGTAATATTTCATGTCATTTTTATGGATCTTAAATATCCTAAGAGCGAAAATTTTCTCTAATTTTCTAATAATGTAAATTTTAAGTTTAAGCACTTTGTTCGAAAAATGCTTTGATCTTATTATTATTTTTTTAAATATGACGATGAAAATTAACATAAAAAACAGTATAATCCATCATAATACAAAATGATGTTTAAGTTTGCACTTTATATACACAAATGTAAGGAAAAGAAAATCTTTAAAAACACATATTTAATTTTGGGTGGCAATCCCCCCCCCCCCAATCTTAATGTGTTGCAGTACATTAATCTGATAAAAATAAACATTCATTCGCCATTTTTAAAACATTTTATAATTTTGTTTACATCATATTTTAAAGCAATTATTATCTGTACAATATATTTAAAACATTGTTTAACGAATTTTATACACTATTTAATTTGAAATGCATGAATATTCAACGTAATTAATGAAAACAGATAAAGTGCTTTAGAAAAAAATTATACACAGTTTACTATTTTTTTTCAATGTTTATAAAATGTGTTTCTGAAAATTATAATAATAAAAATAGAAATTCATTCGTGCAACATTTAAAAAAATATTTCATAATTTTCTTTAAAGCCTATTTTAAAACAATTATAATCTATACAATACATTTGAGATGTTATTTAACTAGTCTGAAATGCATAATTATTCAACATATTAATGCAAACAGATCAGGTGTTTTTTTTTTTCCACAACTTATTAATTTTTTTCAATATTAATAAAATGTATTGCTGTACATTAACATAATAGAAATTTAAATTCATTCATTTAATTTTTGAAAAAGATTTCGTAATTTTCTTTGAATTGCATTTTGAAGCAATTACAGTATATATACGGTGCATTTTAAATGTCATTTAACTAGTCTCAAATGCATGATAATTCAACATAATTAATACAAACAAAGAAGATGCTTAATTTTCTTCTTTTTTCTTTACAGTTTACTATTTTTTTCGAATGTTGATAAAGTGTGTTGCCGTACATTAATATAATAAAACTTCATTCATATAATACTTTAAAACCATATTATATGTATTTATTTATTTTACAGCAATATATATGCATTAGGCATTATGTATAGACTTTTATAAAATATTAAAAATATATGTTAACAATAACTATTTAAATTATATTCATGGATTGGAAGGAAATATTATTTATCGTTTAATCAAATTTATTTACTTTTTAATATTTAATAACACATTTTTTATTATAATTATAATGAATTTGTTTACTATGCGTGTAAACTTGGACAAAAATCTTGTCAATAAATGATGTTTGAATAAATTAAATAATAATAAAAACATGGTATTTTAAATAAAAAAAGGGTAAAAACAAAGGAAAATCCTTATTTAAATCGGGTAAAAATAGGTTAACCATTAGCAGCATAAAACTATTTGACTTCAACATTTAAAACTTTTGTATCATTTTAAGTAGTATTCTTTAGTGTTTAAGAAAATAATAATTTTTGCATTTCAGTAATAGAGCTATATATGAAATTTAATGAAAATTAGTCTAAAATATATTCTTTCAACAATACTTGTAATGAAACTTTTAAGATCTTCTACTTCAAAATACTTCATATAACGCTGAACTAAGTATTAATATGTAAAGACATTAAAGAGCTAGATAATAACTTAAAACACTTCAAACTAAATTATATTTTTTTGAAGAATTACATATAGATATATGTATATAAACTTACAGGAATCATGTTATTACATACCATATATTTTCTTTTTTATAGTAAAAAATATAAAAACAGATATACAATTAAATTATAAATAAAATATTAACTATTATTTAAATGAAAGAAAAATTTGTCCTCCTAAAATATTTGAAAATTTCAAAAAGTCTTCTGTTTCCTTATCAGTATTATTGCATTATTATTATTACGAAAGATCTTTAATAAACGACGTTACATCCGCAGGACTTTGTAAAACTTATTTCAGAAATTAGTTTTAGTGTAGTCCTACATGCAAGTTTATCAGATTACCTCAATGGTCAATGGAAAACTAGCACCAAAACCGATTTTCAAAACATGCAGGTTTATTTAAAAAAATATATATTTTAAACACAAATCGTAAGATATTTGTTGTTAAACACGATGGCAGATGCCAGGCATCATTCAGCAACCTGAACAAGGAAATAAAATGAGGAAGATAAAATAGGTACCTAAAAAATGGAAATTCAAGGTAACGAGGAAGTGACGTTAACCACGCGCCTAAAATTTGTCCCCCAAATATTCGCTGAGGCACCAGTCCCCTACTTTTTTTTTAACTACTACATCCCCGAAAAATAATTTCTTTTGTAAACGAAGGCCGACTACACAAGGACACATTTGCCTGTCTCTCCCTTACCAGGAAATGTATGCTGCTACCATCAGTAGTTAAATAAAAGAAATTAACAATACTTCTAAATTATTTTAATAGATTACATAAAATAATTTTTTAATATAATTTCTATTGGATACAAAAAATTGCATGCAATATAGTGTTGATTTTTTGAAAATATATGGGCAATTGAAGAATTAAAAATCAAATTTTGGCACACTATTGCACTAAAATGAAATTAATAAGGAAATATAGGCACTTATAGGAAATAGAATGTTCTTCATTTAAACCGCGTTTATAACACAAGAATTGATTAACTAAAACAGTTGACCTAAATAACTAATAAATATAAAATTATAATTTCCATATTATGTGATCTTAAAATTTTCCATTTTAATTTTAATATACATTAAAATAAATAAATAAATAGATTTGATAAATTAGTTATCAACGTGAATGAAATCAGTTATCTAGATAAGCAGAGAATATTATACTTCCAAGTTTTGCTTAAATCGGCATGGGTGGTTTTGTTAAAAGTATTTTTAAATTCTGTACCAATATAAGTGTTTACACGCAATGTTGGTTTATAATTCGAAAATGTAAAACTTCTGAATGTTGAAACATTATTGTACAAAGATTGTGAACATTATGCCAATATTTGTAGCTGGGAATTATTGTAAATGAGATTTGTTGTAAGGGATGTTGTAAATGAGTTTTGTTGTAAGGGAGTACTTTGGATTATTTTTTTCAATACAGAATGACATAAATTTAGTAGTTAATCAAATCGTATATTTTTTATGCACTTTGCATCATAAAGTGAATTTAAAGAAATAATTATAGAAGTCTTTTAAACTAATCTTTAAAAATAGTACTGGGTATAAATTTTTAAAGCATTTCTAAGCAAAAACTTTATTTTATAGTTCGTCTACTAATTATGTTCAACTCCAAAAGGATTTCACTTGAGGAAAAAAATATGCATTTTAATGTATCTTACCTCATTTTCAATGAAATATGGACTTATATTGTTGTTCTTCTAAAACAATCAAACCTTAGAAAAAATTCATTTTAGAAATTTACATTAAAAGACGACGAGGAATAACTTTCGGCCTTACAAAACATGACTTGCTGGTACTTAAAAACGGAGGGGCACGCGGACGTCTCACATTTTTTGAAAATATGATTTAATCCAACATAGTCCGATTTTTATTCATTATAATTTCTTTCCAATTCTTAAAGCAAGATAATTTAGAAAATACACTACTAAAGCTAATAAGAATATTGTAGTAACGTGTATAAAATTAATTCAAATAACAGAATTTTAAACATGCAAACATTACAGACATATATAGATTAAAAAATGTTGTAGCTAGTAAAATAGATATTATCATAAAATCACATACAGAAAACACGAATGAATGCAGTACGAGAGTTGTGAGACTGATCTGACGTCACAGAATAATAAATTTGACCGATTTATGTTATAAAGAAATAATGGGTATAAAAAATGTTTAATTATTTTGAATTGCATGAATACATATGTTAATCATTCAAAAAAGCAACATTTTCAATTTGTTTGTTCAAGCACTTGAAGAGAAAAAAAAAATGAAGTTCATTTTTTGTATAAATACATTTTATTGGATAAACACATTTTTTGAAACATTAAAATTTATTCGATTTTAATATCAGTTTTTTTTTATTTATGGAAGTGAAAACTTTAATTAGTACTAGAAAGAAATACACAATTTCACATAAAATACTTCTAAAACTGTTCGTTCAAACAATTTGTTATGACCACGCATTGATAGTATTTCTTTTTGGACTTATGCCACAAAAAATTAAAGACTGACGCTTTACCTGTTACTATTGTATAAGAAATTCAGCAATGTACAGAAGAATGCTTTGAATTTGCTCCGAGATATTACAATATCTGAAACAACTGATATTCTGAAGTATGTTTATTTTTAGATATATCATTCTATCTTTTGCTTTGCCTGGGCACAGATGTCATAAACGTACCCCATTGGTACAATCGCAACAAAATATTGATTCTATGCCTCACATGATAACCCGGCTATTGTGCTTTATTTAGTAATAAATTGTTTATTTACTTTTATTTTCTTTTTTAAATGATATAAGTTGTTTTACTCTACAGTTATTAATTAAACTTTATTTATTATCATTTCCTTTTTAAAATAATAGAAAATAATTAAATAGAATGAATGTAACTGGTATTTGCAAATGAAGTTATCGCCAAATTGGCGCCAGAAAAAACTCTCACCAATGTGGTGCATATATGACATCTGTGGTCTGAAATGCTTGTCGTATAGGATGTACAAATGCTAAAACAGAACATGATTAAGTTATGCTTCCACATTTAAGTTTATTCACGATTTTATTTCTTAATATATTTTTTTTTATCTAATACTAGTTACTTTTTCTTAAACGTTTATTTTACTTTTACTTTTTAGTAAAAGGATGAAGAAAATTTAAAATTTCTCACTATGCAAGTTGGATAAATTATGAGATTGCAGATTTTTCGGTATAGCAACGTCTTTTTCTGGTATAGTTAAGTAAGTTAATAATATTTTACATTTTCTACTGAGTAAACATTTGTGTTGGAATGCTTAAGTATAAAAAAGTATATTTTTACAATTACGGATACTTAAATTAGGAATACGAATACATTAAATAAAACGAGAGTACGAAAGACATTTCTCATGCATTTATGCTATAATGTAGCAAACTGGATCTTTCAGCAAAATTATCTAAAACTACGCTAATGCGTGCTAAAAATGATTAAAATATTTTTAAGCTTTTCAAATGCATTTAAATATTTATTAGCTTAGATTTGTGATTATAAGTGATTACCTAATAGTTTTTTTTAAATTATTAAATTAGGTTGTTTAATTATTTATTTTGATGTACAGGTATATGTATTTTTGATTGGAAGATTTTCGAGAACTAAATTGCAAAAATGTTTCTTATTTCTAACAGTTTGAGCATAACTGACATGAAGAAAACATCATACACAAATGCATACTATATATACCGGGTGTCCCAAAAATGACTGATGGATTTTAAAATTCAATAACTTGCAAACGGTGACAGCTATTTTACAAATTTTTGCAGGAGGGTTATGTATAATGTCAAGAGTTTTTTTACCGTAATTTTTATTTTAGTTCGCATCTCAAACAATAGGTGGCGCTGACGGTGATTGAAGGCCAGGTGATCAGTGCTGAGTGAAGCGTCGACCTGGCCTTCAATCGCCGTCAGCGTCACCTATTGTTTGAGATGCGAACTAAAATAAAAATTACGGTAAAAAAAAAAACTCCTGACATTATACACAACTCTCCTGCAAAAATATTTTAAATAGCTGTCACCGTTTGCAAGTTATTGAATTTTAAAATCCATCAGTCATTTTTGGGACACCCGGTAGTTGGAAGAAAAAAAAAATTCTACCAAGCTGTTAAGGCAAAATTTACTTTTGTTATTTTTACTGAATATTTAAAAATATTAATATAAAGCAAATTGCAGAGTGTTAATCATATAAAATTATTTAATTTAAAGCCCACTTATTTGCAAAATATAGCAATATAATATTAAAAAACCCACACGCCATAAGATATCACATTTTACATGAAAATTTGAAATTTATGTTTTTTACTGTTTTTCCCGTTATGAACCGATAATGTATAGATTCCAAAAAATTTTTTTCATAAAAATAGAAAAAAATCGTGCAGTGAAGGGTTAAAAAGTCCAGTTAGAGCTTTTGTTGCAAAATATTATTTACAAGAACAATTAAATTAACAAAATTATAACGGTTATGGAAATCTCACAATTCTTATAAGAACAATGCAAATAAATATATTGAGATCCTATCCGTAAAAGAAAAGTGATTTATAGTTGAAAATTTTCCGTATAGTTTTTTTTAATAGGATAAAAGCTACGCCTACTTAAATCGTTGAGAAAATAACCATATTAAAAAAAATTTAGGTTCAAGGGTTTCACTATGCTTTCCAAATATGATTGACATATATTTACAAGAAAAATTAGCTCAACAAACATTATTGTTATGGAAATCTCACAATTCTTTTAAGAACAATGGAAATAAATAAATGTATTGAGATCCTATGTGTAACGGAAAGTGTTTTGTATTTGGAAATTCTTTATATAACATTTTTTAATAGGGTAAAAGATACACCTATGGTAAATCGTAGAGAAAAAAAAACGACATTAAAAATTATTTAGGTTCAAGTGTTTCACTGTGCTTTCCAAATACGATTGAGCAAATTATTTCTATGAAAAATGCAATCAAACTTCATTAATAGACGAAAATAAATTTCACATTGAATTTTCTTTAATGGTACTTAAAAATGTCGCCAGGATGTAAAGTATTCATAAACACAATTTTCTTAACTAACAGTTGTTGTCAGCATGACGGAAATCATCATGCTGACAATGTGCATGCCATGTTCGGAACATCATTCAATTAAATTATTACAGTGCACATTAGTTAGTACCTCCCCCGATTCCGATCTCTATCAAATCACATTTTTGAGAAAAAGAAAAATTAAAAATATTTAGATATGGTACTGTTATTTTAATTCATATTAACTACATCTTTAAAGAAACTGAAAAGTTATACTATTTTCTTTTGGACACAAATTAATCTTAGAAATATGTTTTTCACGCACATATTCAGCATGCTTTAAAATAATATACATTCATATTCAAAGGCGAAAATTTAAAATTTAAAGTTTGAATCTATCTACAGAATAACATAATTATTGAATATTTTACTTAAAAATACAGAACATTTTTATATATTGGTTACATAAAATATACGAGATATATTTCTCGAGTCTTTATCAGCCAAAGAGAGGAGTGTAACAAAAATTCATTTATTTTGAAAAGTGAAAAAAAAAAAAAGAAAAAATCCACTTACCTCAGTGAAATCTATCTTTATTAAGCCAAAAGAATTTTAGATGAATAGTCACTTTTCTTTCAGCATATTATGTCAGTGTACCAAGCTAAAAATATAATAATAAAATCTGATTACATTGAAGCATAGTAATTTTATTATTTTACAACAAACATTGTTTAAATGGACTTATTTTAAAAACATCTTTACTAAAAATCGGATAAAGCTTCTATTATTAACTTAAGTTATAAATTAGCAAATATTTTAATTTTTGCTTATAGTATATTAACTGGCAAAATAAGTTTTTAACTAAATATTTAATCATATTAAATAAAATATATAAAATAGCTGATTCATATATTTCAAGCAAACAGTTACGAAATAAAAATTAGTAACGATAAATATTTAAAAACAGTATGCGCTTAAGTGACAAAATCTGTATTGTTTAAACAATAAAATAATACGGATAAGATAAGCAACTTTGATTATATTTTCAAAATAATAGTAATAATGAAATACTGATAAATGCATAAAATTTTTCATGTAAATAAAAAAGAAACGAAATTATTTGAATAGTTATAGTACAGTGTTTACCAAACTTTTTTCTTTTTTAGGCTCCTTGCCAAATTAAGATCGAAGCATATTTTAAATTATTTTTTTTGCACATTATGCTTTCTAATGCTTTAGTTAAGAAATATTAGTCATTAATAAATGGTGGAATTATATATGTGTGTGTATGTAATTTTCGGAATGTTCACAATTGGAACATTGGTCACTTTCGACGGTCATTTTCCAGTGATCATAGGTCATTTTTATGATTTTCTATATATTTCCTCATAAATGATAGGAATGTAACTTGTATTTCAAAAAATCAAGTTATCTAGATCGAAAAATCGATTTCAAAAAATCATTTTTATAACTGATCATCTTCCAGTGGTCATTGGTCATTTTTATAATTTTCTGTATATTTCCTCATTAATGATAGGACTGTAACTTTTATTTCAAAAAATAAAGTCATCTTTTTAGTATTTCTGTTATTTTTTTCAAATGAATTTTGATTAAATTTAATTTTAATAAATTTTTTAATTTATTTTCCCAATTGAGAACATTGACATGTAAAAAGGTTAATTTCGGAGCACCCGTATTTCTAATAAATACGTCCCCCTCCCCCCAACCACTCAACTAGATAATGCAAACATGTTATTTTTCACCTTTTAATAATCTCCGTTTCTCAACCTTATAATAAATGAATACAAGTTACATTGACATTATACTACTTTTGTGACTTTTCTAATTTTTTGGGATTTCCGCCATTACCGACATTATTTTAACATACCCCCAGGGGTTCGCGTATCCCTAGGTTTGAAACCACTGCATATAGTACATCTGATATGCGTATTCTTTTATACTTTGAAATACATATTTTTAATTAAAACTGTTTAAATGCAAATTCCATTTATTTCATCCAACTTATAATTTGTGTTAACCATTTTACGAACCAAAAAATAAAAAGCTTTATTCTTAACTATATACGCACTTTTGAAAAATATCTGTAAAAAATTAAAGTTTTCAATAAAACTTATAATTAACAGTATTAAACATATGAATAGATAAATCATGATGCTCTAAGCAATGTAACGATTTTAAACTTTTCTAAAAGAATTATAGATATTAAATGCTAATTTTTAGGGAATGTATTTACTTACGTGATTAACTTATCTAAAAAATTTCTTAATTGCGAATAAGTTTGAAAATTTAATTTTAAGTAATTTTTTTAATTAAGAATTTTGATATAATTTCAATGCATCAATAAAGATGAGATGTATATTCATTGCAATTACCTTTCAGTAAACATCTTTAAAAGGTAGTTTGGAGCATGTACTAATTGCACTTTTCACTCAATTTAGAAACAGCCCAGACATGCATTTTTTGAAAACATGGAGCACTATTCAGGGAATAGTTTAAAGGAAGATTACACAACTCGAATATATTCAATTAGAATTGCAGTTAATTCTGAAAATTAAATATTTAGTTCAGTTTATTTGGATAAAATGTTAATTTCATTTTTTTAAAAATATAAATGAATGAATTAAAAGGCTATTAATTGATGGCTTTTAAAATATCATTGGATACCATATTTATTAATTGCCAAGGAATTAAATATTTTGATTTTTTGATATTTATATTAAACGTAACTAACTGTTGCTAAGGAAAGTGCAATTAAGGTTTTGCATTACAATATTTTAAAACATTCCCCTTTTTTATTTAATGATTTATATTTTTTTGCGATAACCTTCTCATCAAAAAATAAATGTAAATAAAATATTGTACTGTACTATATCATTTCCTTAAAAGGTTTTTTAATTTGTTTCTACCTTATTTTAAATTACAAATATGTTTCAGGATCTTTAGTTGTTTTTTTAGACTGTTAGAAATCGCCGATTAAGAAAGTAAGCGATTTTATTGATTATTTAAAATTTTATTTTTTTTACATACATTTAAGAAATTACTAAAGTAACTCTATGGTGCAATTTCGTCTTAAAACTAACTTTCTCTAACAGTTTTAAAATAACAAAAACACTTTTATATAAAGTATTAGTTTGGATAAAATGTTAATTTCGTTTTATTATGTAAATATAAATGAACGAATTAAAAAGCTATTAATTTATGTTTTTTAGGATATCATAGGATAGTATCTTTAATAATTACCAAGGAATTAAGTGTTTTTATCTTTTGATTTTAATACTAAACATAACTAACTGTTACTAAAGGAACAGCAACTCAGTTAATGCTTTTCAATTCAACATTTAAAAGTATTCTATTTTTCAATTTAGTGATTTATTTTTTCTTGTAATAAACTTGTCCAAAATTAAATCTAAATAAAATATTATATTGTACCATGCCATTTCTTCAAAAAGATTTTGAAGTTTTTTTTTTTTTTTTTTTTTTTTTTTTTTTTTTTATAATATCTTACTTTATATTATAAATGTGTTTCAAAATCTTCAAATGATTATTTTAGACTGTCGGAAATCGCCGATTAAGAATGTAAATAATTTTAGACTGATGATTATTTGAAATTTTATTTTTTATATGCATTTAAGAAAGCAGTGAAATATTTATATGGAGCATTTTAATCTTAAAACTAACTATCTGTAATAATTTTACGTCCAAAAATAACAATAATATATATTTTTAGATTAAACAATTGACATTTAATAACCGCATAAATAATAACTTTAATTATAACATAAATGTGAATTAGTGTTTTATTTATAAATAATATATTTACTCTATATATTTATTAAAAGTAAATCATCAATATTTTTTTTAAACTGTAACTATTAATTATATATACTAACGGTAAAATCCACCTTTTGTGATAGCATATATAATTCTTAACATATGCTGCATAAGGACTTAACAAATATTATTTTATAGAGTGAGCTGGTATAAATAATTTTTTTCCATAATTATACAATTCAAGTTTTGTCTTGCTTTTATATTTTGTTGGGTTTTTCAACTGGTCAATAGGGCGCATGATGGATAGAACTTCTTAACTTATAACTTGATCCATGACAGAAACTGAGTGGTATTTGCTTATATTTGTAAATTATATACTCCTGAAGAGGGGTTTACAATATAAGCTTTTTTTTTGTTTTCACCCAGTTACTTTTCATTAGTTTGTTAATAATAATTTCATAGAACTAGTACATCTTGATCATAATGATTCTAATTCACATGATCATAATTCTACTAGTGATATGTTATGTTGTTTTTAAAATAGGTGATTTTTATTTTTTTTCGGGGGGGGGGGGGGTCATTACACATGTTTAAATACAGTTTATCAATAGGTCTTCTTGGATTTTTAAATTTTGGTAAATATCAACGTTACAATGGAGTTATTTATAAAACGTTTGCATATATATTAAACCAACTTTATTGTTAATTTATGGTTTAATAGAATTAAAGGCACAAAAAAGTAAAAATTTTAATGAATTAAAGACATAAAATAATTCTTTGTAATATTTAGAATCTTAAAATTTCACTTCCGCCACAATTTTATCGTGAAAATCTCACGAATTCTTTTATTATGTATTCACACAAAAATATCATACAGGAATTTTAAAGAAATTTTAGTGTATTTAAAATCTTTATGCATGTTACATCATTCTCCTTTTCTTTTAATCATGCGATTATTCCCGTGTGCAAAAGTTTTATAAAAATATTAAAAACATCTAAGAAAATACTGAATTTTGATATTTTATTTTTCTATTTTAAACGAAGATTTCACTATAAATACATTACATACAAAAATTAAACATTCTATTAGTAAAAATAGATGGAGAACTAAATACTATCATTTTATTTCACCATTTCATATCCCATATGATTTTATAAGCCATATCAGAAACAAAACAGTATGTCCAATATTCTTGATAAAAAAAAATCTGAATTTGAAACTTAGAAAATACCAGATGCTTCCGTATTACAAGTTTTATTTTATTTTGCCTGATCACTGGCAAATACATAAATAAAAATTAAAATAAAAAATAAAAAGATAAAAATTATATTATTAAATTAGCTTCTAAACAAATGCAAACATGGAAAATGAAACTTAAAAATAAATAAATAAATTATTACAATGGAAGGTTGCAAGTCAGTCGAAATATTGTTACTGTTAAAAGAAAATCTAAATTTAAATAAACATGTAAAAAATGTATGCATTTTTTTTTTTTTTTAAACAGTTATCCCTATAAAATGAACTTCCATTAGTAGAGTGATTCTGGCTCAATATAGAGAATATTAAATAGAACACTAATGTAGCAAAAATATTTTCATTTCATTGAAAATATTTCCAATCTAAACACATCCAAAAATAAACCTTTTTAAATGAATTTTACCTGTGGTATACCAATTTATTTACGATGATGGATAAAGATAGAGAAACAAAATTCACTGCTTATTACATATAATCATTAATTCCCTATAGACAAAATAGAGCAGAAAATTGTGTCAATATTGTTCTAGATTTGCAATATTTATTCAATATCAACTTACTTCTAGGTTAATCCACTATTCGCAAAGAATCATGTTTTATCTCCAATGAATAAATTTATAAAAAAAATCATTTAAAATTTAAATTTAAACTTTATTTAATTTTTTTTAAATATTATATTTTGTTTAAAATTTATTAAAAAAAAACATAATATTCTGACTTCGAGCATCTTGTATAAATAACATAATAAAAAAAAATATTCTAAAATAATTTTTTTTTTACTTTTCTGTTAAAAATCAAAAATCTAAAAGATAAATTGTAGGAATAAAATATAGTAAAATTTAATTATTTGAAAAGATTTAATTAATTCCTATTGCGTTAATTTATTTGGTGATTTTTGATCGCATGCTTAAAGAAGGAAAATATTAAAAAGAAATTTGATCATCCCCCCTCCCCTTGTATGTTGATATTGTTTTAATTGAGAATTTTTACAAAAAAATTATCATTATCCCTTTCGTCAAATATTCTACTATAAATATGTATGCTTCAAGAATAAATTTTATCCACATTCGTAATTCATATGACAAATTGACCATCTCATTAATGCAACATGCGCTGTACAGCAGCATGCAATCAGATCTTCAGAAGAATTTTATTTATACTATTTTAAGAAGGAAAAAAACAATAACACATTTAGCATTTGGGTGGGGTGGGGGGGAAGGTAAGAAGAAAATTTATTTTGCAAATAAAAATTCACTTCAAAGCAATATCTTTGAGTTGTTGATCATTTTTTTTTTATCCAAGAAATGTGAAGAGAATGAAAGTATAATTAAATTATGATTTTCCGATTAAAAAAAAAATAAATAAAAGAATTTGTAATTTAAGTGCTATGTTAGTTTTGAGAAACTTAATGCAGTAAAACTCCAATTACATGAAGTCCAATAATTCATACTGTCGAACATAAGGATGGGTATTAGTAAATAAAAAAATTGCATTCAAAAGCTTTGAATCCTTACACAATATACAATTAAAAAAAATGAAAATGGGATAAAACACATATATACTGCTAAACGGTGTATTACTAAAGATATAAAATTACATTAAAAGGTAAATAAACAGTTTCAGCCTGCATCCGATGCGTGCACAATATAAATTTTTTTCAGGATCATCATTTTTCCGGCCTTGGATATAGGCCGGAAATGTCGATTTTCGATTTAATATAATTTTATCTCTTTAACGTAATACATCATTTTACAGTATGTGTATTTTATCATATTTTTATTTAACAAAAAGAACTTTAAAGAAAAAAATTCTTATTGAAATTTTAATTGCATGTATTTATTCGTAGTAATTTAATTTTTCTAGAATTTCCCATTTAGAACCAACATTAATATTTATATTTAATTAGAATTTTCTTAGTCTATGTTTAAATAATTTTAAGTCCGTGTTGTATCATCTAAACTTTTAATTTTGTTGAACATATTAAACACACATCCAAATATCACATTCTTATTTATTTATTTCAGGCAATCCAACCCAGGGTACCTGAGTTAAAGATGCCCGATGCACAAAGAATAGATATAAACAACTTTTAACTGAAAACTTAACATTTCGCATATTTTTTTATTCTGCCCACTAACTATGTCAAAAAAGCTTTTTTGGTATTTTCTTATTTGCCAAATGACAACATAAATGTGATAAAACAGATACATATTGCGAAAAGGTGTGTTAAATTAAAGCTATAAAATTGCATTAAAACAAGGAGTTTCAGGCTGCAACGGAGGCCTGAAGATACCCTCTGGTGTAGGCTGAAGTTGTTGATTTAATATAATTTTATGTCTTTAACGAAATATATCATTTAGTAGAATTTATTACAAAATGGCTTTCAAGAAATTCGAATTGCATGTATTTAGTCATAATATAAATTTTCTTGAAATTCCTACTAAATCGACGTTAAAATTTACATTAAATGAGAATTTAGCAGTAGACAATTCTAAGTCTGTTTTCTATAGCTTAAATTATTGATTTTGTCGAGCATAACGTCTAAATATATGCAAATACCATATTATAATTAATTTACTGCAGACCATCTAACAAGCCCTACCCGGGTTAAAGATGCTCGATACATCACCCGGCAACCAGAATAAATATGAACATCTCTTTTAACTGAAAAGAAATAATTTTATTTATTATTTTTTTTAATATTTAATATATTTTCTTAGGCTTTCCACTAATTATGCCAAAACCCTTTTTAGTAAATTTGTATTAGCAATGGTTAATCTCAAAGGATTTCAACATTTATCAGAGTTGGGTTTTTGATAGGCAGAAACAGTGGCAGAAAGTGGTTTTAACCGGCAAAAACAGGCATAAATTCATTTCAAGACTTAATCTCAGACTTTTTAGTAGTATTCAGTTGCTTATACATTTTATTCATGTTAAATAACAAATAATAATTTGGATTAAACATAAATTAAAAAACATGATTGTTCTATTGCAGTTGCTCATAAAATTAACTTAGCTTTACCTAATGATGGAAATATCATTTAAACTCACAAATGCAAGATTCAAATCTCATTTAATGCAGTGTTAGCTTTTATGCTAGCTTATTTTTTTAACTAAATTCTTTATATATTAAATACATGTATGAATTATGAATCATTGCAGGTTAAAGTTCTTTTTAGTATTAATTCTTAGTTTCTGCCAGTTTTTGCCACTTACTGGCAGAAACTTGCCAACCCTGACATTTATAGAAAAAAATATTTTTATTATTTTAATAGTGACAATTCTACTTGTCTGATAAATTCCTGCTTCATTAACTCATTTGTAAACTTATAATTTGATTTGACAATTCATTTACGGAATATTACATGGAAACAAAGGCTGAATCATTTATATTATTTTAAGTGCAAACGGATAATCTTCCGTAATCAAGCTAGATTTTTTAAATATCCATGTTTAATATATCTATCTATATATATATATATATATATATATTAAATCAACAAATCTAGATACAATTTTTAAAAAAATGTATTTGAAAGTAATTTTTTTTTCCATTATTCAACGATACAAAAAATTAAAATTGTGTAATGTTTAAAAGTTGAACAGTTAACGATAAAACGAAATTGCTTCTTCAAGTCAGTGTCACTGTCAATATGGCATTAGTGCTACTCATGCACATATATTTATTTTATAATATAGATAGGTTATTATTGTTATTTCTAACAAAAGTGATCATATTGAAAAAACGGTCTAATGTAAATCAAATACACTAGTATAACGGATGTAAATTTTTTATGTGGGTTAAAAAAGTCCTGGCCAGGTTCGATTCCTGGCCGGACTTTTTTCACCCACATGGAAAATTTACATGTGTTATAATTAATTCACCGATTGAAAAATAGTGTTATAAATTAATCTAATGTAATTTCGTATGCAGCGTTTAATGCAGTTTCCATATACTGACCTTCGATTTATTCTGTTGAGCTGATCCATAGTATCAGACCAGATTAGGTTATCTTTAAGGTTATTTGGGTGAAATAGTCCACCAGTGTTTGTGTCCGGAATGGCTTAGCTGGAAGAGCATTGGCGGCTTCAGCCAATTTATCCCTGGTTCGAATCCTGGACCGGACTTTTTTCACCCACATGGAAAATTTATATCTCTTATAATTGATTTACCGATTGAAAAATCGTGTTATAAATTAATCTAATGCAAATACACTAGGTCAAACTTTTTACTAAACAAAATAGATTTTTTTTAAACTTATTTCCTGGATGATGATTGCCTTATTTAGATTCTGTCTAAAATACTACCACCCAAATAATTAAATTTACCTGCAGTTAAATTATGGAAATAACAAAAATATTAACTTCTGAAGAAATAAAACAACAGGAAGTGATGTAAAAGATATTTCTGTTTGCCTCCTGAAAAACAAGATGACTCATCTTGGATAATGCAGTGTACATAATGAAATAAATATAATAATGAGAGACGAACTATTTTAGTGCTTCACAATAAGTAACAATATTTCAGAGTCCAGTGAAAAAGTCATGATTCTGTTAATAGATCGGATATTAACCGGAATAATTTTTTTCGAGAATGCGTGTAAAAGTAGATTCAAAACATGTGTGATTACCATCATCTGAGTCTATTGTCGCACTGGGCATCCGCCGGCCATGGTTTTAAGTGCCCCGTTTAGACGCGATTCGTCGATTTCAAACAATGCACCGACACAAAAAGACAACCACACCAAAAAAAGGGGTCGTTCACAATAATTAAAAACGCGACAGCGCTGGAAGTGCTTTATAACCGGTAAAGGATATGACATGAAAAAAAAAAAAAAAAAAAAAAATCTGAAATATAAGAGAAATAAAAACGAGAGAGAGAGAATTGCTGTAAAATAGAAAAATATTCTAGTTCGTGAGAGGGATTAAGCAGAAATATGTGGATTCCGATGCATACATAATTCGATGCAGATTGATTCTAGAGATAGAAGTCGGTTTACTGAACTGCCTCGAAAGAACAATGATCGGGTGCCGAAGTGATATATGGAGTCCACGGAGAGAGGTCAACAGCATTTGAATTGTTTTCGTTTTCCATTATTAGCCTATTTCGGTATGGTAGCTCAATTATTCCTGGGAGTCGACTGTAGCTCGCAGACTAATGTTCAGATCGGATACATATGAGTAAAATCACATATTTATGCGAACGGTTCAAAGAAAGGAGTACAGGGGTCTTCAAAATGAACTCTTAGAAAACTAAAATTTCAAATTTGCAATGTTTTTCAATCGTTTCAAGATTTTACCAGTTCATTTTTTCGAAATGTACCTGCTTCCCCCCCCCCCCCATAAATTATTAAAATTTTAAAAAAATTTAAGAAGTGCATTTTGAAGAAATAAACACCTGCTTTCACCCCCCCTCCCCCACAAATTAAAGTTATTAAAATTTTCGAAAAAAATAATTTTTCAACTTATTTACAAATTTTTGTATTTCTATTTACAAAATCAAATTTTGTAAATATACTTTTTTGATTTTTATATTTCTATTTACAAAAAATGTAATCTTGAATTTTACGCCGGATCCTTTTTACCCAGATACAAACACACTACAACCATAATAAACAGATGCAACTATGTTGTAGTAAAATTAGCCTTTTTTTTTTCTCTTACGTCAGAAATTCTTAAGAAGCTGTTTAAGAGTAATAATTTAATGGCATCGCTATGCATCCAACTTTCAAGCAATGTATAAGACTGATCACTATATATGGGAGAAGCTTATCTGACAAAAAAGATATCAATAATTAAGAATTCTCAATCCAGATTTTTTTTCTTCGGGATTATGGGCTGTAAATGTTATCACTTTAGCAGGGGGGGGGGGGGGGGGGAGAGATTAGTATTTGATATCGTAAGATATCTCTAGGAGGGTAAGTTAGGTACCGTTATTATTTTTCATACAACCAAACGTTTCTTTTTGCAATAACCTTTTCTTTACGTTCAAACTGTTGTTATCTTTATTATTATTATTAATATGTGTTTTTATGAAAATAAAAAATTAAAAGCCATTAAATGTTTATAAAACCATTTCATTCTAAAATTTGGAATATCCAACGTTTGTCATTTCTATTCTTCTACCAAATGCGCATATAATTCATGGTTAAAAAAATCAAGAATATAATATGTAGGAAATTACACTTGCGTTTGTCTGTAAAGAAAGACAAAGGGTGTTGGACTGTTTGTTGATAAATTTTGTTTTTAACAATTCCGGGCAGGAGCCAAGTTCAAGAAGACAATATTAATCTTGAATGCATCATATAATAATAAACTATTACTAAATACATTTAACTAGCAACTAATTCTTTTAGATGTTATTTGATATGAGTTCACTTCATGTATTGATATTGTATTGCCTTCTTGAATCCGAAATATATGCGACTAATAAATATGCAATCACATTTGTACATCACTATAAGCGTATAAAAAGAAGGTAAAAATAAGGTAATTTGTAGACATAGACAACCAATTCATCGAATGGGGTGGGAGGTACAGGTTGAACAAATGATAACGTATGACATCATAGAGAGGAGGGGGGGGGGATTAGCAAAATGTTGACACCCTTATATATGTATAGCCCTTATGCCAATATTTCGGTTTTATTGTGATGTTATGTTTGGCATACATTTAAATGTCGTATGGTTTGACTGGCAAAGAGGACTAAAAATTTTCCATTTATAAAATCATTTGTTATTGTAAATTATTTCTGGAATTTAAAAATGTCTTTAGTAGAAATTAAAATGATATTTTATGGACCTAAAAAGCATATATTTATCACATGATATAAAATTTTAAGCAATAGAAATACAATTTGTTGACCCATAAATTTCTTATCTAGAATCAGCGAATCGAACTTAAAGAGTAAAATTTTGGAATATATTGCGATTTCATAACCTGTACCAATCATTTAACCCTTTCTGGTGCGGAGTAAACTGCTTGATATAATTAACTTACACCAGAATTTATAAACAAATTTATTAGAAAACATAAATTTGCTTATTTTCAATTATATTATAAAAGAAAAAAAATTAATTACACATTATGGTTGTTGTATTTTGTGTCGGCCGATTATCTGCGCTATGGGATATAGGCCCTATGGGGAGGGATGCCCTTCGTGGGGGTCTTTCTAAGGGAACCTAACCCGTATTCACGCAAGGTTCGAAGAAAACCACGAAAACTCCGAACGGTTAGGCCGACGGCCGCGATTGGGTTCGAACCCATTACACATTATGGATGCCAGTAAAATTAAAATTATGTGTCCTTTTTTAAGGACATCATTCTCAAAAGGGTTAGAAAACAATTGATCATATTTTAATTTTTTAAAAGTGGTTCTATTTAAATAAATAAGTTAATGAAAATGTTAATTAAGTCAGAAAATTCTTATATAATAATTCTTAAAAATATCTAAAAAAACATTCTTAGATTGGAGCTTTATTAGACCATATTAGATCGGGGCATTGGTACACGTTCTTAGATTTTGGCATTGTAACACAATCATAACAATAACCTAATCTAAGAATGTGTAACAATGCCTCCAATAAGGATTGGGGGCATTGTTACACATTCTTAGATTAGGCTATTGTTATACATTCTTAGATTATGGCATCCTTGGATAGTCTTAGATTAGAATGTTCGTGGGCATTCTTAAATTAGGGAATTCTTAGACCATCATACATTAGAAAATAATTATTTTCTTAGATTGGAGCATTGTTAGACTTTTTTAGGTTAGGGAATCGTTACGCAATCTTAGATTAGGGCATTGATAAGCATTTTTTGATTAGAGCATTGACAAGCATTCTTAGATTAGGGCATTGTTATACATTCTTAGATTATGGCATTCTTGGATATTCTTAGATTAGGGAATTCTTAGACCATCATATGTTGTAAAATAATTACTTTCTTAGATTGGAGCATTGTTAGACTTTTTCAGATTAGGGCATTGTTATGCAATCTCAAATTAGGGCATTGATAAGCATTTTTTGATTAGAGCATTGACAAGCATTCTTAGATTAGGGCATTGTTATACATTCTTAGATTATGGCATTCTTGGATATTCTTAGATTAGGGAATTCTTAGACCATCATATGTTGTAAAATAATTACTTTCTTAGATTGGAGCATTGTTAGACTTTTTCAGATTAGGGCATTGTTATGCAATCTCAGATTAGGGCATTGATAAGCAATCTTAGATTAGGGCATTGATAAGCAATCTTAGATTAGGGCATTGATTAGCAATCTTTGATTAGGGCATTGATTAGCAATCTTTGATTAGGGCTGGCATTCTTGAACATTCTTAGATTAGGATATTCTTAGGCATTCTTAGATTAGGGAATTCTTAGCCCATCATACGTTAGAAAATAATTACTTTCTTAGATTGGAGCATTGTTAGACTTTTTTAGAATATTGCATTGTTACGCAATCTTAAATTAGGGCATTGATAAGCAATCTTAGATTAGGGAATTGATAAGCAATCTTAGATTAGGGAATTGATAAGCAATCTTAGATTAGGGCATTGATAAGCAATCTTAGATTAGGGCATTGATAAGCAATCTTAGATTAGGGCATTGATAAGCATTCTTAGATTAGGGAATTCTTGGATATTTAGATTAGGGAATTCTTGGACATTTTTAGATTAGGGTATTCTTAGACCATCATAGGTTAGGAAATAGTAATTTTCTAAGATTAGGCCAATGTTAAACAACCAAAGATTAGGCCAATATTAGACACGGTAAGATTAGACCAGTATTAGACACTCTTAGATTACGACATTCTAAGAAAATCTTAGATTAAGGTATTGTTAAAAATTCTTAGATTTGGATATTCTTAGAACAGGTCACTAGAATATACTATTAAGTTTACATGAAAATACATACTTTTAAATGGAAAAAGATGTATGCCATCAAATCGATGCATCTGTTAAAGAGTGGTTCATATGAGTGTGGTGTTTTGCATATACACCTGATATAAATTTAAAATATAGGTAAATTATTAGTTGAAATTAATACTTAAAGTCAATATTGTAAAAAGTGTCCGATAGTAAAATTGTGCGAATTTTAATTGATTATTATTAAATTAATATTGAATAAAAGTTTCTCATATATTTTAAAAATGTAAATATCTTAATATTGGCGCACTGTTGCACATGATCTTCCAAATACTGCGAAATCTTAAAAGTCCTATAGCATAATTTTGGTATTAAAATTTACTCATCATTACATTTAGCATACAAAATTGCTTGACATCAGCGTCCTTTGAATAACATTAATATAATAAAGGTCTTTGCCAAGGAAGGGGCATATTGTTATTATATAGTTTTGCGATAAATTGATGTTCTTATAGCAAATAAAAATAGTGACATTAAATAAGATTTTTTAAAAGTTATTTTGTAAACTCAGAAAAAAATGTATGTAAATATGTATAATTTTACACTTTATTTTCCAATACAACAACAACAAAAATTACATGGTGAGGGGGGGGGGGGCGGAAAGATAGCATATTTTTAACCCATACCTGAGTTCAAGCTACAAATAGAAAAAAAAAATAATATTCACAATTCATCTGTCAACGCTTACTTTACAGAAAATACATGACTTTACACATCTCAATAAAGTTGAAAAATCTTAAAATGTGTAAAAATCGACTTGTTAAACGATGCAACTAGTTTCTGATAGGTTAAATAAATCAGAGCAAACTCAGTCAGTAACAACAATAATTATTGTTTTAAATATAATATTATAAAAAGAGAAAGAGAGGGTAAAAAAAAAAAAAAAAAATACATGCAGCCTAAGAAGTGGAGAGAGAAAAAAAGAACGATCCGGCTTTGGAGAAAGAAAATGATGAACACAGCAGTTTTGGAGCAGGAAAAGAATTTTCAACTCTAGTGCAAACAATGTTTAAAAAGAGCGATATGAAAATAAGAGAAAAGGAATAGAGATATTTTAACCTTTCCAGTTTTATTTTTCCTTTTACGAAAATATTCTATTATTACGTTTCGCACTTGTATATATATTTTAAAATAATGTTTTGCTTTATAATAATTCATGAAAAAATACTGGATTTTCTTTCAGTATGGTTGATGTATGAAAGTGATAGACAAATATTTTTTTATTTAAATTATGTTTACTTAGTTTTGCTGTAACTTTCATAAGTCTTCATAGCTTTGAGTAATTAAATTATTCACTCTATCAAGTAAAATAAGAATAACAATTTTTGTAGGTAAAGGATTTAGTGACGATACTTTTATTTACCCAGTTTACTTTTATGAAAATAAACATCACAACGGATGTGCCAATCCTAAAACTTTCTTATTTTTCATACACTTTAATATTTAAAATGTTGTTACCCATATTAATAGTGTTATTATTTCAATATTATAGCAACTTTGATTTTCATTTTAACCCTCCAAAGCACGATTTTTTTCTGTTTTTATGAACAAATCATTCGAAATTTATAAACCAATCTAATAATGAGAAAAATGGTAAAAAATTCAAATTTTTAGTTAAAATTTGATATTTTATGGTGTGTACTCTATACACACAATTAGGATTTTTAAATATTGTATTGCTATATTTTGGAATTAAATAGGCTTAAATTAAGATTTAACTGCTTAACAACACGACAACTTTTTTTATATTGCGATTTTTAAGCATTCAGTAAAAATAATAAAAAATAAATTTCGCCCCCCCCCCCCTTTTTTTTTTCCTGTGCTTAATTTTTTGTTTCCATAGAATAAATTCTAATTTTTTATCAAATGCAGCTTTCTGATACAAACTAAATAAGTGTTATTCTACTCTTTTGACTCTTCTTGATCAATTAAAGCGATCATATTGGCCAAACTCATGGCACATATTAGAATTATAATATTTTTTGGTTATGTGCTAGATGTGACACATTGTGCAGTGAAGGGTTAAGCTTCTACCTCTTTTTACTAATCGGAACAGAAACGAGTTAAATATCAATCATATTATTTAATAAAATAATATTTTTCGTTATTCTGTTGTGCATCAGTTACCTTAGAATGTGAATTGCCCGTCGCTGCATAAACAGCTGATGTACAGTAGAATAATGAAAAATCGAGAAAAATCATTATTACACAGCCTCTTTTCGGCGGATTGGTACCAAATTCAAGTTGAACCTGCTGACCATGGTTAAAAATATACAAATGAAATTTACTTCAATTCTATGATAATATCACAAAATTTTAAATGGTAAAATATGCAAATGTCACAAAGATGGCTATTACAGCCCTCCTTTGGGCGGAATATTTACAAATTCAAGAAGGATCTGTTGGCGATAGCCAAAAACACAGAAAAAATTTTAATTCAATTTTATGCGTAAAATCATACATTCTTCGATGGTGCACTAATGAAAATGACACAAGGATTGCTATTACAACGCCCACCACCAACGCCTTTCAAACTAAATGCGGACCTGCTGGTTATAGCGAAGAAATATGCACAAAAAATTTAGTTCTATGCATAACTTCGTGCGTATTTTGATGATAGAAAAAGGATACACAGATATACGGACGGATAGACGACATTTGCATGAACATGTTTTTAGAGATTTTTGGCCCTTAAACATGCCAATTCAATAAAAAAGAAAAAATACGATTACAATACTTTTTTCTTTTGAAAGAAGGGGCTAAAATTAAAATTTATGGAACTCCTTTCAAATTTGAAAATTTCAACAATATATATTTTTTTCAGAACTTAGATAGGAAGATTCTTTATGCACGTAAGCTTAAAATATTTTAAAGATAATTATGAGTATTTTAAAATTTGTGATAAAGTTACAAAAGGATAAAGAACTCATAACGTGTAAAAGTAATCAGTCTAAAGAATAATAACAATTCACATCTATAATGAGAACTTTTGAAATAAATCTGTCATTAAATTAAATTGTAAAAAATATATAAATATTACTATCTTCAAATATTAAGGGAGGGTTTCATCGCACCATCATTTTAAGGAGAAACGGGTACGTACCAGGGTTGGGTTTTTGCCGGCAGAAACTGGCATAAAGACATTCTGTGACATAATCTCTTATTTTTTTTTAGTAATATTAAATTTATTAAGTAGTTCATCCTTAAATAATTAGTACTTAAATGATTCAGAATAAATATATGCACACAAATAAAATATTGTGGATAGTTTTAATTAAAAAAAAATTTGATTTTTAAAAAATTGAGTAATGTAACAATTTTTTTTTTTTTTGGCATATGCATATGTAATTTATGTTTAAACAATTATTTTATACAACTCAATATTTTATACTCAACAAATTAAGAAATAATCTGGGGGCAGAAAGATTAGCAAAATTAGTCCTATGTTATGGAATGCTTCGTGGAAAAAATACTAATAGTATATTTGAGTGGTAATTTGTTTCTTCAATATTGTAAAATAATTGTACAAGATATTTCATTAAATTTTCTTTGTCTGTTATTTTTTGTGCTTCAATTATTTACTTATATATTTTCACAAGAAATTGCATTATGTTATTTATTTAAAAATAATCTGAAAAGTAATTTGTTATTAAATCAGAATTTTTTGTAAATTTATTTTTAAAAAGAAATAGAAATTCAACTGTAAACAATAATATTAATAATTAAACTTGTACAGTATCAGGTTATTGTTGTGAAAGTTTCTGTTCTTCAAGTGAATGAAAATTAGTGTTTTAAATAAGCAAGGTATGTATTTATATGATCATTTTTAAACGTTTTGATACTTTGAATAACATTCATAATCTTATGTTTTAATTTTTAGCTCAATGGTTTACATATCAAATGTAAGTGTGAATTATGAATCATTGCTGAGTAAAGTTCTTATTTAGTACTGTTTCTTAGTTTCTGCCAGTTTTTGCCACTTACTGGCAGAAACAAGTTTCTGCCATGCCGGTTTTAACCGGTTTCTACCGCTGGTTTTAACCACCCCGGCAGAAACTTGCCAACCCTGGTACGTACCCTATAGCTGAAAACTGGGAAATTGAGTTAGTAGCCAGTGGTCGGTAGACTCAGTTTTATTAGTGGCCACTATAATATTTCAAATTTTTTTGACATTTGGATAAACTATATGTAACGTTGTATATACACATATTGTTATATACAATAAATATAATAAATAAATAAATAAATAAATAAATAAAAATAAATAAAAAATAAAAATAAAATAAAGTAAAAATATAAATAAAAAAAATAAAAATAATAAAGTACAATAATAAAAATAAATAAATAAATAAATAACAAAAAATAAAATAAAATGAATAAAATTCGATTTAATAAGTGATATATATAGTCTACAAGAAAAAATAAAAACTTATAGTATAAATAATGTTTTTGCTTATAAGACTTTGTTAATAAAGCATTTAAAATATATTAAAAATTTACATGTTTCAACTCATTTTCACTGAGCCGTTTTCAGAATGTAAATAGAAAGTTCTGATGAAAATGAGCTGAAAAATGTTTAAATTTTTAATATATTTTAAATGTTTTATTAATAAAGTAAAGTTTTACAAGAAAAATAATTATATATAAGTTATTTTCTTTTCGTTGTAGAATATACATTATTATTACAATATAGTTATTAATGGACGTAATCAAGATTTACTGCTTTTATATATCACATTGTAAAAATCTATATATATATATATATATATATATATATATATATATATATATATATATATATATTACGCTAACGTATGTGGCACAAAAATCATGGTTATTTGTTAATTGTTTAATGACAATACCCAAAGTTCTTTCGCTGCAATTGTAGAGCTACAAAATATCATTATTTTGTGTGTGTGTGTTTGTTTGTTTTTTTTTTTTTTCATTCTATTGGCTTAAAAATTAATAAAAATCATGATGTTTAAACGTTTCAGTTTCAAATTAAAGTTATAAATGAAATAAGGGAAAGGATTACATTATTAAATATATTTTAAATGAAATTAATGAAATACGAAAAAATGCCACAGGTACAATATTTGGTGGTGCGCCAAATTAGCATAAAAATACCGAGTGCTTGATTTATCGGTACAGATGTCATATACGCACTAAATTGGTGCGATATTTTTCTGACACCAATTTGGCGAAAACATCGTTTTCAATACCAGTTACATACATATTTTTAAACTCCCTTCCATTATTTAAAAAAGGAAATAATAATAAATAAAAAAAGTTTAGTTAATAATTATATAAAAAACAATTTGCATCATTTAAAAAAAGAAAATAAACGTAAATAAACAGTTTATTAAAGAATATATAACAATTGCCGGGTTATGATGTGAGGCATATATTTGCCTTTGTGTTGCAATTGCGCCAATACGGTGTGTATATGATATCTGTGTTTATTTTTCTAGCAGAATCTTCTAATTTAAGAAAAATGAGCAATTAAAATAAATTATGACAAAGCAATATGATTTTATGCTTGATGTGCATTTAATGGAGACCAAACTGGTCGCCAAAAGCGGCTAGTCTGTTCAAAATTTCACATAAAGAAGAATGAAAAAAAAAGTCCGAACATACAGACGATAAATATGACATGCACAATTTTCAGAAATGATTGTAATTTTATGAAATTTTCTTGTTACATAAAGATGGAATTTGTTTTGTCTATTTTTGAATGAAATGTATATGAGAAAGATAGTTAAGTAACTAATATACATTTTAGAATGTCCAAATACCATTACTTTATGGATATCAGATAACAGTACTTTATATTTTCACATAAATTTATTTCTAATAAATTTAAGTCGATACTTCAGGTTTTGGTGTTTGAAATTGATATATATCAAAATTTTTTAAAGTCATGAAGAAATCAAAACAATTGGTACAACGATGGTAATTTCATTTTATTTATTTTTTCATAAATATAGGGCAGTTATTTTTGGAAAATTTTTCAACTTTATGAGACATGGAAGACCATTTCTAAGCCACTAATACACATAAAAAACAAAAATATATGCATAAAATGACTTCACAAGCAAGAAATGAAACTATTTGCAAGGAAATCTATCAGCAAGGATTATCACACTAAATTGTATAAATCCACTGTTGATTCAAAAGGATTGAATTTCATTGACCTCCAAAATACTTATAGTATGAAATCTTTCATTTTGATAAGCAATTTTCAATTTATTAGGATTTCTTTTTCACAAGAATCTTCTCATGATCTAGTTTTAACATATCATTTCTTATCTCTCAACAAAGCAAAACACCCTAGAAATTTTTATTTTTCAACAAATAAATTTTCTATAAACTTGTTCATTTCTATAAACTATTAAATTGCTTTATTAAATATATATATAGATAAAATTGATAGTGAAATAATATTTCAATTACTATACATATACCGGAAACAAAGCAAGGAATCTTATAAAATTACTCTAAAACTAGTACTTTTTTACAACATTTTATTTCATAATAATCTGACATTTTAGGGATTTACTGCGTGCATTATGCAGTTCTTAACAGAACCAGCGTCAAAAATATTTAGTTTTTCTTGCATTTCCTGTACGATGGCTTTCACGAAGTTGTATCAAACAATGATATTTAAGCATTAATCTCCGGGTGTTATGTTGATAGCACAATGCACAAAAGAAGTAGACAGTATCAGGCTTACAGAAGTTTTCTACATAGCACTTAATCATCGAACACTAATCTAAATTATATTTAAGACAAAAATGAGAGTATTTTATACAAGGAAGGATATTGTTAAAATAATTCTATTAAAGTTCTCGCTCATTTTTTGTTAGTGATAGACATCAAACATTGTTTGAATAGCCGATATGGATCTGTTATTTAGAATTAGCTTTATAATGCGTTGCAAGAAAGAGTGATATCTTATGGCGGTATTCATGTAAAATAGTGGGTGGTGATTAATTTTGTAACTGATAGTTGGTCAGTTGAATGATAAGTATTTCAGATATACTCATTTTGTATAGAAGTGTTTTTGTGTTATTTCTTGCAGCCGTAAGTTTGGATACACGAAAATAGCTTCATTGGAACATACCAATATCGATTTAAGATTTTATATCACATTTAAATTTATATGCTACTTTTTAAACTTTATTAAATAAATTAATGATACTGCAGGTATAGACATTGAACTTGAAACATTTTTTTAAATAATAGCAAACAAGTCTAAAATTCTACTTCATCATTTAGTTAATAACGTACGATAGGATTTAATAGATCGAAGGAAACCCTTGTTGATACATATATTTTTAAAGTTACGATTCAATTTTCATAAAATTTGAAATGACTTGACAAATTTCTGAAGTGATTATATATATTTAATTTCAAACCATTTGGCTGCGTAGTTTTTGGGACAAAGAAATAAAAGTGGTTTTATAGTAGGTTTATATATCTGATTGTAAAACTATAATAAATCTTACAAAATACTCCCCCCCCCCTTTTTTTTCTTTACTTCCATGTTATGTACGTATTTTTATATACTAAAACTAAGAGAATAATTTAATAAACTTACAATTTGTCAAAAAATCTCTTTTTTTTTATGAAATGAAAACTTCTTCAATTATGAGTATTTTGATATCCTATTTTTTATTCATATGGAGATTATAACGTGAGAAATTGTAAATTTTGATGATACACCCAGTGTAATTACCCATAAAAATTAAAATTTTAAATGTTTTTTCTTCGTGTTTATACTGTCTTCATTTTCTTGTTTAAAAAATGCTAAAGTTTTTTTTTTTTTGGTATTTGAGATAGAGATTTCAAATCTTTTGTACATGATCTTTATTATTCATATTATAAATCTAAACATGATATTAGCCCCCTGCCCCCCCCCCCCCAAAAAAAAAGTATGTGAAGATGTGTTAGATATAATCGATTTACGTAGTACATATCAGTATATCACTAAAACAAAATATATTAAATATGATATTAGATGTATTTAAAAATCCCTGCGAATCTTGAGTGATGCAAATTTGAAAATCTTAAAAAAAAAAAAATGTAAGGTAAAATATTAATTTAAAAAAAAAAATTCAAATCTAGATAATTTGTTAACATTTAAAATTTTAGATACACATATACTTTCTAAATTTACTGCAAATTGAACACAGAAATGCAGTGAGTTTAACTTTTGAACCATGTTTATTAAAATAAACAAAATTTTTGAAAAGGTAAACTTAAATTTTCTCCACAATTATTAATGAGTAAATAACACAGATACAGAACGCCTTAAAATGGAATGAAGATTGTGAAAATTCAACAACAAATAAATGCTGACATCTAAGTAATTTTTACAAAAGATTAATGAATTAAGTCAGAATTTTTTAAAAGTCCATTGCTTATTTAGTTTGAATTATTATAGACGATTAGCACTGCACCCTCTCAAACTATTATATTGCTGAAAATAACCTTGCAATTTCAAAAATAATTTTTTGTCTTTTTTTTTTTTTTTTTTTTTTTTTTTTTAATTAACAAACTTGGAATAGGATCGTTCTGATAGTTTTTGAAGAACAAAAGCATCAGTAAAAGAGGAAAAAAATAAATAAAAATTAAAAATGACAGTTTATGGAAAATCCCTTATCACCTGTTTTTAGAAAACAACTAAAACTCAACCCACTTTGAAACATTCATCTCAGGACTGAAGAGGTTAATAAACTGCGAAGTTTTATTACAATAATTTGAATGTTAGAAAGTGTCTAAGTCTATGCTGGACACATGATTTTTCGTTCTTGTTGATATTTCTGCAGGCACAGTGTTTTACTAATCATTGTTTAGTTAAGACGAAGTTATACAAAATCGAAATATATAATAAATAAATGAGTACGTTAGACTGTTATTGTACATTTTTTATTATTATACGGTGACATTTAACCAGGTATGTTCAGTGATATTATGAGGCTTATTTTATACAAAATTGCCCTCTGCTGGAGTCCCATTATAACTATGCAACGTTTGTCCACAGTGCGCATGCTACTTTTCTAACGATCGTAATAATTCGAAAATTGGTAGAAATAAAATTATAAAAAATATTTAGGCCAAAATAGAAATAAACATTATCAGACAATTTTACGAGTGAAAAAAAAAAGTCTCTGAACATATGAAATTTTGTGTAAAGTGTGCAGAAGATTGGCTCAAATTTTAAGTAATTTTAAATCATGTCGAACTGAAAAATCCTAATAAATTAACACACAATATGTTATTTCATATTACATTACGTTAAAATTTAATCTTTATGCAACGTTTGAACAATAATAGACTGCAATATTGGTTAAGAAAAAATACAAAAAAATTAAGCTTAAAGAGATGAAAACTAAATTGAACAATTCTTTGAGAAATATGAGCGTACCGATACAATAATTATGTGTTAAATCAAGTGATAAAGTGCAGAAGAACTTCTCAATGAAAAGTTATCTTACCTGTCAAACGCCTGTCCCTAATAAGCAAAATAGGAAAATATCAACCAAAATCACCAAAAATATTCTTATTAGCAACAATATGCTAAAATGGTAATAAACATCGGCAAACAATAAGATTTGAATTTTTCAAAAAATTGAAATTATGTTCAGGACAGAAATCCAATGCAGAAAAGATGGCTCAAGGCATATGCCTATCCTTCAAATCACTGTTTTTGCGAAGAAAATTCGATTTTGT
Source organism: Maratus speculifer (assembly GCA_964019185.1). Taxonomy (NCBI): domain Eukaryota; kingdom Metazoa; phylum Arthropoda; class Arachnida; order Araneae; family Salticidae; genus Maratus; species Maratus speculifer. Next base: position 420,013,448 of record OZ025289.1, on the reverse strand, counting down.
ATTTGTTATCTTAAATTTCAAAAATTTAGAATTCCAAAAAGATCTTACTTTTGGCTCAGCTATACTTAGAGGGAAAGTTTTAGTCCAAAATACAAACAAGAAATAAACTTTCTGAAACCAGTAGTGACCATTTAAAGAGTCATAAAAAAGTAACAATACATTTTAATACACAAATATATGATGTATGACAAAATACATATATACTTACAAATATGATGGATTTTAAATTAATTTCATACAGATTTTTTTGTGCTGTAACAAAAATCTTAATTTATGTATTCTGGAAAGCTGCGTTCTCATTGTGTACGATTATGAGAAGCATTTCGTAAAAAGTTTTAAGATAGTGATATAAAATTTTGAAACAAGGTTCTGCTCATCTATTGGCACGTTATAAAGCAAAATATAGCTTGTAAGTTTGCATTAATTTTAGCGTTATTTTTATTGAAAAATGCGAATTTTATTAAAAAGAAATGGTATGTATATATCAACAGATTCAAGAGGTATGCAAATCTTTTGCTTCATAACACAGGTAAGTGGTTTACTGATAATTGTTGAAGAAAAAAGTGAAATATATTGAACAGATTTCGTTATAGAAGATTTGGCATAAACACAATTCTTTACTAATATTTGACTAAATATTTACTAAATCTTAAAAGTTAAATAAAATTCCAATAAAAAACTGTATGAATTCATAGTTTTATTACCTGTATTAACTAAAAACACACGTGTATAATAAAAACTTCCTATATATTTTTTAAAAATGCCTCGAAGATAGACACATACTTTAATTATTATGAAGCTTTCTTTATAAATATATTGAGATAAGAACAATAAATACGATTAAAATACAAAATCAGTTTGATTTAGAGGGATAAAGTACATTTAGGCAATATTAAGGGTCCTATCTCTGCCCGTGAAGACACTCGCAAGCTAATGCTATTCATTACTTTCCCTTTCAGAACCGGTTCAGAAAGTGAAAGTAACTTTATAAAAAATATTTGCGACCAAAATCGAAAAAGTAATCAAGGAGCGGTCATAAGAAGGACCTCAGCTATCAAATGCAAAAAATTTAAACATGTCAAAATGCGAAAGAATTATTAGAAAAACTCCCCATAGGAATAGCATAAGCTTGCGAGTGTCTTCGCAGGCAGGGACAGGACCCTTAACTGCAAATTGTGAAAAAGAAAAAAATAAATGTAAACATTTCGCAAAGTAAGCAATATTTGGCAAAATACTCACAAAATTAACATAGTGAAATCTTGAAACAAACAGAAAATGAATAAATAAATACAAAATCTTAGCGCACGATGTTTTGTTCCATATTACATTATCTTAAAATTGAATCTCCGGCCAAAAATTCAATTCAACATTTAATGGGTAAAATTGGGGGGGGGGGGAGCTAAGGAAAGATTGAGCAATTTTTGAAGAACGAAATGTGAGACCTACTACACTCCTGTTCCTTTTAATCAAAAAGAAAATATCAGCCAAAATCACAAGAAATAGTTACTAGAAATAAGTTACGCCAATATTATGCCAGAATGACAATAAACATTGGCGAGATTTGAATTTTCCAAATAAGTGAAAATTTGTGCAGTGCAGATCTAACCTAAAACTCATGGCTAAAGAATTATGAAGCTTTCTTTTTCTATCTATTCAGATAAAAATAAACAAAATTTTTACGCTAATAAATTATACTTAAATAAAACAGTATAATTAGGTAATATTAGCTATAAATAAAAAAGGGGGGATGTAAATATCTCAGAAAATAAACAATATTATGCAAAATTTGCATAAAATTGACATCTTCATGTTAGTGAAACCTTGAACCAAATAGAAAACCTTTATAAAGCAAAATAAATATATACAAAATCATAGCGCATGATACTTTGTTCCATATTACATTACATTAAAATTGAATCTCCGTGCAATGCTCGGCCAACAATCAAATGCAACGTTGAATGAGCGAAAAAAAATGAAAGTTTAAGAAAGATAAAAAGAAATTGAGCAATTTTTGAAGAAAGAAGAGTGAGCTGATGCAGTAAATATATGCTAATTTAAGTAGAAAAGTATACAAGAAATTCTCGTGAAGGAAAAACTGAAAAAATGAGAACCTATAAAATTTAAGAATAGAATAAAAAAAGTACAGTTTTAAATAAAAATGCTGAAAACTTTAGAAAAAGGAATTACAGCTTTTAAAAATTAGACGCAGTTTTGATGATTTATTTATTTTTAATACAAAAAAGAAGTCTAAACAATTTTTTTAATTATTTTCTGCCATGTTTTTTATTATGTAAAATATACAAATTAAATAAAATGTTTTTTACTGATAATAAATGTAGATAATAGCATTCGGATAAGGAGAGATGATATTTTAAAAATGTTTATGAGTATCAATTTATTTTAAGTGTTATAATTAACATACCAACGCAACGTGTTAGAAATATTAAACAACGTTTAAACAAAACAATTATGAATTATAATCTTGTGGAATTTTATATTGTCGCAAACTTTATTTTCTCAACATTATGTTCCATTTATTATATGCGATTAAAAATATATCGATGTAAATAAATTAAAAAAAAAAAAAAAAATAGAAAATCAGGCGTCAGACTTAGATTATGAAACATTTGCAAAACTTTCAGAATATTGCAACGAATTTTACCTTTGGAAAACGCATAATAAATTTGCAAATTTAATTCCAATAATTAGCATCTACACTTGGAAAAGTATACTATTTTTTGAGCTATAGATTTGTACATATACTACATAGTAAACTAAAATTTAATTCAGTTAAGAGTAACATAAACTGGGACTACATTGGGCCACATTTTCCTGATTTCACAAACATTTATATTATTAAAAAATAGTTCAACGATTTTTCAGCGTTGCATTTGAGTTGTAAACAACATGAAACAAACTGTATGGTGTTAAAGAGAATTTTTTTTTCTAATTTTTAATCTACTTTTAAAGTTTTGGAACAAAGTAGCCCCTGCTGGGTTGCTTTTTTGGTCCACCCACTTAGTTTCATATAAATTAAATGCATTTCATATACTGGAACATTGAAATCCCCTTACAATAGGATTTGCTAATGAATTAACACTGCAAACTTGATAATCATATGTTTTTAACATTTAAACACAATAAACGAATTCTTCATATTAAAGACACAAGAAACAGTTTTCGTTGTTAATTTTGCTTCAGTAAAGTTTGAAAAAAAAGTTATTTAAAATGTTTTTTAAGATATTTGGTTGCATGGCCTTCTTAAGTAATTGGGGCTACTTTCGGACCAAAAAAAGCTAGCACAAAAGTAGCCCCGAAACATAGTTTTTATGTTAGCTTTATGAAAACGTAAAAATTTCTGTCAAAATAAAAAAAGTTAAAGGAAAATTGGGTTATAGGTTAAACACACTTGGGTTATAGGTTGCTGAAGATAATATTTTGACATTTATCTTATTTTTAATCCTTATCCAGATTGTTTCACTATAGAAAGTTTGAAGAGTTAAAATCTACACACGAAAACAGTTGTTTAATAGCACATCCAGTGTTGCCACTGAAAAAGTTAAATTGCCCCAAACTATACAAATACTCTTAAGTAGCTTATAAAATATTTTTCAAGAGCAAAAATGATCTTGTATTGTTTGTTCAATACAATATAATAGACTTTTTTATGGGATGGACCAAAGTAACCTCGCAAAAACCGGTTAACGGTAGTCAAATTTATAAATTTAATTCCAACAATTAACACATACACTCGGATATTATGCTAATTTTTTTAAGCTATAAATTTGTATGTATACTATTGCATAGTATGCTAAAATTTTGTTAAAAGTATGCATAAAACACTTGAAAATTATCTTCCAGCAATTTCCATCAGTAAACGAGTTGCACTATCATGCTTTTGTGAAGGTTTATACTTGATCTATAGAATATATACATACGAAGTTATACGCAAATTATTTTAATTATTAAACTTAGAAACGCCTTCTACAATTGAAAACATACTTTGAACAATTGTTGCTCATATCAATATTATAACTGATTGTATGTTCCTGTAAATGAATGATATATGTTACCCCCCACCCCCTACATCCGCGTATTCTCGTCTAGAGATTCTCAAATTTTATTGACGTGACCCCACTTTAAAATAATATTTTTCTCAACAAGCCTAATATAAAAGTGCATATCAGTATGAAAAATTTTGCATGACATCTTATAAGCTATCCACCATCCCATCCTATGAAAAAAAACATACTTTTCTTACTAAGCATATACTATCAACAAAAACAAGAAATTGTAATCCCTATATGTATAAATGGAGCAAAGCAAACAAATCAAAACACAAACTAGAAAGATAGTGTATTTATTATCAAAACATAATCAATGAAATTTCTGCCCTGCTGTTTTTTTATGTAAGTATATAATCTAGTATATCAAGGTTAAAACTGGTTAATTTTAACCTCAAGTCACTTTCTACTTGTACTTTGTTTCTGTGTTTGTTTTTCAAAAACAACAAAGTTCACGCAAGTATGTCACATTGAACCCCATCAAGGAATTCAGAGCTGACTTGGATATTTCTTGATACTCTGCTCGTATATTCATTCAGATGAAAATTAAGCATTTTACCCTAACATATTTTTTTGTTGAATTTTTTTCTCTTTTTTAAACAGATGAAATACATGATATATTTTTGTGACATTTTTTATTGTTTCGCGACCCAGCAATACACCAGCCACGATCTGGCAATGGATCGCGAATCATAGGTAGGAAACCACTGTTCTAGACAAATGAAGCATATGAATTTCAATTTATTTGCAATAGTATAACATCCTTAAAACTCGATGGACTTATTGAAAGCAAAAAATGAATCCACAGATCATAATGAGACAAAAACTTTGAGAGTCACTGTAAATGAACTAAAACTACAACACACTTCATTTTCAATACCGAAAATACTATGATAAACCCCAATAACATGTATCCATCATTTGGCAATGAGAGAATATTTAAACAAGTTAAACCGCGGATAGACAGACTACATTCATAAATACTTTTCAATTATGTTGGAAAGTGTTAAAATCAGGTATTAAAAGCATGCATTGAATGTGAGATTTAAAAGAAAATGACTTACTATTAATATAATTTGGTCATAAGTTTTTTCTTTATTATTATTATTATTAAAAAATATAAATAATCAAAATATACGCCAGTTAAACTGTAATAAAAATAATTTTCAATGAAAAATTTAAAATCACCACAAATTTCATATAATTTTTTTGGGGGGGAGGAGGGGGTAAAAATTAGACAAAAGAAGCATCATTACTATATGTACAAAATTTTAAACAGTAAAATTTTTAATAATAGAAAACTTTCAGCATCTTTAAAAAATATTTTAAATTGCTGATTCATTTTTTTTTTCAAAATAATTCTTAAGAATTCAAACTAAATTAAAAATAAATTATACGAAATTAAAAACTATGCTAATAATGTCTACAGAATTTCATTTTTTAAAGAGACAAATAGAAAATTTGAGCTCATAAATTATAAAGGACGCTCGCAAATTCGTTTGCTAAAAAATTTAATATTAACATATACTTCATAATATTTTATATTATGAAGTATATTTATTATTAATATAAAGTTTAAAGAAAATTATAAAGTTTTTTATAAAGTTTATAAAATTATAAAGTTTATTATAAAGTTTATAGAAAACAAATGCAAAAATATTCTCCAGTTTGCAGATGAATGAAAGCTTTCATGATAATTATTAATATAATTAAAGAGCAATTCCAGAAATAAGTTATTAGCGATTCATAAAAAGTTAAAAAAAAATGTAGTATAAAAAATAAATTAACCAAGAATTTCGTAGGATTTTAAAAGTAAGTTGAATTGTAGCTTAGGAAAAAAAAATAACACAAATAAGCTACATTTTGAAATAAATGATACATTATATAAATAATTTGTGATTTACGGTAAGACATATTTTTAAATACACTGTAAAAAAATCTCCAATTTTTACAGAAAAAAATGCATATTTTAGAGAAAAATTAGGATTTAAAAATTTTTACAGAAAAACTGTTTTAATGAAAAATTACAGATATTTTCTGTAAATTAAACGGTTTGCAACTGGCGCCAAAATTGATAAGTTTCCCTGCTAATTTAAAAATTTTAACATAGTATATAGATAATTTCAATTTGTTTGCTAATATTAATATTTCATCACTCTAAGGCAAATGCAGTATAAGTATTTTATATTTTTGACAATTTTCTCATCAGGAATAAAATTATAATTATTCATCAATTACACTATAATTAGCAATAAATATTTTAGGTTTAAAATAATTTCGAATTTCACTGATCATTCTGAGGATTGTAATATTTTTAAAAAATCATTTCTTGATAACTTTGCATGTTAAATCACCTATTTAAAAAATAAAACATAATTAAAACAAGAATGAATGGATTTATATAGATCTGGCCAAATTATTATGGTAACAAGAAAATTTATACAATCAACCTAGAAGATAATTTATTGTATTAAAATTTAATATTGGGTGAATGTATTACTTACAATGAACATAGTTATAGATGCCCACATTTATGGATATTAGGGCTTCGTTTGATCACTTTTGGCAGTATATGACTGCCTTTATTTGTCTTGACATCCGTTTTTTTAAAACAGTCATTTCATTTCATTACTACGATGCCATACGCAAATTAATCGTTCAATTAGTTGAACCTTGTTTGTTGCTGTAATTTTTTTGATTCGCAGACCAGAGTCAAAAAATTGCAGCAACAATTAATTCTCAACTAACTGAGCAATTAATTCGAGTAGGCATCTATAAATATGTTCATTGTAAGTAATACATACACAATATTAAATGTAATACAATAAACTTCTAGGCTGATTTATGTGTAAATTTTTCTGTTACCATAGCATTTTGGCTAGTACAGTTTGCATATAAATAATGTAATTTTTTTTTACATAAATGATGAGAAAATTTTTTCAAAGTATTTATCATTACAAAAAAGTAATTCCACAAAGTAATGGTATTTCAAAAATTTGAGACATTATTCAAATTTATAAAAATTTTTGAACATTATCGAAACAACTGACTGATTAAACCAGAAGAAAAAAAATATTATTGCTATTAATATTTACAAAAGTAAACAGTTATAAACAGTGCGTCAAAGTTTGAGAAGTTCTGTATGGTATGGATATTACAGAACTTTGCTGGATATTTCTAAGGCAAGAGTGTAGAAAGTTCTTTATACTAATATCATTTCATGTTAACCTTGCAGACAAAAAACAGCTCCAAAACATTAGCTAAAAGTTTACAAAAGGTTATTATTATTATAGGATTATTCTTATACAAATAATTATATAATCTTTAATAATTTAAAAATTAATTTTGTTTTTAAACAGATTTCTCTAAAGATTGACATGTAATATTTAAAAAAAAGGTAATGTAAAAAAAAAATGCATGAAATATTAAAAAGAAAAAAACAGACAATATATAAATCTTATTCTTATTACAGAAATTAATTCCTTCTTAAGGAGAGTTGCGAATTATTTTTTGCTAAATATTGTTGAAAATTTACTTATTTTTTACTCATCAAATTTATGTCATTTATCATGCTAAAATACTTCAAAACTTTTGATCGTATTTAAAATTTAATATCTTGTCATATTAGTTAACATTCTATTTTATATAATGTTTAGTTGTATTATTTAAGTGATTCTTTTATTCACACATTTCAAGTTGAGAAATTAACAGTTTTTAATTAGAACTAATGAAATTTATTTCGAATTTAAATAAAAACTTAATATTATTTCACATTTGAAAACGTAAAAATAAATGATAATACAATAATCTAACCATAACATGGTAACAACAGTTATTAACCCTTATCATAACCATATTTAGTTTTATAATTGTTATTAAAAAATGATGGCAATAACATTACATATGCATTTTGATAAAATTAAGATAAATAGGCGAATTGTTAATAAAAATAAAGAGTACAAACGTCGCACCAATATATTAAAATAAATAATAAAACTTGTCCAATATTAAAATTTAGATTCAGAAAAGAATTTGCCCACAGCCTTAAACAAAACCAGAAAAAAATATTTTGTGGGAGTTTTATTATACTGATAACAAGTATATTTGCATTTTTATAGCTATTAATTTTTAATTTTGCTATTAGAATTTTTAAAACACTATCTTCTCCTTATTTAACCGTACAAATTAGCAACATAAAATTTATTTATAGCTAAAAAAGAACTGTAAAAATAATGATCAAATATTAAAATGTCAACCGAAAAATTAATATAGAGTATTCAATATAGTGTTATAATCATACACTATTTTTACTATACTGTAATAGTTTTAATGTAGTGATTTCGTTTGAATAAATTAAAAAAAAATGCATAAAAAAATAAATAATAGGTTTGAATTTTTCTATGTGAGTGATGAGAGTGTAGAGAAAGAGTACCGAATCTCATACCTAATCCGCTTCATACTAAATATGATCCTATAAAAGTTCATATAATTAAATCTCAGTAACTCTAAATGAGTTTATTGCTAATAAACAACCTAAAATGACAGTTGTATTTAACATAGTGTAAATGGTTCCACCTTTTTTTTTCTTCAGTTTTGCATCGTTGCATATTAGCAGAAAAGCTTATAGTATTTCGATATAATATAAATAGCATTAAACAATAAATCATTTAGTGGTTAATTTAAAAGAAAATGATTATTTCCATGTTTTCGGATCCCATTTTTAAAAATATATTAAATTTAATTAAGAATTCGATTTTTTAAAACTGGAATATTAAAATTATATTCTAATGCGATAATTTGCTGTACTAATTCTTAATTAATTTTAATAATTAGAAATAAATGCAAATAGCAGGACCACGGCAAAACAATAAATCTTTATACCAAACCCCTCTTAAATGACTTATTTCGACTTATTTTTTAATTATTTTAAGTTTCTAAGAAATAATTAACTCGGAAGGAAATATCCATTCAATTTAAAATAATACATTTTAAACAATAATAAAATATAGCACGAATTCTATGTTGAGGCAATTTAATGTTAAAGAAAAGGTTTTTGTCAGTATATTCTCATTTTTTTCTTTCAAATTATATATTCTGCTAAACAAATTTAAAATTTTGGCTCATTAAAAAAAAAAAATTACCAAACATGAAGGAAATAGGATTTTAAATTTTATCAGTAATTTCAATTTATTTTAAAATGAATTTTACCGCATTACAAGAAAAATTTCCAAAAATGAGCTTATATTTATGAAAATGTTTACTTAGCAAGGTTTTTCCAATTAAAAATTATCATTTCAGCAGTACTTTGGAGCTAAATTACTTTTCTTTGTATTTAATATCAAACATTAATTTAGGTAATCTATTGATTAATTATTTAGAACAATTAGATTAATTATTAGAACAAAAATATTTTCGTGAGAGATGAAGATTATGAAACTAAAATACAAATATCGATATTAAGTATTATTTATTTAAATCTTTAAATAAATTTAAATTTTTAAATTAAATTAAAAAATAATTTCAATGAAAAATTAATCCGAATTCTTCAACTGTTATTTTACAAACGAATTTTTTTAGCCTGCAATTAACAACTCTATTTAGAAATTAATGACAATATCTGATATAATAATGTTAAATAAATTTAAGCTTTAATTAAATAAAATTAAAATTACATACAGTACAGTTTTTGCTAAAAAGATGAATTATACACGAATAGGGCTTATTTCTGAAATTGTAGAAATACCGATATGTTATAACCGCTAAAAATATTAAATATTTGAAATTCATAATTTAAAATAAACCCTAAATGTTATTATATTTTAATTATACAAATAAGGGAGACAATGTAAAAATTGTTGCTATAATTATAAAGACATCTATACAAATGTCCAGTAGAGGTAGAAAAAGAAAAGGAAAATTGTTACAGAATTAGAATTAAAGATGTGCCATATATACATACATGCTCGATTTTTCCTAAAGAAAATTATTATATAAAAAAATTATAGTTTTAGTAGTGCTGTTGAGATACGATGGCTACATTCAATATCAATTAACATTTTAATCTAAAATAAATAAAAACAATAATAAAAATTAATAACACAAATAATAACTTACAAAATTATTCTGTAATTTTTTTAAAAACTGAAATAAAGCTTGTAATGCATAAATTACTACAGCATTAGTCTTTATATTCGTGTCAATATTCTATATAAAAACTAATACTTTGATTAAAAATTAAAAAATAATTATATTAAAAAATTGACTAAATATTTTTAAGATTACACCATACATACAAATCTTGTAGCAAATGTGTTTAATGAAACCTGTAGTGCATAAATTATTACAGTAGTCTTAATATTCGTGTCAAGATTCAATGAGAAATAATATTTTGATTAAAACTAAAAAATAATTATATATTTAAAAACAGATTGTAAATATTCTTCAAATGACACCATACGTACAAATCTTGTAGCAAAAGTATTATTACAGATTATTAGTTTCTGTTCTGATATTAAATAATTAACAGATATTAATAACACTAAAAAATGTATAATTCGCTTTAATGCAAACTTATCTAAAGAAGTTTATATGTTTATATTCAGTAACGAATATTTTAATTAAAATTATATTAAATATCATTACTTTAAACAATTTCTGAAGCATAGAAAGAAATATTCATTGTTTTTGTTAAAATTAAGTATAATAAAGTTAGTTTTAATATAATAAATTATTTTTTGTCTTGGGCGAACTACCTCCTAAAAATGATTCACTGATGCAGTTGAAGTCTATACCTAAAAAATATTACTAATTAAATTAGATATTACACAAATAGCATTAAAAATAAATAATTACTGATTATTTTTCTTTCATATAAACAAGTTATGAAATGAAAAAGAAGAATATTGACTGTATTTTAAAGGCTGATTTTGATTACAAATATCCATTATTGATTTAATTAAATAATAATTACTTTTCCCCATGGAAACACATCATTCAACTAAAAAAACTCACTAAAGGACCCCCCCTCCCAAGAAAAAAAAAACAACACTAAAACTGAAAGACAAATTTAGGATAGCAGCATGAATTAAAAAAGAAATCTATTTTGTAGTTAATACCCTTTTTTTTGCAATTTTTAATTTAATTTATTTATAATAAATTATTCAAAAGGGTATTATTACTATTTCAATAACTTAAACTATAGTAAATAAACAATAACTACTGTTAAATTTTATTTTTTTAAACAAAAGAGGCTGCATAAAAAAAAACTTCCAGGTAGTTTTACATTTATGCTAATAGTATTGGGCCATCCGAAAATTTCTGTGGTATTTTTCTGTTGAGATAATGATAAAATCGTTTGACAGCGGCAATTATGAACAATTTTATTACAAAATAAAGAGATTTCTACGAGTGCATCGTAAAAACAAACTTTTATATCGCCCCCCCCCCTCGCAAAAAAAGAAAAATAGTGGCATTTGTAGATCTGAACTTTATTAATAAATCGCAGAGTTTTCCTGATGACTTAATGTATGTAACTTTTTTTTTTATTAAAATCAAAATTAATAAATTTAGATTTATTAAAAATGCTGCAATTCTTTTTTTAAATTTGCGGTACATAAGCGAGTTATTCAGCGTAAAAATATTTCGTTAAAGTTAACGAAATACTGATGCTAATACCTATAAATATTTAAATTAAAAATTTAAATGCCATTAAAATAAGGTAATAAAATATGAATAACTATTTCTGCGATTTACACAAATTATTGGCTGAATATACTACCAGCTATGTTTTCTAAATATTGATGTCATTAACAAGAATCAATTACTATTTTTATTAATAACTGATTACAGTTAAAAACGGAAAAAAATTCTACAGTTTCTACAACTCAAACAAATTATGGAATGCATAAATTATGGCCGCTGTTTTCTAAACACCGATTTTGATTATCAAAACCAATTATTTTAATTAATTTTTAATTAATTATAATTAAAAACACGCAAGCAACATCGAGTACTAATTTTGACTGTGTAAACAAATCAGGTAGCACTGAAAATCACAGGCGAAAAGAAAACTGTCTCAAAATGAAAGCCGGAATTTGAACATATAAAGTAATATGTTTTATTTTATAAAGTAATAATCATAAAGTAATATGTTTTTCGGTTAATGGATATCTATAATTATTTAAATCAAAAATTTAAATGCCATTAAAATAAGAGAATAAGATATGAATAACTATTTGCCATTTAAACAAGCCATTGGCTGAATATACTATCGGCAATATTATCTAAATATTGATGTCGTTAACAAGAATCAATTACTACTTTTATTAATAATTAATTATAGTTAAAAACTGAATAAATTCTACAACGTTTCTAGAATGAAAAAAAAATATGGAATGTATAAATTATTGCCGCAGTTTTCTAAACACTGATTTTGATTACCAAAACCAATAGCTATTTTAATTAAACATTAATTAACTATATTCAAAAACACTCAAGAAATATCGACTAATTTTGTTAAGGATAGTAAATATTGATGCTGATATCTATAATTATTTAAATAAAAAATTTAATTGCCATAGAAATAAGTGAGTAAAATATGAATAACTATTTCTGCGATTTAAACGAGCTATCGGCAATGTTTTCTAAATACTGATGTCGTTAACAAGAATCAATTGCTGCTTTTATTAATAATTTATTATATTTGAAAAATGAAAAATTTCTATTGCTTCTACAAAGATAATAAATGATGGAATGTATAAATTATTCCACCACTTTGATACACACTGATTCTGATTACCAAAACCAATTACTATTTTAATTAAATATTAATTAATTATAATTAAAAACACGCAAGCAATATCGAGTAATTTTGACTGTATAAAAAAATCAGGCAGCAGAGAAAATCATTGTCGAAAAGAAAATTGTCTCGGAATGAAAGCCGGAATGTGAGCATGTCAGCACGACATCATAAAGCAATATGTTTTTCGGTTAATGGATAATTATAATTATTTTAATTAAAAATTCAAATGCCATTAAAATAAGAGAATAAGATATGAATAACTATTTCTGCGATTTAAACAAGTTATTGGCTGAATATACTATCGACAATATTATCTAAATATTGGTGTCGTTAACAAGAATCAATTACTACTTTTACTAATAATTAATTATAGTTAAAAATGGAATAATTCTACAATGTTTCAAGGATGAAAAAAATTATGGAATGTATAAATTATTGTTGCAGTTTTCTAAATACTGATTTTGATTACCAAAACCAATTGCTATTTTAATAAAATATTAATTATAATTAAAAACACGCAAGAAATATTGAACAATTTTGACTGTGTAAACAAATCAGGCAGCAGAGAAAATCACTGTCGAAAAGAAAACTGTCTCGGAATGAAAGCCGGAATTTGAGCATGTCAGCACGACATCATATAGCAATATGTTTTTCGGTTAATGGATAGCTGTAATTATTTTAATTAAAAATTTAATTGCCATTAAAATAAGAGAATAAGATTTGAATAACTATTTTTGCGATTTAAACAAGTTATTGGCTGTATATACTATTGGCAATATTATCTAAATATTGATGTCGTTAACAAGAATCAATTACTACTCTTATTAATAATTAATTATAGTTAACAACGGAATAAATTCTACAACGTTTCTAGAATGAAAAAAATATGGAATGTATAAATTATTGCCGCAGTTTTCTAAACGCTGATTTTTGATCACCAAAACCAATTACTATTTTAATTAAATATTAATTAATTATAATTAAAAACACTTCTGCAATATTGAATAATTTTGACTGTGTAAACAAATCAGGGAGCAGAGCAAAATCACTGTCGAAAAGAAAACTGTCTCGAAAGGAAAGCCGGAATTTGAGCATATCAGCGCGACATCATAAAGCAATATGTTTTTCGGTTAATGCTCCTCATTTGCCATTTTACCCAAATACATTGATTGGAAGCGGTAATGATAATGGAAAAAATGGCGGTCCTCGTCAAAATGGATGGGAAAGAATCTTGCGCAGAGCACACGACAACCAATCGTAAAATGAAGATTTTGTACTAATATCCCAGCATTAAATGGGAAATCTCCCTCCGATTTAAAGGAATAGTTGCGACTCATTTACATGTCCAAGATAATTAATTTTTAAATATATTTCTCCTTTTTGCGGTGGCAGTGTAAGGGTAGAGTGTGTGCTAAGGCTGGAAAAGAGAAAACTAGAATAAATCGATAAAAACATCTTTTATTATAAGAAAAGAATAAAACATTTCAAAATCCATAGTATTAGGGAAAGGTTTCAGAAATTCAGATGAAAAGTAATAATAAATATCTGTTTTGGAAAAAAAAAAAAATTTCAGATTTATTACATTTGATATGAAGAACTTTTTTTTCCTGATAAAGTTCTCTGGTGTTAACTAGGTATTATTAAAGAATAAATTAAAATGTTTAGGATTGTAAGTAAGGTAATTAAAGATGACTAAAATTGTGAAAAAGAAAATCTTATACAACAAGCATATTATGAATCAAACGTCACTTGCAATACATCATTATATATTATGAACTTTGATGATAATTCATTACTAAAAAATCGATTTGCATTATATAATATAACGCAATATATTATTATGTATGTACAATATGAATAAATGTAAACCAAGAGTATAACCTTTCAAAACCAAATTATTAAAAGATCTCGGAGATTCAAATAAAAAGTAATAATACATATCTGTTTAAATAAACAAACATCCTATTTACTATGTTTGATATTAAGAAATGTTTTTCTAGAACTGATTAATAGTAAATAGATGATTTAATAATATATAATGATGAAATAACAGAATGAAGTATACCAAAATGTAAAAATTATTACGAAAAATGGATTTTAAAAATATTACTTGAGATAAAGATATTCCAGTAAGTTATACCAGACTTGAAATACCCTTGACTACTTACATACTTTTGTACAATTACTTCATTGTATATCAATAACTTTCCTGGTTTAACTCGCATTGAACAGCCGACCTATAAATAGCTATGTTAAACATCAATAATAATTATATAAAATTCTTTACAATATTTTTCAAATATTCCTAAGTTCAGTATAAAGTCAAAAAATGGACAAATTTTACTTAATAGTAAACAGGTTGGAGAAGTATAATTTAAAAATGTTTAATATTTTTCTAGCTTTCTTTCCTTTTCTTTCTTTATTTAACAAAAAAAAAAAAAAAAAAAAAAAAAAAAAAAAAAAAAAAAAATCCTGCTCTATTTAAGAAAGAAAAATGAAAAACAGGATTGTTTATATTAATAAAAATACTCGATGAAAAAAAATTCAAAAAGAACTTCTTAATACATAATAATAGTAAATACAAAATACAATTAAAATACAACATAAAATATCAAGACTGGCTTTTTTCTGTGAGTTAGTATTTTTAACTATTAATGTGTTCAAAGTTAAATATTTTTATAGTTTTATTTTTTAGCTCCAGTGTCGCCGCGTCAGTCAAGGGGAAAAATACATTTATATTTTAAAAATTGCTGATAATTTTATAGTATTTTGCAAACAACTATAATTTGTTTTTAATTTTACAAAATATTTGCCCTATTTACATTAATTTTTTTCTTCTAATTTTAGTTAATTTTTATTAACTTGAGGATTTGATTTCGAAATTTATTAATTAAAAAGTTAATACAAAATTTCTATAGAAACATTATTAAATGTAAATATATAAAGTAATACCAAATAGAGTAAATCATAAATAATATGATAAATTGTTTTTATTTATTTATTTATAAAAATAAAGAGATAATTTTGAATTATTTAGTTTCACAAACATTCCCTTAATATTTTATTTGATTTTTAATCCCATTAATTGAAATTTTAATAAAATATTTTAGTATAAACATAACATTTAAAATAAGCACACACAATGGTAAAATATTATAAAACATTTTTACTTACTGATAGTAATAAAAATATTTTTTCAATTTGAATCCTCATTCAATTTAAGAAAAAAAAAACGAGGAAATAAAAGAAAAAAAAATTGAATAGCGGATACCCCAATGACTTCTGAAATGGTCCGCTATTTAGGGGTAAATACATAAAAGAAACAGGTTCTTGAGACTAAAAATGTCCGCTGTATAGCGGTGAAGTACATTCGAAAATGTCAATCATGGAGATTTTAATGTATATCAGAAATTTGTCCATTAATTTACATTAGTTTAAGTTTTAAAAAAATGTATATTTGATTTCTGTATGCATTATGCATTAATTAAAAATATTAATAGACTAATTTTATCCATAGATAAAATATAAAAAGAACGAAAACCAAGCAAAATTGTCTATTAATCATTTGGGGATTATTTTTAACTTATATACTTACTGAATAAAAGTGTTGATTTAAAAAAATACATTTATCTGATAAATATGTTATCTTGATTAATAAAAACATTCTAAAAAAACTTTTACCCTAGAAGAACAACATCATTATAGTATAATAATCTTCTTTGCAAATTTATTATATTAGACTAATATTTTTTATTGTATTTCGTTTATTAAAAATATCAGTATAGTTTTATAATTTGATTGAATTTATTTAAAATGTAAAATTTTGTACTGAATTAATGTATTAAAAACATTCTCTTAATGATAGTCATGGAATTTTAAAGGATTGTACATAACTTGATTAAAATTTAAATTCCTAATCTTATGAATATTTGTAATACAAGTCATATTTAATATACTTTACAAAAAGCATCTCAACTATTCGCATCACATTAAAAATTATCATCACAGGACAGCTAAGTATTTTAATTTTTTGAAATATTTGAGTAATGAATTACAGTATTAGAAATATTTTTGAATGATATGTAATTCATTTAAAGCAATAGCTAAAAGACGTTTTTATTATACTTAAACAAAAATGCTTTTCTCCCTTAAGACATCCAACTATTAAAAATGTAAAAGCAGAATAAGTTTTCTTTTTAAATTTTAAAACATTACTCCTATTTATTGCAGTTAATAAATTTTATTTTGCTATGTAAGTTTAATAGCTTTCAACATGCTATAATTGAAATATTAATTTAGATAATAGTCGAATAAAATACTCTCATAATCTAAAGTTTATAGAAATATTTAGGCGTTTATATCGTATAAATGATTCAAATTTATTTCTTTATGTATAACCGGTAACACGTTTAATTTTTATTTCATTTTAAATTATTGAATGTATTTAAAAGATAAATCTTGTAAAGTAAGAAACAATGTTAATAAATTTAAAAACGTGAAAAACACATTAAAAATAAAATTAAAAATAATAAAATTAATTTATATTCTTAGAAGCAAGTGAATGAATGTAAAATTAATTTTTTATTTATTTTTTACTTTTGACTTTCACATTGCATGCATGCAATTTAAATTTCAAGACCAGATTTGAATGTAGAAAAATCCACATATTTCCAAGTATCGTATTTTTTATTTAATGATATTTATCAATCACAAGTAAATAAAATTGATTTAAAAACATCAATAATGATGACAGTACCAGTGTTAAGCAGTTATTTTTTAAAAATACACCAAGTTATTACATTACAGTTATTTATCTGGTAATTTTCTAATTTGATAATTAATTGTTACCTTAATTATAACTATATTTATGTAGGTTATCTTATATTCATGTTAAATGTATCAAGCAAATTTAAATAAAATACGTTTCAGTACTTATTTTTTTTACATTATTCAAATAACTTTATAAAAATAAATCCACTAAATTACATTAAGTCAGAATTTAGAGAATTTTTTTAGAAAAAAAAATGACATTGTTTCTGTGAAACATTTATTAAATTACATTCTTTAAAATAAATTTTTATTTTTAAAAATATTATTTTTTAATACAAATGAAAATTATTTATTAACTATAATACTTTCCAATATAACTAACTGGTACACATGCAAAATTGGATTATTGCAGTTCTTCTAGTGCATTTAAGTTTCTATTTATTTTCTTCATTTTCGATTGGACAGATAAAAATTTTAATTTTACAAGTAATCGCACTACTGCTGACAAGAGAAAATTTCATCAAACAGAAATTTTACTATCAATGTGAAAGAACAATATCGAAATTTACATGACAAAGCTGCTTAATAAATTTATTTAATTGTTAGTCTTTATAAATATTTAAACGCAAAAAACATTTTAGAGGCGCAGTGAAAATGCATTAACCAATGTGTTTAAAATAAAATTAATGGCGCTTGGACATTATAGTTTATCAAATATTGTGTTTTGTTATAAATTGCAAATCCTCTTTATAATTATGATAAAGTATACAGATCCTAACATAATTTATAAAAATAAAATATATACATAAATTTTCCTCTTTGAATACTAATGGAGAAAGACGTTAAATGTAAATGAAAAAAAAAAAACTTTTATGCTTTTTTTTGTGTGTAAAGAGAATTTTACTAAACAAAACAAAAACTAATGAGCATACAAAAGTGCTTTCACGTCATAAAAATTGAAATTATTTAAACTGACAGCAGCATTAATAGAAGAAAAGCGTTTGAATAATAAATGTATTAAATGCATCGTGTTAAATTTATTTTGAAATTCAGACTTAATACATAATTTTTATTACAAATGTTTGTTGCATCTAAAGTTTTAGGGCTATAACTTTCCTTATTAAAAAAACACAGCTAAAAGTAGTCTTATATTGGAAATTAAAATAACGTTTTTATCTAGAAAAATATATTTATCACAGGAATAAAACTATTGTGGTTTACATATATTTAATGATGCATTAAGCTTCTTTTTTGTTTTCTTTAACATTAAATGTGTTTATTAAACACAACCTTAAAAAGCAAATTGAAATGTTTATATTTAAATATATTATATAGTCATGAAGTTGAATATTTATAAACTTAATTTAGATTTTTTTTATTAACTGAAAATTAGTTATAATAAATCATCAAATAGAAAAAAGCGCATTTTAACACATATATTAATTAATTTCCTTTACTTTTAACAAAATTGAAATCTTAAAAAATTAGGAAAATCTAATGACAAGCTGATAGAAAGGTAATGAATAACTAAATGTTGGGCAAAATTTATAAGAAAATAATTCAATGTTTAACAATTTTCTAATTGTAAAAATTTTTTAATTGCAGATACAGAATTAAATGTATTTTATGCTCAAAAATTTTTCTAAAAAAAGTATTTTAATTCAGATAACATTTGCAGATTCATATATTTTTTTATTTAATATATATTTTTTTAATTCAAGATACGTTTGTGAATATCGTCATCTCTTGAATTATCTTTCATATTTATTTTTAGATTTGTGATTTCATTTTAATTATATGCATATACATAAATAAAATTTACGATATCCACTTACATAAAAAAGAAAAAATATCTGCAAGTAACATCTGCACCGATAATGTCTTTATTTTCACACAAATATTAAAGATTGTTCCAAAAATAAAATTTGTGTTTACAAATATTAGCACAATTATAATTATCATAAATATAATTTAAAGTAAGCCAGCAAATAAAACTTAAAATTTTGAAATTAATTTCTAAAAGCATCTACACAGCACAAGATTACCACTATTCTACCAATAATAATAGTACTAAGATATTTATATTGACTAATTATAAACCCATATAAAAATTTCTTATAAATTCAAAATTAGTGAGGCTAATTCCTTTTAAATGGGGGGGGGGGGATACATTTTAATGTTACATAATTATAATATTTTTTTCTTTATTTTAATATACAATTTTTTATGTATTATTTTTTTTAAAGAAACAAAAAAATTAAATTAATCAAGAAAAGAAAAAGTTGAAATCATCAACTAAATTTTTAAGAGAGTTATGCAATACTATACGTTTTCCAGTAATATATATTCTTATTAATTTTAATTTAATAAGAATATAAGAATAAATATATTATATATATATATACACATTATTGTTATTATTATTTTAAATTAATGGGTACATGAAATCCTTTGCCTACATTAATCTCATACCAAATACATTTGAATTCAAAAAACAAAAATAGGTCAAAATGTTTCTATGCTTTTAAATATACAGTACAATCTCCTTACAGCGAATTTCACTAGCGTATTACCGTATTTTATAATAGAATTATTCACTTATACGAATGTTTCGGTACAGCGAATTTAAATCAGTGCTCCCCAGTAATTCCCTGTAATGAAATTTTACTGCATATATGAAAAACAAAATGTGCAAAAACTACTTACATAAGTACGAAATATCCAAAAATAAAGCGCCTGGAACATTTCTAACATCTTTATTTTCGCACGAGGTTGACTTTTAAACCTTGTTCGAGGTATAAAATTCATGTTTTTAAACATTAGATATTTTTTATTTATTTTAAACATTTTAAATAATTCAGCTAATAAATAATACTTAAAACCTTAAAATTAATCTCTAAAAGTACCTACACCGTGTTAAAATATATAAACAAAAATACTAAAAATATTAAATGTTGTATAGTCTGCACAGAGCTATAGGAAAAGTGATGGTAGACCAGGAAGCGGAAATTTAAAATAGTAAACCACCTAATGTATGATACACCCAGAAACCGCCCCCTATATTGGGGGAAAAAAAAAGATAATAAAATGCAAGGCTAAAGGGGGAGTAAAAAACTGATTGAAAAATTCAACGGTTGCATAAAAAATGTTCAACTGCTCTGCATATCTGATGCACCCACGCGGCCCCCTATTGAAAAAAGGGGGACCTGTGTGCAGGGGCCTTGAAATCTCAAAAACGGCACGTGGACTGACCTACTAACATATATATGTCCATGAAAACAGTAATATAGAATACACTGTATTGATCAGGCTATTATGTATCCAAATTTTGAAGGGCAATATTTATTAAAGAACTTAACTAATTAGGCTCATCAAAAAGTTTTTAAAAATATATATTCTATAATAATAATAATAATAATAATAATAATAATAATAATAATAATAATAATAATAATAATAATAATAATAATAATAATAATAAAATGAAAAAATAATATATATATTTACATTTATTAAATTTCTTGCAATTATAAGGCAGGCGAATTTATGCTAAGAGTCTTTAAACAACCCCTTTTTAAATGACAACACTATGCATAAAACAATTGATTCTTTAACTAATTACATTGTATAGGTTTTTCCAACTTACCCAATCCCAGCTACTTTTCGTCAGAATATAATTTTACTGTTGTAGCATATAGTCTTCGTTTTTTAAAAAATAAACTTCACAAATAGATCCATGCGCTTTGTGGCAAACCAAAACTGTTTGATATACACGCAGTACATAAATTATAAAAAAAAGCATGATGCATAACTAGTATCAGTTATTTGTATTATGTATTATGCAATAAAATAGGATTACGCACCTAATAAATTATTAAATATATCCAATCTTACTTACATAATCAGGGAGAAAAAAATGAAAATTGTACAATAATTTTAACAATAATTCTCGTTTTATTTAAACACGGAATTCCTATCGTAAATTACAGACAGAAAATAGTAATGAATATGTGCTCCGGTTCGCCAAAAATTTTAAAAGCGGGTCATGAATGCTATAACCAAATTAGTTAAGGTCAACCGTATGAGAAAGGGGAAAATGTAAGCTCAAATTTCACAGATTAAGGACCTCGAGGTCAGACCAAAAGAAATATTTAATGATAGTAAATTTTTATTATACCACTAACAAGTAGTTAAATATTCCTACCTCTACTTTAATATTTCATTTCTTACAGTTGTAATTATTACTCATTAAGAATATTACATTGCAGTGTTTGTTTTTATTCTGAACTTAGCATCTGATAAGATAATTTTATTTGAAATTTCACGAATCCCGACAAATTTATTCTTGACTTGAAAAACATGAAATATAGAGTCTTATTTGGGGGCAAGACAAAATCCACAATTTCTTTCGTTTCTAATATTATCAGAATTACAACAATAAACTAACAAACTCCATTATTAAAATTTCCAAATTAAGCTTAATTTTCTCTTATTTTCTTCTGTTTCAGAAATCAGAAAATATTAGTTCAAAATTTTCCAGGCCAAGCATAAATACTTATTTCATTCCAACTTCTACATTATTATTTATAATTACAGCCAGAGTCGCGGATTATTCATTCAGTATCTTCATTAAATCAACCAGCTTAGTTATGCCAAGTCAAAGACACTCCGTCGGGCTCTCCTGTATTGTAAATCAATAATTAGAGCATTCCAAGGCGTATATACGAAAAGAAACTGCAGGATAATAAGGAAGTTGCAAAAACTTTCTTTTACATTTTTACCAAGTTATGTTGCATTAAGAGCCAGCCTTATTTTCATACAAAAAAGAGACGTTGTCTGTATTGCATTTATAATGACCATAAAAAGACAGACAGTTGGTTACAAAACTTTATAATTATTCTTGTTATATTTTAGGATTGTTAAATATGCAGCGTTAGAACTACTTAAGGCGGTTCTTAATTCAAAAACACGTATCTGAGTGTACTCTGCGCCCAGTTGTGAAAACATTTTCTTCCATTCATTTATATAAGTTTAAAATATTCTAATTCTACAAAACAACACCGGATCTTTTATATTCTCATAAAAAGTTCCTTTTTATTATATCTGATGTTCTTAAAAGAAATCAAATTGATAAAATAATTTTTGTGGTAAAAACTTTTAGTTAATAAATAGAATTTTGGTAGTTTCGTAAAAGACGTTGCTCTTAGATAAACATAGCTGATGCATGGCCAGAAATTTATTTAAAAAAAGCATTTAATAATGCGAGTTATTTGATTTAATTTTTTAAGTAAAAAATCTAATTTAAAAAATGTTTTTTAAAATGAAGGTAATGCAGCTAAGCATTTTTTTTTTTTTTTTTTTTTTTTTTTTTTTTTTTAAGAAGACAGTTAATCGAAATATGAACAAAAATCTAGCAATACAAAATATAATACATTTTATTATAGGGTATTATTTAAACATGCTTGGGTAAAATTTATTAGGTATAAGTTGAGACATAAAAATAATTATAACCGATTTTTTAAAAATCAAATTTATAATTGTGAATTTTAAATTTAACAATTTTATTATAGTATATTAAGGCATGATTTTTTTTTTCAAATTGATGCTAATTATTGTATGAAAATTTTATTATTTGTTTCATTAAAGCTATGAGCTTAAAGATAAATATATATTTTTAAATTTTTTCTGCGACTCATTAAGAACAAAAATGATAATATAGAAAATATGTATGCATAGACGGATGGATTAAAATAGTTCAAATTTGATAAAAATAAAGAAAGAGAAAAAATCTATTAGTGTAACATAGAACACTCACAGTTTAACAATAATTAATTATTTTAAATCTTACTTTCGAGGTCTTATTCCCTCTAACAAATAATTCTTGCTGATGTTTTGTAAAAAATAAAATTGTTTTTTATATAAATCAAAATAACTCTGAGTAATTAGAGTGGGTAAGTGTAAATTTTCAGTTAATAAATCTATATTGTTAATTTATAATTATTAAATTCTTAAATAGATGGTAGCACCAATAAATTTAATATTAAACTAATTATAAATAGGAAGATATTTTAATCAAATTAAAAAATGTTCAAATCAAATTATTTCAATTAAATCCAAAATTCTAATTTTTTTTAAAATTCGTAATAAAAAAATAGAGTACATAAATAAAATTTTAAATTCCTAAAAATGGAAAAAAAGTGTTTAAACAAATTTTAAAATGCTGATATATTAATAAATTGCAATAATTTTTAAAATAGAAAGGAAATTGAATTCCAAAAAATATTATCAATGTCAGAGAAGAAAAAAAAAATAAATATTGACAAAGATTACGATTTTTTTTTTTTTTTTTTTTTTTTTTTAATTAAATCCAGCTTAGTATGAAAATTTCAAGTTCCAAAACCGAGGTTCGAAATAAGAAGCTTCTGTTTCCAAGGGAGGTGCTTTATTTCGTGATGCTATGATGTCCCACCACTGGCCGAGAGGTTCTACTCTCGAAGCTAGTAGACGTGAGGTGTTGGGTTCGAAACCAATCACGACTGTCTGCTTAATAGTTTGAGTTATATACTAACACAAATGGACATATGCATTATGAAATGTTATAAATAATAAGAATCTATTCATAAAAAACATAAAATAGGTAAATGCATACAAAAACATTTGCATGAACTTGCATAAATAAATATGATGTTAAAAGGTATCGCTTTACCAAAGGGTGTAGTTTTCATTAAGTATTTTCTTGGTTTTGCCTGTTCGCAATTTTCGATTTGCAGGAAAAGAGTATTCTGTTTCAGTAGATTCCTGTTAAAAACACAAATTGTTCAAAGCTCTCATCGACTCCTCTTTCGAAATTTTTAATATCATTTTGCATTTTTGAGCATGCAAAATTTTAAATCTTTAAATTATGTCACATTTTTTGCCTTTTTTGTTATTTTATGGATCCAAAAAAAGTATTAAATTATTTTTCCAACATCAAAATTTCTTATTATTTTATTATCTTCGAAAAACTCCAAATATTTTTTAAATGATGTAATTTTATTCCATTTTTTTGTTACTTTGTAATCATAATAAATAAGCAGTCAATCATTTTAGAAAACAAAGCATTTTTATAAGCCGAATAATTCTGATATTTTATTGTTTTCTATTTGTGCTCGTGTGAATTTATATTTATCTACACATAAATCAGAAACAATTACAGAAAATTCTCACTACTGAATTGGAAAAATTGTTTTTTGTCACGTGGGAAAAAACATTAACTATTTAATATTAGATTTTTTTACTCAAAATTAGAAAACAAGCCAAATTCTAAAATTCAAGTGAAAAAAAAAAATATACGGCATAAAACTAATACAAGTAATTGGCACAGCCCTTTTATTTAAAATTCTAAAAAAAAAACAATCAAGCAACATCTATTATTTATTTATCATTTTTTTCAACTATTAATTTCTTTTAATAGAAATCGTATGTTTGATATGTTAGCAAGTTGCATTTTTCGCCTTACCAAAGGTAGGCCATTTGTATATTAAGGATGGTCTTCAGGCACACTATTAGCCCAATTTAAGAAATCGTGTCCCGATTGCGGGCCATCTCTCAAAATCAATAAATTGCTCATCTTTTAAATTTTCGGATTATCAAACAAATTATTTTGAATGCAATAGACTTGCAAACAATAGTTTAAAGCAAAATAAAACATAAAAAATATTCTGGATAAAAACTCATCTTCGAAATCTATAGAACATACCAAAAAATTCATTTCTGAAGATACTCTAGACAAATTTCTCAATCAACAGATAAAAAAAATAATACAAGCAGTTTATAAACAGTTACAAATTTCAGTATATCTGACTTCGTTCAGTTGTTTTTTTAGAAATACATTATAAGTTTCTTTTTAAAATTAGAAAATTTTTAGTTACTCATTAATGGATCACACACAAAAAAAACGAATAAATAAAATAAAGTAAAATAAATAAAAAAGGGGGAAAAAAAAGGAAAAGAAACACCCCTATATTTTTATGTCCAAATTGTTACAGAAAAGAAAAAATTGAAATAACCATTCAACTAGAAATTGTATCTTCTTTTAAATTATGTTAAAGAAATTTAGAGTTTTCTAGAAATCTATTGTATTTAATATATGTTTATATAAGTATGCATTAGGTTACAATTCATATTTTTTTTCCGGAAATTAATTTAAAAAAAATTATATTTTTGAAACAAAAAGTAATTTTCTATGAATTTTGTTAATAGAAATCGATTTCTAAGTACTTCAAATATATGAATCCAAAACTACAGCACATTCTGTCAAGTTGTTTCAAATTACGCTTAAAAAGCAAACCACATTGCAATCTGCGACGGTTACATTTCTCATAATTTGTTGATTAAAGTGTATGGTACGCCCCTTCCCCCAACTTATTTTTTTTTTTTGATCGAATATACATAGCTTATTATAGATACATTTACGTTACCTAATTTATGGGTAAAGGGATAGTTTATGCAAACATCGAAATTATCCTAAAATGAATCTCATTTTATCACAATCAATTTTAAAATTATAACAGTAGTAAATTTCCAAGTGGGTGAAGAAAGTCCGGACCAGGATTTAAACCATAATGTATTGTCCAATGCTTTTCCAACTGGGCCATCCCGGACAAAAATTGAAGGACTAATTTACCTAGTTAACCTTTAACGATCATAGAATCTGGTGCTGATAACTGATTTAGCTCAGCAGAGCAAATCGAAGGTTATTTTTTGGAATTGCAGTAAAAGTTGCATACGTAATTATATTAGATTGATTTTAATACAATTATTAAATTTGTAAATAAATCGTAACATTTTTTTTACATATTTTGATATTTACAACTGTTATGATTTATTTAATTTAATTATCATATTAGTATTTTGTGCAAAAGATAGATAGAATTTCAAAAACATTTTAAGATACATAGCTTTCAAAGCTAAATGAAAAGTCTAATCAATCGATTATAGAAATTAAAATATTTAAGACATTTAACCATGGGCATACGAAAAACATTTCGTAAGTACAGCTCAAAGAAATATCTTATTTTTTAAGCAGGCATAAAAATTTATGCAATTTATTTTCTAATCTCAAACACACACGCCTACACGATACTTGTAAAGAGGAAATTCACAGATATCAAATGAAAGAGATTTAAACCCTTAATCATCGTCTGATCTGTGAATTGTTACGAAATTAGAGCTCATGAAAAATATCCAATTTAAAGTGGAGTGGTTATTGAGAAATCGTTCATCTTAGATAGCTTATGATACACTTCCTAATACGTTGACTCTGTACCTCCAAATCTCCAGTTTTCACATAATTTAACAATATTAACTCTTTCTGGTCGGATGTACTATTAATAGTATATGTCTTTTAATGGAGTATAATTTTGTTTTAAGAAATAATTTTGATACTACTTACGTGTAGTAATGTTAATATGTATGTATTTACTATATGACTTCATTTATGTTTAGGCATTAGTAATAGTAATGTTAATTATTATTTGTTTAATTCTTTTTTGCACTGTTTGTGATTCTTTTATTTTAAACATATATTTCACTCCTTAAATACAAAATAGAAGTTACTTTTCTGAAAGAATCATGTGTAATAAAGCGTAATCAGTATTAGAAATTTGTAAAATAAGTTACATTTTATTGTAATGCAATATTTTATAAACATATCCCCCCCCCCCCAAAAAAAAAAAAAAAATTCTTAGCCTATTGTCATATGAAGATTAATTGAAAAGTACGCAAAACAACAACGTTCGTTATCTTTCAGACAATGAAATATTCGTTAAATACTAATTAATCTATTTGGATAGCTAGTATTAATATTATTAACATAAAAATTTTTTTCCTAAAAATTGAATAAAAATTCGGAACCAGAAGGATTAAGACAAATCTAATTGAATTACAAAATAAATTTAAATGAAACAAGTTTCACAACTAACCATAATAACAAAGTTTCCACTAATTTATAGCTATATCAATGTAGTTAACAGTAATTGTAATAGGATGAGGAAAGGTTTTTTAAATGTTGCTTTCGTTTTAAAATGTAGTTAAATAGTAATTATATTCTTGTATTAAATGTACGAAAATAAAATCTTTTATTATTTATTTTGTTCTCTGAAGCATTTTTAAACAGCATCGCAAAATATCATTGAAGTTATGTACCCGATTTTCTTAAAATTAGAGTTAATAAATCCCAGACCCACCAAAATTTTAATGATGAATCACAAAGCAAGTTTACATCATTTTTTAAAAATATTTTTTTCAAAGAGTATTTATATTCAAATTTCACAAAATTCGACAAATTTCTGGCATAAAAATTATATTAAAATGTAAGAAACTATTAACGATGACACAATTTAATTTTTAAACAAATTTGAAATCAAATTCATCAGATATAATGGTGAATACAATCAAGTTTACATAAATTGCATACAGGAATTTCAACCGAATCAGAATAATTTGCATTATCTGAAACAACTAACAACAACAAAATGCTATTGACTATCTGTCATAGACGCACATAGAAACAATATGTTCATTGCAATTCAAAATTCTATAAAATGCTAAATAAAATGTTACCACTGTAATTTAATAAAATCAGTTCAAACAAACTTTTTAATAATTACTAACAAAACACGGAAGTATATTTAGCCCTATATAGTCCTCTTTGGGTAAAAATTCCGTTTATTCTGTTTTTATTGTATTTTCATTCTTTATTTTTAACCTTGAAAAACCCACGGCCATGAAAAGAAAAAATGCTAACATCTGGTACAAAAAATTTGTAACTGCCTCGTCAAATTTATAAGCACCAGAAAAAGGGGTTCCCCTTTTATTGAACGGGGGACCTGTGAAAGGGAGGCCCCTTAAAATTTCAGATGCGGCACGTGTCCTGACCTACTTATTTTAGTTGGAGTTTCTATATGGGAGGAGGTAATTTTATTTTATTTTATTTCAGTCTTAAGATTTATTTACTAAAGAGATTCTTAAAAAAGTCACGAATAATTTCGAATTAAAAATGCAACTTTTTATATACATGTCCTTTTTTTCCTTAAATATTGGATGAAATTAATTGAAGTTGGATAAAACTTCTTAGTAAACTCATTGAATTTTAATTGTAATTAATTGTAATTGTTAATCTTAATTTTAATTGTAATTTTCTGGCCGAGTGAAAAAAAATGAATTTGCCAGAAATTGAACCAAAGACCTTTGGGCTGTAAGCTGCCAACACTCAACCATCTGAGCTATGCGGAAACAAATCAAACAGAGACATTAATAATACTATTTGTATTATATTAATATTTCCAAATTATTATGCACGATACAACGAATAAACGAGAAAATTATTCGCTATACTAGTATTTTAGAAAGAAAATATATTTGAATATTTAATATATTTTAAGGTTAATAGTTAACAATGCAGTTATATAAATATATTTTTTAATAGATCTACTTTATCCCAATGGCATTTAAAAAATTTCATTTGCTCTATAATTCAAACAATAATAATTATGATTTTAACGTCACTTTAAAAAAGTGAAGAAATTTAAAAACGTATATATATATATATATATATATATATATACATATTTTAAACGAAGCGTGTGATCGAAGTACGGTAAATAAAAAAAATATATTTCCTTGACATAATTTAATTAAAAACAGTCTTTCAAAAGTTTAACGCTGCTCTCTTCTATAAAATCAGATCAACCCACGGAAATACTTTCTGTGAATATTTCAAACTGTCAAGTAATAAAACTTTTATTAAATTCAGTTATCACAAAAAACAGAAACAAAATTATATAATGTGCCACCCATTACGCTTTTTAATACTTCCTTCAAAATATTAAAAAATAAAATAAATTAAACAGAGACAAAAATGAAAACTCTGCCATCAAAGAGGTGATAGATTTTTATCTTAATTTATATATATATTTTTAAATAATCAGTAAAGTGATATTATTTTGAGTGAATTAGAAAATATTACATATTTTATTAGTTTTCACTTCTTTTAGATAAAATATTAAAATAGTTTAATTACTTCCAAGTGAATGATAAGTATTTATTTTTTTTATTACGTTTAGATTTATGACTTATTTATTGATATTGCAAGTTAAAAATTATCATGATTTATTTCATTTTTTGCTATTTGATGATGTTTAAAGCTATCACAATGAAAACAATCGATATTAACTATTTATTAATCAATAATCTTATACACATGTTTCACTTCATCTTATTAAGCATCAGTCCTTTTGGTTTTTTTTTAGAAATAAAAATGGAATTTTAAGCAATATTTTTGATAAATTATGCATTAAAAAATGTTAAGACTTTTGTAAAAAAAGACACTTTGAAAACTTGAAAATTAGGATAAATAAGATTAATAAAATAAATACAATTACTTTTTATTTAAATATTGAATTTGCGCAAAATCTAATTATTGCAATAGTGTAAATTTTACTTCCCTTATAAATTAACTAAACAAGCTGGCGACCAGAAAAAAAAATTGTTTATTTAACTAAACATCATTTTAAAAAAAGGCGTGGCTTCTACGTTACTTAAAATGCATTTATATAATGTTTTTCAGGTTTATTTAGGTTGTAAGATATTTTGTAATATTATTGAACATTGTAAAATACATTGAAAGATATTTTACTGATACATAAGCTTGAAAAACCTACCTCAGAAGCCAAGACACAAATAATTTTCAGAAGAGGGCGAAGCTTCCTCTGTTTAAAACTCAAATTTCATACAAAACTGGCGGCCGCCAATGCGTTTTTTTAAATTAATAATGATTTAATATTATATATATATATATATATATATATATATATATATATATATATATATATATATATTTATTAATATTAGAAATTATAAGTAAAAGAAAGGAGCCATCTTGCGTTTTACGAAAATTTAATTTACCACTTAGCGATATTTATTAAATAACATGTTAAAACTACTCATGTATTTTCCATATTTCACATTAAAAACAGTAATTTAATTTTGTGCATCTAATAAGAAAATATATACATATTTATTTACACATAACTAGAACAAAGCTATTTATAAATCGTAAGTAATATAACTTCAGTACGTGCTGGATACGTAATTACACATGATTAATTAAAGTTGTAATTTTCCCAAATTTACCGAAAAAGACTTAATTTATGAATATAATTACCATTGCCGCCAACCTCATAATTTTTTTTTTTTTAATATCAGTAAAAGTTTACAAAAATGTTCGCTTTATTTAATTGCAGAAATTGTGCGATTGTATAAGAGTGATTCTCCCCAAATAGGTCAAAATAAGGATTCTGAGGAGTTATGAATTTTAACAAAATTCCCATTAACTTTTTTACCATTATCTGAGTTGAGGTTAGGCTTAGTGGGCTTTAACTATATATAAATACTTTAAATCAGTAATAAGTAATATTTTTTAATATTAATCAGTAAAGGCTGATGAGAAAGTGATGAGGCTAAAATCCTACCTTATAACTTCCTCATCAGCCTCTTCTGAATACAGGTAAATATTTAAAAATCTTAGTAATTACTGATTTATAAGTATTTAAATATAGTGCCCACTAAGCCTAATCTCAACTCAGATAATGGTAAAAAAGTAAATGAGCATTTTGTTAAAATTTATCACTTCCTCATAACTCTTATTTTGGCTCATAAGCTTCTACTGTT
This sequence comes from Maratus speculifer, assembly GCA_964019185.1. Taxonomy (NCBI): domain Eukaryota; kingdom Metazoa; phylum Arthropoda; class Arachnida; order Araneae; family Salticidae; genus Maratus; species Maratus speculifer. The sequence continues at coordinate 419,982,104 of OZ025289.1, read as the reverse complement.
TAATATTGAAAAAATATTAATTATTTCTGACTAATAAGTATTTAGATACAGTTAAAGCCCACAAGTCAATAATAATTAATATTTTTTTTAAATGTTAGACAATAGAGATTGATGAGGAAGTGATGAGGAAGTGATGAGGCTAAGCCAAAATAAGAGTTATGAGGGAGTGATGAATTTTAACAAAAAGCCCAGTTACTTTTTAACCATAGCATGCATACCATAGTATATTTCTATAGTTAAATTTGAATATGCAAAACTAATGTATTTTATCAATGAGCTATTAAGTAACACGTTAATGTAACAAATTAATTTGTGCTGAAATAATAAATGTGTATCTACGTTTCAGTTGTTAATAAAGCTCTATTAAATGTGGATTTTCTTTTGTACAATTATCTACATGATGAACCAGTTATTTCGAAAAGATTGTCCGAGTTATTTGTGTCGACACTGTTTATCATTTCTGTAGCTCATTTGAAAGAGCACTGGCAATTTAAGCCGAAGTTTCTGGGCTCGATACCTAACCTAAACACTTTTTCATTCAATTGAAAAAAAAAAAAATTATAACTTATATGATGTCTATAATAATCGATACGATTGTGTTAAAGAAATAAAAGTAAATAAGGAATAGCATATATTTTTCATGAAATAGAAAGAAGAAAAAAAGCACGTATTCAAAAACTTAAAAATGAAAACTCATTATATCATTTACGAATATTCTTGTATCGGTCTTAAATATAAATAAACATCATATGTACCAACCGGAAATTTATTTACTGGGAAGCCAATGCGACAGATCTGAGGCATTGCAAAAAAAATACTAAGCTGGCTATATCATTTATCTAATTTAATATAAATCTAATTCATTTGCAAGTTTTTTTTAAAGTTATATTTCACAGTTATACATTTTAAGCTTAAGTTGTTATAAACAAGATCTGTAACTAGGAATATTCTAAATCTCTAAATCTAAAGTTATAAACTCGCAGCATGTTCTATAGCGCTTTATATGAAATCTTTCAAAAGAAACTTTCATAGCATCAGACAACAAAATAAAAATCTCACAAGATAGCATATGGACAATTCTATTGTAACAGAATAACAATCAAAGATGAATGGATGGATGGGCTTAGCTTAATTTAAAAATAATAATTATGAAATTCAAAAGGTGGTTTTGTTATAATTAGCATATAATATTAAACGATAATATTTATTATGAATAAATCATTTAAATAATCATTGAATAATTATGATTAAAAGAATAGTTTTGTAACAGACAAACAGGAACTACAAAGCTTTTCGGATACCATAATATTTATCTGTATTATTTATGAAACAACATGCAATTTACTATAATAAAAATATTTTTCTTATTCAGAAGGAGAGAAGCGTACATCTTTCTGAAAATTTGACTGTTGCTACAATATAGTTATGAAAGATGTTATCTTTAACAGACCAATATCCAATATATAATTAGCAGACGAACAAACAAAAACCGCCTAAAAAAGAAACTATATTGATTATAGTGAATTTTATTGTTTTTGACTATTCAGTTTTATAAAATTTAATAGATTTAAAAAATATATTTTAATACCATCAGAAAAATATATAAACTACCTATTTCATATAAAATTAATAAAATAAACAGAGTAACACTGGCTTGGAATTAGTCGTATATAAAAACCATATCCCTTAGCACTTTATTTGAAAGCTTTTAAAACCAACTTTTATAACATGGAACACCTACTGAAAAATAAAAATCTCACATCCCTACTGCATTATAAACTACTAATTAATCACACAAATTTTATCAACCTGGATGTATACAGAAAAGAAAAAAAATCACTAAAATGAATTAGCCAACCAATATCCGAGACGAAATTACTTCCAGGAACATTAGTTAAAATTCCATTACAAAATTCTAAGTCCGCGGCAAATCTCTAAATTGAGTTTAGCTTGGGACCGAAAATAAAAACAGCTCAATCTTTGAAGTACATCAAAATTCTAAATTAGGGAGAGTTACTTGCTTGGTTAAGAAGCTTGGAGAAGGACATAGGACAAGGGACATAGAATTTTAACAAATTATTAAAATTTACAGGAAAAACAAATGCTAAAAAAAGTTTAATGTAGCACGACAAGCCATTCTATGTTAAACATAACATTATCTTGTACACGTTCTTTAAGGCTAAATAAGAAATTGTATTTTTAAGCAGGTTTTTAAAAAACTTTCCTTTTTTTTTTAAATAATATAATACCCAAACAAAATATTGGTAAGAGCTTTCTTTTCAACGTATTTAGTTAATGAAAAAAAGGTAAATTCTTCAGAAATTTTAAAAACGCAAGAAAATATTTCAAGCGATAAAATAATAACCAAAAATTGAAGTTTTATTTCAGATTAACTCTAAGAATAATTGTCACATGTACGGGACTTTTTTAATAGGCGAGTTATATTCAAATGTATTTTAAAATGAAATGTAAATAAAAACTATCTTACAAAAAAAAAAAAAAAAAAAAAATCGGTAAAATGTAAAAGAAATGAGATAGCGAAGTTATGCGCTGCTTGTATGCGCAACAGCATTTTTTTTTTTTTTTTGGTAAAAAAAAAGGGTATTTATGTGGCTATAAATGTTCTTGGTAACAAAAAATTGACACAGAATTTTTTTTTTTTTTTTTTTTTTTTTTTTAGGAATATTGTGAAATTTATTTAAAAACTAATAATTAAGTTTTTTTATTATTTCCAAGTATTTAAAAATACTCTTTGTCATTAAATTTCATTGCATACTACATGGGAAACCTGCAGACGCGTTGATCTGCGCCAAAATATTCGGGCTCGATGGGCATCATCCTAGCTTTGCGTAGAAACAAAAAGTTATTAAAATCTCAATTTCTTTTTGCAAAATAAGGTTGTTGAAAAAGTCAGCTCAAAATATTAAATATTTGAAAAAATAGCTCTTCTTATTTGCTTAAAATTTTAACCTTTAAACTTATCGTAAAAATATAAAAAATTTTAAATTAAAAAAAACTTTTTTGCTCATATCTTTATTAGTAATTGATTGGTTGGTTGGTTGAGTTTATGACCACCAATTATCTGCACGAGGGATATGAGCCCTAAAGATGAGTGCCCTCTGTAGGGGATCTTTCTAAGGGAACGTAATGCAAGAATTTATGCAAGGATATCCAAGTTTTGAAGAAAACCACGGAAAACTCCAAACGATTAGACCGACACGACAGACATGTTTGGGTTCGAATCCAGGCCCTCCGTTGACCAGTTTCGGGGGCAGAACCTCACGGCTACTGGTGGGGCTATTACTAATTGAAATATAATTTTACATATTGTTGCCTTTAATAATACACAGTGAACACTAAGTATTTATTCCGTTAAAATAAAAAGTCGAATTTTTAAAAGTTTCCAATAGAAAATGCGGATGAAAATGAGTGTCCTCAATATATCCGGAAGTAAATTTTGAGTGAGGATGCATTAATGAGAGTCCATAGTATTAACTTTATTCAGATTTTCCCATCCATTCTTAATCGACCTTTAAGTCCAAATCAACCTTTCACACTGTAATTACATCTGATGCATAAATAGTATCTAAACAATTTAAATGGACTTTTATGTCCGAAAATTCAATTTGCAGCCAAAACGCAATCAGACTCGACCAGGACTCGAAATGAAAGCAAAGTCAGTCAGGTTATTCAATTATGAAAAATAACCTAGAATTCTATCTATAATACAATTTTTACTTTTCATATAGAAAAAAAGACAAAACTATATTCTTTAACATTCAAATATAGTAAAATCTGTAAACACCGGAAATTTCGAGATGGTTGAACAAAGTCCTTCATCTGGTCGGCTTGTAACTAATTTTCATTTTTCCTAGTCGCAATGGTTAATTTTCTTTCTTCGGGGTCTGGCTTACTCTAAAATAATTCTTCCGGGTCATATTAACGTTTTTTGCAAGTAGGATTGTTGAAATTTTCACAAAATATTTGAGCAAAACTACGCCTGAGATGAAATATATACGTATTTGAATATGAATGAACATACATATATATACATATTCAACTGACTGCATGAGAAATAAAATGAATATAAGAAACGTGATCACAAATTACTATTTTTTTAAGAACTATTTTTCCTTCTCATGGAACATGAAAAATATTACCAAGATTTCACGTGTTATATTTGCGATAGTTTATGCATAGATACATATGTTATGTGTGGTACCCATTATTGTGTATTTGAGCGTATAAATATATAAGTATTAAGAAGTGAAAACGTGTTCGCTAAATAGAGCTATTCATTTTTCGGAAGCGCCCACTATAGAGGTGTTATTGTATACGGATTTTTAACCTTAAAAATTATTTAGGACATTTCTTTAAAAAATCGGATCAACCTGAACCAGACTAGCTAGTGCGAAAACCCAATCTGAAGTCAATCCGAGCTTGGATCAATGAAAACTCAAACTGAATGGGACTCGCAAACAAATATAATGAAATGGACATTGGTTTGAAGTTGGCCCAAAATTAACATCGGCGTGTATATGTTGCTCACTTTAACATTAAATTAGAGGGATTTAAGGCACAACACTAGGCACTGAAAAAGACCCGGATGATAATGTAATGTCTATGGGGGCGTTCTTTTCAAATATCTCGCTCAAATTTTAATATTTTGAAATGATTCTTTTGCATAGGATAATTGAGGAGAATCCACAACCAGCCTAGTTTTTACTTTTTCAACTTTGTTTTCAAATTTAAAAAAAAAAAAAAAAAAAAAAAAAAAAAAAAAAAAAAAAAAAAGAACGTTATGTTTCAAAAACCGGTATAAACCAGTTCTGAAATTGAAACTATCGTAATATAAAAAATATATAAGCAAAATCGAAAAAGTAAAAACTACGCCGGTTGTAGATCGTCCTCAGGTGTCCTCTGCAAAAAAAATCATGTCAAAATATTAAAATTTGAGCGAGATATTTGGAAATAACACCCCCATAGACTTCACATTATCATCTGGGTCTTTTTCTGTGCCTAGTATGGGGCCTTAATACCTACTACTTGTCCGGCAAGCGGACGACAAAAAAGTGTTGAGAGAGCATATCATCCTATAAATATCGATAAAATAACAGAGAAGAACTTAACGGCGGGCAGAAATCGTGGACTATTGCTTTATAAAGAATGACCCATATTCCATTGTTCATTGACCTTAAACGTGTTTAAGAAAAAAATACTTCTTTAAGTAAATCTTAGTTTTACTTCCCTCCTACACTCCTATACCTGCCTACTTTGAATATCTCAGATTAATATTTACAGCATACAAAGTACTAGAACTAAATAATAATCATTCACTACTTTTTAAAAACTAACTTCAAAAAACGCGTAGAAATAAATGCAAATAAATAAAGAGAGTTTTGGTGATAAGAAATGCCCGATAAATGTGTAATGAATAAATGTATATTTCCGATCTATTCTCATCAGCATCACATCAAAGTCTCCGAACCGAAATTGCCAACCCTGGAAGTTCACAGACCAATCGATGTCAGAGCCGTATGTATTGCATATTATCGCTACTATATTTAAATAACCAAGAATAACAACAAATACAAAAATCTCGAAAGATAATCCCAGAAAAAGATATAAAAAAATTGCCTCCTCTCCTCTCTTTTTCGAAGAATTTATTTCAAATAATTGGCGGAAAAGGCAGCTGCTGAAAGGTTTTTACCACAACTATCTCACATACTATGACCGTATCGGTTTCCTTTAAAAGCGAGGCCCCAAAAGAGCTCGGTTTGAATGCTAAACGTCTTTGCATTCCGATGATTTGCATGAAGGAGGTTCATAGCCAGCGGTGAGTGTAGTAATAAGGAGCCAAACGTTCAAAAGGAAAAGGTGTAATTTGAAGCTACTACAAATGCTTGACGATTCCCAGTGTTTTAAAGCCAGTAATGCGAAAGCATTTCTTACTTTGTTGTCTCTCATAAAAATGGAAACAGGCGATTCTGCGAGTGATGAGAAGTAAACAATAAGTTTATGGATTCGCTCTTTTTTTTCTGCTTTTTCTAAAAGCAGTGGAAGTGTGGGAATTGATAGATTAGCCGAATAAAGCTTAAAAAATAGTATTTTTTAAGATTTTTAATGCAGGAGACTTAAGTAAAAAGAAACATTACTGGAAGATATTTATTATTTTTTTATATTAAACTTTTAAGTCATGTGTACAAAACACATCTAAAAAGAAAAGAAAATCAAGAAAGGAAATAATACATTACAAACTCATTATGTACGTTTTCTCAATTTATTTACGTTTTTATAGATGAAAGTCTGAAATGTATTTAGACATTTTTAATGCATGTTTGTTCTGTCGAAGGAATGTACTTTAAAAAGTTTATCGATTTTTTTCAAGTCACCCCTTTTTCTCGTCTGAAAATAAATCAAACATAAAACAGTACTGAAAAAGAAAGAAGAATTATGCACAAGGCATAGATTAGGAAACATTTTCCGTAGTAACAGAGCATTAACAAATTTCATTTTTAGCACTTTCCAACAAAGTAGAAAAGTGCTTATGTCTGTGCTTATTTGGTTTGTCTGTCTGTCTGTCCACGCTCTAACTCCCGTAAATATACTCAGATTTTCATGCAATTGATAAAGTTTATTTAGGGTCACTAAAACATGTTTGGTATAGAATATAAAGTATGTACAATTAATGGTTCATTTACAGGGACACTCAAAAGAATTCGATTATATTATGGTATAGGGGGGAAAATTATTTCGTGAGTATTTTAATGATATTATGCTATTTTAAATGTATCGAAACTGATATAAATCAATTGATTTCAATACGATTACGTTAAAACAGAACATTCATAGCATTTTCTATTAACTTACAAGGACACACAATGCATTTTAATCACATTTTACATTTTTAGTGCGGAATTCAACAAAAATATAAATACAAATTGAGGGGGGGGGCAGTAATAAAGACTGCTAATCCACATATTTACTGATTATGAAACATTTATAAATATATATTTAGGAGAAATATAGGGGGTAATTAAGTTAGTTGAGAAAACATTTTTTATATACCATGTAATATATTATGTTAAAGAAAGATAATTACACAATAAAAATTCTTGATGAAGCAATATTCAAATGGTTTTTTTTTTGTTTCTGTAAAGCTTACCATTAAAAATGAAAATATAATATTTGTTTCTAATAATTATCTCATTTGAGTTATTTTAGCAAAAGTTTTCGGAGGGATTTTACCAACTTTGTCAAGAAGCTCATTCCGACCCAATTACCTTAATGTCAGAAAATTAACACTCTTACGCCAAATGTGCGTCTACATACTTGTACAATCTTTGACTTTAAATTCCATAATCCTTACAAATAAATGCCTAATATATATTCCATTGAAAGCAAATACTCAAGCTAAACTTTTTTTTTTTTTTGGTATGTAAAAAAAGAAAATAAATTCGGTCCCATGTCCTTTGAAACTGATCAATACCACGTTTCCTACAGGCAAAATATCATGATTGTTTGCACAGATTTATTAGAAATACGCAGAAATAAAAAAGGTAAATTAATAAATTAACTTCTGTTCTCTCTTCCGCCAACCCCCTCCTCCCGTAAAAATATATTTGGTATATTTACTGAATTAAAATTCCGTATTTTATAAGTACAAATTTCTTTCGTAGTATTCAGAAATAAACAGAAAATAAACAATTAAGAAATTAATTGTAAAAAAACCCCACTATTATTCATCTTATTGACAAATTCTCATGTTCGATAAATGCAGATTTTTTTCGAAATATCCGAAAATAAAAAGGAAACCGATTAGAAAGTTTTTGAACGTAAACAGAAATTATTATGTACCTTACTAATAAAATTTCAAGCTTACTGACGAAAAAAGTCCAATTTGATGTGTCTTAGTGTCATAAAATCTCATGTATATTAAGCTCAGATTTTCTTCGAAATAGCCAGAAATAAAAATAAGAAATTAAAGCCTATTAAAGACTAAAATAATATTCAATATTATGTGTTCTATTGGTATAAAATAGCATGTTTAAAAATTAGATATATTTTGTTAGTGAATACTCAGAAATAAAAAAGAAAAATTGATAAAAATCTAATTTCTTTTCAGGATCCTTTAAAAATGTCTAATATTTTGTGTTTTATTGACATAAATTTGATGCTTGATGATAAGCACAGTTTTATTTCGAAGTATCTAGAATAATTAGAAAAACAAAAAGAAAATTAATTTTTGGCCTCGCATTGTAAAATTCCTAATATCATATTCCTTACTAACAAAAATTTTTCTTAATAAGTACACATTTATTTTCGACGAAAGCAAAAATTTAATTTAGAAAGAAAAAAAGTCTGTCCGAGATATTGAAAAAATATACAATAGCATGATATTCAACATGCTATGTTGAGTTCTATGAAACGAAAGCTTACGTGTGATAAGAACAGTTTTTTTATTTTTTTTTAAAAATGCACAAAAATTAAATGCTTAGCAAAAAATTTTACTCTAAAAAATCACTGGATCCCATTCAAATGTCACATCTGCCAATTCTGCTCATTTTTAACTACTACTATTTCCGAGTAGAAATTTCCATTTTAGATAATGCAGAAAAACTGTGATTAAATAAAACAAATATTATACTACTATTCGGTACTAGTCATAAATATGGAGAGTTGTAAGCACAGTTGTCAGCCAGATTAGTAGTCTATTTTAAATATCACAATGTATACTAATATTCGTTTTAATAGCAAAATTTTCTATAATTAAATAAGGTTAATGCAATACATAAAATAACTAAAATTTCAACAATATGTTCTTGTGAAATCTCTGGCTGGCAATAAGTCTCATTATCTAAACAAAATTTAGTATTCGATATAGTTGATCAAATTATGCCTTGACTACACTTTTAAAAATTGAATCATTTTTCTTACAAACTATTTAAAACATGAATGTACCTTTGTAATACAATCCTAGCTGATGAAGAAATTTTTCTGATAAATTTGATTGACAATGTCAGTCAAAAAACCCAAAAGGAGGAGGGGTGGGTGGGAAGGCAGAAATTTTTATCAACAAAACAAGGGGACAACATTTTTTCTCTTTTATTTATTAGTAAACACAAGCTTCATTTCAAATGTACTCCATATATGGAATCTTCGTGATTATAAATGCATCCACATATAAAAATAAATAGGAATATCAAACAATGGATAAACCAAATTTTAGAATTAGATAATTTTATAACAATTTAGCAATTTTAATAACAACTTTGTATTTTCCTAAAAATACATTATAGACTAAAAAAGATAATATACTATTTTGAATCAAATACCATGTTACAAATAAAAATAGATATTTTTTATTGGATCAAAAACGATATCGATATCAAAAGGCACCCCCCTCCTTTGAGATATCTTACGATATCATGTGCCAGACACCCCTTTCCCCTAAAATGATAACATTATATATGCACAGCCCGTTAAAACTGCATCATTTTTCTTACAAATGATTTAGTAGATCAATGTATCTTTGTAGTCCAACTGCAGCAGATGTAGAAATTTTTCTGAAAAAATTTACCGATATTAAACAGTACCAATAAGTTCATTTCACCACAATTTTGTCTAGCCGACAGATAATTACAACACATATTCTAAATGTGAATTCATCTATACGTATATTATTCGATTTTCCATCATAGGTTCCTTTACACATCTCAAATATTTATTCCATTAAAATGAAAACTTCATCTCTTATATATGCACAATTTTTTTCAAAATATTTATAAAATAAAAAAATAATTTTCTGCCAGGTATCGTTTAAAATTCATAATGCATTATTATAATGAAAGAAAATCACATTTAATAAATGAACATATAAGGGGGAAACTGGAGAAGAATGGACACTTTTTACAAAATATTAAAATCAACTTTGTCTTGCACAAAAACAAAAATTTCAATTTACAGAATACAAGACGAAACATTTTTAAACGTCCCTGAACAAGATAGAAGCATAACATGCAACAATTTTATAATCAAGGAAATGAGTTCCAAAATCTATATCATACCTCCTTACTAACAGAAAGATATGGAACAGTTATAAAACTAAGTGTGATAAGGAACAAATATTTTACTGCTTGCTATAAGTGCAGTCTAACAAAGATTGTAAATTGATAAATTTATTTGAAATGCGAATAATCACCAGGCTATCTGATTAATCATATGTACATCTGGCAATTTTAACACAATGTCTGTCTTCTCCACATAATTTATGTGAAGTTATCAAATAAAATGAAAATTCCAGTTTTATTTTTTTCCCTTTGAATTGCTTATTAAAACTAAACCTTTTCTACAGCTTCTATTACTCCTACATACTTTGCTTTCTTGACATAATACATAACATGAACAAAATCTTTTACACCAATATCAACATTATCATTAGACGAATTAATTTCCTAGATTAGAAATTTTTGATCTTCAATGGTAATGAAAAAAAAAAAAGTGTGTTACAATATTAAATTCTGGTATCTTCATCACTCGAAATTTCTGAAAACTAAATAATATCTCATTTTGATTTCATTCCTTTTTTTTTCTTTTACGTCACTGGCTTAAGTTTTAAAATATTTTCTGTTTAATCTTTTAGGTATCTCTCTTAATTTTTTTTTTTTTTTACTAAAATATTTGCATATTATTAGTAACTTACATTTATCTTATTCAAATGGAGGAACTGAATTTGTCTCATTCTCTCTCTTTGCTAAAACGTTTAATTTCTTCCTACTATTTTCTTTTATATTCAACTATTTCTATAAACAACAATGCTGCTTTTAAACTTAGTTTAAAATTATGAATAACATACAACATAATGTTCCAAAACAAGGGTAACTATTTTATCTGTACATAAACAAGGCATTAACAAACAGAAAGCATAAAAAGTATTTAAGGCAAATTTACTTTTGATTCTTGATAAATAATTTTTTTCTTAATACAATTGTAAGCTTGCACATAACATCTTTTTTCAACAGAAGATTGGGTTATCACTGCTTCATCTAGTATGTGATTGATGAAATTTTTAAAATGATACGTAACGGGAAAAACCTACTGTCCCATTCCACCCTACTCTCGTCTTTATTTTTTTCAGATCATTCAAAAACAGAAAATAGAATTTGTGTCCTTGATTCTTTAAAAATGACCCAATGTAATGACTTTTACTGAAACAAAATGCATATTTGAAAGGCACCGACTTGTTTTCAAATGTTCAAAAATAAAAGAAAATGATAATAAGAAAAAAAATGTTTATCCCGTATGCCCTACAAATGCTCATTTTCATACATATTGACCTAAATTCTCATGTTTGATAAGCAAAAACCTCTTTTCAAAATATATATCAAAAAAGGATTTGGTAAAAAAAGCATAAAAAACTATCTCGAATTCTCTAAGAGTGTTTCACCAATTTTAGCACTATCGAATCAAAATCTATTGTTCGAATCCTGCAATAATATTATTTGAATTTTTTTTCTTTTGTGGATCTACATACCGAACACTACCTTGACCTTCACTATACAAAATTGCATCATTTTTCTTAGAGATGCAGTTAACAGTGCAATGTATCCTCGTAGTCCTTAAAAAAGAAAGAAAAATCCCACGAGACTTAGAAATTTTTCTGAGAACCAGACTGTGTCAACAAGCTCATTTCGCCACAATTTTCTGTGACCGACAGATAATTAATACACGTGCGCTAAATGTGCGTCAACCTACCTCTACAGTACACTCTTCGATTTTTATGATGGGCAGATCGACAAAACAACACCCTGATATGCTTCACCTGGCCATTAGCCAAACATGACCAAGGTGGGATGGCCAACAAAAATGATGAAATTTCCCCAATCATTCTTCGCTATAATATGCTTAGCTCATTTATAGAGAGTCAACGGCCGTAGACAACTGAAAAAGAAAAGCAGAAATAAAATGTCACCTGTAGCCTATCAAAAGAAGAAGCGATTGGTGTAAGAAATTTGATCAATATTGGGTAATAATCAATACGATTTTCGGTAACATCAAGTCAAAGATTTACAAGCTACTCAAATAAAACTTGTGGGAATGACATTAGGAGCTTGAACTCTAATGCAATTGGTAAAAAACTTTTGCAAGTATAAAATGAATAGTTATTTACACAGTGTAAATTATAAAATGCTTCTCAAATTAATGAAAACAAACTTAATCGTATTAGTTTATGAGAAAAAGAATTTTTTTTATAATAAATATTTATTATTAAGTTATATTTACAAATCGATACCTTTTTTAGCAATGTTTTCTTCTTACGATTTATAGGTTTAGAGATTTTCTATTTTGACCCCATTATAATGTTCATGTCCTGAAGTCGGATGCACCGTTTCTTCCCTCAAGAGGATTACTCTGAACATTTAGCTACTAGAACTGTAGACATTTTCTTCGGAAATTTAGTCTGTCTTGCCTCTTTTTATTCTTTGTTGCCTTCATATATATTTTTAGTCTCAAAGTTAAGGTGCATTGGATTGACATTTCTTTTCTAGCACTATGTTGTCATCCACAAATGAAAAAAAAATCTTAGCCCAGAAAAAGAGGCAGAGATGAACTTACACCCACTGGCGACATCTGACTTGTAGATATTCTACAAAAATTCTAAAAACTGAAAAGTCACGCCTTACCACATCAAATGTTCCGACAAACAGAAAAGTAGACTAATAAGAATGTATTTATTAAAATTAAACCTGAAGACGTCCGCAGAAGATGTCGCGAAACGTTGATAGTTTTATTTTATTTTAATTGTACACATGTATATTAAAATTCTTGTTTTGTGCACCACTGAGCAATGTGTTGTATTTTAATAAATACATTCTTATTAGTTAAATTTTATGGTGCAATTGTCCTGTATATATTTATGAAATTAGACTGTTTAGACCTTAAGGTTCAAACAGAGAGGTACTACGGACTGCTTGTTGTGGTCAAGCGATGCTTTTAATCTTTTATGACTTTTATTGGATGTCTTCAGATATCTAACTTTCCTTTGTTAATGACCGTGCAAACGGTGGGAAGAAAAGCCTAGCTGACATTTTTTATGACATTCGTAAAAGAAAAGCACTAAACGCAGATTTACTATTTACTACCGCAAGCAGTTTGTAATTTGGGAATCTTCAGACTTTTCTGTAACCTCCTGGAGACAAAACACGACTTTGCTTCTTTCGAGAGATTTTCTCTGATTATTGATCTAATAGTCGCTTTGAACTGCAGATATGTTCTGAATCTTGGTCGGGTCTTATAGTTCTAAATCTCATGGATACCCCCCCCCCCCGCACCTTTCACTGTTTCACAGCAATCAATCCCGCCCAAACTATGCATAGTCAGATTCCTCGTTTGGAGTATTGATGCAAAATACCTAAAAATTTATGTCGGTACGGCTTATAGTTCTTGAATAAAATGCAGAAAAAAGTATGAAATCATATCTGGAGCAAGAAAAAAAAACTTTTATTGAAAACATGACCATCGGTATTTGCATAAAATACTAATTAATTGGCACTGTTCTGCAACCCAAAATAAAGCAAGAATGAATTGTCAAGCCATCTACAGTGGTTAAAAAACATTTTAGTAATTTATTCAACATCAATACTTTTCGTCAAGTTTTGTAAGCTGAGAATTTTCAAACCGGCTATTCGTCAACTCTATGTTTAGATAGTTTGTAAGTTACACCATTGAATGTTGAGCATATAAAAGAACATATTTTCAAAACCTTTTGCTTTTTTTTTTCTAATTAATTTCTTTCTTTAAATAATTGTACAAATTAAATATAGGGGTCAAATTCGTCCAAGTTGCAGCCTATAAATAACAATAAAGAAAAATTAGCATAGATTAATAAGCACTTTCCAACACAATCAGAATAATTTAACAAAATTGCATTGTTTAAAAAATTAAAATATTACGTCTCATTTCACCATATGGAAATTTATGACAAGTCTCAAACAGAATTTTGACGGTTGCCATCCACAATCGGAAAATTATACGAATTTTTTTAGCAGTCCTGTATATGATGTAGAGATTTATATCTATTAACAACATGCATTCGAAAATTTATTTCATTCAAGAGACACAAATATTTCAGTTAAAAATTATTCTTCAGAAATTTTCTCAAATAAATAGAATGGTATGCGAATACTTTTGCGCAGCCCTGTATATGAGGTATTGAATTTATATGTTTAGAGTAATATGCAAAAACTAATTAAATTTAAAAGCGCATACTGAATTTTAAAATGTACTCTCCAGCAATTATTAAGCAAAGACAGTACTGCAAACCGATTTCCTTTGTTTACCGATTTCTTATTTTCTCAGAGTTCCTGTAAAGTAATAAAAAATGCTATGAATGTTCCATTTTAACATGATAGTAGTGAAAGTCAGTAATTTATATATCAGTTTCAATATATATGAAATGGAATAATGACATTAAAATACTCTCCAAATTAACCCCCCCCCCCTTTACCATAATGTAATAGAATTCTTTTGAGTGCCCCTGTAAGTGAACCATTAAACTACATACTTCATATGCAGTACCAAACATCCTTTGGCGATCCTAAATAAGCTTTATCAATTGCACGAAAATCAGAGTATATTCACGAGAGTTAGAACATGAACAAACGGACAGACAAATTGAATGCATAAGCACTTTTCAACTTTGTTGGGAAGTCCTAAAAATTAGGTTAATTAAAGTATATTTAATAAAATGTAATTAATAAAATTGTAAATTTAAGTAAAAATTTTTAAAACATAACTTTTCCTTTTTTTTTTTTTTTTTTTTTTTTTTTGAAAGATCATAAAATTGAATTTAACGATCGCGAAGAGGGAATATATTTCAAAGAAGTTTTGTTTAGTTTAGCAAGGGACAGAAAACGACATGTTATTGAAAAAATAAAAATCTGATAAATGTTTTAAGGAAAGAAAATTTGTTTTCGGCAGGAAAGAGGTTAAGTCCGTTAACTCCTGGAAAAAGTCGATATGTGTTTTCTTTTGTATCTTATAATGCATTAATAATGTAAAGACGCGTAGTATAATGATATTTTGAAGCCAATAGAGATTCAAGATAAAGACACAGAAAGCGCATGCGCTGAAAGTTTTTTTTATGCTTAGTATACTCAGTCGAAGCTTATTTAAAAAAAAAGCTTTTTTTTTTTTTTGCCTTTGCTCGAATATATTATATATATAATATACATATAGTACATGTATGAGTATAAAAATATATAAATATACATATAGTATATATAAATTTTCTATAATTTTTTTTGTTAAAATTAAAATGGCCAACTTTATCACATTCACAAACGAAAGTAATACTCAGTGATAAAGATTTACCAGTGTTCGATATGAAAATTTAAGATCTTCTCAGCTTTGGTTAGCGATAGTTGGAGCTTATTTAACCCTTTCGGATTAGATTTTTTTTTTCAATTTTTAGAAAAATGTACTTTTACATTAATAACATTAACACTAACTATCCAAATAGATCAATTAACGAAGAGTTTAACGAATATTTCATTGTCTGAAACATAACGAATGTTATTGTTTTGCGTACTATTCAATTCATATGACAATGGACTAAAAAAAGAGTTTTTGGAGATGTTTCGAAAATATTACATGATAATGAGATTTAACTGGTATCACAATTTTCTAATTTTTTTATACTTTATTACGCATGATTCTTCCAGAAAATTAACCTTTATTTAAAAAAGTATATGTTTAAAATAAAAGAATTGCAATTGATGTAAAGAGAAATAAGTAAATTTTTATAATTATTAATTTTACCAAATGCCTAAACGTTAATGAAGTCATATAGTAAATGCATAGACACATACTAACATTACTACATGTAAACAGTAACAAAAGTATTTGTTAATACAAAATAATACTCCATTAAAAGACATGTACTATTAATAGCACACCAGACCCGAAAGGGTTAAAAAAACGTTTCCCCCCACCCTTCTACGAATATATATATATATATACACACACACACACATATACACTGGTGTCCAAAAGTTAAGCATAATTGGTAATTAAGTAAGTAATGAAAGAAATATAAATCGAAATGCGGTGAAACTCCAGGTGTGTAAACAAAATAGTACGCGTCATATATTTTCGCGAAGAGTTTTCCCCGAAATTGAACAGGGGACCGTCAACAAATTGAAAAAGAACGAAGATCTTTTAGATAACCCTGTCAAAACTAATGTAGCAAAAGCGTTCAAACTGCACATTATGATTAAGTGGCTTATTGTTATGTACTGTGTTTATTTTTATAAAGGATAGCATGTATACTCGTAGAGAAATTAAGG
This sequence comes from Maratus speculifer, assembly GCA_964019185.1. Classification (NCBI taxonomy): domain Eukaryota; kingdom Metazoa; phylum Arthropoda; class Arachnida; order Araneae; family Salticidae; genus Maratus; species Maratus speculifer. Next base: position 419,965,758 of record OZ025289.1, on the reverse strand, counting down.
TTTTTATAAAAACAGTCCTAAGTTTTTTGCTTATAATTTGCAGAGTTCTTAATATAAAATAATGTTTTTTTCTGAAAATATGACAAACATTATGGTACACAATACTCTGTCATCAGAATTTAAAAATAATAAAAATTGTATGACAAATGAGCAGATTTACTAAATAATTTTTTACTGCGCATGCGTGAACGCTATTAAAATTTCATTTGCATATTATGTTAGTTAAATGTGTATAGCAACTTTTGTGAAAGTCTCAAAAACATAGATTAAAAATTCTGAAAATTATCGTTGATAGAATGAGATCAAAATATTTTATTCCCTAATGAAGCAAAAAGATGAGGGGCTGTATCCATATTCCATTGTTTCGTGCCTAGACAATATTGCACGTACAACTGTATTTGGATAAGACCCCTGATATTTTGCTTCCTTTTAGGAATAACGGCTTTTGAATTGATTCTATAGACGATAATTTTCAGAATTTTCAAGCTATGTTTTTGAAACTTTTACAGAAGTTGCTCTATACATTTAGCTAACAAAATATGCAAATGGAATTTTGATATCGTTGACGCATGCGCAATGAAAAATTATTTACTAAACCTACTCATTTTTCATACAATTTTTATTATTTTTAAATTCTGATGACAGGGTATTGTGTACAATGATGTTTGTCATATCTTCAGAAAAGAACATTATTTTATATTAAGAACTCTGCAAATTATAAGCAAAAAATTTAGGACTGTTTTTATAAAAACCTTAATTTCTCTACGAGTATGAATGCTATCCTTATAAAGATAAACACAGTACATTACAATAAGCCACTTAATCATAATGTGCAGTTTGAACGCTTTTGCTACATTAGTTTTGACAGGGTTATCCAAAAGATCTTCGTTCTTTTTCAATTTGTTGATAGTCCCCTGTTCGATTCCGGGGAAAACTCTTCGCGAAAATATATGACGCGTATTATTTTGTTTACACACCTGGAGTTTCACCACATTTCGATTTATATTTCTTTCATTACTTACTTAATTACCAATTATGCTTAACTTTTGGACACCAGTGTATATATATAGTACACACACATATACACTCACACATGTAGACATGTAGTATATGTATATTTTCTATGATTATTTTGTAAACATTAAAATGATTATCTATATTTTTTAACTTCAACTTTATCATAAACACACGCGAAAGTAATATTCAATGATAAGGATTTACCGATGTTCGATAGCAAAATTAAGATCTTCTCCGCTTTAATTTTAATATCCATCTCACCTTTTTCGGTAATATATATATTTAAAGAATAGTTATTTAATTTCATAGTTTATTTGATTTTCGTTTTATATGTTTTGTTTATACCTTAACCTTCTGGATACATTTTATTTGTTCATTAATTTGTTCATTTCATTTCTTTTTTCTACAATTTTTGTATATAATAATTATCTTTATCCAATATGTTTGGCATATGTTTCTTTCAACTGTTTGTCTATTCCGATATATTTTAAGGTGCTAAATTTTATCTTTTTAAGCATATTGATCACAATATTCGGAGAAATAACATATCTTTTCCATGAATTAGCATGCATAGCCCTTCTGAAGAACCTATATGCTACTCATAGTTTTAAGGCTTCTGAATTTTTGCTTACACTGTTTTTTATTTATTTTCTTTCTTATTTTATTTTTATATTTGTGATTTCAATTCTATTATATATATATGCGCGTGAATACATGATTATTTATAGCATGCATAAATTTTTTAACGTTAATTTATACAAAATCGATTTTAAATGCATTTGTAATATCTACAAATATGTAAAAGGTAAACGATACCGATATCTACACACGCAGAGACACACGTATGAGCCGCATGAGCAGACAGTGCACAGATCATATATGTGTGCGCATGTGTATGTATGAATCTACAATAACATACTTACATGACTGCATGCGTTACATGAAGTTGAGAAGATAGGCACAAAACATGATTCGCAAAATAAGAATTATGCAAAAACAATAATAAAAAACAACAACAACAACAACAACAAAAAAAAACAAAACAAATGTTCTGATTTTTTTCTAAAGTCTTTTACAAGACAGGGGGGGGGGAGGAGGTCTAGTTTCAATTTCATTAAGACTTCTTTATTTCTTTCTTTCAACTTCACAGGCTTTAATCAGAAAAACTAACAAATCATCAAGAATGCTGAATATGGTGTGAAGGTGCATAGTGCTGCTTTATATATTTTAAACATTTATCGTTACGTGTACATTTTTTTTCAAGCTTCATCTACAGAAAAGTTTTATTATAATATATATTCACATACATAAATGTCAGTCAATTGCTCTCAAAATGAGCGGTAATGGCAACAGAGGGATTTAAAATAAAATTTTTCATCCTGTCGGATAACCAGATTATATTCAAACTTCCAGATTTTATTCGGATCCGGTTGAAGGTAATATTATCCTATACGGGTTATGTTTGATTTCAAATACAGGATTCTAATTTGAAGAATAAAGGTTTGCCACAAAAACACGAGGGTAAAAAACAATCCTTAGATTTTTTTATTAAATCTTGAAAATTATTTGTTAAGTTCCATGAGTAAATTATTTTATTGTTCTAGAAATATGCCGGTTAATTTTTTTTTAATTTAATTTTTCTAGATACTTTATGTTACCCGTCAGTTCCGGATTAGATCGGGGAATCGAGTTTCTATAGTGCAGCGATGGGGTACTTCCAAATATATAAGTGTTCTCAGCTCAAGAGCTTGGGGGGTTGAGAGAGGCCCTTGTCGGGGTGGAAGATAAGACCGATTTAGGGCATTTTCTCTTCTGTATCAAAAGGCCCCTTTCGTTCAATACTGCTACGAAATCGGTTTAGTAGATTGTATTTTCGCATGTTTGTAGGCTTGAACGTGTGCTCTTTCATTAACTTACATCGTTGTTATAGATTCGAATATTTCGCTGTCTCCAAAAACTGTATCCCAAAATATACGGAGGTCATTAAAAGAACTTTACTATTTACCAATACACCCTTTTCTTCATCAAAAACCATTATCCTTTTTTTTCCTCTCTCCCTTGTAAAAAAAAATCTTGTGTTCCCATTCCTAAACAAATTTCATGTACGCAAAAATATTTTTTTTTCTACTCTGCCACAGTTTTCGCCCCCCCCCCCCTCACCCATCTCCTCACTCTCTTGATCAGAATACAGCAAATATTAAATAACGTCTTTCCGTGCATCGAAAAAATTAATAATTTTTTCCACGTATGCGCATTAAACACGTATTCGGGTCCGCCATGATGAAAAGAAAGCGGGCAGAGCTTTAAAAAAGAAGAGCTGGCTGTAGCAATCGATTCACAAGAGCAAGCAATCGGTCGCTCGGAAGCCATAATAGCTGTATAGAAAGCGAATATGTTAGGAGAAATGAAAGGGGGGGGGGGGCGCTTTATCGATTTTGTTTTTAAAGATTTTAAAATGTGTGAGGTCGAGTGATCTAGCGCCATCTGCAGGGTGTGATTTGTAATAACTTTTTATTTTCTTATTTGTTTTTTCTTTCCCCTGTGGATATATCTTGAGAACACGAAATGTAGCGGTCGAAGACGTGGTAGAATTTAAAAGAACGGGAAAGAGAGAAGTAGTTGGCTTGACAGAGAGCGAATACATTCGTCGGGTTAGAAAGAGAACGTGTGCCTCAGACTCAGCTGATGTATGCAGACCAGTACAGAGAGAGGATTAGAACATCAGTTCACTTTATTAAGCTTTAATACTTAAAAACTAGGAAAACTTTCCAACATTTCGTATTTTTCCACCAAATGTAATGATTTTTCAAAATAACTAATACAACAGTCAAAGCAAAGAACTATACAGTATAAAACCTGTTGAATGTTTCTGTTTGGAGAACGTCAAATAATTTTGACTTTCCTCCTCATATCTCGAGAAAAGAAAAACATACTTGATAGAGCTGAAATGTACGAAAAATGGAATCTAAATAGCTAGCAAGAAAGAAAATACACTGCTAAAAAGGACAAGTTGTGTGTAAGATTCAATTATTCCATGCAAAGCAATGAAAGGATATTGTTTGTTATCAAATGATTTTATGAAACTGGGAGAAGCTCAGAAAAACGCAAAATTGAAAATTGTTCAGAGGTAAACATAGTTTTGAAGTTTATAAGAATCACTTTGATGAAGATATGATCAAGGACTGATTAAAAAATAAGGTTGGACCTGTTGAATATGCTTGGTTACAAAAACAGTTTTTCCCCATTTTCTTACAGCATGAAATCAATGTGGCAAGATGAACAAGAAATAAATTTCCTCTAATAATAAAAAAGACGAGAAGGTAATGCTGGTTGATACGAATATGTAGTTTTAAGCGCATGAATGTTGAGCAATGGTTACAACAATTAAAATTTAGGAGGAACCACGTTCATGAAAATTCCTATATAAAATGAGTTTGAGGATTAATTCTTTATTTGTAATCTGCTGTTTTGTTTCAAAATACTAGCCTTGCTATAACCTCAACCTGCAACCACATCAGCCTTTTTAGGTGCGTTCATAATTATGTAAATACGTAGCACCCATTGTTGTCGCTCAGTCCGTCCGTCTGTCTGTCCGCATATAACAACGCAAAAACTACCTAACCGAATCGTTTGAAATTTAAAATACATAATTATTACATAATTCTGTTGAATCATTTCAAATTTTATGGAAATCGGATGGATAGATCAATTACAGGGAAAATCAAAAGGATTCCGTTACATTACGGTCAATGGGGAAAAAAATTTCAAATGCATTTTAATCGTTTGAAATTTAAAACGTATATTTATTACATAATTTTGTCGATTCATTTCAAATTTTATGAAAATCGGATGGATAGATCAATTACAGGGACAATCAAAAGGATTCCGTTACATTACGGTCAACGGGGAAAAAATTTTCAAATGCATTTTAATCGTTTGAAATTTAAAATGCATAATTATTACATAATTTTGTCGAGTCATTTCAAATGTTTTGAAAATCGGATGAATAGATCAATTACAGGGACAATCAAAAGTATTCCGTTACATTACGATCAATGGGAAAAAAGTTTCAAATGCATTTTAATGGTGTTACACTCATTTGAACATAATAGAATTGACATGAATCTATGAAATATGCACTAAAATATACATTCTGTACAATCTGGGATGCAAAGAATATTTATTATTAAATTACAGGGCCACACAAATGTATTCTACTAAATAATATTATACGGGGAAACATTGTTTGGGGCGTGTTTTAATCATATTAAACTACTTCACATTTTATGAATAAGATATACGTTAATGAAGTATAATAAAAATTACTCCCTGCATATTTACAGGAACACAAAGATTTCGACCACTATATACTGTATCCAAAGTACGCTCTACTATATCAGCAAGATCTGAATATTTTAAAACTTCGTTATAGTACGAACGCACCTTATTTGCTACGCTTCACGCGCAATTGACAACTTGTTATTTATTATTATTATTATTATTATTGGATGCAAGAAAAAAAAGCTCCAGATTTTTTGCTCCAAGTCTGCGTATTTTTTAAATTAATTTTTTGTATATATTTTTCTATGTGAAATCCTTAGATGGCTGCTATTTTGAAACATAATGGTGAGTGAAGCTGGCCAATGAATTCCTTCGAGACACTAATACGTCCTCTACACGTATTGTCACATTAAAATCGGTTTATAAAAACGAGTGCTATCGTATGGCAAAAATTAGACATATTTACACCAATGTCCAAAGTTCACAAACATAAATCCTGTGAAAACGAATGAACTATTTACTGAGTTGCAACGAAATTTGGCACAGAGATATTACAATGGGAAAAAGAATACAACAACATAATAGTTTGGAAAATATTTTAATTGTGAATAAAGATCCAGGGTATATCAAAAAGTATTTAATCACGAATCAGAGATAAAAAATTTATCTCGGGAAAAATTATTCTAATACAAAAGTGTGACCACCGTGCACTACTATACAAATTTATCAGCGAGCTCTCATATTGTTTATGAGGGTATCAATAAATGTTTGCAGCAACAAACCCCATTCTTCCAAAAGGGCGGCTTTTATTTCATTTCGGGTTTTGGGAGAGGGCGGAAAGGGGGGGGGTTATGCTGTGCAATGGCTCTTCCTAGACATCCAATATATTCAAATAAGATTGAAGTCCGGGACAACTGATATGGTGGATATTTTCTTCTTCAAGAAAATCATCACAATGCGAGCTTGATGTGGCTTCATATTATAGTCCATAAACATGAAGTCCGGGTCTATAGCAACCCCAAGCAACCACAAATAGGATTCAAGGAAATCATCCCTAATGGCTGCCTTGCGTCCACTCGTGTGTCTCCCGTTCATTGCATCCATCAGGAGAGCTAGGTTGTTGCGAACCCGAAGCCATCAACAAGAATGGGGACGTGTTCTTTTTAGAGATGAGTCGAGATTCATCACGAGAGTGAACTTCGTTGAATCTTCATCTGGAGAGAATGTGAAGCTTGATATTATCCCTCCTACGCAAAAGAAAATCGACAGATTTGGTGGCAAAGGAATCATTGTCTGGGGCTGCGTAATACTGAGCAGTCGTTCACTACTACACGTCTTCGATGCGGGTATTGTCAATGCCCATCACTATAGGGATGAGGTCCTTAAGGCCTAGGTGAAGTTCTTTCGGGGTGCTGTATGCTCGGAATTCATGTTTATGGACGATAACGCGAAACCACATATCAGCTCACATTATTCATGATTTTCTTAAAGAGGAGAATATCCACTGTATGAATTGACCCTTTAGGTCTTCGGACCTCAATCTTATTGAACATGTTTGGGATGTTCTATGAAGAGCTATTGCACAACTTAATCCCACAACCCCCCTCCCAAAACGCGAAATGAATTAAAAGCCGCTCATTTGGAAGAATGGACTTTGTTGCCACAAACATTTATTGTGGCTCGCATAAACAACATGATAGCTCGTTGTGAGGTTTGTTTAGCAATGCACGGTGGTCCCACTCCATATTGATAGACTTTTCCTCAGATAAATTCTTTATCTCTGATTCATAATTTAACATTTTTTGATATACCCTGTACTCTTATTCACAATTAAAATCTTTTCCATACCGTTATGTTTCTATATTCTTTCTTCTATTGTAATATACCTTTTTGCCAAATTTCGTGGCATCACAGTAAATAATTTATCTGTTTCACAAATTTTATGCTTGTGACCTTAACTTTGGGCATGAGTGTATATATATCTATATCAATCAGCATTTTTTCGGAAGGTAGTTTGCAAGTTTGGGGTTCAAAATATTGGTGAAAAGACACCGAAAATGTCCGGAATTGCTTTCTCAGAGACGGCTGCAATAAGTGACTTCTTACTTTTTTTCAATGAATGCTACCTAAAACTTATGATGATGTTATTACATATTTAATCAATATATCTTACTTAAGGTACGAGCGCTCGCTGAGGATTTATAAATCAGCATATAATGGTAAAAATCGCTGTTACTCAAGCAATTCCGGTAATAAAAGTTTTGAGAATTTTTGACTTAATTTGCATCTTGCAATTAAATTACCCCCTGATTATTTTGCTACAATTACTAGAATCCATTTAAGACAATGGGAAATCCACTAATTGTCAATAGAATTATTTTTTCCAAAAGCAAATATTTTTCTCTAAATCGTACAAAATGTGTCTAAATTTAATTTTGGATACCAATTTAAAACAGGAAAATAAAATATTAAAACTAAAAATATAAATCATTAATGAAATTTAAAGGAAAAACATTTAGCCAATTATTATGTAGTCTTTCAATGTCTATGCTTATTCTCAAGCAACATCTTCAAAACAGAAAGTTGTTACAGAAAAGAAAATCTTTGATTCATCTATAAAACAATCTATCAATCAATTCCGCTTTTCTTCAAAGGGAAGATTCAAAATGGCAACAAAAAAATTTCAATTGCTTAACAGAAACGGCTTTAGAGAATGCTCAATGAAACAGATAAGAAATACTTGATGTTGTTGCAATTTTGTCTTACAAATACGATAGATAACAATAGGCGAAATAAGTTCCCCTCCCCCACAGAATAAATAAATGACAGCAATTAAGCGCGAGCACGGTTTGAACACGTGCAAGGATGGACACATCATCATCCCTGACAGACAAACAACTTTTCTTCAATTGCGCTGGTTATTATGGTTGATCGTCATTACGGGCACTTAGCACAGCGCGGCGAAATTAAAGCCGGCTGGTAGCGGCACCCATAACGGGGTGACGCGACAAAAGTATTAAGCGGCCCTAATAAGACTCAATCTGGGGTAGAAGAATCTGGCAGGCCCCACCCCTCTCAGCCGAAACAGGAAGATCCAAAGTGGAGGATCGTAATTAATCTTCTTCTCGAGTGCATCCAGCCAATTGAAGTGGAACGAAATAGACTGGCCGATATCAAAGAATGATGTGGAAGCAAAATATTTCTTCTTCTCACTCCTTATATAAATCTGTAGCACGGTTTTGCTTTATTCCCATCCCAGCCCTCTTCGGGGCCCTGGGATGCAAAAGATAACGAAAAGAGAATCTCAGGAAATTTATCATCCGTACACATTATCTCTAACATCTCGCGAAAAATACTTTTTAAAAAACAATTTACCCTGATTTATTCAATAAACACGAACGGTTTAAATGTGCTGAAAATTTTCAAGATATCAGCACTAAACTTCTCAAATATGGAAAGATATCATCTCCCCTTTACTAAACACCTTTATTAAAATAATAATAATAATTTTTACGACATTTGTCAGAGTCCTTACTTTTTCTAAAATCTGAAATCAGGACCTACAATCCTGGCTACCTTTAAGTCTTGTTGGGCCTGTTAACAATAAAATACGAAAAATAAGTAAATTTTGATAAACACTTTCGCAGTATTAAATCACTATAGAAATGTCTTCGGGAGGATTTTAAACGGAAGGATCAAAGAAATAAATTCTTATCCTAACATAGGAAAGTTTTAAAAATGTATCGCAAGTAACATCTCAGAGTATGCGGAATCGAGTTTGTGAATTACTTGAATACTTTCTTGCGTAGCGAACAATATCATTTTGGTTTAGTTGACACAAGTACAATTAGCACTTTGTACTAATTTTCAAGTAAACAAAAGATTTACATTAATGTTACTCGAATTTCTATCAGTTGAGCGTAAATATATCCGTTAACAATATGAAAATTCACACTTTCAAAAAATCTGACAATTAATATAAAAAGTCTTGGTACATTGTAAGTAATTAGTTCTATTTATTGACCAAGTACACCTTTTTTATTTTTCATATAATCTACTGGGATTATGTTGATCGGTGACAAGCGTCAGAAATGGGGCAAGAGAACACTCGTGTTCCATCCACAATGAGTTAAATTAGCCGTAGTTATGATAGTTATGATTAGTTATGATAATTCCGCCTACTAGGTGGCTGCAAATAGATCCGAAAGATAGACTCAAAATAATTTTTGTCAAGGAAAAAAAAAGAGAAGAAGAAAAAAATAACCTGAAACTTCAATAAATGTGGAACTTTTCTGAAATGTTCTACTCTTTTCATATGAGGAGAATAATATAAAAAGTAGAATATTCCAAAAAAGATCACGTATTTACAGAATTTTCAGCTTTTTTTATGAATAAAATTATTTTGAGTCTATCTGTAAGGTCCACTAGATACGTGGGGTAGTTAGATGAAAAGACTAAATTATTTTAGAAACATCTACTATAATCATTTTCCAAATACAATATACAGAGACAGAAAATAAAATATTTTCATATAAATTTGTAATAATTTTACTGCAACAACCCCCAACTCTGCTTCCAGGCAACTTAAAAATAGAAGGGGTTTATATTGACTGCCTTATTTATTTGGCTGAAAGAAATAAAGAGAAAGAAAAAAAAATACTGAACACTTTTTAGTATCCATTCTTTAAGTGTGTAACTTATTTAAAATACGAATCCGAAATATTCGAACAATACTTAAAGAGCAAATTGAAGAACGCATAGCAAAGGAGAACAAACATATTTTAATTATGATCAGAAAATGATGAGCACTACTGCACATACACAAAAAATATAAGAATGGCATCGGCTTAAAAGAGTTAGGGATATTCTTACAAGAAAGGAAAAAAGGTACACGGGAGAAAAAATCGCCCATTCCTTTTTTTCAAGCAAAGATATGTATTCAATCAAATCTTCAATTTTACATTCACACTTAATGATACACAATATTCAGCGATCAATTAAATGAGACAAACAATGCAAGTTTGAAAGACAAAGCCCCAAAACGGTATGACGATCATTTGGCGTAGCAGTGTAAATCTGTGCATTGCATCACTCCTCATTTGTTTACCGATATTTAATGAGGCACTCGGTACTAATTTTTTATTTCTCAAGTCCACGAGCTTTGGAAAAGGGGAATGATAATTGCTGGAGAGTTTTATTTACATATGCATAATTGCTCCTCGTTTGAAAAGATACAATGGCGCATCCGTTTTTGCCGTTTACAAAAGACGCAGCCCGAACATAATTTGGGAGAAGAACAAAGCTTATTTTAATAGTTAGTAATAGGCCAAAAGCCTATTAATGAGCTTTTCTAGAATAAGGTTATATTGTAACCAAAAATAATTTTTTTAAAGATTTAAATCCTCTAAACAAATTAGTTGATTTAGTATCTTATTTTATAACCATGCATTTCACATAATCATTGTTTTTTTTAAACACACAGTGCAATTCTTAAGTAGGGCCTCCCTATAAATTCAAGTTGTATACAGGACATGTTATACCTTTCAAGAGGTCATTTCTGCAAATCTAATTATTATATCAGGATTTTAACCCCTTAGTGGCGAGCCTCTAGCATATTTTTTAATCTTTGCGCACCACTATTTTCATATTGTATTTTTTGCTAAAATGGGTCAGCCAAAAAAAAACCTGCAATGGAATACAGACATTAAAATTCACAGATTTTATGCGCACTAATCTCGAATAGATCACTTTCTTAAATGAGGTGAGAAGCTGCACACCGGATGTCAAAAAAAGTAAGTTTCCGGATTTTAAAATTCGATAATGTGGAAGACGAGATCGGCAGAAGAATAAAACAAATGGTATTTTTATGTTGAAAGCCGTAAAAATCCAATACAGAAGAAGTTTCAAAATTAGTTACAAATGTTCTCTATAGGTGGCGTTGTAAGCAGTAGTCGCAATACAAAGTCGAAGAAATAGGCTGCAGATTGTTAGCTGTTATTATAGCCCAATCGATTCAAAATGAGCACCTTTTGCAATAGAAAACATCGAAGAATGAGAATAACAGCACAAACTAGGAATGGAATTTTCAATCATGCTGTGTAGTGTGTCAACGTAAATGGGTGCGCATGCCTCACAATACAATTCTTAAAGCTCCTCTGGTGTTGTAGATTTATTCTAGAAAACAATATCCTGCAGTGTACATCAAAGAAAATAGTCGCAAATGGCAACATCAAGTGTGTATCCATGGCTAATCCATGGCTATTCCTGTTGCAGGGTTATTCTAGAAAATAATGTTGTTCATTGTGAACAACAGAAAATAGTTGAAAAATTCTAAAGATCGGATGAGCATGGATGTCAGTACAAGGCTGTTACAACAAATATTAAATAAGTCAAAGAAATGACTATTCTGGAAGTATTCTTAAAAGAAGGACAAAATAGACCGTGTTAATTTAGTCCAGTCTCCTTTACATGAACCACCAAGTGCCTGGTCATTCCACTAATGCTTGTAGTGTACGACAAATCGTTCAAAAACAATAACTTAACATTCAGCAGTGATCGTTTCGCGTAAGAAAAAAGAGTGAATGTTGTCCCTGGTTTATCTGCAACCCAAATGGTAACTTTCTGGTAATGTAGTAATCGTACATCACACAATTGTGGGACTGGTGCTCTCAATTCACAAGTTTTGTCGGTTTATAAAACCATCCAGGTGAAAATGTGCCGCAATTTTGTGAAACGTATACTGCCAACGTCAAATCCATCATTCTCAATCATTAAGAGCAGATTGTTTGCAAACTTTTTTATTCAATACATAGTTCGAACTGCTACATCTTGGTGAATTGGATCTTGAACGAAACCATGTGTAAAGTGTTCCTGGATATTGTGCGCGTTCTGGACCACTTTAATCTGGATTCTGTTGCAAATATTTGGAAGGGTTACGTCGGATTATGCTGAATGATCATAGAAACTGTCACAACATTTGCAAGAGTAATTGCAGTTTGCTTTGACAATACTTCCCATTAACTCATCAGTCACCTTATCTGTCCGTTGAAATTTAATGAAAAACTTTAAATTGTTTTCGCATCTCGAGTAAGGGACCAGAAAAACGTACTGTTCTACGAAATACATGACTTTATTTACTTCCTTCAGTACGAAGATCAGTCAATCCGACTTTCAGAGTGCTTTTTTTAGGGATCAGTCAGTGCTACTTCTCGACATAATTTTTAACTAATTTTTAAACTATTATATTCTTTACAGCTTGGAAAATAAACTTATCACTTGTTCCATTTTTTCAGTTGATCTTCGTTTTCAAATTATTTAATCTTTTAATCAGATTCTTTTGTTGGACATCCGGTACATTCAAGTACACTTAAAAATAGAAGTAATTTATTATATCCCGACCAATCTTATTATATATCATATTACAATATTAAAAGGTAACTAATAAACATTGTTACAAATATTGAATCATTTCATAGTGCAAGTATAAAATAGAACATGATAAATACACCAATTCCTGATAATTTACGTACATCAGAAATGCCAGTCTACTTTGAAATAATTTTGTTCGAATTAACCGCTATCTTTACCGATTTCCGAATGTAATCAGTTACATCGTTGTCTAGGGCACCCCATTGGTCCGCAAAATAAATACCAGTATTTTTTAACAGAAAATTTAATTGTACGTTTCCCCAACATTTGTGTTAGAATTAACCTTCAGGGACTTTATATGCAAAATTTGTAAGAAAAATATTTAAAATTCTTTTTCTAAAATACTGGTATAAAAACCGGACCATTTGGGTTACTTGCATTATTTGATCAAGTCACGAATCATTTTAAGAGATAATCTGTACCATTAATGCAATACGGAAGCTTTGACGTAATCTAAGGTTAAAGTTGCTTAACATTTACTCTAGCCTTTAAAATGTGAAACATGCAGTAGTCTAAAGGGATTGGATCAGGTAAAGAAGGTGGCTAATCTTTGGCTTGAAAAGTGGTGAACTGAAGGTGGCTTGAGAAACTTCGTACAATTAACATGGAGCCAAACCAGCATTCATTTGCCTCGTTGTGAAGGTACAGGATCTTACTAAAATATCGAATTCCTCTTTGCATAAAATTTGTTACTATGTAGAAATGGATGTTTAGATAATCCATCATATTCCTAGTATTCCGAGTTGTTTTTACCCTTTTATAGAGACAATTTTTCATCTTTTACACTTCAAACCAAATCATAACAGAATTCTTGATCTAAAAACGTTTAAACGTTTAGCAATTTGAATTCTTTCCGGTATATTTTCAAAGGTAGACGGATATACAAAATCATCATTATTACTATTGGATATGTCCATGGATTTTTTTAGCGTAAGTCACATAGCTGATAATTGTTATGTTTTCTGGACACCGTTATTTTCGAAAAGTTTCCTTCGCCTTATTCAATTCATGAAATATCTCTGATAAAATAAGTCACAATTCAAATTTGAACCTATATGATTTACATTGCAATTACGCATGGAATAAGCCTATAACATTGCGTAGTACAAAATAACTTTTTAATCAAAAGATATTCTGTGAATAATTTTGCTAGCATGCCGCTTCTGCCAAGTTTTATTTATTTATTTATTATTTATACAGCAGTCAAATTTTGAACTTATCTTTTGAAATAAGGTTGAAAACACATGATTTCATTTATAACTTGCCTAGTTCTGCGACACACATTCCCTTCCGCAACAATAATATTCGCAGAACGTCCTTCGTATATTTTCCTTAATTCTTATGATGCGGTCTTTTGTACGAACTGAGCGTGGATGACCAGGCCTTGATCAATTTTTACAACAGTTAGTATTCAATGTAATCGATTTACAGTTTTGTATATAAATATCTAATTAAAATCAAAGCATTTCAATTATTTAAATATTTTACCTGCAGAACAAAGACGATCAAAGTGTCATTTAGCCATTCTCTTTTAGCTTTCCTTTTTAAAATAATAAATTTTCGCGTTTAATGAAATCGCCTTTGAAAATTAACAATTGCAGAGGTATGGCGTTAAATAGTTTTACTGAATGATTAATTTTTTATTTTATGAAACGAAAAAGTATTTTTTAGCATCCAGAGATGCCCCTTAAGTAGGGTAGAGTACAGCAATTCCTTCTCAATTTCAGCCCTTTGTGAACCAATGTCTGATTTTTAATTTCTTTCAGCTGAAGTTTTTTACAAAAGAAATTACTCAATTTCTAAAATTGAGCAATTTCACTTATTCTCAACAATATATGCAATTAAATTATAACATTAAAACCATCCCTTTGAAAACAAATCTATAATTGAAAAATTAATGACAGAAAAAGTAACAGAAAATTTAGATTCCCTATGTCCAACAAAAGAATTTTTCCCCCGCAACAAAATCTGAAATAACACTTCTGGCACTATTCATGGTGAATCAAAGTCTTTGGACAAACTTTCCTTTCCAAAATGAAAAAATAAAATGTACGATTACTTCAATCAACAGAAAATGAGGAGATGTACCTTTTAGGCAACCCCTGACGTATGTTGCCCCCTTGAAATGCATCATATCGGTTCAAGGTTGTACTGCTTTCAAATTGGAAAAAAGTCGTGTTACATTTCAAATAAAACAAATTTTTAGAAATCTGCTGTCACAAACAGATTTTCCATTTTTCGAATGATTTAGGAGTTCTGAGTATCGAAATTTTGTAAAATAATTGTAAAGAAGTCTGCATTGTGGAAATGTAGGATATCTTCAATGTATTATTTTTCTATTGAATAGAAAAGTAAAGATACTTAATCAACTCTGCGTGAATTGGTATCAAAAACTTGGCAAAAATGTTGATAAAGACATTTAGGATATAAGATGGTACCTGTCATTTAGTAGCATTTTCACAGAATGCATCAGTTGCTTCAGGTAATACTACAAGTAAGGGGGATGAGATCAAATAATTTGAGGGACCATTTCAAAGAAACAAGCTGACAAATATCAATGATCAGAAAATTCAAGATCAATGAGCAGATACTTTGTAATAGAGATAAATTGTATCATTTAAAATCATTAGATATCCTGCTACCTCCAACGAGCAAGTGAGGGAAAACAGCTTCCCGCAACAGTTCCTGGATACAGATGATAATTTAATACAGGGTAGATTAGTATTAGCCCAGTGATACAAGCCCCCCTAATAACATGAATGTTTGTATAAATATCTCGTCACAGAATTCGATGCGTGCTCATATTGAGACGATTAAACGGCTTTACATTAGTATTAGGAAATGAAGACAATGAACGAAACATGTCCTATAACTCTCACATTATAAATTTCTTTAATGCTTAACTAAATTTCGACGATCAAAACACATAAAACATTGGAGATACGTGAAATATGATTGCTGCTGTTATTTGGTGTACAGCATAATACGATTAACACTTGAAAAATGCGATCTAGATAAAAATGGAAAGCTGTAAGACACTGCCATGTTGCAGAGATACCCTAAAATATAATCTTACTCACCCTGCCTTTGCGTCAAATATTTTATCTTTTGTTTTCGCAAATAAGAGAGTGTTCAAAGATTTCTGACTTGCAAAAAACTATAAGTGCTATGGCAAAAATAAAGACAGACATGTTTTTATTTGAAGTGCAATAACTTATCAGACCACTTAAATCCTTCTGTTTCAAACCAGGTTGTGCTCAACAACTGCGCCACATAAAATGATCAGAAAAGCATCAAGAACCTATTCATAAATAACTGGTGGACAAAATTAAGAGATGGAAGGCATTTTCCCAAATATCTTGAGAAATACTGGATAAAAATAAATGAAAATTGGTATGGATATAACTTATAGTATGTCAATAATATGTGCAAAGCAAAAATTAAAGTGCCACTCATTGGCAAGAGTTATTGCCAAAAGTCCAATGTGGACTGAAATTCATAATGAAAGATGGCAATGAAAGTGAGGCTTGTATGGTGTATGATCACCTCTGACAGATAGACAGCATGCACAACGAGTATGCATGCTGTTAATAAGAGAGTTAAGGATTGCTTGTGGAAGACTCTCCCACTCTTCAACCAGAGCAGTTTTTAATTCCGGAATGGTTCTGAATGGGGCTTGGCATTTCGCAATAGCTCTTCCAAGAGCATCCCAAGTATGTTCAATGGGGTTAAGGTCAGGAGATCTGGCTGGCCAATCCATTCGATGAATATCCTGGCTTTCCAGATACTCCTCAACGGACGTCTACAGCGACACAAATGTCTAGGGACCTTACTGTTGCCACAGGAACATTTAGTTTCAAAGAAGACTGTTGCCAGGAGGCTCGGTGAAAGAGGGTTGTATGCCAGGAAACCCGCCATTTGCATCCCACTCACTCTTCCACAAAAGAGAGCGTGCACAATGATGCAGACAGCACCAACACTGGATACAGCTCCAATGGGCTAATATTCTACTCACAGATGAGTCCAGATTCAGTCTTCAACCTGATTCTCGGTGAATATTCATATGGAGGGAACCTGCGATCCCATACCATCCCAGTAACATCATGGAACGGGCCATTACGCTGGTGGAGGACTGATGGTTTGGACAGGGATCATGCAAGATACCCGCACACCGCTCCATGTGTTTGACACTGGTTCTATGAATGCCCAGAGGTATAGGCAGGAGATCCCACAGTCCTACGTGCGTCTTTTCAGGGGCGCTGTTGGCCCTGAATTCGTTTTTATGGCCGACAATGCCCGACCACATAGGGCTCGCCTGGTTGAGGAGTATCTGGAAAGCGAGGATATCCATCGAATGGATTGGCCAGCCAAATCTTCTGACCTTAACCTTATTGAACATGCTTTGGATGCTCTTGGAAGGGCTATTGCGAAACGTCAACCCCCACCCAGAACCATTCTGGATTTAAAAACTGCTTTGGTGTAAGAGTGGAAGAGTCTTCCACAAGAAATCCTTAACTCTCTTATTAACAGCATGCATACTCGTTGTGCATGCTGTCTATCTGTCAGAGGTGACCAGACATTATACTAGAGGCGACCACACACCATACAAGCCTCACTTTCATTGCCATCTTTCATCATAAATTTCAGTCCACATTGGACTGTTTTCATTAACCCTTGCCAATGAATGGCACTTTAATTTTTGCTTTGCGCATAGTATTGTCATATTATAAGTTATATCCATACCAATTTTCATTTATTTTTATCCAGTATTTCTCGAGATATTTGGGAAAATGCCTTCCATCTCTTAATTTTGTCCACCAGTGTATTTCAAAGATAATGCCTCTATTATTTATTTATCATAATTCTATTGCCACTTAACATCGGTAAAAATTGAAAATATTTCACGAGATCTAACCTAAATAAGATTTTATCATTTGCATTTACTTTTCTTTTAAAGCAGAAGTTTTTGATCAGCAGATAATGGGGCACAAAATCTCTTTGACAACCTTTCGTAATCGGGATACATGAACGGCAGTGATTAACACTCTTATTCATACAGGCCTCATATGAGGGTTAATAAAAATTGCCTTATAAAGCAAACAGATTTTCAGCATTCATTTATGAACATCTGATTTGTGGACAAATAAATAACTAGCATGCAGCACAATAATAAAATGATTTTATAAAGGTTTTCACTTATCGCAAAAAAGATAATAATGAAAAAATGAATAATAATGAAAAATATTAAGGAAAATAATTTATGCATGAGAGGGTTAAAGGCGTCAACTTTAATAACCGATAAATCGGTTCGTAAAATCGGTTCATCATTAAGAGATGAAATTCTGAAAAGGCAAATTCCTTTTCACGCTAGTCGTCTGTTGCTATGATAGACTTTCCACTATTGTTGATAAAATCCATCACCTAGGAATAATAGGTGATCAGTTGGAAGAAAAATGGAATAATTTAAAATGATATTCAACTGCAATAGTCGGCCATCAGAAAACAAACGAGCACTCGGTACATTTTAATTACCATATTGTCCAAGAGAGAAACAAAAATATCCATTTGATTGGAAACTATTTCTTCTTTCAATTTATGCTAGAAAAAGTAATAATAGTGGGTAATCTTCATGCTTGGTAGTTTTGCAAAGAAATCACTACGTGGATATTTTTATGTCTGCGAGTAAACATGGTAGCAACTAAATTGTGCTTTCGATTGAAATTGCTATGAATGTGTTACATTAAAAGCAACTGTCGCAATAATTGTACATATTTTTGCAGAAATCAGCAAACTGATTTTGTATCTAAACCATTTTTTGACAATAGCTGATAGATCTTTTCTTTTATAGAGAATAAAGTTAAAATTATATAGACAGAGACAAGCGACATGCGCGACAATATAGTATAAATAAATACCTGTTTGATATTTAAAATAGGATACCTCTTCGGGAAAAAATTGCAATTTAACTATCATAAAATAAATTTTTAACGAAAATGAAAAAATAAAAAATTGAGTTGACATGAAAACATTGTTAAGCTATGATTTTTTAGACTTTAAAGTTGGATTAAATCAAGAAGAATGTTTTCATCGACAACATTTAGCATACTGAAAAGAAGCTCCTTGTCGTGCCACCGTATTTAGATCATTTACAGAAATTAGAATATTATTATGTTAAAATATTAATTATAAAAAGGTAACATATGAATATTCAAAATTTACAATTTGGGTCAAGTATCCTAATGCATAGAATACATTGATAGTTTTAAAACTTACGAAATGATTTAGTTGTTTGTCGCACCATGTGATCAGCTAACTGAAAGAAAGGAAGCGATGCCACTTCCAATTTACATAACTTCCCCAATTCTGAGAAAAGGGCCTTGGGTCAAGTATCCAAGATCTCCCTACATAAATTTATTCATAAAGAACTACATATGAAAAATATTAATTTGTTGCTTTGTTTTCCATAGCTTAGCAGAACAGGGATAAGCGGAGTATGTCAAAAACAGCGAAAAAACCCTAAAATTAGTTAATAGAGATTAGAACCACATTATTTCTAAAATTATATCAGGTATCATAATTATAGGTGTTTAATCAGCCTCTTCAGCTTTGTATTTATGGTTCACGTGAATGTTTCGCTCAATAAAGACAACTCCAAAATTAGTACTCCAAGAAGTGCTTATTTCAAACATTCATGGGCTGAGGTACAATTGTGACCTATCTTTGAATATTCAGCAAATCCTTTACTCTACTATAATATTAGATATAGATGAATAGTTCAAAATGCTAATCATTTTTAAAAATATATAACTTCATATCCTTCAAACAAAATCTACAATCCAATCTATCAAAACTACTTAATTATACCCATGAACAACAATTATTTTATCAAAATGCGCAAATATCAGAATGTATTGCTCATTTTCTGAAGCGGAGTAGTCAAACATGGTTAACTCCATTTCCATACAATAGAGAGATATTTAAGTTCTTGACAGAAAAGGCCTTTTTCTTTATTATTCTAATTTTAAAATAAAGTTATGTGTCGCCGTAGAACCAATCAGTTAACTGAGTTCCAGAAAAAAGTGGGCAATTGACCAGATAAGTCGTCTATTTTCAGAGCGGTCCAGATGCGTAATTCCGAATTATATCAAAATTCATTGTGTTTGCCGCTAGCATGCCACTGCGTTGTCATCAGAAATTAGGCGAGTATGAATAAATGCATCTTAAGCGGCTGCTTTTGTCATAAATGGCATTATTTTCTGGATACTTTCATTTGATTATTTTTAATATTTTTCACGGCATCTCATTTCAGTTGAGACGTATTAATGTCTTACAAATAGCCCGTCTACCTGTCTTAAATACAGCCGTGACTAAGCATCGGGTTTTCTGAAATATGTTTAAGTCATAGTTCCCGGTCTGGGACAGGGGAATTTTTTAGTGATGGGCAATTATCAAATGATAATTTAATAGTGAATATATTAATATTTCAATATTATATATAATATATCCAATGTAAAAAAATCCCAAAACATAAGTTTGTTTCATGAAATCTTAACAACAATTTCATAACATTTTTAATGCTTAAAATGTTTAAACACAGAGTTAATTAAAATACACTAAAATGACGTCGTATAAATGTCGTTACTGTGATGTACAGCATATTTTATTTTTCTTTAAGAGGATAAATATAATATTCAGAGTTATTTTGCAGGACTGCACGAAAGCGTCCAATTACACTAGTGCATAAGGGCGATAATTGTTTAAAATATGTGTCTACATTCGAGGCATTTTTTTTTTTAGAAAAATATGAAATTTTTATTAAACATGTGTTTTTATTTAAAATAAGGAATAAAATTACAAACTTTTAATGGAATTTTAATTTTTTAAGTTTAGACAATATTTAGTGAAATTTTAATAAATAACTGCGTTTATGCCAGAACTTCTGTTATGAAATTTATTTATTATATTCAATTTTCAACACATTAGTATTTGCAAAACGTAATGAAGCAAAATATTTATATTACCTCTTAAAACTAAAAAAATGTATACCAAATTGTATATACAAAACATGATTTTAAAAATGCATATTTTCAAATAAAAATAGCTCTTAAATTACAATATACAAACTTATAAGCTATATTTTGCTTCATAACATTCCAATAGATGAGAACAACCTTGTGACAAAATTTTATTACAATATCTTAAAAACTTTTTTAAGAAATGATGTTTCTCGTAAGGGTCAATCCATTTCAAGTGGTCCAGAAAATATTTTTTTTGGTCGCTCGACCATTTTTAAAAAATCTGAACTTTTTTGTGCATCAACCCTAACATAATGGAAGTTCAAAATGACTGTTATTTTATTTTTATTAATTTTTGTTTGCGCATGGCAGCCATCTTTGTTTCATTGTTTGCAGCGATTTTCCCACATACTAGGGTGTATGAAATTGTAAATATCTCGTCTTTTATTTGCCCAATTGAAATGGTGTTTGCAGCCTTTTGTTCAGAATAAAATAGGCTAAATATATGGTAGTAGAATAGTTTTTAAAAAGAAATTTTTACTGGTAAAACTTTAGCACAAAATGTAAGATTTTTTCCAAAATCTGTCCGTTTACAAGAGGAAATTTTTCATGCAAGGAAAACTGTCAATATGATACCATTTTTTTAAAAAAGAGGTTAAAAGGTACATGTACTCACACACCGAGTTTCAGATCTGGGAGTTGATTTCTCTTTGCGAAAAAAATTCCAAAATTTGTCAAAAATTCCAAAAATCGCACTTTTTAGGCTTTGATACCTCTGGTGGGGCACGAGATAAAAATCTGAAATTCCAGTCTTTGATAGTACTGTATGAGAGTGTTATGTACAAAAAATTTCAAGAAGGAGATTGACTACAAGCTGAGATATGACGTGGACAATGTGTGAAAACAACACTGCCAAAACACTGTATCCTACTATGTGTTTATTCATATTTCCAAAATATTAAATTATAATTGATTGATTGTACAAAGTTAAATGTTAATTATAAAGATCGTTCTCAAATGCTTTCGTGTGATTTAAACAATCGGGAATGTATGCTAAGCCAATGCACTATTTGTCCATATGAATAAAAACTACTAGATGATATTGGGTCAAGCCATTTCAAGTGGTGCGGAAAATATTTTTTGATTGCTTGACCATTTTTAAAAAATCTGAAACTTTTTTTACAGCAATCCTAATATGATGGAAATTGAAAATGATTATTTTAATTTTACTATTCTTTGTTTGTGCATGATGACTATCTTTGTTTCATTGTGTGATTTTTTTTTTCCAAAATCTGTCGATTTACAAGAGGAAATTTTTTATGCCAGGAAAACTGCCAACATAACACAATTTGTTATACAAATAGTCAAAATTACTTGTACTGACACACCAAATCCCAGACGTGGAAATTAATTGATCTTTGCGAAAAAATGTTAAAATTTGTCAAAAATTTCGAAAATCACACTTTTTATACTTTGATATCTCTGGTGTGGTACAAAATACAAATCTGAAATTCTGACCTTTGTTAGTATTTTATGGTCGAGTTTTGCACAAAAAATTTCAAGATGGAGATTTGAGGAAAAGCTGAGATACGGGGGTCAGAAAATGTTAAAAAATGCGAGTACGTTAAGAGAAATTAGATTTATCTCTTTTATTATAATATTTACGCAGAAAGTATTGTTTGTTGAAAACAGTTTAATAACAAAATGCTTAATTAAGATATTGTATATACTCAACAAAGAGCTAAGAAATATTTTCACACTATTTTCGAGAGATATTATGATGCTTCTGAGTCAATGTCTTCCGAGTCAAATTGTTGCAGTATGATTTCTAATAGGTTTTATTCATCTGAAAAAATAGTGTAGTGGCTTAGCATACATTTTGAATTGTTTAAATAACACACACGCAATTGAAGAAGATATTTTTAATTAACATTTAACTTTGGACCATCAATAACATTTTGAAAATATGAATAAACATATAGTAGGATACAATATTTTGGCAGTATTGTTTTCACACATTGTCCACGTCATATCTCAGCTTTTAGTCAAATCTCCTTCTTGAAATTTTTTGTACATAACACTACTACACAATACTTTCAAAGGCTGGAATTTCAGATTTTTATCTTGTGCCCCCACCAGAGATATCAAAGCCTAAAAAGTGCGATTTTTGGAATTTTTGACAATTTTTTAATTTTTTTCGCAAAGAGAAATCAACTCCCAGATCTGGAACTTGGTGTGCGAGTACATGTACCTTTGAACTCTTTGTAAAAAATATTGTGTCATACTGACAATTTTCCTTGCATGAAAAAATTTCCTCTTGTAAACGGACAGATTTTGGAAAAAATCTTACATTTTGTGCTAAAATTTTACCAGTAAAAATTTATTTTTAAAAACTATTCTACCACCATATTTTTATATAAAATAGGCTAAAAATATGGGAACTTCCATCATGGAAAATTTGGGAACTTCCATCATGTTAGGATTGTTGCACAAAAATTTTAGATTTTTTAAAAATGGTCGAGCGACCAGTGTTGGACCACTTGAAATGGATTGACACGTAAACATTCACAATGAAAAATGTAGCTTTCTAGAAAACACAAATTAATATTTTGATAGAGTACAAAACATCACGTATAAAGTTTAGAACTTTTAAATGTACTATATTTATGCATATCTATACATTTGAGTATATATTATATATTAATGTATTAAAATGTATTGTCTACCTTTCTGTGGATCTTCAAGCGATCGCTTCCGGTTTCAGAAAGCTCATTTCCAGTTTATAGTTTGGGCTATAACTTTATTTCTAATTATCACTGAACGAAAAATAAAGCATTTTGGGAATACTAATTGTTTGAACTATAATTTAAAATAATTAACACATTCGCTACCGCTCACGCTCTAGTGCGTGAAGTTCCCATTCATTTAACATAGAGGGAGGAGTTATCGGCAGCGAACGCGTTAAAAAATATCGAAATTTCCCCCCCAAAAACAACGATTAGAGGGTAGGCACACATTTTAAAACATTTTGTTACTTAAGAAACGATAAGAAATTTGTATCATTTAATACATTTTTGCGGAACACTCTGCATATGGTTTGTGCATAACATTATGGTTCTTTTACAGGACAAAAAAATAAATAAATAAATAAATAAAAAATAGAACGTATTATACTTTATTGCCAATTACTGTTGATAAATGATGAGAAGTGCAATAACGAAACTTAAACGAAACTTATTTTTTACATTTTACTGTATGAAAACTTATTCAAGTTAAAACACAATTGCTCAAATTTAATACAATTTATGTTTGGCTACAGCGTCTCTTTCCGGAAAACTTAATAAAATTTAAATAAAAAGAATTTTGTACATTTTTGGAACGATACACAGTAAACTCTGTCAAAGGCGGAATCGATGAAATTTTCCGTTATAGGCAATATTCCGTCATAAGAAAATTTTACTCAATATCTATGTGTATTCGCAGGAAGTTGAACATTTTTTTAGAGTTTGGCAGATTTCCGTCTTATACAGAGTCCGCTTTACAGAGATTTACTTTATTCAGAATAAAAGTCTGCTATAGTCAAATTTATATTCTGATAAAAAAAATTCATATTATAGTTTCTACGTAATAAGCACCTCTACTGGAAATTTTAGAACAAATTTTAAAAAGGATTCTATGTTTTCTCATATGTTAATCACACTCAAAGTTTTAATTAGGTAGATCAGATTTAACTCAACCTTCTTTTATGCTGATACCAAACCCTACGAAAAAAGTATTAGCCAATTCCATTCTTAAATTTTAGTGTATGGCAGTAGGATTAAAATTAAAAATTACTATGTGAAGAATTAACACAATTTTTTTCTGTATTATTACAGCACCTGAGTGGGGGATATTTTAGACTAGACAGACGTATTCAAATTAAAAATAGTTTGAGCAGATTTTTCTTTTACACCGATATAACCTCCCCCCCCCCCCTCAGAGAGAAATTTATTAAATAAATTTAAATAACGCATATTATATATATTTATTTAGTTTCACTGAACGATATTAGAAATAAAACTCAAAATCTCTTAAGAGATAACACAATTTTATTTCGCATTAATAGAGGCCCCTAATGAGAAATTGGAAAGCTAAAATTGAAATTATTTTTTTTTTATTATTGTTTGTGAGTTGTATTCAAGTTAAAAACAGATTAATCAGATTTCACAAATTTTTGTTTTGTTTTGTTTATAAAGTTCATTGCTGAAGAATAAATAAATTTAAATAAATTATATATTTTAAAACTGCAGAATACAATTCGGCCTCAACCAAATACGTTTTTGATATATTTTTTTTTCAAATGTTATTTTCATATTTACGCTGTTAGTACACCTGGCGGGAAATTGCTTAGCTGAAATTAACTTTTTTCGTTTGTTTGTTTTCTCACGTGGCAACAATACTTTTGTCTTAAAACCTTAACTTTTTATTACATTAGCAAAACGCATGTTCTCATTATGTTTAGGATAAGTGATTTCTAAAGTTAGTAAAAATTACTATAAATGTGCACACTTGACAGTAAACATCACTGAAAGTATTGATGCAGACTATATTTTAGTAAGCGAGAATTTGCTGAAAAAATGCTATTCAACAAACCAGTATAGACAATGATATATTTAATATGCTAAATAATCACTGAATATCAGCAATATCAATCGCAATGCAACACCTCGTGTTGCAAACTGCTCTTCTGCTATGATGGGACAAAAAAGTGAAAGTTTCAGAAAAATAATACTTGTGTATTGTATTATTCAGAGGAAGAGATTAATTTTCAAATGTATTTCTCCTGTACATGAAGTGTTACTAAAATCATATAAAAATGTATTAAATTTATCAAAATTTAATTAAATATTCCATCAAAGCTAATTCTTAGCAATAACGGTTTTTTTAAGCGGTTGTATACAGATCGAAATGCAGATCATTTAAGACTTACTTCTTATCGAGTGAAGGTGGCATGAATCACATAACCCGTATTGGCGCAAATGCGGCAATACTAAACTTCGTTCTATTTATATTTCATAAAAAACCATTTTTGACAAAAAAGACTTGTTTCATTGGCTAAAAACAGCACGTAAAGTTTTAAAATTGCATACTACATCGGTAAGAACAGAATCTTTTAAAAGATTGAATAAAATAAACTAAAACAGACTTGAATACACTTAAAAAGTTAAAATTTATATACAAAAAATAAAATACAAAATTTCATCATTTTCAAATTTTTTGGAATAAATTTCATCATTTTCAAATTTATAAAATCAATTTTATGTTTCAAACATTTATAAAATCAATTTAAAACTTTAAAAATTTATAAAAGAAATTTTTAGCTTAAAATAAAAATTTATAAATTTTTAATTAGTTTCAAATTTATAGAAGAAATTTTATCAGTTTCAGATTTATAGAATCAGTTTGACCAGTTTCAGATTTATAGAATCAATTTGACCTGTTTTCAACTGATATAGGATAAATCTGATCCATTTCAAATTTATATGGAACAAATCTGGCGATTTTCAAAGTTATATGGGATAAAACAGACCAATTTCAAATCTATATGGGATAAAACGGACCAATTTCAAATCTATATGGGATAAAACGGACCAATTTCAAATCTATATGGGATAAATCTGACCAATTTCAAATCTATATGGAATAAATCTATATGGGATAAATCGGACCAATTTCAAATCTATATGGTATAAATCGGACCAATTTCAAATTTATATGGGATAGATTTGACCAATTTCAAATTTATATGAGATAGATTTGACCAATTTCAAATTTATATGAGATAGATTTGACCAATTTGAAATTTATATGAGATAGATTTGACCAATTTCAAATTTATATGAGATAGATTTGACCAATTTCAAATTTATATGAGATAGATTTGACCAATTTGAAATTTATATGAGATAGATTTGACCAATTTGAAATTTATATGAGATAGATTTGACCAATTTGAAATTTATATGAGATAGATTTGACCAATTTCAAATTTATATGAGATAGATTTGACCAATTTCAAATTTATATGAGATAGATTTGACCAATTTCAAATTTATATGAGATAGATTTGACCAATTTCAAATTTATAGAATAAATTTTATCAGTTTCAAATTTATGAAATTAAAGTTTACTTTTTCCTTATTTATTTAAGGTAATTTATTTTCTGACGTTTTGGTATTAATAAAATAATGACAAAAGATAATTTCACGGCCGAACTGAAAAATTTCTTATATGAGTAAATTGTCTCCTGATAAAAAATAAATGCAAATAATATACAAATACGAAATTTCATCATTTTCGAATTTTTTGGAACACATTTCATCATTTTGAAATTTATGAAATCAATTTTATGTTACAAACGTTTGTAAAATCGATTAAACTATCATATTTAGAAAATAAATTTAAAACTTTTAAAGTCATCCATAAATTCCTACCACCACAATAATCATTCCATTATCAAAATATCCTGAGCTACCAGTTGCATTTCTGTGTACATTTTTTAAAGTTCTCACCCGGAGAAAAGTTTCAGTTGACAGAAATAGTTACACTATAATAAAAACAATTAAGAAAAATCATGCATTAAGCATAGATTACGAAGCATTTTCCAACACTTCTTGAAATCATTAACAAAACATTTTTATCCAGGGAATTAACGTATTATTGTCCACATCCAAACATGTATTCCAATACTTTTGAAAAGGCCTGCATTTTATCTGTCGGTTAATATATAGACTATATAATGGTAAAATTTAGTTTAGCAAGAAAACGCCTAACTGGTTGAAATATTCTTTTCAGCAATTTACGCTAATAGATGGAAATATACTTGAATACTTTTGTTTAGCCACGTAAAATACATAGTATCTTTAATACACGAAATTATTTTGTTAAAATTTAGTTTAAAAATAAATTCTCTAAGCTACTTAAATCGAATTTCCAGGAATTATCATCCAAAGGCGACCATGTATCCAGTTCTTTGCGTGACCCTGTATATCATTTTATCTATATTCTACAAATATTTCTTAGTAAACTAAATGCAGTTCATCGTAAAAATTCATAACATATATAAAAAACACCTTTAAGTAAAATACGCTCATATTAGTAACCTTTCGGAGATCTTTTGTGTAACCCTGTATATCTAAATTGAGTAACAATTAACATTTATATAAACCATATAATATGCATACATCTAAAGAAACTTAAAAGCGTATATGATAATTAAAAATGCATTTCATCCATCAAACAGCCACCTTCCATAATATATAGGACTTCGGATAGAATATACTATTTGAAATCTTTTGTATGTCCCTGTAAATGCTATGCACTATGTATTATGCATAAAATAACTCATATTAGTCCCCAACAACGTATATCAATTTGATTATATATGAAATCTTTTACCATAATTAAAATATGTCGCAAACAATTTCCCGCTTTATTATTATGTATTGAAATTCTTTTGTGTGGCCCTGTAAATGAATAATAACTTATTTTCGCTGCATACTTTAAAAAATGCATATTTTAGTGCACTTTGTAGACGCATATAAATTTGAAGTTGTTTAACAGGGTGTAACATTTATAAAATTCATTTGAAATGATTTTTCCCGATAGGTCGTAATGTAATGGAAAATTTTCACTGTCCCTGTAAATAAACTAATCATGGCAGAAACTTCCTTTTCAATAGGGTTCGTGCTTGGGTAAACGTCATTAACGTCCAAAATTTTCATGACAATCCGAGTATATTTACGAGAGTTAGAGCGCGGACAGACGGCCAGACAAACCGAATGCATAAGAACTTTTCAGCTTTGTTGGAAAGTGCTCATAATAAAAAGGACGATTTTACGAAAATTGTACCGGTAATCTATAGACGCCAGTACAATTTACTGTCTTTTAAATGGAAAAATTTCTGTAAATTCCAGAAAGAAATCCGTACAAACGGAAAATTTTTAGGAATTTGCGTAAATTTATCCGTTAAATAGTAAATTGTACTGAAACCCGATTACGAGTACAATTTCCGTAAAATCTCCTTTTTTAACACTTTCCAACAAAGTTGAAAAGTGTTTATGCATTCGGTTTGTCTGGCCATCTATACGGATGACCGTCTGGCTGTCTGTCCACGCTTTAACTCCCGTAAATATACTCGGATTGCTATTAAATTTTTATATGTTATTCGTATTTACCCTAGCACGAATCCTATGGAAAATGAAGTTTCTACCATAATTAGTTTATTTACAGGGATAGTCAAAAGTTTTCCATTACATTATGGCCTATGGGGAAAAATAGTTTCAAATGAATTTTAAAAAGGTGTTACACCCGGTAAAACATATTCAAATTTATATGGATTCGCAAAATGCACTAAAATATGCATTGTGTAAAATATGCAGTGAAAATAATAGTTATTATTTATTTACAGGGCCACTCAAAAGGACTCCATTACACAATAATAAAGAGGAGAATTGTTTGAGACATATTTTAACTATGTTAAACGATTTAAAGTATCGTAAAATTTATATACACCGCTAAAACCCAATATTTCACGCATAATAGTATGAGCATAGCATTTACAGGACACACAAAATACTTCAAATCGTATATTCTATCCGAAGTACTGTACATTATCGATGATAGCTGATGGATAAATGAAATGCATTTTCAATTGTGATATTCGCTTTTAAGTTTTACTAAATGTCTGCATATTATATGTAGTGTATAAATGCTATAGTTGATATACAGAGTTACACAAAAGAGTTCGCAAACCTTACTGAATATGAGAGTAATTTACTTAAAGGTGGTTTATAAATAAGTGATGCATTTTTATGTTGAACTTTCAGTTTAATAAGAAATTTTTGTAGAATATAAATAAAATGATATACAGGGTCATGCAAAGAATTATCAACATGGTCACCCATGGATGATTATTTCTGAAAATGTGACTTTAGTTTTAAAAATGTTTTTGTTTGAGCTAAATTTTAACAAAATACTGGCGTGTAATAAAGGTACTAGGTAAACTACACTGCTCAAAACAATTAAAGGATATTTGAAGTTTTATATAAAATAAAGATATAAACGAAATTTTTTTTGCCGAAAATAGAAGAAGAGAATCACAAATGCAAATTTTTCTGGTTTTCAAACTGTGGAGTATGCAAATTTTGAGTTCGACGTCAAAAACGTCGCTTCAGCGGCAGCGAATGAAATTTGACTTTCAACTGGATAAAAGAGAATGAAGACAAGGATGATCGGCATTCAGTGATTGCTTTATTTCGATGAGTACGATGTCTCAGCGAAGTCATTTGACAGATTCAGAAGCTTGGAGAATTGTTGGTAGGTTAGAAGGGGGCTAAACTTAAGCCGGAGTAGCGCAAGCCATTGGAGTGTCACAAAGTGTCATTTCCAGGATCTGGAACCGTTTTTTGGAGAGTGGATGTGCAGGCCGAAGACCAGGGCAAGGTCGTAGACGGGCAACAACGCCCAATGAAGATCGGTATTTAGCGTTAACAGCTCGGAGACACCGAAACATGAACGCTACTCTTCAACAACACCTTCGCTCGGCTACAGGCACCACGATTTCAACTCAGACTGTCCGAAACTGGCTCCATGCTATAGGTCTGTCTGCTCGCCGACCGATGGTATGTGTTAGATTAACATCAAGGCATCGTTGCGACCGCAGGGAGTGGGCAACCGAGCATGTCAACTGGAGGAGAAATGAATGGAGCAATATTCTGTTTTCAAACGAGTCCCGTTTTTCTGTGCATCCGGAAAATAGGCGTATTTTCATCTGGAGGGACCGTGGCAGTAGGAATAATCCTGCGTTCGTGCACAAAAGTGTCAGATTTGGCGGTGGAGGAGTGTTGGTGAATGGTGGCATCTCCATTGATGGGCGCACTGACCTCTACATCATTCGAGATGGTGCTCTGACTGGTCGCCGATATAGGGATGAGATCCTCAGGCCTATTGTAGTCCCTTACGCTGCAGCAATCGGAGATAACTTCATTTTAATGGACGATAACTGCAGGTCACATCGTGCAAACCTGGTGGAGGATTTCCTTTTCGAGAATGGAATCGTTCGAGTGGAATGGCCAGTGTGTTCTCCAGACATGAATCCAATCGAGTACGTCTGGGACGCTCTAGAAAGACGAGTTTCTGGCCGCCAACAACCCCCACAAACTCTCCAAGAACTGGAAAGAACTCTTCTGGAAGAGTGGGACAGAATACCCCAACTCGTCATTAATAGCCTCATTGAGTCCATGCCTCAAAGGTGTTCAACGTTGCCGGCCGCCCGTGGAAACCATACCCCCTACTGAAAATGATTTTCTTTGAAGAAAACACCTTTTCTTATTCTTTTTTTCTCATATGCATAAATTGTGTTTTTTTTCCTTTTGTACACAAATGCGCAATAAAATGCATTTTTTTCTGTCAAACATGTGTAATTTATTCTCATATAACCTACTATGTCTGTCGACCATGTATCAATCAGCTAAAAAGTTTCCCAGATACAAAATACACCTAAAACTGCAATATCCTTTAATTGTTTTGAGCAGTGTACATGACAGAACAAAAGTACTGAAGTATTTTTCCATATATTAGTATAAATTGCTGGAAGAGAAATTTCAACCTGTTAGGCGTTTTCTTGCTGAACTAAACTTCCGCATTATATAGTATATATATCAACCGGCAGATCAAATACAGGTCTGTTCAAAAGTATCGAAGTACATGTTTGGCTATGAACAGTAACACCTTATTTATCTAAATAACTAAGTTTTGTTAAAGATTTCAGGAAGTGTTGGAAAGTGTTTCATAATCTATGCTCAACGCATGATTTTTCTTACTTTTTTTTTACAATGTATTCAAAACGATAAGTCATTACTATGTGAAATTAACCATACAACTATTATTTTAGAAATAAATTTCTGTAATAATAGGATTAAATATTAATTATTCTTGCCATTAAGAATTTCTCTTCAAAAATTTATATATATAAAATGTTTGTGTTTATTTTTGTTATATTTCACCCCCGCCCCTTTTTTTAAATTTTCTCCCTCTCTCTTTGTGTGTGCACGAGTATGAGAATGTTGGATTGTGCTTAAGTTTTAGTGAATCAGGTTTCTCCGAATTCGATTTTTTTTCCGAAGACCCCCCTCCCCCCCCCAAAAAAAAAAATAAATAAAAATATAAAAATAACTATGCTTTAAAATATTCTAATTTTTACATATTTAGTTTGCTTCATAGTAAATGAAAATTAAATTTCAGATATAACTATACATTGTTTTTGTATTGTTAAATTTAGGACTAGTATTAATTTTCTTGCATTTCGAATGGATTTGAGTCTAAGTATTTTAGTTTTTGCTCTGTTTTAAGTACGGTGCTTCAATTTCTAGTCATAAAAAATCTTTAAGTTCGAGGCAGGATTATTAGTCGATAAAAACAACTTTGTTCGGGTAAGATTTTTCGATAATAATTAAAATTTTGGGTTAAGATAATTTATAATATGACCCACGCTAGATTTTAGTGCAGAAATAGAACTATTGAAAACATAATCTTTTGCTAAATATCTTCTTTGAACAGGGCAAGTTTTCTCCACGCATGATTACAGCCGGACAACCATTCGAAAACTTAATAATCCGACTAAAATCAGAGCATTAATACCTTTAAAATATGTATGTATCTATAAAATTTTGTAAAAATCAGAGCCAGACATATGAAGGGGCGATGAAACCCCATGACAGCAATAATAATTTTCATTAAAGGGCGCTAAATACTTAAAATCAGCCACAGGAGACTGAAATTCATACATTTTCAAACATTTAAAAAGGGAGTACGGTCTTCTTTCCCTCACTGTTTCTAGTACTACCTACACCCATGTAAAAAACCAACTATATCATTAGAAAAGTAATGATTATTATTTTTTTATAACAACTTAGTATTCTATGGTTTTAAAAAAAATTTCCTCAAGAGTGTTTCCTCGTAACGTGAGAAGTCAAAATCATTAATTATGATCAATTTTGAACCTTTTGTTTTACACATCTTATAATGTAATTAGATAAGCAAGTAAAAGTTTGTAGAGAAATAATCGAGTCAACCAATCTATCACTTATTCAACTATTATTAAACTAGCATTTTTCATTAAAGTTGTGACCACCTTTCTGGAATATCTTGTATGCAGATGTGAGAAGTACCGAGTGTAAAATTTATGCATACATACAATAAGTATGAAGTTTAATACCAGTCATTTCCACATTATTCACAAAATTACAGATAAATAAGAGCCCTTCCCCGCCTTTCAGAATAATACTTGCCCTGGGGCTCCCCATAGCCTTAGTTGGGCCCTGGTAAAAATATAAGTTCCTTAAAGTTTAGACACTTTTCGACTATGCCCATAAAATGGTAACTCACCAACCACCATTTAATATAGGTTGGCTTATTACTTACCCATTCTTAACTATTTAA
Source organism: Maratus speculifer (assembly GCA_964019185.1). Classification (NCBI taxonomy): domain Eukaryota; kingdom Metazoa; phylum Arthropoda; class Arachnida; order Araneae; family Salticidae; genus Maratus; species Maratus speculifer. Next base: position 419,932,537 of record OZ025289.1, on the reverse strand, counting down.
ATGGAGTTTTGCCATAAAATTGCATTACATTTTATAGCTCAACACTTCATGCTCCTTAAAAAAGCAATGGATGCATATAAAAACGTCGCTGTCCAAACGGGATAATGAACAGTTAATCAGCTAGCAGATAACTTCCAACTTAACGGCGGACAGGCTATAATTCCCTTCAACAACACAATTATCTGACAAAGAAATGCATGGGTGCAATAAAAAGAAAGTGAAAACTGGGCGCGAGAATGAAACAATAAGCACTTAAAATAATTAAAAAAGAAAGAAAAGAAGAAAGATGGACGGAGAAGAAGAAATATACTGAAGTAATCACAGCTCTCGTTAAATCCTCAGAAGCAGAGAGCGCTTGGCAACAAGACAAAAGGCAGCTTGAAAAAGACAAGCTAAAAAACCTTCCCAGAAGCTCGTGCGAATGAGAATTATATTAAAAACTCTCGATTGCGCTAACTGGTCCAAAGAGGAAATGGGAAGAATGGAAGCAGTAAATGACAATTAGGCAAGAAACCTCCTTAAAAGGTCCGCAGCAATTTCTGATACTCGAGGTCCCGCCTCGCTACAATGCCGCTGAGGCAGTAAGAGGTCGTGATTTAAGACAAAGGGATAACAGCTGCAGTGTTTCACGTGATGCCTAGATTGAGATTCTGGCTGATGTAGGGGTGGGGGGGGGGGGGGAAGATAATTTTTTTTAACTTACTTTATTTGCAGAATTTGTCATTAAGGCGTTGCCATGAGGCGGTTACTTATCAGGATGTTTGATTGAGAACAATTGTTGTGGCATTTGACCCTAAGACACACCCTTATTGTGATTTTTTTTTCTAATTTCTGTTTCTTTTTTAGGCAAGTCAAATAACCTTAAAGATATGAAGAATTGAGCTCTTATTCTATTCATTATGAACGAATTAAGCGGGGTTTATAAACTGTGCCTTATGTAAAAGACGATACGGTTACAAACAACTGCAGTTTGATCCTAAGAGTAAAATTCTGGATAGCTTAGAAGAAGATTTGGAAGAATTTCTGCATATATCATTGGTGACATGTCAGAAGCAAAATCACGATTTCAAAAATCCGGTATACATTCAAAAGTAATTTTGAAAGCACACACACTTTATGCAAATTAAGAATTAGATAAATAAAAAAAAATTCTAAGATATCTTGCTCAATATTATATCAAAATCTTTTCCCATCAAAATCCCATCAAAAAATTCGAAAGCTGCTAAAAAAAACTCTACCAACTGCTTAAATTTTAAAGCCAATCCAAAGTTTACAACATATAAAGTTATAATAATAAATGATTACCATTTAGAAATGAAAACGATCCCATAAGTAGAAATATTCGAATATTACTATGAAATTACACACAATGCATTACAAATAATTATCAACAAATGAAAAACATTGTAGAGCCCTCAATAGACGAATCACAATGACCTTATTAAAAAAAATTTTCTACACCAATTCGATGACGAAAACTAGTCGATTGTGGCAATCCCAAAACTGTCTACTATCTCATGCATGTTAATATTATGAAAGTTGTAACCACATTGCCAAAATTAAATGACAATCTACGCCCATTGTGAGGATTCTAAAAAGGCATGAAATTCTGAGCATTAGTTTTTGAAATAAGACTATTGCGGATATCGGGAAAAATGCAACGTAAAAGTCTCACATGTTTTGATTTATACCAAAACATAAACAGCAATAATATTTATCAAGCTATTCCTCAGAATAGCTATATCTAAAGTTTGATAAAAATTTATGCTTTAATTCTTGAAATAGAACTATTGCAGGAGGTGAGAAAATTGAGCATAGCAACGCCACCTGTTGGGCGACTGACACCAAAATATAGACAAGATCAATTCACGTCAAGGACTAACTGAATATGAAGTTTCTTGGAAATCCTGATATTAGTTATTGAAATAGACACGTTGTGCAAATCATAAAACATGTAGCATAGCAGTACCACCCTTTGAGCGATTTACACTAAAAACTAATCAGCATCAATCTATATCAAAGACTTCCTGAATATAAACTTATTGTATTCCGCTATTGCAAAATTCATGAAATATTCAGTATAGCAGTGCCACTTCTTGGGAGATTTACAAAAAAATATAACCGACATCAATTCATGTCAAGAACTAACTGAAGTTAATCTGATGGAATTGCGTGCATTAATTATTGAGATATAGCTGTTGCATAAATCGTAAAAAATGCAGCATAGAAGCGCCATCTGCAGAGCAATTTACACCAAAAACTAATCAGCATCAATTTATATTAGAGACTATCTGAATGAAAATTTTTATTTAATTCCGTGCAAAAGTTCTTAAGACAGAGCGCCTACAAAATTTATGTCACATAGATACCGACAGACAGAGAATTACCTCATGAATGTTAGTACTTCAACATTCTCTACCACAATGCCAATATTAAATGACGATCTATGCTCATCATGAGGATACTGAAACGATATAAAATTCCGAGCATTAATTCTAGATACAGGACTATCGAGAAAAATTCAACATAAAAGGGTCACCTGTTGAGAGATTTATACTAAAACATAAACAGCAATAATGTTTATTAAGCTATACCTGAATCTAAAGTTTGGTGAAAATTTGTCCATTAACCCTTACCGGCACACTATGCCCGGTCTGGGATACCCAATTTTAATTTCAAACTTGTAAACGGCACCAATAATATTTTAGTAAAATTTTGCGTTTACAATAAAAGGTTAAATTAGGGGTTTCAAAATATCTAAAATATTTGTTTGTGAATTCCGGTGTCACTCTCTGTCGGTTTATTCTCATTTTACTAACAGATTTTGCGCGTACCGGACAGGGGTAACCCTTGAGATAGACCTATTGCAGGAATCTGGAAAAATTTAGCATAACAGCGTCGCATATAGGGTGATTAACATCAAAACGTAAACAAGACTAATTCATATCACGGATTTACTGAATCTGAAGTTTGATAAAAATCCGTGCATTAATTCTTGAAATAGCTATTACTGAAATCGTAAAAACTGCATTATAGCAGTGCCACCTCTTCAGCAATTTACACCAAAATGTAAATAACATCATTTTACGCCAAGGATTAACTAAATCCGAAGTTTTATGGAAATGTATGATGCATTAGTTATTGAGATATAGCTGTTGCAGAAATTGTGAAGAATGCATCATAGCAGCACCACCTGTTTAGTGATTTACACCAAAAACTAATCAGCATCAATTTATATTAGACATTATCTGAATATAAATTTTTATCAAATTCCGTGCATTACTATTTGAGATAGAGTGCCAACTAAATTTATATCACATACGGACAGACAGACACAGTCACATTCACTCACTATTAGAGTGCCCCCTTCCGGCGAATTTTTTTCATATTCAGGGTAGATCAACTGGCCATAGCCAAACACTCCAATAAAAAATTTAATTCAATTCTATGCATAATTTCATATTTTGCGGTGGTACAATGTTGAAAATGGCATAAAAATCGCTATTGCAGCTCCCCCTTCCGGCGGATTTTTTTCGAATTCACGGGGGACCAACTAGATATAGCCAAACACTTTACTTCTATGCATAACTCCATACACTTTTTGATGGTACAATATTGAAAATGGCACAATGATCACTATTACAACGTCCCCTTTCTGCGGAATATTTCAAAATTGTTGGAGGACCTGCTTGCACAGCCAAAAACATACACAAAAAATTTGGTACAATTCTATGCATATCTTCATACACTTTTCGATGGTGCAATGGAGACATACGGACGCACACAGAGATACACACACAGACATCTTGTAAAAAACATTTTTTTTTGGAATCTCTGACACCTAAAACGTATAGATCCGTCAAAAACCGGAATTCGAAAATTTTCACGAATCCGAAACTTTCTTCTTGTAAAGACAGAAGACAGTAAAAATACTCTTAATTATGAAATCAAGAACTCTTAAATGGTATTCAAGAGGTTAACGTTAAAGAAAACAACTAAAAGAGTGAATACTGCTGTGGTCATAGTTATCAGTTTTGAGTGTATATATGCATATAAAAACACTCGAACAGAGCTAAGAGTACATCATCTGAAATAATATGTAGTGACATTTGTGGCAACTATCTAATTTCAATTCTTGGAATTTCCTTATTACGATTTCCCTTACATTGTGGTTAAAAACGAATTTTTTGGAAGAATGCTGTGGTTTTTCGCCTATGGCATGCGAAAAAAACTGAACTCAATTCAGATTCAGAATGTTGGCTATATAGTATGATTCTTCGGAAATTTCTTGTTAAGCTTTACTCTCTAGTAATTGTTTTCTTCTTTCAAAGAAAATACTCTTCAGTCGTATATTTTTATGAGGAATGAATAAAAATTTTTCCAGGCAAAGTAGCCTTCTGCCCGATGTGCTTAAAAACATTTTGCCCGAAATGGCACCATTACAAAAACTGTGGCTTATCGTCAAATCTATATAATTAGCTTTTCTTATACAATCATCATTTAAAAGGGTATTTTCCACTTGCAAATTGTCACAAGAGAAAATAATTACAACGCTACATATTATTTAGTTATAATTAATAAATTGTACTACTTGTCTAAAATCAAAAATGTGAAAAAACAATAAAATGGGTTCAGAACTATAAGAATGTCGCCTTCCGCTTCAAAGTCACAGACAATACTAACAGTGCATTTGTGACAACTATTTCACCCAGTTTCTGTGTGGTGGTGGCACTATGCAGCGAAAAAAACTCAGATGACTACTTTGTTCTCACCGGCCACTTTATCACCCCCCCCCCCTCCTATTTTGGCAATGTTGTGCAAGAGCTATTATTACCAGTGTTGAATTCAGACACTTTTCTTCGGGATGGACTTTTGTAGCTCCGGGGGGGGGGACATTATGCAGTTCCTGGGGGGGGGGGATTTCAATTTTTGACCATTAAAAACACAAAATCTCAATTTCTGAGGGGGACATTTCATTGCTCTGGGAGTGAATGTCCCCCCCCCGGGCCAACCCCTGAATTTAACACTGATTATGACAATGTAATGAAAATACTTCGAAAGGAAATTTAATGTTTAATCAATAATGATAATGCATTGGAAGTATTTTCAGCAAATATCATTTTGGAGTAATATTGATCCTCAAAATAATCGACATAGCATACATTTTCTATTTTAACTCAATAATACTGATCGGTAAACTATCAAATGAGTTTAGTTTTTTTAACTGACTGGGAAACGTGAGCAGGTGTAAGTTGTGGATTTGGACGCGTGTGGTATCAAAAGAAAGATCGTCTTTTTGCAATAGAACTACCCGTTCGAATCCAACCATTTTCGATGAATAAATAAACAGACCGCAGCGTACCTAGTGGCGAAATTTGGAATCTAGTCATTGCAAATCGAAAATGAAAAGAGAACAAAATTTCCAATTAGAAAGTTTTAGAGAACCAATTAGTCCGAAACGTTATTCGTTTACATGGATAAGTCGTTGCCTGTATACTCAAAAATATCCGAAATGTATGAACTCCATTTTGTATAAATGTTTGAAAGAAATAGCCAGAAAAATGAAAAAATACGCATAATATATTTCATAAACAGTAATTACATCAATACATTTCGATAATATCGCACAAAAATTGAAAGAAAGAAATTAAAATAAAAATATATTTGCACATGCGGATAAAAATTATCATCTGCCATCGAAAAGTTTATGCTATGAGATTATGATTTTCAAGCGACCGCGAGTACTTTTTAAATTAAAATTTTAAGTGCATTGAAAAATAAAGATTTACAAACGTTTCAGTACAGTACAATGTCGCAGATTGCGATTGCACACAGCTACATCTCCGATATGTGGATATGTAGATTAAAATCGTCATATATTTTTGGATATATTACAGGCGACGATTTATCTTATCCATGTGAACCAAATCTCGTTTTGTACTAATTAATTGATGCTCCAATACTTTCTAACTGGAAATTTGGCTCTGTCACTTTTCGTTTTCAATTTGCAGTGGTTATCTTCCAAAATTCACCACTAGGTGGCGTGTTTCTGCCGTTTGCATTATGTTGGGCGTAGTCGCTTTAATGTAGTATTACCTCACTTGCATAGCCGTAGCTTTCTCCGTTCGCAAATATTTTAGGTTAAAGGGACTTTCTTATGCACCCTGTATGCGTCAAACATCTCTTAGTATACTAAATAATGTTAAGCTTGATAATGCAAAACTGAAAAAAAAAAAAAAAAAAACACTTTTTAACTATTTGCGCTTTTTATCAGTAATGCTAGCGAATTTTTTGTGTAACCCTGTATATGGTCTGTAGAATTTATGCACAGCAAGCAGTATGCAAAAATGATAGTTAAATTTAAAAACGCATATTATAACTGAAAGCGTTTTTTTCAGCAACCAACTTTAGCATACAACAAATCGTATATAGTATTGTATCCAAACTCTTTTATGCCTTCCTGTAAATGATCGAAAAATGCAATGCACACCGTATTATGTTGCAAAAATCTTGCAGTAAACCTCAGTAATGCATATCAATTTCATCATGTTTCAAATAAGGCAAAATAATTGAAATATGCTGCTAAAAGTTTCCCCTGTAGATTCTATTGCATGAACAAACTATTTTGTGACTGAAAAAAAAAAATGAATACTTTGCATTCCATTTTTTTTTTCAGAAAGCATTTATTAGTATTTCTCAGGAATTCATATCAGTTTAATTACGTTTTAAGAGGATAATATTAATTAGATTCCTCACAAATGATTTTTCTTCATTAGGCCATAAAGTAACGGAATTATTTTGAGTCCCCTGTATGTGCGCTGTAAATGCGACCCATAACTTATCCCACAGCACCATCTTCCAGGTACCTAAATAAGGTATAAGAAACTTTATGTTTAAAATTTTATAACACTATTAAATTAACTCTATCACTGCTAATTAAATTGTAAAATGATTTTTCACCATAGATCATATTACAACAGAAAACTTTTGCGTGTCCCTGTAAATGATGTATGAATAGAACAATTTTCATTTGCAATATTTAATCTGCCATCGTGAATTTCAGTAATTTATATTAATTACATGACAGTCCGAACATATTTACGCGAATTAGAGCGTGTAAAGATACAGCCAAATAAATAAATCCGATTCATAAACACTTTTCCAACAATGTCGGAAAGAATTAAAAATGAAATTATACTTATTACAATATTTGTGTTTCACTATTCAACATTTACTGTATATTATGTCTATATTTACTCTAGATTATGTTAAAAAAATCATATAATACCATTAATATCACAAATACTACACGCATGCGCATATTCTTCAGCCGTTCGTTCATTTCCAATACCAGTGCAACTTCTATTGAAAATTTTCTCGAGAAAATTCCCCGCAAAAAATCAATTTATATGTATCTAAAAAAAAAAAAAAAAATAATAGTAATAATAATTGCAAGAAATTCAATTGCTTTTTAGATAACTAGGAAGCTATAAAAATTGTTTGCCTTTTCCCCAGTTTTATTTCTCCGGAATTAAACAACTACAATCTGGAAAAAAATAATTAAATTATTGATTTTCACCTGTGGCCACGTTAGGGGATAAATTTTTTAATTATCGAAAGCGGTTTCGTAAAAATGCCGTAGTAATTATTTTCGGATCTAATATTTGAGATTTTATGCAGTTGCATTTTTTCAAATTAAAGCGGTTCTAATTTATTGCAATTAAGTCTTTTAAAATGGGTGCACAGCGATTGCTTGAGGTAGAGTTTAATAATGAACAATTAGCTTATTTTTCATTTCTTTGTATCAATTTATTTTCAGAAAAGATATTTTTAAAAATGGAATTATTGATTTAATGAGCTAAGATAAAACAGTTTATAAAATTTTTAACCCGAAGTATAGGGCGTAAATACAAGGCAACGCATTTTTGATTTTTTTTATTTCACTATAATGTATGTAGGTTATTGATAGATTTATTCATAATTTTGTGTTTTTAATTGATTATTTATTTTTTTTTTCAGATTTACTTTCCTTTTTGTATTTGAAATTTGTTAATAATTTATCTCTTATTTTCAATTTTTGTTTAAAAAATGTTCCTTAATTTACTATTGGTCATCGATATATTTTTTATTAATAAAAAGTTTATAATTATTGTTTTCATTTTTAACTGAATAATAGTAAGACTTTGACATATAAGAGTCATTTTGGAATTATTTCCATACATTAGGAAATTAACAGAATAAATCGATACATTTCAAAGTGTTTAAGGAGAATAAAAAGTGCTATAGAAAATTTATTATAAAAGCTAAATAACTGAAAGAATTACAGGATTTCTACCTATTGTTAGGCCATATCTTGAAAAAGTAACATAGCAATACACACATTCACACACGTTATATAAAAATTTTTTACTTCGAAAACACTCCTTCAAATTATTCAAATTTATGGAATATTCATTGTTTCCTCATTTCTTAATAGTATCTACTCTTTATGCCTATCTAATTTCTTAAATTTAAAACGCATATATTTATCATCATTTATTTCGAATTCTTAATCTGGAATCATTTGAATATCTAATGATTTTAGTTTCAACTATAATTTGTAACAATGCATTCCATTTTTTACTTACAATAATGTATATGTATATACTTTTTTTTAACAATTCAATTATAAAACAGCATACTGTGTACCTTAACATTTAAAAATTTAGCAACGATGGCTCAATTTTTAAAAGTTATACAGTCAAAAAGTTAAGAAACCGGGAAAACAAATGTACCGTTTTCGAATCCTGATTAAATTTATAATGATACCACCATCAAAAACAAGCTCTTTACAACAATTATCAGAATCGAAGCATTCGTTAAAACAGTTATGCGTATGAATTTTTTAAAAAAATGCCCAAAAACGAACTGTATAATTTCTTTTGTGGGAAGTCCGTTAAAGAGAACACACACACACTCTTACAAAAAGAGATTATCGAATAATGGAATGCAAGTTTCAAAACTTTATTCTAAGAACAAAAATTTTAATCGAAATAAAACTATAGCTAGAAAGAGGTTTCATAAAAATGTCGTAGTAATTATTTTCGAATCTAATATTTGATATACTATGCAGTTTCATTTTTTTCAAATTAAAGCGGTTCTAATTTATTGCAATTAAGTCTTTTAAAATAGGCGCACAGCGATTGCTTGGAATGGAGTATAATAATGAACAGTTAACTTATTTTAAAATTTCTTTGTACCAATTTATTTAAAAAAAAAAATATTTTTAAAAATAATTTATCTAATGCAAACGTTTAAAATCAAAATTAGTTGAAGTATTTACTAATAGTCTCTTGGGTTTCGATAAAATGATTAAAAAGTTTGCTTGAGAATTAAACACTAAGGGTCTCGAATTAGAATCGATTATCGGGCCAGGACGTTATGCTATATACTACTTTGAGGCCCAAGTTCAAGAAACCAGGGATGGACAGTTTCGGTATTGATCCTTCATGGTTTGTATGTATATGTATGGCCACAGAGTTAAAAAAAATGCCAGTTAAGGCCCTACATCAGTAACGCTCCGAGATAGAACGGCTAATGTTATTTCAATGGAAGAAATTTATCGCTTTCATTCCTTTGCATTTTGCTCAAATTTAATAATTTTTGTTGTTTTGAAAACCTGTAGGCTTAAAGTATGCACGTCATTCTGAAATTTTATTTCTTTTTTGAATTTTAAGGCGATACAAGTGCGTTATTTTATAGTCTTTAAAATTCACCTTTAATGTCTTATTACGAAAAATCTGTTTGACATTTTAAAATTTGGTAAAACAGCATGCAGAGTTTAATTATTTAGCTTTCAGAAAATGTTTTTTATTTTGATTTTTAAAAAAATTTAATCTATGCTATTTGTATAAAAAGTTGAAGCACTTTGATTTAAAAGAGTCGAAAATGGTGTTTAACTCCGCCTTTAAAAGGGAGACGCCTTAAGAGTAATTAGGGTGAAAGACGATATGGGTTTACGCTGTAGGGAGTCTTACAGGGACGAAGGTGTAAAATCTTGCCTGTGGCTATTAGTAAAATGTTGTTTGCTGCTTTAGGATGAAAAAATAAAAACATCCTTTTCTGAATGCATGATATCTCACGCAAGAAGTTCGATCAGAAATGAATTTCAGAAATGATGTAAATACATGTTGATTTCAAAAAGTTTGTTTAACTAGGCATCTAATCTCAAATATACTTTAAAAGCATTATTGATTTCGAATAAAAACAGATTTACCATTTTTATTATTTTTCTTCCATATATTTGAAGTTTAATTTCTAAAAAAGATTCTTTAATTGCGTACAACATCAAAGTGATATATTCGTTAATTCATAAAACATAACAGAATTAACTTTTTGTCATCTGCAGTCGACAAAGGGAAAAGAAGAAAGGGCAGAAAGGAAATAACAATGGTTCTGACATTAAAAATGAATAGATATATTCGCGAATAAATACATTTGTATTAAATTTTTCTATATCTTTTTTTTTTTTTTTTTTTTTTTTTGTATCAGTCTTTTAGACAATTCTTAATGAATTAGTTTAAATGTTCCTTTTCATAAATATTTCATAAATATTTCTATTTTAATCAATAAAAGTTTGCAGTATACTCACTCTAAAATATAAAGTAATTATTATGCAATTCATGATTAAATTGGATAACACTAATTTAAAAGATAGAAATATATTTATTTTGACACTTCTATCGAAAATTATGACTAATTTACAATACTTTAGCAAATATATTCTGTTGCGGTAAAATTCACATCCGTAAATGATATATTTATGCTTTATTGTATATAAATTGTCTTTCCTTTCTTTTTCCCTTTCAGGAAGATAAACGAATGATTTTTAAAGTTCTTGTACTATTTTAACCAAATAATACGTATATATTCCACAGCTTGTCATAGTCTAACTGATCTAAATTTTAGAATAACGGTTTTTTCACTCACGCGAAAAGACAAACTCAATTATACTAAACCTACGGAAGATTTTTATAAAGATGCCATATTTTCATTCCAATTTTTAATTTTTTTTTCTGCATAGTATAGGTGACGATGGTTAGTATAGAGGCCGCTTTTTACTTTTTTCGATACTGATTGTAGATTTTAAATATGAGGATAATATCACTTTTGAAAACGGTTCCGAAAATGAAACTGTCCTGTAAAGAAAATTAAAAAAGTAGAAAAAGGCCTTTGAAGAGATCGCTCTGAACTATTAAAAGGGGAAAAAATATTAAAATGCAGACGAGATTTATTTATAAATTTCGACCGTTGGATTATCGTCGAAAGAATTACTATAAGCTAGTAAATTGTTTCGCTTGATTAAAGTTTTTTTTTTTTTTTTTTTTTTTTTTTTTTTTTTTAAATACCTGTAAAATAAATCGAAAAATAGAAAATAGCCTTTGTGCAAATCGATATCAACTAGGCAAAGTAAGAAAAAAAATACTTAAAACTATTAAAACACAGACGATAAACTTTTATAAATTTCTTTCATAGCATTAGCTTTAAAGCGAAGGCATTGATTCGTTTAACTGCAGTAGCCTCTTTAAAATAAATGAAATCGTAAAGGCTATTCAATGTAAGAAAAAAAAATAATTTTTTTAAATGTAGGCGAGATATTTTTATAAATTTCTACAATGGGATTTCGCTTGACTGAAGTAAGTCACTTTAAAATACCTGTATCGAAATCAAAAATTGTAATACGGTCTTTGTACAGAAAGATCTCAGCTGTTCAATATAAAAAAATTATTAAAATATAGACGAGATATTTCTATAAATTTCTGTCATAGGATTTCGCTTCATTGAAGTAAACACCTTTAAAATACCCGTAAAAAAATCGAAAAAAATATAAAGAGGTATTTGTACAGAAATATCTCAGAAATTCAATGCTAAAAAAATCATTTAAAAAATTAAAATGTTGACGAGATATCTTTATAAATTTCTATAATGGGATTTCTCTCTATTCAAGTAAGCCACTTTAAAACACCCGTAAAAAATCTAAAAAATGTAAAAAGATCTTTGTACAGAGAAATCTTCGATATCTAATGCCCCCCCCCCCCGAAAAAAAGTTTAAAGACAATTAAAATACAAACGAGATATCTTTAAAAATATCTAAAATGTGATTTAGCTCTATTGAAGTAAGTAATTATAAAATACCCGTGACAAAGTCGAAAAGATATAAAACGTTCTTTGTAAAGAAAGATATCAGTTATATAATGAAACAAAAATTACAAGTATTAAAATGATCTTTAGAAATGACTTTTAAATGATCTTAAAGATATCTTTATAAATTTCTACCATGGGATTTTACTTGATTGAGGTAATCATCAGTTTATATTTACTTGTAGACGAGATATCTTTATAAATTTCTAACATTCAATGCTAAAAAAATCATTTAAAAATATTAAAATGTAGAAGAGAAAAAAATATATTTATATGAACTTCAAAACTTCATATGATTTCGCTTGATTGAAGTAAGCCCCTTTAAAACCCCCATAGCAAACTCGAAAAAATATAAAACGGTCTTTGTACCGCAAGCTCTCAGATATCCAATGCCAAAAAATCATTTAAAAAGATTTAAATGTAGAAAAGATACATTTATAAATTTCTACTACAGGATTTCGCTTGACTGAAGTAGCCTCTTTAAACACCTGTAAACTTCACCAAAAGAGTACAAAACGGTCTTCATACCGAAAGATCTCAGCTATCCAATGACAGAAAAATTATTTAAAAATATTAAAATGTAGAAGAGATATTTTTATAAATTTATGCAATTGAATTTCAGTTGACTGAAATAGCCTTTTTAAAATTCCCCTAAACAAAGACGAAAAAGTACAAAATGGTCTTTGTACCGAAAGATCTGAGATATCGAATGCCAAAAAATAATTTAAAAATATTAAAATGTAGAAGAGATATTTTTATAAATTTCTACCATTGGATTTCACTTGACAGAAGTAGCTTTTTTAAAATGCCCCTAATAAAAGTCTAAAAAGTACAAAACGGTCTTTGTACCGAAAGATCTTTGCTATCCCATGACAAAAGAATCATATAAAAATATTAAAATGTAGACGAGATATTTTTATAAATTTCTACCATTGGAATTCACTTGACTGAAGTAGCCTCTTTAAAACATCTGTAAACAAAGTCGAAAAATAACAAAACGGTCTTTGTACCGACAGATCTTAGCTATCCCATGACAACAGAATCATTTAAAAATATTAAAATGTAGACGAGATATTTTTATAAATTTCTACCATTGGAATTCACTTGACTGAAGTAGCTTTTTTAAAATTCCCCTAAACAATGTCGTAAAAGTACAAAACGGTCTTTGTAACGAAAGATCTTAGATATCCAATGACAAAAGAATCATTTAAAAATATTAAAATGTAGAAGAGATATTTTAATAAATTTCTACCAATGGATTTAACTTGACTGAAGTAGCCTCTTTAAAACACCTGTAAACAAAATCGAAAAAAGTAGAAAACGGTCTTTGTACCGAAAGATCTGAACTATCAAATGAGAAAAAATCATTTAAAAATATTAAAATGTACAACTGATATTTTTATAAATTTCTACCATTGGAATTCACTTGACTGAAGTAGCCTCTTTAAAACACCTGTAAACAAAATCAAAAAAGTAAAAACATTCTTCGTACAGAAAGATCTCAACTATCAAATGAGAAAAAATTATTTAAAAATATTAAAATGTAGAAGAGATATTTTTATAAATTTCTACCATTGGAATTCACTTGGCTGAAGTAGCCTCTTTAAAACACCTGTAAACAAAATTAAAAAAAAGTACAAAACGGTCTTTGCACTGAAAGATCTTAGCTATCCCATGACAACAGAATGTTTTAAAACTATTTAAATGTAAACGAGATATTTTTATAAATTTCTACTATTGGAATTCACTTGACAGAAGTAGCTTTTTTAAAATTCCCCTAATAAAAGTCTAAAAAGTACAAAGCGGTCTTTGTACCGAAAGATCTTACCTATCCAATGACAAAAAAAATCATTTAAAAATATTAAAATGTAGAAGAGATATTTTTATAAATTTCTACCATTGGATTTCACTTGACAGAAGTAACTTTTTTTAAAATTCCCCTACTAAAAGTCTAAAAAGTACAAAACGGTGTTTGTACCGAAAGAACTCAGCTATCCCATGACAAAAAATCATTTAAAAATATTAAAATGTACAAGTGATATTTTTTTAAATTTCTACCAATGGAATTCACTTGACTGAAGTAGCCTCTTTAAAACACCTGTAAACAAAATCAAAAAAGCAAAAACGGTCTTTGTACCGAAACACCTCAGCTATCCAATGACAAAAAATCCCTTAAAAATTTTAAAATGTAGCAGAAAGAATTTTATAAATTTCTACCATTTGATTTCACTTTACTGAAGTAGCTTTTTAAAAATTCTCATAAACAAAGTCGAAAAAGTACAAAACGATCTTTGTACCGAAATATCTCAAATATCAAATGAGATGAAAACATTTAAAAATATTAAAATGTAGAAGAGATACTTTTATAAATTTCTACCATTGTATTTAACTTGACTGAAGTAGCTTTGTTAAAATTCCCCTAAACAAAGTCGAAAAAAGTACAAAACGGTCTTTGAACCGAAGGATCTTAGCTATCCAATGACAAAAAAATCATTTAAAAATATTAAAATGTAGAAGAGATATTTTGATAAATTTCTACCTTTGGAATTTACTTGACTGAAGTAGCCTCTTTAAAACACATGTAAACAAAGGCAAAAAAGTACAAAACGGTCTTTGTATCGAATGATCTTAGCTATCCAATGACTAAAAAATTATTTAAAAATATTAAATTGTAAAAGAGATATTTTTATAAATTCCTACCATTGGAATTCACTTGACAGAAGTAGCCACACTAAAATATCTGTAAACAAAACCAAGAAAGTACAAAACGGTCTTTGTACCGAAAGATCTTAGCTATGCAATGACAAAAAAATCATTTAAAAATATCAAAATGTAGAAGAGATATTTTTATAAATTTCTACCATTGGATTTAACTTGACAGAAGTAGATTTTTTAAAATTCCCCTACTAAAAGTCTAAAAAGTACAAAACGGTGTTTGTACCGAAAGAACTCAGCTATCCCATGACAAAAAATCATTTAAAAATATTAAAATGTACAAGTGATATTTTTATAAATTTCTACCAATGGAATTCACTTGACTGAAGTAACCTCTTTAAAACACCTGTAAACAAAATCGAAAAAAGTCGAAAACGGTCTTTGTACCGAAAAATCTCAACTATCAAATGAGAAAAAATCATTTAAAAATATTAGTAGAAGAGATATTTTTATAAATTTCTACCATTGGATTTCACTTGACAGAAGTAGCATTTTTAAAATTCCCTTAATAAAAGTCTAAAAAATACAAAACGGTCTTTGTACCGAAAGATCTTAGCTATCCCATGACAAAAGAACCATTTTAAAATATTAAAATGTAGTCGAGATACTTTTATAAATTTCTACCATTGGAATTCACTTGGCTGAAGTAGCCTCTTTAAAACACCTGTAAACAAAATTAAAAAAAGTACAAAACGGTCCTTGTACAGAAAGTTCTCAGCTATCCAGTGACAAAAATATCATTTAAAAATGTTAAAATGTAGAAGAGATATTTTTATAAATTTCTACCAATGGATTTTTTCACTTGACTGAAGTAGCCTCTTTAAAACATCTGTAAACAAAGTCGAAAAAGTACAAAACGGTCTTTGTACCGAAAGATCTTAGCTATCCCATGACAACAGAATCATTTAAAACTATTAAAATGTAGACGAGATATTTTTATAAATTTCTACTATTGGAATTCACTTGACTGAAGTACCTTTTTTAAAATTCCCCTAAATAAAATCGTAAAAGTACAAAACGGTCTTTGTACCGAAAGAACTCAGCTATCCCATGACAAAAAAATCATTTAAAAATATTAAAATGTAGAAGAGATATTTTGATAAATTTCTACCATTGGAATTTACTTGACTGAAGTAGCCTCTTTAAAACACATGTAAACAAAGGCAAAAAAGTACAAAACGGTCTTTGTATCGAATGATCTTAGCTATCCAATGACTAAAAAATTATTTAAAAATATTAAAATGTAGAAGAGATATTTTTATAAATTCCTACCATTGGAATTCACTTGACAGAAGTAGCCACACTAAAATATCTGTAAACAAAACCAAGAAAGTACAAAACGGTCTTTGTACCGAAAGATCTTAGCTATGCAATGACAAAAAAATCATTTAAAAATATTGAAATGTAGAAGAGATAATTTTATAAGTTTCTTCCATTGGATTTCACTTGACTGAAGTAGCCTCTTTAAAACACCTGTAAACAAAATCAAAAAAGTACAAAACGGTCTTTGCAGCGAAAGATTTCAGCTATGCAATAACAAAAAAAAAAAAAAAAAAAAAATCATTTAAAAAATATTAAATGCTACTGAGATATCATAAATTTCTTCCATTGGATTTGCATGTGAAAGGGATTTTTCACATGATTGAAATGATTGAACATCTGAATATTCTGCATGTATTGATTATAGCAACGTGTTTCCTTTGCACTTGTAAATTCTTTTGAAAAAAGATAGCCGACCGAAAAATCATTTACCAAATCAATTAGCCATCTATACTGAACCACATACACACCTATCGCATGTGGTAAACAGATGTCAAGGCGGCTTGTCCTTTTTTTTTTTTTTTTTTTTCCTTCAATGTTCGAGGCATAAGTGTTATTTAAATATACACATATAAATTTTTATAAAAACTTCCTTCATTCAATTAGGACTTTTTATTTTTATTGTTGTTTTTCATTTTTAAAAACATTTACTTTTCCTATGAATTCTTATAATGACAAAAATAAATAAATAAGGAAATTTAAGGAAATTTAACTGAATTCAGCGAAATAACAATGATAGCTAAACATGACATTCTCCATTTTTCGTAATTTTGCACTAAATACTATTAGACATTAAAAAAAAAAAAAAAAAAGAAAGAAAAAGAGAGAGAAAGAAAGAAAGGAAATGCATACGTATGTTCGTTTTTGAATTCATATAAGCGATTTAAATACATTACTTAATAATTTTGAGTATTACTCAGGTAATTACCCGAATACTTTTTGTCTGCTTCATCTTTGAAGTATTTTTTTTAATAAGTATTATACAAAGATTTGCGTAATTTGTGCTTGCAGAATATGAAATAATTTAAATCAATAAATGAGATTTTACATTTGCACATTATTTCAGTTTACCTGTTAGAAACAAGTTTTTCAAACTTTCCCCTCATCTTTAACAAGCAAAGCTTTATAGAATAAGTACAATTTTATTTATAATATTTTTTATATTTTGTTTATTTTATTATTAGAATCTGAAATGTTTACATATGCAGGAGTGAAAATTTACTTTTGTGTCATTAAGATTCGCTTCGACAAGCAGGAACAAAGAAATCAAAAAGAAAATGTAAAAAGAAAATAATGTTCTTCGTAAATATTAATCTCAGCCAGCCAACGCCAATATATATATGCATGTATATATATATATATATATATATATATATTGAAATGTAAACGAGATATTTAAAAAAATTCCTTCCATAGAATTAATATTAGTGAACGGATGTTTTTGCCTGACTGAAGTAGCCTCTTAAGATTTCATTTATACGTAGTATATATATATATATATATGTATGCATATATAAATATGTATTGTGTATGTATAAATATAAAACATATAAATACATACACACACTACACACATATATATAAGTTATACAGTTGATTGGACAGTGGTCAGTCAAAACACATACTTGTTTTTTCCATATGAGTGCTTACGTTTGATACAAATATACGAATCTAGAGTCTCAAATTAGTCTAGTTATATTTTACTTTTTTTTTTCAAAGTTCCTGGTGTAAAAGATTAAGTTAATTTTAGAGATTATTTTCCCCTATGTCCCAGTAGCATATATAAAACAGGATGTAGAGACTCTAGCAGATTTCTAAATCAAAACATAAAAAGTAAACCCTAAAAAAACGAAACCTGTCTTTAACGGATTACTGCTTTTTGTAAATATTTTATTGATCCTATGCTGGAATACAATATAAAGTTATATCTGATAAGATGAAACCCTGCTGAAAACAGAATTTGCCTTTGGTGCTTGCAATTCCGCCTTGGCAGGTAAATCTACGTAATCATAACAATCTTCTACAGAAAAACGTGAAGTAAAAACAGAATTTCGGAACAGTGAATTTTTGTTATTTATTATTAGAGTTTCTATTTGAGAATATGCTGAAATAGTGTTTATATATGTCAGGGAATTTTCAAAAAGAAAAAAAGTATTTTTTATAAAAAAATTAAAAATATTTTTTATAAAAATAAAAAAATAATTAAATGCATGAAATTATATAGAAATTTAACCGTATTTAAGTGGAGATTTTCAATAAGAAAATACAGGGATCGAAAAATATCCTGGTCGGAAAATTCCACAGAATCCGTACGAAACCTGTGAGATAAACATCAATAAAATTTAAGCAAATACCTTACGGCATTTCTAGAGCCGAAATAAGTCTTTCACTTTGTGTATATTTGTAATTTCGGAAAGATTTACATAGAATAAGATAAGTTAGAAATAATAAAATAATAATAATAATAAATCTAGATATTTTAAAAAATGTGCAACACTTGTTCAAAGTGCAGGTCTCAGAATAAAAAGGGAAAGCGAAATATTTCAAATAAAATCATAAGACGAAATGCATTATTCCATTTAGATTTAATCACAAACTACACAGTATGATCTGTTAAAAGTTCACCGCTAACAGATGTTACAATTTTAAAATATACATTTCACTTAAAATTTCTAAGTAATTTTGTCTAGCAATTCACGCGGCCATCGTAGGAGAAACTTTTTACTATTAATTGTAGTTCTATTTATACAAATACGGTACTTCGATTGAAATGGGAGAACATTATGATTATTCGTACCTGAAAATAGAAGTAGCACAGTCTTGGATTGAACTCATGTAGAGAAAAACAATCAACTGCAGTTTACTTGATTCTATTACGTCACTTTGTTTAAATACATCAAAATAAATTTTAAATTTCATGATTTATTTTCAATATATCTAACCATATATTGGGGATGTTGCAAGTCGTTACATACTTGATTGCTTTTTAAACAGGATTTCTATGATTCTCTGATACTATGGATGCATATCTAATTAGATACATAATTTCTGTTTATGTTTTAATCAAAGTATCACAGTATATCATTATGAAGCAAAAAAAGACATATCCAATATCTAATTTTTTTGGATATGCTATTTGAAAATCCATAGAAGTCAAGTATATAATCACGTCCTATTTTTCTATCCCGCCATAAATGGTTAAGATTATGAAAATCTGAAGATTTAAAAATGAAACTGATATATCTGAACAAAGTGACTTAATAAAATAAAAGGTATTGCAGTTAAATATTTTTCTAAATATAAGTGTAACCCAAGGCACTGCTACTTTTACTTTCAGCCACTCTAATAATTATAGACTCTTCCACTTTAATTAAAGTGACGTACTTTCATGAATAAAATAGCAATTAATAATAAAAATATTCTCTGAGTATGACCGCGAGAATTGCAGGAATAAGTATTAAGACATTTTAAATAAAATGTATATTTGTAGCTATTTTTTAATTTTTTAAATAAAGCGCTGGTGTTTTAAAAGTTTTCATTAGTATATTTTATGAAACCTTTCTTTTAGCTTTTTTTAATAAATATATGGTGTGCACGTATTGTAGATGTACCAGTAGTGGGCATCTATTAGGAGTTCAATATATTTTTGTAATTAATAGTTATAATTTTTACATTCCAGTTTTTTTTTTTTTTTTTTTTTTTTTTTTTTAAATATATATTACATTAGTCTATCAACAGTATTTAATCAGACTCATTGTCACATTCACCTACGTGAACCTAAATTTAATTATAAATAACAGAAATAAATTGGATATACTCTGTTCCAATATAGTACACTGACATATGATACAATAGATATAGCTGTTTTCATGATTGCATTTAGAATAAGAACTTATTGAAAGCAAATAGCTATTTCCTAGTAAATTTAACAATTAAGTTATCAATAATTAAGGAAATATTTCGCAGTTCATTAGTGAAATTAATTGCTTTCATTATCACAAAATCAATGTTTTTAACTTTGGATGGGAAATTTTTTTTAAATATTAAGTGTCAGAGAATTACAAATATCAAATTATTTGGATAATGGGGCAAGGGGGAGGCATTAGTTTAAAAAAAAAATTAATAAAATTTCTTGTAGCGTAATGCATGAAATTGTATATTTTCCATTACGTTTAACATATAAACTGCCCAGATTGATATATTATTTGTTGTAATTAGTATATTGCAAATGTGTTACAGATGAAACTGCTAGTACATTGCTTTGAATACTAAATAAAAATATTTCAAAATGTAACAACAAAACTGAGGTTTGAGGCCACTGATCTGCTGATTTACCAGTTTCATTTCTTAGACTACTCTAATTTCATTTCTCTTTCTATTTACTTCTATAAATTTAATATTACAAGTATTTTGTTGTGTACAGAGCAGTTTTGTCAGAAATGAATCATGAAATATTTAAGACAGAAAATAATATATCTTTAACAACTTGTATAACCTAAAATAAATAAATAAATAAAGTTACTGAAATGGCACATCTACCCTATATATATATATATTATTTTATTTTGTACTATAAGTAATGCATTCTACATAAAAATGATTTTTAATTTATTCTTTTTATTTATTACTCTGTTTTCGAAGGAGATTTCAGATGGAGACAAAATACGAAAAATGCTTTGCACATAGCAAAATTTGTAATTTCGTGTTTGTTTACATAATAGAAAATAAATGTGAAGTAATATTTGAAGGGGGGGGGGGACACTTAGTAGAGCTATTGAAAACTGAAACTCTCAGAATTTTAAAGAAAACTAAAATGTTTTAAAATATTTACATTTTGATAATGATATTTCAAGTGCTGTTCGTAAGTCTAATAATGCTTTAGATTTGTTAATATTTAGAAAGTGTAAATTTTTAGAAATTTTTTATGTTTAGAAAGTGTAAATTCATAGAAATTACCAGAATTATTATTAAATACGCTAATCTGATTTCAAAAATGTAGCAAATATGCCTTTGTGGACGCAAATTGTGTAAATAAAATTTGTATTATCTTTGTTTAGCTTAACATATTGTATATATCATTGAAAGTGTTCATAAACAAGATATTTATTTTTCTTTGTACCATGTAACTACTAATGTAATTAATAAAAATATTGAAAGTTCAAATTGTGATTACGTATTTAAATGGTTATTTATAAATATATTTACATTTTATTCTGTTAGTTATTAGAGCAAAATCATATATAAATAAAGTCATTATCATATTTCATTAAATTCAATAAACAGGCATAGAAACCGCGATTAAAAGTTTTTTCTCTCTCTTTCTTATTAGGTACTAATTTGGAATTAAGGTGATAAAATGAAGCAATTTTTTTACAATTATTACTATTATTATTATTTTTATTTATTTATTTATTTATTTTTTAATTACTAACAATGACAGCCCCAGCAGACATATGGTAAAACTTTCTTGAAGCTCTTTAACATTTTATTTTTCTTTAGTAGTCAATTGCAGTCTGTTTATCGATCTCAAAATTAAAATCTCAGTAACAAATTGCTAAGCGAATAACTTTATTTATTCATTCATTTATTTAAATTTTACTGTTTTAACGTATGCTATGAAAACTAAAATATTTCCGATAAAAAATTTCTTTTAAAATTGAGAAATGTCAATGATTTGTCAATTTAACTCTAATGGCTATGTGGGGCACTTGTGAACAGACTAGTTGAGGCAAATACGAATAGTTCATAAATGCGCCAATAATAGTTCTGTGATCCTGTTTCTTTGACAAGTTTCCTGTTTCTTTAAAAATATTAAAATATAGAAGAGATACTTTTATAAATTTCTTTCATTGGATTTCACTTGACTGAAGTAGCTTTTTTAAAATTCCCTTAAACAAAGTCAAAAAAGTACAAAACGGTATTTGTGCCGAAAGATCTGAGATATCCAATGCCAAAAAAACATTTAAAAACATTAAAATGTAGTATTTTCTTTTTTTTTTTTTTTTTTTTTTTTTGTTATTACTACCATTTGATTTCACTTGACTGAAGTAGCTTTTTTAAAATTATCCTAAACAAAGTCAAAGAAGTACAAAACGGTCTTTGTACCGAAAGATCTGAGACATCGAATGCCAAAAAATCATTTAAAAATCTTTAAAAGTAAAAAGACATATTTATAAAATTCTACGATAGGATTTTGCTTGAATGAAGTAGCTTCTTTAAAACACCTGTAAACAAAAACAAAAAAGTACAAAACAGTCTTTGTTCCGAAAGATCACAGCTATCCAATGCCAAAAAAATCCTTTAAAAATATTAAAATGTAGAAGAGATATTTTTATAAATTCCTACCATTGGATTTCACTTGACTGAAGTAGCTTTTTTAAAATTCCCTTAAACAAAGTCGAAAAAGTACAAAACGGTCTTTCTACCGAAAGATCTGAGATATTGAATGCCAAAAAATAATTTAAAAATATTAAAATGTAGAAGAGATATTTTTATAAATTCCTACCATTCGATTTCACTTGCCTGAAGTATCGTTTTTAAAACATCTGTAAACAAAATTAAAAAAGTACAAAACGGTATTTGTACCGAAAGATCTAAGCTATCCAATGACAAAAAAAAAAAAAAAAAAAAAAAAAGTCATTTAAAAATATTAAAATGTAGAAGATATATTTTTATAAATTTCTACCATTGGATTTCACTTGACTGATGTAGCCTCTTTAAAATACCTGTAAACAAAATAAAAAAAAATACAAAACGGTATTTGTACCTAAAGATATCAGCTATCCCATGACAAAAAATCATTTAAAAATCTTTAAATGTCGAAAAGACATACTTATAAAATTTTACAATAGGATTTCGCTTGACTGAAGTAGCCTCTTTAAAACAGCTGTAAACAAAAAAAAAGGTCTTTTTACCGAAAGATCTCAGCTATTCAATGACAAAAAAAAACATTTAAAAATATTAAAATGTAGAAGAGATATTTTTATAAATTTCTACCATTGGATTTCATTTGACTGAAGTAACCTCTTTAAAACAACTGTAAACAAAATCAAAAAAGTACAAAACGGTCTTTGTACCAAAAGATCTGAGATATCGAATGCCAAATAATGATTTACAAATATTAAAATGTAGAAGAGATATTTTTATAAATTTCTACCATTGGATTTCACTTCACTGAAGTAGCTTTTATAAAATTCCCCTAAACAGAGTCGAAAAAGTACAAAACGGTCTTTGTACCGAAAGATCTGAGCTATAACATGACAAAAAAATCATTTAAAAATATTAAAATATAGAAGAGATATTTTTAGAAATTTCTAGCATTGGATTTCACTTGACTGAAGTAGCTTTTTTAAAATTCCCCTAGAGAAAGTCGAAAATATAAAAAACGGTCTTTGTACAGAAAGATCTCAGCCATCCCATGACATAAAAATCATTTAAAAATATTAAAATGTAGAAGACATATTTTTATAAATTCCTACCATTGGATTTCACTTGACTGAAGTAGCTTTTTTAAAATTCCCCTAAACAAAGTCGAAAAAGTACAAAACGGTCTTTGTAGAGAAAGATCTAAGCTATCCAATGACAAAAAAATCATTTAAAAATATTAAAATGTAGAAGAGATATTTTTATAAATTTCTACCATTAGATTTCACTTGACTGAAATAGCTTTTTTAAAGTTCCCCTAAACAAAGTCGAAAAAGTACAAAACGGTCTTTGTACTGAAAGATCTGAGATATCGAATGCCAAAAAATAATTTAAAAATATTAAAATGTAGAAGAGATATTTTTATAAATTCCTACCACTGGATTTCACTTGACTGAAGTAGATTTTTTTAAATTCCCCTAAACAAAGTCGAAAAAGTACAAAACGGTCTTTGTACCGATAGATCTGAGATATCGAATGCCAAAAAATAATTTAAAAATATTAAAATGTAGAAGAGATATTTTTATGAATTTCTTCCATTGGATTTCATTTGACTGAAGTAGCTTTTTAAAATTCCCCTAAAGAAGGTCGAAAAAGTACAAAACGGTCTTTGTACCGAAATATCTGAGATATCGAATGCCAAAAAATAATTTAAAAATATAAAAATGTAGAAGAGATATTTTTATAAATTTCTTCCATTGGATTTCACTTGACTGAAGTAGCCTCTTTAAAACACCTGTAAACAAAATCAAAAAAGTACAAAACGATCTTTATACCGAAAAATCTCAGCTGTTCAATGCTAAAAAAATCATTTAAAAATATTAAAATACAAACGAGATATCTTAAAAATTTCTATCTTGGGATTTCGCTCTATTGATGTAAGCCACTATAAAATACTCGTAACAAAATCGAAAAAATATAAAACGGTCTTTGTACAGTTCAATGATCTCAGCTATTTAATGCTAAAAAAATCATTTAAAAATATTAAAATGTAGAGGAGATTCTTTGGAAAATGTTTAATGTGCAATCTCTGACATAATAATCACGATCTGTATGTTGTCTTTTAAAATTACATATAAATGATTCAATTTCACTTGAAACTATCTAACAAAAAAGGTCAATGTCGACTTGTTTTAAAACGGATCCGAGTGCTTTGTCAGAAATTATCTCGAAGAAACTATCCAAATGCACATATCCCTCGGGCTATCAGTATTGAAAAGGTGCGAGAATTTGCTAATGACTTTTTTCTTCCTGGGGTATCTTATCCCCTTTTTATCGCCTGGAGGTAAAGGGTGGCGTGAGATGACCATTTTCTTATTAATTACAAGCTTGGAAAATATCATTGGTCTTTTAAAGTGTCAATCTTTGGGTTCGGGATACGCCTTCCTGGTGGCAACACGCATAGGTTTGTGATCGGATGTTGAGTTTCGGTTTGACTGATGCAGGCTCTTAAGCGCATTGTAAAATTTCACTTCAGATAACATGTTGAATAACGACTTTTTGCATACCGGTAAATTTTTACAAGTATTTTACAATATGAAATTTTAAAGAACTCTCAACTAAAAGGTGCCACTGCCCCTATCCAGGTAGTGAGATCATTTTTTTTAAATATATCTCAAATGACAGCATATCTGTATGGATGAACAGAGTACCGATTCAAATAGTGGTGAAGACATAAAAAAAAAACAAAAACAAAGCGTCAATGCTGTAAGCAGAGGGTATGAAACAGAGCATACGGAAGGTACACCGCGTATTTCAGAATATACCCTCCTCTACATCCATTGTATCAAATAGAATTTTTACACTCCTTAATTACTGTATCAATGGTATAATAGCTATGATGACTATATCAATGGTATTTTTGCGGTGTACCACACTGGTGTTTTAAACTGCCTGTAAAGTTTAATCGGAAAACAAACATTGTTTATCACGAAATTATTTAATTTTGTGCTTTGCCCTCTATTGGAAAACAGGTAAATTTTTAATCGTGAAAAAAAAAAAAAAATCCACTTTTACTAATATAAGGTTTTTCGCAAATCGCATTTCATTGTACCGATTAAACCATTTCTAAGAAAAATATCAGTAAAGATATAGATTGATTCCAAATTCGTGATACAAAATTTAGTATTGATAGAGGACACTGTAAAAATCATTTAGTGTACAGGAGCACATTGATGCACAATCATAAGAAAGAGACATGAAAAGACAGAAATTATTAACAGCGGGATTGACAAGTGCGATGTTTACAAAAAGTCTTCAAATTGGTATCTACTAACTATATTTCTCGCAACACCAATGGAGCGATTCAATTGTAGAGTTGAAAAGGTACCAGGTATTTCACGCACGCGTGCAGCAATAGATTTTTCAAGTAACGAGATCCTCAACAGAGTCAACCTGGATTTGCATAATCGAGCACAACCAAATCATCGCACCCCAAAAGGGGCATACCTGTAATTACGCACAACAGCTCTGAAATGGACTGATGCCCCATCAAAACAAACAGTAGTACTTATTACAACAATAAATAATAATCAAAGTACTTTAATTTAACCCATGATAACATTTTATATATTCATTACACTTTGAAAAAGATTAAACTTATTTTATCTATAACAGAAAACGAGGTTTAAAACATTAAGCTGATAAATATTGACACCTTAAATATCAATAAAACTAAATTTAAATTCTATCAGAGAAATCATGCTAAAAATATTCCTTTTATTTATACCTATGATTTATACTTATCACATCCTGCAATTTTTATTTACTTATTTATCTAACTTTTAATTTCAATAGAAAAATTCTTCATTTATATTGATGTAGATAGATGACACCAAAACAAAAGTTGGAGTTAGCCGACAGAGCCTAGTCGACGAAAAAAGCGTTAATTTGAGAGTCGTACATTTTTTTAAAATGTTATAAATTTACTGCTTATAAATATAAACGAAAGTGAAAAGTGTATTTCAAAATGTATTTAAAGGCTTTAATATGCTTTTACAAATATTTTAAAAGGAGAATCGGATATTAACCTTTTTCTTTTTTTTATGAATCACTCAGAGTTACTAATTTGTTTCTAGATTTGGAATTTGTTTTTTTGATTGGCATTGGTGAAGCGTCCGTTTGTTTATATTGTTTATAATAGCTTTTTTTTTAATTTGGAACTTAATACATTATAAATGGATATGATACACATGTTTTATAGGAAAATAGACTGAACAAACTTTATTTCAAGTAGAAGAAATTATCACTTAGCTGTCATACATTAGCATATGTTTCCCATTAAGCCTAACATGGCGTGTAGCTACGATCGATTCGCAAACCAGATTGGTTCGTACCGGTCCTTTTTACTTGAGGATATTGTAATGAGATTTTCAATATACACTGCGTATTGTTAAATGTGATTAAATCTATAACAAGCACTAAGAAGTGGCGAATATTTACATTTAAACAACTTTGTGCTAGACTTCATAATTTAGCATAAATCGCAAAGAATGTATAATATCGCTAACTAAATTAGAGTACTTTTTTCCTCTCTTTGCAATTTAAGTACAATATAAGATAAATCTTTTGAAAATTTCGATATAATGTCTTTTTTGTATAACAATTTGTTAATGAAAAGCTGCATGAAGTTTGGAATTAGTTATTGTGTATTTTTGACTTAATTCCTAGGGGACGAGCGACCGGCGTACATGCCTCACAAGATGCTCAGAATCCTTGATTTTTCTCACCAATAAAATTTTATTATAAGTTTTCCTTTATTTAATCCGAGCATTTTCCCGATTCAAATAGGCAAAAATCTCTGCTTCTAATAAACGGTGACAAAAGATTAAAAATTCTGTAAAAAATCCTCGTTCCGAAGAGGTTAATATAAGTGAACTTGGGTTTCATGTTCCATCAGGGCCGTAGCTAAAGGGGCACTATGGGCGGCTCAGCCCCCCTTAAAATATTTTAACCCCACCCCCACCTGGAAAAGATTCCAAAATCACCAAATTAACTTATCTTCCGAAAACTCAAACGAAATTCTGTTCAAAAGACTAATTTAGTTTTGAAACCCCTTCAGAGTTTTACAAAATTACTACATTGTAGCTAAAATAAGTGTTTCAACACTCCCTCATCCTATTCGCTATTAGAAGCTAACACGATGTTTGATTTTGCACCAGTTATACACGCAAAATTATCATCACCATATAGTTTCCTTAGCATAAATTGAAGTTATTACAGCAGTTTAATATGAAACATAGTACCTACAATATGAATATGCACTCATTTATCTTTCTGCATCAAAGAGAGAGAGAGAGAAAAAATTATGAGCCCCCTCCCCACTACTGTTCACTTCTAGCTACGGCCCTGTGTTCCACTGGAAACTTTGTATTGAAGTGGACCATGACTCTAACGAGTTTGTCTCAACAACAGTACCCTGATGTATAATAAAACAGGCTAGTTTATGCAGGCTGAGATAAGCTGAACCTCATAAACCAACTAACGTTCCAAATTCATTTTTAAACGAACCCGAATTATAACAAACTTCTGCATTTAATGAATGACATTTTTGTCTCTGTCATTTTTCTTATGCGAATTCTATATATTGGATTAAAAGAAGATATGAATGTAGCGAGCTGAAAATTCAATCTGTTGAAGATGTGTTGTAGTGGATTCGACATCATTAGTCAAAAGCATACCCAACATTTTGTATCTGGAATTAAAAAAAAGTCTAGAAGTATCACAGCGGGCATAGAAATACAATTATGTTCATAAAGTAGAGGAATTATAAAAACAAATAAGATTATTGAAATTAATCCCATTTGATGCTAATTTGTCGGTTCCAAAGAGATTTATGATGCGAAATTATTATAGGATTATCATTAATAAGAAATAAAAAGTAATATTTTCTCACGATAAGAATAGCTCGTGCAAAAGATACAGAAGAATCTATCGATTTTCATGGAGGGAATAAAATAAAACATACCCCTAAGACATTAAAAAGAGCAGCTTTTTATGAAAAAAGACTAAACGTCTTCTCTCTGTGTGCATCTGTGTATACCTATCACTTATGTTTTGTTACAGAAGTCTCCACGGCTTTCTTAAGGTTCATATTATCTATAAAGTATAAAAAAATAATAAAAAGAGAATTTGACTACTTTTGTATTTTGGAGAAATTTATCTATTAAATTAGTTGTTGGTTAAGAATTTAGTTAATCTATTAACATAACGATGTAATACCATAACTTTAGTCCAATTTTATAAAACAGTAAGTTAACATTTATTCATAGATTAACGAAATAGCACTTATCTCAATTTTATTTAACCCATATGCTATAAATTAGTTCTTTTTAATATTTATAATGTACGCCACCATGGCTCTTTACTATTATCAGACCTTGTACCTTTAGATTAAATAGTTTATAAATTATAGTTAATGTTCTCTTTTTGTTTTAATTATTATTTTTTATTTTACTTTTTTAAATCTTTTTTTGCATTAAGGCTCATTTTCTTTTTTTTTTCTTTGACAAATGTCTCTCTTTATATTCCGCTTTTTGCATGAGCTACGGGATCATCTCTATTGGGAAACCCCACAGAGGCAGTTTTTACACAGTGGGATATGGTAGAAAGGCGGAGTTTCATCCCCCTTACAACATTAAGTTGGCCCATCAATACGGCTGAAAATTAATTCACAGTGCAACTTGTTTATCCCTCCCACAAACAAAAGTTACCATTTTCATTTGATAAGTAACTATGAACAATTAGGCTACAAAAACTCCAGGTTATCCAGAGTAGATCTGGCAACGGTAGTCAATTTGATCGCAGAACCAGGCTATTTGCCAGCTAAATACCGTCATATACGCTGATGTCGTCTGCTGCATGTAAAATCCGACGTGGCTACAATGTCCTCCAAGTCACCTGTGAATTATACCTCTGGAGATACCTTAGCAGATGAAAGTCTCGTCATCTGATCAAGATTCTAAATTACGAGATCAACTTGAATAGCAATGTGCAATACAGACAACAGCATATAAGGTTAAGTAAACAGTAAAAAAAAAGTATGTTCAACCGAGCAGTATAGGTACTGCAGATAGGATGACGTGCGAGGCGAAGATATCAGGTTTATTGCCGATACGCATCGATTAGGAGTCGTCCACCCCGATACCAGGTATCAAACCCATTAGCTGAGAGAACTCCGTAGGCAGGGGCCTGGTCATCAGTTAGAAAGAAAGAAAAGAAGTGGAATTTTCCATCGATAAAAAAAAGGAAAAGCTTGTAAATGGGACAAAATCTGCACCAATTTCTTACTCACAGTTCTACGTTCTTCACTCTCTCAAAAAGTGAATAACATTTGATTGACGTTAAAGCCAAGGATCGTCTTTCCAAAGGAACTGATTACTGTCGACAGAGCCTATGTTTATCATAATATCTCGACCTGAATAAAAGTTAAATTTTTTTCACTCTTACTAAATTAAAACGAGGTGCAAAGTTATCATTTATTTCAATTATTTTATCGTGACCTTGGTGAAAAACTGATAATTGGAATTGCAATCAATATGTATTGAAATTAAGTTAGTATCTTCTTATCAATAGTAACTATACGTTATTAAAATTCCAAGATTTCTTCGATAGTTAAATAAAAAAGCAGGAAGCAAACAGATAAACAAATCAAATTTATAGAGACTCCGGGGGAAACATATACATTGTTTAAAATAATTAGGGGAACACATGGTTTTAACGAAATTAACGCAACATAACGAAATTTACACCGATAAGTAACGCAAAATAAATCATCTATAATTTAAAGAACTTCATATGCAAATCAAAGTTGACGACGTGAGAAATCAGAAAGAGAATATAAAGGCAGAAATCGGGAAGTTGTAGAAACGTCTGTTTCACTGCCTCAACTGCAAAATCTGACTGCTTAGTTTTTTTGAGAAAAGGGTGTTTTGAAAACGTGATTTACCAGTATCTATAGCATGGCGTATTATAACCAGACTTGAATCCGGGCAAACACAATGAAGTGTCGCGGACTCTGTTGGAGTCGCCGGAAGTGTCGGTGGAAGGCTGTGGTATAGATTCCAAAAAACAGGGAATGTTAAACTAAACTAAAGTCGTCGGACTCGCACCACTACAGCAACTGATGACGGTATATACTGTTAACAGCTCACCGAAACAGAATAGACACTGCAACTCAGCATCAAAGACATTTGCTCTTGGCAACAGGACGAAGGATGTTCAGGCAAACAGTACATGATAGGTTTCATCAGAGAGATCTCTATGCATGTAGTCCAATTATCTGCATTTCGTTGACCTCAAGCCACGGTGCGGTCCGAAGAAGATAAAATGCTGAACATCGAAGATTGGGAGCAACATGATTGGGGCAAAGTGCTGTTTACAGACGAGTTCTGATTCAGTCTAGAGTGTGATACCCGACGGTTTTGGTATGGAGGAAATGAGGCACTCGAAATAAACCCACATTCGTTCGTGAAAGGTCAGAATATTTATGAAGTTGTTTGATGATATGGGATGGAATCACCATAAGTGGACGTACGGGCCTGCATATCACTCTGAAGGGTACTTTCACGACCCAAAGACGTGATACTCAAACTTCACATCATACCTTACGCCACAGCCATTTGAGATTCTTTTGTTTTCCAGCATGATAATGCCAAACCGCATACAGCTCGTCTTGTGGAGAACACGGTTGAAGCTCAAACAATGCAGCTTATGGAATGGCCAGCGTGCTCTCCTTAGCTGAATCCGATCGAGTATGTTTGGGACATGCTCGGACGACTCATTGCTGCGAAACCAAGGTCACCTTATAATGTTTGAGACTTAGAGATTGCACTTATTGAGGACTCGACCAGTATTCCCCCAAAGTCTTATCGACCATGGAAAACAGATATGCGGCAGTCTTAGCTGTTCGAGGAGACCACATGCCATATTAAAAAACTTGCATATTTTTTAAGCACTTTTAGATAGATTTCGTATGAAATACTACCTATTGCAGTCGCTCTTATGTTGGAATTTCCGAAAAATTTTTGCAGATCTACGCCGATCATGACCTCTAGACCCCAAAACTACCACCAGTAAAAAAGTTTATATACATATTTATATATATCGGTCTATATCACTTTTTTTATAGACACGATAACTTCTCCAATTATGCTCAAATATCTTTCAAACTGATACATAAATCAAGGGGCATAAAATCTCGGTCAAGTTCGTCAATGAGCAAAATCGGACCAAGGGGGTGGAAATATGGAGGGTTTTTGTGAAAATCGATAAAACGTCATAACTTCTTAAGTAAAATAGATATTGAATCGGTTTGAAGTTTGTTGTACTTTTAAGAAATAGGCCAAAAGTTTATGCATGACAGATATGTTATAAAATCAACAATGGGCTCAAAAGGCGAAAAAAAAAACAGGGTTTTTGGGAGAAAAAAAATCATAACTTCGTCAATTCTCAAGACACCAAATCCAAGTAATTTTTTCATAATTGTTCTAAACATTATCTAAAACTTTTGTATTTACAAGTTTTTGATAGGACCAACTTTTACTGATGAAAAAAATTAAAAACGAAAAGAAAAAGGGG
The DNA here is from genome assembly GCA_964019185.1 of Maratus speculifer. Classification (NCBI taxonomy): domain Eukaryota; kingdom Metazoa; phylum Arthropoda; class Arachnida; order Araneae; family Salticidae; genus Maratus; species Maratus speculifer. The sequence continues at coordinate 419,900,323 of OZ025289.1, read as the reverse complement.
GGGGGGGGTGGAAAATGAAAAAAATCCATAACTTCGTTAATTCTTAAGCTATCAAATCCGATTAAATTTATTTTACATCTACTCAATAATATCTACAACTTTTATATTGACAAGTTTTTTTATAGGGCCAATTTTTATAGCAAAAATAAATTTTAAAAAAGTAAGAGTTGAAGAAAAAAAACCACAAATCCAAACTGCTGATATCATGACTCATTTTTAAATTCATTTTTGATTTTAAACGCATCCAAATGGGAGGTTATCTTTATTTAGGAACTGCATAATATGACGTATTAGCCAGTTTCTCGATAAAGGCAGAATATTTTAAAAAAAGCTGCCAAAAAAAACCCACTTTGAACTGAATTTCCCTTAATGATTGTGATTCAAAAATGGACGGAGTACTCAAAACACAAATTGCTTATTTTACGACTCAATTTTTAAAACCGTTTTTGTTCTCAAACGCATTCAATTGACAGGTTCTCTTATTTAGAAACTGTATAATGTGCCGTATTGGTCAATTTTTCGATAAAAGCAGAATATATTTCAAAAAATACTGTAAAAGTAGCCATTTTGAACAAAATTTCCCGAAGCGATCGTGATTGGGAATTTGAGGATGTATTCAAATAACAAATTGCTTATTTTGTGATTCATTTTTAAAATCGTTTTTGCTCTAAAATGCATTCAGTTGGCAGTTTTTCTTATTTAGGAACTATATAGTTTACCATATTGGTCATTTTTTTCATAAAGTCAGAACATATTTTTAAAAAAATGTTGTCAAAATGGGCATTTAAGCGAAATTTAGCTTAAGATGATTCTGATAAAACCGACTCTTACAGAAAGATGAAATAAAAATTTCTTCAAAAGCGGCCAATTTAAAATTATTAAACTGGATTTTTCTCTAATTGCATTTTATTTTTTGTTGTTGAAATGAGCACGTAACGAAATCTACCTCCGCCTATAGGCCAAGCCGACAGGGATTTTTTTATGTCATTTACATGTAACCACGTTGTTGTCCTAAATCATCTTTTTAGGTTTTTTTTTTCCAATCTTTTCAAAGAACGAAAGCTTAATCATAATTTTTCGCGTCTTTTTTTTCTGTATTGTGCATTGATACGCGTGTACTATCCATTTTATGCCAATACATGGCTGTCTGCCACGATTTTTTTGACTTAGTTGCTGGCTCCCCTAATTATTTTAAACAGTGCATTATTTTCATTTTGTTGAATGATTATGGAGATAGGGTGGTGTAGTATGATTTTCATTATCAATTCAGACATGATAGTTACATTCTATGTAAGCTTATGGGATGTTCAACTGTGGTATACAATATTAAATTAAAAAATATATATATATAGGAAAGGTTTGTTATCTGCCTCCTGTTTTACGTAGGTCGTATAGAGCGTATAAAGGTAATTTAGTATACTTAAGTAATATTACTGTAAAGTTATATCAGTTTTATTTATTTATTTTAAGGAATGTAAAATATCGATTAACACAATGGCAACTATTCTCCGTTTCAATTATAAACTTTTACTATTGAGTGGAATGATGATATATATGTATTTAATAAATTTATACATCTATCTCATTTTTTCAATAATTAAGCTTGTTATTCATATAAAACAAATCATAGTTTGTATATTGCAAAAACTGTAAATTGATAACTTTTTCATATTATTCGTAATAATTTGATTCTGAGGGATACGCAAACTGTATTATTTAATAAAAATGCTTTGCGTAGCTGTTTTAGATTACAATTTTTTAACTCTTTCAAATATTCTTTTTGTTTTTTCCAATAATTGCTATTTAACATAATAATTATTAAAGATATATTAGAGTTTTTTCTTATTTATATTGATAGAATTTTGAGAAGTAAGGTAAGATTAATTAATATTCAATCAAGATTGTTTTGCCTTATGTATTTTATTACCATACGTTTTTTTAAATTTATTGTTTTTCTTGCTTACTTTTAATGTTTTTTAACATAAAATTATTATGGTACATATCGTATAATACCATTATTAGTTTTATAATAAAAATATTCTAAGACAACTACCCTAAATTTATATTATAGTTTAACACGAATTTGATACACAGCAAACAATTGTCATTTTATTATGTATTTTAATAACATTAATGATGCATTATAGGATTGTTTCTGACTATTAATTTCTTAAAAGAAAAAAATGGAAAAATGCTGGAAATTTTATATTTTTATCGATTATATTTAAATATATTTATTTTATATTTTTTATTGCATAATAAAGTAAATTTCTCTTTTTTTTTTATCACTAAAGTAAAAATTGTTAAAATGCTGATATTTTCACATAATATTTATTTTATCTTTAAGCATGTCTATTTTATATGGTATATTTCTTACGAAAGTGAAATGTTTCCCTCCTTTTATATTCTAATTTATTAATTTATTTATATATTTTGTCTATTATTAAATAATTTATTTTTATAATATATTTTTAATTATTCCACTTTAATATATTCCATTTTGGCTGATCTATTGTTATGATATCGCAAATGATTTAATTTTTATGGCCAATTTTTCATCTGTTTTAATGATTTATTATTACAAAAAAAATTGAATCTAAATGTATTATACATTCATATAACAACATTAAACAAAATTCCAAATGTAAATCGCAGGTAATAATGGCACAATTTAAAATCTTAAGATAATAAAAGAGCTTGTATCAGATAATGTATTACAATCATGGGGAGGGGAAATACCAAAAAGCCGTACATATCTGAGCGAGTAGAAAAATATTCATTGGATTCCAAATTAGGAATTAAATGGACAGTTTTGTTTAAAAATCCAAAATATAATCAACCTATTGCCCCAATGTGACCTTATTTACCCCCCCCCCCCTTTCTTTAGGATGATTAGGACTAGGTAATTTTTTTTCCCGATAATACTTATTGCATAATTTTCAATAGTGGAAAATTTCCTTAAGTAAACCGATTAAAACTGAGATCTCAACAAGTTTTTCGGGATTTTCTGTCCAGGGTCAGCCATGAGTAAAAGCTTACAAGTGGGAACGCTAGTTTAATTTTTCTTAGTTCATGGTCCATCAAAATCAGGTCAGACCTACTTAAAATTTATGATAAAATTCTCTACACTAAATGACTACTTAGTTCACATCATCATACAATTAAAACTGATTAAAAAAATATTGTATATGCATAAAAAAAGGAGAAACGAAAAACGTACCTTCTATATTATATATTCAGAAGTTATGGAATACATAGATACAATATTAATGATCTTTTACAAAATTATATTCAAACGAAAACAATAAATGCTTTTAATATAGTTTAGAAAATAAAGGGTTTAAAAATCATAATTCTAAAACATAAAAGAAAAAAAATTATTAAAATATTCCTTTTTAATTTATTAAACAAAAATAATTCGGAAGATTCAGAAAAAAAAACCTAACTTATTTTTATAAAAAAAATTTAAATAAATAAATAAAAATAAGTAAAAAAAATAAAAAAAATACCGGTATAATATGGAAGAACCGGAAAAAATGAAGTAAGCACTTCCTATTCCCGCCTCCATCTGTAGAAAGAGTCCGTCCGTGTCCTTACCAGCTCTAGTGTAATGAAAAAAAAATATTGGTTCGGGAAAGTAAACACCGTTAAGTTAACGCTCTAATCAATTTGTTTAGATTAAATGTGTTAGAAATCCTGCCGCAACATTTCAACATTCAGGGGAGAAAAAAGCATTAAAAAAGATATACATTTTATAAAAAAGAGTTCAGATGAAAAAAAAATGCTCACAAATAAACTTTTTGTATTTATATACAATAAAAATAATCAATTATATCACTATAATTACATTTAAGATATTTAAAAAATCTTGGAGGATAAAAACTATACCATTTTTCATTCAGCGATCCTAAATGGAAAAAAGAAAAAAGGTTTGCAGATCCATTTCATAAACATTCGCAAAAAAAAAAAAAAAAAAAAAGGCTACTAAACAAAATTATTTTTGCTCTAAAAAAAACCTTTACCTCAGCAGCATTCTATGAGCAGAAAAATAAAATGGTTCAATAATTAATTTCCTAACATCAAATCTTTACACAGCTGACTGCATTCTGTTTTTTTCTCCCCTTTCAATTTATTCCATTTTCTTTTATTTTGATTTAAAAACCGCAAAGCGTTTATCTGTTGTATATTTAACGAGAAATAAATAACTGCAGGAAGATTGCACTAATAAATGGAAACATTTTAATGAGATAATGAAAAATAAGACATTACGTCAGAATTTCTAGGAAATGTTAGTTACATGTTTAAAAATTTCGCATGATATTATTACGTTTGAAACACTTTTTTTAAAGCTTCGCATAAGGAACAAAAGCTGAGATATATATGTGGGATTAAAGAATAAAGTATTCAGCAATAAAATATAATAAACTCAATGATTTAATGAACGTGATATCCAAAATGAGACTTGTGTGATGATGCGTGGAAAGAACGAGGTGTTCTATAGATTTCGGCGATGGCGAGTTTGATGGATTTTTAATCCAAAGCTCAGAGAAGCTTATTTATACAGAATACTATTCAGTTCTACTGTTATTTTTGAATGCTAAGTATATATTTTATGTCTATTAAACCTTTTTTATCTTATCAAGAATGTTACTTTTGCTTAAATCATAAGCTAATCACTCAATATCCCACAAGTTTTGGGGGTTCGTTGCCGGGATTTGAATGATTTCGCTGATTTATATTTGAATTTGAATTTCACGATGAAAGCTATTTTGTACTAAGAAGATCTAAGTCTAAGAAGAATGTTTTGTTTTTAAACTAAAACGTATTATATGAAAAAAAAGGAACTGTTTGTTGTATGTGTAATGATTAGAAATTATCCGTAATCAAGCCTGCAAGATAGTGCACTATATTGTTTTGATGAAGTGTAAACAAAAATTATAATGTCTGTTCTGAATAAAGCTAGAAAGGCGGACTTGTTAACATTGTGTGATGATCTAGGTATAGTTGTGCCTCAGACTCCAAGAATCATTGATTTGATAAAGTTGGTGACGGAATCGAAGGATTATGAAGAAAATTTTGTAAAAGTTCGACTTGAAGTCATTGCCGCGGAGAGAATAGAAAAAGAAAAAGAAAGACTAGAAGCAGAAAAAGAAGAAAGAAGACTAGAAGCAGAAAAAGAAGAAAAACGGTTACGGTTAGAAGCGGAAAGAAGATTAGAGGAAAAGAAGATGGAGATGGAGTACGAATTACGAAAAATTGAACTTCAAGGAAATATGACAAGTACAAGTGACGGTTCGGCTGTAACTGGTTCAGGTAAGCAACCAGATTTGTCTAAATTAATGTCACACTTTGATGGGAAGGGTGATATTAGTATCTATTTAGCTCTATTCGAGAGACAGATTTCTAGGATGAATATAACAAAAGAGAATTGGGTCATGCACTTATTAAGTTTAATGCCGCTAGAAATTGCTAATGTTATAACTAGAGAACCAGAAACATTAACAAATAACTACGATTATGTAAAAAACTTGCTGCTCAAAAGATTCAAATTGACGCCAGAAGAGTTTAGGCAAAAATTAATGTCGCATAAGAAAGAAAACTCAGCCACTTGGCGCGATCTAGCATTTGAGTTAAGGAATTATTTAGAAGAATGGATTACCGGTCTTGATGTGTCGAATTTTGAAGATTTAAAAGAATTAATACTGGTAGATCAAATCAAAAGAAGATTACCGATAGAAATGAAGGAACATTTCATAGATGATCTTCCCAAAATTAAAAGTGTTGATACATTAGTTTGTAAACTAGATGATTACGAAACAGCAAGGCGTAATATTAAAACCATGAATAGAAATTCACACCACTTTGAAGAAAGGAAGCCAAAAATACACGAAAACAACAACACAAAACCATGGTTACCATATCAACGTTATAATACATTAAGAAAAGGACGATTTAAAGATAATACAGATCATGCAAATGAATCTTCTTATTTAAATGAAAAGAACAGAGCACAAATTATGTATTTCAAAAGTAACCGTCTTGGCCACGTAATATCGCAGTGCAATAATGGGGAAAATAAATAAAAAATGACAGCCAAAATCAGAGCCAAAACCCGCGATTATCCAACCACAAAGAAGTGAATTCTACAGTAATCACACAAACTAACAGCGCCAAACCAGATTACATGAAAAATATTGATATTAACGGTGAAAAGACACAGATCTTCTTCGACACTGGAAGTGATATAAGTTTGGTGAGCTTTGAATGTTACACAAAGATGGGCTCGCCAAGATTATTTTCTAATAATATCTATTTGTTAGGTATAAATAAAATAGTTGTTCATAATAAAGGATATTTTCCATATGAATTTAATATTGATGGTTTTCTAATCAGAACAAATTTGTATGTGTTAGAATCGCTCGCATATGATATTTTATTGGGATACGATGTGATTAGCAAATTAAATCTGGCGATAGACGAGAACGGAATTAAGATCGTTGGCGAACGCAACAATATTGAAGTAGGTTACACTGAAGTTCAGAAGAATTCTGATATAAAATTGAATCATGCTGCCAGAAATATTAATGAAAAGAAAACGTCAACATTAGATAATTCACGTGATGAAAATATTATAATTGTAAGTGATAATAATGCAGGAGATAATTACTTGATTAATTTCGCGAGAGTCATAGAAGAAAATGAAATTGATTTGAATCACGTGAGAAATTTGAAAATTAGAAAAGAAATAAATGAGAAAGAAGAAAATTTAATTAGTAAGAAAAGATTGAATGAAAGTAACGAGACATCACAAACAGGACGAATGAATGACCTAAAAGAAAAACGCAATTTATGTGTACGCGCCAATGAAAATAAAAATGAAACGAGGAAAGTTGAAAAATATTATAAGCGGAAAAACACGGAGGAAGAAAATAATATTGAAGGAATTAATGAAAATAAACAGAAATTTATCAGAAATTACAAGAAGCGTGATTACAATGATAGAGATGAAGAAAAGAAATATTATTCGAGAAAATATTTAAAGGAAAGAAAATTTGAAATTTTTGAAAAAGAAAGAAAGGGTTGAACCGTGTGAAAGGAATAATAAAACAAGCATCAAAGCAAACTTTAATGGTTCGCGTAGAAATCTATATTTCTGGAGTAACGATAATTATAGAAAGCAATTTAACATGATCAGAAAAGTACCTAACAGATATGAATTAAATGATACCGAGTTAATCCAAGAAATGCAGTATGGAACAGGACTGAAAAGGAGAAAATTCCATGGACCTAATAAAAACATTATAGAAAAATCACATGATCATTATGATGCAAAGAGAATTGGAGACCATGGTGGACAAGATATCTACTATTGCAAAATACGTCAAGCCGTGGGGTAATGCATCTGCATAACGTTAGATGTTTTTGTTTTATGTTTGCTTGTAACGTTAGATGTTGTTGTTTTATATTTACCTGTTTTACCTTGAATTTGTGTAAATTTGTGTCTAAATTTTTATAAGCAGCTGCCGAGGACGTCAGAAACGTCAGGATGACCGAGAATGTGGGATTAAAGAATAAAGTATTCAGCAATAAAATATAATAAACTCAATGATTTAATGAACGTGATATCCAAAATGAGACTTGTGTGATGATGCGTGGAAAGAACGAGGTGTTTTATAGATTTCGGCGATGGCGAGTTTGATGGATTTTTAATCCAAAGCTCAGAGAAGCTTATTTATACAGAATACTATTCAGTTCTACTGTTAAAAATAAATAACAGTTCTACTGTTATTTTTGAATGCTAAGTATATATTTTATGTCTATTAAACCTTTTTTATCTTATCAAGAATGTTACTTTTGCTTAAATCATAAGCTAATCACTCAATATCCCACATATATATGCTAACAGCCTTCGCCCACTAAGCTGGTCATTTTCTCTAAAGGAATCTTGAATATAATGAAATACATCTAATAAAGAATAAAATCTTAATATCTAATTAAACATTCATAATTGTTGTTTTATTCATATAATCTTACATTATAAAGATAAAATTATTTTCAACGTTAGAACACCAGAATATTCGTATTCCAAGCATACCGGTTTCGGTAGCATATAGTATACCTTCCTGAGTGCTAATATATATATAGTGGAAATTTGCTCATATATGTACAGGGAGGAAGGGGATTCAAGCGACAAGTTTCTTGACCAATAGGAAAACAGAGGATCCTAGGCAACAGCCAACAGGAAAACAGGGAACAGCCTATAGGAAAATTGGGTGGAAAATGGAAAAGATATTGCGGGAATTGCATTAAAAGATTAAGAAAAATTAGTTTTAATGTAATATTTCCAACAGTCTGATAATGGTGGAATAGCAAAATCACAATTAACGAGATTAGTAAGATTTTTATGGATATGGAAAGCTTCAAGGAAGTTAAGTTCTTGTATAGAAGTAGGTTTAGTTAGTATCTTAACCGAATTGAAGTCAAAAGCATGACTCGTCTCCCAGCAATGTTTTGCGATTGAGAATTTCTTGATTTCTTGTTTTTCAATATATTGCTTATGTTCTTTAATACGAAATTTTAGACTGCGTTTGGTTTGACCAATGTAAGAAAGACCACACTGACAATTAATATTGTAAATACCCCATGAATTTGATAATTCAGCAGGATCTTTAAGGTTGGAAAGGGTGAGTTTATTAGGAGTAAAAACTATTTTGAAATAGAATCGACTAAGAATTTTAGCAATGGAAAAACTTGATTTTGGAAAGAAAGGTAAGACAATGCTAATATTGGAACGAGTAGAAGACTGAGATGAGTTTGACGAGTGAGAGTTTTGTAATTTAGAAAGGGCAGTATCAATAATTGAAGGGTTGTAACCTCTATCAAATGCAATTGCTTTAATGTATTGAATTTCATTATTGAGAGATTGAGAATCAGAGCAAACATGAAGAGCACGATTTATGAATGTGTAAAAGGCGGCCATTTTTTGACTTGGAGGATGACATGAACGAGCATGGGGGGGGGGGGGGTGTAGAGAAACAGCGAAGCTTTTTCGATAGACAGATGTAGAGAAGCCTGTTACACTGCGAGTGACAAGGGTGTCCAGGAAAGGGAGTGAACCATTATTTTCTGTTTTATACGTAAATTGGATATTGTTATCAATAGAGTTCATGATGCTAAGAATGTCCTCAATATTGTGAAGAGAAGTGTCAAGTAAGGTGAATGTGTCATCAACGTACCGAATCCAGAAAGGGAAAGAGAATTTATCAAAAAGTGAGCATTCAAAATAGTGCATGTAGAAATCTGCAAGGATGGGAGAGAGGGGCGAGCCCATAGCTAAACCATCAGTTTGTCTGTAAAAATTGCCTTGAAATGAAAAGGTGGTTTGAGAAAGACAAGTATGTGTAAGGGAAATAAGTTCTTGAATTTCGAAGCTTGAAAAATGAAATTCACGGAGTCTTTGTTCAAGACAAGAGAGGGCGCCATTTATCGGGACATTTGTGAAAAGGGACTTGCCGTCAAAGGAAACCATAGTAAAATTAGTCGGAGACAAATTTTGTATCATTTTGGCAAAGGTGATAGAATTCTTCACAGTTGACAGAAGGGGAGAAAATATTTTTGTTAAATATTTTGCTAAATTGTAAGAGGCCGTGCCAATATTTGAAACTATCGGACGAAGAGGGATATTGGGTTTGTGGACTTTGGGAAGAGCATAAAATCTTGCACAGTGTGCTGCACAAGGAGAAATGTAGGGATGAAAAGACTTAGGCAAGAGAGGACAGGATTTAACCATGGATTTAATTACTGATAGTTCATAATCAGAAGGGTCCCGAGATAGAAGTTTATATGGGCCATCTTTAATAAGATTAGTTACTCCATCAATATAATGCTTTTTATCTAGAACGACAATCTGGCCCCCCTTATCAGCTTTCGTAATTACAATATTGTTATTTGATTTAAGGTCTTTCAAAGCAGTTTTTTCGACAGGAGTGAGATTAGATGTTATACTGGAATTGAAATCAACATTAGCCATAATGAGATGACGTAAACTATCTTTCTGAACTTCAGTAAAACGACTGTTTTTGAATGCTTTTTCAATAGGAGCAATTAATTGGGGAAAGAAGCTTTTTTAGATATTGCAAAATTGGAATTAAGTTTGAGAACTGAATATTGCGTTTTCGAACTATTAGAGCCAAAAAGGTTGATTACAGCATTCTGATTGACACTGGGGAGATCAGTAGGTACCAAGGGAACGGACGACTCAAGTAGACGGGTAAATTTAGAATTGAGTTTCTGGGCGTGTTTTCTGGAAATATTTTCAACATGGTGCCAGGAATTTATATTTATGGACTTAAAATCAGGAAGATTAGCTGCCAAATTTAAGTGTAAATCAAGTAATTCCTTTTCAATTTTGGAAAGGGAGAGACGAGTATCTTTAATGACGGCCCGGAGAATAGCAAAGTGAGATCTAAAGACAGCCTTTTTGACAAAGTGTAAACTAGAAACACTGCATTTTAAAGTAATGAATTTTGGGATGATGCGTTGACGTTTGCAACGGAGAAGGAAACTCAGTCGATTGAGTGATTTGAACTTTTTCGCCCGCGGGCGGAATACGAATATTCTGGTGTTCTAACGTTGAAAATAATTTTATCTTTATCATATTGCACCAGGCAACAACCTATTACTTAATCTTACATTAGTTTGTTCAAAGTCAATATTGACGACATAAAAGACAAAACAGCTCTAAAATTACTTAAGTACCTATGTTTAACTGTGTTTTAGTAAGGGTGTTATATTGAATTTCTCACTTCTATCTAAACCTGCTGAGATATGGCGAAATGTCTTAAATGTGAGATCATTCTATTGAACTCGCTTAGGTAAGAATTTCTAAAATAAAGAAAATACATGTTTAAGTTTGTTTTACTAGGTTAGGTATAATCAAATTCATGTCTATCTAAAACTTCTGTTGAGGTATGGCAGAATGATCTAAATTTTTGTACCTCTTTTTAATCCCTTCGGACGAAGGAAATTTCTAAAATCGCTGAAATAAATGTTTATTTTTTATTTATTATTTTTTAAAATAGGCTTGTTATCTTGAATTTCACACTTTAGCCTAAAACTGATTATAGGATATGACTAGTGCTGGAAGATTCTCAAAATTGACCAAATGAAAAATGTCATGGGAAAAAAAAAAAAAAAAAACAATCGATATAGTCATCATTTACATCCGAGAGTCAACAATCTAGATGACCTACAATCGATCATAAAATAGCTGTTTCTACTTGCTTATAAAGGATTTTAGTAAATATATGACAACTAAAAATGGATGGAATTAAAAAAACTACACACCGAAGAAAGGATAAAAGAGAGTCACAATAGTCAAAAAGTCATGTGACGATATCCCCAGCGAATAAGTATAAAAAAATAAAGAAGTATCAAAAATTAAAATTTTTCGGCTTTATTTTAATAAATAAATAAATAAATAAAAGACACTATTGGTGTTAAACTAAATTGATTGGCAAATAAGGTCAACAGATTTTATTGATTTTTCTACGTCACTGTGATCAGTTTTATAATTTTTCCATTATTAGAAAACCTGCTGATGTAATACGATAACCGCAACCCCCAAAAAGGTGGGGAAAAGAGTAAGAGAAGTGCAGAATATGAATAAGTGGTCACAGGGCTTTCCAACGATATATCAAAAGAGGAATGTCGGCTAAATTTGAAAAGTCCCCCACCCCGTAGAGGCAAAGAGGAGCAGAGTCACGGGAGTTATATAATTTGAAATAATGGTGAGAGAGCTTTCCAATGATATAACACGTGAGGAGTGTAGGCCAAATTTAGAAAATTGCCACCCAGAATTACTATTATCGTGCGTCCCCCAAAATAAACCCTTCCAGTCTCTTTGAAATTTTCATATATTATAAATAATATTTATGAGAGGACTCCATAAAAAAATCCTATCTAAAATGATAAAACGCTACGATTTCAAAAAATTTCGAAAATTAACTTATTTATTAATTGTATATTTAATTACAATTTTTAAAAAAATTATAAAGTTTCGAGTTTTTAAATCTTTACTACATTTTTAAAAGTTAATATTTTTGTCCAGTTTAAAAGGATTTTCAAATGGGTTCTGCCCAAGGATACATTCGATACATTTAATATCAAATTTTATATAATTATTTTACTGATATGTATAATGTAAAACTATGAAATCTATTACATGTTCATAAACTTTTTTTATTATTTTTTTATTTTAATGATTAAAAAAACTGAATGCTAATTTCTTGCGAAAATTTATCACACATATAATAAAAAGAATAAAAAGACTATACAAAAAATTAAGTTTTTATGTCAAATATAAAAAATCCCTGCTGGTTCAGCCAACAGGCAAACATATATTTCGAAGTTAATACTAATTTTACCAATAAAAACTAAATCAAGATTAGAGATAAACCTAGTTTCTTCACTAAACAATGAGTTTCACTAGAGAACTAAAGCTTTTGTGAAAAATAAAAAATACACGCATACACTCACCAACTATATGGAATAGATTTAAAAATAACAAAAACAAATTCAGATATCACAAAATGTTAAAATATGCTAAATTTCTATAATCGGGTTTTTACCATTTTTCATAAAATTTTTATCAAATTCATATGACGGTATATATATTCAACTGGTGACATTTATGATATTTCCAATATAATGCAATATTAACATATTTTAAAATTTCTTAAACTACTTACTGTATTTTCAATTTTCCCCAAAAAAATCTTGCTGTAAAAAATTATTGTGGTAAGTTTATTTTTATTTATTTTTTTTTATTATTGAGGAGGGGGGCAATTGCTATAACATTTTTTTCCCAGTAATTTTTCTATAAGAGCTAATTTTATCGAAGCCATGTTAAGGCGGTATTCAAAATTTTTAACTCATCTCACGTCCATCCCCTTGGCCCTATTTTGCCCATTTCCATCCCCTTCGGCCGATTTTGCACATTTGCAATCCCCGCTAAAATATTAACCATATCAATGTTTCTGGCTAGTTTAAAGACGATTTGTGTATAATTTTAAAAAATCTATTTTTTGATCAATTTTACGGTAAACTATCCCCTTAAACTTTATCCCGCCTCTCCCCTTGCTCCACTCTCGCGAAAATGGCCTCTAATTAATGCAATGCCATGGTCATATACACTATATTGCCATTGATTATGGGACACTTGCAATTTTAGACATTTTACTAAATATCTAGAAAAATACATGAGGAATCATCTCGAAACTCTTAGTGTATAAATATAATAGTGTAAGTCATACATCTCCGTGAAGATTTTTTCCCGAAACTCCAAAGGGGACCGTCAACAAATTAAAAAAGAATGAATATCTTTTGAATAACCCTGTCAAAACTAATGTAGCAAAAGCGGTCAAACTCTAGATTGTGATTGAATGCCTTATTGTAATAAGCCTTGTTCATTTTTATGCAAATAGCATGCATACTCGCAGAGTAATTAAGGTTTTTATAAAAATGATCCCAAATTTTTCCAAGTTTTTTCCTTATAATTTTCAGGGTTCTTAATATAAAATATTATTTTTTTCAGAAAATATGACAAACAACATTGCACACAGTACCCTGTAATCAGAATTAAAAAATAATGAAAATTGTATAAAAAATGAGTTGGTTTACTAAATAATTTTTTACTGCGCATGCGTCAACGATATCAAAATTTCATTTGCATATTATGTTAGCTAAATGTATAGAGCAACTTTTGTGAAAGTCACAAAATCATAACTTGAAAATTCTGACAATAATCGTCAATTGAATATGCCGAAAATCCGTTATTCTCAAAATGAAGCAAAAACAAGAGGGGTTGTATCCATATATTCATTGATTAGTGTCAATATAGAATACACAATATGGGATGTACTACTGCATTTGGATAAAATTCCTCATTTTTTTGCTTCATTTTGGAAACAACGGATTTTGTCCTTTTTCTATAGACGATTACTTTCAGAATTTTCAAGCTATGATTTTGAGACTTTTACAAAAGTTGCTCTATACATTTAGCTAACATAATATGCAAATGAAATTTTGATATCTTTGACGCATGCGCAGTAAAAAATTATATAGTAAACCTACTCATTTTTCATACAATTTTTATTATTTTTTAATTCTGATTACAAGGTACTGTGTGCAATGTTGTTTGTCATATTTTCTAAAAAAAAATTTATTTTATATTAAGAACTAATTAAAAATTATAATGGAAAAACTTGGAAAAATTTGGGACCATTTTTATAAAAATCTTAATTGCTCTGCGAGTGTGCATGCTATTTGTATAAAAATGAACACAGTGTATTACAATAAGGCATTCAATCATAATCTAGAGTTTGAGCGCTTTTGCTACATTAGTTTTGACAGGGTTATTCAAAAGATATTCATTCTTTTTTAATTTGTTGGCGGTCCCCTATGGCGTTTCGGTAAAAAATCTTTACGGAGATGTATGACGTATACTATTATATTTATACACTAAGAGTTTCGAGATGATTCCTCATGTATTTTTCTAGATATCTAGTAAAAGGTCTAAAATTGCAAGTGTCCCATAATCAATGGCAATATAGTGTATATGTATATATTTTTTTTAAATCTCGTTTGCATTTCAATATTTCTTTGGGAGTCATTGTATAGTTGAGATTGATCTCTGGAAATGCTGTTTATATTTCTTGCAGGGATTTTATTATTATTATGAGGGTATTTATTTTCAAAAGCGAAAGTATCCACAAAAATAATATGCAAATAAAAAAAAAAAAAGGGAAAAGATCTTTATAGAAATCAACCTCAGCAATCCAAAAAAACATAAAAATTGTTGAAATGCAAACAAAATATTTTTTAAAATATGTTACATGGAATTACCATTAGGAACGTGCATGAGTGAAGTAAGTTATTTTTCTGGACTTTTTGTTATTCGTATTTGATTTTATACCAATGCATCGTAGTTCTAATATGTATTATTTTCATTTACTGTGTGTGAAATTGCAAGGTATGTATAAAAGTCAGTGCATTAAAGGAACTGTCGATAAATGTCGTACCATATTTTAGTAAAAATGATTACAGAAAAAGACCATCAGTATTTCAATTAGAATTATTATATCTGAAAGGTTGCCCATTTTTATAAGGTTTGAATTTCTTCATCTCCGAGAACATCAGAAAATGAATTAAAAGATAAAAACAGAAAATTACAGTTATATGCATTAAAAAATATGCAGCTATCTAGATAGAAATCTACAATTTAAAATATAACCCCTCCAAGCCATTATGATGTCAAAGAAATGAAGACGATAGAATATTAGAGAAGAGCAGGCTGAACCATCCCATATATATTCTGGCCGTAATTTAAATTAAGAAATACGAAACATGCGATTTAATTTCTTTCAACATATCACATGAAAAATTCAAACATGTAATATCACAAAGAGTAAGAAAGAAAATAAAAAAAACATTTTCAATATTTAAATGTAACTTTTTAAGAATACTGAAATGCATTATGTGATTCGTTCTATAATGATAACAATAATTGAGTTGGAATGGGATTTCAAAAAAATTAATTAGATTTCGCGTGGAACGCTTTGCGGTAATGGAATATTAAAAATAATGCAAAAATCGATCGCGCTGCAAAACTCTACTCTGCTGCCGAAAATAAAAAAAAAGAAATGTTAAGAGGTAGAAATGAAAATGTTAATGTATTCATGAGTAGGATTTGTGAAGGGAACGTAGAATATCGAAATGCAATTTGCAATTAATTTGATACAGAAATGAATAAAGTATTTTATTAGTTATTTGGAAGCTATGGTTTCGCCTGACAGTCCCTTAACCATTGTTGGAGAGACCCTCTTTTTTTTTTGTCCAGACTTTGGTTTCTACGTTCATTAAAATATAGGAATCGTAATTTGGAATGAGATAAGGGGAGAGCAATTGGAGAAAGGGGTGGGGGGGGGGGTTAGAGAGAAAATCATTCGAAAAATCATTTCATTCGATAGGCCTCCGGGACAATTTAACTTTTCCAAAAAGTAAATGACGTCCCATTATTTTTTGAAATTTTAGTTTTAATAATGTAACGATTTCGAAATTCCAGCATAATTAGTGCGGCATTAGTGCAGTTATAGGTCGGTTGGAAGTCACGTGATAAAAAAAAATACATGTCCACTTCGATAAAGGGGAAGGAAGCATATTTGTTTCTGTCATAATTAGTTTGGCGTGGTGGTTCTCAAACTTACCAATCGCCAACTTTTTTCTCCTCCTCCTAGTCAAATCAATGTCTTAAAATTTCTTTCTAGAATTTATTCATACTTCAATTCGGGGTAATTATTATTTTGTACCAATATGTAGAATATCGTGGACTCATTTTAGTATGCAGTCTTTGATAATATCGATTAAATCTATGATAATATCGAAGTAAATTTCTCAAGCATTAAACCTGAAAACTTTCATCTTTTCTACTTTCCATTAAAAACTGTCCCAGTTCAAAATGTAATTCTCGTCAGTAACTTCTCTAGAAAAATAGCACAGTAAATAACCAAATGAAAATTTCCCCTGTTTATTTCAAATATAAATATTTTGTCTAATAAATAATTATGCTAAAACTATACACAACAAATTAAACCCCTTCTTTTATGCTTTGAATTACCTTAACCTATCAGATTTAAACTTGTAAAAATTGGACGAAGGTCTATATAATTGATAAATAAAACTTTAAAATATTACTTAAATTGTTAAAATATAATCTCGTATAGTATAACTGAATTACTGAAGTCTTTAAGAAACAATTTTCAGTAAAACAATCGTTTTATTAAAAAAGAAAAAAAAAGCAAAATACTATATTTTAATTCAAGAACATATTCAAATCACTATCACAGTTTGGTTATTTTGATGCAAAAATGTTGCAAATTCAATTAAGATTAATAGTTGAAGAGAAGATAACATTTTTTTGGAATGTTTCTTTGATATTCAGCAAATAAGTCAAAATCGCTTCAGAATTTAAATTTGTTTAAAAAAAGTTAAGAAGAAATATTTTTTTCTGCGACTGCAAAACGCGTTGTTTAAGTCAGTTTTTTGTTTTTCCATACTTACAAGTCAGCTGATTTTTTAATCGCATGAGACTTAAAACTTACCATCCCCCTCCCCCAAGTCTTATTTTTCGTTAAAATCGGGTTTTCATTATAGTCAAGATGTTTGTGAGATTTCAAAATTTTACTCACCATAACATTAAAATTACCAGACATTTTTGCAATGAACCGACAATTGCATCCCCCATCATTTTGATTTATTAGTTAAAATCCGATTTTCTTTATATGTGGATAATTTGGAAGATTTCAAAATTGTTATTAGTTATAACAGCTTTCATTGTTGCGATTGAGTATTATTTCAATACATTTTAAAACAAAACCAAATTTTTTTTTTGTAAAATCGGATTCTCACTATATCCGAAATAATATGAAATCGGTAATTATGTCGAAATTAATTTCAAAATTTTTACTCATTGTAATATACATTTGGGAAATTTCTATGCACTATTGCAAAATTCTTATTTATAACAATTTCATTTTTACATCCTGGTTTTTTAGCTTTTGTCGCCTTGTTAAAATCGGGTTATCATTACACTTATGAAAATTGCAAGATTTCGCATTTTGTACTCATTATAACTTGATTAAAACTACCAATGGTGATTGCAATAATTCCAGACATTGTCTTTACTCTTTTCCAACGTGTTTGTTAAAAGCAGATTTTTACTATATATTGAATAAATTATGATGTTTCAAAATTTTTATTCGTTATAATAAAGTTTTCATTGTTATCTATGAGAGTTAATGCGACACATTTTAATACATAATAACATGTTGTATTTTATCTCTCTCGTTTTATTTTCTTCTATTGTTAAAATCAAATTTTTATTACATACCAAGTAATTTGAAAATTTTCCAAATTTTTACTCGTTATAATATACATCAGTAAAATTTCTTAGTAAGACTGGAAAATTTACGTTTATAATTGATTTATCATTTTTAGATCCTGATTCTTTAAATATATTGTTATAATTAAATCGAAAACTCCTTTTATTATTTTAATCGTTAAAAAGGGGACTTTTTCGTCATATCGGAGGAAATCTAATTAGATTATCCTCATTGTAAAATCTTTTACTGTATACTTTTATATTAAACCAACGCTACCTTTATTTTTCTCGTTAAAACAACTTTCGTCATATCAGTATACGTTATATACACAATCTGTGCTATATTTTGCATCAGATTTAATGCGTGAAGATAGATCCATGATGGGTTAAATTTTACGGAAAAATTGCAGCCTAGAAAAAAGACAAGGTTACTACAAGGCCGGGATTAAACGGAGAGGGAAAAATGGGGAATAGGGGGAGATTTTTTTTTTCTTTTTTGCGTATTGACAATTCTGGTTTTCCGAAAATAATCCTTTTTCAAATAAAATAAAAATGCAATCAATAAAGAGAAATAAGTCTCCCGTGATTCTTCTGGTGACATGTCATTTAATTAATATGTTACTATTTATTTATCGAAGTTTCGTTTAAAATAGTTTACATTTGTGCTTTAAAACTAGTCTAAGATATTAAATTTAATGACGATGCTTAATGCATTAGATACATTTATTTTCATTTTCTGAAATTTCACTTGAAAGAAATCAATAATTTTAATAGCTCATAATTCAGTACTAAAAATTTTAATATATATACATATTTTTTTTTCCATTAGATAAATAATTAACAGAAATAATAAATTTTTAAAACAGTCAAAAAAGTAAAAAATATTGCTGATTTCTATTTTAATAAGAGTAAAAATCAAAATTTTATTCTTACTTTAGCAAATGGCAAAAAAATAAAAATTGTTTTAAGAAATTATTAAATAAAAAAATATATCAGATTTATAAATTGATTGTAAGAAATGATTAAAACAAAACAAAATTGTATTTCGATTTTAACAAATGATTAAAAAATTAAAACCTTTAAAAATAATTTTATATACATAAAACATTTTTTTTAAATAGAAAAAAAATATATTTTTTTAAATTTGTATAAATTTTTTAACAAATAAACAATTTACAATTTTAATTAATTAATTTTAATAAATAAACAATATTAAACAATTTTTTAACATTTCATAAAATGCTATTTTAAAAATTAATAATTTCAATCGAGAAATAATTTTTATTTCATTTGTTAAAATTAAGACAATTTTATATCTTTTTTCCCCCCTTTGCTAAAATCAAAATCCGTTTTGACTTTTTTTTTTCTTTCTTCAATTGAAGAATAGTATAGTAAAATTCTAATAATATAATAGAATGTATATGTATATAATAGAATTCTAATAGAAATTTTTTTTCGACTTCCAGTTTTCGACGGATTTACACGTTTTAGAGCTCAAAGATTCCAAAAAGCATGTTTTTACAAAATGTCCGTCTGTCCGTATGCCGCCATTCTACCATCAAAAAGTGTATGAAGATATACACAGAATTGAACCAAATATTATGTGAATTTTTTTGGCTCTGGCAAGCAGATGCTCCTTCAATTTTGAAATAATCTGCCGAAAGGGGGCGCTGCAATAGCAATTTTTGTGCCATTTTCAATATTGCACCACCTAAATGTAAATGAAGTTATGCATAGAATTCAACGAAATATTTTGTGTAAGTGTTTGGCTATGGCTAGTTAGGCCCTCCCTGAATTTGAAAAAAACCCTATGGAAGGAGGCGCTGCAATAGCGATTTTTGTGCCATTTTTAATATTGTACAGACTAAAAGTGTATGCAGTTATACATAAAATTGAACGAAATTTTCTGTGCAAGAGTTTGACTATAGCTAGTAGGTATGAATTTGAAAAAAAAAAAAAAAAAAAAAAAAAAAAATCCGCTGTAAGGGAGCACTATAATAACGATGTCCGTGCCATTATTTTACCATCAAAAATTGTATGAAGTTATGCATAGAACTGAACTAAAATTTTTGTGCATGTTTTTATTTTTGGCAAGTAGGTCCTTCCTGAATTTGAAAAAAATCTGCCTATCACTGTATTTTCAATCGGCTCGTGCAGAGACGGAAACTCGTTTTTACTCCGATTAATTGACTGAACCAAAAATTTAAGATGAAAATCAAAGTTGGTATAGTATTGAATTAAAATTATTAAAGCATTGACCTATGTAACTATTTTTACTTACCCATCATACGTAGTATAGGGTAAGTCTTGCAATCGTTTTGAAAATCGAAAAATTTTTTCTGACGGATTTGCACGTTTCAGATACTGGAGATTCCGAAAAACAAATTTTTTGAACAAAAAAATTGCCGTCCGTCCGTCTGTCTGTATGTATGTAAACGCTCTATCTCCCGAGCAAATTGAGATAGAGACTTGAAATTTTGTATGTACTAGTATGTAAGAATGGGACGAAGCCTATTTAATATCAGTAACCTCGATTATCCGGAACTATTTTTTTTCGGATTCTCGAAAAGTTCGTTCTGATGAAAGGTATATAAAAATTTTCGAAATTTTTTATTTTAAGGACTGGACGTAAAAGGCAATAAAATAACACAAATTTTGCATAAAAAACGAGGTCGATTGGATTATTAGTTGTCGAGATATACGTAATCCTGTTTTCCAAATTCTTTGATTTTTCATGACCCTGTATTTCATTCAAATTTCAATTCACACGTACATTTTTATTGGAAATGAGACGCTTAATCCAATACAGTAATTTTTTAGTTAATATGATTATTATTTTTTGAGTTATAAAGATGTTTCTTTTACGCAATCCGGTACTACTCGAGTATTTTGGCGTTTTGTATAATTAGTCAAAATTGGCTCATCAGCAATTCATTAATGGAGCATTATTGTATGTTAAAATTATTACTTACCCATCATACGTAGTATAGGATAAGTCTTGCAATCGTTTTGAAAATCGAAAATTTTTTTGACGGATTTACAGGTTTTAGATAGTGGAGATTCCGAAAAATATATTTTTAGAAAAAAAAATTGCCGTTCGTCCGTCTGTCTGTCTGTCTGTCTATAAACGCTCTATCTCCCGAACAAATTGAGATAGAGCCTTGAAATTTTGTATGTAGTTATTATGTAAGAATGGGACGAAGCCTATTTAATATTAGCAACCTCGATTATCCGGAACTATTTTTTTCGGACTCTCGAAAAATTCGTTCTGATGAAAGGTATATAAAAATTTTAGGAATAGTTCTTAGGAATGAACGTAAAAGGCAATAAAATAACACACATTTTGCATATAAAACGAAGTCAATCGGATGATTAGTTGCCGAGTTATTTCTAATCCTGTTTTCCACATTCTTCGATTTTTCATGACCCTGTATTTTATTCAAATTTCAATTCAAAGATATTTTAAGTGGAAATGAGACGCTTAATCCGACGCAGTTGATTGTTAATAGAATTATTATTTTTGGAGTTATAAGGATGTTTCTTTTACGGAGTTTGGTACTACTTGAGTAGTTTGGCGTTTTATATAATTTGTTGAAATTGGTACATCAGCAGTTCTTTAATATAGCATTACTATGTATATTAACAATATTTAAATTTTGTTTATGAATTGCAATGCATTGTATAAATAGTTTTCACATGTTTTATTTTCATATACATATCCATGATGGGTAAGTATTACGGTGGCCTCCAACGACTAGTTTTAAATATTAAAATGTACATATGAGATAGAAGAAAATTTTCGGGTTGGCACCTCTACATTTTTTTTTTTTTTTTTTTTTTTTTTAATACGATTTTGGAAAATATTCTCTTTCTTCATTGATGAAAATTTTGAATTTATTTTAAATTTATTTTATTTATTTATTTATTCATTGTCATAATTTGTTAAAAATAAAATGCAATCTTATGTTTGTTTTTTTTTTCTTTTGGCTACACAATTTTTAAACATAAAGCATGTTTTTTTTTTCATTTTCTAAAATCAAAATACAGTTTTGTAATTTTATTTTCATTACTTAGATTAAAATTCATTTCTTTTTAATTTTTCATAAAACACCATTCTTTCATAAAACACCATTCACTGTCTTTCCGTTTGACAAAATACAAATGCTTAATATTTTTACTTTTGTCAAAATACCAATGTTGAAAATCTTTACATTTGTTAAAATACGAATGTTGAAAATTTTTACTTTTTTTTTTTAAATACCAATCTGGAATATTTTTATATATTTCTTAAAATACCAATGTAGAATATTTTTAAATTTCTTAATTTTGACAAATAAAAATGTTGAATATTTTTACATTTGTCAAAATACCAATATTGGATATTTTTACATCTGTTAAAATACAATTGCGGAATATTCTAACACTTAAAAATTTAATTACTGAAGATTTTTATATTTTTTAAAGTAAAATTTTGGAATATTGTTACATTTGTTAAAATATGAGTTTAAAATATTTTTCTACTTTTTAAAGTAAAATTTTGGAATATTGTTACATTTGTCAAAATATGAATTTAGAATAATTTTCTATTTTTTTTAAATAAAATTTTGGTATATTACATTTGTTAAAATATAATTATAGAATACTTTTATATTTTTTAAGTAAAAATTTGGAATATTATTTCATACGTTGAAATACATTTTTGGAATATTTTTCTATTTTTTAAAGTAAAATTTTGGAATTGTTTTATGTTTGTTAAAAGGAAATGTAGAATATTTTACACTTGCTAAAATATCACAGTTGAATATTTCTTTTGCATTCTTTAAATTTTGAATTTTTAGATCTGAAAATGTTAAAAAACCAATGACGAACATTTAAACATTTGTTATAATAATAATGATGACCATTTTAATATTTATTAAAATACCAGTGGTGAAAATTTTAACTATTGTTAAAATACAATTCTGGAATATTTTTGACTATTGTTAAAATTCTGTAATATTCTTGACTATTGTTAAAATTTTGGAATATTTTTGAGTATTGTTAAAATTTTGGAATATTTTTGACTATTGTTAAAATTCTGGAATATTTTTGACTATTGTTAAAATTCTGGAATTTTTTGACAATTGTTAAAATTACGGGAAAAATTTTATTTTTAAAATTTTGGAATATTTTTGATTACTGTTAAACTTTTGGAATATTTCTGACTATTGTTAAAATTTTGGAATGTTTTTGACTATTGTTAAAATTTTGAAATATTTCCGACTATTGATAAAATTTACGAATGTTTTCAACTATTGATAAAATTCTCGAATGTTTTCGACTATTGTTAAAATTCTGGACTTTTTTACTATTGTTAATTTTGGACTATTTCTTAGTATTGTTAAAATTCTGGACTATTTTTAGTATTGTTAAAATTCTGGACTATTTTTAGTATTGTTAAAATTCTGGTCTATTTTTAGTATTGTTAAAATTCTGGACTATTTTTAGTATTGTTAAAATTCTGGACTATTTTTAGTATTGTTAAAATTCTGGACTATTTTTAGTATTGTTAAAATTCTGGACTATTTAGTATTGTTAAAATTCTGGACTATTTTTTGGTATTATTAAAAGTCTAGCTGTTTTTTTATTATTGTTAAAATTTTGGAATGTTTTTTACTATTTTTAAAATTCTGGAATATTTTTTACTGTTGTTAAAATTCTAGACAATTATTAACTAGTGTTAAAATTCTCAAATATTTTTTTTATGTTAAAATTCTGAAATATTTTTTACTATTATAAAATTCTGAAATATTTTTTACTATTGTAAAATTCTGAAATATTTATTATTTTTAAATTTCTGATTTTTTTTTACTAATGTTAAAATTCTTAAATAATTTTCACTTAAAATTCTCAACTATTTTTTTACTATTGTTAAAATTCTGAAGTTTTTTTACTGTTGTAAAAATTCTGGAATTTTTTTACTATTGCTAAAATTCTGAAGTTTTTTTACTGTTGTAAAAATTCTGGAATTTTTTTTACTATTGCTAAAATTCTGGACTACTTTTTACTATTGTTAAAATTTTGACTATTTCTTAGTATTATTAAGAGTCTGGATTATCTTTCACTATTGTTAAAATTTTGGAATGTTTTTTACTATTTAATATTTTTTAATATTGTTAAAATTCTGGACTATTATTAACTAGTGTTAAAATTCTGAAATATTTTTATTATTTTTAAAATTCTGAATTTTTTTTAAACTAATGTTAAAATTCCTAAATAATTTTTACTTAAAATTCTGGAATTTTTTTTACTGTCGTAAAAATTCTGGAATTTTTTTTTTTTACTGTCGTAAAAATTCTGGAATTTTTTTTTACTGTCGTAAAAATTCTGGAATTTTTTTTTTTACTGTCGTAAAAATTCTGGATTTTTTTTTTTTTACTGTCGTAAAAATTCTGGAATTTTTTTTTACTGTCGTAAAAATTCTGGAATTTTTTTTACTGTCGTAAAAATTCTGGAATTTTTTTTACTGTCGTAAAAATTCTGGAATTTTTTTTTTACTGTCGTAAAAATTCTGGAATTTTTTTTTACTATCGTAAAAATTCTGGAATTTTTTTTACTGTCGTAAAAATTCTGGAATTTTTTTTACTGTCGTAAAAATTCTGGAATTTTTTTTTTACTGTCGTAAAAATTCTGGAATTTTTTTTTACTGTCGTAAAAATTCTGGAATTTTTTTCACTATCGTAAAAAATCTGGAATTTTTTTTACTATCGTAAAAGTTCTGGAACTTTTTTACTTCTGTAAAAATTCTGGAATTTTTGTACTATTGTAAAAATTCTGGAATTTTTTTACTATTGTAAAAATTCTGGAATTTTTTTACTACTGTAAAAATTCTGGAATTTTTTTACTATTGTAAAAATTCTGGAACTTTTTTACTTTTGTTAAAATTCTGAAATTTTTTAATTTTGTTAAAATTTTAAAACTTTACTTTTGTTTAAAAAAACTGAAAATGTTTACTTTTGTTAAAATTCTGAAATTTTTTACTTTTGTTAAAATTTTCGAATTTTTTTACTTTTGTAAAAATGTTCCAATTTTTTTATTTTTGTCAAAATTTGGGGGGGGGGGGGGTTTGGTTAAAATTCTGGAATATTTTTTACTATAGCTAAAATTCTGGACTATTTTTTACTATATTTAATATTCTGGAATATTTTTTACTACAGTTAAAATTCTGGAATATTTTTTACTACATTTAAATATTCTGGAATGTTACTATAGTAAAAATTCTGGAATCTTTTTACGATTGTTAAAATACAATTCCGGAATTTTTTTATTACTGTTAAAGTACAATTCTGGAATATTTTTAATTATTGTTAAAATATAATTCTGTATTATTTTTACTATGGTTAAAATACAGTTTTGGAATATATTTTATTATTGTTAAAATACAATTCTGAAATATTCTTACATTTTTTAACATACAATTTTTTAATAAAATTGTATAAAAATAAAATTCGGAGTATTTTTACATTAGTTAAAGCTTTGGAGAATTTTTACATTAATTAAATTAAAATTTTGGAATATTTCTTAAATTACTTGAATTAAAAATTTTGAATATTTTTACATTAGTTAAATTAAAATTTTAGAATATTTTTGCATTAGTTAAAATTAAATTTTGGAATATTTTTACATTAACTAAAATAAAATTTCGAAATATTTTAAAATCTATTAAAATACAATCTTGGCATAGTTTTTCATATGTTAAAATACAGTTTTTGAATATTTTTACGTATGTCAAAATACTTCGACAATTACATCGAAATATTTTTAGATTTGTCAAAATACAAATTTGAAATATATTTTAATGCATGTCAAAATACAAAATTAACATATTTTTACGCATATTAAATTACAAATTTGAAATATTTTTACATATGTTAAAATACAAATATGATGTACTTTTACATATATATCAAAATATAGGTTTGAAATATTTTACTTACGTCAAAATACAAATTTGAAGTACTTTTATGTATTTTAAAATAAAAATTTGAAGTATTTTTACATATGTTAAAGTAAAAATTTGAAGTATTTTTACATATGTTAAAATAAAAATTTGAAATTTTTACACATATTTTAATATAAAAATTTGAAATTTTTTTACGTATGTTAAAAATTAGAATATTTTTACATAAGTTAAAAATTAGAATATTTTTACATAAGTTAAAAATTAGAATATTTTTACATAAGTTAAAAATTAGAATATTTTTACATAAGTTAAAAATTAGAATATTTTTACATAAGTTAAAAATTAGAATATTTTTACATAAGTCAAAAATTAGATTTTTTTTTTTTTTTTTTTTCATATGTTAAAACAAAAAGTAGATTTTTTTTACATATGTTAAAACAAAAAGTAGATTTTTTTTACATATGTTAAAACAAAAAGTAGATTTTTTTTACATATGTTAAAACAAAAAGTAGATTTTTTTTTACATATGTTAAAACAAAAAGTAGATTTTTTTTACATATGTTAAAACAAAAAGTAGATTTTTTTTACATGTGTTAAAAACAAAAAGTAGATTTTTTTACATATGTTAAAACAAAAAGTAGATTTTTTTTACATATGTTAAAACAAAAAGTAGATTTTTTTTACATATGTTAAAACAAAAAGTAGATTTTTTTTACATGTTAAAACAAAAATTGGATTTTTTTTTTTTTTTTACATATGTTAAAATAAAAATTTAATTATATTAAAAGTAACTTATGTTACAATACAGATTTGAAAAATTTTTACATACGTTAAAATACAGTTTTTGAATAATTTTACATTTGTTGAAATTCAGTTTTGGAAATCTTTGCATTTTGTTGAAATTGAAACAGATTATTTTTTCTTTTTACATTTGTTAAAGTCAAAGTACAAACTTGGCATTTCCTTTGTTTTTTTAATTTGTTGAAATCAAATTATAATCTTGCAACTAAAAGTGCGCTTTTCTAAAATTTTTCATTCATTTATGAAAATCAGAGTAATTTTGTATTATTTTTGTATCATTTATTGAAATAAAAATGTAATTTGTATAATAAAAATGTTTGTTTTGTAATTTTTTTTTTTCGTGCGTACAATCAAAGGTTTGCTTATGATTATTGTTAACAATTTTTAAAATCAAAATATAAGTGTGCATTTGAAGGTTTGTTGAAGTTAATCCATTATTATTTTTTAACCATTTGTTAAAATCCAAAATGGATTTTGATGGTAGGTAATCGGTTAAACTTTAAATTTTATTTTCTTTTTATAATTGCAATTAATTCTAAATGCAGATAACAATTTTTACTTTCTTCTACCTTCAACTGAAGAAAGTATTGTAATCGAAATTTTTTTCGACGGATTTACACGTTTTACGGGGTCAGAGAAGCCAAAAAACATGTTTTTAGAAAATGTCTATCTGTCCGTGTCTGTCCTTCTATCCGTATGTCATTGTACCATCAAAAAGTGTATGAAGAAATGCATAGAATTGAGCCAAAATTTTTATGAATGTTTTTGGCAGTAGCAAGCAGGTCCCCCTTCATTTTTGAAATATTCCGCCAGAAGAGGGCGCTGCAATAGCGACTTTTGTGCCATTTTCAGTATTGTACTGACTAAAAGTGTATGAAGTTATGCATCGAACTGAACCAAATTTTTTGTGCAAGTGTATGGCTATGGCTAGTTGGTCCTCCCTGAATTTGAAAAAAGTCCGCCGGAGGGAGGCGCTGCAATAGCAATTTTTGTGCCATTTTCAATATTGTACCTTCTAAAAGTGTGAACGAAATTTTTTGTGTAAGTATTTGACTACGGCTAGTAGGTCCGCCTTGAATTTGAAAAAATCCGTTGGAAGGGGGCGCTATAATCACGATGTCTGTGTCATTTTCATTATTTTGCCATCAAAAAGTGTATGAAGTTATGCATAGAACTGAACTATAACTGTGTATGATTATTTTTTGGGTGTGGCAAGTAGATCTCCCAGAATTCGAAAGAAAAATCTGCCTATCATTCTATTGTCCATCGGGTCGTGCAGAGACGGAAATTCGTTTATACTCCGATTGACTAAAGCAGAAATTTAAGATGAAAATAAAGATTGGTATAGTATTGAATTAAAATTATTAAAGCATTAACTTGTGTTTTTTAAAGTATTAAAATGTACGTATGAGATAGAAGAAAGTTTAGGGATCAGCACATCCAATTAGTTTTCTTTTTACATTTATAAAATATAGAACTACAATTTTGTTGTTTATCATTTGTTAAAAATATACAGTGTTTATTTACTTTGTTAATTGATTTGTTCTAAAATTGAATAAAAATTGGAGCCCCAATCATTTTTTCAAATTGACAATATTTGTTTAATTACTCAGATGGTCTTTAAACGCACACGACTCTTATATTTAATTTTTTTTTTTTTTACAAAATTTAAATCTTTTTTTAATTAAAATTATACTAGATGCCATCTCCATGGTCCTTTCATTCCTGATTTTACATTAAAATATAACTGTGTCACATAAGATGGAGGAAAAAAAACAAAATACGAAGTTAAAAAATGAATATGCTTTATTTGCTTTCTAAAAAGAAAGCTTCAAAAAATTATTATAATAAAAAAAATTACAGCTCAAGACACTTCATTGTCTAGAATTGTTTGTAATTCATATAATATCAGTTTACAGTGTTATAAAAAATTACTATATGACAGTATAATCAAGAATTTTGAATGCAAATTAAAAAAGTAGACTTATTGTTGGAGGCATTATTTCTGAAAATACTTTAACGCTAAAAAAATAATTTTTTAACTCTAAAATAAAGTTTTTCTTTTAATTTTTCAACATTTGATAAAAACAAACAATATATTTATCGGTTTAAACTCAGAAACTGTAATCCACTTATTTTTTGAACATTATTTAACCAACATGCAGAGTATGCTATATACTATCTTTTTAACAAAAATATAGGTGTTATAATTATGTTTATTATTTATTCAAGCTTACAGCGTACTTATAATACTTTAAAATAATAATTTTAGAAAAAGAAAAATTGCAATTATTAAAAAAAAATACATCGATAATACATGAGAATCTATCCTCTTACGTTGTAATTTTGCGACTGGGCGAAAATTATCAGTCCAGGATTGTGCTCATCCCAGTTGGAAAAGAACAAGTCATATGATTTATTTAACGATTTAAATAATTGTTTTAATTAATCGTTTTATGTTTCCTTTTGATGCAGGCAGACATAGATGACATTAAAATATTTTGAATGTTTATCTAAAATGGGAAAAAAAAAAAACATACAAGACACATTATTACTTTTTAAAAAGAAGCATTCTGTATACTTCCTAAATAACAATTTGTATTCCACGAAGATTTTTTACGAAAGTTAGTCATTTTGCTAGACCTTTTTTAGCTTCATAATGTTGGGTTCCCCAAGAAAATTGTACGGAGCTATCACAGAAAAAGTAAAATGCCGCTCTTTCCTGCAAAAGAATTATGAAACTTTAAAAAAGTTCATACGTAAGCCACTTAAATTATAGCCAAACTAAATAAGATTTTAAAAAGGAATGGTAAAAATGGAAGAAACGACTATAGACCATATTAATAACAGTTCTTTTCCTCTGGTTTGTTTCTGGTATATCTTATGGATGAAGAATTTAACTAATTATTCCCAAAAAGTATTATTATTCCATTTTATGGAAGTGAAGTTGAAATGATAATTGTTTTTCATATACTAATTAAAATATGATAACACTTGTAAATATTTTGTGTTGCTAAAAATGTCTTTTAAAAGTTACATTGTACTAAGCTAATTTTTTTTTTTTTTCCATGAATGAGACACTCTGGTTCATGACTGTGTCGGTTTGGGGATACGATAAATTCGGTCCATGCATACCCTATCAACAAGCAAGGGGTTAGCGAACCCATAAATATGTCACTCAACCTTCTTAAAGGAAATATACCAGAAAAAAAAAAGAAACCCCTCTTCATTTCTGCACCCCAGTACTAAAGATGGCAAAGAGAGAGAATCACTTTTCTAGAGAATGGGTGGTCCTCCAAGTGATGTAGTACAGATTTTCAAAAGATCCCAGATAAGGAGGAAGGAGCCCTATTGTAGGTGCCAGTCCGGTTAAATACTGTTCTTGTAAGTAGATTTTTGAGTGCATGGGTGAAACCTCTTGCATTTTACGAAGCACTGAGAATATTGAACTCCGAAAAAGAGGCAGATAAGGAGAGAAATAGTACATATTAATTAAAAAATATAAGCTTTGTGAAATCGAGATATCTTGGTTGACAACAGACATTTCAATCATAAACATAGTTGACTTTTGATGATTAATTCGTTTTTTCGATTTGCACTTTAATATCGTTGAATTTGGTGAAGAATAAAAATATTTTTGCGACACCAAATGTGGTCGCGTCATACAGTTTGCAGACCACTGGTCTAGATGTTTCTTTGTACTACCTCTAAATCTGTATGTTTATACGTACCGTGTTCAATCGTACCGTATTCATAATAGTCACACTTTTTTTTGTCAATTTTTTATTGTAAAAGTATAGGAGAAACTACTACGCGGGGAAATCAAATAAACGCATTATTATATATTCTAATGCTAAAACATTAATGGTATCAAAAGACATCATAATAAAATTAATAACTTACCAAATGTTTCCAGATTATGTTCTGTTTATTAAATACTAGTTTTCTTTTTATGGTAATATTTTTATAGATGTAAAATTTATAAATAATCTTTGTGGAAATTTTGACAAAATATTTTCATAATAAATTTCTTTGATTATTACTGTTGATTTATTCCTCTTCAAAACGGGCTGCGAATTTTATGCAAATAAACACGGTAATTATTTGGCTTCACTTTGTCTTCTGACCAGAAATTTGTTATTCGAGAGGTAAGCTCATAAAAAAATGTGTTGATTTATAATCATGCCTTAGCTTTCATCAATTTATCTAGAAAAATTTCAGGTGTATTATTAGACTAAATTTTAAATAACTAAGATTTTTATACCTTTCTGACACACTGTGCTCAGTCTGGGATACCTAATTTTAATTCCAAACTTACAAACGACACCAATAACATTTTAGTAAAATTTTGCATTTGTAATTAAAGCTTAAATTAAGGATTTCAAAATATCTAAATAATACATTTGTGAATTCTGGTATCAGTCGATAATTTGTAATTTTAGTCAGATTTTGCCCGTGCCAGAAAGGGTTGATATTTAAAATTTATCTTTAAAAACACGCTATTTTTCACGGTATGAAACCAAAATTTTTGGATACTAACAAAATCAACAAAAAGTGATAATTAGCTACTAATTAGTTGCAACATAAGCTATATCTCTTTTATGAGTAGATCTAGTTCAGTTGTTTGGAAAACGAATTAGAAAATTTGAAACTTTTACACGGCTATATATTATTGATTGCAGTCTAAAATACATTCACACATGTCTTTAGATAAGAATAATTTAGTTATCCTCGAAAATATGCGAGCTTAAAAAATGAACATTTATTAATTAATTAATTAATTTATTTATTTCAGAGTTTTTTTTATGCATAAACACGTTTTATAGCTTACCTGTATTCGTAAATCGAGGGTAAATAGATTAGTCTATTTTAAAAATGATCGAGAACAAAATGAAAAACATGAGCAGCTTTTTTCATTTTTTAATACAAAAACGGGATTTATTTTACCGGAGAGATTATGATATTCAACTGAAAATTTATTGATAAATATCGCTTGTAATTTTGTTAAGGGAAATAGATGACAGTCAACAGTCGCCCACTTAAGAAAGCCAGAATCTTAAAAAGATAAATTTGTCTTAATTTTCAAGTCATCAGTGTAATTAAGTTAACTGAAGTATTTGAGAGAACGAAGTACATAAGCCACATTTGGTTTGTTTCGTGAAAAACAGTTTTAAAGGTTTTTTATAATCCTAAAATCAGATATTAGTTATTCTAAAATTGATCTTATTATAAAAATAGAAGTTGTCTTCAGATTATAAATGCATAGTAAACAATTCTTATTAATACTTAAAATTGTGTAAAATTTACAATTTTTTACTGTCTTATTTTATTTGTTTCTTTTTTACTGTCGCCATTTTTTACTGGGGTACATGGCAGCAATCTTATGGTAAACAACTTTACGTATGTAAAAAGACTCGAGAGGTTGAAAAAGAAAGTATCTCAAAAGAAAAAAGTTTTCTCGTTAAGAGTCGAGAACAGACTAACAAATGAACTTGAGACATTGGGGAGGTCCTGAAAAGGAATTCTCGCCAGATGCCGAATAAATGTTTAGATAACAGTCTCCCAAAAGTTTACGTTTCCAGACTGAACTCTAACACCTAACCTAAGACAATAAATAACAGAAATTCTGAAACTAGAAACTTTTTTTTTTTTGGTGTGTGTGTGTGGGGAGGGGGGGGGGGGTCGTAAATTGGTTCATGAACGTGAAACTTTTCTACACATTTCAAATAAAATGCGTAAAAAGATTCTTAGAAAGTTGTAATATCCTATTAGATCCAAGAAGAAAATATATTTATATTTGGCTTCATAACTGAGCTATGAGTATGTTCACATAATTTTTTTAATTAACAACAGAGGATTGTATTTAATTAACGATACCTATATTAGATATGAGCATGGGCTGAAACCTCCAGCCCCGGCATCTGGAAAAAAATTATGTTTTCGACCAATTATGAAACCCAAAAATTAGATCTGAAACAGGCCCACTTTAGCTCAATTTCTGCAAAACATACCGATAACTCTGAAACAACATTATCCTACAGTTAAAATTATTAAAAAATCACAATTATGCAAAGATTTCATCTTCAAATTATGCACTATATGCCCATTAATGACCCGACACATTCAATTTTAGACATTTTGTCGATTATGTAAATATTATATATATATATGTGAGTCTTGGGACTTCAGGATTATAAAGATCATCTTTGATCTCCTATATATTAATGTCCATTTGATTAGGATACAATTTTGGAAAAATGTACATTATATGGCCATTGATTATTGGACACTTGCGATTTTAGACATTTTGTTAGATATCTAGAAAAATACATGATGAATCATCTCGAAACTCTTAGTGTATAAATATAATAGTATAAGTCATACATATCCGTGAAGATTTTTTCCTGAGACTCCATAGGGGACCGTCAACAAATTAAAAAAGAATTAATATCTTTTGAATAACCCTGTCAAAACTAATGTAGCAAAAGAGCTCAAACTCTAGATTATGATTGAATGCCTTATTGTAACACGCCTTGTTCATTTTTATGCAAATAGCATGCATACTCGCAGAGTAATTAAGGTTTTTATAAAAATGGTCCCAAATTTTTCCCTTATAATTTTCAGAGTTCTTAATATAAAATAATATTTTCTTCAGAAAATATGACAAACAACATTGCACACAGTACCCTGTAATCAGAATTTAAAAATAATGAAAATTGTATATAAAATGAGTTGGTTTACTAAATAATTCACTGCGCATGCGTCAACGATATCAAAATTTCATTTGCATATTATGTTAGCTAAATGTATAGAGCAACTTTTATGAAAGTCACAAAATCATAATTTGAAAATTCTGAAAATAATCGTCAATTGAATAAGTTGAAAACCCGTTATTCTCAAAATGAAGCAAAAACTAGAGGGGTTGTATCCATATATTTATTGATTAGTGTCATTATAGAATACACAATACGGGATGTACTACTACATTTGGATAAAATCCCCCATTTTTTTGCTTCATTTTGGAAACAACGGATTTGGTCCTTTTTCTATAGACGATTACTTTCAGAATTTTCAAACTATGATTTTGAGACTTTTACAAAAGTTGCTCTATACATTTAGCTACCATAATATGCAAATGGAATTTTGATATCTTTGACGCATGCGCAGTAAAAAATTATTTAGCAAACCTACTCATTTTTCATACAATTTTTATTATTTTTTAATTCTGATTACAGAGTACTGTGTACAATGTTGTCTGTCATATTTTCTAAAAAAATATTTTATATTAAAAACTCTGAAAATTATAAGGGAAAAACTTGGAAAAATTTGGGACCATTTTTATAAAAACCTTAATTACTCTGCGAGTATGCATGCTATTTGCATAAAAATGAACACAGTGTATTACAATAAGGCATTCAATCATAATCTAGAGTTTGAGCGCTTTTGCTATATTAATTTTGACAGAGTTATTCAAAAGATATTCATTCTTTTTTAATTTGTTGACGGTCCCCTATGGAGTTTCGCTAAAAAATCTTCACGGAAATGTATGACGTATACTATTATATTTATACACTAAGAGTTTCGAGATGATTCATCATGTATTTTTCTAGGTATTTAGTAAAATGTCTAAAATCGCAAGTGTCCAATAATCAATGCCATATAGTGTAATAGAAAGAATATAGTGCAATTGAAGTATAAATATTAAATATTTTATGAAATATCAGTAGTTGTATAAAATATTTTTTTATCTGCGCATGCGCGAATGATAACAAACTTTTTAGGTAATTTAATGTTCAACTGTATGAAGCAATTTATATATATATATAAAAAAAAATTCAGTCAATTTATCGTGAAAATTCATAAATATATCGGCAGTAGGAGCGAGCTATTTTTCAGTTCTCTAAAAGCAGCTTAATGATAAGAAATTTTCCACAAATTGTCATTTTTTATTGGTTGAATTTTACGAAAACGTTAGAATTTAATGAATATCAATGCGAAGATTTGGAATAAATACTTCGATTTTGATCTTTCTTTTTATCATGGAATAATTTCGTTATGGTAAGTTATCCTATAATAATTAAAACACCAATTAAAAAAAATTAAAATTTACAATTTGTGAAAAATTCCTTATCAATTAGAGGCTTTTAGAAAAAACTAAAAATCAGCTCACTCCCATCACCGATATCTCGCTGAATTTTCACGATATTTGACTGGATTTATTATTTCTTTTATAAGTCGCTCCATAAAGTTGAATATTAAATTATGTAAAAAGATCATTGATAACGTTCCACATGTGCTCGAAGCTTGTTCACCGGGGCACATGTGAACAAATTTAGGCAATTTTTAGAATGATGGCATAATTAGAATTTCTTGATAATCGCATTTAAAAGTTTCACAAAAAGAACAAAAAAATTGTAAATATTCATACAAATCAATTTTTGTTTTAATAGCTCATAACATTTTTGAGAAATAATCAAAAATGCAAAAATTGTTCACATGTGCCCCCCCCCCTCTCCCCTATATTCTTGTTCAATAAATAATAGTAATTGACATAATTTGCTATAAAAATCTTTTCTACGGTTAGCGCTGAAATACATTTAACATTAGCATGCATTTTGCATGATGTTGCGATAACAGAAAAATACCAAAATAATAATATACATTCAGTAAAATTCCAAAAAATTCTTACCATGAAAATTCAATGAGTTTCTTTTTAACGAATTGGTTAAAAGTCCAAAGTTTGTTATCTAAAAAAAAAAAGAAATACAATAATTATGAAAATTTATAGTGAAATAAACTTTAGACAATAAGTATAACACTGATTAAATTACATGAAAAATTTTATAAATAGCAGCAAGTTTAAATAAATGCTAATTTTCTTTTATTATTATTTTTTTGTCTTTTTACTGCCCGAAAGGTCAGCTTAGACTAGGAAGTCAAGTCTGTAGAGCATTAATGTTCTTCCTGGTATCCTTTATTGAAGACTTAAAAAATACCCGAATCGTGGCAGAAGGCGAGGTTGTGAATAACACCTAAATAAATATGATAATATTAAAAATATATATATAGAAAGCTGCGATCGGGCATTGGGCAGTAAATAATGAGGAACCTGAGCCTATGGCTCTGTGACGAACCGAGTATTTCATTTTTTTTCCAAATTAACTGTCAAAATAAGAAATATAAGGGAAAAAGTATTATACGTGTACATCTCAAATTAAACTTGAGCTTAAATGCCTATATTGATTTATATTAATCTTTTAGAAAAACCTAGCATAATCTTTAAATAAATCCTCTCAAAATAAATACTTCATACTCAAACATTCAATGAATATCGAACAACGTTTTCATACTATCTTTTCTACTCAAAATTTCTCTAGTTTTCGCATTCTTACTTACTTCTTCACATAATTTGATAGAACAATGAATTTGGAAAATCTAGTAAGATTAATAAGAAGTTTTCTTGTTTTTTTGCAACATGTTTACTTTTGATGAAATTCCATAAAGTCATATCATGTGTCTTGAAAATAAAGAAGCATTAAAATACACCTCGAATGAAAGTATATCATCTTTTTTTTTTTTTTTTAAGTTAATTGCTGTTTCTAGTATTATCGTATGTACCAAGAGACACGAAATAAATAAATAAATAAGAAAGCGCGATATATCAAAAACAGATATAACAGAAAGCAATGAAAAATTAAAGATCTAACTAAATTAACGCCAAGTATTTCTTTCAAAATACATAGTTTGTATGCATAATACAACTTTTCCTAAAACAACAATCTATTATAGAATTACACTTTTTATAGACGCCATATTAATTTAACGGTCTAAAAAGGGCGCTCTATGGCTAAGGCAGAATTTATTACATTCGGCAGACATGGCATAACTCGAATCTGGATGAACCATATGAGGAGATATTGCAGTTTTTTTAGATTATAATTTTCCATAGTTTTCATATCGCTTATTAAAATATCACTCATTATTTTTCTTTATATTCGTTTTCAGACATTAAATCTGTATCATTATGAAATGCTCTATAAATTTCCTATTTTAACCATTTCCAATGTAATTGGAAATGTTTATAAATTCGTTTTAACAGCCTGCCATCTCTCCGTGCTTTAAATAATGTAAATATACTCAAATTGTCACGAAGCTGATATGTGTTGCTGAGGTTTACTATGGTATGCTCAGTATTAAGAGTGAAATGTGTAGCAATTATAGCTCGCTTATAGGAACATTCAAAAGAATTCCATTAAATTGCGGTCTATGTGGAAAAATCATTCGAGGCATATTATAATGTTGTTCATGTTACTGTAGTATCTATGAACAATAACTGCTGGTAGTACGTTTTCAGTTATTGTACGAAATTTCCAAATGTAACATTTTTTAAACATTTTACTTGGTGTATATGAATTCGATAGATCATATACAGGACTTTTCAAAAGATCTCATGCACATATCCATATACTGGCAGAAATTGCTGAAAAGGTATTTTTATTTATGCTATACGTTTTGTTTAACTGTACTAAATTTTAACATATCATGTAGTATACATGTAAAACTATGAATCATATACAAAAGATTTCAATAATATTGAAGTTGGATTTTATTCCATAAATATTGATACTAGATAAAATATAAGTTTCAAAAGTATGTAAAATAAAGCACAGAATTTTATAAAATTGATAAAAAGCTTCTTAAATCTTAAGAAATACAAAATCGAAATTTTTACGTGATCCCAAAAAATATTTCATAATGAATAACATGGGTCGCACACCCTAATAAATGTACAAAATTTCGGCATTTTATCACAAAATGTTGCAGAAATATGATTTAAAAAAAAAAAAAAAAAAAATTGGTCAGGGATTAACGAAACTCAAATGTAAGTATTTACAGCTAAAGTGTAGATGACGCCTTCAGAAATGTATCCTAAAAAATAAAAGATGGCTCTTTAGTTTTATTTACAATACTGAAAAATACCTTCAAATTTTAAATGATGCATTACCGAATAAAACTTGTAAAGGTTCAGCCAATGAACATTAAAACAGCTGAAAAATGTTTGCATACACAAATGTTTGTCTCTGATCGGTGCGTCACACAATCGCAACAGATGCGTCATTACATGAGAAAGGTGTTTCTGCTCTGTTACTGATCAATAGCATGGCTTATTTAAATGTAACGGTCAGTCTAAAGTAATTTATGCACGATATATACGATCATCAGACATAATTTTTTTAACGTTAAAAAGTCATATCCAGGCATCGAAAAGTGGTGTAAGACAGCATTTATATCATTTTTATATATCTATGACTCTTCATGATAAAATATCGATTTTTTTTTTACATGACCTTATTAGTTTATGGGGCACACTTTGCTCATAGTAAAGTTTTCGGTACGGGAATAAAATAAAATAAAATAAAATAAAAAATAAAATAAAATAAACTTTGTAATTCTTCAAATTTAATCGCCAGAAAATTTTAATCTATTTCATAAAATGCTGTACCTTTTTTAACGTAATCTTTCCATTTTTAATATATATATATATATAAATATATGATCGATATTTAAGGAATAAAAGCCGAAGCCAATGTTTTTGAGACACCCTGTATAGCTCTGCACAGAGAAACTGGGATATATTATTTTTAGTATTGGTAATAATTCTGAAAATGTTTTTTGTAAATGTGTTATGCGCTTTCCAAATTGTGTTTTTAGTGAAACATGATGTTTTGTTTCTATATTCTGAATTTGTTGGAAAGTGATTTATATTCTATGCTTGATGCATGATTACTCTTTTTTCTTTCTAGTTTTACATTCAATTGTGGCACTACAAAACAAAGAGTTTTTCGTGATCTTTCTTAAAAGTCACAAGCTAAAAAATAAAACAAAACTTTTCGTCTTCTTACAGAGCTGATGATTATTTAAATAGTATTATGGTTTTTGACACTGGCACTGAAAAATGATCCAACATTCGACGCATAAATAAATAAATACATATAGAAATCAGATCAGTAATTCATTATTACACATCTGCTAGACCCCAAAAATAAAAATTATGAAGCATTTGCTAATAAATCCGTTGGCGATGAAAAAAGGGAAGGAAAATGTAACAGCTCGGCGATAAAATTCGTAAAAGAGAAATCTTAAAGTAAAATAGGAATTTTCTTCCTTTTTTCATTAGAAGACAACGTCTTAGGAAAGATATGCCAAAATTAATTATAATAAGGTATGTTGCAGATTAATATGAAAAAAAAAATATATTTACAGTAATAAAATAAAAATTTCTTTATGTTTAAATATCCAAAAGAAAATTCTGCGCCTCGCATAGATTATGTGTAAAACTTAAATTTGATTGTATTAAAAAATTGAAATTCCTTCTTTTGTAAATAGTGCATCTGTAACACCAGATTGTACATCCAAAGTTAAAAAAAAATCTTCGAAGCACACTTTAAACCACAAGCAATCAAAAATAGATCTAATACAGATTTTCCTGAATTATTTTGAATGAAATATATCTTATTATTTTGAGTGACCCTGTAAATCAATAAAGAATTACATCATATTTCGTGTTTGAAAAATAATATGTAAACTACCTTAATATTTCGATACATTTCGACATCTTTGCAGAAGAAAGACGTGATTAAAATGTATTTCAAGTAATTATCTGCTATTGTTTATAATTTTTTTTTAATCAACTGTGTATAAAAAATATTAAAAATAAAATAGTATTTTTTAATACTCTTTTACACGTATTGTATGTTTATCTTTAAAGTAATACCTATTTCCGATCATCGAAAATTTAATGCTTTGATTTACGCTTAACAGAAATTTTGACCTGGTAACTTTATTAAAAAATATGTTAAAAAATATATAATAATACTCCATTTTTTTTTCAAAATGTCAAACCAGTTTAAATAGTTTTTCCCCTATCTGCTTATTATTTAGGATTTCTAGTTTGTTTTATCAACATAAATTCGTAATTTAATTAATATTAAGTGATAGAGTATTTAAAAAAATATATTTCAATATTTTTTATTTATATTTTTTACTTCTTAGCATTTAAATTTTTTTACTGATACAGCTTCATATCCAAATTGCATAATTTAACGAGAATGGTTTATCACATAATGAAATGAACC
Source organism: Maratus speculifer (assembly GCA_964019185.1). Taxonomy (NCBI): domain Eukaryota; kingdom Metazoa; phylum Arthropoda; class Arachnida; order Araneae; family Salticidae; genus Maratus; species Maratus speculifer. The sequence continues at coordinate 419,860,506 of OZ025289.1, read as the reverse complement.
CTTTGTTTGTTTAACTCGTAAACAATCATAATCATGAAGAATACTTTACGATTTATCATTATGCCTAGCTAATGGATAAGTGCCTTAAAATTAGTTGATAAATTTATAGTTTAAGCCTTAAAATATTAAAATGCTGTATTGTCATTGGAAACATACCTGGACATAAATTTTATAATTATAGTGTAGTACACTAGGAAGTTATTAAAAAATAGCTTACAAAATTCCACCTTTACATGCAAAAAACAAATTAAGTTAAAATAAGAAGAAAAAAATATTAAGGCCTAACTTCATATTAAGTGAGGACCATGTTGTAATGTGGATTAAGGGGACTCTGTATCCTTCATTGAGTGAAAAATGGCGAAAATATCGATATTCTATTTTTGTTTTCTTTTTTGTTTGAATTATATTTTATTTCCTTTAGTGCATTTTGATGAAGTTTCGTTAAAATTCGCATAGTATAAATAGAGTTTAAAGCACTTTTATTGCATCGCTGTCCCTTTAAATACCACAATCCAATTCTATCAAAATTTCTCAGTTTTTTTTTTTTTTTTTTTTTTTAGTCAAATAAGCATGTTTAAAGTGATAGTAACTTTAATGTGTGTATTGTTACATTGACTTTTTTTTTGGGGGGGGGGGGGTGAGGTGTTTTATGGTCTATTTGGTAACAAGAATTAAATTTACAGTAAACTAGAAACTTATTACCATTATTGTTGTTTTTTAAACATAAAAATGTAAAATAAATTCAGTTTTTTTAACTACAATTTTAAATATATTTGCACATTTTATTTTTTAATCCTAAACTAATTAACTTATAAAAAAATTCCAATACTTAAAATTATGCAGTACACTTCTATGAATAAAAAAATAATAATAAAATAGCTCAAAATGTTCAAAATTGTATGAGAAGATACGTTTTATAATTTACTTAAAATTTTCAAAATAAATAAATAAATAAATTTTGCCAGTGAAATTGAACAATTTCTTCATAGAATGAATCACTTTCCTTCATTTAATCTTTTATTATTATGCTAAAAATGTATATTAAAATAATTAAATTAAAATGAAAAATTTAGCATGTGGACAGACAGATAAAAATCTCAAACAAATGAACTATGCTATGTTAACAGGACACTGTACCACTTCTAAAAAAAACTAAAGTTTATTGTTCTTACATTGTAGTAGTCGAATTTATCCATTATAAAAAAATATTGTTAATAAAATATACATTGATAATACGTATATGTATAATGATTGTTGATTTAAAAATATAAACTAAAGGAAGTGGCAGACAGAAATTGATGAACTTTTTTTTTTTTAAATATATTTAGCATTTTTGTTTCCAAAAAATCATAGGACAAAAGAGAAAATCTTACAATTTTAGAAAATTTGGCACATTTTTGAAAAACTTGAAAAAAATCTACAAATATGTAACAAGTTGTAACATAAGACTTTTCTTCTTTTACACCTACTCGAGTGAGAGAAAATGTTATTCAATATTAAAAATCAAAAATTATTCTTAAAAGTAAATATTGAAGAAATCTGTTTGAAATTAAATGTTTAACTTACATAAAATATCATAGATCCGAATTATCAACCTTTGGAAACAGAAAATTATTCATAATATCCCTACAGTTTTTTTAATCCGTATAGTTTTTGAGGTACAGCGTCCACACAATTCATGTCTCTCAAACGCACACATTTTGTAAAAACTTGTTTTTCGGGTTCTCTGACTCCTAAAAAGTATAAATTCATCGAAAACTAAAATTCGAAAATTTTCATAAAGCCAATACTTTTTTTTTTTTTTTTTTTTTTTTTTTTTTAAATAAAGTTAGAAGAAAGTAAAAAGAATGTACAATATTTATGTAAAGAACAATTTACATATAAATGGAGAAAATTTTGGTTGGATCGTAAAGGATAACGACAACAAAAGACAAATCCCCCCCCCCCCCCCTACAGATACCTTACGATATCAAAAGACAAACATCTCTCTACCCATAAAATGATAACATACGCCAGCGATTTTTTATTGGAAAACAGGAATATAGAATTAACATTAATATTAAAACAGATTCCTGTACAATTTTCTCCAAGTCTTTCTCTAGAATTTTTTTTTCCCGTGAGGCCCAGCAGTAGTGAATTATCAAAATAATGGAGCAAATCGTCACGAGAAATCTTGGTAAAACCATTTATTATACACTCTTCGTTATAATCATCCAAGTTTTCAGGAAATCTGTCTAAATGAGTGTGTAAAATATTCACCTTAAGGGTGCATTCGAAAAAATACTTTTCCACCTTCAACAGCTCGAAATTTTCTGATGCAATTTCAGACGCATTTTTAAAAGTAGAAACATGATTCTTGCTGAGGGGATTTTTGAAGAGACGTATAAGGTGCCTTGTGATGTCATTTTGTGCTCAATTCATTAGAATTTTATTTATAAAAAAACAATTACCTTCTCTGTATGACCCCCCCCCCTTTTTTTTTTTTTTTTTTGGTTCCCAGATCTTCCACTTCAGAAAATTCGGATCAAAAGGCCAACTTTGACTGCATTTTTTGTAATATTTTCTGCATTTATCAAAAAATTGACAGACGCGGCACCTTGAATAGTTTCTAAATAAGAGAATTTGAGAGTAATGTGCGTTTGAGAGCAAAAGTTAATTAAAAAATAAATCGGGAAATAAGCACTTTGAATCGAAATACACCCTTAATGCTCATAATAGCTTCTAATCCTCTAAAATTTTGTAAAAACCAGAGGCATTGCTATTAACTGTATTTTATTCCATAATTATAAGCTTTCATATGCATCGAAATCATCAAAATGATACAATGCCGCGAAGTTTTCTTTGTTTCCCTGCTTAATTGAGTGAGTCCAGCTGCAATATAAAAAGATACATTGCGTAAATTAAAGAGAGGAAAAGTATTTAAGTAAATAGATTTTTATGTGGTGAACAGCATTTGAAATATTTTACAATTTTAAGTATGTCTCTTACTACTCATAAATGAGTAATAAATTGTAAAAAGTACGAGATTCAATCCATAACAATATTACTACAGATTTCAGACAGACAAAAAGAAAAAAAAGTTTATTGAAGTAAAGGGATTTTTATCCGATGAACAACATTTGAAATATTTTAACGATTGTAACTAAATTTTTTTTAACACTCTTAAAAATGCAATATAAGTGCAAGTAAGTAAGAAGTGCAAGATTCAATCCATACTGATATCACTATAGATTTTATGTTATGAAGATTAATAAATATTTTAGCATTAAGCAGCAAGAAATTACGTCGTTAAAAAAGTAAAATAAAATACCAGTAGAAAAAATATTTTAAAGCAAGAAAGTATAGAAAAATTAATAAAACGTAATAAAATTACCTTTGCTATACATTTTTTTATTTATATATATATTTAAATTATGCATTTGTGTCTATGCATTTTATTTTTCATTTTATCCTTTTAATAATGAATGCAATATTTCATTAGCAAAATATTTACATTTTTAATCCCATTGTATTTCTAATAATGGAGTAAAAATATGCTAAACGAGCACAATATATGCAAAATTTCAAATCTTATCGGAATTATTTCTAAAAGATATATCATAGATAAACCCACAATTTTAAAACCCCGAGGAAAAATATTCTCGCTGAAAATTTTTATTTGGAAATAAATTAACATACGCAAAAATTCCTGCAGATTTGTCCAAAATTATCGTCTGAAAAGAATTGAAATGAAAAGAGGTGCTGTTTTTGAGTGATCCTTGGCAAACCACTTCAGACGGTGTCTGAACGTGATAAATCCGGTGCTGGAAGTAGGATTATTATTGCATTTTATTATTCCGTATTAAAAAGTTTGATAAAAGACTGCGATAAGCCATTTTTCCCCATTATAATTTATTCTACGGACTCGCTTTCCAAAAATTGCACGGATTATGAAAGAACACGGTGATGATTTTTTATTATTTGTTTAGTTGGACGCCATGAATTTCATGCTAATTCCAGTGAGGGCTGTATTATTCTAATATAACAAAGGAATTTTTCATTTTTCATTGTGTGTGCGTGCGTAACAAAGACATGAAAATATATCGAATTTTAGAAATCCCTTTTTTAATAATTATATTAGAGAAAGAATTAACCTAATTAATTCGGAATATATATATATATATAATATTAATCTGAGTAACAAATTAATAGTGTTAAATTGTAAGTTTTTTGTTACTACACAGATTTAACTAAAGCTTTTGAAAAACAGAATTTTTTTAAAAATCAATTAGGGTCTTGTTACTTCATATTGTTTAATTGTTCATTTTCTGAATTTTATACATACATGAATATGTATCTTTATTTATTTATTTCATTTTTATTGATGTTTTACACACAAGGTATAAAGTATTATTTTGTAAAAACAAATTGTTAATGCTAAGTATGATTTAAGGAGAAAAATGTGGAGGCAAATTTTTCGTCTCTTTAAATAATACATTTAACTATATAAAATAGTTCTATAATACCTCAAGGTAATCTATTTAGTAAATACACTTAATAAAGACTAGTTTTCGATGCTTGTCATAAAATTGCCAGCGTATTCTCTAGATTGATTCCCAACATTTAATGGTGCGCGACCCACTTTTAAGTAAAAAAGTTTCTCGCGACCCACCTAATATGACGTATCCAATATCAGTATTTAAATTCTGTGTGGCTTTCATTGGCTATGCCCTTCCGTGGAAAAGGCAAATTTTCGTACGAAGGATTCATTATCATCAAAAGCAATAATTGGCAATCCCAATGTATGTAAGTTGAATAATAATTGAAAAAACAAATATAAAGAAAAATACGTTTAATTTTCATCAAAACACAACTTTACAATTAGTGAGATTTCTGACAGTGGTGTTTGCCGATGAAGACATCTATTTTAAGGTTAAAACTGGTTAACTTTCTACATACAGTTAGATTCTGTACTTGTTTTTCAAAAACAGCAAAGTAGAAAAAGCAAATTCACGCAAGTATGTCGTATTGAACTCCATCAAGAACCTCAAGATGTCTATTGAGATATTTCTAGATATTCTCCTACTATATTCATACAGAAGAAAATTAAAGATTTTTCCAAATTTTTCAAAACGACTGCACGATTATTCAAAATTTTACAATGAGGTCAGAACACAATACCGACAGACAATTTAGAAAAAACACTGTCTTCTCACGAAGTTTTAGTTTATTTATAATCTAATAGCTTTTATGAATATTGTGGTTGCAAAATTTGGTATTTGTTACATATTTTTTAAACAGATGAAATCAAAGATATGTTTTTGTGGCAAATCTCAATTGCTCCGCGACTTACCAAAACATCCTACCCACCAGTTGGTCGCGACCCATAGATTGGAAACCGCTGCTTTAGATTAAGGAACGTAAAATTCTTATTAAAAAAAAATTACCAAAATATTTTCATCATATATCAAAAATTAATTTATCTGAAGACTACTTGAAATCAACTTCAGTCAAGTGAATTATACGAGGTTTATTCCAGAAGAAAGTTCCAGAATTTAACTATCTCCGCAACCGACAGATAGTGCTAATCTGCCTATGTTCTCAATTATGAAAGAATGTGTCGTAACAAATAAATCGTATGTTGTACCGTTCACACATATAAATCTCGGCCTAAAGATGTGCAAGATTATAGAAGGTCCCTCCAACAGCAGGGTTCGGTGAGATTTTGAGTTACACTAGCGGCATACGGCCTAATATTTTCATGCACTACAATAATACCATCAACGTATAAACGCAATTGCTCGTTTTAAAAACACTTCGCAATTTTTTCAGTTTTGCACCATAAGTATCGCTGTCAGCTGTTTTGTTTATGATTGTGACAACACCAATATTTCACATTTTATGCCCCAGAAAACGGTGCACACGATTTTGAGAATGGAAACTATCAGTTTGAACTTTCGCCATGTCGGCAAGGCGGTATTCGTCCATGCACCATAAAACTGAATGCAATCTGAAAACAGAACATCATAAAACTAACTACAAAACAAATTTCATAATTGGCGTAGCTCACTATAATCTTGAACAACTTTACTGCAAGATGCACACGTATAAGCGTTTTATCATAGAACTTTTTTTTTTGGCATGATCAGTAGTTCAGCCATTAAGGATGCGAATATGCATAGGTAAATTAGCAGCATTTGGCGGTTGATAAATACACGTACATTACGGAACTTATTTTTCGAATACCCCTCGTATCTTTGAATTTTTTCTATAAAGATATACTATATCTAATCTAATCCATGAAACATCACCCAAAAGAAAAATAGTAAAATAAATCAACAGAACAGAACTTTTCCATTTGTGAATAAAAATAAAGTAAATATTATTTGAAATATTCATAAAATCTGAAGATCCCGAAAATGTTAATTACGTGTTGATATATTTAATAAATCCTTCGCAGTATTGCCAATTTTATTATTATTAACATTCAGATTGCCTGATTGCTACCAATTTTTGAAATAACAATATTTAATGACAGATTAAATATAACAATTTCAAAATTGTGGTAACAATGAAGCAATCTGAATAAAAAAAAAAAAAAAGAAAAATATAACTGGCTACAATGCTCAAACAATACTGTTCAAAAATACGCAGAGTTAATTTTTGAAACATGATTTAATCGCCATTTTAGGCTAAATTTGTTTTAAAGCAAATTAACATTAATTTATTAATTGTAAATCAACAAAACAGCTGCTTCTTGTTAAGCCAAGGGAAAATTACAGAAAAGGGGAATATATAAGTTAACATGATTCTTTCACCCCCCCCCCTTAGGGAAGACTAAGATAAATAAAAAAAAAAAAAAAAAAAAAAAAAAAAAGAAGAAGAAGAAGAAGCAGCAGGCACATCGGATTAAAGAAAAGCGATTGGTCATAAATGCAGTTGTAAAAACCTTTCAATGCACAATTAAAACCATTAAGGGGCTATTTTCCGAGTTAATCTCCTATACGAGACGCTTGCTAGCAAATGGCGCAGGTGACGACATTAATGCTAGTTGCAAATGGCATGTTCCAGCAAAGAAAAAAAAAATAAAATTGTTAATGGATAAGAAAGACATTGTACTTTTCGTAAAAGCTGAAATAAAAACCCCTTTTGCCTTCGATAAGATGCAAATAAGTATCTCTTAAAATAATTAATGGAAATGTTTTAAATAATATTTTTCTATAATATTGCTTTAAAAACTGGATTTAGCGATTTGAAGATTAATGAATTTCTCCGAAATCTTTTTGCAATTTAGATTTCAAATTTTGCTCTATGGAATATATAAGTGTGAATATCTATAACGCTTTTTCCGGGTACTTACACTAAACACTTAGATGTATTGTCACTGAAAATGTTATTTAATAAATTGTATAGTCAAAGGGGTCGTAATTTGTGAGATGGATTTTTTAAAAAACAAATTTATGAAATATCCCTTTTTTTATGTTCTATCTAACAAATGAATATATCATAAGCTATATAATTTATTAAACAAAAAGGACTTTCGGTGACAATATATAGACATAAGAATTTTTAAAAATGCAGATTGAAGGTAGTAATGCATCTTTATATTCTGGACAAGAAGAATCAAGGAATTGAACTGCGCATGTACTTCTTTTGTGAGATATCCATGGGTCGTTTTGGGGACACTACAACTGGACAGTCTGTTCTTCAGCACTATCCGGATATTCACTGAAAATTTTTATGGAATATGACAACTATAGAATCTGCACGATCATTGTAGAATATCCGAAGTCCGTTCATGGTTGTCTGGGAATATACAATAAATTATTCACAAGAAAAAATAATAAAACTTAAAGATGTTTAATAATTACACCTAATTTTAAAATTATGCTGCATTGCTCACATTGTTGGAATAACTCATCAATAAACCCTTATTCCTCATCTTTTAACAAATAATTTCCGTACTCCTAGAAAACATGTTTTATCCGTGAATTCTCCTTGAAAGTCTAAAAATGAGGTAGATACTCCATTCATTTCTAGCACACTTGCGTAATGGTTTTATTAAGTCCAAATTAATTTTAACAAGTTGGAAATTGCACGTGAAGCGTAGCAAATGAGGTGCGTTCGTACGATAACGAAGCTTTAAAAATATTCAGATCTTGCTGTTATAATATATAGTACTTCGGATCTACAATATAGTGGTCGAAATCTTTTGTGTGTTCGATCTTTTGTGTGTTCGTGTAAATATGCAGGAAGTAACTTTTATTACACCTCAGCAACGTTTCTCATATTCATAAAATGTGAAATAGTTTAATATAATTAAAACACGTCCCAAACAATGTTTCCCCGTATAGCATTACGTAATGGAATACTTTTGTGTGGCCCTGTAAATTAATAACAAATATTTTTTGCACCACAGATTGTATAAAATGTATATTTTAGTATATATTTCATGGATGCATATTAATTTTATTATGTTCGAAGGAATGTAATAACATTAAATGCATTTGAAACTTTTTTCCCCATTGACTGTAATGTAACGGAATACTTTTGATTGTCCCTGTAATTGATCTATGCATTCGATTTTCATAAAATTTGAAAAGACTCAACTAAATTATGCAATAATTATATATTTTAAATTTCAAACGATTAAAATGCATTTGAAGCTTTTCCCCCATTGATCGTAATGTAACAGAATACTTTTGATTGTCCCTGTAATTGATCTATGGATCCGATTTTCATAAAATTTCAAATGAATCGACAAAATAATTAATAATTATACATTTTAAATTTCAAACGATTCGGTTTGGTAGTTTTTGCGTTTTTACATGCGGACGGACGGATTGAACGACAACTATAGGTTATACGTATTTAGGTAATTATGAACGCCCCTAAAAAAGAAAAACCAAATATTCTAAATTCTAAATTAAGATTTCTAATTAAAAAAGAAAAGATGTTTTTAATTTTAAAATTGAATAACAATTACTTTTCTCATTTATTTAATAGTACTCACATCACAATTGAATTGAAAAACTGGACAAAAATAAATTTATAAAATTGGTTATAATCAAATATTCGCATTTAAAACATATTTTAATGAACGCGATAAAAAAGTTATTTCAAATAAAATGCTAAATAGGAGAAAGTCGATATTAATTTTGTGAGGGAGTGTCCTTTGTGATAAAGGCACTCTAGCATTTTAGTGAGATCGTGGAGTCAATGTTTTAACATGCGTGGCGCGAAAGCGACATCTATCCTTTATTCAACTTTAACTTTCCAGAGCGTGTGTGTCGCCTTCGGTTCTACAGTTAGTCGCGGTTAGGAGTAATATGCAAATTTATAGCGCCGTCTTCAGTTTGCAACGTATAAAAGCTGCGAGTTGGATTGAGTGCAGTGGGGTGAGAAAGCGAAAGCCAGCCAGCAGTGTGGTGAGGCGGCGAAAACCACCCAGTGTTGTAAAGCCAGGTGAATTAGATTGTGCTATAAAGCGAGTTAGATTGTTAGCCTCCAGTGAGATAGATTGTGCTCTAAAGTGAGATATCCAGCAGTGTGAGCCGAATTAGTTTATCGTGTGCGGAGTTACCCAAGAAGAGTGCCAGTGGGTAAGAAATTGATTTAATGCGTTGAGTATTTTGAGCAATAAAGAGTGTTTGCAGCCACGGGCTGTCTTATTAAAGATTTAATCAAGCGTTTAGCCGAAGTCTGAACGTGAAGCTGGTGTGAAGTGCCCAAAACTGAGCCTAAACCGAGGTCGTGAGTATAGTTTGAAGTTTAATCTCTTAGTTTTGTGCTTGTTGATTGAATTCTTGAACTATCGCTCCACTTCCCCCAAGTCCTAGAGGTTCAAATAAACTGTTGATTTTATCTTATACTTAGAGTTATGTCTGCATTTAACCAACGCACCCCCACACACGTTACAATTTTAAAAAAGCTTATAGAATAAAAATATAATGTTCATATTTTATGCCTAAAAATTTATTTAAAAATATTTATAATTCATATTTTTATTCAATATTAAAGTAACAAAAATCCTATTAAAAACGATACCTTACCTAAATTAACTTTTATGACTTAAATAAATTGATCAAATCACACCTATTTGAAGTAACCATATTTACTTCAAAGTGTGTCGCTACAGTACAACTGTAGCGCTGTGATTAGCGTGTTCATCTCTCATAACGCTAAGACGACTAGCTTGAGAAAAGGTCAACAGTTTTTATTTTTCCATAACCCTCTTCAATGGAAGGCTATTTTACCTCCAGTAACGGAGAAAACAAAAACAGACATTCGCAAATTGACAGAAATATCCTCGAGTTGCAAAAAATATTTCTGAGAGTGCAGTGTCTTAGTAAATTTTTAAAGTTTGAAATTTTATCGTTTGGTTTCCCTGCAAAAATCAGTCTAGCAGTATCGTAAACTGAAATTTTAAATGCCTCTCACGATCACAAAGGCCATGTTTAATGTATAGCAACCATTGCAATTTTTTTTTTTACTTTAGCTAAATACAAAACTAACATCCTCCATTTTTAGGATTAACTATGTAAAGTATTTATTTATTTATGTTTCAATCAATTTAATTGATGTACGCTGCAACGTATGGTATTTTTTCTGTTTTTGTTTTGGTCTGTTTATTATTTTTGAAAAATGAGTAAAAAATTTCGAGTATAAAAGTAAATTATCAGAAAAGTAAAAACTAAATACCTGATCGAGAAGTTCACTGACCCGATTCAAGGATTATAATGTCATAGTATTTTATTTTAATCGAATAAAAATCTATGGACTAGCGAAATCAATTTCCTGCATTCAAAATCACAGAAGATATACATAAAAGTGTTGATTTATGAGGTGATAGTTCCGTCAGAAAACTCAATATGCTAATTCATATTGTTAAAATACAGGATATTCATACAAAACAACAGCTAATGGAACAAAATCGCATTACGTCAGCGAGCTATAATTTAATATTCATCATTATCATGTTGCTGAATGTCAGACTTGCTTATGTTGAAAGTTCATAGAATGGTGGGTTGAAAACACGTTGTCGGTCAACATAATAGTAAAAAAATGTACAAAGATTTCCCAATTAAAGCATGAAAAAATTTAATATGTTTGTAATGAAAAAGTGCATATGCAACAAATGAGGATATTTTATTTATTATATTTTTCTATTTATTTTTGTAGCACACTAACACTGATGCAGCGATGGTTAACGGGCTGAACATGCAATAATGTCCAGTGGCGCCAACGTATATAGGCCTATGGGGCGCGAGCCCACCCAATAATTTGATATCTGTATCCATCCATTATTAATTGAGCTCACCCAATATTTATGTATTTGTTCAAAATTTTTTGAGCCCACCTAATATTTTTTCAAAAGTTGCCGCCACTGATAGTGTCCATAAAAAAGTCCCAGTTATATAAATTTTAATAGTATCAACTGTAAAGTTGTAAAATAAAAGTAAATCGTTATAGAATGTTGGTTCAAAGTCATAAATAAAGATTAAGAGACAGTTTTAGACAAGCACGTGCTCCAGTACAGCATACCGTATTTATTCGTGTATAAGTCGCGGAATTTCTGACATTTTTCGGTAAGCGAATTGGGGAGGGGGAGGATCGACTTATACACGAATCAATTAAAAAAAGGAAAAAAACTTCGAACTGTGCAAAAGTCTCGCTTTTTATCTGTATGTACAGTAAAATAATATATAAAATATGAAAATAATAATTTATCATTTAAAAATATTAATGATTTGTTTTTGTTTACATACCACTTTTTTGCATTTTTTTGAAAGAAATACATGTAAGCAAAACAGAAAAAATAAAAACTGTCTTTATACAGACCAATCTCAGCTATTCAATGCAAAAATCATTTTAAAATATTTAAATACGACCGAGACATTTATATTTTTTCCCGATAGGATTAGCATTAGTGAGCGGGTCTTTTCGTTTTACTGAAATTGCCTCTTAATCGAAGTGTGGGAAGGAATGCACTTTTGGTTGGATGTCTGCCGTATAACTAAAAGTGCTCATATTGAACATTTGCAAATAAAACTAGGTTAATTTATTTTCGATTTGAAGTATTTGTTTTAAGCAGTCTGAATTAAGCTGTTATACCATTAGAACTAGGACATTATTCTATGACACTCTATATTATTTAATAATGGAATACTTACAGTTCAATAAGATATAGAGGACAGTGGGGTGGAGTATAATACTGGGGGAATGGGACAATAGGTTTTACTCTTTATTTCTCATTTTAAAGATTTCATCAATCGCATACAAGAAAAAAGCAACAGTAGCCCAATCCTCAGTTGAAAAAATCTTTTTGATCTGCATAAGTTTCCAGTTGTATAAAGGAAAAAGATTATTTCAAGAATCAAAAGTAAATTTGCTTCGTGTACTTTTTATGCTTGCTGTTTATTAATGACTTGTTTATGTGTAGATAAAATAGTTTTCTTATTTATAGAACATTACACTGTATATTATCCATAATTTAAATTAAATCTAAAAACAACATTTTTTTTATACAGGAAGTTTAATTCAAAACAAGGAAGTGGGGATGAATAAAACATGTCCGATTCCTTAAAAAGAGAATAAAATAAATAAATAAATAAATAAAAATAAGATAAATGTAAATTTCTAACATGAAAACATGTTTAGAAGATAATATATTAATTATATCTTTGATAATACATTCATTTACTTCAAAATGTATATAAAACTGAAGTGTTGATTTTTTAATATTATTTATAAGACAATCGTGATTTTTATTCCAATCAAGAAGATACTGGAATTTTATATTATGGCACACACATTATCAATCTACTATCTTTGTTTGGTTGTATATCTATCTGATCCCAGACGATTTGTGCCTATTGCTGTGTTTTATTGTCGTCCCAAATCTCTGTTAGTGGTGATGTATTGGACACATTTTTAAACTTAAAATTTCTTTAATTATAAAATAGCTTTTGCACGTTATGTTTCTATATTGTTCAGGGAGATTAAAAAATATTTTACTTTGCATTCTATAAATTGAAATTTTTGTTTTTGTATCAAACAAAGATTTTCTTATTTTTGTAAAAAGTGTCCCATTCCACACCACACTCCCCTAAGCAAAACTATTTATTACTGCATATACAAAAAGATTGTTTCTTTAACTTAGCATACAAAAATTAGCAAACCACTAGTTGTTTTTGGTATAAAAATACGATATTATTTTTTATTAGCTATGCGCTGTTAATTCTTATGTTTTGCTTTTTTTTTTTCCAAAATTTAGCTTTTAAGCAATGGTGTTAAGGAAACAACTTCTTTAGAAAATGCATTTTTCTTCATTTTTTTTTTTTTTCACAATTTCTTCTATTTAAGTTGTTATAACTCAAGAACCATTAAAGATAAATGGTACAAACTTTTAACATGTTTTTTATAATTGTTTTTCTTTAATTTTGATTCAGCAAATTAGAAAAAAAATATTTGCCCTTCAAAATATGATTTTTTATTTGAAAAATTTACATTTTTTTTTTAAATTTTTGCTATAAATATTTTTTAATAAGTGCCAAATGCTTGCTGCTGGCGTATAAAATTTAAACTTCTAGCCCCCCCCCCCCATTATTACATTTATAATAAGGAGTATTCAAAATTTTTTTATGATATACTTCAGTCTTCTGAAAGTTATTACCGTCAAAACCTAATTAAATTATAACAGCCTGCCTAATTGATATAATATATGATTTGGGACTGCATGTTTTATGCTAATCGTTCATCCTCTTCATACTATTACCCATCTGAATTTGTCGGTAGAACTCGGCAACACTATGTATAACCGCTATTAATCAATACAAATTCTGAAACTAGTATTAATTTAATCCTTTTGGGTCCGCAATCCCCCCCCCCCCATTTTTAGAAAAAATTACTTTTACGTTAATAATATTAACACTAGCTATCCTAATAGATTATATAGTGTTTAACGAAAGTTTTATTGTTTGAAAAATAACCAATGTTGTTTTGAGTGCTATTTAATTCATATTTATATGACAATAGGCTAAGAAAGAATTATTGGAGATATTTGGAAAATATTACATTACAATAAGATTTAACTTATGTTACAACTTTTTAATACTTTTTGCGCTTCATTACACATGATTCTTTCAGGAAAGTAACTTTTATTTTAAATTTAAAAAGTTAAATATATGTTTAAAATAAAAGAATCGCAACGGCGCAAAGAGAATTAAGTAAATAATAATTATTATTATTATTACTAAATGCCCAAACATAAATGAAGTCATAAGATAAATACATAAAAACCTAAACTAACATTACTACATGTAAATTGTAGCAAAAGTATTTCTTAAAACAAAATAATACTCCTTTAAAAGACATTTACTATTAATAGTACACCAGACCCGAAAGGGTTAATTTAAATAAATATTTTCATTTTAAGGGAGTTCGGGGACGCACAAGTCTTCAAATTTTCTAAAGAAAAAACCATTCATTGCATTAAAAATTGCTTTTTTCCTACTTAAAATGCCGTTTAAACTGTGTTTCTATCTTAATTTAAACACGAAATGATAATTTTTATGTTTTGCTTTGTCTTCAAAATCCAGTTTCAATCAACGGTTGTTATGGAAACAATTTCTTGAGAAAATCTGTTTTTCTTCGTGATGGCGTTTTTCACCTTTTCTCCCATTTAAGTTGTTATAAGTTAAGAATGTTAATGATAAATGACTCAAACTTGAGAAATGTCATTTTCAATTGCTTTAGTTTAATTCTGATTCAACGAATTTGAAATATATATATTTACTTTTAAAAATATGATTTTTTTCTTTAAAAATCGAATTTTTTTCAATTTTTTATTTAAGTTAATATTTTTTAAAATGCTGAATCAAACTTAAAGCCTATACATTTATGTTTATTTAAACGAAAAAAATAAATACTACAAATATTATTTCGGGTTAAAACGATTTTAAATTACACCACTTTAATAAATTTTAGATGAAAAAATATATATATATGAGAAGTTTTTACATGTGATTTTGTTTAGAAATAATTTTGTTAAACATCACAAAAAATTTCAAAATTTTAACTTTTAAAAATTTTAATTGTGTCCCGAATCCCCTTAAGGAGAAAATCAAGTTGTAGGATTTTTTTTTCTTTGGAATTGAAGTTATTGTGAAACATATCGTATATAAATGCATCTGCTTTTATGCTATAAAATTAACTTTGAAGTCGCTTTTCTAAAAACTAATTTTTCGGCATTGCATGTACTATCATATTAAAATTACCATACATATTACTGGTTTTCATGTCATTTTACGCTGAACTTTAATTTAGAAAACTGTATTTTGAAAAATTAGACAAACTTTCTGATATATTCAATGAATTTGAATACATTTTAAAAAATACGTTCAGAGTAAAATATAGTGGTATAAGAAACAATGTATGAAATATTAAACATGTAATCTGCAGTAAAATTTTTTAAATCTTTCACAAAATATGCATAGTTTAGTATTACTATTTCTTAAAGCCATATCGCTATATTATACGATTTTTAAAAAAATTATAAGAATGTGAATGGACAGAAAATTCTTTGTATTTAATTCATTAGTTTTAATGGCAGAATTTTTTAGTACTGCTTTAAATATTTTAAATATGGTCGCTTTCCAGCTCCTTAACGTGACCTTTTCACTTAAACCCAATAAATTATGCTATCAATAAACTGAAAGTATAATTATTATCACAAAAGTATTATTGCAAAAATTATACTTTATATATTTTTTATTTATTGAAAAAATTCTACAATATACAATAAGTAATATTCAAAACTGTGAATCTCAAATTGTTCAAGTTATTAATTAAACAAACAATAAAAAATGAAAATAAAAATTGAATTGTATGAAACTGGATAATAATGAAAATGTAATCAATATTTCTTTATTTTAAAGACAGGATACTTTTTTAAAATTTGCAAATGACGCATATAATCAATTATACAACGTGGTTATTTTTATACCTCTCCTCCCCTTACAATATTGAAATCTTATTACAAATTTTCATGAATCTAGAGAATATTTTAGAGGACGTCTAACGTAACCAGTGCAATTGAAATAATAATTAAAAAAAAAAAAAAAAAAAAAATAGAAGAATTCAATAACTTGTTCAGATTGGAACTAAGTTTAACATTAAAAGAGTACATCAATACTTAAGTTTTAAAAAATAATAAGTTGAAAATGAGCCTTCTTTTGGGAAATTATTATTGTTATTAGAATTTGATAAATACATGCAAATTACTTACGAAAAGAAATTTATTATATATGAAGGAAATTCTTGCACTGGTCGGATTTTGTATAAACCGAACACGGAATATTAAGGTACTTAATGTACCTTACAATTAAAAGTATAAACAGCCTCTTTTAACGAAAACAATGATTTAATGAATAATAATCTAAAACTGCTGTTAACAATTAAAGATAAATCTTTACACCCTTCTCTTATTTAATCACGAGCACACGCACAGTATTCGAACATAAAGCTCCTTTTCTACAGTGCAGTCACAGCAAAAAATGCTGACATTTGCGATTTCAGATGTTTTGTAGATATCTAGAAATATACATGAGGAATGAATCTGAAACTCTAGATGCATAAACAAAATAGTACAGGTCTTATATTTTCGAGAAGGCTTATCCAAAATCTAATAGGGGATCGTCAACAAATTGAAAAAGAACGAATATCTTTTGAATAACCCTGTCAAAACTAAGGTAGCAAAAGCGTTCAAACTGCCGATTAAGATTAAGTGTCTTATTGTAATACACTGTGTTCATTTTTATGCGGATAGCATCTATAGTCGTTGGAAAATTACGGTTTTTATAAAAACGGCCCCAAATTTTGTGAAGTTTTTTGCTTTTAATTTGCAGAATTCTTAATAAAAAATAATCTTTTCAGAAAATATGAGAAACGACATTGTACATAATACCCTGTAATCAAAATTTTAAAATATTAATAATTGTATGAAATTTAAGCAGGTTTATTAAATAGGTTTTCACTGTACATGCGTCGACTCTATAAAAATTTCATTTGCATATTGTGGTAGCTAAATGTATAGAGCAACCTTTGTTAAAGTTTCAAAATCATAGCTTGAAAATTCTGAAAATTATCGTCTAAAGAATAAGATCAAAATCCAATATTCCCAAAAAGAAACAAAAACAAAATGAGGGGCTGTATGCTGTATCCATATTCCATTGATTAGTGTCTACACAGTAATACTATATTTGGATACAGCTCCTCATCTTTTCTCTCCATTTTGGGAATAACGGATTTTCGTCTGCTATCGACGATAACATTCAAAATTTTGAAGCTATGATTTTGAAATTTTTAACAAAAAATGCTCAATATATTTAGCTAACACAATATGCAAATGATATTTTAATAGAGATGACGCATGCGCAATGAAAATTTATTTAGTAAACTTGCTCATTTTTCATACAATTATTAATACTTTTTTAATTTTGATTACAGGGTATTATGTACAATATCGTTACTCATTTACTGAAAAAAAAAAACATTGTTTTTTATTAAGAATTCTAGGCAAAAAACTTGGCAAATTTTGGGACCGTTTTTATAAAAACCTTAATTTTTCTACGAGTATACAATCTATCCGCATAAAAATGAACACAGTTTATTACCATAAGTCTCTTAATCATAATCTACAGTTTGAACATTTTTACTACATTAGTTTTGACAGGGTTATTCAAAAGATATTCGTTCTTTTCTAATTTGTTGATGGTCCCTTATTGGATTTTGGAAAAAAATCTTCTCGAAAATATATGACCTGTATTATTTTGTTTATTCATCTGGAGTTTCGGAGTTATTCCTTACGTATATTTTCAGATATTTAACAACAAAACGTCTAAAATCGCAAAGTTTTTTTTTTTTTTTTTTTTTTTTCTTTTTGCTGTGACTGCATGTTTACATACAATTTTACCATTAACTAAAAACTATTTGTTCTAAAAAAAACTAATTCGTTATACAAATAAAATAAAATAAAATAAAATAAAATAAAATAAAATAAAATAAAAAATAAAATAAAAGTCTAAAACAATAACAAAAATGCAGAAATATTTAAGAATATTTTTATTAGTCTCTAATGAGATGCATAGTTTATTTCATGAAATGAAAGTTACCGAAAGATTTAGATTTTATTTACATATTTCAAGCAAAATAATGCGTGAATGAACATATATTAAACTCAGTGTTATTTTCGATGGACTTGCGAAAGAGTAAACAGATATAGATCTCAATTCCCTCCAAGAGTTAACAAAGGAGATTAATTTTATTCCTATTTCTCTAATGCTACGATTTCTAACTCTCGTAAGTAAATAAAGGATTAAAGAACAAACATTTTTTAAGAAACAAAATAAAACTGTTCAGCCTTTTTTTTTCTGAGTCGCGCATATTACTTCGAGCTGAAAACGTCTGTCACTCAATGCGAGAAAACTAAAGAACAGAGAGTATTAAAAAGCAATAGTGCTGCAAATAAAAAGCCCTGTTTTTTCTAAATCGGGTTCTTTTAACTTCTTCAGCAACATTTTTGTCAAAATAATGAACATTATTAAGACTCATAGGTGACCAAAAACCTGAAGCAGAATTCATTTTCTCCCTTTTCTGTTCCCAGGAGCTTTTTTTCATATTTTCTGCCACCGCATTCTCCTCAAATTTAAATTTCGTATGAATTTAGTTTGTGCGCGTTGGCATTAGAATAAAAATAAATTGTAGTCTGAATAAAACGGTTTTGCGTCAGCTTAATGATTGTGTTAGTCGTGTTTTTTTTCTATTCTAAACTTGACGAAAGTGGGAAAAATCACATTTTTTTGCGGAGGTTGTGCTTTTGAGAAAAACAATTCCCATTTATAAAATCTCAATTTTTCAGATGACTGAATTTAATATGACTTTGAATGATACCTGATTAATTACTCTTAAAAACATTAGAATGGGTTCGCTAATGTGCAATAAATTCTTTTAGACTTTTAATGTGCAGTCTTAAGACTTTCAGACCTGGTTTCTAATTTAACACTATCATTTTGTCTTTACAATTTTTTTGTTATTATCTGCATATACTTATAATAGCATATATCAGGATCGGCGAACATGTGGTTCACGAGAGAGTATTTTTTTTTTACACGTTGTTGATGAAAGTTCTGAAATTTAAAAAGTACATGGATATTACATAAAATACAAATTTATATGAATTGAGCTTGTCTAAATTCAGTAATTATTGATGTTCAATGGGGGTTCAAAAGATCATCATTTTAAGTGAAATTTTTGAGGTTATTCGAAAGATAAAAATTATGATGCATTCCAAATAAAATTACGGCTAGTTGAAATTTAATTTCAGGTTTCTAGCACTGTTTGAAAAAGTTTGTGTTTGCCATTTTGCTCTTTCTATCTATACTTAAAAGATCCCCCCCCCCCCCGTCTTGGAAATTATTCATATGAAAATCGCAATCAGAAACCATTTGTTAGATGTCTCCAATTAACTTGATTTTGTATAAAAAGTATCTAAGTATGAACCTAATATGAATAATTTTCATCCAAGGTGCAACAACACTGCGTACCTCTTAAATATAACTATTACAATGATTGTTACAGTTTAATATTTATATGTACGTCATTCATATATGTACATTTTTATTTATTTCAGTCAATTTTTTTAAATAATTTCCTTTTATCATTTTTTTTAACTATTCGTGTTTAATAGTTTGTCTGTTACAGTCAAATAAAATTTTTCGTATTATTTGGTTATCTCGTCAACCAATTTCACCAAATTACACAAATTAATGTAACTTTTCTTTTATATAACTAAAGAACAGATAAATCAGTAAAACAAATAAAAAGACAAAATCAAAAATCACTTGATAACGTAATAAATACGTGTATTGTGTTTAATGTCGAGTTAATGTAAAATTTACGATAATCCATAACTGGCATTTAATCTTGAAGTTAGACATTAAATTTTTGGTCGACGGGATGACTAAGTCGTACCAAATTTTTTTTCCTTAAAAAACTGACCTTTGAACCATTTAAATCATTTTACCTTTGAAATATGGTAAACGACCATAACTCTTTTTATTCCTGCAGTAGTTGTAATTTGAAACTATGTTGCAAGATAAATTATTATGCTTTACAGGACTTTACATAAATACTTTACATGAATATCTGTCCCCTAAATGACTAAAAAAACTATCTACATATTTGTGCTTAGCGGCCTATATTTTGTGCGTCACAAAATATATGGTTACAGATAAAAACATTTATAGATAATTGTTTCATAGAATTTTCATGTTATAAATAAGAATATACATTAATTTACTAATCCTCGAAACGTCCCAAATATGGGACACTGAATATAAATGATTAAATACGTTTTATTATTGTCTGTTTTAAGCCTCTTATGTGAAATTAATTATACTTCCACAAACTTGAATTTACAATAGAATTTAAATATATATACATTAAATATATTTAAAAAATGTAAGAATTTTTTGCTAATGAATGTTTTAAAGTTAAAATTTTATTAAGAAATCACAGCACATATCTAGATTAATTTTTTTTTTGGATTAGAATTGGAATTTACCATATTGGAATTTACAATAGAATTTACATATATATACATTAAATATATTTAAAAATTAAATGTAAGATTTTTTTTTTGTTGTTGTTTGTAATGAATGTTTTAAAATTAAAATTTATTAAGAAATCACAGTACATATCCAGATTAAAATTTTTTAGAATAAAAATATCCTATTGCTTGTTAATGGATTAAATTTTTTTTATATGATAAACGAACTATACAGAATGGTATTTAACAAATTAAAATGTGGCTTTTTTTATTTTAAATCTTATTTAGAAAATCTTTTTAATGTAGAAAGGAACTATTCTATTAAATTTACCAAGACACCAACTTTCAATACATACGACTAATAATTTGTAAAGAACTTTATTTCTAACAGGTGAATTAAGATAATCCACTTATAAAAATTTACTATAAGAAGAAAATATAGTATTTATTACGTGTTATTGGAATAAATATTTGTTTTCAAATTTAAATATATTCATATTAAAAACTGTGAACGTACGTTAATACATTAGTTTAATCTTTAAAAAAAGTACTGAATTATTTTCCACCTACATAGAAAGGCATGCAAATTCTTAAGATAATCAGAAAAGCTTATATTTTATTTATATAAATGCCTCAATTTTATTTTCACATTATATTTTAATCAGATGTTTATTTATAAATTTAGACGTGTCTCAATTCCAGATTTAAAGACTGTCTAAGCTTTCTAAGGAAAGAAATCGTTTAAACAAGAAATTAAAAACGAAAACAGTAAAGAACAAGGGAACAAGAAAGCGATGCATCCTGTAATTTCGCACAATCATGATAGTTATTACAGATTACTTTTATAGGTAGAATCTTCAGATTTCATGAAATTAACTTTTGAATTTAAATTACTAGAGGAGCGCATAACAAAATTTTATTAAATATGGCTTTAAAATCAAATAAAGGAATGAATTTTGTTTGAAGAGAATAAATTAAACTTTAATTTGAAAGTTTGAACTCTCATTATTAAGCACTGTTTGTTAAAGTTGCGGAAGCATTATTTCTAATATCAAAATTTCATCTTTAAACTCATAGCCTGGCTCTACGCTCTGTATACAATAATTAAGAAAAAAAAACTTACTTCGGACTAAATCCTATTTTAATGAAGAAAATTTTCGTATAAATTAACTTGAAAGTGTACCATTTTTTAATGCAGTTGAATCGTTAATCAAGACAGCATATTTATTATTTATTTTCAACAAATATAAAAATAAGGATAGGTAAATAAGATTTAAAAAAAATGTTTTCTGACTTTATAAAAGACTAAAATAATAATACAGTTAAAAAATTCAATAGCGGAGCATTAAGTCTGCTTGCATATTTTGCGAAACATACAAATACCGCATATTAGAAAAATATAAATTAAAAGTAAAATTAAAAGTGCTTTAAAAATATGTGTACTTGACAAAATACGCCTTAAATGCGAGTTTCTCATAATCAGCATTTAATTTCAGTTAATAAACTAAACTGTCCAAATCGAAAAACACCTTTTTTAATCCCTCTGTTCGCAGATATTTTAGATATTTTTTTAAGTTTTAATACTTATAGAAAATAATTTGTATATTTTACTTTAAAACTACTTATTTTTTATTCTAATTATGTTTTCAGCTGATTATTTTATATTTCAGTTTATACGAGAAAATATATTTAAAAATAAGTTTATACGAAATTAAGTATTTAAAAAATAACATTTATAGAAATAAGAATTTAGCTTTTTATTTTCATACTAATTCGAGACATTGTGTCCTACTTTAAAAAACAATTTTACTCAATGTGATACAAGGTATTCCTGTAAAATACAGAGATATAACATTTAAAACTATATTAAGACGTATTATTTAAAAAAAAAGTATTTAAAAGTTCTTTACAATAATGCTTTCGTTTCTTTTGGAATATCTTCAGTTGGTTCTGTATATGCAGTTAGATAAATTACTGTATCTATATGTATTTTAATTAATTTTGTTTAAAATATTTAATTTCAGAATAAATCAGTAAGCATGCAGAAGTCATAAGAAGAGCTTTTTCATTATCTAAATAAAGAAATAATACAGGTATGATTAGTTAGATATATATTTTAAATAACTGTAGTAACTATCAATGTTTTTTTTTTTCATGAAAGATTTGGCATAAGCAAATTAGTTTTAAACAATTTAAAATTATTTTTGATGTAAAAAATAAAGGATAATTCTTTTGCTTTGTTTAGAATTGTTGAAAAATTTTGATCATTTTTGAAATTAAAATCCATCACTAGAAATATATATATATTTTTTTTTTTTTTTTTTTTTTTTTTTATGTACTCAAAATGGGGTGTTATCACGATATAGTTAAAGGGATGTTTCTCTATACATGCTTAAAAAGAATATTCTAGACCAAAGTATTGAATTTTAAGTCCGTGCATGAAAAAAGCATTTTGGTATCTTTTAGCAAGACTTTCGAATCTTCTTTTTTTATAGGTAGAGTCTTTCCATTTTGTGAAATTAACTTTTGAATTTAAATTACTAGAAGAGCGCATAGTAAAATTTTATTAAATATGGCTTTAAAATAAAATAAACGAAGGAATTTTGCTTGAAGAGAATAAATTAAATTTTAATTTGAAAGTTTGAATTCTCATTATTAAGCACTGTTTGTTGAAGTTCGGAAACATTATTTCAAATATCAAGATTCCATCTTTAAATGCATAGCTGGACTCTGTGCTCTGTATTCAGTAATTAAAAGAGAAAAATCTTTTCCTTCAGAGTAAATCCCATTTTAATGAAGAATTTTTCGTATAAATTAACCTGAAAGTGTATTATTTTTTAATGCAGTTGAATCATTAATCAAGACATTGCATTATTATTTATTTATTTCGCACAAATATATAAATAAAGATAGATAAATCAGATGGCAAAAAAAATGTTTTTTTCTGATCTAAAAAAGAAAATTAATAGATAATACAAAAAATTATAGTTTAAAATAGAGAAGCACAAAATTTTCTTTCATATTTCTCCAAATATATAAATTCCGGATATTAGAAAAAATATTAACTTAAAAATGGGTATATATATATATATTTAAAATGTGTATATTTGACAAAATCAGACTTATGTATGAGTCTATCAATTTTAAATTTCAATCTTTATATATGTTGCGGCCAATACCCGAAATTGGCCAATTCTAGAACTGGCCGGCCAATTCCCGAATTGGCCAGCAACGTTAAAAAGTGACCGGCCAATTCTAAAATTGCCCAGTCAAATCGCGAACTGGCCAGATGCAATCGACCAATTCGCGAGCTGGCCAGATGCGATTGGCCAATTCGCGAAATAGATATAGGCACTCGGCTTAATCCTTTCTAACATAGTTAAAAGGGTCTACGAATTCAAATAGTCTAGCCGTCAGCCTGTCCGTGCTCTAACTCGAGTAAAGGTTCCGATTAACTTGTAATTGTCATCTTATTTGGTTTATCAATTAATTTCGATATTGAAAGGGAATAATGTACTATTTTTGGTTAATTTAGTTGGGTACGCCAAAATTTTTCGTTTCAATATAATCAATGGGAATCTTTTTTACTGTGCATTTTGATGTTACATTATCTTAATTATAAAAAAATTGGTACCTAAGCATCATAGCTCGGATATTGGCCAAGGCTTCCCGGCCAGTTCGCGAATTGGTCGGCC
The DNA here is from genome assembly GCA_964019185.1 of Maratus speculifer. Lineage (NCBI taxonomy): Eukaryota > Metazoa > Arthropoda > Arachnida > Araneae > Salticidae > Maratus > Maratus speculifer. The sequence continues at coordinate 419,836,224 of OZ025289.1, read as the reverse complement.
AAAACCCGAAATACACTATTCATTTCATGTATTTCGGGTTTGGGCCAGGAAGCTTGGCCAGTTCGGGTATTGACCGGTCAATTCTAGAATTGGCCAGGCTCCGGGTATTGGCCGCAACATATATATATATATAAATCTTCTGTGCGTGTGTATGTCACTAAACTCTTTCTAAACGACTGGACCGATTTTAATGAAATTTTTTGTGTGTATTCCAGTGGATTCGAGAATGGTTTAAATCCACATTTCATCGAAATTGATTCAGTGCTTTTTAGTAATTAGGCAAAAACTAATAGTTAGTGATTTTTCGCTAATTAAAAGTGTTGAATAAGTTCGCTGAATAGAGGGCGGACAGAATGGCTGAGTGGTCTAAGGCGCCACTGGTTCACGAAGTTCACAAGTTCTGGTTCTCGAAGAAAGAGATAGTGTGTTCGAACCCCACTCCTGACATACGTGTGTGATTTACAATAATTTTTCCTGTATTATAATTTTAATTAACCGACTTCAGAAAATCGATAACTTTTAACTAAAAAGAGAAAAATAAACTTTTCTATAAAAAATTGAACCGACTTCAAAAACTACTGCAAAGTGAAAAATAATTTCCTTACATAATTGTAATAAGAAATTAAATTAAGAGCATAGTATTTATCATGCGCATTATTATACTTATGTACATTTAATTGATTTTTTGGAGTCTGTGCCAGGACAACGTCTGTTGGGTCGGCTAGTTAATATATAAAATCATCTGAATTGAAAAATCTTTTTCATCACTATTTTCGTAGATTTATTACAATTTTTTTTAATTTATAATCTATATATTTAAAACACAAGGCTGCTTTTTTAGTCATCTCCCCTGGACTTTCTACAGATTTGATTTTGCTAATAATTTTTCTTAAACGAAAGATTTTCATTTGTAGATGCATCTGTCTAAGTATTTAAAAAATATATTCCCACTTTTAAATTCTAATTTTAGTTTAAAACGTTTATGAATTTTCTAAGAAATTGAGAAAATCAGATTACTTCCACCGTTCAGATAAAAGAGAAATAATAAAAAAAATATTCATATACTTTGCTGTATACTTAAGCTAATATAAAATGGAAGCAGGACGTTTCGGTCCTGCCATTTCGGTCCCAAGACATTTAGGTCCCTAGCCATTTCGGTCCCAATACATTTCGGTCCCTTCTCTTCAAACTGAAATTTTGTGAAATAAGACATTTTTACAGGGAACATTGCATAGTTTTTAAACTGAAGGCCATAAATAACCGCACACACATATAACTCTTATCCAAAATATTATAATTCACACAAATTTTGTATGGTAATCCTAATTATAATTGGTAATCCTAATTCTGAAACCGTTTATAATTTTAATATAAAAATCAAATTAATATTTTATTAAATATATTTATTAACTAATAACATTATTAATTTACATAATGAATTTTATTTTAAAATAAACTCAATGCATAATCCATTTTATATTCAATACATCATTATATTTCCTATTAGTTCTAAACTGAAATTTATCTTTTACTTGTTTATTTATTGTATATTTAAAATTACAAAAATTTAAAACAATTAGTATAGTTAAACATAAAAATAAAATAAGAATTATTTTTTCTGGGAAAGTAGGAGCGAAAAGTTAATACAAATAAATAAAAGCTTGGTGAAGTTACTTAAAAATTGAGATAAAATGTAATATAATAATATTTTAATTATTTTAATTATATTCTATTAAAATATATATTACATTTTATATATTATATTTATATTATTACATTTTAAATTATTATATTAATTTTATGTAAATAAAAAATAATAATAATAATCTTATTAGAATGAAATAGGCAAAGTTTTAATAAAATTAACTCCCCAAAATTGTCTTCATAGCGTGAGAAGACTTAAAAAATGAAATCAATAAATACTATTATTATTAAAAAAAAAGTGGCGGAGGCAAATTTCTAAAAACATTTTTTCCCCCGTAGGATGTCCAGTTACAAAATCACTGTTGCTTTCGCAATGTTAATAATGGAATGTAACTTATGGAAACAATTTTATAAAATACAAATTTGTATTATAAAAATAATAATAAAAATAAATTATTCTTCAATAAATATATCTTATTTCTGGATTATCAAAAGAGAGGGTGTAGATAGGTGATTTGAGAAAATATGTATATATTATAACTTATAACAGTCTAATTCAATTATTAAAAACATTTATTGTTAAACAAATTGGAAGAAAAAAATTAAGCACAGTTTTTTATTATTTAATTAATGCTAATTTAAAAGGTACGTAAAAGTACGTGAACAGCCAACAAAATATTTATAACAGTTCATATAAAATACTTTTTATTTATAGTAGTTTATAGAAGTTTATATAAAATACTAATACTAATAATTAATAATAAAATTTAAAATATTTATTCTGATAAATAATAATACTACTAAAAGCAGAAGACAATATCCCCTAAACTTATATCACATTGTTCAATCAAACAAAATTTTTAGTTCGCTGTGATTTCATTACTGCCAATTATTTTCTTTTCATAGCAATCTTTCCATCACTTTGCAAAATTTTTGATTTAACCCTTTTGGGTTCGTTCCATTTTGAGAGTGAAATTATTTTTACTGAAATGACGTTAGTCATTAGCTATCCAAATAGATTTTCTGAAGTTTAAATATTATCTCATTGCCTGAAATCTAACGAATGTACTTATTTTGTGTACAATTCAATTCATATGACAATAGGTTACAGAAGAGTTTTTGGAGACGTTTAGAAAATATCGTATTACAACAGGGTTTAAAAGATATTACAACTTTTCTAATGCTATTTTTTTTTCTTTTCATCATACACGGCACGGTCAGCAAAGTAATTTATGTTTTAAAGAGTATACACATATAAAATGTATAATACATGTGTACATAAATACGTAACACATGCATAATACGTAAAAATACGTACAAAATACGTAACACATGTATAATACGTAAAAATACGTACAAAATACGTAATATATGTATAAAAAAAAGGAATCGTGAACTGTGCAAAGAAAATTACGTAAACTTTATCATTACTAAATCTAAAAACATAAAATCATAATAAGAAAGAGATAACCCTATACTATCATTTATATATGTTGAATGTAACTAAGTAATTGTTAAAGGGACGGTGGACGTTAAAAATTTTTTTTAATTTTCATCATAGCAATATGAAATATTTTGCATATATACATTTCACCAAAAGCATATAGAACACTTTCAAAATTATTTCCAATCTTATTAAATTAAAAAAGATTTGAATTTTTAAACGGAATTTAAAATGCTCCTCGTGTCTTAATTTTTGAGATATTTTCTTGCTTTCGCATTTTTATCACTTAATATTCCATTATAAACAAATTTGTTTAAGATTTTTTTAATCTCTTGAATAGTTAATATTTTACAGATATTTTTCTTAATTACACATTGACTTTCATCAAAATTATGCCTTTTAATAAGTAAATCAAATATAACTATCTTATTAAAGACGAATTATAAATAGCTTACGCAATTTCTTTCTAAACAATATCAGGATACATCCTTATCAATTTTATAAATATTGATAAAAAATTTGTCGCAAGAAGCATTTCAAAAATCTAAAAACGCTGAAAAATTAGTTTTAAGAAAAATAGATGTAATGTATAAATACACTTACCTTTATTATTTACTTCTTAAAACCTTCATAAATGATATTTTAATAGGAAAAAACTGTTTTGGTACTATTATACCACAGAAATAGACCTTTTTTGCAATGATTTTGCTATAGACGATTTTGCTCAAATAAAGGTCCACTGTCCCCTTAAGACAAAATAACATTTGATGGAAAGCCGTGTACTATTAACTGAACACCAGATCCGAAAAGGTTTAATAAAGAAAATGAAATTCATATTCAATTAACTTTTTTTTAAATCTTAATATCAGTCTTGCCTTTAGTCATAAAAACATCTATAGTTTTTAAATTAAAGAGAGTTAAAAATTTTTGTAGTTATTGGATCTGTTCACCTGGTTAGTATTTTGGTTAAACATGTATTCAGCATATGCATTATAACAATATTGTTTATTTTCGTACCTTTAAAAAAAATGTTAATTTTTTGGAAGGATAATTTGTTTCAGTTTATAACCCTTCCGAATAAGTTTTGCGATTCCTCGTGTTAAAAATATCAACATCGCACACAAGTATACAATTTCAATGACATTTTAATTTAACTTTTTAATAACTGAAATATCAAAAAACGAATTTATATATAAAAAATGCTTTTATTGTTCTATTTCGACTGAAAAAGCCGGCTTTAATTTCATAACAAATAAAGATATTTTCTGGTTTTCAAATTGGTTTAGATTCGAAGCACTGCTTCCGATTTAGAATCGAATTTACAAACTTAAGCTTGAAGTTTTTAATTAAGTGAGAGTATACTACATGATAAAAACCAAGTATCCGAAAAACCTCTTTCTTTTTTCCTTTTGTAAAGGTATATTATTTTAGAATGATACAATATAAAAAACAATGGTTTTATTTATTTATTGTTAATTGGGCCGGGCAGTCAGCTTTAGAATTCCCCTCCCTAATGTGAAGTCTAAGCGCGTTTGATGCATTCGTATTTCAGGAAATTAATATTTTAAATTTCTATTTCTTATATATACTTCTTAAAGGATGTCTCTTGTTTTTCTTAGTTTTCAAAATTTTTCTAAATTATATACTTAATTTTATATGAAGTGTTAAAATTTTACCAGAGTTCGTCAGCTTTTAACACATAAAATATTAAATTTAGTCTAGATTCTAAAAATATTTTGAGCACTATGAAAAAAGAAATATTCTTTAAGAAGAGTAGATAGAAAAAAAAGTTACGAATATTCATTTCTCTAAGAGATATTTTAAATATACAAATGCATTAAACGTCCATAGACTTAACGTTACAGAGAAAAATTCCGAAGCTAAATGAACAGCCCCCTTAAATGTTTCATTCTAAGTCATGCTGATTGTTCATGATATGAAGAGGAAAAAACTTAAAATTTTAATCAGCATGAACATTTATAAATCTTCTAAGCATTAGTATTTAATTATTTTGCTATTTGTTTTCTACTTACAATAATCAGTTAAATCATAAAAAAAAGAAGTCATAAACAAGAGAGAAAAGTTTTTTAAACAGCCGAAGCTGTCCAATAGAGTCAAGTTGGATGAATGAAGTGGATGAAGAAATACAGTAAAAGCACAATGGACGAAAGATGCTTTTGCAAATGAAGCCCAGCAAGATCTTGATGCAGCAGAAACTTTACTTTATGAGTTTTATGTTATAAAAGTGCGCACTATTATGAGTATAAAGTTGCAGATCTTTAATATCACTCCTTTCCTTGTGAGGCTAAAAACTATCCATCCTTTCCTCGTACCTACATATCATAACATGCCTTTCTACCGACATTACATATATGACTACATCTATCGATTTGTGTCGCGTTCCAAGTCTATTCACATCTATATATTTACACTATGCTACAATTTCTGATATCGCTACTCGTGAAACAAGTGGCAAACGGCGAAATCTGGAGACCTTTTCTTCAGTTTTTGACCTGAATGTTGATAAATACAATCATAGAAAATTTAAAAAGCTATTTCAGAAAATTTAAGACACCAACTAATGAGTTCGAGTGTGTCAGGGCATTTTAATACGTTAGAGAACCCTTATATCTAGATCTCTCTCCATCTACATAAGGGTTCCCAGGTGTACCGCGTAAATAAGGACTTCAAATGCTCTAAACACCACTAAATTCTTAGTTTATTTCTACATTTTTAATCGCAAATAATTCTGCCATTAAATAAGGAGAGGAAAGCTATTTTAAAATACTGGTGTTCAGAGTGCTTGTAATTGTGATTTAAGCAAGATACAATGAACTCTAGTCTCCACGGTCTTTCGCACCTTTGATTACCAGTAAAGATTTCGTGTAATCTTTGCTTTATTGTTCAATAACAATGAACGACCATGGGAATCGATATGTTCATCTTTTTCTATATCTAAATTTTCACTATTCTTTCACATTGCCTGTGCGTGTATGAGAATGCACACACAGTCTGATACAAATTTGCAAATGCGAGATACATGAACAGCTGTTACATGTTCCCTTTTGCGACAGTTTTGATAGTGAAAGTACTTACTATTTTTATTTAACTACTTTAGTACATTATAAATTATTAAATTCTTAATGTAAATATAGTATATCTTACATCACCAAATATAACTGCAAATTCAAATATTAATTATATCAAGTAAATACAATAGTCCTTACTGAAGAATAAAAATGACAGAGAGAGAGTAAAAAAAAAAAAAAATGAAAACCATAAAGTCTCACCTACATAATGTATGAATAATGCCCGAAGCTATAGTGCTTCGTTAAGGAGTGATACACGATCTTTTTTATTCACCACGGCAAATAGTGACAATAAAGAAAGAATTTTATCGTAAAATAGTTATATTGTTGCATCCGGGTTATAATACTACTAATGTGGAGCGAATGGAAAAGTAGGAGTGGAATAAATATGACTGCGTAATTTATTTTTATTATTATCACTATTATCTCGCGCCTTTTTCTAAGATAAAGCGATATCTAGTAAATTTACGATACCGATTCGATTAAGGGTACGTCTCACACACATTATAATGGATGATTTTTCGAAAGCAATACAGCTTTAAACTCTTAATATGAAGATGAAATAACAAGATACGAATTCTTAAATGTATGGTTAAAATGTTATTAACAGAATATAAATATTTTTTCCAGTTTTTAACGGTAAATGTAAAAAGTTTATTCTCAAACATACATTGTCTTCTTTAAAATAAATTCATTATATCTTTCTCATCCGTATTTTCAAATAAAAATTGCACATAACATTATTCAGCAAATTTCATGCCCTTGAGTAAAAAAAAACTCTATAATGTGTATAGATTCGCAACAAAGCGGATCTGCACATTCATTAAGATTGAGTGAAATTTTTTTGATATTACTATTTGCGACTTGCGAGCCGAAGAAAACATAGTTTATCACTTTTACATAAAGATTGCTATGCCGCCCGAGAACGCAATTTCTCTGACTACCATATCTGGAAAATCGTATAAAATATACTAATTTTTATAACATTTCTTAGAAGTACATTTCACTTTCACAGAGAAAGGAAAAATTCTATTCTATTCTGTGTATCTGAATAACAGTTTCTGCAAAACTTAACTTACAAGTTTCAGAGCCAAAAACGCACATGACTTTTGAGAGCTATCTCTCTTACCTCCTGCCGGTTAAATATGTTGTCTGCATTTAACACTATGGGTCATTCCATGATGTTTTGTAACGTCAGTCACGAAGATTGTAACTGCGAAATTGTTTTCCACCCTTATTTTCAAGAAGTTTTTTCATCGGGGATATCTAATTGAATAAAGCCAAGAAAACTTTTTGAAAATAACGGTGGACAACAATTTCACAGTTATAATCTTTGTGACTGACGTTACAAAACATTATGGAATGACCCATAGTGTTAAATGCATACAACATATTTAACCGGCAGGAGGTAAGAGAAATAGCTCTCAAAATTGATAGCCAAAATATGTATGCAGATTACAAGAATATCAAATATCAGTATACTAGTGAGAGGCTTTCGTATTGCAATCCGAGTTTACTTTTTAAAACAGATTTTTAATTAATTAGTAATTAACTGCATTAAAAAAAATCAAACGTATTTTCACGAAATGAGTGTGCACTATGTCAAAAATCTGTTCAAAAACCTTTTGTATAATACCCCATTCATCGTTCTGAGTTTTACACATATCCATAGAAAAAAGGGTTTTTGACTTCGGAAATAATGTGCATGATGGTATGTAACCTAAAAGATAACGAAAATACTATATACCAGGTGGGTAAATTCCTTAAACTTTAAGAGTTCATAAAATATTGAAAAATAATTGAAATAAACGGTTTGCAAGATTAGCCTCTACAGGTGTCGGAATATTTTTAAGAAAAGAAAAAAATACTTAAAAAGTAGGTGATAGGTGGCGCTGACGTACCCAAATCAAAGAAAAGATACGCAAATAATGAAAAGAATGTGTCCAAATAATTTATTACAGCTCCATTTTTTCCATATGACCATCATAGAGGCACACATTGCAGGCGAATCACAAATGCAGTAACGGTAGAGTGCAGCAGGTCTGAATGTATCCATGACACCTCTCTGCGGATCATGTCTTTCAATTGCGACAGATTGGATGGACCGGATAGATGCACCCGGGATTTCAAATATTCCCGTAAACAAAAATCTTCCAATGTCAAATATAGAGAACATGGGAACCTGTAATTCCTGCTAATGATTTTGTCTTTCTCGAAAGTCTGTATCAGGAAGTTCTTGGCTGGAGAAGCAATATGCCTAAGTTCTACATCTTGTATATAGAAATGTAGTAAGCGATTTGGAGACATTCTTTTCATTATTAGGGTACCTTTTCTTTCACTTGACTATGTCAGCGCCACTTTTCCCGGTTTTTCTGATTTTTTTACTTTTCTACGAACTTTTTTCCCACCCCGTACAATGAAAAATGTCGAGAAAATGTCCTCTCCAACTATACTTCATTCACTGTTGTACGTTGCATGATTGTTGAGAAAAGCGGATAGTACAACAGAAATAATACAACTGTTAACAATTCTATTGATGATTAATTCCATCTACTTTGATATCATAAGGTAATGAAAGCTTTATTAAGGTGATTTTTGACTTTTTTCTATTTAAGCATTTTGAGGTACATTTTTAGCATAATAATAAAGGACTCGATGAAGGAAAATGATTCTATAAAAAATTGATTTCCCTAGAAAAATTTAAAAAAAAAATAAATAAATTTTTGTTAAAATTTTAAGTAATTTTAAGATTTATCTACTTAGAAAAAAAAAATCAAAATGTTCAAAATTTTACAACTATTTGTAGGAATGTGCTGCATAGTTTTAAGTATCGGATTAATCATAAGTTTAATTAGTTTGGGAGATAAAAAAAAAAAAAAAAATGCGCAAATGCGCATAAAATTATTGTATAAGCTGAATTTATTTTACATTTTTATGTGTAATAAATACCTTTTTATTTTATTGTTAATCAGATAGTTTTATCAAAAATAGACTACAAAAAAGACCCCCCCCCCCCCACAAAAAATAAAATAAAATAAATAAATAAAAAATCTAGTCAATTGAAAAATATGCATGAAAGTTATCACTTTGAACATATCTTTCGTCGAAAAAACACAAACTGAAAAAATATCACGTTTAAGTGAAGTGGACTGTGACATTTAAAGGGACAGCGATGTAATAAAATAACTTTAAACTGTATTTATAATACTCGCATCTTTACGAAACTCCACCAGAATGTACTAAGGATAATAAAACAAATTAAGCAAAAAAAAAAAAAAAAAAAAAAAAATAGAAAATCGATATTTCATCATTTGTCGCCGAATGAGGGGTATAGAGACCTCTTTAAAAAGTAGTTAAAGTGAATTGGGGGTTTTCAAAATTCAGGATCCTATGGCCAGATCTTGGATGCCTAAATTAAAAAACGCCAAGTGCTTTGAAATGTTGTGCATTTATAAATGAAAATATTTTTGTGAGCGTTCTAACCATTTTGATTTGAACATAGTCATACAAATACCGACATAATACCTAACGAAAGCTGTAATTACATACATACCAGCCAAAAAGTTATTGATAAACCAGCACAGATTTGATAGACAGAAAGTACGACATACAGAAGTCAATTTGGTCAGACAGCGACACAGGAGGTACGACGAATGGTCAATGGTCAAGCTGGCCACCCAGTGCGTGAGCAGAGGACTCGTCAGAAAAGAAACGGCTCTAACAAAAATCCGAAATGTACTGTATACAAAGAACATACGCATGCCACCCGTAGTTTTCGACTGGATGAGATGAAGTAAACAATTTGAGAGATTGAGCGGAAAATATGGCAAAAACAGCGGACAAACTTTGACCGCGGAAAAATTTTTGTTCCCAATAGGAGACGGATAACAAAGCACTTATTCAAAAGAAACCACATGTAATATGTATATATATATTTTTTATTTAGTTATTTATTTCATTTAAGAAGGAAAACTTATTTTAAGCTTGTCATGTATTAGAAACTTACTTGAATTATTCCCATTATTACATAACGAAAACTCTCATGCAATCATATAAAAACTAGCCGTGCAAAACAAACATACATGTATAGTCAGTTATTTGTATTATATGAGCTATTCGTGCACTATTTTGACTTAAATCGTTTAATTATACTTTTCATTTTAGTACATATTCATAATTTTCTTTTATTTCTTACATTAAAAAACATGTCATTGCAGTAAAAAAAATAGGGGTACTCAAAATTCAGTAACTCAAAATAACTGCGATCCGAATGTACTAAAAATTGCGAAAAACATACACATTTTTGATTCCATGGCTGTGTTCAAATATGAATCGTTATGTTTCCCCCCCCCCCTGAACTTAGAAATTAAATTTAAAATGTACCGACATTTAGTTTTCGTTCAAAATTATTTACAAGAAATGTTTAATTCATTATTTATTAAGAAAAATAGCAAAATACACAAATCGAATATTTTTATGACACGAGCATCATTTGCATTTTAAAGCTATTTTAAAATACTGTGCATAACTTAATATTTTCATTAATAAATATTACATCGCCATAAGGGAAATAAACCATTACAGGGTACAAAATTATCGTTTTTTTTACGGTTCGATAACATGTGATGTATCAAAATTGAGAAAACACTGGTTCATTTTTCATCCATATAATACTCATTTCAATAGGATTACACCAATTTACTCATTTTTAAGTATTACATTTTTTACAACATGTAACATTAACGCGATAAATAGGTGTTGAAATATTTTGGGATTCAAAATGTAGCAAGAGAATCCTTACCATCTCTTGTCCTTTTTGCTAAATATTAAATTTGGAGCTCCATGTAAAATTATTTTAAGAAGACTAATTCTACTTAACTTTTAACAAAACTGGAATTATGTTACAGAAATATGTAATAAAAATTAGATTCACCTATTTTCACTCCTATTTTTTTTTTAACTGTCTCAGAATTTTAAATTCCTTACAGTCAGCTTTGCTAAAATTATGAAAAAAAAATTTCATATGCAGCCACTGAGTCCTTTTAAACTTTTTTTCTGATACAGAGCTATTCTAGAGGGGGGAAAAATTTCTGCAAAATTTAAGTCTACATTTAAATATCAAAGGACAACAACCATGTCTGCAGTCAAAGAACATCATGATGAATTATAACTAAGTAGCTGCTCGATTTACTCCACAAGCATTCGCCAAAAGCCGATGAAATAACGAAATGCTTGTAGAAAACATTGCGAACTCCGCCCAGTTCGAGTGGTCATTGCTTACCGTTCTCTATGCTTGAATTTTTAGAGAAAAATTAAAATATTTCTGGTATTTTGTTCAATGTCATTAACTGTTTCTACAAATTAATGAACTTTGTGGTTACCATTTAGGCTAAACATGACTTGTCTAAATATGCGTAGTAATTTTCTTTTCCGTACTTCCTTACTGTTCCTGTTCTATTTTACTACTAAATTAAATGTATGACACAAATCGCATGGGGGACATTGCAGTAATTAAATAGTAGAACATCTTCAATTGCAGGAACAAGAAAGTTTAAAAATGCCATTTTATTAAGTTGAGTTTCATAAGTTTCTTATTCTTGAAATTTAAAATTATGCCAGAATGGCTCACATATGGCTTCGTTTACTCCGATTAAAAAAAATAAATACATGTAATACATACGCATTTGCGTGCATTGTTGCCAGTGGGCTACTTTTTTAAAATTCAGATTTCTCGATTGGCAACACTTTTTTGAAACGATGAATTACCTTTTGTTTTCGTCTTAATTATCATGGCATTGAATAAGGCATATCATTTGTAAAAAGTGATGCCATTCAAGAATCTGAATTATAAAAAAGTAGCCCATCTGGCAACACTGTTTGCGCGTATGTGCATTCTCCAGCACGGCTTCAGGGACGAAAAACTATATTTAGCTGATTTCTCATATTTGATTTTTAAACTGCTTGAGATAATGATTCTACATGCAATACCATGAAAGTTACACCATATAACACCGTGACAGTGTTGTTAGTTTGCATATATTTGTTTCAATTTGAGGATGTAATAGCATAGTTAAAAAAGCAATAATATGTATAAAAGCTGTACCACATGTGACATGAAATGACCTATTATCAGTTTGATAGAATCTTTCAAAAAAGTAAAAAAATGTTAGGATTTAATATTTTAATGTTTAAACTTTTGTTAACTTTAAGTTACAAAAGTTTTTGATTCATTTAAAAGTTTTACAAGATTTTCATGATTTTAAAGAAATAAACAGAAAAATCTTAGAAATCCAAGAAATTTTTCAAACAATGGAATATGGATAAGAAAAAGCTGTTAAGATTAGATTACATGCATTCTATTTCTAGTTTGATGAAAAAAATTGTCGCATTTTTAGCTTATCACATGTGAGAAATGCACATGAAAATACTTAATTTTATTTTATTGCAATTTTTTTTTATTTATATATACAAAATAAGCAATTCCTTAAAAACTGAAGAATTTATGAGTTATTTTTTTATTAAAAAAATGTATATATTGCTGCTGTTTTTAAATAACCTGCAAGTAACTGCAGAAAACAAATAACTAAATTGGAATATAGAAGCAGAATGCATTAAATTTTAATACTGCGTAATCATATCGTTTAAAGTTTTACAAGATGTTCATGAATTTAAAGAAATAAACAGAAAAACCTTGGAAATTCAAGAAATTTTTTTGAACAGTGTATTATGGATAAGAAAAAACTATTAAGATGAGACTACATGCAATGCATTCCTTTCTAGATTGATGAAAGGCTTATTTTTAACTAATCATTACCAGAAATGCGTATGAAATATTTTATTTTATTTTATTAGATACCTTTTTATAGAGATACAGCGAAATAAGCAATTTCTTAAAAACTAAAGAATTTATCCGTAATATTTTAAATGTAAAAACTTATTGATGCTATTTATAAATAACCTGCAAGTGACTACATAAAGTAAATAACTAAACTGGAATATGGAAGTAGAAGATATTGTATTTTAATACAGCGTAATCTTTTCGTTTAATTTATACTATTGTTTTATATTTAATTTGTAAATTCAACCATTTTAATGCGATTCATATAACTTTCAAAATGGTCATTTCTCAGAGCAAATAGAAAATGCATATAAAAAAAGAAAAACACAATTTACTTGAGAAACAAGAAAAGTTTTGAGTTATAATGTACAAGTAATAAATAGATAATGCTTCTTATTCCCCAGACATTTTAAAATTTGAAAATTCTAAAGTGTTTTATTTTCATTTAAAAGTGAAGAATTTCACGCAGTGATGAACCGAATCTGGTTTTCGCTTGAATGGACCACACTCGATTTTTCTGGAGATGTCAAAATATAATACGTCTTTCTTGGGTTAGGGGAAACTTCTATTTATGGTACAGTATTTCTTTTTAGTCATGTTGTTTGATCAATAGAATTTTACGACTTACTTGCGAATTATCCGATTTAGAAACTTATTTTGTTCAGTGCACTAAAAATATTTCGAGCCTTTTCGAAAAAATTTCAAGTAGAATGAAGCGTCAAACAGCAAAAACACTTGAAAACATTGAAACTAAAGTTGAGAATTCACATAAAATAAACGAAATGCGGACTTCTCCACTTGAATAAAATTTTGTTAGAAATATCATTTGCTGCAGATAGTAATTGTTTTTATGTAACAAAGAATAAAAAGTGCATTGTATTATAACTTTAAAAGTGTTTAAAAAGTTGTTGGGAGTCACCCGATTTTTTATTAATATTAACTTTATGTATGATAAAGCTGGTTGCTCTTGCACAAAAAAATTGAAAAGTTAATGTTAGGAACTTATCACCAAAGATCGTGAACCGACCTCATAAAAAGGAGAATGGGTAGACTTATCAGTTTTATTTGTTCACGTGAAATGGATATTTAGATTTTATTTTTATTAATTTATAGTAGAACATAAAAAAAAGAAAAAAAATAGAACTTTTTTTTAATTATCACGTGTAAATTTTATAATGAGCTCCCGATATTTCCGTAATTAATCATTAAACTATTCTTGGTCAAGGGATATGCAAAAGATATGACAAGATATGCAAAACTTGTCATCAGTATAATGTCCGAAATAAGGAACCAATTCAATCCTAATAGGGAACCAAATTGGAAAAGTGTATTAATATTTAGGGCCATCCACAAATGATGTCAATATTTGAGAGGGGTTCATGAAATTGTGATAATTTGTGACAAGGGGAGGGGAAAAAAGAAATGTGACATCACATATTTTGGTTAAAATAAAAAAAACACTATAAAACAGAAAAGATTATATTTTGAAGTTAAAGTATTTTTTGTTCATAAAATAAAGATAAAATTCAAAGCGAAATATATTAAATTGCATTTCAAATTTCAAAATATTACTGTTTTCAATTGCTCTTCCATATTAATATTTTTTTACTATTATATATTAATTATGAATTTTTTTTTTTTTTTTGTAAACCTTCATTTTATTACATACAAAATAAGTACACGAATTTTTTTTATTGTTATTCTCATAAAATGTCACAAACACACAGTTAACGTTTAAAAATGAAATTTTAAATATGATCTGTAAGGTAGTGCGTTGTTTCTGCACAGCAATATATGTATGTTATATAGCATGAAATATGACAAAGAGGGAGGGGTAATGGTAAAGTGAGATACTTCTTGACAAAAGGGCAGATGAGGATAAAAAATAATGAAAAAAAAAATATATGACATCATTTATGGACTGCCTCTTCCAAATATATTGGACGAATTTATTAATCCAATGTGATTCTGGAATCGTGCTCATCTAAATAAAAAAAATAATAGTCATTCAAAATAAAGAGTATAAAATTACCGAATACATAAAATTTTTGCTTAATTTTGTTATTTGTGTTGGTACCTAACAAAAGGACCAATCTTTTGCCGCCTTCTCTAGCGCCTGGGTATATGAAATATAATAACCTAGGGTATATGTACCTGTCGCGACGCCCCCCCCCCCTCCTCTTCCACCTTTGTTTCGTCCCTGCAATACACTTTTCATTTGATTACGTCTCAAACACAAATGAAGACTATAATTTTTTACTAAATTGTAGATAATTAAATTTTTTTGACAGAGAATTAATAAAAAGTTTAAATTTTGTTCATAATTTGTTATTTATTTCATTGGTTTCCTTGAACCGCCAACACGTGTAAAAGAGAGAGATTATGGTAAAAATCCGTTTTCTCTAAACATAAAGCACCAGGGAGTTAGAAATACAACGGAGTTAACATCCAAAAAATAAATAATAATAAAAACTCACAATAAATAACAAACAAGCCTACCATTGGTGTTACAGAACCGGTTTCTGTTTCAAGTCACGTTTCACTTCTACTTTTTATTATTATTGCTTTTTCTTAACACACACTCCCCATTATTATTTATTTTCTCGCTATGCCGAATTATCTTACCTAGCACTTCGATTCGGAATTACACTTTTCCCTTTTTCAGTTCATCATCAGGGTCATTGTTATCTTTTTCTTTCTCTGTTTTTTGTCTCCTTCCCCCCCCCCCTATATTTTTTTACGAAATTGGCCACCCCTTGGACATGGTTGAGTGTTATGGTTTGCACGCTTTACTCATTTAGCAACCTTTCATTTTATGCATCTAGTCTAATATGGTTGAGCTTTGAACATAATGAGCGAAAAGTAGTTTTTATTATTCAGTTTTTGTTCACTATCTGTCATTTTCACCTTTTTATTTTTCAGAGTCACTCGCAACAGGTGAATGCTCTTAAAGCAAAAATATATAATTTTCCAATTTAAAATGTTTTTCAAAGATTTGATTGATTGAACATAACCCCTTTGAACCACGCTTTTACAAATAAATGCTTTTAGAAAAATATTAGCTGGAATTTCAATAATCGTATAATGCTTTCTCTAGAGATAGTTGTAGAAAAACATTTTCACAATTTTTCACAACAAGCTGTTGGTATGTCAATAATTTGATTTTCAAAGAAACATTTTCCAAGTCTTTAATATATTTTCCAAAAGAAACGGATTAAATTGTAAGCATATTTTTGGCATGTATTCATTATATATTTAAGCAGAACAGAAATACTCAGAACTTTATTTAAACATGAAACAAGAAGGAAGTTATATGACACGCATAGATTATAAAACGTTTTCCGAATTTTTCAGAATATTGTAACAAAATTTCATTTTTTTAAAAAGGTTTTTAAAAAAAAGCACCTAAGTAAAGCATTTAAAAGCCTATTGAACACTTAATTTCAATTCCATAAAAATCGTACGCACAATGCCTAGCACATTAGAAAACTGAATTTCGACAATTAACAACAACAATAATAATACAAAAATATGAGATTAACTTGTGTTTAAAATTTGCATATATATTACATAATATTCATAAATTTAATACTAAGTTTGTATATATACTACATATTTTTCATAAATTCAATTCAAAGTTTATAATATACTACATAATATTCATAAATTAGATTTAAAGTTTGTATATACTACCATATAGTATTCATAAATTAAATTCAAAGCTTGTATTTTTTGCTATATTAAATTTTAAGCATATTTTTGGCATGTATTCATTATATATCTAAGCAGAACAGAAATAGAGAATTTTATTTTAATATTAAACAAGAAGGAAGTTATATGTCACGTGTCACGCAAAGATTATGAAACGCTTCCCAACTTTTCCAAAATAATGTAACTTTTTTTTTTATGTGAAAAAAAAATTTATCTAAGTAAGGCACTTGGAAAGCATATTAGAACGTCTAATTTCAATACCGTGAACATCGTGCACCGTGTGCATAACATTTTGTTATCGGGAGGCTTTTAAAATGATATATAGTAATATATTTCATACAAAGCAAAGTTGCATCAATATAGTTTTTTTTTTTTTTTTTTTTTTTTTTTTTTGAGGTGCAAGAAGTCAATTTATTCGCAGAAGTGAACTATAAATAAGACAGAGAATTTATACATAAAGTTTATATAATGAAATACTTTTCAGCACAGAATAAATGCCATCATTTAATAAAGATGAAAGATGATATCTAAATAAAAAATTTGCTAAACAAAATAGATAATTTAATTTCAACAATTAACAACTTTAATAATAATAATAATAATACTAATAATAATATTATTATATACGATTTTTTTGCATATGTGAAGTCCTGTAATTTTTTTTATCGATATTGTATAGCATTCATAAATTTATTTCAAAATTTCTATTTATATTACATAATAGCCATAAATGTTGTTCAAAGTTTGTAGTATGTATCGCATAATATTCATAAATTTTGTTCAAAGTTTGTAATGTACTGCATAATATTCATACATCTTGGTTAAAGTTTATAATACACTACATAATATTCATACATCTTGGTTAAAGTTTATAATACACTACATAATATTAATACATTTCGTTTAAAGTTTGCATGTATACCACATAATATTCTTAAATTTAATACTAAGTTCGTATTTATGCTATAGATTTTTTGTAAGTTCAGTTCAAAGTTGGTAATATACTACATAATATTCATAAATTTAATCAAAATTTATATGTATTACTACATAATATTTATTAATTAAGTTCAAAGCTTGTATATTATAATACATTATTTAATATTCATAAATTTAATTCAAAGTTGTTTGTAAATATATTACATCAGCATTCATAAACCAAGTTCGATTAGCAAACGTATACACTCTAAAACTGGGAGGAGTGAAAAGCTCACTTTTTCTAGGAGTGATTTGCATTTTCCCTCTTTTTAGAGTGAACTTTATACAAATACACTCTTTAAAGAGTGGAATTTCCGACTCCCTAAAAAGGAGTGAAATCTCATTCCGTTCTCGAGAGTGAAATATCTCACTCCATGGTCGAGAGTGAAAAATCTCACTCCGTTAAAGAGAGTGAAAGCACGGCATTATACACTTGAAAAAAATACCCGCTCAACTTTGAACCAATATATGGAGTAAAACAATGAAAAGTACAAAAATATGTCAATACTTACTTTTCAAAAACTACATTTTATAATATAACCTATAAAATTACGCTTACTTGCTATTAAAACGCACTCGTTTTCAAAAATGAGTGCCACTCCTTCGAAAGAGTCAACGGTCACTCTTAAAAAGCGACTTAGATATGTATTACGCATCAGCCAATCAGAAATCGTCTTCTCAGTTGTGATGATAAAAATGTTTCCGCCATTTTATCGTGTCCGTTATGTGTCCGTTATGTTTCGTTTCCTCGGTCTACGAATGTGGATCTTTAATTTGTATTATTAATACTGAAAAGTAGTTTAAATTTCGATCTTGGAATGATATACTCCGATATCTTATTATTCAAAATAATCCACATAGATTAAGTTTCTTGATCTGGAGTCAAAATGGAGAACAAATAATTCAGTAAAAAGCAATAATACTCCATTAGTACTCAGTGACGAAGATGTTGCACTGCACATATCTTATTTATCAAACAAAGGATTATTATTCATCAAACAAGGGATAATATGTAACATAAAAAACGGTAATTCAATTTTAATCTCAACTTTTTATTTTCCGAAAGTAAATTCTAGAATGTTGAGTTAAATTTTGCACAGGAAGTTGTCTTCTATCTCTGCTCGGAGAAAACAAAAAGAAAAGAAAAATCGCTGACGCAAAGATTGCAGAATAAAACGCTTTAGTAATTTTAAAAGTTTGCAGTACGACTTATATTAGATGACATTTATTTATTAGAGATAAATAACTCATTAAAATTGTTTTTCCAACAGTAAGAACAAAACATATGTAGCAGTGTTGAATTCAGAGGGTGTTTCGGGGGAGGTATTCCCCCGGAGCATTGAAATGCCCCCCGGAAATTTTGAGATTTTGTGTTTTCAATGGTCAAAATGGGCAATTTCCCTCCCTGGAACTGTATAATGTCCCCCCCCCGGAGCCAGAAATATCCCTTCCGGAGAAAAATGTCTTAATTCAACACTTACGTAGTCATTTCTTTTATTTTATATTTTCTTCATTTTTCTTTTTCCTACACGAGTATATTTTTTATAAACTTTTAACTCACATTCATAGAATACTACAGAGTAGATGTAGCAGTATCATAGGGTAGAAGCAGCAGTGTACACACCTGAATGTTTTTGGTTTATAAAAAAAATAACTAATAAAAATTTAGCTTTTTTTTTTTTTTTTTTTTCGTAACTCGCACATTTTATAATTTAGCACTATTGTTGACACTCTTAATTAAACCATTCAGGAAGCACAAAATAATGTTTTTAAGTTTCACTGTTTTTCATTGAAAATCGTGTTTTCATTGAAAACCATACTAAGAGCTGGCTTCATTTAATAAATTTATGTATTCCTCATTTTATTGCAAAATTTGCAATTTTGTGTTTTTGTAGCTGAAGAAAGCTTTGAATTTTATGTATTTAATGTCGTTTATAAAATTTTATTAATTTTTAAGGTTTTGAGAGGAGTGTCCATTACTGGTATATTTAAGTAGTCATTTTCCAATAATGTACACCTCATATAGGCACTGTTAAAAAAGCAATTATGGTAATGCTTATAGTGCATAAAATATTTTGATTTAATTAAAAACTTAAGTAATCAATTTTAATTTTTAAATTGCACTTACCAAAATGTAATGACACCTAAATTTTTATAAATAGTTATTTTTAAGTGATATTAATATGATTTATAAAATTTCAATATCTTCTTCATTTTATTATTATTATTTTTTCAAAATGAATCTAACTAGGTTTTGCCTATTTTATAATCTGGCAATCAAACCACTCATGAAACCGAAATTTTTTTTAAGGACACAGTCAAAGAGGGGCTTATAGGGCTTAATCGTTCACCATTTAAATAAAAACACTTAAGTTACAGAAGTCGGCAAAAACACATTTTCTCTCTTAAATATTTGTTTATTTTTACTTTTTCAATTTTGTCTGCAGATATTTTTTTAAATAACACTTTCATTTTTGGTACCGGTTTTGAAAGTAAAAGAAACTTTATAAAAATATCTGCGACCGAAATCGAAAAAGTAAAAAAGATGCGATATAGAGACGAACTTCAACTATTCAATGCAAAATAAATAAATAAAATGTCAAAATGCAAACGAGATATTAGAAAAGTTTCTCCCCATAGGATTAGCATTAGCTCGGCAGGTACTACATGCACATCTACTCGATATACGGGAATAAAAAATTGAAATTAAATATGGACTTACCATGTCATTTTATAAATACGGCTTGTATTAATATATTTTTTTCAGAAATAAGATTTTAATTACACATAAAAAAAACAGATAACATGCCTTATGGATTTATTTAAATAATATATAAAACTTAATGGGTATCTGAAAAAAAAAATGTATGTTTAATATTTTAAAACTGTTTAATAACTTGCGCTTATGGGCATTTTAAAACTATCATATATTTATGGGACTACCAATGAAAGCAAACTCAAGGAGAAAGATTGGAATAAAATAGTTTATTTCTGTCAATAATCTAATTTAATTCATGTGTAATTTTAATTATGTTTTCCCTTAAAAAGTTCAATTAAAGTTACATACTTTGAATTAAATAAATATTGTCAATAAAGTATTTTATTCTAATCTTTACCACGTTTGTATTTATTTTCATTGTATGTTCTAAAAGAAACGATTCTTTTAAAATGCCCATAATAGCAATAAAAAAAGAGAATTCGTTGAAAAAAAAAAAAAAAGAGCATTCACTCCTATGAAAAAGTGACTACTCACTCCTACTAGGAGTGAAAAAACGCACTCCTTTAGCAAAAGTGAATAGCCACTCCTCAGAAATAGTGATTATTGATAACTGTGTAGAGTGAATATTCACTTCTTAGGAGTGAATATTCACTCTATCAAAGAGTAAATGATTCCACTTTTGCTCAAAGTGAATAGTCACTCTTAAGAGGTTGGGCATATTTTGAGTCTGCGATAGAGCGAGTATTCATTATTCTGGAGTGACTATTCACTCCTTTTTATTTAGAGTGTAACACAGCAAAAAACTTTCAACATCTTCTGTCAGCATAAATATAATCGAAATCTTTTTTGAAACCCTGTATATGATCGATAAAATTTAAACACACCAAGCGATATGAAGAAAAAATCATTTAGAAACACATGCCGCAATTGAAACCACCTTTCTAACAATTATCTTGCAAAGACAGTACTGTTACTAAATTTTTTTATCTGTCGCTATAAATGAATGATAAATATATGCACACCTTGTTTCGTAAAAAGCATCTGATAGTGTACCTAAAGGATGTAAATCAATTCCTATATGTTCGAAATAGTGTAACATTAATAAATTACATTGTTTTAAGTCATAGATCATAATGCAACAAAAGTATTTTTTTTTGTCCCTTTAAACAAACTATAAACGCTGCACACAAGTTACAAATAAAAAATTCTATGATTAATTTAAGTAACATGTCAGTTACAGGGCGATTCGATTATTCACCTGAGTTAGAGTGCGGACAAACAGCCAAAGAAATCTATTCCATAAACACTTATCAACTATGCTAAAAAGTGTTAAAAATTATAAATGTTACTTAATTAGAGATAAATGTTAATGTACCACGGTGTATTACAACAAGTGTTAAAGTATCGGAAATAAATTGTAACTTTTTTTTTTTTTTTTTTTCAGTCAAGACATTTATGAGAAAAACAGGCCTCTAAAGAAAAATGCAAATGTTATTCGCGAAGAAATCAAAAGAATCAATTTGCAAAATTTAACATTTTACACCAAACTTGCTGCCTGAATATTTGCTTAAGAAAAAGGGAAACAGTCTCTTAAAAGAACCTATTCATATTGAAATAAGATTTAAAGTAAGTCAATAAAATTATCAACAACACTAACTTCGTAAAGGAGACAGCACGGTAATACACGTTAAAGGCGAAATATAAGGTACCGATTTAGCTTGCATAAAAATATGGAGGATTGAACATCAATGTCATTTTTTAATATTTCTCAATCATTTTTTCAAAAAGAATTTTGCATTAGCTTCGAATAATTCCCATATGAAAGAAGATAGAAATGTATCAAACGTGCATAAAAATAACGTTTATATGGTTTATTTCTATTACTCTTCAAAATATGTTTATATTCTTTTAAGATGAAACTATATTTTTTAAAATTATTTGAAAGAAGATCTCGAAATAAAATTTTAATAAATAAATATAGATTAAATAGGACTCGTTTCTTTCATCTATTTTAAATTTTAAAAGAACTGCAAAATATTAAATCTAAAATACTAAAAAATAGAAAAAGATTTGCGTTTTAAGTTTAAAAAGGAAACGAAATGTCGGAAATAATTTGAAAGAAATAAACCATTCGTAAGAGCTCAGATTTTTAAATGGTGATATAAATATTTAAACTAATGCAAAATAAATATATAAGGTGCCCACTCTCAACGGTGGCCAATTGCCATTTCCCAAATCGTCATATACATAGTGATCCAATTACAAAAATGTTTTAAATGAGGTAAAAAAAAATTTTTTAAAGCAATTTGGGTCAATAATTTTTTTTAAGTTTTGAAATTTAAATCTTATATGGTCCCTTCGTTCTATATAGTTAGCAAAATTTCCCTATTACACGGACAAGTAAGACAAAGGTAGTTCCGTTTATAACCTAAAATTGACAGAGTTATGAAACTTTAAAAATGCATGACTTATATCACTTTTCTGCATCTGAACACAATTAAGTTCGGTCTGCTTTGTGAGGTTATTTTCTAAGTGTTTAAAATATTCGAAGAACTTATTTTATGTTTATCTTGCATTAAAAAAAATCCTTAAGTTTTATGATTTTGTTAACTTTTATTAATTTTAGATTGGCTAAAATGATTTCAGTTTTACATGAGTTTTATCTTCTTGTAAGGATTTGGGACTCTTTATGATTTCTTTTTGCAAAATTATAAGTTTTTATAGAATTTCAACGATTGTACATATTTTTTGGCAGTTCAAAATTTATACTCGAACTTTAACTCACTTTTCGATTCACTCGACTTTAACTCAATGTCTGATTGAGAATAAATTTTAAATACCGATGTAAATCCGATGACAGTCTAATATTGTTATGATTTTCAGTGGTCATCATGCATTTGTACTTATTTTAAAGGATAATTAAAAAACATTTTTGGACAGATTATTGTCAAGAAGTTTTTAAAAAATTTTTGGCTTAGATAACACAAAAGACTGAGATGGTTGTGTTTTTAACTATCATGTATTTTTTACCACTTAATCCGAAAATTACCTTAATTTTCAACCATCATGTCCGGATTTTTTCCAAATGATAAATTGGAAAAGTTGTAATTGAGAAAATGAATGTGAAATTTAAATTATAAAATAAATTGCACATTGTAAAATAAAAGAGATGGCTGTGTTTTTAACTTTTGATTATTGATATTTATGTACTTTTTAGCACTAAATCTAAAATTGACCTCCATTTTTAAGACGAAATTATTCGAACGGTATATTCGAAAATACACCTTTTCATCTTCAATAGCTCGAAATTTTCGGATACAATTTCAACACATTTTTAAAAGTAGAAACATGAAACTTGCTGAGGGGATTTTTGAAGAAACGTATGAGGTGACGTCTGATGTCATTTTACGCTCAATTCATTAGAATTTGATTGATAAACAATTATCTTCTCAATATGACTCTTTTTCCGTTCCCAGATCTCCCGCTTCGAAAAAAATAGTTTTAAAATGCTGTATTTGATGCATGAGAGAAAAAATGAATTTAAAAATAAATCAGAAAATAAGCAGTTCGAATCGAAATACACCCTTAAGCGTATTTTAGAATTTATTTTGCAAATTGTAAGTGTAAAAGTTAAAATCTAGCAAAAATCTGATATTATAAAACGGGTGCAATTTTTTTATAATTTAATTTAACAATTTATTCAGTTTTTTGGTTTATACTGGAATTCTTACAGCTAAACAGTTGATGGGTTCGATGAGGTAGGTAAAGCGGTTCAATTTTAACTTTGGACTTTTTAACTTTGAAATTTACAATTTGCAAAAAATCTTGACGTGATGATTAAACATGAAAATCATTTTCGGATTCAGCTGTAAAAAATACATAAAAACAATTATTAAAAGTTGAAAACGTAACAATAACATTTATTTTATTGGATCAAATTTTCGACAGGTTATTTTTTTAAATCATTATTAACTTAAAAATTTATGATTTGCTAAAAATCTTTAAGTAATGGTAAAAAATAAACGTCAATTTTGGATTCAGTGTTACAGAATGCATAAGAATCAATTATCATTAAGTTGCAAAACATGACCTAACCTTCATCTTTTGGAGGCTAGTGTAATCTAATAACATTTAAAAATATTGTAAAGAATCGATGTTGTTAATTTTCATCATTTTATTTAACAAAAATTCTATTTTTTTTTCTTATATGTTTATTACAAATTGTAAAATTAAGTCTATGCCAAAAATATTTTAGAATGATTAAATATTTCAAATTTATATTTGAAAATTCAGTTTTAGTTTCTGCCATTTTTTTAAATATTTCTGATGAAATTAAATTTCAAATAAATTTGTGAATGACCCCAAATTTACAGAAAAAAATGCTGTAATATTAAACAGCTATTACTCGATCAATTTTAATCATAGAATAGCGAGACTTACTGGTCTTACTCGTCTGTGTAACCGGAAAATTTTATTAAATATAACTTATAGGACCAGAAGACCGCATAAAAATTTAAATTTCGTTTTTTTTTAATTTTTTATTGACCCAAACAACTTTTAAACTATTTCTTTACCTCATTTTAAACGTTTTTGTAACTGGAAGTATAAGTCTATGACTAACGGTTAAGAAATTAGCTATTGGCCGCCTGTGAGAATGAACACCCTGTATGTATGAAATAGGGAGGAAAAATGAAGTGCCTACATTCGACTACTGGAACATAAATATGCATTTCTAGGAATAGTAACTTATACATTTATACACAATGAAAAAAAAAACTGTCTTCTGTGCTACTGATACTTAATTACTTTGACTCTATTCATCACTTATACACCCAGAAAAATATTTTGTTGAATCAACAAAAATTTGTTTGGTCCAATAAATATTTTCGTTTAAATATGGGTCAATGGAAATTTTGTTTGAATAAAAAAAAAAAATCAACAGTATTTTTATGATTTTTTGTCTACAATTTTCATCTGAAATGCAAGATAACATAACGTTATTAATCCGTCTCAATTTGAAAAGTTTTCATTACCCAAAGATTATGTTGATCCTTTGTGGCTATATAAGTCAAACAAAATTACGGGAGAGAGTTATGGCTACTGCACACAAATTTAAATTTTGCAAAAGCAACAAAATTTTGATGGTATTACAAATTAAAAATATAAGAGACTCAAGTAAAATTGATGAAATTTTGTTAAAGTTTTATAAGAGTGTTAACATTATTTTTTTGTCTGTGCAACAAAACCGATTTTTTACTTAAAAAAACCTTAAAAACAACCAAACTATACTCAACAATACATGTTTTGTAGTTTAAATCAATTCCTCTGTGCGAGATGCTGACCATGAGATTGAAATTGTTATCCTTCCCAAAGGTCGACGCTTCACTCAGCACTGATCACCTGGCCTTCAATCGCCGTCAGCGCCACCTATTGTTTGAAATTCGAACTAAAATAAAAAATTACGGTAAAAAACTCCTGACATTATACACAACCCTCCTGCTAAAATTTTTTAAATAGCTGTCACCGTTTGCAATTTATTGAATTTTTAAATCCATCAGTCATTTTTGGGACACCCGGTATATGCATTCTTTATATTAAAAACAAAACAAAATATTAATTTGGCGCCCACTTCACCCTCTGTTCTGGTGGCGCCCGGGGCACGTGCCCCCTCTGGTTTCGGCCCTGGGGGGGAGGGGTCGTCACAACATATTAAAATACCTTTCGGGGGTGGTTACTAATTTTTTTTTCTCACTTCGTGCTTGGCATGTACGAGGATGTCTTCAAAATGCAATGTCAGTTGGCCGCATGCACCGACCTTTTCTGAAAAATCTCAAAAATAGAAAAGAAAAGAAAAAAAAACCCCACAATGCAATTAGATTTTAGCGTTGTGGCTATGGTGTAACGTAGGATTTTTTTCATAGTTTAAATATTTAGAAAAATAGCGGCAGTTCAAAGAAAAAAAAATTGCTTCATAAAAATAGCCTTAGAATGAAAAATTATGAAAAAAACCAAAACTGAAGGCCGAATTGCTGTTCTTCTTTAAGCTAGTACAGCAACCACGAAATCAAAAAAAAAAAAAAAAAAAAAGTGTGCTATATTTCAAGTAAAATATTTATATTATGACAACGGTACACACCACTGACACATCCGGCGAGAAATAACAGTGTTATTAAACGTATTCATCGCCTATAGTTTTCTCGATATAAACAATAGATTTAGCCCCTTTTAAACTTACCGACAAACACCACTTTTCGTTTGACTATGCAATCATCCCACACCGCCGACGCTGGAAAATTATCTTATTCCAGGTTAACGGCCCTTTCTACAAAAATGCAATAATTTGGTTGTTGCACTCAACGAGCAATGTCTATCGGCGTGCCTTCATTGTACTGGACGCGTGTTCGCTGTCGTTATTGTTGCTAATGGTCTCCACGCTTGGCTTGGCCTTGATTACTGCACCCCGCAGTTTTGATTAAGCGCCTCGATTGTGACTTACCTGCGTTGCGCAAGTCCGTCTTAAAGACAGCTCGGTGTGAGAGGAGGGAGGGTTCGGGATCTTAAAATAACAAAAACAGGGTCTGTAAATCGGGTATAAGCATCCGGTATTAAAGATTACTTCCTATGAAGAGTTGTCTAATTGATTTCTGTGTTGGTATATGGCCATTGTGTAAAAGAGGGAAATTACAAAATGGATGTTAGTCATTTTGTAAATTTGGCAAAGGTTTAAATTAACGAACTGCAATAATACCTTCATAAATGACTAAAGCGAATAAATTCAGTACCAATTACAGAATAAGAGATAAACAATAGCAATTGTAGATTTGGGGGAAAAAAAATGTTATTTATACTGATAGTCAATCCTATAATAAAGCTTGTTGTGAAATATGTTCATTATAAAACAATTTTTATACAAATTGAAATGCTTAGTTAATAAATAAGCAACGTCCCTATTCAATTATTTTTAACAGCAACCATAACATTTTATCATTTTGCTACATTTCTTAACATATTCTTTATCAACAACGCAAGTTTATTTGTTTTTACAGATAATGTATTAAATAGATCATAACGCAGATTTGAAACTAGAATTTTATTTTATCTGGGACTAGCATGAATTTTAACGCCCTCCTTCCATTGCAAAATAAATTTATAACTAGAAGTTTCCTATACATTTCTTTTATTTTTTTTATTTCAAATATGAAATAATTGTTAGAAAAAATATTAATCTTAAGATTTTTAAGTTTATACTTCAGGAACTCGACCTATTGCAATCATTTCGTTTATATAATAATGCAAATCTGTTATTTCGATAACATACGAAATACTGAACCAATTCAAACCTAATTGGGACAGTATTGATTTGCCAGTATTTTGAATGAGTTCGTTAATCAATTATGTAGCTCTTCTATAATTCGTTTACAGGGACACGCAAAAGAAAAAAAACATACAAAATTTGTCACTATGATAAAGTTAGAAATAGTGAAGCAATTCAAAGTTAATTGGGACAGTATATTTATCTTGGAAATATCTCTGATTTATTAATCAAGTATGTAGTTTTAAAGGTTATTTTTAGGGACATACAAAAGCAAAACATAAAACTTGTGTAATTAACGTTCGAAATACCGAACAAATTCAAACTTAATTAAGATAGTGCATTGATCTTACAAGTATCTTGGAAGAATTCGTTAATCAGGTATTGTTTTGCCACACCTAGGTGATCAACGAATAGAAAAATCAGTCCTATTCAAAATAAAGAGTATAAAATTTACGAATACATTTTTATTTGCATTGTCAGATTACATGCCATTTTTTTTCTGTCGGAAACTTTTTTTTCGGGGGGGGGGGGGGAGGGGGGCGTACCGGATCACGAATTAAATCTTTTAAAGTTTTCCCCCCTTTCAAGTCTGGCGTCATGGTCATATGTCTCTCTATTTATTTATTTATTTATTTATTGTGATCAGTCACCCTTCCCCCTCCACACAGTTACATAATATACAATCATACATACATATATATATATATATATATATATGAGCAAAGAAAAAAGAAACAGATCCAAAATTAAGCATTAGATATGCAAAAAATTAAAAGACATAGGAAAATTCAAATAAAATTTGAATTTTAAAATAGGATTTAATTTATTTCTTTATATAATAGATATAAATACTTTATATGTATATATTTATCAAAAGTCCTATGCTGGAAATACTGATACAGGTAATTCAAATTTGTTTCAGCCTGCAAAAGGCTATTCGATTTATCTTTTTATTATTATTACGTATTTAAGTCATATTTAAAAGAGAAACCAAACTCTATCAAAGAAATATAAATCAAAGAAAATAGAATATTTTTATTCAACTTGTTCTAATCCTCACCAACTTTATTTGTCTCACGATCAATACTTAGCTGAAATATAAAATCAAAATATTTATTTGTGTTAATGAAGTTCCAGATATATTCGTCAATAATTTTTCTAGATATTTGACAAAGCCACTAAAATTGTAAGTATATGGCGACATTTGACGAGATAGTGCATTTAAAAAAAGAAAAAAAAAGTAATTTGTGACATTTATTTGATGAATCGAAGACTTAACGTCCCAAAAACATTTATTTCACGAAACACAACAAACACACACAAAACATACCACGATTACAGATGAGATTTTACACATACATAAAAGCATTCACCTTGGATAAGGTGTCGAACATTTTACATGTCAACGGTGCGACATGTTTTCAGTCGGGCTAACTCAGATCTCACTGGGGGGGGGGGGGGGGTAAGAAAAAATGTTCCGAGCAAGGAACCAATGAACACAGCGCCCTCTGGGCTCTGGAAAAAATAGTGGAGTTGAGAGGTACGTTACAAATTTACAATTGAATGTGAATTAGCATCTTATTAGTGAAAAGTTGATTTGTCAGTAACATTTAAAAGTTTAACATATTTTACAATATAAAATTTTATTATGAAAAACTAATTATTATGAGTACTTAAAAGTAACGATACAAATATTTCAAAAATGTATGTATAGGATTTTTTTTATTATTATTGGAGAAGTAATGATAAATTAATTCTATAAACGTATTATATATTAAAGAAAAATAAATGCTGAAATAATAATTCTTTTAAAATTATTATTAATATTTTTACTGTCTTATTACCTAGCTGAACTATTTTTTAAGTATTTCTCTTCGCTTTTAGATTATATTCATGATAAATCACCGCATCCAGAAATTTAAATAAAAAGATGTCATTTATAGTTACACAGGAATTTGATGCATTCTCTGGTACGATATAGGTTGCTCAATCGGAATTACTTACATTATTTTTTCTGTAAGCAATTTAGGTAAAATATCTAACTGTGCGAGCACATATTTTATAACAAAATCACATGAAATCTGTACTACGTAAAATCGAGTACATGAGATTATATTTCACAGCAAGGTTATAAATACGTATGATTTCTTATATCTTTTTCTATTTAAAAATATGCGAAATAAAATAATGTTTACATTCTTATTTCGTTCAACAGTGCTATATTTTATTTAAATATTTACGTAACAATGCAGTACTCTTTACATTGGCGCACTCATGGGGAGCTAAGAGGGTTGAAGCCCCTCCAAGACTAGAGTAGAGTATATATTTAAATTAAAAAAAAAAAAAAATATGTAAATACACAATTATTTTTAATAGATCCTTAAAAAATCTGAATTTTCGGAAAAATAATTTTGTAACTCGATTGTTTTCTCTTTTATAAATTTTATTAAGAAATTCAGAATATTAGCATGTTTAAAAATGACTTAATTAAAAATTGAAGACCACGTGCACCATTCGCTCTCTTTAACTTTCATAATATTTTGATAATTTAATAATAAAACTTCACATTGTTTGATAGGTCCTTAAAGTTATCCAAATACACAACCACACCAAAAAATCGTAAAAAGTAAAATATATTTTAGTACATTATTTCATTATTTAACATATTAAAAGCATTCAGAATTAGCGCCTCCAAACTTTCAAGAACTTCCTTTAGTTTTTTTGGTTAGTTACGATTCTGCTCTAGACGTCAGAAAAAATGTAAGTCAGGACCTGTTCCGGCACATCCCATCAAATCAAATGAAAACTAGTCGTTGGGGGCCACCGTAATACTTACCCATCATGGATATGCATAATATAAAATATGAAAATAAAACATGTGTAAAATATTTATAAAATACACTGCAATTCCAAAATAAAATTTAAAGGCATATTTAAATAGTTTTAATATACATAGTCATGCTTTATTAATGAATTGCTGATGAGCCAAATTCGACAAATTATAAAAACGCCAAAATACTCAAGTAATACCGGATTGCGTAAAAGAAACATCCTTATAACTCTAAAAATAATAATCATTAACTAACAATTTACTGCGTCGGATGAAGCGTCTCATTTCCAATTAAAATATATCTTTGAATTGAAATTTGATTAAAATACAGGGTCATGAAGAATCAAAGAATGCGGAAAACAGGATTACACATATCTCGACAACTAATAATCCGATCGACTTCGTTCTTTATGCAAAATTTATGTTATTTTATTGCCTTTTACATCCACTCTTTAAAATAAAAAAATTCGAAAATTTTTATATACCTTTCATCAGAATGAATTTTTCGAGAGTCCGAAAAAAATAGTTCCGGATAATCAAGGTTGCTGATATTAAATAGGCTTCGTTCCATTTTTACATACTAAGTACATACAAAATTTCAAGTCTCTATCTCAATTTGTTCGGGAGATAGAGCGTTTACAGACAGACAGACAGACGGACGGACGGACGGCAAAAAAAATTTTCAAAAAAATATGTTTTTCGGAATCTTCAGTATCTGAAACGTGTAAATCCGTCAAATTTTTTTTTCGATTTTCAAAACGATTGAAAGATTTACCCTATACTACGTATGATGGGTAAGTAAAAAGATTGAGCTCGGCAGCGTACTGGGCCAGATTTGGGCACATAATAAGCCTTTAAAATATTCTAGCTCCCTTCAAAGTGCAATCCTGGATGTGCCACCGATTCTTTACGTTATTTTAACTACTTTCAATTAACTTTAATGTTTAACATAGCATCAATTAACTTTAATGCTATGTTTCCATAGTACAAGCTCATTTCGTTCAATCTCATGTAGACGATTTTAAAACTACTGTGTTTGAAACAATACTTATTTTTATAATTTTTATTTTACGTAAACTTGTTTTATTACTATGTTTTCATTTACACATTTATCCTTTTGATAATCAAACAGGCAGTGGCGGGGTGAGGAATAAATTAAATACCGATTAAAAGTCTTCAATATTTAAAATAAAACTATGCAATGCTACGATTTTCTGATTATAAATGAAATTACATCTTGTCTTATCTCACATCATAGAGAAACGGGATATTCTAGGAGCGAATAAAATTTCAGACCTTTTAATTTCAAAAAAGTATTAAACAAACTTCATCCCAAAACATAATTTATGAATATACATAAAAGGAAATGAATGCAATTTCCAATGCTTACTTCATTTCATTAAGAAAAAAATAATTCAGAAATAAATTATAAAAATGACATGATATCCAAAATTTCATAAATACAAATTTATTTCAGCTAGCATTTTTTTTCTTTCTTTTTTATTATTATATTTAATCACAAACATGAATATATTTAATCACGAGCGCGAGAAACGCCAACGAAATAATCTCATTTACAAAAACAAAACTTGAAAAATATAGATTAGTTCTACTTCAACAACGAGACATGTAGTTTTCTGAGCTACGAATTGATTGAAATTTGAAAATAAATCGTGTTTCTTCTTTCAGGTTTTAAAGCATTTTCAAAACACACATCTCGGAGGATTATTATTCTCTCTCTTTTTTTTTTTTTTTTTTTTTTTTACATTGAAATGACGACAGTGTGTATTGAATCATGCGCTTGGATTATTTATATTTATTATTTATATTTTTAACTGGCACAAACAATATTAGATTTGATACTAACAAACATCACCTTTATTTAAAATGTGCAAAATAAGTGGAAGGAAGCAATTCTAAATAAGTATTTTTGATGCAGATGCCGTGATGAATAAACTTAATTACTAGAAATTTATTTCACCGTATGTTATTTAAATGCATAAAAAAAGTTTCACAATTTCTTTAAAATGTGTAAAATTAAATTTCTTTTACATTTAAGATTTTTTAATTAAGTGTGAAGAATTGGAATTTTCAGATATTTTTATTGCATGAAATAGTTTTATATAAGAATATCCTGGATTGCATAATGAAATTTTAATTACATTTACCCTTCCGTCAGATGCATCTTTGTACCACCTCAGGTGCATGCACTTGCTTACAAATCATTATTAGCACTTAAATATTCAAATACCGAATTGTATAATATAAACGTTTAATTACTTTTAACCCTTCATTTAAGAGTTGTATAATATAGATGTACGTGCGCACACCGTGAGCAGAAAATTTCATCAACTATGCAGAATATTTTAGGAAAGAAACTATTTTTATTTTTGCAACATTTATTTAGTACCAAAAAATTAAAAATATTCCCTCAATTTTATGTACGAATTATTTACTGTTAGCGCACAATTATAAACAGGGCCGATTTTCGAATTTTCAAAAATTTAGGCATTTGATACCAAAAACTTTAAAAATTCATCCGTTTGAAATCTCAGTCACCAAAAATTGCGAGTTTTGACAAACGGTTGTCGTAAAAAATCAATTTCGTCAATCATTCGCACAATAAAATTTCCAATTTCGACAAATTATTACGGGAAAAACACGAATTTAATCAAAAAGCGCAAAATATCGTCAAAAGGTCGCGATAAAACGTAAATTTCATCAAAGGATCATGAGAAAAAGCGGATTTCGTTAAAAATCAATTTCGTCAATCATTCGAAGGGGAAAAAAATCTAATTTCGTCAAATTATCACGGAAACACACACGAATTAAGTCAAAATTCAGCGGAAAAGGGCAAAATATCGTCAAAGGGTTGTGAAAAAAACGTAAATTTCATCAAAGGTCCACAAGAAAAATGCGGATTTCGTCAGAAGACCTCGAAAAAATTTCGAATTTCAATAAAAACGAATGCGTGTAGAACTCTTATTTCGATAATAGACCGCGCGGAAAACGTGAATTTTGACAAAAAATCGGGCGAAAATCATGAATTTCTTCCAAAGACCATGCAAAAAATGCGAATTTTGTCCAAAGACCGCACAAAAACGTGAATTCCGTCGATGAACCCGTAAAAAGTGCTAATTTCGCCTATGAATTGCGTAAAAAACGCGAATTTCATCCATGAATCGCGTAAGAAGCGTGCATTTCATCGACAAATTGCTCAAAAAACGAGAATTACGTTCATGAATTGAGTAAAAAACGCGAATTTCGTCCATGTCAAAATACGATAACACATAATTTAATTAAACATTAAATTAATTTGCAGAAAGATTTAGAACCAATATTTATGTGTGCAGAAAGTTTTTTTTTATATACAAGTTTGCCTTCATTAAGCATACTTAAAAGCAATCTCGGATGCAGGGCGTCGACAGGTAGCTGTTTTCAAATCATCATTAGCACTTAATTATGGAACTGTAGAATTATATAATAAATACTTAATTACTTTTAACTCTCCGTAATTAATCTATTAATCTTACAAATGTTACCAATGTTTAAAAAATTTTAAATATTAAAACAATTGCAAATATTTATTCAAAAATTTATTTTATTTTACATGTTTTCTTATATTTTAGGTTAAATATTAAGTCAACGTAACATAAACGGAATCGCAAAAATAAATTTAAAAAAACACATTTTTTTCCCTTGGTATATATATATATATTTTTTTTTTTTTGGGAGAGGGGAGGGGGATGGGGGCTTTTACATTAATTTGTTTCTGAATATAAAGTTTATTGAAAAGATAGATAATTATAAATATTTTAATATATTAAAAAATACATTA
Source organism: Maratus speculifer (assembly GCA_964019185.1). Classification (NCBI taxonomy): domain Eukaryota; kingdom Metazoa; phylum Arthropoda; class Arachnida; order Araneae; family Salticidae; genus Maratus; species Maratus speculifer. The sequence goes on along the minus strand of OZ025289.1, from coordinate 419,801,818 downwards.
AATAATCATGAAAACAATTCCTAATTCGCTAAAAAGTAAACAATTGAAATTCAAAATAGAGAAAGAAAAAACAAAGCAATTTACTAAATTACAAGTATTTATTTGCGAAATAATTTTTCATTTCATGGAAGTTTCTCGTACTTTATCTTAGCTTAAAGAAAATCTACTGTTGTAAAGATAATGCAAGAAAAATTAAAATTTCAACATCTGTTTTCAGTTTTGAATGTTTTATAAAATGTATAATTTTTATTTTTTTTTTAGTATAATTTTCAATCGAAAACTAAATTGCACTGATAGTTAATTACGAAACTGTATCCATTTTTTACAAAAAAGAGAAAGAGAGAATTTCTAAGAATTTTTTTAAAATCCAAACTCATTTTGTTAATGCACACAAAAACGAACATAATTTCAATGTTTGTAAGGTATAATAGGAAATTTTAATATGTCTTCTAAACAATATTCTTAGATGGGGAATTTCGATGAAGATATATGTATTGCCTAATTTTAATACCACTATTAAAAAATTGATGTTAATACACAATTTTGTTTTCTTTTGATATGCTATAAAGTGTTAAAAGTTTTAAGAAAATATTTATGAATCCATCAGTATTAGTCTCAAACATGACTAAAGAATAGAGAAAAGCTGAATGACAATTTAAAAATATTAATGAATTCCAACTTTCAAGTTAAGTCTTTCTTTTATACATCTTTGGTTTTAAACTGTGTTAAATTTTGTATGGGTGCATACGTGCGATACACAGAGGCAGACAGAAAAAGAGAAGGGGAATTTGGCAATTTCTTCTTAATAGAATTAATTCTTTATTTTTAATAAATACAAATTGAGCCATAATTCATTTACTTTTATCATGTTCAAGTATAAAACATTAAAAATTGAATATAAATCAATGAATTATAGTCTTAACTGAAAATAATAATAATAATAATAATAATAATAATATTTTCTATAAATGCTAAGATTTTTTTTTCTACAAAATATTTTGATAGAATTGGAGATTGTGTGGTTAAATTATTTTTATATTTCATCAATTGTTGTTTCAAACATAAAACAAAATTGTGATTCCAACCATAATTACCTGAAGCTAATAAAACCACACGAAACTTTAATTTTAAACTAGTTTGATGTGCCAATCCCAAAACTTTCTTCTATGTCATACGTGCATCTTAATATTTCAAAATATACTTACACATGTTAAATTTTAATATTATTAATTCAAAAGTATACCAACTTTGATTTTCATCTTAAATTCTGTTTTAGTCAATTAATCGGAGTAAAAACGAGTTAAAGCGAATCATGATGTTTATTAAAATTAATAGTTTTCCCTTATTTTGTTATCATCAGCTATTTACAAATAGCGGATTTGAAGCAGGCGAAATACCGTCTCTCCACAAGCCAAAAAAAACGATAGGCAGATGGTTTTTCTTTCTTTTTTTTTTTTTTTCAAAATCAGGATTTGCTTGCCATACCCAAAAAATTTGGTTTAGTTCTATACATAACTTCATACACTTTTTGATGTTACAATAATGAATTTGACACAGAAATCGCGATTATGCAGCCCCATTCCAGCAGATTTTATTCAAATTCAGGGAGGGCCTGTTAATATTAACTATAGCCAAATGCTTACACACAAAAATTAGTTCAATTCTATGCATAACTTCATACACTTTTCGGCATACAATATTGAAAACGGTACAAAAATCGCTATTGCAGCGCCCCCTTCAGGCAGATTTTTTTCAAATTCAGGGAGGGCCAACCAGTCATAGTCAAACACTTACAGAAAAAGAAATGATTTATTTCTATGCATATCTTCATGCACTTTTCGACGGTAGAATGGCGACATACAGACACACACACACAGATAGACAAACATTTTGTAAAAGCATGTTTTTTGGAACTCTAAACCCTGAAACGTGTAAATACGTCGAAAACTGGGAGTCGAAAAAATTTTCGATTATAATACTTTCTTCTTTTAAAGATAGAAGAATGTAAAAATAAAATTAATGTTTCTTTTTAGTATTCTAATCACCTGGATTAGTAGTCTGAACAAAAACTCAACAATAAAATGAATTTTTAGGTACTGGATTTTGAAAGAAACTGACCAATTTTAAACGTTGTATATCTTCAACAGACTTTGATATAAATAAGAAACTGAAATAGGAAAAAATTCATAAATAATTCACTAAATAAATGCTGTCAAAACATACAATAATTTTTAAATGTCTTTTAGAGATAGAAGAATTTAATTTATCTTTTTTGATGAAATTATGGAAGAGAGAGCAATTTATGTAAGTATAAAAGCATCAATTAAATTACAAGTACTAATTTTACCGATAAGTTATTTAAGTACTAGATTGCCGCAAAAATTCTGAGGCACTTCATGAAAGTAAATATTTTGCATGTCTAATCACATTTGAAAAAATAGTTTAATGAAAAATATACCAATTTATAGATACTTTACAAAAAATTAAACATTATGTATATATGTATAATTTAAAAGGATTTTGTAGAAAATTGTTGATACTTCGTGAGTTTCGGAGGTTTTTCTTGCACAATTAAATGAACTTCCAATATATGAACTTGTCATTCAATGCCCCATTGCCTTCAGGGCTGACAAGGGGGGGGGGAGGCTGCGTCTGCTCAGATCTCCAATGAAATTAACTTTAAATTGCATATGTATATTTCTTAATTTCGACCCAGAATTAATTAAAATTTTCAGCTTCGTTATTAACTCTGCTATGCGAAAGTCACAGACGCTAAACATCGCATAAAAAATTACAAGATATTAAAAAGAGCGAAAGAAGTTTCCAATGAACCTTATTGAAAGAAGACGAATTTACTATATTAAACCAAAATAATTGAATAGGATTCCTTTTATTAATGTTGAAAAATCCGCCTCTCCCAATCAAAAAAGCTCAAGCTTACACATATTAAGATAAAACAATATAATAAAAAAATTTAAGAACTGGCTTCGAAATAACTTCAGACCTTGTCAAATCTTGTAGACCAGCAGTCTCTCCCTAAAACTCCGGACATTTAACTAACATTTTATCTTATCTTTATTGTTTCAAATGTTATGTACGAGAAATATTAAAAAAAAAATAATAAAATTTCTAAAGTATAATTCCAGTAAAAACTGGAATTTTAATTAAAAAAATACAGTAAAATTATAAAATATTAAATATTCTGCATTAATCTATGAACATTGTAGAAGAATGAGTTCAGCTTTTAGTTTTTGAGTAAGTTATGCTTTGATACATCATTTTTCCTCTAATCTTTCATATTGTAAAATAAATTACATTAAAAAGACAAAAAATTAACTTATTTCAAAATTTTTTATTCCAAAATATGCCTAATTTATTTACTTTTGAAAGTGCAGGTTAAATTTGGAAGTAGGATTATACTTTCAAAATGTACTGAAACCTTTGACCTATTTTGACCCGTACCCTGTAATAAAGGAATTGTGTGGTTTCATATCCAAAATATCTTTCACTCTTATTTCTCACCTCTGAATATTTCGAATGATTTCAAATACACTCTCTATAAGAGTTACAGAACTTTTGAACTAAACAATACATCCAAATAATTTCTCTCAGGGCACCTTCATATCATATTGCAAAACCCAATAAGATCTCAGTTCACTTAGCGATCCATCTTTCATTATCATTTTTCTTTTCTCTCTTTTATGGAATTATAATTCTTTTTATTTTTTGTCACACTGTAACCGTCAGTTTTCGTCACGCATCCGCTGTTGGGAAAGCGAAAAGTCTATTTTCGTGGAAACACAAACACAAGCAAGGCAAAGAAAAAAGTATAGCCCACTCATTTTTTTCCCAATTTTAATTACACATCTGTTGATCTATACTCAAATATCGGCCCTTTTTTTTCCGTGTGAAAATTATGGGTTTCTATCAACAGTGGCGTTTTGGAGGAACAAAAGAAACATAGAACTGACAGTTTTTGTTTTCTGTTTTCGTATATTATTTGCTAACTTTTTTACTGTTTTTATTTCCAGTGTATTTAGTGCTACATTCCTTTACGCAACATTGAAACAGTAAAGAAAAGCTGTGGGTAGGAGGAGGAAGGCGCGTTTGAGTTAAAGTAAAATGACCCTTTCGTGAATATCATTGTTTATAGTAGATTGTATTTCTAGGAAGTTAATATGATTGTTAATGGAAATTTTTTTTTCAAGATTTTTTTTTTCGAGGTTTTAATTCCATTTAATTAGAACTCCTTTATCTTTTATCTAGTTCATGTGAACATTTGCTTTGAATGCTCCTTTAACTTTTTTACAACTGTAACACTTGTTTTATGATTCTAACTCATATTACATAGACCAGAAGTCCCAAAACTAACAGAACTTATTTAAAATTTTATGTTATTACATCAATGTCATTTTTATATAAAATTCATGTTACTCTAATATTAATTCTTTAATTTAAATGTTTCTTACAATTTTCTGTTGTACACTGCATTGAACGAAGCATTTCAATCACTGCCCATTTTTAAAAAATTCATTTTCAACATATAGCCAGTCATTTTAGAAGCACCTGTTAAATTATTTTTACTGAACATGATACTTTTTTAACTAACTATATACTATCATCATCAATAATAATAAAAAAAATTACTCAATATCTGTCTGGAACAAAGAAACTGCTTTGCTCTAAATTTGGTTTTAAAATTGCTCTTATTGTCTAGTGCAACTGTAATTAGGGATATAAAATTACGTAATCATAAATGTTTAGATATTTTCATGCTTGATAATTCAGAGAGCTTTATAACATCTCGCATGAAATGAGGTATTGGAATATCTCTCCTAAAAGTCTTTAACTAAAATATTTCTTGGGGAAAGTAGTGCAAGAATTTAAATAAGAATCTAAACTCCCCTCCCTTAAAAAAAAAAAAAATCACTTTAATGTGCCAATAATCAATTCAAAATTTGATACGATGTCTTTTCTAGTACATAAACTTCCCTCGCATTATGCTTAATTAAAACCATGCTATATTTTCAGTGTACTCTCATTGAAACTTTAAATCAAACAATAAAATTTTATGTAATATTATAAGAAATTACAGAAAACAGTATTTAACCATTGCTTTGGAAAAAAATTTGTAGATAATGCTTTACAAAATAATCTAGCGGTAATAAACCATGAAAATTTTTACCTAAATATTTTTCCAGAACTTTTAATATTTAATTCTATTTTAAAAATTGATGTCTTAGCTAACATTTTTTTTTTTTTTTTTTTTTTAGTTAAATCAATTTTATTATTATTATTATTTTACAATAGACGGGCTTTAAAGGTACATGTTGTATTTCTACTATTAGAGAGGGAAAATATAAATATCAACGTATGTAAAATATAATGAAAATCAAGAACCTGTCGACATCGTCAAAGGAGATTTTATACCTTTTTTTTTTTTTTTTTTGGTGGGGGGAGGGGGGGACTACTATTATTTTTAAATAGTATTTCACGTTATTTAATCATAGAATTTATGCCAATGGCAAAATGGAAAAAGCAAAATACAACTATCTGGAAATAGTGGTATTCAAACTATGTACGAAACCTGTGCAGATTTATTTGCATATTCATCCTGCGTGGCTGTTGTCAAGTGGTTAAGGGAAAAAACCAACTAACAGAATCCCCCACTTTTAAGAGAAAACTTAACAAATAGAATGCATTTTTAAATCATTTAAATGTTTTCTTTTTCAAATTAGATCATCGTCCTTTTTAGGTGCGTTCGTAATTGTCTAAATACGTAGTACCTGTAGTCATCGTTCAGTTCGTCCGTTTGTCCGCATTTAACAGAGCAAAAACTGCCCAACGGAATTGTTTGAAATTTAAAAAATACTAGCAAAAGCCATGCTTTGTTTGGATTCGCGAAGTATTATTTCATAAGGTAAATATTTAAAAGTAACAATATTATTTTTTTAATTACTTTTGCATCTTTATTAAGCAAAAAAATATTTTATATTTCGGCGCATTTTAATTCTAGAAATGTAAATTCAGCCAAATAACTAAGAATTTTCTCGGAATTTTTTATTCATGTTATAAGAATGGCATAAATAAAAAAAATTTCCAAGCAAAATTATTAAAATATATTAATTTTATTTGTTTACAATTCTTTTATTGCCACTTCACAAAAAAATGTAATTTTTTTTTTAAATGTGTAAGTATTGTCTGCATAAATCTTTTCACAAAAAAGAATAAATTGTGTATTTGAATTCTTAACACTGAAAAACACTTTTATAACTGAATGTAAATAATTCAATTTTCACAAATTTTAATTCTTTAAAAATATGCCATAGTTTTCCAATAAAAAGGTATTTTAAAAATTTCATAAAAGAAATCGTGAAACTATTGCATGATTAAAAGTAATGATCATAGTTTGAAAATCTGAAAGCAGGTTGAGATATTTTGGCAGAATAATGAAAATATATTTTATTTATTTATTTAATTATGATTCTGTCTATAATTTCTGACTCCATGATTTATTATTCTTCTCAAAATATACATGCTTCATTTTTTATTTGCAGAAATGTGTTCGTAATGGAAAAAGACGTAAAATAAATTAAAATAATTTTTAAAGTTATTACGTAAAAAAATATACTGCGCAAATCTGCAAATCATAATTTATTTTATGTTTAATTTAAAGTCAAAATATTAATTTTTTTGGAAAGTGTACGGCAAAATGTAATTTGTGTAGCTTAGTAGAGGATTCACTTCGCTCATCCGAATAACTGTTGCATGATTTTGTGGAGTCATTTCAAAATTTATGAAAAATCAGATGAATGGTTAAATTACAGGGGCAATCAAAGGTATTACGTTGCATTATGGCCAAGGGGGGAGGGATGCTTTCAAGTGCATTTTAATAATGTTACACTCTTCCGTATATAATAAAATTTTTATGTATATATGAAGAATATACTAAAATATACATCCTGTACTGTCCAGTGGTACAAAGAATACTTGTTATTAATTTACAAGACTATACAAAAGTATTTCACCACAGAATGGTGTAGGGGGAAATGGTTTAATAAAACACGCCCAAAATAATTTCACATTTTATGAAATTGATATACGTTGTTGAGGTTTATTATAAGTTACATCCTATATAATAGAAATCGGATAGTATTTTACAGAGGATTTCGGCTACTATATTGTATACTATAACAGTAAGATCCGAGTATTTTTAAAACTTCGTTATACTACGAACGTACCTCATTTGTTACGTTTGACATGCGATTTCCAACTTGCTTTTCTTTGTAGGGTATCCTCGTAATAACATGGACCACCACTGCGGAAAAATATGAGTCTCTAAATATTTAAATATCAATCTCAAAAAAAAAAAAAAGTAATTTAACAGATTACGGAAATCATTTGGAAAATTATTTTTTGAAGGACTAAAATTTAACCTCTTCAGTCCCTGAGTACCCAAATGGGTACATCAGTTTTGTCACATTTTATAAATGATACTCAAAAATAAATGAAATTTCGATATAAGAATAATACGTTTCGAATTATAACATTCGAGCAAATGAAAATAAAACCAAAATCTCGCTCTTAAGTCAAACGAGAGAAGAAATAATTCAGTAATAATTAAAAATACTGTAATAATCGCCAGTAGCGAAGAGGTTAAGGCTTGTAAATAACTTCTAATTCTAATATAATAATAATTTTTATGATGATCAAAAGATGGTTTACGTTATGACAGAGTCATTTACTATGTACGCCATGGATTAAACATTAATATTCCGGGACCAATCAAAGAAATTTTAAATGAAATATCGGTTTTACAGTTTTCGGCATTGCAAATTTTTAAACTTCTAAACAAGGCACATTTTCAATTTTTACACTGTGGTATAAGAAAAAAAAATGTACTTTAAGATGTAATTTGTTTGAAAGCTATATCTCCATTTCTTTTTGAGTCGTCAATTTTTTGTAGTTTTTTTATACTTTTTTTAATGATTGTGGCAACAAAGGTTACTCCATTTCTAGACATGAAAAATGGACCAATCCGTAAACAAATAAAAATCGAATATCACAAGGTTTCAGACATCTCTATTCTCGACCGACAGAAACAACATTTGTTTGTTTCTAGGAAGCAGATTTTAAAACAGATTTAATTTATTTATGCCTAACGTCCCCCCTTTGAAACGCTTCGAATTTTATAATTAATAATTACCAATCAAGTTCGTTCAAAGGAATAAATTTCAGCTCATATGTTTAATTTAATAGAAGTCAAAATTTTAAACTTTCTACTTTATTACATTTCCCTGAATATTATGGTTAAAAATGTAAGAATTTCAAAACACATATCACTGAAAAAAATGAAGTACTCAAAAATGAGCAAGTCAATGTACTCTTATCGAATTGAGTATGTCTGGATTAAAAATGAACACGTTGCTTTCTTAATTTTGAAACAGCATATGTTATCAAATCCAAACAAACGATAATTTTGTACCCATTATTGGTTTATCGCATTCGTGGTGGCATAAAAGATGCTAATTAATGTAAATATTAATTTATGCACAATATTTTAAAATAATTTTAAAGTATACTTGCAAATAATGCTCTTGTCATAAAAATGTTTATTTGGGTATTTTACTTATAATTTTGCTATTTCTATTAATAAATAATCAATTAAATGTTTGTTGTTCATAATTTTGGGCAAAAAATAAATACCAGCCTATTTTCACTTTAATTTGTAAATTCAAGGGTCAGATAATACTGATGTATATTTGAACACAACCATGGAATCAAAAATGAGTGCATGTGTTTCTCAGCTTTGAGATTTTTGTGATCGGAGATGTTTTGAGTATGTGAAGTACTTAAAATTGAGTACTTTTTACTCAATTTTGATCACCCATTTTTTTTCGGTGTTTTTATTAATTCTGTGTTTAAAATTTTCACCAAATGGATTTAGTAATTATAACTCCTTTGGTCCTAGCGTTCTATTAATAGGACGTGTTTATCGATTGAATATTGCCTCTTAACAATATATTTTTCTTTTTTGTTAAATTCATAAAATAATGATAGTATACAGTTCTGATAAGGTCACATGCTTCATATTGACCGCAAGCTTCATTGTTAACTGTTAATACCCTAATAGCATGCATGGTCACAGTGACGTCGCTGTGAGTCGCTTTGGTCACATCACATCTGCGACTAAAATGCCACCATTCAGTGACGTCACATTGTGACTGAGATGTGACATTCTTAAAAAATCTTTCGAAATTTATAAATATCATTCAAAACATGTTATTTACTTTAAAAAACATGTTTCTGGCAATTTAAATATCGTCGCTTTTGTCACAGTTTCGTCACAATGTTAATGTCAAATTAGTCACAAATGACACATTTTTCACAAATTTGTCACATTGTGACCACTTTGTGAAACGTCACAAAAAAGCTCTAAAACGGCCATAACGACTTCACATTTTAGTCACTGTGACTTCACATCGACGTCACGTGACGTCACATCGACAATCGATGGTCACAAAGTCACAATGTGACTTCACAACGACGTTGCAATGACGTCACGATGCTTTACGGGTAATAACCGAATACGCAATATTTATCAAATTTACAAAAAGATGTAGTTAATAACTGATTATTATTTATAATAACCTAATTTACAAAAAAAAAAAAAAAAAAAAAAAAACCATATCATACACATTATTTGATTAATTTATTGATAAAGCCAAACTTCAAAAATTCATTTCACATAATCACAGAAATGATAATTATTAGAGAACTAGCAGTTCAGTTTTAGAAAATATAAATACTGTATTTCATTATTAGTTTTAAATTATTCAAATACCATATTTTTTTCCGAGGCATAATTTCGTATTGTATTTTTCTAAAAGAAAGGAAATATAAAATGTTATTTATGTCGGATTTCTGAAAACTCCCATTTTAGTTATGCTTGTCTTTGGAACTATGCTTCGTTGCTCGTGGCAGGTTTATTGCAGAAAGCATTTAGTTTACGCATATTATCTATTAAGGATCTTTTATGTCAACTGACATTTTTTGCGATATTGTCCAAGGATGATTTAAAGCATGAAAGCATCTAATTATATGGTTAAGAGAATACTATCTTTTAAAACTTCAAAAAGCATTCAGCTATTTTTATTTGCTTTTTTTCTATTCAAACAATGCTTATCAAGTTTTATTACAGTAGCTGTTTTCAAAAATATTTTATGCTGTTTACAACTTTAGCAAATCTAAAAAGTCACCTTATGCATTAAAAGATTATGATATTCCAACTTACATTCTAATTTAATAGATTTTATTTTATTTTTCGCATGCGCTTTTTTTTCTCGCACATTATCTTTCTAATAAAATACAGTTGTCATTGGAAACGAATACAGCAATTACAAACGGTTCTAACTATTTAATCGAAAAGAATTTATAAGAATTGCACAAAATGTAAAAAGGAAGTTCAACATTTTGTTTACATATTTTATAAATGTTCTATTTATGATTTTCCCTTAGTCACACGGGCAACAATTTTATTTTTTCTAAATGTCAGATACCATCTTACATATGTTGTTAGCATTTTAGAATTTTAGAGCATGTGTGTTATAATTCCGCAATTGTCGTTCTGTCATCACAGTGAAGAGAAGATTTCATTAGCGGTAACGGCCATTTTCAACATAGTGTCAAGTCCGTTACCAAATGTCAAGTCTGATACCGCACGGTTATTTTAATGATTATCATTTTTTCACCATTCTACTTTTATTTTTTATTTAACTAAGAAACAAATATGCAATTTCCTTAAAATTTAAATTTGCATGAATATATACTGTAATTTTAGAAAAAGTTCTTGTATAATTTATATGTGATCAAAAGCATGTGAATAAAACTGTCTCTCATTTCAATTTAATTAAAGTATTATTGATAAATATCCAGTTTTGAAATTTAGGGACATAAGTCACTTCAAAGTAAGTTGATTTTAGGTAATTTAATAAATTAAAGCTGAGTGTTTTCAATAATTTTGTACAGTAACGGACTTGACAATTTGCCTTACAAGCCAAAACTTTAAATAGTATTTACATATTATATTATGGGGCAAAGTGCACAACCAATATATATTTTTTTTCATGTACCTTAAACATTTACTTTAATACATGTCTCCATTTTTAAAAGAAATTATTAAATTAGGAAAATAAAAATAATTCTGAACTGTAAACTAATGGTGAAAATGGTCCGTACAGTGAAGCACCTCCAAATGCTAACAACAAAACTCTGAGGGCATCGGATGTTTGAGCTAAAAGGATACTTAGATGTTGTCCGTATGATCAAGGGAAGTCACAGAGCATTTATAAATATATAAACAAAAAAAATCCTTAATTTTGTTGCCGAAACTAAAAAGGTTTATTTTGTCATTTTCTGTAAAAAAAAAAAAAAAAAAAAAAAAAAAAAATTAATTTTTATGCTTATATTTTCTTATAGTATAACACAAAACGAAGCATCCAGAAAAACAGTTTAATATATATTTTTTAAAAACACATTTACTAAAGTCAATGGTTCAGTTTAAAAAAAAAAAAAAATCGATTGAAAGTTGAGTTGATTGATGTGTCACTGTTTGTATTAACTTTAAAATATAATTCATACTTTAAGTGCTTAGTGAAAGTAACATATGACACATTCTCCCCCCCCCCCTTTTTTTTAATGGATGAAAGAGTTATGGAGCATATCATATGGTAAAATTAAAGTATTAAAATTCTAGTTAGTATTAAAGATATGAAACAGTATTATTATTTATTTAGCATTTTTATATTTTTATATTTAGTGATTCAAATGGGGAAAATTTATAATATTTAATAAAAGAGATGTTAATATTCTTTTCTAAGATATTTTAGTGTCACCTATTAACATATGCTGCTAAAAACGAATTAAATAACTAAATTACAAAAAAAAAAAAAAAAAAAAAAAAAAAAAAAAAACTTTCACTTCATTTTTCACAAGATCTAATTTTTGTTACATATCTTTTTCCACTCAGGTCTTTAATTGTAGGCAATTAAACATTTAAACATTTGTATTTCATTAACAAAAGACAATAAAAATATAAGACAGGGACTCAATACTTTTATGAAACTATTTCTGATAGCTCTCTCTTTAAAATGCCCATAAGAGCTTGTCATAACACGTAATGTTACCATGAGTGAATAATTCAACCACTAGTTAACTCTATAACGAAATTTTAACATTGGGAATCTTTAAAGCATAAGTTATCTCTAAATACTTGTATTCTCATGCATAATATGTACAGCGTTCTCATGGAAATACTACAAAATTTAGTGCGTGCTTAACTTTTTAAACATAAACTAACCAGATCGCCATATATAGTATTATACTTTATTTTTTGTCTTGTGAAATGAGTTAAAAATGTTTTTCAATTTACAAACGTGATTCTTATAAGCGGAAGTATTTATATCCACATTTAATTGTGATTTTTCGCCTCCCCTCTTCCTTGTACACACAACACTAAATATGATATAGAGTTAGATTTTTTTTTCACGTATATTTTCGTCTTGCACCTTCTTTCAGGGGCTAAGGTAAGGGGCGATTTAAAGCAACCCTTCTATGCGGAACTACATCAGCAACCCTTTAGTGACGCGTGCTTGCGCACCTGTTGCGTAGTGGAGAGGAGGTAAAAACGATCACAAAATCCTCCCAACCCTTTTTTGTAAAAAAAATGGCGCTCCCTCTTTTACCCCTTTAAGCACGTGCATTATTTTTTTACAAAAAAATTTTACGTATGCGTTTATGTGTGTCACTGGGTAATTTTTTTTTTATGCCACACAGAATTTTTTTTAAAGATGTCTTTGATTGTTGAACCCTTTTCCTTGTAAAATCTTAACCCCTTTCCTTAGTGAACAACGACCTGAAGCTCGCACGAAGCACATAAAGGTTAAAAGATCTTTTAGTACAAATTTAATAAAGCAAAGGATTTAAATAAATTTTTGAAATTATTTATTGTTATTCATACAAGTCTGGGAGGAGAACAGGAATGAATAAGCAATATACTTTTTAAATTGCTTTATTTATTTTCATATTTGTGTAACAACGTGCCGAAATTTTTCGAACATTATTTAGAAAAAAATATTTGAGGCAAGCTTATAGAAAAACACTCCTTAAATTAAATTAAAGCGGTTTCGACTGGATAAGATGCTGTGGGAGTCAAAATGAATGCAAAATTTCACGTCGGTGTCTGCATAAGATGTCAAAAAACAAAATTGTATCGTTTTCACCTCCTGTTCTCGGCACAGATTTTATTTGGTAGTTTAAATAAATATAGTGAATACTAATATAATTAAAAGGATTAATTAAAAAATGATCTGTTTGTTGTAATTTTTTTTTTACAAATTGTAACAATTTAAATATCTAAATCATGTAATTGTATGCAGTTAAATATTTATAAGTATATCCGGCGAACACTTTGAAAGTTCTTAACAATATATGGTTGCTCAGTTTTTGTTAAGGTTGCGTTTCTAGTAACTCTGTCTTAAAAGCTTCCATATAAATTTATCATGAAATATAATACTGCTATAGATGCATAGCCAGTAGCTAAATTATTTTGAGTATATATCCTACTTGAAGCCCAGTGGCGTAGTCGTCAGATCATCGACTGCGTTGCCGCAGGTCGTGAGTTCGATTCCCGACTGGGCACGGTGCATTCAGCTTTTTATCGTTCCTGGGTCGATAAAATGAGTACTAAGCTTGCTTGGGAACTAAGCACTGAGGGTCTTGCATTAGGCTGTCCACCCGGCCGGGATATATGCTGCATCGCACCTCGGGGCTCAGTGTCTAGTAAACAGGAATGGGTACTGTCGGCACTGATCCTTCATGGATTGTGTCACAGAATTTAGTTTAGTTTTTATATAGCCTACTTACTGTCATTATTTTCTCAGTCTCATCACAATAGCTGTAGAAGGCTTTCGGTTTTTTCGTAAAATCGAAACTGCCTCACTAAAGACCATTGTTAAGGATGGCTTTAACTGACAAAACTGATCGTTTCCATATAATAGCTCTCTCCTAAATTTATTACAATGATAAGGTTTCAGTACATAAAAAAGCATCAATCTATTCAGCAGAACCCTCTTTTAGTTCCAGCTTCAGAATTCTGTATGTCTAGTACAAACTTACATCGGTAGTGAACTGTATCGAAGTCATTGGAAAAGCTACATTATTGGTTATTCTGCCATTGAAGAATTGCCTTCAAAGATAATTTTTGTAAAGGAACATTACCTGAATTTCCATATAACTTAAAGAAAGTCTGCGCATTACCACCACTGTGAAAATCTTTCGCTGTTGTACTATTTAGGCTACATAGAATAGAGGAATCGTAGAGTGAGAAATTTTACAATGCATCAGATATTTCGGATTATATTGTTGTATAAAAAAAGCTAGAGATGCTTTTTAAAAATAAATTGACTAAATTTCTAGCTGTACAGACAATGGACATACATATAAAAACTAGGTAAAGTTTATATATCCAGTTAGTTTTATGTTTCAGGATCGAACCAGAAAACTCTTCCTCAAACTTCCAATATTTATTATTATTAGTACACTAAATGAATTATGCACAAAGAAACAAATAATCAATTTATTCGGACAACTCGTATCTACAAGAATAAAATAAACTCGGATAATCAAATTTATGATGCAAACACTCTTTCAGTAATCTTATATATGATATGGAGCACTTTCTAAAAAACGAATTAAATGCATTGTCAGTACTTCTGTGAAACGATTGATTCGGTACAAAAACCATTTGTCGAAATAATGGTTAAACTGAAAAAACAGGAAGTAATAAATAAGCAGAAAAAACTGAAACATCAGAGTGATTAAACAAAAACCTCCAATAAACGAACCTCCTTCGAAATTCTCTAGCTGCTCTTAGAAAAATCACCAGAGCATAAAAATCAAACCCAGGGATTAGTGGTGTTCTTAAGCCGAGGGAGGATCTCACCGCAGACGATCCAATGGGTGATTAGTTCTAATTAACGAGCTTCGAGCGGCATTCTGAAAGTCGTTTGGCAGGAAGGGTGGACCACCCCTTCTTAATTGATAATTGAGGCACAGATTGGAAGCTAACCGCTTAATGGAAAATCGACTGAAGAAGTTCCAAGCTTTTAATCGAAAGGGAAAGTACTCGAAAAAGAAAAATGTGTTCTAGAAATTTATTGTTAGGTTTTTTTTTTCTTTATTATACATTTAGAAGAACATTTCTCGTATGAAATAAACCTGCAGAATATTCAGATAATTTCAAAGTAAAATGAGAAATTAAAAAAGAAAACTGAAATTGAAATCATCACATTAAATTGAATATAAAAGCGAAAAAACTGAAAGGAAAAGATTTACATGAAAGTTATTTTTAGCTGCACAGCCATACGTATAGTATTTAATTTTTGAATAGTAATGACATGTGTACATGAATAGCAGTGTGTAGTACACCGAATCTCACTATGCAAAGGGAAGAATTTTAGGGAACTCCAATCATTATTATTTTATGAGTAAAACTCTAGAAGCATTACTTACTCATCTATCTTGGCCATATAAAACTGAACCTGAAAATTTAGCCCTTAGTCCCCAAGATTTTCTACCTTTAAAGCAAGAGCACACAAGACACAAAGTTGGGTTAGGCACTTGTACAGAAAAGAAAAAGCAAAACAGTTTTTAAAAAAAGTTTAAAAACACAATTTTGTACATTTGGTAGATGACAACGTTATCAAGTAAAAGTCTAATTGTGGTGAGTAGAATACATCTAAAATGAGAGCGTATCCAGTGTTTATACGTAAATTGAACTCACCAATTTCACTTTTTCAACTCAAGAGAAAAAAGAAAAGAAAGGAAAGGAAAGAAACCTATTAGAGAAAATAAGATTCAAAAATTATTTCGAAGCTAAGCAATCAGTATCACAAACAAATGATTTAGCTTGAGGCACGGATGAATGCGCAATACTTGGAAATTCCATAGTGGATAATGTCTACCGGTCTATAGCCACGGCATTAATTACGATTACGCCACTGGAAACATATTTCACACTTCGCTGTTTGAACAGCAGTATGTTAGTTCGTGACTGCTTGTTTGTCTCCACATGAATTATCTACCACAAAGGTGATTCTTGGCCCACCTCCTTTGTCGGTCACTCCCATCTTCAGTACTAAATCACGACCTCCATCACAAGTGGTAGAACTTGAAAGTAAAAAAAAAAGTTCACACCCTGAACTTAGTCGTAAATTTTTTCGCTGCTTGAGATGAGCGAGTGTGGAATGCCAACATTTTATTGTTATTATTTTTAGGATGTATTTTATTGATGGTTTTGCCTTATTTTTTTTATATATAATAAATTGGAGTTGGAGGTGTTTTTTTAATGAATGGTTTACGGCTCAGTTGGATTGTTAGAAATAATAATCCGATTAGAGATGTTATTCCCTATAATTTGCGAGAAAAACTGAAGCCTAAAGCAACTCGCAAAGATGTATCCACATCCTTTTAAATTCCTTAGGAAAGAAAACAATTACCAGCCGCGTTAAGAGCTTTCCCTATTTAGGTTAAACGTTTTCAAACGACCTTCAGTTTTGTTTTCATAAATACATCTTTTTAATTACAATCGAATTATTCAAACAAAATATTGCCACAGTTCGTAAGTGGAATGAAAGCTGAAGGCCCCAGTAACTTTTCTGAGATAGCGCAATTTAAGTAAGTTTGTTATATTTGTATATGATGTGAAACAATTTCAGACACAAAGTTGCTAACATTTGATCAAGTTGCAAATATTTTTAAATTGCTGACTTAAACTTTTGGAGAGGGTACACCAATCTTCTTTAAAAGAACTCTGTAAGAATTTGTCAATCATCGCAGCCTATGAGACGGCTTCAATTGTTTTAATAAATGTTCTGTTTGACGGTACTGTTTTCTTCTTGTTAGATTTTTTTTAATGATATGGGGCTCCTAAAGAATATTCTATATGGAAGTAATGAGCTTTCATATTTGTCAATCATATTTAAAGAATATTCTTATTTTTACTAAGGAAGTTTTGTTGAACTATTTTTTCTACCAATACAGTTTAAAATTTTTGTTTTAGTTGGAGGAGAGGAGAAAACGAATTACGTGGTTATTAAAAATGTGGCAACAAAAAATATATACATATATATTTTATTCTTTAATAATTTTATTGATAGACACTGGAGTAGGGGAGACGGACACAGTGGAGAAATTTAACAGTTTACATATTTTCTCTCTTTAATGAAAAGTCCAATCTATATGAAAATATTTTTGAGCATTCCTTAAGCATTTTTACATGCCTCAGAATTTTTTCAGAACATAGTTTTAAATACATTAATATACATTTATATATATTTGTATACGTTCAAAAAGTGGACAAGTGTGCCCCAGAAAGGGTTATATTGGTCCACCCACTAGGGCACAGTGGTCTACTATTAAGATTTATTTGAAGTACGATATAAATTTAGTTTCTATTTATTTAAAAACTTCTCTATTTACCATTTACCTCCAAAGTAACATAATGCAATTTGCAAGTAATATTTTTATACAAAACAGAAAAATTATCAAAAAATACTCTTTTAAATAATAACAGATTAAAATACAAGAACAACTGAAAATAAAACGAAGTTACTAAAGAAAATGAAGTTATTGTCATTAAAATTTGAAAATGAAACTTCAAAATACTTATGATCATGCGATTTTTCTGAGATACTTTTTGACTTAAGGGTAATTTTATGATAACATTGATATAAACAGATAAATTATTCATCATAATGTTTTGATTCCAAATTTATTTCATGTGACATCTAAAATGAGTAATAAAATATCAGATAATTCCAGAAATTCTTTTAAAAATAATAGGCTACAATCAATAAGATACTTGCATTTTTTTAAAGCAATAAATACAAAATATTTCCTATTGTGTTAAAAAAAATTGACATTTTTCTTTGTTTATTTTACAAATTAATAATTACTTTGAAATAAATACTTAAAAAATTACTTTAAAACATTTCTTTGTAATATATATATATATATTTTGAAAACTCTGCACTGTACCCAAGTAGTAGATGATCCATTGTACCACATATTGAAATTCAATACATTCTCCTAAAATGTTTTTAAAGATTTCTTTTAAGCATATTTACTTTAGTAATGAATAAAAACAAGTATCTTACATTTACAAAAAAGTTTCTTATTTATCTATCATTTATAATTAATAATAAAGAACAACTTGATGATAAAAAATTTTACTTTTAAAAACTCAAAAATCAGTCAGGATCAAATGATACATTCTTAGCTAACGATGCGTTTCGAAGACTATATGCGATCAATCCAGAGCTATTAATCGATTTCCCTAAAAGAAAAGCTTAAAAATTTTAAAATAAAATATAAAAAGGATGGTTCACTGTATTCTTAGGCCCTTTATAATACTTAGGTCTACTGTACCCTACTCACTCCTATGTGAAATGTAGTTAATGCAATTCTTGAAATTCTTCTTAAAGCAATTTTTACAAAATATCAATTTTTGGACGAAATATTTAAGTTCTTCTTCACAAGTTATAGTTTTTTTTAATCGGAAATATTTAGAAATAAAGGCTTTATCATTCATCACATTCACAGAATAAGATCTTACATTAGGAATTAATAACTTTTGCACTTTCACAAGCAGTTTTTCAAAATCTACGAGAATCTATTCTTCCTTCATGTTTATTGTGTGAATAGCGGATACTTCGGATTAAGATACATATTTCCACAAAATATTTACAAAAGCATTTGAATGAAAAAGGTAACAAAGCTTCTTGAGAGAAGAATATAAAGAATGAAACAATGTCCAAACAAGTTGGAAATTGCACGTGAAGCGTAGCAAATTAGGTGCGTTCGTACGATAACGAAGTTTTAAAAATAGTACTTTCATATATCAATCTCATAAAATTGCAAATAGTGAATTACAATTAAAACGCTCATCAAACAATGTTCTCCCTATACCATTATGTAATGGAATACTTTTGTGTGGCCTTGTAAATCAATAACAAATATTCTTTGCACCACAAATTATGTAAGATGTGTATTATAATATGTACTTTATAGTTGCATATAAATTTTATTAAGTTCACATGAGTGTAACACGTTTAAAAGGCATTTGAAACATTTTTCCCCATTGACCGTAATGTAACGGAATACTTTTGATTGTCCCTGTAATTGATCTATGCATCCGATTTTCATAAAATTTGAAATAACTCGACAAAATTATGTAATAATTATGTATTTTAAATTTCAAACGTATAGAATGTATTTGAAACTTTTTCCCCATTGACCATAATGTAATTGAATACTTTTGATTGCCCCTATAATTGATCTATGCACACGATTATCAAAAGATTTGAAATAACTCGACAGAATTATGCAATAATTGCGTATTTTAAATTTCAAACGATTAAAATGCATTTGAAACTTTTTTCCCCATTGACCGTAATGTAATGGAATACTTTTGATTGCCCCTGTAATTGATCTATGCATCCGAGTTCAATAAAATTTGAAATGACTCGACAAAATTATGTAATAATTATGTATTTTAAATTTCAAACGATTCGGTTGGGTAGTTTTTGCGTTGTTATATGCGGACAGACGGACGGACGGACAGACGGACAGACGGACGGACAGACGGACGGACTGAACGACAACTATAGGTGCTACGTATTGTATAATTACGAACGCACCTAAAAAGTTACTTTTTTTATTGCACGCGAACCTTAATATTTCATTTAGAGCAAATATCGTAACCAATCAGATATTGTTTATATTAAGTATAATAATCTGTAAAGAAAAAAAAAATAGATAAATTTGGAAAACACTATTACATATCAAATAGTACCTACAATACAAAACGAAAAGAATATACTGTGTTTAAACCTGCACATAAGACTAAACAAATAAAAAAGGAATGGCACATTTTAAACCTACAAATTCTGTGCAAGTGATATATGTATGCAAGTATGTATATGTGAGTGTGAGTATTAAAAATATATGATGTTTCCCACTGCTCTTATTTTATACAAGATGTTGAATACTTATAACAAATGAGTTAAGGCACTTTTTCCAAGAATCAGAGTCCGATGATTTGAAATCTGTAGCCGCCCGAGTCTGAAAATTTGCGAGTCATCTCAGCCCGAGCTCGATAGTATGCAGTAGAAGATCCACTCTCAAAAAAACTTCCGTCTTTTCACAGAAAATGCACTGGCAGCACTGCTGCCAGAAATTGTCTGTATATTGACGATTTTCTGTTTATTTTTTTCTCTGTCAAAAGAGGAAAAATATCCGTCACTTGAAAAAAGTTTGGAAAAAATCAATGCGGAAGAGGCGGGGATCGAACCAAGGACCCCAGGATTACCAGACCAACGCTAATCCACGGCGCTACGGCTGCTCATGATGATTGTGCGTTAAAATAGAACCGTTCATTTCATATGGTGTGGGTTGGTGTATTTCGTTAAAAAGCTTTTAATTATGCAGTTAATCTCGGAAAGATTTCATCTTTAATGAAACTGTGGCTGGGTTTTTTTTTACGTTTAGTATTAATATAGTATAAAAATGTGAATTTTAAATATATTACGTAGAATGTTAGAGAAAAAACATGGATGTTCTATTTGTGAGAATTTTTGAACGAATAAAGAAAGTAATTGTTATTTATTTTTAAATTCGAAAACATTTTTGTCTTTTAAAACTAAATTAGACATTTTAATCAATAGAATATTTTTGTTTTTCATTTTAAAAATAAATTCGAACTTATTACTAACAGACCCAATGCACATGCGTGCTGGATATAAACGGAAACTTTTCCTCATTTTTCGACGCTCGGAATGAACTCACAGAACAAATACGTTTTCTGGGAGAACAGAAATTATTTGTGAAAAAATAACGATAACTTAGTGTATATTGACGAATTTTTCTGACAGTGTCGTTATCATTTTAAAATGGTTTAAGGATTGATTTTTTCGTCTAAAAGTATCTTCTTGCACAGAAATAAATATCAATCATATAAATATTCTTTTCACGGCAGCGTCTCATGATTTTCATTTTTCTGAAAACATGTTTCAAATGGTAAACTTGTTATTTATAACCAACTACTGTCAGAATTCAATAAAAATTCTTAATAATTATATACTTTTAAAATAACATCATGCAACTGCAGCAAAAAGACACGAGTTCAGTTTTACAGTAATTCGTGAAAATTGCTTCAATCAGAAAGCGACGATAGCCAAAATATATCCTGTACATCTTTTTTATGTCGCTAACATCTCACAGTGCAAAGGCTTCAGAACCCTAATATTTTTCTTTATACCTTAATTCTCTTTAAAAGAGACTTTTAAAAAATTGTAAAATACAAAGAAACTTATACTACGTATTCTTGTAACGCAAATAGCAAATGTTCTTTCCGTGTTTTAAAATTCGTTGAAAAATAAAATTTTGTTTTGAGCTCAAATCTCGCGTACTGCTCGACATGAACCCGTCTCATCACCCATATACGGTTTTTTTTTTCCAAGTATGATGCCTTCGTCTAGTATTTATTTCTGCGTAATAAATTATAATAATAAGATGATCCAACGGTATTTAATTTTTTTTTTTATAATTTATGCAGTTTTCTCTTTTCTGAAGAAACATTTACCCCCACCCCTCGAGAATTTACCCCCCATCAGGGACCACTGTCAAAGATTTTGCAAGAAACTTGCTAAAATCCAATCTTGGTCTCAGGTAGAATTCCTCGTTTATCCAATCGATTGTCGAAATTTCTTTTTTAGCGGGACTCTTAGAAAGCTTTATTTCACGGCTCAGTATGTTAGACCTTAACAAATTACGTTCCCGCTGTGAATACGTTTTGATAAAATAATGATCAATCAAAAAAATCTCGTTAAGAGTTCGGCTGTTTGCTGCAGAAAACAATCCATCTAATGAAGGTGGCTCGTTAGGGATTGGAATCTTGGGATAATCTTTCTCATAAAATGAGGAGCTGCCTTTCTGAAAACGTTCGGCCATGAAGGAATTCCATAATTTTTAAACTTTCTTCTCCGTAAAAATGAAAAAAGGATTTAATGCTCAGCTTTAAATAGCAGGTAAATCTAATTTGCGATCCATTTTCAAAATTTAATGCGATTTTAAACAAGAAATTTTGTTCGAAAGGGTCCTTTAACATTAAGGAAAACTAGAGAAAAGTAAACGAAAAAAAAAAAAAAAAATCTTAATATTTGTCCTGGGATAGATGATGAGGGGGTTGAGTTATTTCTTTAAAATCAAAGATAAACAAATATAAAAGAAAAAAGAGTGCGGTGAAGTTTTTTTCAGTAGAGAATAAAAGGAAGCGTCTCATTAAGAATTTAAAGTTCATAATTATGTATTTTTCCTTGGGTTAATTTTAAATGTTGCAGACTTTTTCCTTACAATGCTGCCCCTCCCCCACCTCGTCCATTAATTAAGCATTCATTTAAAAACGTTTTAAGCATGTGTTTTAATCAAAAAAGTACAAAATATTTACTAAGATATTGCGCTTGCAAATAAATTTAAACAATATATATTACATATATAATATTGCTAAAACATTTAGCTACCTTTGTAATATATTAAATACCAAGAATTTTGGTACGTGATTTCCTTATTCTATCCATTTCAATCTTGTGTTGCAATTTTGTTTTAATGTTTTTATTCATTTTATTTTGGTATTATGTGCGCTGGCAGCTCCAATTTCGTATTTTGCTTTTCATGGCTGAGGCGAAGATGAAATTACACACTTTATTTGCAGTTCTATAGTATTTCGGGTCAGATGAGTCTACTATGGTTCTACAAATTCCAAATATTCCTTTTAACTCATTTTTTGTGGATATATATTTTTTAGTATTAATGGTATTACATATGAGTACACATCCTATAGTGCAATAAAAATGAAACACACATTTAGATTTCGCCATCGTACAATTTTCTGTATGTACATTTTTTACTAAGGCAGCGTATACACTAACATGGCCATTGATGAACGTCCACTTGCGATTTTAGACATTTTGTTAAATATCTAGAAAAATATATGAGGAATTATCCTGAAACTCTCAATGTATATTATAAAGGCCAAATGTATCTGTGCGTAACGCATACGTCATTTTGCGAATGGCAACACTTTCCCAAGTAGTTCCGGTTTTTCAATTTTCGCTACTGCAAATTTTACACTTCTAAACTTCGCCCATTTTAAATTTTTATACCGTCTTAGAGAAAAAAAATGTACTTTTAAATGCAATGTGTTTAAAAGCTGTATCTCAATTTATGTTTGAGATATTAATTTTTTATTAGCTTTTAGTACCAATTTTGTAATTGTGGCAACAATCGCTCCATTTTCTCTTAAAATTGCAAAGAAATTAAAATGCGTATTTCAAATATATCGTCTGTTATAAAATCCGGTGAATTTCATATTTATTTCGTTTTATCAATGATCAAATTAAAATAACATTCTTTGAGCATGGTGAATACGGATGTGACAAGTGTGTATGTAAATTTTGAGAAAACGAAAACGATGAAGGGTTTAGATTTCAAATGAAATTCTATGATGGTGTCAATATGGAATAATTTTTTTTTTTTTTTTTTTCATTCGCATTTATATTAAACGTAAGAGCCTCAATTAACACCTTCATCATAATAACTGATCTTTATTATATTTTACTGATTACATATGCGATTAAAGTTTAATGTTAATAATTTGGACAACTAAGTTTTATAGAAATAGTATTTTGTTAATTTTAGCTGAAAATAATATTAATGGGAGTTAGACCGACCAATATAAGATGCATTTTTTTACGTAACTGATTTTGTAGATTTTATTATAAATCAATGAAACAGTTCTTTCTTCAACATTATCTTTCGTCGAATTTCGACGGGTTCCACCTCGTAAATATAATAGTGCAAACCATACATTTCTGTGAAGATTTTTTTCCCAAAACTCCATAGGGGACCATCAACAAATTAAAAAAGAATGAATATATTTTGGATAACCCTGTCAAAACTAATGTAGCAAAAGCACTCAAACTGTAGATTATGATTAAGTGGCTTATTGTAATAAACTGTGGTAATTTTTATGTCAATGGGATGTATACTCGTAGAAAAATTTAGGGTTTTTATAAAAATAGTCCCAAATTTTTCTAAGATTTTTGCTTATAATTTGCAGAGTTCTTAATATAAAACAATATTCTTTTTTGAGAACATGACAAACAACATTGCGCACAATATCCTGTAATCAGAATTAAAAAATAATAAAAATTATAAGAAAAATGAGAAGGTTTACTAAATAATTTTTCACTGCGCATGCGTCAACGATATGAAAATTTCATTTGCATATTATGTTAGCTAAATGTATAGAGCAACTTTTATGAAAGTCTCAAAATCACAGCTTGAAAATTTTGAAAATAATTGTCAATAGAATAAGTTGAAAAACCGTTGCTCCCAAAATGAAGCAAAGAAATGACGGATTTTATCCAAATGCAGTAGTACGTCCCATATTGTGTATTCTATATTGACACTAATCAATGAATATATAGATACAAACCCGTATATATTTTTTTTTTCTGCTTCTTCATTTTGGAAATAACGGGTTTTTAACTTATTCTATTGACAATTATTTTCAGAATTTTCAAGCTATGATTTTGAGACTTTCACAAAAGTTGCTCAATACATTTAGCTAACATAATATGCAAATGAAATTTTGATATCTTTGACGTATGCGCAGTGAAAAATTATTTAGTAAACCTACTCATTTTTCATACAATTTTTATTATTTTTTAATTCTGATTACAGTATATTGTGTGCAATGTTGTCATATTTTCAGAAAATGATATTATTTTACATTTAGAACTCTGCGAATTATAAGCAAAAATCTTGGAAAAATTTGAAACTTTTTATAAAAACCTTATTTTTTCTACGAGTATACATGCTATCAACATAAAAATGAACACAGTTTATTACAATAAGCCACTTAATCATAATCTATAGTTTGAGCGCTTTTGCTACATTAGTTTTGACAGGGTTATCCAAAATATATTCATTCTTTTTTAATTTGTTGACGGTCCCCTATGAAATCTTGGAAAAAAAATTTCACAGAAATGTAAGAATTGTACTATTATATTTATACGCTTAGAGTTTCAGGATAATTCATGTATTTTTCTAGATATTTAACAAAATGTCTAAAATCGCAAGTGGACGTTCATCAATGACCATGTAGTGTAAAACCTATTAATGTCTGTCAGATTTGTTCAGCAGTGAAAATAGCACAAAACTAAATAGTACCAGTCAGTATTTGACAGTTAGTGAGTTTATTAGAAGAGTTTAAATTTAAATTAATTAGTTGCGTTTAAATTAAGTATTCAGTATTTTATGAACTGCTATACTTATAAGCGATTCCTATACATGTAAGGCAAAAAACAGTGCTGTTAGTCTCACTTACTCAATAAAGTGAAAAAAATATCAAACTTGTATTTGAAAACATATGTTTTTCTTTCTAGCAGGCGTTTAACAATTGAATAAGTGGCGTATTTATTTTTACTTTCCAGTATTTCAATGTTTTGGAAAAATTTTTAGTGATTTCAGTTTTTTAGTTATGAAATCTTTCTAATTTTATTTATTTATTTATTTTCTCAGTCCGTTTTGAAAATTCTGAACTTAGACTACTTTTTGTTTACATGGAATGTTTTATAATAATATATTTAATTTTATACGTTTTCGTACATTGAGTTATTAAACACTGGATGTCAGAATAATTTCCTTTATAGTTCTTACATAAATGTATTTTCTTCTTTCAGTTTTATTTTATTTTTATTTATTAAAAATAATCGCATATTTTTCTTAGTATATATGCATCTTTTTGATAATAATCTTACAAAATAAAGAAAAAATTGCAGATCATGTCGTTCGTTTCGCCGATAATTACAAGTAAAATATTTTCAGTACAAAATTAGTAATCTTAAAAAATATTGTTAAAATTAAAATTTTACCTAACTATAAAACTTTCAGATGAAAATACAAATTGTACAATTTCTCTTAAAATTAAGTATCAGATTATAAAAGTGAACTATAATATGGACATAAATGTATTTTCTTCTTTCTCTTTTATTTTCTTTTTCTTTATGGAAAATAGTCGCATATTTTTCTTAGTATATATGCACCTTTATGATAATTATCATACAAATTAAAGTAAAATTTGCAAATTATGTCGATTTGTTTTGCCGATAATTACAAGTAAAATATTTTCAGTACAAAATTAGTATACTTAAAAAATATTGTAAGGATTTAAATTTTTCTTAACTATAAAACTTTCAGATAAAAAATACAAATTGTACAACTTCTCTTAAAATTAAATATCACATTGTAGAAGAGAACTATCATATGAGCAATAATATTTCAGAAATTATTTTGCCATCTCATAAGAATTGAACCCACGCTCTTTTCGAAAACCACAATATCGGTTCCTTAGAACCCTCGGCTACCCCGATCTCCTTCAATTTAACTCTAAAACTGAACAAGGTCTGCATTTAATTTTAAACAAGCGTGATCTGTCTATTTGTATCTTAAATTTTACGTTTTGTGTTATACGATGGCAATTATTTATGCGCCATAAACCAAAATGTAAATTAGAGAATTTCGAAGTTTATGTACTTTTGATCAGATTGGCTAATAACGTCAATGCAACCAATCTCTACACTGAATATGTTAATTTTTTGTTCTAGTGTTGCCAATCTGGCATCGGCTTTTGCAACATATTTATATTTAATGTCGCTTCACTCACGTTCATGAAAAACTATTTACCCGTTATCGACTTAATTTGATCTTTTTAAATTTTAATATGGTGCCGATTTTTTTTTTATCCGCTCGATTTGGACCATTCGAAAAATTTCCCTCATTTTGCCCTCCCCGGACCGGGAATGGAACTCGGGCCAAGCCCGGGTCCGTGCTGACTTCTAGTACGTTTACGAATAAATCGTAATTTTTTAGAACTTAATCATAAATATCAAGACATTTCACCGTTAGTCTATAGCAGAAGTGCTAAGCCTCCAAATATTCTTTTTGGTTACAACTGTATAAGAGGTGAAACAACAATGGATTTAATTTTGTCCCAAATCACGCCAGCTGTCTAAAAAAGAACATTCTTCATTACTAAAAATTTTTATTGAGTAATAATTTGAACAAAAGACGTTTTTATGAGGTGTGCTTATATTTATGACTTATTTTAATACAATCTAGCATAAAAAATATTGCATGTTTGTTCTTAATTTTTCAATATTTTTTTAGAATTTTTGGCACAACTCACTTTCAACTTCACTTTATCACTTTCAAAACTACTATAAAGAATAAAACATTCACGTCTTTTGTATTAACAAAATATATAACTTGAAATACTAACAAAATTTTACCTTCAAGCTTTTCAGAAAATGTTCTTAATTTTCTGTTGCTTATAAAGTGAACGCATATATGCAAATGCAATTCCAGTAAAGGCGAAGTATATATATTTTTTAATATCGTAATTTAAAAAAAGAACTACTTTGTCTTATAATTTTAAGCTCAAAATATTTAATATCAACTTTTATAACAACCGTATTTTTATACTATAAAATTTTCTATTTATTAGCATACTAATTAGTTTTCTATTAGTTAAAAAAATTATATTAATACATTTTAAAGTCAGAAGAAAACAATAAAATAGGGTGACAAAGAATATATTAATTAAAACAGCAATAAAAATTTTGCACTTCTATTAAGGTGAAATAAACATTTTTAACAAGCAGTTAACTAGAAAACAAAAAGAGATGTGATGTTACCTAATGAACCAAAGGCTGCATTATAATAGCAGTAATTAAAGAAGCTAACGAGGCTTTTCTTAGATTAGCAAATTGCTGCTTTTACTAAGGAAGTGGTAAACATTTAGATAAGTAACGAGTCTTTGCGCGTGCGTCAAATTACGTTGGAGTTAATTACAAGTTTCATCGGATTGTTACATGTTATAAGCAAATAAAAATCATTTCTTAAAATTACAAATAAATATATTTATGAATATACACTTTTTTCAGATGATTTCTTAATTTTGTAATGCATATCTATGCATTACTATACGCTATATTTACGCAGAATGATCATAAATGCCACATCACAGCCTATTAGTGCATTTCTCACAAATGTCAAAATCATGTAAATGATATTCTGTCTTTGACGTCGTAGTAATTATTGCAACATTCCTGACTTGCAGTAAAGTCACAATACATTGTAAAAGTTGCTTCGTAACATTAATTAACTCTGCAGACAGTAAATAAGTTACTTTATTTTGTGAGCTCTGCAATCAACTTTTGCTTAGAAGGTAAGAAAAAGTTCAAAATGGAATAGAACACATCTAGAAAAGCAATTGAAATCTAAATTCTATAAAACTCAGATTACTTTCCTGTAATATCTGAAGAAAAAAAGTTTTCTGTAATCATTTCTGAAATTTTAAGAGGACACAGAACCTTGAAAATTCTCAAAATATTGATTTTTTAATTAACTTAATATTTCTTTAATTTGTGAACATTTTGACACCTCATTTTTTTCTATACAACAATTACATTGTAAGATATTATAAATTTTGTTAAAAGATCCAGTGCACTTACCCATACGGATGAAAACTTTAAACTGATTTATTATCGTGTTCATATTTTTATAGCTTGCTTGTTCGATAAACACTAAGTATTTTTTGCTAATTTAGAGGTTTGAAAAAAAATTACTTGCTCTCCATGGGGTATTTAATATTTTTATGTGTGGATTTAACATTCAAGTTTATAGTCATTTTTTTTATTTATATTGTGAGTTAGTTGAATTTCTTTTATTTTTTGATGTACACGATTTAAAAAAAGGTCATATTAAATGTAAAATCCCATGTATCTAAAAATATAAACACAGTTTTATGTAGTATATTCTAAGGAATGTAGAGAAAAATCTAAGCCAAAATATTCATATTTATAAAAGTGGTAGGGATTTTTAAAAAGTAATTTTTTTTTTAAAGAAAATTTAAATTTTAGTAAAATAGGCTGTTTTACAATTACATAAATTTTATTTAATTTTGGTATTAAGTATTGTGCCACCACATAAAATATCATTCAAATTGAAAAGATGGTTCCAAAAGATATTGTGTCATTTTAAGGCTTATTTCTTAACCCTTTAACTATCGCATTATAAATTCATGAAAATTTTACATTCTAAAGCATTCTACGTAAATTATTTAAACTAAATTAAAAGATTTACATAATTATTTTTAAAATTTTTGAAGAATTTAGAAGGATTAATTAAATCTGAATTTACAGGGATTTTATGCAATATTTATAACCCTACTCAAATCTTATTTTAAAATGTTTTTTACTATTTTGTAGAATTATAAAATGTACTAATGTGATATTCTTACAATATAAATATAGAAATATTTCCGATTTGAAAAATCCCCATCCCCCTCCCCCAGCGCCAAGAAATCTGAAAAGATACAAAAGCAAAAGAAATCATCCTTTAAAAAAATATTTTTCTTTTGTATAACCAATAATGCTTTTGGAACAAAATAAAGTAATATACCTGTAGCTCATTATAAACAGTAGTACAACTAATTGATGTATTAAAAGAATTTTATGGTAAGTAATTTTTATGGTATTTATAAGTACCATCGGTAGATAAAGGATTAAATCAGGTTTGAAATTTCGATCTATAATGCTGAATCTATGGGCTTGGAGTACATCCGTATTTTTCAAAATTTATTCTCAGAAAATTAAAATATGTTCCTTTTGTTATCGGTATTCTCCTCTTGAAGAATGTTTCATTTTTATTTGACAAAATGTTTCTAAAATAGATTTATATTTTAAATGTTAAAATCTAAGTGAAGCAGATCAAGTTGTAAGTAAGATTAACACTTTAAATAAAACTAACAATGTGTTTTAAAAAATTTTTATTCAAAAAAGAAACAACATTCTTCAAGAAGTGTATACAGAAAACAGTAGAAAACATTTTGTTTTCCGAGGAGAAATTTGAAAAATACGAATGCATTTCCAAGCCCAAATGTTTAACATTAGAAAGGGGAAATTTCAGCCTGACTGGTAACAATCCTTAAGCTATTTTACTAAATTTTCATTATTAAAAAAAAAAAAACTGTTCACACAATAAAACTTGTTAAGACGAAATCGCTTAGGAACCAAATAAAAGATCCGTTCGGGGCAGATTTGCAACCTAAATCATTCGGATCTGGTAGACTATTAATAGTACACGCCTTTTCATCGAGTATTACTTTGACTTAAAGCTGTTTTCTCAACTGCTCTGCTCAACAAGCCAAAACGTTTTGACACATTTACAAATTTATTTTTAACAGAAAGATATAAAATTGGAATACCTGACTATGGAAGCAATTTCGAATCGAAATTACTTTTCCATTTTATGATAATTAAATTACCTATCGAGTTATAAGATATTTCGATCAAGTGATCACGCCTTTTTCTCCCGTTGTAAGACAATTTTTTCTGCTTTCGTCGGGAAATGCGGTTTAAAACGTCAATTTTGATGGCTTGTTCTGAAATACCTAGTGAGTTTGTAAGAAAACGGAAAAATGAGTGCGATTAGATAGTTTCTGAACAACAACACTTGCTAGTTTCATGCATTTCCGAACAAAAATAAATTAAAACTTATATCACAAAGTTACTCTTTTTGATTTAAGAGCATCCTTAAAAATTACTTTTGTTACTTTTTGCACATAGAAATGACAGTATATGGCTATGAATTTCTTATTAAGACTTCATTTATGTTATAACATTTAGTAATAATTACAAAAGTTATCTTAATTATTTTTGCATTGTTGGCGATTCCTTTAATTTAAACACATATTTCACACTTTAAGTTTAAAATACAAGGTACTTTTCTTAATGAATCATCTGTGATTAAACGCAAAAAATATTAGAAAGTTGCAATATCTGTTAAACCCTATTGTCATATGATATTTTCCAAACGCCCGCAAAAACTCTTCCTTGGCATATTGTCATGTAAATGTGAAATGAATATTACACAAAATAAACACATTCGTTAGATTTCTGACAATGAGATTATCTTTAAACTTTATTAAGTGTTTTTGGATAGCTACGATTAACATTATTAAAGTAAATTTGCTAAAAAAATATATAGAAAATTAATTTTAAACTTTTTTTTAAATATTAATGTAAGTAAAATAATACTTTTTCTTCTAATAATAATAAAATGCCACAATATTAAATTCAATAAAGCAAACTACGTCTTTCTATGATGATTGTAGCAGCAGATGTAACAACCTTTGTGTTGCACTAACAGTCTTGCGTCGCTCATAAGTTAAACAGTTCATTTATGTTACAATCTATTGTTTCATAATTTGTCATGTTTAAAAAGATTTAACTAAATTTTTTTACAAGATGTATGTATGAAATTTCATAGAGCTTTTATATCTTTTTAAATAATAAATTGTCTTCAGGTTTTTTTTTTTATTTCACGTGAAAAGTTTGGAATTCTATTCCTCAAAAATAAAAATCGTTCTTAAAACTTCACTTAAACTTATTTATAAATTTTGTAAATAATATTGTTATAAATCCTGAAGACAAATTAACAAGAAACCCTTTTCTGTACACAATAGAGGAAAAAATGAATTCAGTCGTATGGGTTACCATTTATCGGAAATTAAGTGTTTAAAATTTTAGCTTAAAAAATTAATCCATTTTAAATCATTTATCAGAAAATTTATCCTTATGAAAAGACAAAAGATTCCATTAATAAATACCTATAGATAATGAAAAAAAAAATGACATCTGCACCGCTTTATGGCAAGATTCCGTTAAGCAGTTTCCGTTTTCAGAGGTTTTAACGTATGAGGTAACATGACTGCTGTTTTAATTCCTTCCCCCCCTTCAAAAAAAACAGTGAAACGTCCTACCACCATGAATAATGATTACTGTATATGGGAAGGGTCGCAAATCCGTTTTTTGTTTACTCTCCAAACTTAAAATAAGAAGAGCTTCTTTATACTTTCTTAGATGAGGTTCTAATTTATGACAAGTTTTCCCTATACTCGAACCTGCACATCCACAATTCATTCTTTGCTTGAATTAAGGGTCAAGGAGAGAAAGACGTTCCATATAGAAGAAAAGGCTGTGTTATAACTGATTACCACCTAAATCATCGGGGGAAAAAAAGCAATAGGAAAAAAACTGGCCCCTTAATCCAGTAAAGAAAAAGTTATATTACAGAAGAATAGCTTCTTGACACAATTTAAAATTATATAGTTAGAGAAGTGCTTGATTAATGGATCAATTTGGAATAGAAAAAAATATCGATACATGTCAAGCAATTATTTGTAATCCGATTTTAACTTATCAGAAATTCTACATCAAACTTTGCGAATGAGGTGCATTCGTAGCACAAACTAGTTTCATTGTTCAGATCTTGGTGCATTAGCTGTTGCACTTTTATGAAAAAATGCCCGAAAGGTCTTAATATTTTACTTAATACTGATGACATAAAATGGTTCTGAGTGTACAATTTGATACTGAATGATTTCGAATGTTTACGAAACACTTAAAAATCTTAATTTATTATGCAATAATTTTAAAGCTAGTGAAATTATATCTCACTTGGGAAAATACCATTGATTTGCAAAATTGCACGCCATAGTAGGCACTGTTAAGATGACAAATATTAAATTTCAATTCTCTTCTTCATTTAAGCATACGGGAAAACACTATACCAAGGTTGGATCTGTTTATAAAGAACATAGTTCTTTAAAGGGCACTTTGCATTTTTTTCCTTTTTAAAACAGCACTCTTGAAAAAAATTTCATTTAAAACGAGATCCTCCACATTTCTTAAATAAAAAGAAGCAAATAGCATTTAAAAGAATTCAAATATTAACTTTTAAAATAACTTGTAATTGTTGATTGTAGCGATACATCACTGGCGAACTTACATGCAAGTTCCACCAGATCGAGCAGAATTCTCTCTGAATCTCTATCTCTCTCTCCACACCAGCCGGGAGTCTCTGGAGCAAGGGGGTTTACACAAAACCTAACACAAAACATTTCCATTTCCCAAATTAATTATATTAATCTATTTGCATCTTTAACCCATAAATGCATGCATTTCTTTTTTACTGAAGGATTTCAAACTCATATCGAAATTTTCGTGGAAAAAAAAAATATAATCATGAAAAGTCTTATTGAATGAGGAAAAAAATTGCTATTCAGAATTTCTGGTAGGAATTCAAAATTTTCTGAATAAAAAAGAAATTTTTGAAATGCATAGATATGTACTATGATGGTGCAAATGGTTTAAAATAAAATCAGACATATCAATTTTGGAAATTTTGTTGAAAATTTCAGATGCCTATCATTTAACTAACTTGAAATTTTAACTGCGGAATTTTTTTCCAAAATAGTTAAGATGCGCAAAATCAACAGAGTGAAAATTCAGAGATTAAAATTTCATGTTACCAAAACTATAAGTGTGAAATTTTCTACAAAATTATATACATTAATTCCATCGAAGCTGGATTCTCCTTTGTTTTGTATCTACACCAGAACTGGTAACTCAAGAATAATACCCCATCGTGCACTGCGGTTTCTGTCTACTCAGCAGTTAGTTAATTCTTTATGAATTATACCTGTGGAGGTGCCTAATCAGGGGAAGGTCTCGACATCTGATCATGTTTCTAAATTTCGATACAAATCGAGTTGTGAGAGCAGTCCTTCGGTTGCTCGACATGATGTGTAATTGTACGATGCAACGTGAAATTAAACAAGCAAATCACTTTAAACAATCGGTTAACATATAGCCGAAACAAATTGAAACAAAGCAGCCATTGACGAAAAAAGTGCTTGTATAGGGTGGCGAGTGGTTAGATAAAAACAAAGTCAATATAGATGATAAATACCAGTATTTTGTTAAAGATAAATTAAGTTTATATAATCTCTTTATGTTATTTGGAGTATTTTCTGTAAGAAATTACTGGTAGTTTTCTCTTTTCTTGACTGTGTTTTTCCCGGTTTTCCCCGACCACTCGCCACCCTGTTGGATAGCAGACCACCTACATGGGGTCGATCAAGCAATTTTTTTCAAACTCTTAGTCAATCGAACCAGTAAAATTGGTTTATAATATGATAGGTAGGGGCCTCGTCAGCGGTTAAAAAAATAAGAAGGAATAAGCTGGATGTCACTCAGTTTGCTCAGAGGTGGAGTATTGGCGCATAATGTCAATGACCGTAGCTTGAATCCAGGCATGGGCACTTTTTAGCTCTGTTAAATAAAAACCAACAATTAAAAATTCAAATTACTGAAATCCGACTTGTCACAAAACTATAAAAATCCCCAAATAATGCATCATTTAGATAAATTTTAATACTATGTCTCCATAAAGCACCAATTCCGAAGAAACAATTTTCTAACCATTTATGTGAAGAGGCAAAACAAAAAAGGACAAAAAACTGCCCAAGACCTCGTCATAATGCATACTGTAACCTGCTTCCAGGAAACATTCAGATAATAAACCGTAGTCCTTCCTGTTTGGAAAAAATAATGCGGACATATTACAATATAATAATCAAATAACACGGGACAAGAGAAAAGAACGTGAATGTGCCTGGCCCCCTCTATTGAGGCCGTGACACGCACTGTCACGCAGTTTCGATTCGTAGAACAACATTAATAAGATCGGTTTAGGAATGACAAAGAAAAGCCTCGTGAAAATTGAGGTTCATCCATAGAAAGAATCGCATGTTGAATTTAAGACTGGTCATGGATGTTTTAATGTCTGATAATAGAAATGCATCTATTTGAACTATGATGAAAATGGTTCATTATCAAATGCGCACCAGAGCCTGAATAAATAATTATCTTTACTAATATTATTCAGAAGTAAGGGCCTGTATATGTATAACGTTATCAGTTTTTATTCTTTTGGACTCTTCCCTCTCCCTCCCTATAATATCATACATTATCATCGTATGGACTCTCCCCCCCCCCCTCCCTTCTTTAATATCGTTATCAATTATAAAAAATTATTTTTAATTTAGCATTTTTTTCTTTTGTTTGTAGTAAGAGATATAAACAAACATAGTTATATACTTATTCGTAAAGTTTGTTTCAAAAGAAGACAAGTCCATAAAATATCACTATTATACATGATATAATTTTATATCAAAATAACAAAAAAAATAGCTACTATTAAAAATATTTAATAATAACTTTTTTGTTATATAATGTATTTCACAGTAATAATATATTATTGCACTTTTCAGCACACTTGGGGGTGGGGCAGAATTTTATAACGAAACAGGCAAACATTCTTTTATCTTTTCTTTACTAGTACACATTACAAGTCATTTTAACCATACTTCGGGCTTAGTTTCCCGTTTAGCTGATTATACATGCTTACACAAATGACAGAAAAGTAGAGAGGCCGAATTCAGAAGTATTTCCCATTTTGTAATAAGATAATTTTATAATAATTTAAGGATTTTAGTAGTAACTTTGTTTTTTCATAAAAATAAATAACTGACTAAGAAAAAATAAGAATATTTTGATGCAAAGAACAAATTAAAAATAAAAAGTAATGTTTAATCTGATCAAAAATGGTAACGATATCAAAAGGCATATTGAAGAACAGATATTGAAGAACACCACTTTTTGAACTAAAATTAACTCTACTCCTTAAATGGGATTATTCGCGTTAATTCTGGATACATTTTTTTTATGTATTGTACACGTGAATTAAATAAACACGCAAATAACTCATTTGTTCAAAAAATATATTGCTCGCAGAAAAATTTTTTAAATCGTTGACGCACAGATGCAAAAAACATTTTTGATATATATATATATATTTACTTACTTTTTGTTAAAACTAAACGCATGGCTGTTGGCAGAATTTATGAACTCTGCTAGAGGTGCAACTACCTAAACCTCATGCTCTAAAATTCAATAGACTGTACGTAAATGAAATCTTTATATGGAGCCTAGTACAACTGTCTCTGTCCATATACTAACCAAGCATACCTAAATAGTTTAAATTTTGAAATTAATATTTAAGCCATAGCAGGAATTCGGATCTGGCTTCTCTGGGAATATAGGAGCAGGGGACTAATTATGCGAGGAAAAAAAAAAAAACTATGGGTCGATTTGAAAAAATAATTTGTGAAAAGCATTTTGCATAGAAAGTTGATGACTCAGCGATATTAATGCAAACAGGAAAGAAATTGTTCTCACTACCGCATTAAAATGACATGTAGTTTATGAAATTTGCGATTAACAAAATTATCAGCATAGTTTTAAAGTAGATCTCATATATAGAGTGTGCAGGAGTCGTCGTTACCAGTAGATACATTTGACCAAGTTTTCAAGAATGCAAATGCAATTTCAAAAAGTTATTCTTCTTAACTCACTTTAGTTTTGAATAACATGCTGGAATTATTGATACGAGGGTTAGACGATACAATTAAACAAGAAAAACTAGAAATGATACTTGTATGATTTAATTGGAATATCAATTTATTTTCCGATAATGTGCTTTGTTTCATAGAAACATGAAGTTAATTTAAATTAACCACATTCAAATTCAAGTTATTAAAAGAGTAATCGCAAATACAGTTAAACTTTTTAAGATTCGCAATATAAATCGCATTGATTAACAACGAAATAATGGATCAACGACTTCAACCTGCCATGATCTACCGACCGTTTCGCCGGCTGGGGATGCGTAGGCGAAAAAACAAATAAGAAAAAGAAAAGGCGCGAGAAAATTGCACATCGAAGCGAGATTTATTTTATTCTGTGTTCGTCATTATAACTTCTGTAACCGGTTGCCATTTGGCACAGCTGGTGTGACAAGTTTCCCATTGTACCCTCCCCCGCAGATAACCAGTTTTGAACCCGATATAATTTTTTGTTTGATGTGTTGTTTTATTAGTTGTATTTCTTTTGTGTTCTCGGAATCGGCCATTTTGGGCTTAATGGCCGATTAAGGACGGCAGGTATGAATCGCACGGGAAAAGAAGATGGAGGGAGAGGTAGCGGCGTGTAAGGATGGGAAGTCCAAATAATATGCCGGGTGACTCTGAAACGTGGTGAAGAAAGTAAAAGAAAAATAAATGCAGCGAATTTGTAAAAACGGAATTGTTTGGCAGCGAAGCAAAATTCTATTTAAAAAGGAATTCCCTCATAACTAGTTAAATTGTGTGATATTTCTTCTGTCGGGAGCAGGTAATTTTTCCAGACAAGATTCCGTCACAGAGACGTTCCGTTTTTACTAGTTTTAAAAGCGAAAAACTCACAGATAATCTCCAAATTTCGAATAAGTCTTTTAATAATAATAATAAAATCTTTATTTTTATTTACTTTAGCTGTTGGTGGCTATACATAGTAGAGGTCTTAACGGGCAGAAATTTACATGTTCATTTTCACAGTCAGTTTAATAAATGAAAGCAGGCACGGCTCGACTCAGTTTTTACAAAATATGTTCATAATGCTTAAAGCGCAACACTAGTCACAGAAAAAGACCCGGATGATAATGTAAAGTCTACTATAGGAGCGTTCTTTTCAAATATCTCGCTTAAATTTTATTTTATTTTATTTTATATATATATAGGATAGCTGAAGACGATCCACAACTGACCTAGTTTTTACTTTTCAATTTCGGTTTCATATTTTATTTTAAAATTAATTTTTAAAACCGGTTTAAACCGGTTCTGAAATTGCAACTATCGTAATAAAAAATATATATAAGCAAAATCGAAAAAGTAAGAACTAGGCCGGTTGTGGATCGCCCTCAGCTAAACTATGCAAAAAATAGTGTAAAAATATTAAAATTTGAGCTGGATATTTGAAAAGAACGCTCCCATAGACTTTACATTATCCTCCGGGTCTTTTTATGCGACTTGTGTTGCGCCTTAAACAAAGAAAATCAATAATGAAAATCCTGTTATAAAAGTATTGCATACATATTTATGCAAAAAATATAAAAAGTTTTTATTCCTCCGAACTACATGATATGTCAAGTTTTCATTACAGCCAACCATGTAGATAACCATGTTTTGAACAAAGTATATTTTTTATTGTATTTTTATTATCATTGTCGTTATTATTAGTTGCAATTATTTTATGTTCTCGGAATCCGACATTTTATGCTTAATTGTCGATTAAAGAAAACAGGTATCAATCGTACGGAAAGATTAAGGCCATACACTAGGCACAGAAAAAGACCCGGATGATAATGTAAAGTCTATGGGGACGTACTTTTCAAATATCTCGCTCAAATTTTAATATTTTTACATGATTTTTTTACATAGGATAGCTGAGGGCGATCTACAACTGGTCTAGTTTTTATTTTTTCGATTTTACTAACAGATTTTATATATTATGATGGTTTCAATTTCAGAAACGATTTAAACCGGTTTTAAAATTTTAAGTTTATTTTTTATTTATTTATTTTTTTTTTTTAAATTTGAATCAAAAATCAAAAAAGTAAAAACTAGGCCGAATGTGGATCGTTCTCAGCTATCCTATTCAAAAATCATGTCAAAGTATTAAAATTTGAGCGAGATATTTGAAAAGAACGCCCCCATAGACTTTACATTATCATCCGGATCTTTTTCTGTGAGTAGTGGGGGGGCCTTAAGGTGCAGGATGGAGACAAACAGATGACAGATCTTTATTTAAACTTCAAGAAAGAATAGAAAAATAAAATTAATGAAGGATTTTTGAAATAAGAAAATTTAAAAAGACTTTTCCAAATTTGAAGTAAGTTATTGGCAGAAATATTCATTTTTTATTTATTTTATATGTGACTTTACACAGTAAAGGTCTGCAGAAATATTCATGTTCCGGCCAAGTTACTCTTTTTTTAGACTAACAAGACAGTGCAAAAATAAATGTCGACTTAGTTTAATTTCTTCGTGGTATGTTGAGATTATTTAACTAAGTATTATCCAACAATTAAAGGATTGATTCATACATATTTATGAAAAAAATAGCTACAGTTTTTTTTTTATTTTATTTATTATATTTCTCAAAAAAGGTAGAATATACAATAAAAATATTGTGGATCATTTGGACGCACATGAAGACATTACAAGATATTTTGATGCAGTTTAAATGGGAAGAAAAATTTGTTTAAAGAAACTAAAGTTTAATGAAAATCTAAATCTTAATGGTCTCTAAGGTAGAAAAAAAGGCAGATAGATTTAAAAATATATATATTCTATTGTAATATATAAAATCAAAAGAAAAATCTAACGATTTCTCTTTAAAAAATTATAGTATCACTTATTTTTTTAACAAAAAAGAATTTCAACTTGATACAAGTTTGAAGTAATATTCTTTCATTAATTTCAGACAAGATTTAGAAAATATTAAGTTTTTCAAAAAAAAGTCAAGACCCGGCCCGAGTCAACAGAAAGAAAGTAATACTAGGCCTGGTCAAAGTGTAATTTAAGACAACCAACCTAACTTCGAATAAAATCCGTAGCTCAGTGTAGATGTCTAATACACAACGCGATGTTTAGGTCAAAAACAATCTAAACCCCGAGTTATGTATAACAATACAATTTAATCAATATATTTTTCCTATATACTTGTTTTCTATTCATTTCGATACAGCATTTCTTTTCTTTCACCATTTGAAATCTAGATAAATTCACTTATTATGAATCTAGCACATTTTAAATAAATATCCTTTAAGGAAGGTCCAAGACACAAAATTCTTCAAATTTCCGAAAAAGATTTTATTGCATTAAACATTTTTTTTTTTTAATGCTAAAAATGGCGTTTATTTTATAGTTCTTTCTTAATTAGAAGAGGAAATATTACTTTTTACGTTTTGGCTCGTTTGCCAATTTTTGTCATTTTAGCAGTGATGAAGTGACTATTGTGAAAATTTGTTTCGATTCATGAGAGATTTTTTCACAATTTTCAATATTTAAATTGTTATAACTCAAAAACCATTAAAGATAAATGCTTCAAAATGGGACCATATCTTTTTTTGTGATTATTTTACTTTAATTTTGATTCAGTAAATTTGAAAAAAAAAATTGTTCTTAAAAACATGATTTTTTTTAAATAAAAGTTATATTTTTTTTCTAATTTTTATTTTAAATATTTTTAAAAATGAAATTAATCAAAATGAAAATTTAGATATGTTTCAGTTTATTTAGATGTATAAAAAATAAATTGTACAAATAATATTTTGATTTAAACCGATTTTAAATTGTCCCTCTTTTTTAATAAATTTTTAAATTTTAATTAAAAAATGTATGTGAGAAGTTTTGTTATGTGATATTGTTTACAAATGTTATGGTCGACCATCGTAAAAAAAAAAAAAAATCAAAATTTTAACTCTATAAATAAAATTTTAAAATGCATGCCGGACCTCCTAAAGAATTTTTTTTTTTTTTTAGATAACAAATCAAGGGTAAGTTGACATGACAAGATTTTGGTCCACCTTAAAGTGTTTGTTTT
This sequence comes from Maratus speculifer, assembly GCA_964019185.1. Lineage (NCBI taxonomy): Eukaryota > Metazoa > Arthropoda > Arachnida > Araneae > Salticidae > Maratus > Maratus speculifer. The sequence goes on along the minus strand of OZ025289.1, from coordinate 419,761,247 downwards.
CCTTATTCTGTGATTAGGAAAGAAAAGCGAGGGAGAAGGGGGGGGGGGGTACAATTAACCATTTATTCCAAGTAACTGAGAATATGTATTTTTAACTTTCCACCTATTAATCTATTCTTTTTAGGCTATACAAATTAAATATATATATATATGTTCTTTAATTTTCAAAATAACCAAAAATCACATTTTTAACCCACGTTGGCACATCTTAAGGTTAAATTTTACTATGCCACTCAAATATTTTTCACTATAATATTTACAACTAGTGGCGCCAACTTTGAAAAATATTGGGTTGGCTCAAAAAATATTGGATGGGCTCAAAATTATTTTGGTAAAATGGTACGACCAGTTTGTTCTTTTTAGGAGGGAGCAGATGTTAAAAGATGAGACTTTTAGGTCAAACTATCATGCTTTATTAAAGTTGCAATTCTTGTAAATTATAATCTCATTCGTTTTTTGTTATAAGGACTAATATTTATTGTAATATCATCATGTCATGAACATGACTACAAATTGAAATAGCAGAAAATTAAACATGGACATTACAGTTATTTTGGATTTATGGGAGTCAGTTGGAGAATTAAAACACATGGTTCATTGACAAAATAAACTTTGTTCTAGAGTAAAAAATAATGAAATAAATAAATAGAACAATAAAAATTGGGCACGCTAGGATTAAAAATTATTGGGTGGGCTCAGGCCCAATGGACCCATATAAGTTGGCGCCACTGTTTCCAACTGTAAATGATGACTGTCGCAAAAATAGGTGAAGGACCTTGAGCAGAGAGAACACTTATGAAGTATAAGAGTCTAAATTAGATTTCATGCTAATTTTTTTCTCCTTTTCCTTCACCTTTCCCCAACACAAAAATTACTTTAATATCTTTAAACATAGTTTATTTAACAAACTGATGTCTTAGAAATTTGTATAGAAATACGATTCGATATTAAAAAATTTTTCAACTAAAACGTCTTCGAAATCTTGTCAATTGATCTGAAGGGCAATTAGGTTTCAGAGTTCAAACATTAATGGTACACATTAAAATGTGTAACAAATCACTAAATAAAAATAGCAAATATTTAACAAAAAACTAAAAATAAAACATTTTTCTTAATAAAAAACATTGAAACGTGAAAAAAAAAAAGAATTTTAGTATTATTACAAAAAGAATTGAGAAGGGGGAAATGACAGGTATTCGTTAAAAATCAGACATCGGCTATTTAAATCATATAAACGATAATGTGTCATGCAGAAAATTCGCCAGTGCTTTATTTAAAATTTCAATCGAAATTGAATATGGAAGGTTTTAATTTATGTATGTTGCAAAAGGTTTAAATGCTATAAATTATAATTTCAAGGAAATTTATTAGTATGAACACTGCATAAACCGCAAACAGTATTAACAAATCTAACTTTTTATTTTATTTCATTTTTTATTATTACTCGGAACTTTCGAGTTCACATTATAAAATTATTATTATCATTCAAATAAAGTGCTTTACTATCTTTGAACTGAGGTTGTAGAACAAAATTAAAAAGACTAAAAAATGCAAATATTTAAATATTAAAAATAAAATTGCCATTTAGTGTCTTTTATTATATTTTATTTAATGTATTTACTGCCCTACATTTTTTTTTCAATTAATATTTAACTAAACTTTAATTTTTCAAAAAAAATTTACATCAAAATCACCGTCAGTGACTATATTTGAATACTAATGCATTTTTTTCCCTCTCTTTCGCATAACTTCTTTTCCCAAACATCCAGATGTTAACCAGCACAAAAGCGATTTTACCACCAGCCTTGGGAGGAGCACAAACAGATGAGTTTCCAGCTCGCGACCTTCAGCATCCATGACATACTTTCTCTTCCGGAAACCCCCTTGCTCCAGAGACTCCCGGCTGGTGTGGAGAGAGAGATAGAGATTCAGAGAGAATTCTGCTCGATCTGGTGGAACTTGCATGTAAGTTCGCCAGTGATGTATCGCTACAATCAACAATTACAAGTTATTTTAAAAGTTAATATTTGAATTCTTTTAAATGCTATTTGCTTCTTTTTATTTGCATTTGTAGAACAAAATCCAGTTATCAGATGGATAAGAGTATTCACAGGATATCTTTAATCAGCAATTACTCCATACTTCAAAGTTAAGGGGAGGAGAACACTTTTCACCAACACGATATTGCTTAATTTTAACACAATTTTTAAAAATTTTAGAAAGATGTAAATATTTCTTGAACTAAAACCCTTTTAAAAGAGTAAATTGTCCTAATATTGCCTACGTGTCCCTTAATGAAAAATAATTGCAATTTAATTAAAACATACTTATCAGTAGCGTCAACTTACATGGGCCCCTGGGGCCTGAGCCCACCAATAATTTTAATTTCTAGCGCGCTCAATTTTTTTTGTTCTATTTCGTTATTTATTTCATTATTATTTTATTATTCATTTTTCTCTTTAGAATAAAAGTTATTTTGCCAATGCGTTTTAATTCTTCGACTGACATGACATCCATAACTCCCAAATGGCTGAAATGTTCAAATGAAATCTTGGACTTACGCTGTAAACATTATAAGTTAAAAGCAAAAATTTATTACTTATCAGCGTAGAAAACAATTTATTAAAGATTAAAATTCCTAACGTTTCGAACTCAATCTAATGAGTCATCTTCAGAGGTATATTTTTAAAGGAGAAATAATTTACATTAAAAACAGATTGGCATACTATAAATTGACCAAAAATATACTAAATAAACATTAAAGGCCGAGATTCAAAAATAAAAACATGTACCAGTTGCCATCACTCAGTAGACAATACAACAATTACAAAAACATGGAGGAAACTTACTATTGTCATTGCAGATTTCTTTCTTCCTGAAACCAATTTCTATAGATTCCCTTATGAGAAAGTTGTGTGAAATGTTTTGCTCCATGTTTAACTTTCTGCTGTTTCAATTTGTTGTCATGGCAATGATATGATGATATTACAATAAATATTACTCTCTTTATAATTAAAAACGCATCAGAATATGATTTTTAAAAAATTGTACTTGTCTTAAAATATGATAGTCTGACTTAAAAGTCTTATCTTTCACCAGCTGTCCACCCTTAAAAAAACTGGTTGTACCATTTCACAAAAGTATCTTTGAGCCTACCCAATGTTTTTGAGCCAACTCAATATTTTTATAAATTTGGTTCCACTGATACTAATTAAAGATTTTTAAAAATGTGATTTGGCATACATGTATTTGTCCGCAGGATAATTAAAAATTGATTCGATATATCTATTTAATATTACATATTCTTAAAATATTGTACTTTAATTTCAACCTAAAATAAAGTTTACAGGCGAGAATATTTTTGCATAAAACAGCAGGCACAATAAAATACAAAATCTATGATAAAGTAACTATATATTTTTACTTTCTTCTATCTTCAATAGAAGATTGTATTGTAATCGAAATTTTTTTCGACGGATTTACACGTTTTAGGGGGTCAGAGATTCCAAAAAACATATTTTTACAAAATGTCTGTCTGTCCGTGTATGTGTCTGTGTGTCTATGTCGCCATTCTACCATCAAAAAGTGTATGAAGTTATGCATAGAATTGAACCAAATTTTTTGTGGATGTTTTTGGCTGTGGCAAGCAGGTCCTCCCTCATTTTTGAAATATTCCGCCGGAAGGGGGCGCTGCAATCGCGATTTTTGTGCCATTTTCAATATTGTACCGACCAAAAGTATATGAAGTTATGTATCGAATTGAACGAAATTTTTTGTGTAAGTGTATGGCTATAGTTAGTTGGATAGCCCTGAATCTGAAAAAAATCCGCTGGAAGGGGGCGCTGCAATACCGAATTTTATGCCATTTTTAATATTGCGCCACATAAAAGTGTATGAAGTTAGTTCTAGAACTGAACTAAACATTTTGTATATGATTATTTTTTGATAAGGCAAGCCCTCCCTGAATTTGAAAAAAAATCTGCTTATCATTCTATTGTCCATCGGCTCGTGCGGAGACGGAAATTCGTTTTTACACCGATTAATTGATTGAAGCAGAAATTTAAGATGAAAATCAAAGTTGGTAAGGTATTGAATTAAAATTATTAAAGCGTTAAAATGAGTAATTTTTTTTTTTTAAATATTAAAATGTATATGTATGAGATAGAAGAAAGTTTTGGGATTGGCACATCCAACTAGTTTTAAATGAATACATTACAGTAAATTAAAAATATGTAAAAGTCATGAAACTATTTAAAAATCAATACAATAAAAAAATATCACGTTTATTTGTTGCTTAATTTTGAAAATATGATGGGCGCAATATAAAGGATACCTGTTTTGAGAAAATTTACTTTAAAACTAGCTTGCTTTAAATAGGTATTGTTGCTATTTTAATCATAAAACGGGTTCTAGTTGGAGTATCTTCTTAATTTTCCTCCCAAAGTTCAGTAACATGTTATTCTTTAGTAATAAAGAAAAATTACATAAAAAAAAAAAAAAAAAAAAAAAAGTTAAAAAGAGAAAATACATGTTTTACGTGCTATGTCAAAATCTTTTTAAACTGCATTTTTTTTATTGTTTGTTTCTTGCGATTCCCTTTTAAAATCTTTCACTGTATCTCAGTCTGTTCCGAAATGGTAAGTTTAGTTGCGCCACTGGGTAGTACTCATGAGTTTGCCATTGATATAGTTAAATCGACAGTTAAATTTTAAAAGTTTAAAAGTTAATATTAAAGTGATACATTAAAGTGCATTTTAAAAGTTAATATTCAACTTCTTTTAAATACAAATTATTTCACTTTATTTATGCAACAAAAATTTTCAGATGAGTAAAACTATTCATTGGATATCCTTAATTTATAAATACTCGACATTTCAAAAAGGATTTTCTTAAATACAGTGTTTTATTTTGATTATGTTCATAGATAAAAAATCTTAAGTGAATAAAAGGCATCCATCGGGTATAGTAAATAATTACAAAATTATTTAACAAAAGAAAAAAAAAAACTGTATTTAAAAAACAGAATTTATTTATAAATCTTCATTTATTTATTTTTCCTTTTTATTTAAATTTAATTGAAAAATAAGAAATCTCTAATAAAAGTATTCACGCAATATCAGAAAAAAAATCCAATATTTTTATAAATAAGGTTTGTTCTTTTAAAACCAAATTAAAAAATAAAATTATGAAAAAACAATATTTTTTTAATTATTAAAATTAAGAATTCTCATGCAAACGATAGATAAATTTCGTATTTAATTTACATATTTTTCATTTCAGCTTAACAGATTTCATAAAAGACATAATAATTGCAATGTATTTTAAAAGATTTATTTCTCGAAATCAAATCTATTTACTTGATCTTTTATGTAAACTCGGAACCACAGACTCCAATTGATGTGGAAATATACTATATTGCCATTGAATATTGGACACTTGCGATTTTAGACATTTTACTAAATATCTATAAAAATACATGAGGAATCATCTCGAAACTCTTCGTGTATAAATATAATAGTATACGTCATACATCTCCTTGAAGATGTTTTACCGAAACTCCATAGGGGACCGTCAACAAATTAAAAAAGAATGAATATCTTTTGAATAACCCTGTCAAAACTAATGTAGCAAAAGCACTCAAACTCTCGATTATGATTGAATGCCTTATTGTAAAACACTGTGTTCATTTTTATGCAAATAGCATGCATACTCGCAGAGTAATTAAGGTTTTTATAAAAATGGTCCCAAATTTTTCCAAGTTTTTTCCTTATAATTTTCAGAGTTCTTAATATAAAATAATATTTTTTTCAGAAAATATGACAAACAACATTGCACACAGTACCCTATAATCAGAATTAAAAAATAATGAAAATTGTATACAAAATGAGTTGGTTTACTAAATAATTTTTTACTGCGCATGCGTCAACGATATCAAAATTTCATTTGCATATTATGTTAGCTAAATGTATAGAGCAACTTTTGTGAAAGTCACAAAATCATAACTTGAAAATTCTGAAAATAATCGTCAATTGAATAAGTTGAAAATTCGTTATTCTCAAAATGAAGCAAAAGCAAGAGGGATTGTATCCATATATTCATTGACTAGCGGCCTTCGCCCGCTACGCTGGTCGGTTTATCTAAAGAAATCTTGAAGAAGTAGTTAGATAAGGTTCAGACATACATTAAAAAAAAAAAAAAAAAGCAAGTCGATCATTCAAAAAACGTTGGGAAATATCAAATATTTACTGTAATTTTTTAAGAAAAACAAAGTTTCGAAAAAAAAATTAAATCGAAAAAAAAAATTACACTGACATATTAATGCAAGGAAATTTTCCCAGAGAGAAAATTCGCCTTGAATACAATATTTCAAATTCTTTTAATTGCTTATAGGCGTTAATGCCAACATAGTGAAAAAAAATTCCATGCTGGGAATCGAACCCGGGCCATCAGTATGGCGCACTGACGTTCTACCGACTAAACCACATGGAACGACAGCCAGCTTGAAACTTTCTCATACTTAAGTAGACTGGCGAAAACATAACGATAGCGCGTTTTAAAATCGCACAGTGACATCTATTGGATTTTATATGTACTAAAAAACGTTATGTACTAAAAAACGTGAGCAGCGCACCTAATAGTTTCTTTTGTTTCTTTTTGTTACTTTTTTGTCTGTTGTCCGATTTTGATGAAACAAAGCCTATACACTGCCCGGGAGTGTGCATTCTTCATTAGTGAAAACCGCATAAAAATCCATTCAGTAGTTACGAAGATAACCTCGAACAAACAGACAGACAGACAGACAGACAGACAAAAAATTCAAAAAATTTTTTTTTGTGTTTCATTGGTTTTCTTTTATCGCCCTGACTCCATTTTTGTCAATTATCTTCAATGTACAGACACACCGGGTCCTACTGTTTTATTATATGTATAGATTAGTGTCAATATAGAATACACAATACGGGATGTTACGACTACTTTTGGATAAAATCCCTCATTTTTTTGCTTCATTTAGGAAACAACGGATTTTGTCCTTTTTCTATAGACGATTACTTTCAGACTTTTCAAGCTATAATTTTGAGACTTTTACAAAAGTTGCTCTATACATTTAGCTAACATAATATGCAAATGAAATTTTGATATCTTTGACGCATGCGCAGTAAAAAATTATTTAGTAAACCTACTCATTTTTCATACAATTTTTATTATTTTTTAATTTTGATTACAGAATACTGTGTGCAATGTTGTTTGTCATATTTTCTGAAAAAAAATATTATTTTATATTAAGAACTCTGAAAATTATAAGGGAAAAACTTAGAAAAATTTGGGGCCATTTTTATAAAAACCTTAATTACTCTGCGAGTATGCATGCTATTTGCATAAAAATGAACACAGTGTATTATAATAAGGCATTCAATCATAATCTAGAGTTTGAGCGCTTTTGCTACATTAGTTTTGACAAGGTTATTCAAAAGATATTCTTTTTTAATTTGTTGACGGTCCCCTATGGAGTTTCGGTAAAAAATCTTCACTGAGATGTATGACGTATATTATTATATTTATACACTAAGAGTTTCGAGATGATTCCTCATGTATTTTTCTAGATATTTAGTAAAATGTCTAAAATCGCAAGTGTCCCATAATCAATGGCAATATAGTGTATTCAAAGACTTTTGTTCGATCTTTTGGAGCTTAAAATTCACACACATTTTATATATATATATATATATATATACACACACACTCAGTATAGTATATATAAAATCAAGAAATTTTAAAAGATAATGTTTGATTTTTTTTCCCTAAATACATTCTATCCAAGTTTTTTCCACATTTTTATAATTTATTTTAAAAAAATAAATAACAATTAAAAATTTCTCGATAATTTATTATTTCATTATATATCTTCGCATTTAAAGTAAATATATAGGATGAAATAAATACTTAACATGAATTATTACATCAGTATAGAAAAATATAGTACTTATTAAAAGTATATTATTCAAATTATAAATTTTATAAATTGTTTTTAAAAAATTACATTAATTATCAGACTTAGACAATATTATAATAGCTGAATACTTAAAGCTATTTTAGGGACAATTTAAAAATGTATTTCAAAGGTTTCATATTTGCACGATCTCCACTCCTCTCATTCCCAAACATATTTTGCTCCAGTGAATCCGCTGAGTGTTGAAAAGGATTCAAAAAGGATTTTGTTCAATCTGTCGAAGCTTAAAACGATACATACTATATTCACAAGATACAGTGGACTCTCATTATTTCGAAATCGGATAATTCGAATCTTCGCTTAATTCGAACTAAACATGAAGTCCCAAAATTTTCAATAGTAGAATAACGTTAAAAATTTTCATTAATTCGAACTCATTTTCTCTTGCGTTCGTTCAATTCGAACAACTAGAATTCCGATTTTTCATTTTTCTTTTCTTTCTCACGGATTTCAAATCATTTGAATAACTTTCTTTCGTTGATTTTTGTGAAAATTGTTCCAAACGAGCATACATATAATCCAATGCACTTGATCATTGAGAAACTTTATCATTGAGATCATTGATCACTGAGATCATCATTCAGACTCTTTATTAGTGTCCCGTCTGTCCATCAGTGACGCTTTAAATTTTTCTTCCGTTGTGCTTGTTTCTAATCTTTTAATTGGTTTATGTATTTATAAATTCTAATTTAATATTAAGTCATATTCTGATAATAAGACGAAATAAATTAAAAAATCACTATAACATTAATTCCTTTGTAATAGCACCATATTAAGCATGTTTTCATTATATATTTTCCATACTTCTAACTTCGAATAATTCGAACATTTCTTGTGGTCCCGACGAGTTCGAATTAACGAGAGCCGACTGCATATTATAAATCAACGATTACAAATATTTGAAAAAGTAATGTTTGATTTCTTTTAAAATCAATTTACTCATTTCTTTCGTTTTAATATTTAAAGTTCCACAGTAAATAAAGAATGAATTTAATGTTTCACTTCAACAAATTTCATAAACTAACAATTATAAATTATTTTAAAAGATAACATAATTGCATATATTTATTTTTTTTATATTTTTATATGTTTAATTAATCGAGATTTCTCAAATGAATAAAACGGTATCATTCAGATATCCTATCTACAATTTCAAAATATGTTTGAATTTTAAAAAAGAACTATCTTTTCACATTTTCATTAATTTTTTAAATAAATTATTTTATAAATAAAGATTAAATTTTATATATATATATATATATATATATATATATATACACAATTCTATTCCATTTCAAAGGATTTTATAAATCAACATTTGCAAATAGTTAAATAATAATGTTTTATTTCTTTTAAAACAGTTTTTTCCGCATCCGTATATTTATTTATTTTTCTTAATTTATATTTCATTTAAATAAAAACTGCAAATTTTCAGATAAATTTAGTGTTTCATTTTTATTGTGTTGAGTTCATTTCCAAAGATTGCAAATTATTTAAAGATGTGGTTAATTTTTCCAAATCTACTTATATTTATTTACTTTCGTTTCCTATATTATTTTTTTTATTAATGTTTCTCAAATTAATAACGGTATGAACTAGATACTGTATATGAAAAATATTCAAAATATATGCAAAAATATTCTTAAATGTTTGAGCTTTTTAAAACACAGCTTGTTTACGGATTTTTAACTTGGGTATTTTTTTTATTTCTGATAAAAATAAAGATTTACCAGATAAACAAAAGTATTCCTTACGAATTGTAAATTAATAATTATAAAGTATTATGGAATATATCAGAGTTTTACCTATTTAGTTATAGTTATTTAATATTATTTAGTTCTTAAAAATTGAGTATTCAGATAAATAAATCAGCATGCATTTAATATATAGTACTTAATTTCTCAGTACCATCCAAAGTTACTTTATTTGCCAACTGTTTTTGATAATAGTTAACATTTTCAAAATTTTAAGTAATTCAATTAATATCATAATTTTAAACTTGGACTATATATCAAGATAGAAATTTAAAAATATGAACTTAGTATTTATTTTAAAATTTCAAACCAAATTTTCTTTTAAAATAAAAATTTAAAGTTATAAATGTTAATTTTAAAGTGCTTAAAAGTATTTTTTAAAGAAAGGCGGAGCATAAAACGTTTATTTAGAACTACAACAAATACTTTAAAGGGCGAAATTTCGAAATAAAAATGGAATTTAATTTAACAATTAAAAATTAATATTTAATAAAAAACAAAAACAAGCATATATATTCTATTTAATTTAATATACTTATACAGTACTTTTAATATTATTTAAAGAAGTCCCCCCCCCGCCGCCTTTTAGTGTTATTTTTAATATTATATCAAGATTTATAATATTTCCATATGTAAACCTTTGAAGATAATTTCTTTTACTTTCAGTTACTTTAATTTTGTTTGATTTAGTTTGATTTTAAACCATTAGATATGATACAAATTAACAACTAAAAGATATGGTTAAAAAAAAAATCTAAAAATGTTTCGAATCTTGTTTATTTTTTTAAATTATTATTAAATTATATAGACAAAATTTCATGTTTTTTCTTTCTTTTTAATCAAAAAGATATAGACATAATATTTTTAAAAAGTTTAATCAATGCACCAATAAAATTTTTGTAAATTATTATAATGTAAAATGTTTTTTTTTTTTTTAATTTATTAAAAAAATTACGCCGTTAAATTACTACATTTTATAGAGTTTAAGGTGAAAATTTACCTTTTCAACAATTTTTTTTTCATTAAAAAAATATTCATAATGTTACACACATATCACGAAACAAATAATTACAAAAGGCTTAAAAACTTATTTGAAAGCAGAAACTATTTTATAATACATTTTTTAAATGACAATTGGATACAGAAATGATTTTGTTTAAAATACTTCATAATTCTGAAATAGCTACACATTAAAAACTAATCATTGGCCAAATTGAAGAATTTTAATTAAAAAAATTAAAAGCACTTATAAGTTTACTCGTTTTATAAATGTAATAAATTCGTTTAAATAAAAATGTTGTATATTTTTCCTATTTTTTTAAATAAAATTAATCCAAAATAATTATTTTTTATGAAATGCATAAAAAATGTTTTGTATATTAAATATTACATTTTTCAATATTTTCTTAAATCTGTTATTAATCAAACTAAAGTTGTCATAAAATAATTTCATAAAATGCTTTAAAAATAGCAGGAAATGAGTTACGTTTAAAACACAATTCATAAATTAGTTTGAACCTTAAAAAACATTTAAATTTTTAAGATTCAAATTTCTAAAATCCTTCAAAAAATAAATAAATAATGATGATGGTGGTTGCTTTTACCGTATTTACTTGTGTATAACTCGCACTTCTTTTTTTTTCCCCCAAACAATTAGGGCAAAAGTCCTAGGTGCGCGTTATACACGGAATAATTTTTTAATGCTGCATGTAATCACAAGATATACATATGAATTTTAAAATGTATTCAAAGAAGCCATAATCACTCTGAAAATCTTATTTAATCCAATTATTACTGCATCTTTATTTTATTCCTTGCATTTTTTTATACAACAGAACTAGTAACATTATATGCTAATTAGCAATTCTCATTATCGTCACTTACTCCTTCCCCTTTCATTTACTTTCTACCCGAAGTCTGAAAATGTATTTTCGCCTTGTTTTCTGGCCTGATGCAATGTTTCTTTCGACTTTCTTTATGTCATTCATTCACTTGCACGTTAAATTTATGATGCGCGTTATATACGAAATTTAAAAGAAACGCCATTTTTACTTGTAAAGTAGCGGGTGCGGGGTATACACGAGTAAATACTGTATATAACATTAATAAAAATTAGTTAAAATCCATTTATAATAAATCAAATACTTGCAATTTCAGACTGTTAATTGTCAAGTTACTTGCAAATACTTAAAAGTCAGCAACATTAACCGATTGTACTTTATATTAAAGTAAAAAATATTTTGATTCAATATTATATTGATAAATTTTTTGATACAATTTCATGCATACTAAAGGCTAACAGAGTGAACAGAATATTTATGGATTTCTAGTGGAGAACCATTCGGCTCTGTATCATCAAACTGTTTAAAAATTTTACCTGCAATATCACGGGATTTTCTAAAAGAATTTCCTAATCCTCGAACATATAATTCGCATTTAACAGGTTTTAAAAGAAAGTAATAAAAATTCTATGTAGATTTATTGCAAAATGACAAATCGAATGAAACAGAATAATGTGTGTTTTCACAATGATATTCTCAAAGCTCATATAACAATAATTATGTATATGATCCCCCAAGAAAATAAAAGTTATAAAAGATTTAGAAAAGGAACAAAAAGGAAAACTATGGTACAAACAGCTTTATTTATATAACTTGTGCTATTTTTCATTTGTTTTTACATGGAAAAAAAATTACTATCGCATTTGATAAAATTCTAACATTCAAAGAATTTTTAAAAATATGTTTTGAATTTTATAATAAGCTGTTTTAAAGTAAACTTAAAACAAAAACATAATTTTTATTGAATTGAAAATAAAAAATATGCAGTATACTCTTGTTAAATAATTATTTCATACATTTTATTTAGATTTAAAAACAGTTGAGAAATTATTAAATTTACACGAAACTTAAATTTCTAATATTAAAAAAAATTAGCATACAGATAAATTTTGAGAAAAATTTAACATTTATAGAATAACATTCATTAAGATACAAACAGATGTTTATGCAATCAGCTTTTTCAAAGCATTAAATTTCAATAAAAAACACCAGCATTTAACATTCTACCACTCTTATCACTAAATTTACTCTGATATGTAAAATTAAGAGAAACTAAGTATGCGATACTTCTAGGGAATGTCAAACGTATGTGCAAGTATACATTTAAGAAATCCAAATGTTTTTCCAAGCCAAAAATAGAATCCAAAAACTTGCCTATATATCTGTAGTTACATGTTTTCATTTGTGCAATAAAAAAAAAATTCCATCTTTTATTATTTTTGAAATTGTTAGTAATTCTAATTAACATGTAAAAAATTATACAATGCTCAATATAAATTTAGAAAAAAAGTCTTCTATACAATCTACAACCATTCAGTAAATATATTAATGTAGAATTGAAATAATGGAAATTTGATATCAATTTTAAATTATTTTTTAATTAGCCTGCATGGAAAACCACTTAATAAGTAGGCTAAATTAAAATATATAGATAACAAACAAGTGGAATTGTTCAAATTCTTAAAATAATTAAATTTTGACATGGTACGTAAATATGTGCATAAACATTTTCATATTAGATATAAATTTTTATGAATCCATTTTATATTAAATGCTTTTGCCAAGCAAAAATTCATTTATAACTTTTATATTCGAATACAGAATCTTGTTTAATTTTTTTCTAAACTTAACAGAAAGCTGCCAAACATACATGTAGATTCGCCAAAAAAGTGTATTAAGACTAATACCTTCGTAATAATTCATTATTTTTCTTATTAATTACTTAAAATTGATTAACTCTTTAGGGTCTGGTGTACTATTAATACTACATGTATTTTCATCGAATTCTGTTTTTTCTTAACAATTAATTACTTTCGACATACAGAAATAATAGTATATGGTTATGTTTTTCTTATCACTTCATTTATGTTTTGGCATTTGATAGTAGTAATAATAAAAGTTTACTTAATTCTCTTTGCACTGTTGGCGATTCCTTTATTTTACACATATACTATTTCACTCTTTAAATTTAAAATACAAGTTACTTTCTGAACTAATCATGCATGATAAAACGCAAGAAACATTAGAAAATGTCAATACCCCTCATATCCTGCTGTAATGGGCCATTTCCCAAATGTCTACGAAAATTCTTCCTAATTTCATATACATATGAATTAAATAGTGCACAATGAGATAATCTTTAAACATCAGTAAGTCTACTTGGATAGTTACGATTAAAGGGACTCAAGGCTTGAAAACTTTTCAAAAAATTGATTTTTTTTAATGATCTAGCTAGATTAGCCAATGAATTCTGAACTCGGTACAAAAAACCGCACAAAAATATTTGCATTTTTAACGGAGTTACAAGCATTTATGTATCAACACTTTCAAAGCCGCACCCATATAATTTCAACTTTAAGTCGCGTTTTCTCAAAACTTGATTTTTGACGACTAGCCACAATATTAAAAAAACTATTTGATAGAATGACTTTTTTTTGGGGGGGGGGGGGCATGCGTATAGCATCATTATCTATAGAATAAATTAATATATTTTAGATAGTTTAATATTTTGAGTATTTTTAATAAAAAACAATTTTATTTTTTAGGGGTTTTTAAATTTTCAAATTTGAGAGTTTTTAATAATTTTTTAGAGATAATTATATCCTTAATTCCTTTTATAGAGTAAAGTTTCCGGATCATTTTAAAGCAAAAATTAGGTTCTTATGTCAATTCAACGTTAAGATATCTAGCGAGTGGTGATATAACACATAATGCTTTTTTCGAAAATTGTGTTACATAAATTTTACTATATTTTTTATTATATTACATTGAAGTACTTCATTTTATAATTTTATAAGACTACAAACATACCTATAAAATATGAGAAAGTTTAAATTAATTACATTGAATACTTCTGTTTTTATATGGACTCTAAGCGAGAGCTTTGTTTGCATGTTTTTCCGTATCGATCAAGCCCTGAGCCTTCTTAACGTTATTCCCAAATAAAATTAAATTTTGTAATCAAAATGAAAAAAAAAAAAAAAAAAAAAAAAATCAGACTCGAAAGGATCAAATTAAAATCTGAAACAAACACTACTTGTCATGTTTTGGCAAACTATTCTGTTATAGAGACTAAAAATAAGAAATTTTGCCTTTTGAAATAAGATCATGAAGTAGTAAGAGCACTGAAATGGAGACCATCAAAATAACGGACATTAAAAATTATGACTATAATCACTCTTTATTGTTATGGGATCATTAAGCATATTCTCCTGCCAGAATCTATAGACGCTAACTACTTTGTAATAGCCATATATCTGCGCTAAATCTAATAAAATACATGGGAAAACATTCGCATATTTTTATGTAAATTTCCTCGTTTTTTATGCAGATGGTTTTTTTTTATTATTTTTTATACATAAATGGTACAAAAAAGGCTCTTTAGAGAGTAATAAAATAAAGTTACTTATAAATATTATAGCACAAATTATATATGTGTATATATAAGTATGGATTTCATTTGCGTTTTTGTGTTCTAGGGGCAATACAATTACATTTTATATGTAATTACATTGTATTTAGTTAATGCTGTTAAAAAAAAAAACTTGCTAAAAATAATATTTTTAATTTTGATGGAAGTTCGATCAAAACTTAAATACAGATATAGATGCGGGTAGGAGGGGCTTGGCTCCTTTTAGGTATGACTATGTTTCAAAGAAAATTAGAAAAGATTTAACGCATATTTAACACATAACTTTTAAAAGCTCTGACTAAATTTAAAATATAAATTTCACTTCATTTTAAAAATAAAATTTTATTTAAATCAAATATTCAAATTGCATTCAAATTTTAAATAATCCGAAGCCTTGACCGCCCCCTCCTCATACACACTCAAATTCTACATTATAATAAAATTTTATATTCGATCTTGATTTTAATTTTAAAGATCAGAACAGTAGACAATCTTCATATAAACATAAAAAAAAAACCCATAAGCTTAAGTATGTGTGTGTGTATGGGGTGAGGGGGGGTAAGAACAAGTATTAAAAAAAAAAAAAAAAAAAAAAAAAAAAAAAAAAAAAAAAAAAAAAAAAACAAGATCAGTCAAACATTTGTCGACTATTTAATTCAATTTTAACAAGGATACTATACTATTTCATATGTTAGTGGGTTGGATTAGGGCAAATATGAAAAACATGAAAAAGTCTAAAACGAGAGATACCTTGAGCGAAGAGCATTCAGAGATGTTGGAGGCTATTACATATATAACGTTATCAAATTGACACTTTTTGTCCCTCTCCTCTTACAATATCATCCGTTATCATTCCTCGAATCCCACCTCCCTTTGCCGTAATAATATCATTAACACTGTCTAAAAATGCTTTTGATTTTTGCAATTGCTTTGTTTTTAATGACATACAGATATGGTTATATATTTATTGCTTGCATACTTTATTAATTCAAATAGTTCAAATAATATGAATTCAATAAAATATCATCATTATATATGAAATAATTTTATATCAGAGAAAACTTAAAAAAGAAACAGTTTTGCTAGAACTTTTTATGAACAAAACAGGAAATCAACATTCTTTCAATAATCTTTTCAGGTATACAGAAGTATGATTACAAACATACTTAAGACCTGTTTTCTTGTTTCTACCACTATATGTGTTTACACATATGATAGAAAAATGGAAATGCCAGTCATTGAGGTATTCCATATTTTGGAATAAAATAATTTTAAAATCGTTTAATAATTTTAATAACTACTTTGTGTTTTCATAAAATAGATAAAACACAAAAAAGATTGCAGACAATTTCAATGTAAAGAACATGTTACAAAAAAATTATATAAAAACAAATTAAAAAAGAAAATTTTTGTTCGACCAAAAATTATAATATCAAAGAAAACGTCCCTTCCCCTAGAAATATATTTCGCTATCATGTGCCAGATCCTCCCCTCTAAACTAATAACATTATATATGTAAAGCCCCTTGGCTTCAAATTCAAATTATTTAAAACGAAAAATGATAGAGAAAATTTTACTTTTTAGCCCTTCTAATTAGAGATCTGCACGGTCAAACCTGAGACCCAAAACCCGAGCCCGGCCTTCCGGTCAGGCTCGGACCATATTTTTGTTCAAGTCTCTTGGGCCAAGTCGGATCTAATTTTTTTCTTTCTTTCTGTACAGAGCTGTGGCTTGTTTTATTCGTAGTCTTCACCGTTCGAAATTTTCATGCCCATATGACACAGCCCATATGAAAATGACTCTCTTCGCGTGACCTGATCCGTTAAAGATCAGTGAAATAAAGCCTCAACAGAAAAAAAAAAAAGCATGTATTTTTAAATCGCCGTTATTCAACAATTAAAAATTATTATTTTTTTATTTTTAAATAATAGCTATATTTTAGTAAGCGTAGAAACCTACTAAATTAAAATACTGTAAAAAGAGTGAAAAAGAGCGGACCTATGAATCTTGTTTTAAGAAAAAAATACCTGTTGATCAAGCAAAATTAATATACTGATACGCAGGAAAAGATATGTAACATCTACCTCCTTTCTAAGAAGGGATCTTGTCTATAACACATTTTTTTTTTCTTTTCTATGCAATTCCATCTTAGAGGATTTTATTATGTACCATTTTTCAGATTTTTGACACTTCAATACATAGAAAATGGATTAACAGTATTAATAACAACGTAAAACTTTCATACAAAAAATAGAAATTCATTTAAATATATATATCGCAGACGGTGACATTTCTATAAAAATGAAGATTATAAATATGAAAAAAAAAAATTAAGATAAATATTTTTGATCAGAACTCCTTGTACGAGGTAAAATTTTAATCAAATGGATGTAAAAATCAATGTTCTGTAGAAATTCACTTGAGCTGGGCTCCGGGCCGAAATTTTAATTTTTTCCTGGTCGGGCCGGGCTCGGGGTCAAACTTATTTTTTATCGGTTCGGGCCGAGTCAAATTTTTATTTTTATGAGTCATGACGGGCCCGGGCCTGAAATTTTCAGCCGATGCAGACCTCTACTTCTATTATCCAATGCCTCAGACAAACAGTTTGAAAATCAGATGTAAAGGGTGGCCGGGGGTTAAAAGAGTGGTAAAGGGGGTCAGATGTAAAGGTTTCATCTAAAAGCTTTGAAATCGGCAACATTAAGTACTACTACCGCCACTTATTTAAAAGAATTTTATAACCAGTGGTCAGTTCTGGTCAAACATTTGTGTTAAAAATGCTTTACGGGATAAATTTTGAAAATGAAACTGTAAAATATGCTTTAATTATTCAAATTTCCCCTTCCAAACCTAATAATTTTATTGATTCCTAATAAATCCTATATATATATTTAAAGTTTTAATTATAAAAGTTTTGTGCATTTATTGTTATTCCGAATTTTTAAATCGATGATATACCAAAATATAAAATATGCAGAACTAAAAAACGAATACACATTGTTTCCAAGCGCCCTCTCTAAAATATGACTTAGCCGTTTTTCTGCCTTTTGCAATCAGTATGTGCTACCAACGCACCATATTTTGAAAGATAATCAGACAAAAATTATCATAATTCTGGAATTCATGATGAAAAGTGAGCTTCGAACTGAAATTTTTAATGAGAAAAAAAATAAAGGGAGAAATTTTGATCAAAAATTTACCGATATTACTTTAACAAAAGCAAATCTTTGGAAATGGAATCAAATTCTGATATTCATTAAATTCAAAAAATTTCGAACGCCGATAGTTTTAATTTTTTTCCCTTCCAAATTAGATAGCAAAATGCAGACGCGTTTCAATTAAAATGCGGTGGATAAAAAAAAATGATAAAGACACACGCACCTGAGAAGTCTTAGATAATCGATTCCTTTAATAATTATACGGGGAGTAAAATTGGCGAACATCCAGCAAATGCATTTTAGGACCACCCTAAAAACGCCTAACGTTTCTTCTGATAAAGAAATATTGTTTCAGAAAAATTAAATTTGCAGCATAAAAAGACGGCTTTCGAGGAGAGAGTCTGACCTTAGTTATTTTAACTGCACGTCATCAGTGGGAACTTAGGTGAAAAATATTTGAGGCGATGAAGATTACATCCAGGCGAAAAGAAGGTAATCAAGGAGTGATGCAAATTATGTTCCTCGAAAACTGGATGGTAAAAACCTTTCGAGAAAGACTGAAACAAATTTTCGTCATTGTGTCGCGAAAATGAATAATTAACTCCTAGAAAGTAATTCGGAATTTAATTTATTCATGAAATACGTCTTAGGCATAGAAAAATTGACTCAGTAAGAAAAACTTTTTTAATCTTCAGAATTTCTCAAATGAAATGACAAGGTTTCGAAAGAAATTTCGCTATAGTTTTCTTCATCAGCTCACCAAGAACATACGATCATGTGAAAATGAGAAAGGAATTTAAAATTCTCTGAAAAGGAGTTAGAAACTCTCCTTGTACAAGAAAAAATTCAATAAGCAGGAACGAGGCCTACTTTCAAGTTTTTTGGTCACTGTCTGTTAATGAAATGGTGTCGATTTTAAATTTTGGTTTTAGGCAAGAATGATATCAGGTGGTAGGATTCCACTCTAAACGATAGTCAAGATCTGTTTAGACCTCTGACAACAGACACATGACACATGGGCTCAAGTGTGCAAAAAATGTCATAGTGCATCAAATCATTCAACCTACTAGGTATTGGAGTATCATTTGACAGTATACGATTCATCATTCATAAAATAAAAGAAATGTAATACGAAACAAAGAACTAAAACGGGCAGAAGAATCCTATTAAAAAAAGAGGGGGGGGGGGAGTCCAATGCAGATTAGATAGAAACAATTTGTTATATACTTGTATTGGTAAAATGCCATCAAAAAAAGCTGTTTAAATATCCATAATTCTCTATTGTGTGTAAGGAAAACTAATATCGCACTACTTTATGCAGAACCAAAACTGACATATTGTATTTTCAATGATCTTATAAACCATACTATTGTTCAATTATCTTTGTTTCCTAATTTATTTTGCTATCTTAACAATTAATTATTCAGCCTTTAATAATCAACCTGAATCATGATTTATGTCTTATTTTAAATAAAGGCAGTATTTAAGCTAACACATCCTCTCTCTAAATTCACGGCCTTTGGTGGAAATTATGAATCCACGGGATGAACTTTTACAAGGTTCCCCAATAAAACACTAGGGTACAATAAAGAAATGAAAAAAGCTACAGATTAATCTTTTTAAATTCTGCTGAGCCTAGTGGTCTAGATTATGAACGATTGCAAAGAATAATTGTCCTTAAGGTTCGCCAGAAAATGTATCAAGAATTATGTAACGTGAAGTACCATAACAGCTGTAAGAAAGAGAAAAATATTTAGAATCGTCCAAGGTGCTCAAAAAACACGTTACACGCCTTCTGTCTCTTGGTCTTTGAATTCTATATTCTGAGTCTGGGAGCTACGATTCCAGTTACTGTTTTCTCATTTAGCCTGACTGACCAGACCATTCACAAAAAATACCCCTTCACCACCTTAAAAATCTTGATTCCCTACGATAAACTTTAAATTCTTTAATATGTGTAACGGTCTTTACAGGCTTATAAAAATCTGGAAATGGGCTTTATTACAAAAATAAAAGAAAAAAAAGGCTTGACTTAAAAAATTACCAAGAATGTGGACGCGCAAAAAAATCAGCTCTAAATCTCATGAATTATCCTTTTTTTTTTATAAAAACGAAAATTCCAGGTGCAAAAACTACAAAAAAATCAGGAAGAGAACTATTACAAATAAACGCAACGTTTAAAAAAAATCGAGCATTTACATAGTTTGTGGGGGATGTTGTTTGATGTGGAAAAAGCAGACAGGATTCGCGTGCCTGTGACCTTCAAAACGGCAGCCCCCTCGGGAGATGAAAAAATATAATAAAAAAAGTAATAGAAAAAACAAGAGAAATAAAAAATAAGTATTCCTCCCTCAACCATGGAATAGCTCTCTCTCGATTTGAGCTGCTATAACAGTCGGTGTGCGATTCTGATTTTTCCCAGACAGGTCGCCAAGGTTAACGCCAAATTTGCGGAAGTGCTAACAAGGGTGGCTCAGTATGCAAATAATATTTTATTACAAATAAGTAGAAAATAAGCAAAAATAGACCAAATTTCGAAAACTTAAAAAACGTCTTTAAAACCAATGGCTTGCCTTCAGCTTTGTTCAGCTAAAATAATCGCTGCTTTAAAGGGACAAGGACTTTAAAAATCACTTTATTATTTTTTTTAATTGTACTTTAAATATTATTCAAGGATACATTATATGCATTATAGCATATATTTATCACAAAATGCATGTTTTTTTTTTTTTTTTAATAGTTATAAAAGTTAAATGTAGATAATTGTAAAAATAGGTGCAAAAATGCTCAAAGTTTCAAAAATATTAGAAAATATTTTTTTACACATTTATATTCAGATAAATAAAATTCGATGCACAGTTTTATTTATATATATAAACCAAATTTGTATAAATATTGGACATTTTCATTGATATGGAATGCGTATGGGGCATTTTGAAATGTTCTTAATAAATCTAAATTATTACGAAAAAATTCCAATTTTTCTCAAAAGTTTTTTTTTTTTGTGTTAAATATATGCTGTATCCTTGAATGATATTTAAAATGCAATTAAAAAAAATAATTTAAAAAGTTCCCTTGTCCCCTTAAATTCTAGTACACATTGATTGCCATCATCTACAATGTTTGGACAATAAAAAAGTTTATACTAAACAACAAAATATATTAAATATAAAAAATAAATACAAGATATATCTAGAAAATGAAATGCTTCTATGTATATTATTTCCTAAGAAATTTTTTTAATTGTGTAAGCCCGTGGTTTCTAGGCTCGGTGTGTGAGGAGCCGTGGAACAAGAATATTCCAAAATTTCAATTGTAATAAAATACGTTAGAAGAACGAATCTGTACTGTATAGTTTAATTTTCGTTCGCTTAATAATACAGGAAGTACACTGGGTAAATATCATTGGTTGTACTTGGATTTAAATGCAATCACAGCGTGTTTTTCAAGTAAATAACTTCTATATATTTTTTTTAATTCTAGGTATGAAGAATTAAAAAAGAAAAAAAATTAAACTAGTTAATAAAAAAAACTTAGGTCAAATTATTTTTTTTTTCATATGTATAATAGTAAATTTTCCTATGATTAATAAAACTTTGTATCATAAAAGAAAAAAAACTTTAATAATGATTAGAAAGTAATGAAAGACGTTCCAGTTTCAAAATGAGCACATCCATTCTATATTTTTAATAGTAGAAAATTATCTAAATACAAGTCTAATTCTGTTAATACGCCTACATTTCTGAGATAATATTTATGTGCAATATCAAATGTTATTAACCCTCTGAAAACCCAGTTACTTCTCGTAATAAGTTATTTTTGTCATCGAACAGCTTTTTTAACCCTTCACTGCACAATTTTTTTCTATTTTTAAGAAAAAAAACATTTAAAATATGTATATTGGCTCAATACTGGAAAAAATAGCAAAAAAGAAATTAAAATTTCATAATTTTTAGCTAAAATTTGATATTTTATGGCGTGTACCCCTTGTACACAATTGAAACTTTAAAATATTGTATTGCTGTATTTTGCAACTAAATGGGCTTAAATTCATTCACTTTATCTGCTTAACACTCTGAAACTTTTTATTTTAATATTTTTAAGAATCAAAAATACATTGGTTGAGGGAAATCTTTCTTTAATAATGCATAAAAATTCTGAACAAATAGATTTGTATGCCATAATTACTTTAATATAAGTTCAGTTCTGTTAATGCATATACTTGTATACATATAAAATAAAATATTAAGTTTAATTTCCTAGCAGTTAAAGTCTATACATACGACTCCCTAAATTTAAAAATAGAAGAGAAAAATGAAAAAAAAAAATGGTACTTCAGTATCACAGTATGATGCAAAAGATTAAAATTATTAAAAAAGCAAATATTCTTTTGGAAAATTGATAAGATTTTGAGAATTAAAAAAGACATTTTACAGTTGATAAATTTCACTTAAAAAAAAAAAAAATAATGCGTAAATTTTTTTGACGAGAAAAACCACTAGCATTATTATGGATTTGAAAAAAAAAAAAAAAAAAAAAAAAAATCATTTATAAATAAGAAATTTCCTTTAAATTTCAAACGAAGCTTTAAAGCCAAGACTAAGAGCTTGTTAAATTTTAAATAATAAAAAAAATTAAATTATATGTCTTAAAAAAAATGCCAAATGAATCTTACTGTTCTTTAAAGGCGCATAGGACGTATATATGAATTTTGGGATGAGCATAAATCTCAGATGATATTATAAGTAGGAATTTTTGTTAATGTTAAAACCTGTTAAAAATTCCCAAATATATCAATATATTGCCATATATCAATACATGGAAATTTATAGAGAGAAAATTCGCCTTGAATACAATAATTCAAATGAAAATCAAATTTCAAATTCTTTTAATTGCTTATATAGGCTTATATATTATATTGCTTATATTGCCAACACAGTGAGAAAGTTCCAGGCTTGTTGTCGTACCATGTGAACGTCATTGCGCTATACTGATGGCCCGGGTTAGATTCCCGGCATGGAATCTTTTTCACTGTGTTGGCATTAACGCCTATATAAGCAATTAAAAGAATTTGAAATTTGATTTTTTCATTTGAAATATTGCCATATAGTTCACAAAAAGTGTGTTTTTAAACTTCCTAAAAATAATGAAACTAATGTTTTGCAAATAAATTTTTCTCAAAAAAAAAAAAAAAAAAAAAAAAAAAAAAAATTCTGCAGCTTAACATACATTAAAATATCCATGTGTGTAAATGTTCCTTCAAAATTCTCATAGGGTCAATCTTATATATATTACAGTAAAGTTGTGTATCTTTTTAAATGTTTGTTGATATCAGTTTAGTAATAGTTTACAAATGTTATTTGCAATATTCCATTAAGAATATTTTTTTACATTAAGTCCCTTTATTTAAATGAAAAAAAAACTCATTTAAAAGATTAATCAGCTTGAAATATTTTAAAGTGAAAAATAAATAAATAAATGGCTACCTCCCCCCCCCCCCACACACACACACACTTATTAAATTCATGGTGCACAACACTTCTTCGAAGAATTTCTTAATGGAAAAATTTATAAAACTAGGAAAATCTTTCAACGTCCTCCTTTAATTTAAAACTAACTTCACCAAAGCAACACTTTGCCAAATATAGTAGACCTACATTTTATACCAAGAGGGTGACAATCCAGGAAGCTATATTTTTTATAGTCGATCCCCAATGGTACCCCTAGTTACACTTGGGGAATGACGTCACTCACTACACCTCCTGTGACAGACGAATTTTTTCGGCCTGTAGACCACAATAAAATAAAAATAACAAAAAATGTGCGGCACCCTCGCTTCTACTTAACGATTGGGGGAGGGCCAGCAGTAGCAAAGGGGGCGTTCTTTTTTGTTTTTTCTTTAGTGGGGGATATATGTTGGCAGCACCTAACCATGTGACCCTGACCCTGAGCGCCAAAAAAATAGAAAAAAAAAATACACGCTGGGCATTACCAAATTTCGCAGTGGGGGTGGTACGGTTCAATAGATGAACTAATTTTACATGAAAGCGTCGATTGTATATTCAAGGACAATGTTATTTTTATTTATAAACTTTCAAAATGCTATGCATATAAACAAATATTCTGCAACATCAGTGTTGAAATGTGATGCATTAAAAAGATGCAGTTTGGAGAAAACAGCATTTATAAAATCGCTAAACCTACAGATACAGAAACATGCTATAAAATAAAATCACTACTAAAAGGATGTGAAGTGAAATTAAAGAGCAAGAGAGAGGGAGGTGGGATAACTAAGATACATATAAACTTATCCTTATATATATTAAAAATGTGAAAGTGTGTCCGAAAAATTGGAATGAACTTGGCTTCAAAACGGATGGATTAATGTCTTTGAATCTTTGCATATGGATAGATTATAGGAGTGGAATGAACATAGGCTAATTTTTATTTATTTTATTCAAATATTTTCCTTAATAATTCAAAATTTAATTATTTTTCATACAAAATCAATAGGCATTTTCCAGATAAAATTTAACCATTTTCCTTTCCTGTTGCCAAGAAAATAAAAAAATGGAATAATAATTTTTCTGCGGCAATGGATTTTTAATAAAAAAACTTCCACGCGAAAAACTATAATAAAATAATTTAAAAGAAAATAAATATGACGTCATGTTTGAAATGAAAATAAAGTTGTATTTTTATAATATATTGAACAAGGATATTTGTTTAGTTAATGGGAATTTTTGTGTATAATATGGCGAAATAAATTAAAAGTAAAAAGAATGAAAAAGAATTATATTTTTAATAAAATGGTTCACTTATGAAAATGTGACGTCATAGTTGAAATAAAACAGGTACTTTATAGCAGTCGTTAAAAATACAAGGGGTATGAATATCAGTAGCTAATGAAAAGAGATAAATAATGACGTCATATTTAAAACGAATCAGAAATACTTTTTACTTATATTAATTAATAAGTTATAAGTTACATACAAATGAATATCTTTATTCAAAACTCATAATTATCAATGGAAGAAATTTTTTGTGGGGAAAAGGCGGAAAATAAAACTACTGATTAATATATTTTTGGCTCGATTTTTTAACACTTTCGAACAAAGTTGAAAAGTTATTATGCTTTCGGTTTGTCTGTCTGTCTGGTCGCTTTCTAACTTTAGTAAATATACTCCGATTTCCATGAAGATTTTGGACGTTCTTAACGTTTACCTAGCACGAATACCTATTGAAAATAAAGTTTCTACCATGATTAGTTTATTTACAGGAATTGTTAGAAAATTTCCTTACATTACGGCATTATGAGGAAAATCGTTTTAATTAAATTTAACGATGTTACACCCTGTGAAATATATTCAAATTTATATGCATTTACAAAGTGCACTAAAATATGCATTTTGTAAAGTATGTAGTGAAAAGGACACTTATTATTCATTTACAGTGTTACACAGAAGAATTCCATTGCATAAGAATAAAGGGAGGAACAGTTTCCGACATATTTTAATTATGCTAAACGATTTCATATATAATCAAATTGATATACGTTGCTGAGGCTTAATGGGAGTTATTTCATGCATAATACGAAGTGCATAGCATTTACAGGTACACACAAAAGATTTCAAATATTATATATTCTATTCGAAGTACTGTATATGATGGATGATGACTGTTGCATGGATGAAATGCATTTTGAATTATGATATGTGCTTTTAAGTTTCGCTAAATGTATGCACATTAAATGGAGAGTATTAATGGTAATAGTATAAATAGTTAAATTTAGATATACAGGGTTACACAAAAGATCTCGGAAAGATTATTGAATATGAGCGTAATTTACTTAAAGGTGATTTTTAAATAAAATATGCATTTTTATTTTGTACTCATTTAGTAAACTAAGAAATGTTTGTAGTATATACATAAAATGATATACAGGGTCTCGCAAAGAACTGGATACAAGGTTGTCTTCGGATGATAATTTCTGAAAATGTAATTTAGGTAGTAATAAGAAATATTTTTGTTTGAACTAAATTTTAGAAAGATACTTTTGTATATTAAAGGCACTTGGAAAACTACAGGGCTGAACAAAAGAATTTAAGAATGTTTCTATCTATTAGTATTAATCGCTGAAAGGAAAATTTTAACCAGCAAACAAATTAGCAAATAGGGATTACCAGAAGTTTTTACCATAAATTTGCGATAAAAAGTTAATTACACATGCTTTTCATCATCGAAATTTTTTGCTTGATTGATCAATTATTTCTTCTTTAAATGCTATGTGAACGAAGTCACGGGTAACTGCTAGTATGATCAGTGGCGGATCCAAGGGGGGGGTCATGGGGGTCATGACCCCCCCCCTGGAGCTCTTCAAAGAGGGATGTACAGTGTAAGTAAAAAGTGCTAAAACAGGAGACAAACAAATTTTTTGGGTGTGATCGACGAAATCTGAAAAATTTCCACGAATGGTTTGCGAAATTTGAGATTTTTCTTCACTTGATTAACAAAATTCACGATTTTTTCGCACTCGATCGGTGAAATTCGCGATTTTTGCGAAGCCGATCCACGAAATTCACAATTTTCCCATGCCTAATCGACGAAATTCACGATTTTTTGGGTGTGATCGACGAAATTTAAAAATTTTCCACGAATGGTCTACGAAATTTGCGATTTTTCTTCACTTTATTGGCAAAATTCACGATTTTTCCGTGCCCAATCCACGAAACTAGCACATTTTTCCGTTCTTGTTCGATGAAATTTCTTCAACCGCTCAAAGATTTTTTTAATTTTTCCGCGCATCATCGACAAAATTAGCGATTTTTTCGTCCCGAATCGACAAAGTTCGCGAGTTTTTTGTACTCAATCGCCCGATTTCGTGCTTTTTACGAAGCCGATCGACCATATTCGCGATTTCTTTCCCGATCGATGGAATTGTCAATTTTTGTTCGCCATATCAATGAAATTCTCGATTTTTTTCATTCCCGATCGACTGTATTTGCGCTTTTTACGAAATTGATCGACCATATTTGCGACTTTTTCGTTCCCGATCGACAAAATTCGCAATTTTTCCGTGCCCTACCAAAAGCGATTTTGTTGTTCCTGATCGAATAAATTCGGGCTTTTTACGAAAGCCATCGACCATATTCGGGATTTTTCCGTGCCCAATCGACGAGATTCGCGCTTTTATCCGTTCTTGGTCCCTGAAATACCGCACCGAACAATAAAATTCGCGATTCTTAACTGACTGATGAAATCTGCATTTTTTCCCCGCCGTAAATTGATGAAATCTGTAATTTTTTTCTCGCGATAAACTGATAAAACTCGCTCTTGTTCTGCAGCCGCTCAAAAAAATTTTCGATTTTTCCGCGCATCATCGACAAAATCTTCGATTTTTCCTTGCCCTATTAACGAAATTAGCGATTTTTTTGTACCGATTCGACAAAATTCACGAGTTTTTCGTACCCAATCGCCCGTATCGCTCCTTTTACGAAAACAATCGACTACATTCGCGATAATTTCTTGCCCGATTCACGAAATCGGCAACTTTTGCGTTCCATATCAACTCGAAATTCGCGATTTTTATTCTCAATCAACAAATTTTGCGATTTTTCCGTTCCCGATCGAATAAATTCGCGCTTTTTACGAAGCCGATCGACAAAATTGGGATTTTTTCGTGCCTTATTAAAGAAATTTGCGATTTTTTCGTTCCAGATCGCCAAAATTCGCTATTTTTCTGATACATCCAGACAAAATTCGAGATTTTTCGAAGGCCGATAGACAAAACTCGCGATTTTCCAGTGTACAGTTGATGATATTCGATTTTTTCGCGCTCGGTCAACGAAATTCGCGTTTTTTTCGCGCGGTAAACAGACAAAACAGGCGACTTTTCTGCAACCTATGAACAAAATTTGCAATTTTTTCAAGTATTATAAAAAAATTTAGACTTTTTTCCTTGCCCGATAAACGAAATCTGATATTTTTCGCGTCCGATCGACAAATTCGTGATTTTTCCATGCATAATCGACAAAATTCGCGATTTTTCATGCCCGATCGGCGAAATTTGCTATTTTTTATCGTAATTCCGTTTTTACAAGATTTACTGTATTTTAAAATTACTTCATTAAATCATCTGTCAAAAGTTGTGACCCCCCCCCTGGAGGTTGGGCTGGATCCGCCCTTGAGTATGATATAGAAGTGAAGGTAAGTAGAGAAAGCATTAAATTTCAAAGCAGTATAAATATATAGATCAATATATCAAAAGATTTAATTTTTAATCTTTACATTTAAGCACACATTTTGCTTAAAATATTAAAAAGCTTCAAGTTTCTGTTTATATTTTCTCACTTCACTTAATTTTATCAAGATAGGAAAAATTGGAAGTAGAGACCGGCATCGGATTAGCTAACTCGCTTTTATCCGATCCCGACTCGATGTTTACCTTTTCTTTTGCAACTGTTGACTTTCACAGTCTCGGATTCGGTTTAGTTTTGACTCCTTTGTCGAATCTACTAACAGGTAATGTGTAATGCTATTAAAGCATACTATAAGTCAAGCTCAATTGGGTACAGATATTTAATCTCCTGTTTATTAGCAGCGTATTTTCTAGTGTCAAACTTCGCTTCTTGACGCGTCGATTAATGGTAATATCAGAAAAATTACAAATATGATAAATGTTTGCTTGTTTGTTTTGTTTTAACTGCCAACACAGCAGTTATTATAAATTGTTCATAGAAATTTTAATACATGGCGAAACTGACTTTTTCATACAAAGATAGATTAGTTTTTCTTTTAACTTACTGCGTAGAGTAATAGGATATTTTTATTAAATATAACATAGCACTGGAACACTGTATAAAAATCTCATTTAAAACATTTCCCTAATTAGAACTATATGTCTATAACTAAAGATTTAAGAATTACTGAACACTGTTGAGAATGGACTTCCTAAATTAACCAAAACTGACGCAACGAAGGGATACTTAGCG
Organism: Maratus speculifer; assembly: GCA_964019185.1. Lineage (NCBI taxonomy): Eukaryota > Metazoa > Arthropoda > Arachnida > Araneae > Salticidae > Maratus > Maratus speculifer. Next base: position 419,731,864 of record OZ025289.1, on the reverse strand, counting down.
GATAAAACCCCTTCCACACCAATTGGAATCTGACGAGATTCAAAATCCTTTGTATTAATAGGTAGGTTTGATACGCAAAAATTGACAATTACACACGACAAAAAAAAAAAAAAAAAAAAAAAAAAAATCAAAGGAAAATTATATTTGGGATCACTCTATACATGAAAATGCACGAAATGATCTATCATTACATAATACAAATTTGTGGATATTGTTGAACACATCCACTGATTTGTGTAAGAATAAGCACGTATACGTGTTTTGAAAAGTTTAAATAATCTTGTATGATTTTAGCTTATATCATTCAGGGTTTTCAATCAAAATTAACATCAGTTTTAGAAAAATTAGAAAAGTAGTAGAATCAATATAGTGCAATTAAAATATAAATATATTAAATAACTTATTAAAAACAAACAAATAAAATATTAACCTGCGCATGCGCGAACGGTGAAAAATACTTTTACACAATTAAATAGAATGATGCAATTCTTAAAACATTCCGTAAAATATCAGAAATATATCGGCGACAGGAATGAAATAATTTTTGTTACTTTCTAACAGCAGCTGAATGTTAAGAGAATTTCCCCAAACTCTCAATTTTAATTTTTTCCTCAATTTTTATTGAGGTTTAGGTTATTTTGTATAACAACCAGAACGAGTCTATACCATGATAAAACCAATCAATAAATAATCAAAATCGAAGCATTTGTACAAAATCTACTTATTGATACTCATATTAATTGCACTATATTGATTCTACTGCACTTTTCTAATTTTTCTACTGGTGTTAATTTTGATAGAAAACTCTGAATGATATAAGCTAAAATCTTACTAATCAACAAATTTTTTTCTAAAAATCAGTTCGATCTCACGGAATTTCAAAGAAAGACAGGACCTCAGGGCGATTCAAGCAAAGACAGGACCTCAGGGCGATTCAAGCAAAGACAGGACCTCAGGGCGATTCAAGCAAAGACAGGACCGCAGGGCGATTCAAGCAAAGACAGGACCGCAGGGCGATTCAAGCAAAGACAGGACCCCAGGGCGATTCAAGCAAAGACTGGACCCCAGGGCGATTCAAGCAAAGACTGGACCCCAGGGCGATTCAAGCAAAGACTGGACCCCAGGGCGATTCAAGCAAAGACTGGACCCCAGGGCGATTCAAGCAAAGACTGGACCCCAGGGCGATTCAAGCAAAGACTGGACCCCAGGGCGATTCAAGCAAAGACTGGACCCCAGGGCGATTCAAGCAAAGACTGGACCCCAGGGCGATTCAAGCAAAGACTGGACCCCAGGGCGATTCAAGCAAAGACTGGACCCCAGGGCGATTCAAACAAAGACTGGACCTCACGGCGATTCAAGCAAAGACTGGACCCCAGGGCGATTCAAGCAAAGACTGGACCCCAGGGCGATTCAAACAAAGACTGGACCTCACGGCGATTCAAGAAGAGACTGGACCTCATGGCGATTCAAGAAAAGACTGGACCTCACGACGATTCTAACAAATACGGGACCTCGCAGCCATTCAAACAAATACTTGACTCCACGGCGATTCAAACAAAGACTGGGCCTCAAGGCGACGATTGAAAAAAAGACTATCTTACATCATTTCAATTGCCCTGAAGTCGTGTCTTTCTTATAAAGACAGGACTTTAGGGCGATTCAAACAAAGACAGGACTTCACGGCGTTTTAACAAAGACAGGACATCATGGCGATACAAACAAAAACCGGACCTCACGGCGATTCAAACAAAGACTGCACCTCATTGCGATTCAAACAAAGATTGGACCACGGCGATTCAAACAAAGATTCAAACCCTAATTACTATAGACAGAAGCGTACGAAGAGAAAATGGCGCCCAGGGCAAAGTCTCAATTTGGCGCCCCGTATCCTCCAACTTTTTCTTGTGACATGTCAAAAATGACGTTGGTAGTATAAATTTGGCCCTTCGAAAACTTCCGCGACCGGGGCGACCGCCCCTTTCGCACGGCGCTGATTATAGATTCCCGAAAGCATGTATGATTTCATTATTGCATGGGCTATAATAAGCTAATAATAATAAGCTAAATATATATTTTTCTATTTAAACCGAGAGCAAAATTTACAAATAAAACATTCGTGCTAATTCTTAAAGCAATAACTTTTTATTGTTATTATCATTAAACTTATAAAAATAATACAAAATTATTTTTTATACTTTTTTTTAAATTGATTCCTATTGGTATAATGATTTTACATTACAGATTTAGTTTTAAATGCTATTTCGAATATAACACATTCATCAACAAATAATAATAATAATAATAATAATAATAAAACGATTGGAGTATTTGTGCATTTCCATTTTATGAGTCATTCTAAGGAAAAGGAACAACATAACAAAAGTAATATATATTTTTTAAAGCATGTAAAATATCTTAAAAATAAATATATTTTCTTTACAAAATAACAAAATAAAAAAAATCTTTTTTAAAAGCATCTAACGTATTTTAAATTAAATGGATATTTTCATTTACACTGAAATAAATAATCTTACCTCAACAATCATGTTTTCTATTTATTTTTTCACGAGTTTTTGATTTATTAAAATTCTCACACGGCCATGAAAGCATGAGAAAGAACAGTTATGTTTCAAAAATTTAAATGAAGACAATTGTGTAAGTTAAGTATAATTGGTGTGCATTTATTTTTATAAGTAAATTGTTAAGTGTCATCACAGAGAAAGGCATATTTTTTCCAATTTTCTTCTTTCTATTTGAGACCTCCTTACTCTGCACACAGTGTCTGATAAATGACCTATAAACTAAACAATATTAGTAGAGTAGAAATTAATATGCGATGATAACGGAAAGGTTTGAAATTTTAATCAATTTGGATTTTAGGCTGCTAAAATTGTACAGTTCGATCTATTAAATGCATTGTTAAAGCTGTCTAAAATTTGTATTAAAATTAACAAGAAAGAAAAAGAATCATGCATCAAGCATAGACTATGAAACATTTTTCAACGCATTTTGAATAATGTAACAAAATTTATATTTTTTATAAGTTAAAATATTATATCTAATTCAACAATATGGAAATGCATTTTCTATTACACAGGAAGTAACTTGTAATAAATCTAAACGACGTATATTAATTTAATTATATGTGAAACAGCTTAACATAATTAAAATATGCCGCAAATAATGCTCCTTCCCTCTCCTTTATAACAGTATGTAACGGATTATATCATTCATTTACAGGGCACCACAAAATATTTGTGCGGCGTATTCTGAAAATGTATATTTTAGTGCACTTCATAAATGCATATCAGTTTCATTATGTTTCAACAGGTGTAATATCATTAAAAAGCATTTAAACTATTTTATCCCATCGGCCGTAATATAATAGAATATTTTTGACTATCCCTGTATTTGAACTATATATTTCCGATTTTACGAAAATTTGAAAAACAAAATTCTGCAACAAATATATATTTAAAATTTCAAAAGATTTGATAGGGTAGTTTTTGTGTTGTTATATGTTGACAGACAGACAAACGGGCGGATCAGACGACGACTTTAGGTGTTACATAATTACGAACACTTCTAAAAAACAGTTCAATTTAAAAGCGCATACGGAAATTGAAAACGCATTTCCAACAATTTTTACTCAAAGACTATTTTGTAACCGATTTCTTTTGAGTGTCCCTGTAAAGGGATTTAAAATGTTACGAATGTCCGGTTCTAACGTAATCGTAGTGAAATTCGGTGATTTCTATAAGTTTCAATACATTTTTAATAGCGTAATGTCATTAAAAATATGTTTACGGGAGTTACAGCGTGGACAAATGAACAGACAAATCGAATGCATAAACACTTTTCAACTTTGTTGGAAAATGTTAAAAATGGAGGGAATTTGGCTAAAAAATTGCTTAAACTTTGGATTTCAGAGATGACTTTAATGAAGAACAATGCGTATGAGCATTTAATTATTTTCCAAATTTCTCTTTGAGATTTTCTTACACTGCATACAGTGTATGATAAATGATCAATAAACTGGTAAACATCAGTAAAAATTAATATGCATATGTTGACGGAGGAGACAGAAATTAAGTTTTAATCACTTTTATATTCAGATTTTTAAAAAAAATGCAAACCCGTAACAAGGGAGTTGTAAAGGTAGTACATAAAAATGTAAGTATTGTGCGGTATGCCATACCACACGTCCGCTGGTATGGATTAATAAATGCAATGCTAAAATTATCTAAAAATTGAACTATAATTAAAAAAATTGCTTCTTGCATTATTTGTGATGGCCACGAAATATACACTGAGAATTTTTTCCAAACTCTAACTGTCTATAATTTAAAATATTTAATAATTTCGCAGACGAAGAAAAAGTTAAAGAAAAGACAAAGACTTTCTTTCTACTAAAGTACCTAACAATGGTTTGATAGATACTGTCATCTACACACTACTTCTAAAAATTTATTTGTAGTGAACGCAGAGAGAAACTATTTGGGTTAGGGCATAGTTTATCAATTAATTTCTTATTAAAAATAAGACAATTAAAAAAAATATATTAATGCAAAACTTAAAAACGTTTAGTTTAAAAAAGTTTTCAAAAATGTGAAATTTTTAAATCTCAGTGAAACGAACTTTGCGTTTTAGATGTATGAACGTCGACAGAGGAGATTTTAGAAGCATATATTCATTAAAAGTTCATTCATTAGAAGCATATATTCATTAAAAGATTACAGTTAAATATTATAATTATTTTGTTAAAAATGTATTGAATAGCTTTCTTAAAACTTAAAAATACATATGAATGAAAAAATATTAGAAAATTTGTTACACCCCTATACAATTTAGGTAAATAAACAGCAAAAAAAAATAGTTCTAATACAGTGTTTTTTTAGAAGCTGAGTACTTTTGTAATTTTTTAAATGATGTGAAATTCCCATTTTTACATATAATATTTACATGAACCTTGCTAGAATAAATCTCCTTCATTAATCGAGCAATAACAAGAATATAGTATGCATTACTTCATTATTTATATCTGAATAGCAATAGGAACAATCTTTAAGCCAATAGAATGTTTAACCCTTTGTCTTTCTTTTATATTACCTTGGCCAGTTTATTTTACTCGTCGGCCAGGTCCTTTGAAAAAATTTATTTAATTCTGCCGGCCCATCCCGTTTAAAAATCAGTCTTCACCATGTCGGGCTGGTTTCAGGCCTCGGGCCAGACCCGGGTAGATTTGTACCCAATTGCACTATGTAACATTACTTCTTTCAATTGCTAAAATATAAGTATGATGAGATGACGTTATACACATTTCAATAAAATCTTGTTATTCAATATTGTATTTTTATTTTTTTAGTGTTATCAACGTGGGCAAATACCTTAAGTGGCGTAAGTCGCGTATTTTGGATTTTAATACCTTTGATTTTTGCAAATATAGAGATGTAATTTGTTTTTCATTCAGGAATGGATAAAGAAAATTTTACAATTGGAAATTTTACCTTACGGGGATCGTATAAAAATTTAGTTTGCATATTTTCTCAAGCAGGCGCGCCTTTCCCCCTCCCCCCGCCAAGGGGATTACAACAATTTAATTTTGTAACTTCTATACGAAAGTTTGAAACTGGAAGTGTCTAGGAGCAATATTTAAAGAGATAGGCTATGGTCTCCACCTTTATAAACCACTCTATAATAAATTATAACACTTTGTAACAATTGCTAAAAAATGAGTAACATAAGAACGTTAAAATATGTTTTGCCGGAAGCCAAAATATTTAAAGCAGTCTAATAAAACTTTAAAATTTTTATCTTGCACTTTTTAACAATTAAAATAAAATTTTCTATTTAAAATCAAGTATCCTGTTTGAAAATTTAATAATTTTTATCGGTCTGAACCAAACGTTAATCAATTTTCTGGTGGTTACAATTATTTTTCGCTAAGTAAAGTGTTTGTTCTGTTGAATAGTTCAAATATTTATTGACGCGCAGTAATCTGTAACAACACTGTAAAAAATATATGAAAAGTAGAGCATCGTATCAGTGTACTGAGCTGATGTTAGCGTATTTATCACTCCTTTTTAATTAACGTATGCGAAAGGTAATTTGAAAGAAAGACTTTTGTAAGTAAAATGGTTTATTTTATTGTTCTCAAGAAAACTCTTCTTAAAAACAACACATGTAACGAAAGTACGCAAAACATATAAGATGAACTTTAAAAGGTTTAAGTTTACTCAAAAGGCGATTAAAATAATCAAATAGAGATGTTAATAATTAATTTTATTTAAAATATCTTAATACTTTCAAGCCTTAATCACTCTTCCTCGGAGAATATTTTTATTTTATTTATACAAATATATATGTCATTTTGAAGATAAACGAGTCAAAATAAAACATCTTAGTAATTTCAAGCCTTAATAAGGCTCTTCCTCAGAGAATATTTTTGCTTATTTATATAAATACATTATTTCATTTTGAAAATGGACGAGCCAAATGTCCGTTGATACGTTGTTCCGTCGAAATGTCTGTTGGCTCGTTCATTTTCAAAACGAAATTATGTATTTGCATAAAGAAACAAAATATTCTCCGAGGAAGAGCCTGATTAAGGCTTGAAAGTACTAACTAGGAAACTGCAAGAAGTGCAAGTCACCGATTTTGATAAAAGTGGTATCGTTGGAAAGATCTCATCGAGAGCAGTAAAAAAAAATCAATGGAACTACCCGTCGCAAATCAGCCGTTTTTGAGATATCCGACAATTTACATCATGTAACTAGTGCACACTTAATGGGGACCGCAAAAAATTTTAGTCTCGATTTTAACGAAAGTGGTATCGTTGAAAAGATATCATGACGTAGAAAAAATTCAATAGAACTACCCGTCGGAAATGAGCAGTTTTCGAAATATCCTATAATTTATGTCACGTAGCTAATGCATACTGTTCTAGTGCACACTTAGAGGACCGCAAAAAATTGTTTTCTCGATTTTGATGAAAATGGTGTCGTTGCAAAGATATCATTGTGAGAAGAAAAAAACTCAATGAAACTACCCATCTGAAATGAGCCGCTTTCGAGATATCCGACAATTTATGTCACTCAATGCATTTTCCCAGTAGTGTGCATTCGCAATGTGACAAATTGTCGGATATCTCGAAAACGTCTACTTTTCGACGGGTAATTCTATTGAGTTTTTTCATCCTCGCGATGATATCTTTTCAACGATACCACTTTCGTTAAAATAGACTAAAATTTTTTGCGGTCCCCATTAAGTGTGCACTAGCTACGTGACATAAATTGTCAGATATCTCGAAAATGGCTGATTTGCGACGGGTAGTTTTATTAAGTTTTTTACTGCTCACGACGAGATCTTTCCAACGATACCACTTTCGTCAAAATCGGTGACTTACACTTCTTGCAGATCCCTAGTAAGATGTTTTAAATAAAATTAATTATTAATATCTCTATTTGATTATTTTAATCACCTTTCAAGTAAACTTGAACATTCTAAAGTCCATATTAAAAATTTTGTGTTAAAAACAAGGTGAAAAATTGCGTTCCGTTATAGGAATGTATACGTTTTAATTTTCATTATTTTTATTCTGCACTTAAATGCCTACCTATTCCTACCTAATCTGTTCATAAAAGGAAGTAAGCAAATCATTAAGTAAGATGATTATCAATGCCCCCCCCCCCCCAAAAAAAAAAAAAAATCAGATACAGGATTTGTTAACAAATGCGTGTGCTGTAATCTAACATTGTGGTGTCACAATAATATTTTTAAATTATGCGTCACATTTAAAACAATAACTGAATACATGGACTTATTTGTGCGTACACACGACAGGAAAAAAATAAATTAACTAACTTTTCAGCAATTAAATACAATCTTCTATGAAATATTTAAAAACAAATAGAAAAAATAAATAATAGATTTTATCAGGAAGTTGCACCCTCTGGTAGACACATTTAGAATGCAGGGAACATTCCCTCTTTAGTTTTAAAATTAACATATTGCTAATCTCCTGCATTTCTACTCCCAGTAAGCTCTTAAAAAATCAAATTTTTAATTCATAATTTATGCGAAAAATTCGGATTGATTCTCGGAGGGGGAGTTCATCGACCCGAATCCCTCCTTCTTTTCCCCGAAACTGATTAGGGTGCGAGAAATTTAAGAATCTCTTCGACCGCCACCAACATAAGAGAAAGGCAGGTCGGCAAGTGCGCATGCGTCAAACTTCGAGATCCCTTGTTTACGCTTTTATGAATATCGGGAACCCACTTTCCCAGACGAATGAGAACAATTCCAAGAAATATACGAGTATCATAAAATTTTACGACTTTGGATGAAAATAAAATCCACAAAAGGAAACAGTGAAAACACTAAAAACACAAATAAGGGATATACTTTTCATGCTTATATTTGATACTTGTGTATAATTCTTAGGCATCAGCGTGGGAAGATTTGGTTAAAAAATAAATATAAAACATTAAGTTTTTTAAGATTGATGCTTGGAGAAAAAGTGTGTCCACATTAAATTAAATTACACACAATTTTAGAAAAATAGAGACACATGCTTGCCATTAGATCAAGACAATAGACCATCTTTTTTTGCATTTATACTGAGAAAATGAGGTAAGAAATTTTCAGGATTTTCTAGTGTAATTTTAAAAACATTTATGTATGTGCTAGTGTATTATGAGAAATTCGGGATAGGGGATGAGCCAGCATTGAATTAATGTATTTCGAGATTTCGACACAAGGGGGATTTCTGAAAACATTTTAAAGCATATTCGGGAACAGTACTTGTTAATTTTCAAAGAATTCTAAAGAGTTTTCATTGGGAAAGAATACTGACTAACATGTCCTGACGTCATCACAAGAAAATGAACGAGAAAAAGAAATTTCACGACTTTTAGCTTAATTTTTTTCATACTTTAAATAACCAACAAAAAAAGCATCGATTTTACCGATGAGAGGGGGAGGGAAACATAACTCCAGTATCAATTTTATCATTTTTATTGAAAAATAAACGTGCAAGGTGGCTCTCTCATTCAAACATATAGTCTTTCATCTAAAATAGGTTGGGTTGTACCCGACCCGAACTCGAAAATTTAGCTTAAAGTTAATGTACAAATACATTCGGATAAGACGCAAAAAATTATTTTAACCCAAAACTGACAAATTTCGTCGTGCCTTAAACTAAATTCCTTAATCCAGAAGCTAACTTGAAACAAAAGAGGTCTGGATTTTAATATTTTTGTGAAAAAATGATCTACAGTCATACCTAAGATATCAATTTTACTTTTATTTTGAAAATTAAACATGTAAAAAAACTTTTATATTAAAAAACCGTTTTTCAACTGGAACAATAGTCTGGACTTTTTGAAAAAAATTGCGTAAACTTGCCCCCTTGTAGGTGACAAAACTAAAACCGAAACAGATCTAATCCAAAATAGTCAATCCATCTCAAACTCAACAGTAACGAAAACAACTCCAACCCGAATTGTGGGTTGAATTTCGGGAGAAATCCGGTTACCCGATTTGATGCAGGACTCTAATCTAAAACAATAATTTGGGCCTTTTTGAAAATTCAGGTTAACCTAAACCGGACGCGTAAGTATCAGAACTCAACCGAAATAATTGTAGCCAACCAAACTTCCAAAAGGAAAAAAAAAAAAAAAGGAATGGCAACCCGATATACCGGTTGTCTTTCTCTATTTTTTTCTGTTATATATATAAATTTTATAAAAATCAACTTGCACCAAAATCGTCCCGATCGGAGCGGTTACAGGAAGAATAAAGGTACCCCATCCAATAAAACACTTCAAACCCAACTCAAAATATTTTCTCAGACGACAAATTTCGATCATGACAAGGCGACAGGTATGCTCGACTCGAGAGGGGGGGGGGGGGGGCATATGTCCTCCTTAGGATTTTAAAAAGCCCTATATGAACGTGAACACTTTATATGAAATTTAATGTTTTTACAAGTACTTCAGATTTCAGTAAGGCCAGAATAACCCATTGCCATCAAGTTGTTATATCTACAACAACTTTTAAAGATTAATTTTTAAAGATTAAAGCAAACTTAATAAATAATTAAAATCTATAAAAGAAAACCAAATAGAATATAAGTTTCAAAAATAAATTTCTTAATGACAAATTAGAACGAACGGAAATAATTTGATTTTCTTAAGGCCCCTGTCCCTGCCCGCGAAGACACCCACGAGCTAATGCTATTCCCATGGGGAGGCATTTTCCTAATCACTCTTTCGCATTTTGACATTTTTGAATGATTTTTTTTTTGGTATTGGATAGCCGAGGTCGCTTTCCAAGATCAGTCCTTGACTACTTTTTCGATTTTGGTCGCAAGTATTTTTTATAAAGTTACTCTCACTTTCTGAACCGGTTTTGGAAGGGAAAGTAACTTTATAGAAAATACCTATGACCAAAATTGAAAAAGTAATCAAGGAACGATCTTGAGAGGAACCTCAGATATCCAATGCAAAAAAAAAAAAAAAAAAAAAAATATTCAAAGATGTCAAAATGCTAAAGAGTTATTAGAAAAATACCTACCCATATAAACAGCATTAGCTCACGAGTGTCTTCGCGGGCAGAGACGGCTTAAAGCAAAAATTACAAAAGGGTTACTAGCAAAGTAAATCAAAGATCAAGAGGAAAAAACTTTGCTTAAGTATAAACCTCTAGTGAAAATATCCAAAACTGATTAATCGTCTTTGCCTTTTTCGAGTTTAGTTGATCGAGGGTCAGGACTGTAACCAGATAATGATAGATTGATCTCAGCCACTCTAGCACTTTTCGAACCTATTCTAGGCTTTATAAATTTAGAGTTATAGCATCAATATTATTTTTTTAATTACAATTTTAAAATGTAAATCAAAAAGTTTAAGGACAGAAGGATGGGTTTAAGAAGTTATTTTCATGGTACTTTAAAGTACCGTCGGGACATAAAGGATTAATAAGATGAGAAAAAGAATGATCAGGTATGAATTAGCTCCACCAAAAAATATTCAAAACCCTATCTGGCTCTACCAACTGATTACGATCCTAACGAGTATTCAAATACAATACCTCTCAACTAGATCTATCTTAACTAATAAATTATATTGTGGACACTTGTATCGTACTTTGTATCGTAATCAACAGTAAATTAATGGTAAGATAAATGGAGATCTCTTTATGATATGTATTAACCGATTTAAAGTACTAATACTGTGCTTCTTTTCTTTTTCAATATAAATTTTATTATTATAATTGTTAGATATCTAACGTTAATAAGACATGTGCTTAAAAGGAAAAAATGGTAATTTTTACTGTGTATCCTACTTATCTGTATATCATTATCTACATACTTAGGTTATAGATAAACATTTCTTATCTATTGGATAAAACAAATATTATTGAATTCATAATGCTATTGTATTAAAAGCTCTGTTCTACAAAAATATTATCCATTGGAATTTGGATAATATAATAGGTAAGTTAGAAGCAAGAGCGGTGAACAAAAGATAATCTCCTGCTTAATTTGGTCGATTAGCAGGCGATGACAAACGGAACATGGGTTGTCTTTGATTTTATAGATGGAAATCCGGGAATCTGGATGAAGGTGCAATGAGAACAAGTAACAGGGTCAGTTTTGGCTTGGAAGTGAAACGTACATTTGGGAAAAGTAACTGCTCTTGCTACGCACAAGAATATTTTTTTGGAAGAAGTTTGCATATACGTGTAAGGAGATACTTGTATAGTTATTAATAATTAACTTTAAAAAAAAATCCCTTTTCCTCTTAAGAAATTTAACGCATTTCATCAATCTATAAATACAATTTAAATCCAAAATTGGTTTAATCTTGCATAAAAATTATAAAATACAAATTTCCTAAAAAATTAACCAAAACGGGGGGAAAGATTGAGTAGTTCAATTATTTTTTTCTCATACATGATAAAGGCTTTAAAAGTATTAAATATTTTTTAATTCTCAAATGGAATATTACACAATCGAACACACCATTCTCAACTCTAATTTCTCTCCAACTTTAAATGTATTATACTAGATTTATTAAAAGAATCCTGAAATAAATTCAAAAATAAAAAGGTCTAAATTCGTTACGAAATCCAATGTGTTTTACTGCCGCCATAGATCTTATTAGATCTTAACTTAATTTTCGCTTTCATGAAAATTATAAAATACTGATTACTCTGCAGGTTAAAACAATGTTATAGAGCCGTTCTCTCCAAAAAGGACATTACTGTCGTTATCAATCTTCAGGGCAGTTAAAGAAAGTGATAATGCTAATCTTTCTTCTCAGAGATACGTCGTACATTACGGCCAGTAATTATAAGATGGAAAGAACAAGTAACTTTAATCATCAGAAAGTGTAATTTAGAGATGCAGAATGTAGGAGAATGACAAATTTTATCAGAATATTGCTGGAAATTACTCCCTGATCATTCTTTAAACGACTTACGCATGCAATGATTAAGGCTAATATCATTTGAACGAAATGCTGCCAAAGAATTAGTTTTAAAAGACAGATCGAAGAAATTAAGTCAAACTTTGAAGAAGAGGTTTTATAATTCTTACATTAAAGAAAATGACAATGTCATTAATTCTTTAACAACTTTTGTTGTATATTATGATATACAACTGCAATATACTAAACCCTCTGAAAACGAAAAGCGGTTTTAGTGGAATCCAGTTTTAAAAAAGGGAAAAAATTATCTAGACAGAATTAACACTAAACAATTAGACCTGCTAAGACGAAAACCTGTAAAAGAAGATTTTTTTCTCTATTAAGTTTTTACTGGTTTTACTGTATAAATATAAAAAATTAAATATAAAACATTATTGAAAGATGCTGAAACGAAATTATAATTTTTTATGGCGATTTTTAGATGTTATTCACCGTGTGATTACCCTTCAAATAACTTATATAGTTCAATTTATACTGATAACAGAGAGCATCGTTCGTCTTTTTGTATAGTTGTAAGCAATGGATAAGCAAATCTACCACTTGCAAAGGTTAGAAAATTTGAATGAGATTAGTTCAAGGCAGGTCAACGCACCCGAAGCTCAATTCCCCCCCCCCCTTTTTTTTTATTAACCGAGATGTTAATTAAAGCGCTAAAGAACACTCATGATTATTTTTTAATGAAAATGGTTTACGTTAAGACATACATTTAAAAATATTTTTGCTTAAATATATAAATTCATACAAAATCGAATTAAAGATATAAAGTCATACAAAGTCGAGGTAACGCCGGTTGGTCATCTAGTTAGCTAATATTATTTAAGCAAACCGTTAGTTTTTTTATAAATACATTTTATGTAAACCAAAGGAATTGGTTGCAAATTGGTTGTATTTGTGACGGCCATTTGTCAGAACAAAGTATATAGGCCCTAAGGGGACGGAGGTGCCCTCTGTGCGGGTCTTTCTAAGAGAGCCTTCGTATTTACGCAAGGAAATTCAGAGTTTAAAAAAAAAAAACCCACAGAAAACTTCAAATGATTATGCCTACGGCAGCGACTGGGTTCGAACCTAGCACCTGACTATTAGTTTCGAGAGCAGAACCTCTCAGTCACAGGTGGGGTTGTAAATTAAAGAAAAAATAAGAATTTTAGTAGAAAAGTTTGAAATACAACTTTTCTTTCTACATCAAAGTATTATCAGCTCAGTATTTTAGAGTCACTGCATCTGTTCTCAAACATATTTTCTTGTATTTTTTTACTATTCTATCTAATGTTTCTTGATGGATCAGCCAAAAACATCTATTTGTTTTGAAGGTCACATTTCTTAAATTCAAAAGTTGTCTAAGCTTTAGTTGTTACCATTAAATTTGCTTTTTAATAAATTTCAAGCACTAGTATTTAAAAAGGTCGTTGCAAAAATTTATTAGTAAACTCTACAAGAACATAAAATTTGTTTAAGTTGTTAAGAATAAAAGTTTCTTTAAAAAGTAATTGATGAATTAAAAATACAGATCATAAGAGGAAAATTATACAACATAAGAAAATTGAGTAATATAAATTTTTTTTTAATGTAGTTTAGTAATATGCAAATCTTATTAATCTAACATTTAAAAAATCACAATTTTACTAAAGAATTTTGTCAATCGAAAAATCATTTAATAAATGAATCCCGGAGTTACATAAAATACATGTTCAATCATTCGCAATGGTTCTGGGTTTTCACTTACAAGTAAAAAAAAAAATGCTCTTGCTCTGATAAATGCTTGTAAATATATCATGTTCGGAATTGCTTCTGCCGGAAACTGACATCGGACAAACATTCACTTAAAAATCTAGATTTTTAAAAATTGTTATTCCTAAATTATACAGTGCGTCCACTCTCAACGGTAGCCAGTGGCTAATTTCTAAACCGTTAGTCATAGACACATAGTTCCAATTGCAAAAATGTTTTAAAAAAAGGTAAAAAAGTAGTTTTTAAGCAATTTAGATCAACAAAATTTTATTAAAAGATTACGAAAATTAAATTTTTATACGGTTTCTTGGCCCTATAAGTGATATTTTGTAAATTTTTATCACTACTCTAACAGGTAAGACAAAAAAAAAAAAAAAAAAAAAAAAAAAAGAAAGTCTCATTCTTCTGAGATTAAAATTGACCGAGTAATAGCTGTTTAAAATTGAAGCATCTTTTTTGCTGCAAAATAGGGGCCAGTGTCAAATTTACTGGAAATAAAAATAAACGTCAGATATTACATTTAAGATTAAACATTGAGAGTAAAGTAATTTTTACAATGTTATTTTAAAATTTATGTTGATGTTTACATATTAAAGCAAAATATACAACTTGTTCTAAAAATATAAGTAAAAAATAATTAAATTATAAAATAAATTAAATCAATCAAAAAATAATTTTGTTAAATTAAATTATGGAAAGCAACAGTCACAATTCGTTACAAAATGATGCATATTTAAAATTCTATTAGATTACTTAATCTAATAGAATTTGGTGTAGTCCTATAAAACAAACGCACCTAAAATCCTATTAATATTACATTATCATTGGATATATATTGAACCTTGATCGGATATTTGGAAGTGAGTTAAAATTTGAACACAAAATTTGTACTAGGAAAACATTCATACGAACATTGTAAGTATAGCATACATGCGAAAGTTACAAGTAAAAAAAAAGGTTATTAAATTAACACAGCTTTTAAAATAAAATCATGAAAAGGAACAGATTCATTTCTACAAAATAAAACATATGTAAGAATGCAATTGAGAATGCGAATTTCAAAACTCGCCTTATCGCTTTTGTTTTCTCTATCAGTCTATATCAATCTACGCTAATGTAACACTATTATCTCCAAATTTATAAGGAAAACCAAAGGACGCATTTACAGGTTTTTCGTGATTAACCAAAATTTGATTTTCTCGATAAAGAGAATTTTCAACCTCACGTCTTCAAATATTTTAACCAATCTATAAGTTAATTAATAAAAATTAACGCTACCATAAAACTTATAGGGTGGCAGAACCATTAGTTAAATCGCTTTAAAAATATTTCTTTACCTCATTTAAAGCATTTTTGTAATTGGAACTATATGTCTGTGACAAATGGTTTAGAAATTAGCCATTGGACAGCGTTAGAAATGGACGCCCTTTATAATACTAATCACTTAGTGTACGTTCCCTTAAAACTTTAACTCATCCGTTTTCAGTTACAGAAAAGTAGTTTAAGTCATGAAATTTAAAGGTTTATAACTTTATCAATTTTAATGTTAGATGAATGGAATCTTTTTTGCATTGCTTGTAAGAGTGATGGAATTTTTTTTTCTAAATATTACTTATAGCATCGGGGGACAATATAAAAATTTAATTGCCATTATTTTTTAATAAAAATTTCTTTTGATCTAAATTGCTTAAAAAACAATTCTTTACCTGTTTTAAAGCATTTTTGCAATTGGAACTATATGTCTATGACTAACGGTTTAGAAAATAGCCATTGGCTATCGT
Organism: Maratus speculifer; assembly: GCA_964019185.1. Lineage (NCBI taxonomy): Eukaryota > Metazoa > Arthropoda > Arachnida > Araneae > Salticidae > Maratus > Maratus speculifer. Next base: position 419,715,864 of record OZ025289.1, on the reverse strand, counting down.
TCAGAGTGGACACACTGTATAGACAATTAGAAGCTGTGTGCACATGCTGGCGTGACAAATAGAGCTAAGACGAAATAAAACATACCGAATGAAAACATTAAATATACGTGTCGTTACCCAATGCAAATTGCATTCTGATTATTCCAGCTTTCTTGAAATTTTAATTATACCCTTTGCAAAGTGTTCAGATGAAAAGTTTTTTTTTTTTTTTTTTTTTTTTTTTTGCTTAAAAAGGATAAAGCCTCATTTTATGAGGAGTCAAAATTGACTTGGCTGACTTTTGTCTATTTTACAGAATTTTTAATTTTCACACCTATTGAAGAGGGCAATAAAAATTAGCAAACTTAAAAATCTCAGTGTACCCAACTGCCATAAAAATCCCAACTCCCATTATAAAATAAAAGGAAAGATGGCCAGTATTCCAATTCTAAAAGTAGCAAAAAATTCGAAAATATGCTTGAAAAAATAAATTATCTTTTTTAGAAGACTCTGAAGGTGCATTTAAGGGACACACGGTACCTTGAAATTGGTCAAAATATAGATTTTCATTTTTTAAAATTAACTGAAATATTCCTTTAATTGTGAACATTTTAGCACCTTATTTTTACCTATACAACTATTGTATCGCAAGATACTGTAAATTTTGTTAATAAATCCAGGGAAATTACCTATACATATGAGAATATTATACTGATTTTTCTCCTTCATATTTTTATAACTTGCTTGTTCGATAAATACTAAGGCATTCTTGCTAATTTAGATTAGAGATTTGATTTTGTTTTAAACGGGGTATTTAATATTTTTGTACATGAATTTATAGTTTTAGTTTATAGTTATTTAAAAAAATATATTTAAATTGGGAGCTTGTTGAATTTTCTTCATTACTATACACGAAAGAAAAAAATCATTAAATGTAAAATCCCATGCATCTAAAAATCCATGCACAGTTTTATGCAGTACATTCTAATGAATGAAGTAAAAATACCTAAGCAAAAATATATTTAATAAAGTGGTGGGGATTTTTAAAAAAGTTAAAAAAAAAAAAAATGTGAAATAGGCTGTTCTACAAGATTTTTTAAAAATTTTATTTAATTTTAGTATTAAGTATTGTGCTACCACATATATTTTGGTGTTTTTCAAAACTGAAGAGAGTTTCAAAAAGGAACCGTGTCCCCTTAACCAAGATAAAATTTAAACTATAAGTAACTCTAATTTTTTGCTTCTGATCTGCAAGACATCATCGGAAGGTGGCGCTGCAGCCTTCAAATAAGAGTTCAGTTGATTTATACATTTTAGTGTCTAATATACCTTGCATACAATTTTTGCATTGTCTGCCTTGGCAGCAATCTGATCTAAGATTTCCTATTGCTAAGTGCAGTAAGAATTTTCAAATATCAAAAAAAAAAAAAAAAAAAAAAAAAAAAATGTGGCAACGAATGCTGGAATAGATGCATTTATTTGTAAATTTGTGTACTATTTTTATTTATTTATTTAATTTTAAATATTACTAGTGCATTACTTTACCTGTTGTTTGGAGTTTGTAAAAAGCAATGAAATGCACTGCAGCATCCCCGAGCTTTACTTTTCGTTAAACCTACATTTCTTATTTTTCGAATTAAAAAAATATATATATTTATGTGACAAAATTTAAAAAAATTTTTAATACAAACATATTTTTTTCTGAACTTTCTTGGATAGTGTGATACATTCGTTATCACAATACCAAAATAAAAATGATTTTTATTTAAAATTTGGATTATTCTCCGAAAAAATTGTTAAGGCCGGCTTATCTCAATTTTGTGAAAAACTGACATGGAGACCAGAAATTCTCCCAAAATAAATAATCGAAATAATAATAATTATAATGTAAAAGGTGAAAAAAAAAAAAAGAAAATTGTAAGAATTCATAAAAGTTTTAACCACATTACGTTTAAAATAACGTAGAACACCAATGAATGAACATTGAGTTTTAGTTTAGATTTTCTATCATTATTATTTACTGTTAAATTAGGAATGAAAACGATTATTGCTAACCATTTTTAGAGCTTTATTTTAACTTTGTATATGATACAATACTTAAACACTTACATTCCTGTTTCTCAACCTTGTTTACCTCACTTTACACTTAAACCTATGGTCAAACTTCCTTGGCACTAAAAAGTAATGATGAAAAACAAATCTTATAAAAGGTATATCGTTCCTAGCTCATTTACTAATACAAACAAAAGGCTCTAACAGACTCCTCACCCCCCCCCAAAAAAAAGGGGGAGGAAAGAGCTAAAATAATTCATTATAATTAGTGAGAATATTTGTGAGTAATTCATAAAAATAATGATAAAATTCTTATAAACGTATATACATTAACTTTTAAAGAGGCTATCTGAGTTTGACTTATTCTAAAATTAGATTTTTTCTTCGGGTGGAGGAGGAGAGGATAGAATTTTCGAATAGTCACAAAACATTTTACAACTGTCTTTCCTTACTGCATTTCGATGCATTATCTCTTTTCTTTCAAAATGCATAACTTTGTTCCAAAAGAGTTAAATTTATCTGCTAATGCGATATCAACTATTTTCATGATTCCTTTTAATTATTAAAGGACATGCGAACAGAAAAATAAACTTACAAATAACATAACTTTATGGCACTAAATTTCATTTCGAAATATTCGATGCATAATATGAATTGTACAATATTATAACATCAACAATTCTGCGATTTATTATAAATTCATAAAAAAGCTCAGATCCTTTCACGACGCACCCCAAACACCACTGCACATTGGTTGAGAACCACTGACTGAAACTAATTTAATTTGCATTGTAATTTAAAATTAAATTTCTTAAGGTTGTACCCAAATTTGAACTGAGTATTGTCTGACACATTTTTACATTCTTCTATCTTTTGAAGAAGGAAATATTGGATTTGTGAAAAAATTAGACTTGTGATTTTCGACGGATTTATACGTTTCAGAGGGTCCTGAACACGATTTCGTGGTTTTCTGTCTGTAATGTGTCTGCAATGTCTGTAAATCTGTCACTCTGAGACTATATGAAAAAAAATTGTGGGTGCTCAGTCTGAAGAACTAATACACGGAATTTTACAAAATTTTAGATTCAGTTAGATCTTAGTACAAATTTGAATTGATTAGTTTTTGGTGCATATCACTCAAAAGGTGACACTGCTATACTATGTTAATCTCTAATTCCACAATAGCTATATTTCAAGAACTAATGCTCGTATTTTAATAAAACTTTACATTCAGTTAATCCTCGATATAATTTGGTGCTTACTGAGTTTTGGTGCAAATCGCTCAACAGGTGGCGCTGTGCTGCTGCATTATTCGTGATTATCGTAATAGCTCAATCAAGAACTAATGCACGAAATTTCATCAAACTTGAAATTCAGTTAGTCTTTGATATAGATTATAGATTAGTGTTATTTAGTTTTTGGTGTAAATCTCTCCTACAGGTGGCACTGCTATGCCGCATTTCTCACGGTTTAGCAATAGTTGTATCTCAAGAACTAATGCATGGATTTTCATCAAACTTCAGATTCAGTTAGTACCTGATAAAAATTAATCCTGGTTAGTTTATAGTGTACATCACTCAAAAAACGGCGTTATTATGCAGAATTCTTTTTAAAATTTTGCAATAGCTCTATCGCAGAATCTAATGCACGGAATTTCAAACTTCAGATTCAGTAAGAAGTTGACATGACATAAGCTGAGAGACTAAATTTTGGTTTAAACCGCCTAACTGGTTGCGCTGCTATGCTGCATTTTTCAGGAAATATTAACATGTATAAGATAAAAGAAAATTTTGTGACTGCCACACCTGACTAGTTTAATTATTTTTTGTTCGCAAACATATCAAATTGGCAGGGGGTCTGATTAGAACAACATCCAATCGAAGTGCTTTTCCATTTTCATTGAAGTCAAAAGAATTTCCAGAAAATGCTGTCTAAGTTAAAGCTTTAAACCGCATGTAGAGTTACGACAGGACAATGAAAAAAAAAAACTACCTTTTCAGACAATAATAATTTATAACGCAAGATTCAATTTATTGATTGGAAAATGAAACTGATTATAAATCGCTTTAATAATCCTGCCATGTTTTATGTTTAAATTTAATCAGAAAATGTATTAGCAATTTTCACTTTGTCGTGCGTTGAAAATATATATTTTTTAAAAACATCTTAAAGAACAAATCATTATTTCATGAATATATTTTACTTAAATATTAATAAGCCAACATATAATAAATATTTAATATAGAAGCTGAATATTTGCATATAATTCTTAAATTTATACATTTGTTTTACTTATATATATATAAAAAAAAAAATCATAGTATAATTATACAATTTCTGCTGCTTTCATTTCAAAATAACTGTAAAATTTTCAGGTAACTTCAAAACATGTATATCTCCTTTGTGTTTTTAAATTCTTAGTGCCACGCTTCTATGTATTTAATGAGACAGAAAATTTCAAACAAAATAATGTTATTATTAAAATACAATAAGCGTGAGTCTTATCAGGTAAAAGTAAAAAAGACAACATAAAATCAATAAATGTCAGAATATTTATCTACAAGAAATGTATTTTTCAACAAATAATATTTATCTTTAAGTTGAATTTTACACACTTATCGGTTTGAAATGCATATAAAATTCAAATTACCTTTTAAATTAAGTATGAAGAAATTTAAATATACTATTAGTTTAAGCTGTTTTGATTAAATCGTCTATGGATTTTTTTCAATGTGTATGTCTATATTGCTATCTATCGATATATAACTATGTATATAACTTTTGAAACTAAATTTTTAAAACTTAAATTTTGTCGTGAATTTCTTTCGATTAATACATATTTAAATATTAATTTTTTTTAATGCAATGCTAGTATTTTACTAATATGATTTCATGTACTGTAAAAAGAAATTATCAAAAAGCTTGTCACATTTGAATTTGAAAATATGCTTCAATTTGAAAAAAAAGTATATATATATATATATATATATATATATATATATAATCTAGTAGACTTGAACTCCTATAAAAAAAAAAAATGTAAGATTTAACTAAAAAAAATTTGAATGTTTCAAAACAATGTTTTATTTTTTAAATATTTCTAAATACCTTTAAATACAAAAAAATTATTTTTAGTTAATGTTTATAAATTACTAGTAGCATAAGCAAAAGAACTGGGCGGAAATTACTATTCAAAATATAAAGCATTTTTTTCTCCTTAAACTCTGTTGAGTTATAGGCAGTAAAACAGTAAAATAATGCAATATATTTTTAATACGTTACAATTTATCACTTTAATTACTTTTTATTTATATTATATTTTATTTATACTATTATTTAATTACTTTTAATTTATACTGCAGACATAAAATATTTCAGACATGCCTAATGACCAACAAAATTCTTGAGAAATTAAAGCTTAATAACAATATTAGATCAATTCCCCGCACGTTTTTGCACAGCTGAGGAAATCGAGTAAGTGATTGCTCTACAATTCACATTATTTCAAAAGATGTAAATTTCACATTATTAGCGCAATAAAAGTTAAATAAAAGGAGTTTGTAAACAGTAAAACTGGTTATAAAAAATACCGAAAGAGAAAATTACGCAGACGTGATGATTACGCCATCTATGAAATTCTCATGTCTGTAAGTTGTTTTTTTCCTCTTCTGCGACTATAGTTGCGCCGGGGAGATATTCTTGTGGTATGTGTGTGTATGGGAGGGGGGATTGATAAAGATAAAAGAATTTCAAAGAATTGGTTGAATTCTCAAATAATTCACATTTCTTTAATGTTATTGATATTATTATTTGTAAAGTTACTTTTTCCCCATAAACAACATAATTTTATTTAAAAGCATTTTAATAATATATTAGATTCATTTTAAATTCTTAAGATTTACAGTACCTTTTAGGATGAAATTTATGGAAAAAACAAAAAGATTGAATGTTTGAATATTTGAATGTTTTTGTGACAATTAGAATTTAAGTTATTTAATTATTTAGAAACAAAAATCTTATAACTAGGAAAATATAGTTTTTTCTGACTACCAATCAATTTAACTCGAATTACCTGGTTAAAGATGTTCGATATACTTCCTGCTGTCCAAAATATTGATAAAAATAGTTTAATTTAAATTTATAGATTTTTTTTCAATTTGATAACTTTTTTTTAACTGACGTCCAATTACATAAAAATATATATATATATATATATCCATATATATATATATATATATATATATATCCATCCATTTGTGGTATTTTTGTGTATTAACTGCTTGGAAATATTTCATTAAAAGTTTTGTTATTCCGTTTGTTTCACTGTTTAAGAGCGTATTTTGATTAAATATGTTAAAGTTATATTTTATTCATTTATTTGTAAATTTTTAATACGATTTCGCAATTTAGTTATGGAATATTACATGTAAACAAATAAATGCTGAATTATTATTTCCCCCCCCCCCCCCCGATAGCTCGATTGTACACCGATTTTAAAATATTCATGCTCGAAAATTGTTTTTAAAACTATAAAAAGAAAAAAATCAGTAAATTAAGATACCATTTTCATACAAATTACATTTGAAATTATCTTTTTTTAACACTTTCCAACATAGTTAAAAAGCGCTTAAGAATTGGGCTTGTCTGTCCGTTTTCTAACTCGCACAAATGTACTCCGATTACCATGTACTTGGTCATTTATGTTATTGGTGTCCACTTTTAAAAATAAAGAGTATGCCATTCATAGTTGATTGACATTCGTATGACAAAAATATTTTTAAAAAATCTAAAATATAATCTAAAATAAATTAAAAAAAATTGAAAAATATTAAAATGCAAAGATATTGAATTGATCAATTGATTTTTTTTTCTTTTAATTAACGAATTACCGAATAAGCTTTAATGGATTTTATTTTGAAAGAACAAGCATATACAGCAAAATTTCATGTGTTTTATCGCTTTGAAGATTTTCACTTGATTGCAATAATTTTTAATATTAAACTTTTATGCTATTCAGGTAAAATACATGGAAAACATACTACATTCTCGATCATATGCTAACTTCTTAATGGAGATTATTGTATTTATTTTTTTTTAAATTAAGTCAAAAAAGTATAGCAAATATACTAAAAAATAAATTAAAAAATATTTTCCTTGTACAGAAAATTACGCATCTTAATTTAATCTACTACAAGTTTAACCGCTTGTACGACTTGAGGGTTAAAATGGACGACCAAATTTTTGCATTCCAAACACTTCTGCCATCTTAGTGGTGAAATGTAGAAGCATGAGGAAAGAAGCAGGAAGCCATCTTAACTACCAGTAACACATAATATGAGTAAAACCAATTTTGCTGTAAAATAGAATATTTCTTTCCAAAAAATTAAATTTATATATTTATTCATGATGAAATTTGATTATCGTACTAAATAAGTCTTTGTTCAGAGCTTCAGTCAAGATTTTTATCGATACTTATATCAGCAGATGTGTGCTCTCATTAAAAATTATACTTTACACTTCACTCTAGCATTTATTTTCCCATTTCCAGAAATAGTGTTAAAGTGGCTGTAGACAAAAATATTTTTAGCAGAATTATGGTTTGAAAAGTATCTAGATATGAACAGATAGAAAGATATAGCATCAAATCACGACTGAAATATGTACATAAATTGGGATTCTTAATCATGTTTTATAAAAAATGAAAAAAAAAATTTCCTCATATTTTTAAAGGTTTAAAAACTAAAATGTAGTCCTTATAAACCTCTTAGGTACCTCAGCTTTTCTCAAAATTATTTTTCAAGACATCAGATATGTAGACATATACTACCATTACAAATATCTCACAGAATGCGAAGGATTGTAAGAGAAATTTGTAATTTTATTTCACAAGCTTTAATATTTAAAAAGAAAAATCTCATCATTTTATTACTAAATTTTTTTGTTTTAATAGTAGAAATAATTTCTTATGGTTACCTTTTATTCATTAAATTCATTTATCAAATAGGAAAATTTATGACAATTAAAAATTTTCAATGTTTCGTTTTACTTCGTATTCAAATACAAATTCAGTAAATAAAAAATATTGAAAAGTCTTAATCCAATAAAACAAGGCTAAAAGAGAAATCCATAATTGCTATTTAATAATAATAAAAAGCAAACGTCCTACAGATAAATTTTTATTATCTGTAGATATTAAATTTTCTATATAAAATTTTAAATGCTGAGTAATTCATCTAAAGTTATAATAATTTATAAATTTATAGACAAATCTTTTTACTTGATGTAGCGAGTAATTAAAATTTTATCTTAAAGTTTTACTTATTTTAATAATACGCAAGCCAAAAAACTATTTTTGTACATGCAAATTCAAATATATTTTAAATTTTATTTTATTTGCATAAATAACTTTAAATGCCAATAAATAAAAGATAATTATTTATATGAAATGCTATATTAATAGAAAATTTATTAATGCATAGAAAATCTAAATATTTGTCTAAGTAAATACCAAATTAAGGTAAATAATCAATATTTTTTTTATTTAATGCTATTATTATTAGATTAATGGATAAATTTACAAATTGTTTTCCTTATTTGTTATTATTGATTACCCGTTGACTATATTTTGTTACTGTCTCATTATTTCTCAGAAAAACAGACAGTATTACTTGAAAACATTATTTTAATCATTAAAAGGTGGCATTTAAGCAGAATGTAAGCGACAAAATGTATTAAAAGAATACCAAAATATATCCTTCAACAAGGGTGGCTGACCTATGACACAAATTCAATACGTGACGAGCGACATATTTTCGGCTCGGTTTTGATTGATGTTCTAAATCAAAATAGAATAAAATGACAAAAAATAGGAATTTAAACAACTTATCTTGTCCATCTCTCCCATCCGGAAATTGGAGAAATTGAAATGCAACTGAAATAATTATAATTGTTTATAGTGTGAGCTAATCTAATTTAACAATATTTGGAGAATACAGACAAGAAAAGATTATCAAGCAATATAAGCAAAAAATATCAATAACCTAGCTCTGTACCTATTCCTGCCAATCATTCATGGAAATAAATGAAATGAAAACATCAAATAATATCCATTAGTCAGGTGACTGAACTCCAGCTTGCATTCTATCAAAACTAACAAGATCTGATCCAGATATTAATTATTGGGCATCTATGATGCAATAAGAGAAATCTTATTTAATTATTTTTATTACATTCAAAATATAATCTTATTGAATTTATTAGAATTTGGTACCACATGATTAATACCTCCTGATATTTTTTATTCTAATAAACAAAAATTAAAGTATTTTTGAATCCTTTATTCTGCTTCACTAATTGTATTTTGGTGGTTGGCACGTCCGGATTGCATAAAATATTTTCTGGAAACATTTGGTACGCGGTAGTGTAAAGGTTTGCCATCCTTGATATAGAATATATAACTTATGGAATTTGTTGGTTTTAAAAGTTAAATACATGCTATTTCGTAAATATTAAGAAAATAATTTTCTAAAAAAGATATACTTCCATGTAATTTTTTTAAAATCAGTAAGTGATTTATTTATTACTATAATTATTTTAAAACTGACGTAAAAATTGAAGGACATTAATGGAAAATTCTGTTTTTTATTGAGATAAGAAAACTGGAGTCGTGAAGAACTTTGACAGTGTGTTAAAAATACATTTTCTAATCTTTTAATTTTGGAATTCTATTACTCATCCTAAATTTATTCATCTATAGTTTCTCACGAATTTGGCCTTTTGTTGTAATTAAATAATATGAAAGTAAAAGAGGTGAGATTGCTTAAATATTTGATAGTACTTTAATTTATAATTTTTTCTTAGATATGCAAATTTATAAAAACAAATGTGTAATTATTTGTAGTTATAAATAATTGTCTAAAATAATAACCAAAATGCATTGTTCAGTATTTAAAAATGAAGATTGTTTAGGGATTTATATTAAGCAGAAGCACTGCAACAGAAAAAAGCCCCTACAGACAACGATAATATTTTTTTCATTTCCAATTATAATAATTATTGTTAAATATTAACTGTTCAATATTTAGTCAAATGGAATAAATTATTTTGAACACAAAACTTTACTGCCCTTAACAGAAAATCTCAACACCTGATATTGAATGTTAGTGGTTGAAGGTCATCCTAAAATTTCAAACTACTCTAAATAAAGTAAAAATGTTGAAAATGAAGTTCCTAACCAAAATCCATCTTTTATACTTCAGGAAGAAGCAGATCTGTTGAAAACTGAAATCTTTTTTTTAAATTAAAATCTGTAATTAAAAACTGTTGGTTAATTAATTTTACTATCAATCAAAAGATTACCGTTATGAGTAAGTAGATATCAATCAATCGTCTGTATAGTACTGGAAAGCATATATTTTTTAAATCACAATCTTTTAAGTTCCACAGTTACTATACTAGATTATTTCAGATCCATACACACGCAGCAGGTGCTTACGAACAGTGAAAAAAAATCCCAACTGGCCTCCGGGAGCAGAAAAAAAATATACAAAAAATTTTCCAGTCCGGCTAACAAACGGGAAAACGCCACAAATCCACACAAGTATGAGCTGTTCTCCCTACGACAATCCAAACCGAACTACAGCACCTATACTTCTCTTCCCAACAATAGCCGCTCTGTTAAAAATTCACACGAAAAAAAAGAAGACAGACTGGAGAAAAAAAAAAATCACAAAAAATAATCACAGTTACAGGCATGGAATAAAAAGAAAAAATCTAGGAAAAATCCGGCGCGCAGGAGCTATCTTTTAGGCGCGCGCGCGAATGATTGGCCGTCATCGTTGCGTTGCTATGACAACGAAGCCCTCATTATGATATTCAAATGGGCTCCTGTGAATAAATGAGCGCCCCGTCGCGCATCCTGATTGGCCGCACCAAAGAAAAGTGATGCAGAGAGATGCCATTAGCATCCCTGATACCCGCCCTTTTTTATTGGAGAAATTTTTTAGCATCTGCCACCCCCACCTCAAACCCGTGACAGACAGGGAAAATGTCATCATTCCTTCTTTTTTTTGTTCACAAATGTTTACAGTCTTTTTCTTACTTTGACTCTTTTTTAAATATCGCAGCAAAAGAGCGCACGGAGCACTTTGGTTCTCTGAACGTACGGTGAAGAACACTTCGAGGATGCGGTGCACGTATAGAAGGCAGGTTTAGCTCCCATCATGCTCTCTCCAAGAACAAAAGCAAGGTGGTACAGTAGAGAACAGATACATTTCCGGTTCCCTAGTTCTGCGCCCTTACCTCCCTCCCTCTCTCATATCCATGGCAAATGGCATAACCGCTTATTCCCGCACATCAAAGAGTCCGACTTAAAATCGTCCCTTCATCTTCTTTCGAGTGTAAGAACCTTACAAGTATTGTAAGTATTGCGTTTCATGTCCAGTCAGTTGCAACCGTAAGGGAAGAATGATGGAAGACACATGAACAGCAAGAAAAGAACAATTGGACGAATTTTAGACGTAATGCCAGCTTATCACATGACTATTTTATTTCTTCTCTTACGCAGTGTGCGGACCATTGGGTGAACGTCTTTCACCTCCTCACGCGCATCTCCCCCATCCCCTTTCTTCAGCATCCCTATTTCTCCTTTCTCTGTTTACTCCTGCGTCTAACTTTTCCCCCATGACACCCTAAGACTTTCCTCTGGTAGTGTAACTGAAACGTTTCATATGCTTTGCCATCTACACAATATAATAACATTTCTATTTAATTAGCATGTAATTTAGTAAATAAGCATCTAGTCTTATCCTATATTTCTCCAAACATTTCACTCAATACACTCTAAGACTTCTCATCCGGTTGTGTAACTGACAAGTTACACGTGTTTTATTCTGCACAGAGTTTAATAATCCCTCTCATTAATTAGCTCATAATTTAAAAAATAATCTTTTTTCTGCCTTTCTTATTCTTCTATTATATTATAGATTCCTCATTTTCTGTTTCTTTTCTTTAAATTATTCACTTATTGTTGTTTTCATAATTTAGTGTTTAAAATAAAAACTTGTTATAAAATATTGGCACAATGCAATAATAATTATTTTTAAAAATATATATTAAGAAAGATTACAAAAAAAGACAAACAAGGTGACAAGAATGAGAGAATGTTTTAAATCCTTATTAAAAAAATAATAAAATAAAATGAATAATTAAAAAAATAGTTTCTCTATGCTAATTTTCCCCGGCAACAAACTAGTAAAGTTAATCCTTAGATATCTTCTTTTATTAACAATTCCTGTCTGATTTATATTTATATATATATATATATATATATAATTTATTTTGCAGACAAATTTTATTTAATAACTGATATTAACAGCAGAGTTAAATAACTGTTACGCATACACATACAAGCGAGAAAGAAACAGATTCTTCAATTTTCGTCATTCGCCTCTTTTTAAATAGAAATGAAGATTTTCAAATAATGTATTATACATTTCAGTATCATGCGTTTCTCGAAGAAAAAAAAACATTTAGGGAAGTTACTTTAAAAAGTGAGAAAATCTTATTTTTAAAATGTTTTGAAAAACTCACGTTGTATTTTTTTTTAAAGAATTTTCCTTAAATAATGTTCAATAATTCAGTTACACTTGTTTGGAGTAATAACTTTGCAAAAAGATAAGTTTTAAAATGTTCAAATAAGATTTTTTTTTTTTTTAAATCTAGAAGAATTTTTTACATATCCCTCCCTACCCCCACTTATGACTATTTTAAGTAGCAATCGCTAAATATTTTTTGTACGTCCGTACAGAAAAATTTTGAAATTGAGATTTCACTAAACTAAAAAGAAAAAAAAAAGAAAGGAAAAGAAATTTAAATAGTGCATTAAATTCGTATGTTACTATTATTTAATGTTGAAAAAGTTCAAAATTAAATGTCTTTAAATGTTTTTATAAAAAGAAAAATATGATCTTGATCTTTAGATTTTCGATATGAATTAAATTTTATTTAAAATACAGATGAAAACTGTTATGCATATTTAAATAACAGGAATTTTTATTTTAAACACTCATAAGAGCAAAAGGTTAAAATTTTAGAGAAGATTGTTCTTACATTAATAAGATTTCTCAAAACAAACTCGTGAAGTGATTTTCAGCCAGTCAGGTGTAAAAAAATAATTTGTGCCACAAAATATTGACATACTCTATTAACATATTAAAAATAATTATGTTAAAGCAAATATTGTGTCAACATTGAATTCATAAGAAATATTTCCATTGAAATGTCAATATTGGCGTCACATTGGAAATATATAAATGAATGACACTATTAGAGAAACATTGGCTTTTCATTGGTGCAACGAAATGGCAAAATATTTCTTATAAATATTGAACAGATGTTGTAAATGTGCTCACCCTCAATATAAGAGCAATATTTTATGTCCGTATTCGCTATGATACAACTATTAATTTTTAATACAACAGTAGTTTTATCGATAAAATAAATAGAGTAACATATGCAACAAAACATTGCAAAATTTAACCACCCCACCAAATATATTTTTGAGGTGTCAAAATTACAAAAAATAGTCAAAGAGAATTACACTCTGGATTTTCCTCTTCTGAAATACCGCTTGAAAACATGTATTTTGCGATTAATTTTTTTAAACTAATTTTAATTCGAAATTTAATCAACAATGTTTTTAAGCAATAATTATTTAAAGTATTCAAATATAGTACAAATGACTAAAAATTAAATTGATTTGTCCAATGTTTCAATACAATTCCTTTATGAATCTTAAATCCCTGAAACTATGTAATTTTTTTTTAAATTTTCCTTTTAACTTTATTTATACTTTTAAAAAATAAAATAAATTTTAACATTAATCGTTATTGTTTATTTCCTTTATTTTATCCCCACACAGACTTCACCAGTTAAAATAATGTTACTTTAAATCTTAATTTTATTCAAATTTCTAAAGGATGTCTTAAGCTGTAATTTACTAACATTAACTTTTAAGCTAAGATTAAATCCACAAACAGCATAAATTATCAAAGTTCATAAGTTATCGTAAAATTTTTACATGGAAACAAAAAGTGCATTGTAAATAAATAAGCAAAAACAATTAGACTTTAGGAATTCAGTATCCAAAAATTTTATACATGTATGGATGAAAATCTATCTCATGAAAGTGAAACAAAATTTTCAGCGGAAAACGTTTTCGAGTTGTAGAAGATAGGATATAAAGAGTACTCCCCTTGAAGATCACAGGAAAAGAAAGTCTTCAATTCCCTTTATTCCTCATCACTTATCCTTGACCTTCTTTTATTCCTCTTCATCATCCGTTATATTCACCTACTTTTTTCAGTAGTAGTAGTAACAATAGTAGTAATAGTAGTGGTAGTGGTGGTAGCAGCAGCAGAAGAATAGTAGCAGCAATAGTAATAGTGGTTGTAAAAAAAAAAAAAAAAAAAAAAAAAAAAATATCTATATAAAATGTTCAAAAATTCGTTTGATTTGTTGTGTCTAAAAAGGTTATGAACAGAAGAAATAAAAAACGACATAGCATCTTAGGAACTAAAGTTTTCAAAACCAATGTATAAAAAGGTTTGATTTTGGGTTTTGTTCATGACGGCCGATTATCAACACGAGGGATATAGGGCCAAAGTGAGGGATGACCTCCGTGGGAGTCTTTCTAAGGGGACCCAATTCGTATTTACGCAAGGAAATCTATGGTTCGAAGAAAACCACGGAAAACTCTAAACGACATAGCTGACGGGCGCGATTGGGTTTGGACCCAGCACCTCCCGTTTGTAACTTCGAGAGTAGAACCTCTCAGCTACTGGTTAGGCTCCAGTCTATAAAAGAAAAACACAGTAACCTGGATGTAATATATTTAAGGAACATGTAAAGATTTAAGCTTTTATTTCATGATGCAATAAAATTTGCTAGGACGAAATGTCAAAGGATAAAAAGTTTATTTATCACCCTTTATTAGAAGATTTAACAGACCACATATATGTAACAAAAATGAAATCAAATGCATAAGCAAGTTGGCAGAATGCTAAAAGTGAAGAAAAATGCAGAGGAGAAACTAGAAATGTATTATAATAAATTACGAAAAAATTGCAGAATCGTCAGGGGAGATTGCGGGTTAATTCACAGTATATTATATATATAGGAACAATTTTCCCATGTAAAAACAGGATTCCGTTAAAGCAGTTTTTCATTTAATGTCAGCATATAAAGTTCTAAATTTCTCTAGCAAATTTAAGAATAAATTACAATGATTTAATAACATGTGAAAAAAATTCCAGTTAATTTTTCGGACATTAGTCTGAAAATATCCTAAATTACGATTATTATTAATCCTTATCTTATAAATTGGGCATTGTCGACATTAAAAATGCAGAATGAAATAAAACTATTAAACTATATTCATTTTGGGTTTTTCGCCTAAAACTATAAAAGAGAAAATATTTCCATCTACCGCGTTTGCATAAAGCTGTTATCAACTGCTTTGCTCAACCCAGCAAGAAAAATTTTGACACATCTACAAATTCATTTTTAACGGAAATATATAAAATTAGAAAGCTTAACTATGGAAGCTTTTTGGAATCGGTCGGTTTTTTTCCATTTTTTGATAAATATTTTCCTATTTAATTATAAGCGAATTCGATCACGTGACTAACACGTTTTCCACTCCAGGTTGATTGGTTATTCTTCCACGAGAGAACTATATTCAAAACGCCCATTTTAACATTTTCAGAAAAATCTGTTGTATTTACTAAAAAATGGGAAAATGAGTGCGATTAGATAATTGCTGAACAACATTTGCTTGTTTTATGAATTTCCGAACAAAAATAACTTAAAACTTATGTCATAAAGTTACATCTTTTTATTTGAGAACAGCCTTAAAGAGCTCTATATTAAGATGAACACTTTATATTAAGTTTAATGTTTAAAGTTGTCCTTTTTGATTTAAGAATAGCCTTAAACAAAGTAAATAAATAAAAATAAAATAAATAAATAAAATTTTAAAAGTTGATAAGTTTTTTGAACCATCACATTTCTCAAGAAATTTGAGAGCATTAATTATTTAAATCATTACATTTATTTCACGTTTGGATAAAGAAACAATATATAAAGAAATTCAAAAATATAAAAAATAACAAAATTGAATTTATCAGTTGCTTTTAAAGCTAGGGAAAATCCGTTTATAATTACTTCGGTCCCGTAGCAATAATTTGGCACGGCATGCCCCAAAAGGGACCTTGTGCCATAAAACCCCATACAACCAACCAACCATTGCAATATACACCCTTAATTGCATGAGTATTTATAGTTAAACTGTAAAGCGTTATATATCAAATAAAGAATTTTAAAAATGATAAGAAAGTTTTGTTTTTATATATAATTGGTGATTTTTTTAAGAAATCTCAGATGGGAAACGATACAGAAGAGCATATTAACAAAGAAGAGATATAGTTAGCAGTTCAATAAAAAATAAATCTTGAACTTAGCGAAAAGAAAGCCCTTTCTAAGGGAAGATCGTAAAAAATCCCCTTTCGTGTGTTTGCCCATTATGCATATTAGCATAACAAAGGTAATAGTCCAGGAGCGGCTGAAAAGACGATCACCTAATTAAGTGAACGACTGGAATTCCAAGATTAGGTAAGAATTCCATTCGCATATTAAAATGCAAATGACCTTCCAAGTCATAACTTGGTAGAAACTACCTTGATTTTAGTGGCTGACTGGTAGGTTTCTGTACCCAAAGTTATAACATAGAAGACTATGAGCAGCAAAATGTAATGTAACTATCAGTCAACCGCTAAAATTACGTTTGCAGGTGTAGTCCACCAATAAGTCTTGGCAGACCAGTTACATTTTAATATGAAAATCGAGTTTTAACTAAAGCTTGAATTCCAGCAATCAGCTCGATGAGGTGATAATTTGTGCAATTGCTTCCTGATATATAATCGATGAGCAAAAAATCTAGTCTACAACTATTTTTTTAAAGAGCAATAGTTCTTTAAATCAGCAAGTTTTTAAGTGTGCTGAAAATGTTTTATTAATAAAATACATTATATAAATATATTACACATGTATAAAAGCCTGCAGTTATAATTTTATAAATAAACCGTTTCTCGTGTCAGTGAACCATTAATACTTTTTTGTAAAAAAAAAAAAAAAAAAAAAAAAAAAAAAAATCCCATAATTGCAGCAGATCTTATATTTGTAGTTTATAAAACAAAAGCTGGAGAGTCTGTAATTATCTTTATTAAAGTGGGCGTGCTCCTTAATTCAACAAATACAAAGACAAAGAAAACTGAGGCACAAGATATGGTGCTTATGAAATCAAAAATGCTCTGCTCACATTAAAGCAGATAAAAAAAGAACCACCTGCTATAAACAGGATAATTATTCAATTAGTTCAGTCAAGCTCAAGGAATTAAGAAAAGACAAAATAAGGCTTATTTATAAACGCTTGTCTACTGGAATTACTAAATTACAAAGCTACTTGGGCGCTGTTTCTCTGACACTATAACAGAAGCGTTTTAAAAAGATTATAAATGTATAAACGCCTTATTTGTTTTCTGTTCCGTATTAAAGTAGTTTAGTTACATGGACTTTGTTGCAAATATAATGTTTAATAAAGCGTAATTTTTTATGAATATTCTTAACCCTTTGCCCTTCGTGTCATTTTGAGTATGGGCTATCAGAAACGCCGCGTCACTGCACAAATTTTATTCGCACGGCATCACTTTTTAGGTGCGTTCATAATTATGTAAATACGTATAGCACCTATTAGTCGTCGTTCAGTCCGTCCGTCTGTCCACATATAAACAATGCAAAAGCTCCATAGTCGAATTAGTTTGAATTTTAAAATATATAATTACTACAGAATTTTTTCGAGTCATTTTAAATTTTATGAAAATCGGATGGACTATTAGAGAACAATCAAAAGAATTTCGTAACATCGCGGTCAATGGTAAATAATAGTTTCAAGCGCATTTTAATGATGCTCTTTCGAATATAATAAAAGTGACATGCATCTATAAAGTATGCACTAAACTCTGCACAATCTGTAGTGCAAAGAATATTTGCTATTAATTTACAGGGCCACACAAAAGGATTACATTACTTAACGATATAGAGATAAACATTGTTTGGGACGCGCTTTAATTGTATTAAATTATTTCACATTTTATGAAAATTATATACGTTGCTAAGGTTTACTACAAGTTAATTCCTGTACAATAGAAAGCATATAGTACTTACAGAGACACGCAAAAGATTCCGTATACTGTACTGTAACCGAAATAGTGTATATTTTAAAATTTTTGCTATAGTACGAACGCACCTCATTTGCTACGTTTGACGTGCAATTTCAGACTTGTTTAAAAGAAGTTTCCTTCAAATACACAATAAAAAAATTTGTTCTGATTAAATAAGTAAAATTTTAATTTCCTTTATTACTAGAATAAAAACCAAATTTTGCATAGAAAGATGATGTCGCCGCAGTGGTGACAACGCAGTGCAAAAGGTTAACAGAACAAAATCTTACTTTGACAAGTCAATATTGAAAATATCAAGTGGAAAAAAAGTACGTATAAAAAGATTTTACACGTTTTAGTCAGCAAAGAGTTTGGTAAAAATTATTCATAATGATTTCTTATAATGGAAAAAGTATCATGTCTTTGAATATATATGTAATACGTTTGAATAAAAATTTATCAGATTCATGCATTTTCATGCAAATATTATTCCTTAATTTTGAAAGGAAAAAAAAGTCTATTCTATTAAAATTTATGTTACAGAGTCTCATAATTTTTCATTTTGCCTGTATTCTCATTATGTTGTATCACCTTGAAATCCGTAGTTTAAATAAAAAATTCTCTTTTTTTTAGTATACAAAAAATTAAGTGTAATTTTATTGATGTTTAAATATTAAGAATTCAGTAAAAAATATCCTAATTTATAGAGAGATCTAAATTTATGAACATGAAAAATGAACTTATATCATCATAAAATGTGTAACTATGTGATCATACAAGCACTTTTCAAAATTTAAGCTAATCATGATGCGAAGTTTTCAACTGAAAAAAACTAGATAAAACTTCAATCATTTCTTATCAGTTTTTAATAAAAGTAATTATAAGGCTTATGAAATTGCAACTTTATTAGATGATAGCTTTAGCTTTGCCTGCAAACTATTTTTCCACAACTTCCGTCGCACGTATTTTTTCGTGACAATTTCACTCTCTACCGTATGTAAATGCTCCCCTCCTTCCCCTCAAGTATTACCTTGACCCGTTTAGCGTTTCCCCTCCCCTCCCCTCACAAGAAGTGCATTCACCTTTCTACGAATCTCCTTGTGCCTTACTCACGAGAGAGGCCCCCTTTTTAAGGTTATATGCAATATATTTTATTCCTTTCTTTAATTTATATTAAGATATTGAGTTTAGGTTGGTACTGTCAAATTAAATTAATTTCAATTATTGTTATTATTTTCTTTTTACATTTGTATCCTTTTTTTTAAATCTCTAAACATTATGATATTAGTTAACAATCTATTATATTATTTACTTATTAAGTAATTACAATATGATTTAATCATCGAGATTTTATAATATGATACTATTAACTATAGAAATCATAATGAGTAATCCATATTAAATTTTACATATTTTTAATATTCAATAAATTCATTATTATATTTCATAATGTTTTTCATTAAATAATTTGAATTTTGCTTATATACCTACTGGGAATATATGCTTAAGGCATATTCCAGTTGCTATATAATGCATTTAATGAGTTTATAATCTAAGTCTATATCATAAGTCTATTTTTTGCTAGATCAGTTTGGGGGTAACTATAGCGTCTGGTATGATTTTTCCTTTGCTATCCATTTTGATAATGATATTATGATCTATTTTTAATGTTTTTCTACTTTTTGTTTTGGCTTTATGTGTGTTGGTCATATTCGTATTATTTTGCTTTTTCATTGCTAACCACCATTGCTATTTAAGATATAACCACACACTTTATTTGTAGTTCAAAAGTATTTGTGAACTTTAAGATTCTATTTTGGTTCTACAGATTTCGATTATATTCATTTTGCTTATTTTTTCCACGTTTCAAAGTGATAATTTGTTAAATTCTGTAGTTTATATATTGTTTTACAATATATATATATATATGATTTATCCATAATAAATAGGGAGATAGTTAAAATAGGTATTGTACTCTACTGCAGCAATGATCGGCCGATTAATTCAGGAAGAATATGCATTAATAATCAAAATTAGCCTTTAAATCAGACATTCCATCAAGGATATAAAATTGATATTATAATAAAAACTTCAAAGCAAGTAATATAAAATAAACAGCTATTCTAATCGAGGCACATATAGGCATACAAATCAAGTCACTTTTATAATAAAAATTGTATAAGTTAAATAACGTAATGAATTTATTGTATAAAAAAGTGAAAGGCAGATTTTCAAAATCATGGAAGATATTTATATCAAGGTTTCAAAGGCTGATTATTCAAATCAAGACTTCCACGCAGGTATTCAAATTAAAGTTGTAATTCAGATATTGTAATCAAAGTTATAAGGCAGATACATAATCAAAGTTTTATTGAAATAAAAGCGTTAAGAGAATTCAATAAATCAATTTTAAACCCTAGTTTTGCCCAGTTTTAAGTGTTAACAACATTTCTTATAATATTTGGTTCAGCTCTTTTTTGAAAATGACCCAGGTTCTGCAGCGCGGGATAACCCACAAATCGGTATAGTCTTCCAGATCCCACGTTGCTAATTTAAATAAATAAATAAAATGAATTACATTATTTAACAAAGTTGGAACCTGAACTAATTTTTAACAAAATGAAAGTAATGTTTGCAATTTATGGAAACTAACGGAATATAAAGTTTTATGAAAATCCGCCCTTTAGTTCTTGAGATATAGCTATTGTGGAAATCATGCAAAAAGCAGCATAGAAGCGCCACCTATTAGGAGATATACACCAAAAACTAATAAAATCCATTTTATATCAAAGTCTAATATTAAAGTCTGAATCTAAAATTTTATGAAATTCCGTGCATCAGCTCTTAAAATAGAGCGCCCCCAAAATTCGTGTCACAGACAAACTCACAGATAGACATTTTGTAAAAACATGTTTTTTGGTATCCCTGATCTCTAAAGTGTCTAAATCTGTCGAAACGGGAAAACAAAAATTTTAAAATACTTTCTTCTTGTAAAGATAGAAGAAAGTAAAAACTATTCTTAAACGTTTACAGCTTATTTTTCCTCGTCGATATTAAAATATTAAAAATTTTGATGGGCTGGAAATGATTCGTAAATTATGTCAAGAGTAGCAATGTATTTAATATACTAAACAGCAACAAGAAGCTGATGGTTTTAAAATGCTTACATTGCACTCTTTTAAAATCTATATTAAAATATTAAAAGTTTGCAGAAATTAGCACAGTAAACTTCCTCAATATATATATTATCGCTGTTCAGCAAGGAAAAAAAATACGGATTGCAAACATTGGGGGAAAAAAATACCATCGACATTTATTCCGTTAAATTCCAAGATTCACTCAACTTTTAGTCTCGAGCCGAGAGAAGTTTGGGAAAAGTCGGTCGTATAAGTAGCAAAATTTTCGTACAACTATTTACGAGGAGAGCAAAATAAAATCCTATATATTACGTTAAAACAGATATAAATCCCGTAGAATGTTTTCTCCCTGTCCAAAGTTCGCTAACCCCCAACATGACCGTGCCCTACTACTCCCCATAGAAAGAACTTTTTTTTTATATATATATAATAAAAAATCTTAACCTTATAGAGAAAAAGAGAGAGAGAGCATACAAAGGAAAAATGGAACGCGAGAAAAAGTACGATCTGTGAGAGAGGGAAAAAAAAGTGAGAGAGGAAAAAGATGAGGAGAGAGAGACATACTACTTGTTGAAGAAAAGAGAGCCAAACACTTACGTAGGGGAAACTACATCTGGGGTGGGTATGGCGGAGGCCTATAGTAGAAATACCTCCATGTTACGCAGACAAAAAATCTGCAGCCAATAGAGGGCCAGACGGGAAATTTTTTTTAGGGGGGCTTGTGCTAGACGGATGGGTTTGCCCAGATGGCCAAAGGCCAGATGCAGTGACCAGTCGAAGAACAGACGGAGGATTGTTTTCGGAAGAAGGAAAACGTATTTTTCTATATAAAATACGTTTAGAGATAGTGTTTCGATACTATTTGGATTGTAAGTTTGTTGTAATTATACCGAAGCCAAATTAACGAGAGAAATGAAGCATTTGGAATTAACAGGAAAACAGTAGAGATGGAGATATATATATATAAAAAGTAAGTATGCACGTATTTGAACAAGGACAGATCTATTTTCGTTAATGATGATATATTTCATAATTTAACCCTTTAGGGCGGAGGTAGGGAGGTTGTTCTGGAAATCATTGAAAGTAGTTATTCAATTGACAAAATTTAAGATTGACGGAAATTTAATAAATATATACATATTAATGAAATCTCACGAATATAGTTATTTTGTGTACGATTAATATGACAATAGGATGAGGAAAACTTTTTGAAGATACTTGGAAAATACATTTCCAAAGGATTTACAAGGCATAATTTTCCAGTATTTTATTTTATATTTCATAAATTATCGATATGGACAAGTAACTTTTATGTATTTTTTAAATCGATCACCAACTATGTAGATTCAAAAGAACATTTTTGTAGTTTTATTTGTAAACGGTGAAGCGTAAATGAAGTTATACTAAGATATGTACAAATATATTATCATTATTACATGCAAATAACAAAAACAATTGTTAAAAAAAAATATTCGTTCATGCAAAAGCATGTCTTAACATTAAGAGGTCAGAAGTAACGGATTAATAAATAACTTATTATTTTTGCGTTCGTAGGAATTTAAAATTCATCTAGATTGTAATAAATTATTTTGAAAAA
The DNA here is from genome assembly GCA_964019185.1 of Maratus speculifer. Lineage (NCBI taxonomy): Eukaryota > Metazoa > Arthropoda > Arachnida > Araneae > Salticidae > Maratus > Maratus speculifer. Next base: position 419,692,822 of record OZ025289.1, on the reverse strand, counting down.
ATATATATGTTTATGTCTCTTTAAAACTAAGACAGGTAGGTTTGGATTAAAATGAATTATGCAATTCACTTATATTCAGTTTAATTAGGTGCATCAAATGTTTCTCCTTAGAAGTAACTTTGATTTGTTGAGGAAACTATGGCCATATTTTCCATGCAAGATTTACACAAAATTTAACCTCTAAAGAGGAATCTTAACCACTACAACATCCATGCATGAGCCGGGATTCGAAACCGCAACCCTTTGCCCCTTCCACCCCCCTCCCTTCAAAACTTTAACCATTAGACCAACAGATAGACCTAAAGTAGCTTTGAAGAGAAGAAAATTTAAAAACAATTGAACAGAAAAAAAATCAAATTCTTTAACTGAAATTATAACTTAAACATGAGTTTTATTTACATCACGTCAAAAACACAAAACTATTATTGTTTAACTATATTATAATAAACTATTAATTTAAGAAACTTAATTTTATTCATAAGAAATTTTGTTTTATGCTATTACTTTTTACTTTGATAAATGAGTTCCTATAGAATACAGTTGGATTGTGAAATGGCTATCATAAACAGGTGAAAAAAAAACAGCCTTTATTTTATGATAGTGCAATAAAAATGTTATTTTTACGTTGGTAAAAAAGTGTTTCAAAATCAGGAGATTTTATTAAAAAAAATATTATAATTTCATATCAAACGTTAAAAGTTTAAAAAATCCTTCTGATCAATCCTCGTAACACAGTAAAAAATTAGAAATATATATTTTAAGAGTATTTTAAAAATTATTTTTCAAACAAATTAATAGCTTTAAAAATCCAAATTTTCAGCCAATTGAAATTCTTTTCAAAATATTTTTGAAAGCATTTCACAGAGCACTTCTTCGAAGAAATTCCTGTTTTAATATTTATAAATAATTAATAACATGTATTAATCTAATCGTAAATAATCTATATTAATGCACAGTCTTCTTTAAAAAATAGAAATTAAAATTGAAAAAGCTTTCTTAATAAGGAATGTCCTATAATTTTTGGTAACAATGCTTTTTCAATAAAAGAAAATAACAGCTTTTCTATGACTAATTAAGAGTTAATCTGATGAAAACCGATTGAAAATCATGGTCACTTGTCACTCGTATAGTCACTAAATGGCAATCATTTAATCTTTATCGCTTAATAAAGTTCGCGAACCTAACGGGCGAATAAATGACATAAACCGAAATTAACAATTACATGAAGAGATTCAATAATGCGCGACGCCCATTTGAACTAGGAAGTTTCAATTAAAGGAGTTCCATTGAAAGAGAAGGAAGTTTCAATTCGGACAATACCGTAACAAGCACGGTTACAGTCTTGAATGTTAAAAATTTATTGCGCATATACATATATAGCAAAATTTTATATTAAGATATATATATATATTCAAAAATCCGCTTATTCCGAACAGAATTCAGAAAAAAATATTTTTTTAACCTAAAAACAGGAAAAATTAAAAAGATGCTTGTGAGAAAACGCACATTTATTGTTATATAAAGAAGTTAAATAGTAGTTAAATAAATATATAATTAATAAAATAAATAGAGCCTAAGCTTGATGAAAATGCCTGAAACCAAATTGGAATAAAAGCTGGTTACATATAGTACATGTCGGCTCCATTTATACAATTCTGTAGAATCTTTTTAATTTTTACTGATAAACTCAAAAATTAATTTACTCCCACTTAAAAATTAAAGTAAGTGATTTTATTCTGACGATGAGAATTGAATCGACTAAGTAACTGTTTTTTTGTCATCGTTGATTCAGATTTTTGTGTGGAGAAAGGTTTATTCATTGATTTGATACTACAATTTTAGTTTTCATTTGAAGAATATGTTGTATATTAACCATGAATTTTAAATTAAGTTACTAAAAATAACAACCTGCTTACCAGGTCGATCAACGCTGTATAGAGATGGCACTAGCAGATGTCCCCTCACTTAATTTACGTTTTAACCTTGTCAATACGTTGGCATTTTTTAAATGAAATCCACCTATTCCGAATTCCCTCTAAATTGAACAGATTTCAGTCCCAGTTACTTCGGAATAGCGGGATTCTACTATATTCCTCTCTAAAGGTATTCTTACTTACTGTCTATTTTTGGCAATTATCGCAAAAATGAAAAATAGGAATATTATATGCAAAATTGCATTCCTTCATCTCTATTTATGCCGCGATTTCAAACAATCTAATGGCCATGACAGGTACATTCAAAATATTTATTCAAACGAGAACTTTCTTTAACTAAGTATGTTAATTATATAAGTTAAAAAATAAGAAACGATAAGACAACTTTCTCTCTCTTTTTGTTTCATTTATTAGTAAATACAATCTTCATTTCAAATATGGTTTCCCAAACCTTGATTATGTTTCTGTACACATATGGAAGTAGAATTGGAATGATAAACGTTTGGGTGTCTATATTATTGAATGAAATAATTTTATCGTAAGTTAGTGATAATAACTTTGTATTTTTATAAAAATAGATAATAAAGATTGGATCAAAAATTATATCGATAACAAAACACAACTCGCTTCAACTAAAGATATCTTGCCATACTATGTGGCAGACACCCCCCCCCCCTCTCCCCTAAAATGATAACGTTATATATACACAGCTTCTAACGCGTCGAGGCGAAAAAAAAACTCTAGAATTTTGAAAGGTCCACAAATACAAAAAAGAATGGGAAAAGAAAAGAGAAAATAATTTAAGGGTAGAAAAAGATGGCGAATATTGACAGAATCGGTAAAATATTCAAAAGTAGATTTTTTTCTTTTCATAAATTAGAATTTGAATTCAACCCATATTTGATGAATTATCGGACTCAGTCTAACTACTTTAAGTCCAATTAAAAACCGATCAAATCTTAAACTAAATTTTTCTCAGTTTTAAGTTTTCTCCTGTAACTAATGATTCAGATTATCTTTTGCACATTATTTTTCTCCATTATTCTTAGATTATCTTAAAGATATTAATGGCGTCATTTATTAAAAATCTATTTCAAAAACAAAAAAATACAGATTACGCAAGATGAAAAATAATTTGGTATAAAATATGTACGGATTTAAAAAACTTAAAAAAAATTTTTGGTAATTGATATGAATAAAATGTAAGTAACTGTTAAATTAGTAATTGTTGAAATAAATTAAGTTCTTATTGCGACATTTATTTTAAGATTGTTTTCATGATTTTTCACGTTTATTGACCGTTTCGTAAAAAAAGGAATTCTGTTCAGCCATTTTTCTCAGAGGGAAATTTTAAAGACATCAAAAAGGACAACATTGCTAGCTCTATTTGTGTATTATTTTCATTGACATCATTTGTTTATTTTTTAATGACATTTTAAACAGAAGTATAGTTTAAGGGTTCCAGAACATAAAAATTTTTGAATTTTCTAAAAAATATTTATGGTAATAAAAAAATTTGTTTTTATATGCTTAAAATGACGCCTGAATTATGTTTCCATTTTAATTAGAAGTAGAAACACTATTTTTTTTCGTTTCGGTCTGTTTTCAAGGAATGATTGTTATGAAAATGACTTCTTGTGAAAATGAGTTTTTCCTTATGGTTTTTTTTTCAATTTCTCGTATTTCAATTGTTATAACTCAAGAATCGTTAAATATAAATGCTTCGAACTTGGAAATGTCTTTTTTTTAATGTATCACTTTAATTTTGATACCACAAATTTGAAAATATGGTTTTTTGAATAAAATGTAAATTTTTTCAAATTTTTATTTTAAATATTGAATTTTAAAAAATAATATTTTCAAAATTGCTAAATCAAAAATAAAATTCTGCTTTTTTTTTAATGTAAAAATATTGAAATTCTATTAATAATATTTCGAGTTATAGCGATTTTAAATTACCTACTTGAATAAATTTTAATATTTAAAAAAAATATGGTAAGTTTTATGTTATTTTGTTTACAAATGATATGGTTAACCATCACAAAAAAAAAAATTCAAAATTTTAACTAAATAAAAAATGAAAATTAAATTTGTCCTGGACCCTCTTAAATTTTACGTAAAATACTAAGAATAATTAACTAACAAAAAATCTATACATAAAAGTTTATACCTATTACTCTGTTCCTTCCTTTTCAATCAGATACACATTTCCTATATTCACTCGCTGGCAGTTTTTCAACACTAGATCAAAACTATATCTTTCCCACGAAATCAGTCACCTAGCAGTGAAAACAGTTTTCAAGGTCAGGTAGTGGAAAAAGAGATCCCACCTCAGTTAGGGAAGAAAAGAACAAGAAGTCATTGAACGGAAAAATCGTCTCCACAGATTTCGTGACAGTCTCCTTTGTTGATTTTTGCGTGATCCATCCAGACAGAAAAATCAATTTTATTTATATGGATTTTTTGATGAGGGTGGAATGAAAAAAGACGAAACGGACAATTTGCCAACAAAAATGGTGTCTTAAACTTCAGTATCCATCAAAATATACATAGTATAACTAAGTTTGATGTGTATATTATTTTCTTTTGATGTCAAGATATTTCGACGCGATATCTCATTGTAGGACTCCATACTATTGTGTAGAGTGGACCATAAAATGGCACATGCCACTTATTTACGTCGAATACGGATTTCTCTTTATCAATAAATCCTGAAATATTAAAAGATACACAAGGTTACTTTTCAAAATTTAGTGTATTTCTTTCAAGATTGGAAACTGATTGTTAATAGATTTGTTAAATATTTAAAAGCAATGTAAGCACAACAAACGGGTACTTTTGAATTTAAATGATAAGTAGCACGAAATGCATAGAAAATGTTGACAATTTATTTATCTTCACTTTCTTATACATTAAATTACTTTCTCAGATATGCCCGCTAAAAAATAAGACTTTTTGTTGAACAGTTCTTCAACTTCATTTATAATTTCAGAACTCAATGCGTAATTCATAAATGAATTGAATATTTTTCAATTCCTTAGTTGATGTTTCTCATTTTAAAAAAGTCACTAGTTCAAGCTTCCACTAAAATATTTCATGAATATGCTTGAAACACATACCCAATGTAAAAAAATTAACTTAATTGTGCTTAAATAATTAAAAATTGTGTTTTAACAGTTATTTATTTTATTTATTTATTTATTTATTTATTTATTTATTTGAGTATGTGTTTCAAAACATATCCATGATGTATTTCAGTGCAAGTCTGAACTAGTGACTGTTTTTTAAAATAAGAAACATCATTTGAATAATTCAAAAAATTGGAAAAATTGAATAATTAGAAAATTTAATCATTCCAATATCAAAAATTTAATTATGTTTTAACAATTAAATTTTCCATATTTAGTATCTGTTCAAACATATTCATGAAGTATTTCAGTGAAAGTTTGAACTAGTGACTTTTTTTTTCTTTTATAAGGAACATCAATTAAATAATTGAGAATTGAATAATTGAAAATTCTTTTAATTATTCTAATATCAAAAATTTAGCTATATTTCAATAGTTGAATTTTTAATATTGACTTTATGTTTCAAACATATTTATAAAATATTTCTGTAGAAGTTTGAAGTAGTGACATTTTTTAAAATAAGAAACTTCAATTGAATAATTGGAAATTATTCCAATATCAAAAATTTAACTGTATTTTAACAGTTAAATTTTTTATATTGAGTACGTATTTCAAAAACATTCATGAAGTATTTCAGTGGAAGTTTGAGTTAATATAAATTATAGTTATTTAAATAATTAAGCTAAGATAAATTCTACTCATTTAAATAATTATTAGTTTAATAATCATTTAGAATGTATGTCAAATATTTAAATGCAGCCTTTTATTTATAACCTTATTTTTAAAATCCTTTTTCAATCCAGAGTATTATGTATGGTTTTAAAAAGGACTCAACATACTTTTTGAATAAAAAAAGTCTATGATCAAAATTTCATGTATATACATTCTGAAAGAAATTCCAATTCTAAAGAGCTCTAGAATGATTCAAATGCATTAATATGTTCTTTATAAATTTTAGAAATATTGTATGTTTACGAGTAGTTTTAAGCAGTTTTTTTTCAAATTGCATACAAGCTATATATAAAAATAGATACCATAAATTAGAGAAATATACTCCTTTAAACTTTTTTTTCTATTTAATCTTTATACTGAAACAATTCATTTGCATAAATTAAACTTAATGTAAAATTATAGCAAATGTTTATGGGAGTATTCACATTTTAAAAAAATTGAGTTTAATTTAATTTCATTTCTATGAATTGAAAGGAATAAATTTGTATAAAAGTAAAAACGGTTTTCTTAAAAAAATACTTATGAAAAATCAATGTTTATCTATAAAATCAATGTTCATTTTACATGTCTAATTTCATGATTGTAATTATTGTTGTTCCAAAAAATTTGCTAACGATGCGTCTAATTTGGCGCGGCACCAATTATGCAAAAATCCATCTCTTTCATATACGTTTAGTACAAAACTCTAACACGCTTATTTAAAACTAAGATATTTAAAATTTTGCTCAAGGTTTTAAAATATGGCAATAGGAAAGGAAAAAACATTTAAACTGTCTGGGATTTTAAAGTTCTTTTCCTAAATTTCTATTATCACAATTTAATTAAACACTTATTTTATAAATCTTCAGTTATTATACGCATTATTTATTGTTTATATTTTCAGTGTTTAAATTATTTCATTATTGCATTTTCACAGCCAGTTGGCATATTTTAGCGAGCAAGGTTTTTCGCATAAGCAATTGCATTGTTGTTTCTATTTGTTACAGTTGTAACCATAAAGGGTGTTTGGCGATTTATCGTCTGCGCCTGGCTAAAGATAAATTTTTTTAAATTAAGTTTTGAAAAATATATAATTCAAAATTATTAAAATAAAAAAAAATAAAATTCTATCTTTACATACAGGATTCAAATTAAATAAATAAATAAAAAAGGGTGTAAAACTGTACATTTAGAAAAGTTAACAAAAATGCCACTAAAAAATAACATGCAAAATGTTTTGTTTTTCAGATTTTTTTTTTAGGGGGGGGGGAGGGGGGACATAAAAAAACAGAATCAAATACTAAATATCAATTTGCAAAGCTGTGTCGGACTTAATCACATAGCTTAAAACATGAATAACACAGAAATTTGCTTTCTTCTGTGATCTTATTCGTTCTTATATAATAATTTTTTTTCTCTTTTACATAATTTGAGCAAGTCATTTAATGTTATATTTTGCTAATAAATATAAAAAGGAAAATGATATGCAAACAGGTTTCTAGTAAAATATTTTGTTTTCCATTTTCGTCGCTTATTGGAAACAGCTGTTTTATTTGATCAATCTCTTAACACAGATGAAATTTATTTTATGAGAAAAATAATCTAAACTTTTTCCCCCCCCAATTAATACAATAAAACCTCCTTACGATAAAACCTGCTTAGACCGGAGAAATACTCCGATTCAGGCTGGTTTCCATCTTACTGAGTATGATTGCATGATATTAAATTATTGCTGGAAAATAGAATTTTTCCGTATAAGTAGGATTCCGTTATAAACAGGTTCAATTTCCACAAGTTTTATTCTTATATAAAAATATTTTATACATGTATTTTTAGAAGTACACTTTTATAAAAGTAAGCATTTAAATACAAAGACTGTTCAGTTATGAAAGCTATTGTTAATGGTTAATAGCATTCCGGTGACACTAAGAGCGTTGTATATTAACCCCCTTAGGGACGAGTGACCCGTATACGTGCCGTAAAAAGTGCTCAAAATCCTTGTTTTTTCCCCCACCAGTAAAATTTTATTGTAAAATTTGCCGTTTTTAATCGAAGCATTTCCTTGATTTAAATAGGCGCAAATTACAGTTTTTAAAAACCAGTGACAAAACATTAAAAATTTTGTAAAAGGCTCCCGTCGCAAAGGGGTTAAGGAGTATAAATATTAAACTTGCAGGCGCGGTCATCATGCTGTAGATTTAATTATGAATTTTAAATATTAAATTAGTATTGTAATAGGCTAGATATAAAATAAGGATTTCACATACAAATAATTTAATAAGTCGATAAACATGCAAGTAGGAGTTTATCGAATAATGTAACGATAAGGAAGAAGTTATTACCAAGTATTTAAATATTGTATTAAAATTCCATTGTTTAAAAGAGAATAGAAAATGGAAACGAGAGAGAAGGGTTTAAATCAAAGCTACGTTATTTTGTAAGTACCAGTTTAGAATACGTATTAACTGTATACATTCGCGAATGCCTAATAATTTAGAAATAAATTATATATGAAATATGATCCAGTGCAAAATTAATCAAGAAATTGTAAATAGACTTACTCTTCATTTGCGTAAATCCAAGAATGGTCATAAAAAGGTATAACATGAATGCATGCAACTCACAACACGCACGAGTCTATCCATGGTAAAATGGAGAGAAAAAATCGTCTGCCATGTATGTGGATGCCAGAAAAAACTTATAAAAAATGGGAAGGAAGCACCAAAACGCTCTTGCACACGCAGCTTGCTAGAAATAGTGAAGGGAGGGGGAGAGAGGGCACAGGCACACCGTATGAGGTGGTGGGGAAGGCTAAATTGTGTTGCCTTCAGGCAAGGTCGTTTTGAGCTAAACGACACTGGAAAAAAAAATTGGTATATTCCCGATTTTTTTTTATATATACGCGGAAGTGATTTGAAAAAAAGACGTGAATAGTTTGAGTTAGTGATGGGTTGTGCGGAGCGGTATATCATCAGAAATGCTTGACTAATACGGGGTAACGTATATTTAACAAAGGAAAAAAAAATGCAAATATGTATTTTTAACGTGAATCACCTGAAAGAAAAATAGGAAAATTATATAAAAAATTAAAGTATAAAAAATTAAACTTCCTTATTGACAGATTTTATTTGCTAAGACTAGAAAGTATTTACTAATTTTCATTTTAAAAGGGATATTTTGACACAACAATAATTGCGCAGTTAAGGCAGATTTTTTTTATCGATAATTTTTAATTGATAATACCTTATTAAATTTATTTCTGTTCCTTGTACAGTTTGAGTAAATTTGAAATTTTAACTATCCGCAATATAATTACAAGTTAAATATATGTAATTGATTATATTTATGCACATTTAAATGCAGAAATTTCGTCAGATAAGGTGAAGGGGTGCAGTTACAGATATACAACTGCAAGAATCTTCTTTTTTTATGCTTTATATTTATAATTATAATTACCTACAATTAAACTGTTATATAGCAAATAATTGCAGTTATAAAATTTATCCAAATTTGGTTCCTTTCTCATAACGGGTTATCCCCTCTTTCCTCCCCCCCCCCCCCCCCCACCCCCATGATTGAGAACCTTCTTGTCCCATGAAATGTATCACGTAAATTATTTTCTACAGTGAAAAAATGTAAAATATGATGTAATTAAAAAATTGTAACATATTTAGATGAAATCACCCTTTCCATTTATACTTTTTGTTCATTTTACGTGTATTAGTAAAAAAAAAAACCTTCCCACCCACCTAAAGAAATAAACTGAAATTTAACCCTTTTTGGGTCTGGTATACTATTAATAGTACATGTTTTTTAATGGGGTATTATTTTATTTAAGAGATTGTTTCTATTACTTACATATAGTAATTTTAGAACATATCTATGCATTTACTATGACTTCATTTATGTTTAGAAATTTAGTAATAATAATTACTATTTGCTTAATTCTCTTTGCGCCGTTTGTGATTATTTTATTTTAAACATATATTTCTCTCTTTGAATTTGAAATAGAATTTATTTTCCTGAAAGAGTCCAGTGTAATAAAGCGCAAAAAGCCTTATAAATTTGCAATGACAATTAAACTTAATGTACTGTAATATTTTCTAAACATCTCCAAAATTTCTTCCTTAAGCTATTGTCATATGAATATTAATTGAATGGTGCGCAAAATAACATTCGTTCTCTATCAGACAATTCAATATTCTTTAAACACTAATTAATGTATTTGGATAGGTAGTGTTAATGTTATTAACGTAAAAGTAATTATTTCTAAAAACTGTATTTATGCCGGCCAATTATCTACACTTGGGATATAGGCCCTGTGATGTAGAATCACATATAGTTTTCTTAAATTTTACATTTTTCTAAATTACAGTTAAAACTAATTTTTAATTAAATATCTATTTTATCTTTGTGTCTTATTTCAATCCCACAATAACTTTCCGTTAAAAAGTAAAGAAAGAAAACATGTAACATCTGCTGTATCAGTAAAACGATTCTCAGATAAAGAGTTCCTTTAGATGATTTTTCGGCTTCGCTAAAATAATAAAAGAAAGAATAAAGATCGAATGTGTTTGCGGTCAGTAAAATTTCATTTTCTCTCTGCGTAATGTTGAACCTAACTTCTTTATTACATAAAAACTTTTCATGTACATGCTCTGTATTTTGTCTATTGATAACATTCTCCCAAAACAGACATATAACGTACGATGTTGACGCGAATTCTTTTTGGCGTATTTTTTTAGGACTGCCCATTTCTGGTTGCCCTGCATTAAATTCAAAATCATCTTAATTGTTTAAAGCGTAACAGAAAATTTCATGGTTATGATATCATTCACTTTTCATATGCTCCTTTCGCCAATTCCAAGATGCCAATGTGTGAATTCTGAATGAGAAATTCAATTGCCTCTCTCTCGCTTCATGCACTCAGTCATGTAACAAAGGTCTCTTGAAAAATGGTTACAGGCACCATCCCTAATTATTTCAGTAAGAAATGATTTAATTTTTATAACTCTACTTTAAATAAACAATGTTCTCATAAGGCATTTATTTTATTGATCACAGCCTACAACTCTAGCGAATGCATTATTTTTTTGAAAAGAACCTGGTCGCAATACTTTAAAATACAGATCTACACTACAGGCCCTAAAGAAGATTGGGCTGCCCTCCCTGCGGGTCTTTCTAAGGAAACTTTAGAAACCTAAGGAATCCTAAATTAGCCCGTATTTACACAAGGAAATCCAAGGTTCGAAGAAAACCACGAAAAACTCAGAACGATTAGACCGACGACCGCGATTGGGCTTCTAAAAACTAAAAATGAATTTGGATTCGAAAGGGTTAAAATACTTAAATGACGGAAGCCACCATTAATTGACAATTTTCTATAATTTTAGTATTACTATGCTTTTTCATATAACTGTTTTATATGTTTGAAAGAAAAAAGATTTTTATCTGCTATTTTTCATTGATTGAAACAAAGGTTACTCAGTCGCTAATTATTTACTTTTATTATTACTTTAATTGTTTAAGTTAAAAAAAGGCATTCCAGATATTAACAACGTAAGTAATAATTGTGATCAGTTTGTACGACAGGTTTCCTGAATTTTTTTTTTTTTTAACTTCGATGGTCTTTCTTTTAATTCGCTATATTTTTTTATTGCTCTTAAAATACAAAAAGTAAAAAAGCGTCAATACAATAAGTTATAGAAAAATTCTTATGGCAGTGGCACGCAAATATTAATTAAAACATCGGCAACTGTTTAAACCTAAAAAAATAGATCAAGCTTTTACCAGGGTAACAAGACCACATGATGGCGATTTGCACGCATGAATTCATCTCGCATCGTAAAAAACTGCAGTTTAATTTTTATAAGCCTGTTAAAAATCTGGGCTATTTTTTAGACCGAAACGAAGGTTGCTACTTTAATTATGATATCAATAAAAAAGTAATTATTTATCGAACTTAAAATATTTTAACTCAAAACCGCATAAATGAACTTGTCATACAAGAATGGAAAATTTTTTTACTCCCGCTTACATAAAGCTTCACATTTTTATAAATATTATATTTAATTTCATTTAAATAAATTTAAAAATTCATTTATTTTGAATGCTAAATGTTATATTTTCATCTTTGTAGAGTTGAAAAAATCTTTAGTAGACAGTTTGCAACTAAACGATATGGTACTTTTGCAAGTAATTAAAAATGACAAAATTTTAAGATACCATATTAGAACAGTTAAAATTCTTATGCAAGCACAAATAATTATTACTTTTTAATATAATATTCAAAGTAGCCTCTTTTGGATTTAACACTGACTTTTTGTTAAGGTCATCTAAATTTACAATTTAAGAATTGTGAAACCTTTTACATTCTTTCTGGTTTTTTTAAGATATTTCTGAATTATTATATTGATTATTTTGGAAGAAATCTATATTATTAAAAAAAACACCTGTTCATGAGTAACGTTGGTGTCATATTCAAAAAAGCAATGATGTAAATAATATATTTTCTTTTTTTTTCACAAATTCCATTACTTTTAACCACCTTAATTTTAAATGCTAAACCGTCGAATAGGGAAAAAAATTTACTTTTTAAGACAACTCGCGTAAAAAGTATCCCAAGTTACTTATTTTTCATACTTTTTATAAATAAGTTTTCAGAATGATTTTTTTATATAATTATCATTCTATCGCGTGTAATCCAATTCCAAAAGATTAACTTTTTTGAACTTAATGTAGCTCAGCATTTTTTTTCACTTAATATTTCAAAACGAAACGGAAACTTCATCAATAAATACATTAGTAAATTAACACAAATTAAACAGAAATGTAATCGAACAGCACGGAAATAATGTAATAAAGATTGCTATGTATACTGAAATATTGGCACATTCTTTAATTTTAAACGATAGCATTCGGCTAATATAAAAATGCAAATTATAAGTTTTGGAATTTTATTTGGATTCATAATTGATATATTTCGTACAAAAATACTTTTTTGGTATTGTTAAATGGCAGTCTAAAAAATACATTAACTGAAAAAGTTTATTAAAATTTTCAATTACTAATTATTTTCATCTATATATTCCATACATTTAGCATTATATCCTGTAACCTGTATTACATAATTTCCTATAACCCAATGTTTTTCAACCTTTGATTTGCCATGGCCTACCGAAGCATCTGTAAAATCATTATTGCCTCTCCTCTGCATCCATACACATATTCTGCAACATACAAATTTCATTATTTAAAAATTTAACTATTTACTTGAAAGAATCTTGGTCTCGCATTATCAGTAACTACTAGTTTTACATTTTTTAACTTATCGAAGAGATTAAATTTCTGTCATAGGTGATTTTGAAATACACATTTCTATAAATGAGGGGATACGTCCTCACTTTTATACATAAAAATTGGAAATTGCACGTCAAATGTAGGAAATGAGGTGCGTTCATACTATAACGAAGCTTTAAAAATATTCAGATCTTGGCGTAATAGTATGCAGTACATCGGATACCGTATTGGTATCCGAAATCTTTTGTGTCCCCCTGTAAATACCACCTGCTTTCTATTATACAGGAAGCAACTTGCAGTAAATTTTAAACAACATATATTGAAATTTCATAAAATGTGAAATAGTTTAATATAATTAAAACTTGTTCCAAACAATGTTTCCTTCTGTACCATTCTGCAATGGAATATTTTTGTGTGGCCCTGTAAATAAATAAAAAAATGTTCTTTGCACCACAGATTGTATAGAATGTATATTGTAGTACATACTTCATAGATTCATATCAATTTTATTATATTCGGAAGAGTATGGCATCATTAAAATGCACTCGAAACTATTTTTTCCCATTGGACGTAATGTATAATTTTGATTGTCATTGTAGTTAAACTATACATCAGATTTTCATAAAATTTGAAACAACTGGACAAAATTATCAACAATTATATATTTTTAATTTTGAACCATTCGATTGAGTAGTTTTTGCTCGGTTATATGCGGACAGACTGACTGAAAGATGACTATAGGTGCTACTTATTTACATAATTACGAACACATTCAAAAAGTGCTTCTAACTTACCTAAATTTAAAAGAAAAAAGTGTAATACCATCGGTATTTTTATCCTCACAAAATGCTCTTACATTCAGCATCCAAATTAATAACATTGATACATTTCATAATTCTTAGTAACTTATTAAAAGTTGAAATTTTTTCTTTCTATGGTTAATAGAAAACAAGAAGCATTTTAAGATTCTGACCTTTATCAAACTTAAGTTGTCATTATTTCCCATCAGAATACAATTATCTTTTGTAATTTCCTTGTTTTTAATAATTAACTGCCATTTATTATCTTATTTAAAGATTTTTGTGTATATTTTCTGTGGAGGAAAGCTTGCCCGACAGCCGTAAATAGTTACACATTTCCTTTTAAAATGTCAATTAAAATTTATATAGATTTAATGCTTTAAGATTTATAACGTTATTACCACCTTTATTAGCACTTTAGATTTTTTTCAATATTTTTTTGCGTTAAATGTGTTATTAAAGGCAGTAAAATTTCGATATTCTCGTAAGCAGTTTGATCTACAAGATTTTATATTACATACAGTAGAGGAAAAAGGAAAAAATTATTATAATAATCAAAATATGTGGAAAAAGTTTGTAAAGTAGAAAATAACCAGAAAACTTTAAGAAAAAATATTTTTAAATATGAAAAAGGGATTTAAAAAATATTTTTAAAAGGTAGTTCTATGAATTATTCAGGTGTTGAATTTATTTTATATTCTTTTGATTCACAATTATTCTTTACAACAAAAAATCTTTTTCTTTAATATCATTTCTTTAAATTTTGCATTTATTACTTTTTATATAAAAGATTACTTTTCTAAAAAACCTTCGAGTTACGAATTTGAAATCCGCCCCCCCCCCCCCCCAAAAAAAAGTCAAAATGTCTCCCCGGTGGACCTATAACCATTTGTGACTCAACAAGGCCGATAAGAAATATTTAATCATGTTAGAAAACATTTTAAATGAGTAAATAAATATAATACACTAACTAAAAAGGTACTTTTTCACAGCTTTAATAAACAGAAAATTCCATATTCCTCAAAAATGTAGTCAATTTCCGAATACGAAATTGTAAAGTATACTAAATTTACTATGTAAAAAATCTATTTTTGGATGTTTCCAGATTCTTCAGTTTTAAAAAAAACATACTAGATTCTTTTTAGAAACGACGATACAAAATTGCTGAAATAACAAATAGAATTTCGGCATGAAAAATTAACATTATTGCGAACTCTACGGATCATTCATATTAATCTCCTCAGTCCGTAGAAGACACTAAAGAATACCCATTAAATTAATTTAAGGGTGTATTCCGAAAAATAATTTTTCATTGTCAGCAGCTTGATATTTTCCGATACATTTTCAGACTCATTTTGGAAAGAAGAAACATGAAACTTGCTTAGATAATTTTTGAAGTGATGTGTAAGATGCCGGGAGAAGTAATTTTCGCTGAATCAATTAGAATTTGATTTATATACAATCATTTTCTCGGTCCGATCATTTTTTCGTTCACAGATCTCCAGGTTCGGAAATTTCTGTTCAAATTGGCAACTTTGACAGCATTTTTTGCAATATTTTCTACATTTACCAAAAAATCGACAAACATGTCGCGTTATGTAGTTTCTAAATAAGGGATTTTGAAAGTTTGCTGCATTTGAGAGAAAAAATGAATCTGAAACTAAGCGGTTTTCATCGGAATACACCCTTTGTCAACAGCTCGAAATTTTCAGATACATTTTCAGACTCATTTTTGAAAGTAGAAACATGAAACTTGCTGAGATGGTTTTTGAAGCGATGTATAAGAAGCCGTGTGAAATAATTTTTCACTGAATCAATTAGAATTTTATATAGAGAGAATTATTTTCTCGGTCCGATCATTTTTTCGTTCCCAGATCTCCAGGCTCGGAAATTTCTGTTCAAATTGGCAACTTTGACAGCATTTTTTGCAATATTTTCTACATTTACCAAAAAATCGACAAACATGGCACGTTATGTAGTTTCTAAATAAGGGATTTTGAAAGTTTGCTGCATTTGAGAGCAAAAAAGAATTTAAAAAAAAATCTGAAAATAAGCGGTTTTCACCGGAATACACCCTTAAATGCTTTTAGAATTATTAAAATCATTTTTAGACTTTTTAAATAGATGGGTGCATATCATAAGCATCAATATACAAACTGATACATCTTCGGTGATGTTTTATAGTAATTTGAAACTATTTTTTCTAGTTGCACGTAATATTTGCCTAAGGGCTGAAGAATTTAATTACTGTGATGGGAGACAGCAACAATATATATATATATATAAACAAGTCGGAAATTGCACGTGAAGCGTAGCAAATGAGGTGCGTTCGTACTATAAGTTTTAAAATATGCAGATCTTGCTGATATAGTAGAGCGTACTTTGGATACAGTACAGTGGTCGAAATCTTTGTGTTCCTGTAAATATGCAGGGAGTAAATTTTATTATACTTCATTAACGTATATCTTATTCATAAAATATGAAGTAGTTTAATATAATTAAAACACGCCCCAAACAATGTTTCCCCGTATAACATTATTTAGTGGAATACATGTGTGTAGCCCTGTAATTTAATAATAAATATTCTCTGCATCCCAAATTGTACAGAATGTAGATTTTAGAACATACATGATAGATTCATGTCAACTATATTATGTTCAAATGAGTGTAACACCATTAAAATGCATTTGAAACATTTTTTCCCATTGATTGTAATGTAACGGAATACTTTTGATTGTCCCTGTAATTGATCTATCCACCCGATTTTCATAAAATTTGAAATGACTCAACAAAATTATGTAATAATTATATATTTTAAATTTCAAACGATTCGGTTGGATAGTTTTTGCGTTGTTATATGCGGGCGGACAGACGGACTGAGCGATAACAATAGGTGCTACGTATTTACATATTTACGAACGAACCTAAAAAGTCTTTTAAGGCTGTTCTAAACTGCTTTGCTCAACAAGCGCAAAACGTTTTGACACATTCACAAATTCGTTTTTTAACAGAAAGATCTCAAATTGCAAAGCCTGACCACGAAAGCGATTTGGAATCGAACTTAGTTTTCCATTTTTTGATAGTTAAATTACCTCTTGAGTTATAAGCATTTTCGATCAACTGGTCACACCTTTATCTCCCTTTCATCGACTGGTTTTTCTGCTTTCGTCGGGAAATGCAATTCAAAACGCCATCATTGACGGTTTGTTCTAAAAAATCTTTGGCATTTGCAAAAAAACAGGAAAATGAGCGCGATTAGATAGTTTCTGAACATCAACATCCGCTAGTTTCATGTATTTCCGAACAAAAATAAATTAAAACTCATGTCACAAAGTTGCCCCTTTTGATTTAAGAACACCCTAAAAGCCCGCTGTATAAGTAGCGTTGATTTTTCGGATTGTTGCAAAATGTATAACAAAATACACAATTAGAAGAAAAAACCCGGCTAAAGAAAATGATGTTCTCAAAAGTCAGACTATTTTTCATTAACTACATCACGTTAAGATAATTTGTTTATTGAAATTATTAGCATAATTAATAGTAGTAATCAGTTTATGTACTGATTTTTATTATTTTTCACAGTTATTACGAGTAAATGTTAATAAGAAAGCATTTTTTTATTTCTTTGCTTATCATAACCTTGTTGAACTCTTTAATTGAAACTTTCAAAATCAGTTCGATATCATTTGCGCTTCTTATGTGTTTGTGAAATGTTTAAAGCACTTCAAAACTGAATGATTACATGAACGTTCGCATTTTATTGTTAAACAGCTATGGCTAAAGCCAAATTCAGGGTTCACTTTAAGTAACATGCTGTAGGCTTCAAAAGACAAAAATTTTTAAAGAAATTTTGTCTTTTAAATTTAAAGAAAAATTGTAATGATATTCTAAAACATAAAATATAATAAATACAGTATATAATACATAATATATACACTATATGGCCGAAGGTGCAATTTTAGACATTTTAGTAGAAATCTAGAAAAAAATACATAAGGCATTATCCTGAAATTTCAGGTGTATAAATAGAACAGTACAAGTCATATTTCCCTGAAACTTTTTTCCCGAAATCCCATACAGGACCGTCAAAAATTGAAAAGAAACTAAAATCTTTTGGATAATCCTCTCAAAACTAATGTAGGAAAAGCGTTCAAACTGCACATTATAAATAACTGGTTTATTGTAATAAAATGTGCTCATTTTTATGAATATTACATGTATACTCGTAGAGAAATTAAGGTTTTTATAAAAAATGTCCTAAATTTTGCCAAGTTCTTTGCTTACAATTTGCAGGGTTCTTAATGTATAAAAAAAGTTCTTTTCAGAAAATATGACAAATATTGCGCTTAATATAGTAATCAAAATTAAAATAGGATAAATTTGTATGAATAATGAGCAAATTTACTAAATGTTTCACTGCGCATGCAAAACTCAATCAAAATACAATTTGCATAATATGTTAGCGAAATGTACAGAGCCATTTTTGTAAAAGTCTCAAAAGACATAGCTTGAAAATTCTGAAAATTATCGTCGATAGAAATTAGATCAAAACAAAATTACTTTAAGGGTGTTCTTAAATGAAAAAAGGCATCTTTGTGACGTAAGTTTATGTTCGGAAATGAATGAAACTAGCAGGTTTTGTTATTCAGAAACTGTCTAATTGCATTCATTTTTCTGTTTAACAAAAGCAATAAATATTTCATAACAAGCCTTCAAAGTTGACATTTTTGAACACATTTCCGGACGAAAGCTGAAAAACCGGTCAAACAGCAGGAGAGAAACGGTTGATCACGTGATCGAAATAGCTTAGAGCTGAATAGGTAATTTATTGATCAAATAATGGAAAACTAAATTCGATTCGAAATCGCTTCCATACTCAGGCTTTCCAATTTTATATCTTTCTGTTAAAAATGAATTTGCAAAAGTGTCAAAACGTTTTGCGCTTGCTGAGCGGAGCAGTTCAGAACATCCTTAACAAAAATGCCGCAGACTTCAAAAGACGAAATTTTGAAAGAACTTTTGTTTTTTTAAATTTAACCTTTAATTGATGTGACAAAAATTGTAACTAACGTGTGAAGCGGTCTACAAGAGATCGCAAGATGGAAAAATCAACCCATAGGATGGTGTTTTTTGTACTAAACTTTTTGTACTAGAGTATTATAATTAACATTCACCAGTTTAAAAGTCTTTGGTGACAGTATTAAAGCTCCAAATAATAAAAAAAATTCGTTATAGTGTTTGTAATTAACCTGAAAATTACAAGTTAAACTATAAAAATTGAAAAAAAGCAGTAGTATGAGAGACCGGTAATGTTAGTTAAAGGTTAAAGAAAAATTATAATGATATACTAAATAAATATAAAATACAATAAATATGGTAAATAATAATATACAAAAATATATAACATAAAAATGTAGTTTAAACAAACTTATAACATCGATGTATAGATTTTCTTTTTCCTTCTTTTTGAGAAAGCATAAGTTTATTAAACAGAAATTCAACTGTAAATAATAAGTAATGATGAATTGCAATAAGATTTCGTCAAAATTAATTAGATAATCACTTGACCATGTCTTAATCAGCTGAAAATAAACTGCCTTTTGTCATAATTATGCCCGAAAACCGGCGCCAGTCGAATGAACTTGAGGGAGAGGCAATATTTTAAATCGGGTGTGCCCATGATAAGACTGTTAAAGTTAGTAATTTTTTTTATTTTAAGTTTTTTTTTCTACGTATTTAAAACGCCCTTTCTGAACTG
This sequence comes from Maratus speculifer, assembly GCA_964019185.1. Taxonomy (NCBI): domain Eukaryota; kingdom Metazoa; phylum Arthropoda; class Arachnida; order Araneae; family Salticidae; genus Maratus; species Maratus speculifer. Next base: position 419,673,192 of record OZ025289.1, on the reverse strand, counting down.
GATCGACATGTTAGATGTCAGCAGAAACCTTGTTGACAAAATAGAAATTATTTCCGGAACTTTTTTTTAATCTGCATTTAAAAAAGGCTACTGTAAACACGAAATAGGTTCAAATAAGAATTTTTTTTTCTTCTAACAGTGCAGAAATGATTTTTAACAAATCAACATAAAAAGCAATATATTAGAAATTAATTTAGTGTAACCTGGATTATCCGTGCTAATTGGGGATGCTAGTACCTCGGATATTGGAAATTTCGGATAATAGAAATTGTGCATAAATACTCGTCGTGTTCGCAAATTTAGCATCTTCTCAGAATAACAAACAATATAATGTATTTTTTAAATGATAAAAATAAATGTATATACAGTTATATTTAATACTTCAGAAAAAAAATATCAACTGCTAGTAGTAAAATTTTAAAAAGCAAATAGAAAGGTTTTTTTTTTAACTATACTAAATTAAATACTAAAAATATTTAAAAAAAAAAAAAAAAAATAATATGGCACTATAATTGTTTGATATTTTTTACTCGACCTATGCAATAAAACATAATTTGAATTCATTTTTAAAGAACTATAGTAATAAAGTAAAAATAATTTACTATTACAATTTACAAGCAATGAAGTTACCATTTTATAGTAAGCCCCGATTTTTTGTCAATAGCTTACCGCTCATGCCAATTATCGAGCAACAGAATCTTCAGCTGTGAAACATCGTTACTTTTCTCTAAATCTTTTCAATACACGGACAATGAACTAAATTGTCCTGGGGTTTTTTTAAGGTTTATTCCAAAAAAGAAAGAAAGAAATAATCAGACTTTAATATCAGCTCGGTTAACATAAACCTCGATTAATCGAAGCTCGGTTAATCAAGGTTCTACTGTGTTAAGAAATATTACTACTACTTTTTTTTTTCGTTAGATGATAATTAAGCTTAAGAATTTTTTAACATAGATACGCATTACAAATATGGTTTTATACAGAGTGTTCACAGGGCCTCAGCTGGCCTTAGATAAATTGTGTTATTGTTTAGTTGTTTTAACCCTTTCAGAGTCAAAAAACTTTCGTTTCAAAAGTCTTGAAATAAATGAATGGCACCGAAATTTACAAATAGATGTATTTGGGAGTGAGAAAATGTCATTTTTCACATTCATATTAAATCAAAAATATTTTACTAAAATTCTCATGCCATTGTAGCATTTGGGAATTGGTTTCATAAATATTTCAACTGCTCTTGTGTGGATTAACAATTCACTTGAGAACAAAACACAAATATTTCTCAAAACCCATAGAGATAGAAAAAGAAAATTAATGAATGCGGCCCTTAGCGGAACTAATGTGCCCGAGGATTAACTTTAGTTATCCTTATATATTAAGCATGTGTCGTATAGATTAGAAAATATAGATACAGGGTCCGACTTAGCAGCCTTAGGCTGCGGGCAAACATCACTACTTTCAGTTACACTAAAAGAGCAATAAATCTATCTTTGAAGATGCAGTTTCCGACTATCGGTGGGAGGAGAACAAAAGGATGCTAGTTTTAAAACCTCTTTAAATGATTTTTGAGGTCTGAAGCTTATCTAATTGCCAAAGGAAGGGAAAGTTTATCTCCCCCATCTTCAGTTATAAAGCTGTCAACTGATTTCGCGTTCGATTTCTCTCTCGAAGTTCAAATTCAGTGCACCGAAAAAGCAATTTATACATCAAAGCGCCGACACGAAAGATCAGAGAGAGCGACGCTTGACCACAAGAAGTTAGTGCTATGTGCATGGTCCTTTAAGGCTATGGGGGGTGGGGGGAAATCATTCTGGGGAGCCCCCTCTTCTATTATTGATAGAATTTTTTGTGAATAATGCGGAGTGATTAATACTAAACTTCATACATATTGCATGCATGCATAAATTTTGTTCTCTGTGTCACATCCGTATACAAGGTATTCCAAAAAGATAGTGTCAAAACTTTAATGGAAAAAACCAATTTGTTGATAGCAGAAAAAATGATAGATTGGTTGCAAGGCCCTCGCGAAGACTTTTTATTGGTGGGGGGAGAGAGCCTTAAATTGCCAAGTCAAAATTCAGTTTGTAAATTTGCCAACTGTAATAGTAAGTGCAAACGTTTGGGGGGGGGAGGGGTCCCCCTCCTCCCCCCCCTTAGCGAGGCCCCTGATTGGTTGATTCGAATATTTCTTGCAAACTTTTACTTTGCTCAAGTGAAAGCTCAAAATGGGCCATAAATAATGATTAATTGAAATGTTACGATGAAACATTAATAAAGATTTTTTTCTGAAAACAACACTAAGAACAGAACACTAAGTTCTTATAATAAAATTTTAATCAGTTTTCTCACAATACAGTTTGTTTCATGCCTGTGTGGAGGGAGTACTGAAATCAGTAAGGGAAAAGGGGGACCACTCTCCCTTCCTGAATGTTTGAAAATGTGTGAATTTTGGTCTCTTTTGGCTAATTTTAAGCATTTGGTAATCTTTAATGAAAAATCTGATTATTCTCAAGCGCCCCCCCCCCCCCCCCAAAAAAAAAAGAACCACGGGACAGCTGCCCCGCATGCCCCTGTATAGGTACATGTAAGAATTCATTCACAAATATAACAGCCATACACGACAAAACATAACATTCCAATTGTCCGCTAGTCTTTTGCACTCGGAGCGCCATCTGTCCCAGCATATGCATCCATTACATTGATCAGATAGATGTTTTCAACAGAAGTTCATCTTCACAAGTTCGGTTCCAGAAAAATTATGCATCTTTTTTCAACTCTTTAGACCCATTTTAGAATATTTTTCCTTGATGGGCGACATATTAATACACGTCAAAGTGACATTACACACGAGAAAAATAATAAAATATTAAGATGATGTAGGTGCTCTGATAACAGTATATTTCTGGATATATCATATCGTACTACAACTACGATTTAGAACTTTTTTTTTTCGGGAAATAGCCGTATTATGTGCACCAGCCTTTTTAGGTGCGTTCGTAATTATGTAAATACGTAGCACCTATAGTCGTCGTTCAGTCCGTCCGAATAATAACAACGCAAAAACTACCCAACCGAATGGTTTGAAATTTAAAATATATAATTATTACATAATTTCGTCGAGTCATTTCAAATTTTATGAAAAACCGTATGCATAGATCAATTACAGGGACAATCAAAAAGATCCCGTTACACTACGGTTCATGGGGAAAAAAAGTTTCAAATGCATTTTAATGGTGTTACACTCATTTGAACATAATAAAATTGACATGAACTTATGAAGTATATATATATATGTACTAAAATATGCATTCTGTACAATCTGTGATGCAAAGAATATTCATTATTAAATTTCAGGGCCACACAAAAGTATTCCACAAGTATTCCACTACATAATACTATACAGGGAAACATTGTTTGGAGCGTGTTTTATTAAACTACTTACATTAAACTATTTCGTAATTACGTTTATATTAAACTATTTCACATTTTATTATTATGATATAGTTGCTGCGGTGTAATAAAAATTACTTCCTATATATTTACAGGAACACAAAGACTTCGACTACTGCTATACTGTATCCGAAGTACTGTCTACTATGTCAGCAAGATCTGAATATTTTTAAAACTTAGTTATCGTACTAGCGCACCTCATTTGCTACTCTTCACGTGCAATTTCCAGCTTGTTTTGCAATGAATCTTTCATAAGATATGTTGCATGAAACTGCAGTAAACAGAATTAAAGATAATAACAATTAGTACGATTGTAAACAAAATAGTAACTAAATGCGAAATGAGGACCTCTGCCAATCGCTTGAATTCCCACAAAGCGTATTGAAAGGTATTCTCATTCATTCAAATAATCATAAAAAGGTTAGTTTCCTCCTCTACCCCTCTTTGCAATTTTTCGATAAATCAACATTTGCGCGGACCCACTTCTTGACTTCGCAAATCAAACAGGCATCTACGGAAGTTGATCAGATTGAAAAATTGCAATTGCTATTAGATACACAGTAATTGTTCTAAATTTAAGGCTTTGTTCTTAATTCACCGAGTAGAGGCTATACACATATAAAATTGTCAACATTTTTGGTAATTTTGGACCCTCTATCCCCTTTTCTTACGATATCATATGTTATCATTCCTCGGAACCCCCCCCCCCCCCCCTCCGTAATACTATCGTTATCAATGTCTAAAAACCAAATTCTCTTTATTTCTTGTTTGTTTGGAGTGATATACAGATATGGTTATACATTTATTATTTGCATACTTTATTGATTCAAATGAATGGAAAAAAACTTTATATCGGACAACACTTAAAAAGAAATAGTTGCTATTTAAAAATATTTAATATTTTTTTTGTTACGTAATGCATTCAGCAATAATAATGTCTCTGGACTTACTCCCACACGGCTGGAAGTGATGGAACAGACAGAACTTCTTATAAACTGAAAAGATTAACATTTAACTGCTGTGACAAAAATTGTCGCATAACTACTGTGAGTGGTCTGTCAGACCGCTTAATCTAAACTTGAATAAAATTTTACATTAATTCACAGACTACTATTTTTGTATTAAATTTTACATACAGTACCAGTGGCGCTAACTTTTAAAAAATATTGGGTAGGCTCAAAATTTTTTTGAACAGATACATAAATATTGGGTGGGCTCAATTAATAATGGATAGATGGAGATATCAAATTATTGGGTGGGTTCGCCGCCCCATGGGCCCATATAAGTTGGCGCCACTGTACAGGACTACTAGAAATAAAATTCAGTTATTCAAAAGTCTCTGTAGATAGGGCTCCAAACGAAACAAAATTTGACCAGTATCTATAGTTAAACTAAAAATTACCAGTTAAACTCCAAAACTTGAAAAACTCAGCGGTCTGGGAAACCGCTAACAATAGTTAAGGGTTAACAACATTATTTCTTATTTATTTAATAATGGAATTTTTAGTGTCGTACTACTGAAAACATTTTCTAAATAAAACTTATAGGACATAGAGACAGCAATAATTTTTTTAAGGGTGTTCTTAACTGCTTCGCTCAACAAGCACAAAGCGTTTTGACACATTTACAAATTCATTTTTTAACAGAAAGTTATAAAATTGGAATATCTGACTATGGAAACAATTTTCGAATCTAACTTATTTTTCCATTTTATGATAATTAAATTATTTATCCAGTTCTAAGCTATTTCGATGACGTAATCACACGTTTTTCTCCTGCTTTTCGACCGGTTTTTCTGCTTTCGTCGGAAAATGTGCTCAAAAGTTTCAACTTTTAAGGCTTGTTATGAAAAATCTATTGTGTTTTTAAAAAAACAGAAAATTGAGTGCAACTAGACAGTTTCTGATTAATAACGCCTGCTATTTTCATGCATTTCCGTACAAAAATAAATTAAAGCATGTGTCACAAAGTTACCTTTTTTGATTTAAGAATACCCTTTAAATAACACTAAATTTTTACGACGAGATAATTTCACCAAAATAATCTTGCTTTCTACCACATTTTGAACACCTTTGAATTTTACACTGGCTGCGTATGTCCTACAGGAAAAAAAATAAAGGGCGTTCCAATACTTTTCGTGCACCTAGTAGATTTTCTAAATACATTCGACTAATATGAGTTATTCAATCTGCGAATACCAGTTGTCTCTTTTAGAATTTTAAAATAAAATAAAATCCAATCTCCAGAATTGGCCAATGGTGTTTAAAATCTGCTTTAAAGATTCGCACACCATCAATATATTATAAAATTAAAAAGCGCAATATTCTTTAATGATTTCTCTTTTATATATTTCTTACTCAATTTATTCAGCTTAATTTTTTTATTCAAAATATTTGTCCTGAAAAAGAAACAAAAAAATTTAGCATCTCAGCATAAAAAAAAACATAAAAACATGTCATACTTTCACGGTTAGTTAATCAAAACAAGATATAATTTATAAAACTTATTTCATATCTAAGCTACATAATTTTCGTTAAAACAATCATTTTTATGAATAATTATTCAAGGAACATTGAAAGCGATAAGTACATGTTATATGAAATGTTATGAATTTAGCGCGATATTTCTGTCTGAAATATTTATGAGCAATCCTTTTCTATTAAATATCACATATTCTATTGAATAAAGATACAACTTTTTTCGAAAACTCTGGTGGGTATTTAAAAAAAATAAATAAATAAATAAATAAATAAAGGAGTCTAAATTTTTGCAAATTTAGACATTTTTGCAACTTTTAAATAAGAACGACTGACAATTTTAGACTGAATAATTTTTTAATTTAATATTTAAATGCAATTTGTTTTTTAGAAGTTATAATTGAGTTTAAAATTTGAAAATAATTCTAATATTATGTATCGTATGTATTATGTATTATGTATTATTAAAATATCAAAAAATATTTTTAAAAATATCTATAAATCATTTGCTGTCAATATATTTCAACACTAGATGTCGCCTCCAGAAAGAATATTCAAAGAATATTCAAGAATGCATTTCAAGCTTTTGTTTTATTTCTTGAATATTTCAAAAAATATATTCAAATGCATATGTCGAGTAAAATATTTTAAATAATTACTTTTAGAAATCAATATTAGATTCCTAATTACAAGCATTACATTATTAACTCAGAACTATTCTTGAAAGAATTAAAACTATTTTTTTCCTCAGTAAGTGAACGAAAACTTCTTTGAAAAGAATAAAATATATATAAAAAGAAAACTTTCTTTCTAAACACAATCAATCGCAATTAAACGAAAACGAAAGCTACAAACGCCCAAAGAAGATGTGTAAAACAAGATCATTCGGATTAGAAAACCGGTTCGCAAAACAAAGTTCAAAATGTAGTTTGAATTTTAAACACAAGATGGCAGCATTATTTTAAAATATTTCAGAGGAGGATTCTACAGTGAAACCTCCAAATAAGGGACACTCCGAATAAGGGACACCTCTATTTAAGGGACAAAAGCTGCGGTCCCATAGGTGTCCCTTATTTGGAGATTTCACTGTATTTCCAACATTCTGATTTTCTGTTATTTTTAATTGCAATTTTTAAGTGGGAAAAAACAACATTGCTCTTTCAAAAAATTCGAAACATTCTCTAAAAACATTTAAATTAAAATTATTCATTAAAAATTTGCTTATGGAAACTTTAAAAGTGTTATTAAATTAAGATATTAAATTAATTAAAATTCTTCCCCCCCCCCTTTTTTTTAAGCTTAATTTGTCAGTCATTTTTGAAGTTTTGCTTCTTGATATATTCATAAAAGGATATTTATAGACAAAATCATGAATTTTTTATAGTAATTACTTAAAATGGTTTGCAATTTTAGTTTTTATTTATTTTTATTTTCAGATATATTTCAAGATACTGCATATCTTGAGTTATAATTAATTGCTGTCTCGTTACGATCCTTAACAACTAAGTATTTTCTTTAAAACGTTTGCTTTACCAAACTAAAGGATAACTATTCAGTTTCTTAGTTTCTTTGTAAGAATACGTCTAATTTCGTGCACTTCTGGATGAAAATATGTTTGTGCATCAGAAAAACGATATTTTACAAAATGTATTGCCTTTTAAAAAATAGCAAATGTTAAAGAATTTCTTTAGGAAAGGCGATAATATCACAGTGAAAAGAAATCAGACATTTTACGGATGTAGCAACGGTAGTTAAATTGTGACTTAAATTTGTAACAATTTTGTTGTAATTTCAATTCTAATATTTTCAAAAATTTCTTTACGTAAAGTGCTTTGGTCTCTTTTGCTAAAAGGGTAGGGGGGGGGGAGGCATAAACAGCTTTTTAAAAAAATTGGCCAACCATTAGAAAATTATATCAGTGTTATACACGTTATTTTAAAATAAGACTTAATTTAAAAAGCATAATTGCGATAAAATTGCATTTAAATTAATAGTCGCTGATATAGAAAACAGACAATTGCATAATTTAAGTGTTCCACACTTAAGAAATCTTCCAAACTTTTCAGATGTGTATAATGCCATTTTTCATTCATAAAATCACAATAAAGATTTTATTTCGACTATTTATAATTAAAAGTACAGGCCCTCTTTAAAAAATATACATATACTATGGATAAATTTTTTTTTTAAATCTTTTTTTAAGCGATTCAGTATATTTTTCCTAATCCTTCACGAGTATTCTATAAAATAAAGCTACTAAAGAAAGAACATAAAAAATTTTAGAAATTTTATAGGAAAATTAAATTGTAAAAATGCCATGTTAATATTTAATATAACATACAGATTTAATTTAAAAATCTGCAGCAATCTGAACTATTTCGCTGTTGCATTTTATTAACTTTAAATTTTTTTTTTTTTTTTTTTTTTTTTTTTTTTTTTTTTTTTTTGTTAACAAAGCTGTGCCACCACTGTCTTATGTATCTCTTTCTTCAACAAGCGCTCTTGCAAAACGGGACCAATGGTGTAAAATAACAGTTATCAAGATCCTTATTTAGATATCGTAGTCTGTAGATTAGGGAGTAGAGTAAAGCATCGAGTTGAGATTATGGTTGTCAGATTGTATCAGACCCGAACCCGAAATTTCTGCATAAAGTCAACTCGAAACCCGATACGAACCAAACAAAAAATAAATAAAAATAAAAAGTAAATAAATAAACCAACCCGAAACCCGATTGAACTAGAATACAAACTAGATTAGAACCCGATTGAAGGAAAATAAATCTTTTTTAGTTTAATTATGGTAAAACAGTCTAAACTACATCTGTAACATCCTTTTTATATACAGGGGAGTGTGGTGGAGTGGGACAGTGGGGAGAAATGGGACAGTAGGGTTTTTCTCCATTTCTCATTCTAAACATTTTATCAATCATACAAGATGAAGCAATGTTGGCCCAATCTTTAGTTGGAAAAATTGCTGATCTGAATAAGCTTGCAATTTCTTTAATTATAAAATAGTTTTTGCATGTTATGTTTCTAAATTGCTCAGAGAGATTAAAAAGTGTTTCACCTTGCACGCTATAAATCGAAATTTTTGTTTCTGTGTGAAACAATGTTGTGTGTATATATATATATTAGTATAAAAATGAACACTTAGACACTCGTCGATATTCAAATAGTTTTTCATCTGAAAAATATTCAGCTCTTACTTTTGAAAAATCGGAGTCAACTGAGCGCCGACCCGAAAGAATCAAAACCCGATCCATAACGAAAAAGAAAATTGTTTTTATTTTATTTTATTTAATTTTATTTCGCTGCAAGTCTACTTTAAATATTTCGAGTTATAGCCCGTGGGCCGGTGAATTCCAATGATGTTAAAGTTTATTGTACTAAATTTTTCTGAAAGAGCACAATTATTCTATAAAATTATATTAATTTTTCTATAAAATATTTTAAGAGTGATCAGTATCTGAAATAACAATAACACATTTTAGCTTTTTAATAATAATTAAGGGTGTATTCCGATGAAAATCGCTTATTTTCAGATTTATTTTTAAATTCATTTTTGCTCTCAAATGCAGCAAACTTTCAAAAGCCCTTTTTTAGAAACTACATAATGTGCCGTGTTTGCCGATTTTTTGGTAAATGCAGAAAATATTGCAAAAAATGCTGTCAAAGTTGCCAATTTGAACAGAAATTTCCTAGCCTAGAGATCTGGGAACGAAAAAATGATCGAACTGAGAAAATAGTTTATAAATCAAATTCTTATTAATTCAGCGAAAAATTACTTCACACGGCATCTTGTACATCACTTCAAAAATCATCTCAGCAAGTTTCATGTTTCTACTTTCAAAAACGAGTCTGAAAATGTATCGGAAAATTTCGAGCTATTGACAAAAATTATTTTTCGGAATACACCCTTAATATAACATATTTTTGGCTTGTCAAGCCTAGTCATATTTAGCTCATTTTATTCGTAAGACATTTAACTATCGATATGCAATATACCCCAATTCCTCTATCACGAGTCTCCTGGATGAAGTAACCTCAAATTCATGTCTCTATCTAAAACTGCCCCCACTTTAAGCCCCCTCGGCGGTGGAAATTTTAAAAATGCTGAAACAAGTCCTTAATTATTTTTTTAATAGATTTTTTTCTGCCGTTTCACGTTTCTACTTAAAATGACTAGAGATGTGCCAAATGTTCTAAATTGTTCACCCCTCCCACCTTTTTAACAACCGCAGGAGGGCAATTTCTAAAATCGCTGAAATACGCGTTTTTATTTATTTTTTTAGTAGATTTTTTTTCTGAAATTTCACTTTGCTACCTTAAATGGCTGCTAAGATATAGGAAGATGTTCCAGAATTTTTTACCCTTCCGTTCCCCCCCCCCCCCTTAGGGAGAGAATTTTTAAAAACTGTCGAAAATTTTATTCCGATTGATCATGAGTTACTACATGTGTCTTTTCTTACTTGGAATCTTCAACAAAAGTTGACTCATAAATAAAAAACAGTAAGTTTTTTTTTTTTTTTTAAATAAACTTTATAGAATTTAGAAAAGCAACAAAATACAGCGGTATGTTGCTCCTCCCCCCCCCACCCCCGCTTCCTTTTTTTAGAGCTAATTCAAGAGAATTAAAATTGCTGACAGATTTAAAACTTCAGATGAAAAAAATAGTTAATAATTGTAAATAAATAAATGTCTATAAGCAGATTATTTATTTATATCGGTTTTGGGTTAGGTTTTTCTCTGATTGCATTAATGAATATTTTGGGTCTGTTTTGTTATTGAAATGTATCTAATTAGAGACTGGGCTCGTTGTGATAAAAAAAATTTTAACTGAGTTCTTTTTCAAATTTTGTTCAGGGTCTGGGGTAATTTTAAACAGAAATTTCGGGTTTAGGTGGGTGAAATCGACCCAATCAGGCCCTTATTATTCTACCCCCCCCCCTCCTCTCCCCTTCCACACACACCCACATTCGACGCTTTCGGTACTTTTCTATAATTAGAAATTCGGATTTTATATCGGAAATTTTTTTTTAAATTTAATATTTTACAGAATGGACACAAATAAATATGCTATATTTGAAAAAAGACTGTGTGTGTTCGTTTATTTAAGGTAAAATTCAAACTTCTGAAAATTTCGATAAATATTTGCCAGAAATATACATAAAAATAAGCTAATGAGCACCATATGATGGTGCAATAGTTCACACTAGAGTGCTGCATCAGGTCTGGCTATATTCAGGTGAAGCGAAATTTTTTCTTTGCAGTACGAGTCGGTTGATCAATTCATTTCGAGCGATTCGAATCGGGTTGAGTTTCATAGTTTTGGGTTTGGATCGATTTTGGATTGGGTTTTGACTCTTGTGGGACGGATATAAGTTAACCCAATTTTTTCAAATATCCAAAATAATTTTTTGTCTTAAAAATCTATATGCAATAAGACTTCTGTAGTAGACACTCCGGAAAAACAGACACAACCCATTTACTAAACACACCTATGTATTTTTACTTTTATTTCTGAAAAGTAAACATCTCACATTCTAAAGAATTCAAATATTAAAGAATATCGATAGACTCATTTTTATATCTGGTTGATTTACTTTCCTTCCATTAGGGTTCGGGTCAGATCGATGAAATCTATTTCGTTAACGGACGACGTGCCAAGTTTCAATAAAAGTTAACCAGTAACCAGAGCTCGAGGAGAAAGGGGGGGGGGTCCAAATTTTCGAAAGTTTCTTCTTTCGCCTTTTCTGCAAACTTTCGACAAATTTTGCACATTTTTTCGCGATCTTTGGATGAAGTTTGCGCGTTTTTCGTGATCTTTTGACCTAATTCTCGTTTTTATGCGAACATTTGACTAAATTCACTTTTTTTTATGCAAACGTTGGATGAAATTCACGTTTTTAACGCAATCTTTTAGACAAATTTCGTGTTTTTCTGCGTTCTTTTGACTAAATTTGAGTTTTTTTCGCGACTCTTAGACAAAATGCGCTTTTTTATACGATCTTTTGACGAAATTTCGTGTTTTCTTCCCACAATCTTTTGACTTAATTCTCGCTTTTACGCGAACCTTTTACTAAATTCGCTTTTTTTTATGCAAGGCTTGGATGGAATTCATGCTTTTCACGCAATCTTTTGGAATAATATCGCGCTTTTCCGCGGTCTTTTGACTCAATTTGCACTTTATTTGAGATTTTTACCAAATTATGTTTTTCCTCCGATTTTTTTTAATTAATTCTCATTTTTGCGCGAACCTTTGACAACATTCGCTTTTTTATGCAAGCGTTGGATGGAGTTCACGTTTTTAACGCAATCTTTTGGAGTAGTTTTGTGTTTTTCCGCGACCTTTTTGTCTAAATTTGCTCTTTTTTCGCGCCTCTGACAAAAGTGTTTTTTATAGAATCTTTTGACGAAATTTTGTGTTTTTTCCGCGATCCTAAGTTGAAATTCGCGTTTTTTCAAGCGATCCTTTGACGAAATTCGCAATTTCGCAAAAGACAGCTCGATGGGGGTTGGGGGGATATTTAAAAAAGGATTGGCTCTAATTTTATTACACTCTAAGACACAAGTGGAAACAGGTCTATTAATGGTTCAAATATTTTTCTCTGGAAGGCATTTCGAAGATGCGGGGGGGGGGGGTTCTTGTCCATTAAAAATGAAAAATCAGGACACTTAAATTTTCCGACAGGGAGAGCTCTCCTCCGGGCCACCCCCTGAAATCAATACTGGCTGTTAACCTGTATTATCCCATTTCCCGATTCTAACAGTCTTTTTTTTCACTTACTTGGTTAATTGTTTTATATATCTTTAAGTTTATTATATCCACTTCCAAATTCCCCTCACTAATGTTAAATCTATTTGCATTTGATGGAGCCGTAAATTTAAAATATCGCCTAGGAAAATTACTTTTAAGTCTTTATGTGTACTGTTTTTTAAGGACGTCTTTTTTCTTAGTTCTCAAAATATTTCTAAAATGTACACTTAATTTTATAGGAAGTGTTAAATATTTACTCGCAGTTCGCCAGATTTTATCAAATAAAACATTAAAATAAGCATACATTTTAGAAATATTTTAAGAACTAAGAAAAAAAGAGGCACCCTTTAAGAAGAGTACACAGAAAAAATTAGTTCAAAAATTTCCATAGCGGGTATTTTAAATAAACGAATGCCCCAACTTAACATTTGAAAGATGAATTTGAGAGCTGGTTGATTAACAACCTTAATTTCTTTCAGATATTGGTTTTTCAATGCATTATATTTGATGAAATAGCACATCTTTATGAGTTATTCTTATGAAGCTCCTCTAACGAATCCATAAGTTTTTCATAGTTTCTCATATTTGCATTTTCAATTTCCTGGTTTTAATTTTTATATTACATTTCTCTTTCACCAACTCAAAAAAAAAAAAAGAAAAGAAAAGAAAGAAAAGAAAAGAAAGAAAGAAAAAAAGAAAAAAAAAGAAAAGAAAGAAAGAAAAAAGAAAAGAAAGAAAGAAAAAAAAGAAAAAGAAAAGAAAAATAGTAAGAAACTGATATCATTGAGCGGTTATGATTAGCAACATTTGCGAATGGAAAATAAATACTAATAGCATTTGGAGGCTAAAGTAACAATATGGATTACTGTTCTAGAAATATAATGAAAAAACTATGATAAAACTATAATATAATGAAATTGCTGTCATAACCACAAATAACTTCACATTTTCTCTGTTCTTTTTTTCAACGATTTAAGGGGAGGGGGCGCGGATCCTACCCTGCACCCCTCTATTTATGGCCGTGGATTGAATACAGCTTTGTCCGTTGTCCAATGACTATTCGAGAGAAAGTTCATTAATAAATAAGCGCATCAACACATACCGGATCTTACTCGATTTTGACATATTTCATTGCAAACAATTAGCAAACGCTGAGCGAGAAAATATTATAGAGAAGCAACAAAAATCCTCCCGCTGAGATTAATCGACTCTGTAATAATCAAAATCTGAATATGGCAACATTAAAATCGCACGATAAATCAACCCTCTCTTCCAAATAGCAAGGGACATTTTATCATTTTAACGAGTTCCATGCGCATTTAATTGCTCGGTTTCTGGGCTCGAACATCACTCCACCGCAGGAAGTGACAATAAATCATAAGTTAGTTTATGTTTAGCAGGTGGCAATATTCATAGATCTAAAGCGCCCATTCAAAGACAAGTCTTCGGCGGTAAGCGATTCAACTAGAGTTGGCAGACGATTAAATGAATAACAAACGTCAGAAGCGGGAAAAAACAAAGAACATGTCACTATAAAAACGAGTTGATGCTTCAATGGATAATTTTTTGGTGCACACAGGCCAAGTTCAATAGCATTTAATATATAACAAATTCAATGTTTGAATCAAGAATCAATACAGAATAACAGATTCAAGGATCTTGTAAAGAAGTTTCCATTAAGTTAAAAATAATAGATAATTGGTCTGCGCAATATTAAATTACCACCTTTAACAGACAAATGTTTAAAATTAAAAACGCAATATTTTCTTCGATCAAAAAACAATTTAATAGTTTATGGTGAGCTGGTGGCAGTATTCACAGATCTAAAGCGCCCATTCAAAGACGAGTTTCACGGACAGAAGAGATAGATGCAGATCCAGTATGGCATAAAAACGTTTCGCAATATGAAGCATTATGACATTTGCAAGTTTTTAATCTTTTTAATATTAAAATTATTATTACTCCCATATTTAAACTGCTGCAAAATGTAGTTCTTTATCTATTTTAAAAAATAAAATTAAAGCATTCATGATAGACTCATTAATTTTTCCTGTTTTGGTCAAGGATATAAAATTTCCCTTTATCTGAGAATGACCCTTGAGCTATTACCATCTATAATTAGCAAAAGTTTTGAATTTTTTTGTGCAGTCCTGTATGTGATATGCAGATTTCAATACATGTTATATAAGTATGCAAAAACGTAGTTCAGTTAGACAATGCATAACATAGTTTCAACATCAGTCCCCCCTCCCAAAAAAAAAGCAAGAATTTACTCCAATTATTGTGTGAAGCTCTGTATATGATCTATAGAATTTATTCACGCCAAGTTATATCAAAAAATTGATTAAATTTTAAAATGTATTCCACAGTTACCGTTCAGACAATATTGAAATCTAATTCTATTGGATTTCCCTGTAAATGAACAATTTATTCTATGCACACCCTGTTGTATAGTAAGCCTCTTGTAGTGCAAATAAGTGATGTACATCTAACATCAATACAATACACTTAAAGCGATTTTTTGCAGGCATATTATAATATGAATTATTTTGAGTAACACTGTAAACGAACTGTATTACACTTCATTTTCAATACCAAACATACCATTGTGATCCTGAGAATTGTATATCAATTACATGGCAATTCAAAAATATTTACGTAAGTTAGAGTACGGTCAGATGAACAGACAGGTGCCAGACAAACCGAATTGATAAGCACTTTTCAAACTATGTTGGAAAGTGTTAGAGAAAAATATTTTTTTCCTTAAGGGTGCATTTCGATTCAAACTGCTTATTTCCCGATTTATTTTTGAATTCATTTGTGCTCTCATATGCATCAAACTAGCAAATTGTCTTATTTAGAAAGTACACAAGGCGCCGTGACTTTCGATTTTTTGAGAAATGCAGAAAATATTGCAAAAAAAGCAATCAAAAACGGCAATTTGAACCGATATTTCCGAAGTGGTAGATTTGGGAGCGAAAAATGTGTCATAATGAGAAGATAATTGTTCATAAATCAAATTCTAATGAATGGAGCGTAAAATGACATCACACGGCACCATGTACGTCTCTTCAAAAATCTCCTCAGCAAGTTTCATGTTTCTACTTTTAAAAATGTGTCTGAAATTGTATCTGAAAATTTCGAGCTCTAGAAGGTGGAAAAGCGTTTTTTCGAATACACCCTTAAATAATTATTAGTTTCAAAAAAATTTTATTATAAATTTTAAATTTAGAATACAATTACTTTTATTAAGTTATGAATTACATAAGACATTTTAAACTGCATTATGAACTGCATAAGCTATTTCAATTTAAAAACTGCTTTAAAAGATCTTTATTCAATTTCAGTCAAAGTGAAATGCCATTTAACTAGACATAAGGTACACACCCTACAAAGTGAAAAGGGCGTTTGTTATAATTATCTCCAAATATGAAACTCTCCGAAAAAGAATAGTTTGACAAGTGAGTTCTTCATAAAGTAGTACCCTACAACCAACTCTCAGGGGAATCTCATTAACACGCTTTTATCTAATTAAAAAGATTTCTATGTATTAATTTCACTGTATTTGAGAGAGCGTAATATCACTATAACACTACAAGCAATTTTTCCAGACAGATCATAAGTAATTATTTTGAGTGACACTGTAAACGAATTGTAATACACTTCATTTTCAATACCAAGCATGTCATTGTAATCCCGAGAGTTGTATATCAATTACATGGCATTCCAAGTATATTTACGTGAGTTAGACCATGGTCAGATGAACAGACAGGTGGCCAGACAAACCAAATCGATAAGCACTTTTCAACTATGCTGGAAAGTGTTAGAAAAAACTATTTTCTTTTCCTTAAATAACTTTTACTTTCAAAAATTTCTTAGTATAAATTTTAAATTTGGAATGTAGTTAATTTTATTAAGTTATGAATTACATAAGACATTTAAACTGCATTATGAACTACATAAGATATTTAAATTTAAACAAGTTTGAAATTGCACGTGAACGTACCAAATGAGATGCGTTCGTACGATAACGAAGTTTTAAAAATATTCAGATCTTGCTGATATAGTACAGCGTAGAGACTTCGGAAACAGTATAGTAGTCGAAATCTTTGTGTTTCTGTAAATATGCAGGAAGTAATTTCTATTTCACCTCAGCAACGTATATCTTATTCATAAAATGTGAAATAGTTGAATATAATTAAAACACGCCCCAAACAATGTTTCCCCGTATAGCAATATGTAGTGGAATACTTTTGTGTGGCCCTGTAATTTAATAATAAAAAATTTTTGCATCACCGATTGTACAGAATGCATATTTTAGTATATATTTCATAGATTCATGCCAATTCTATTATGTTCGAATGAGTGTAACATCATTAAAATGCATTTGAGCATTTTCCCCATTTACCGTAATGTAATGGAATACTTTTGATTATCCCTGTAAATGATCTATGCATCCGATTTTCATAACATTTGAAATGACTCGACAAAATTACGCAATAATTATATGTTTTAAATTTCAAACAATTAAAATGCATTTGAAACTTTATTCCCCATTGACCGTAATGTAACGGAAAGTTTTTGATTGTCCCTGTAATTGATCTATCCATCCTATTTTCATAAAATTTGAAATGACTCGACAAAATTATGTTATCAATGTTATCATTATGTACACTCATTGCCATAAAAACTTGCGCACCAAGAAAAAGACGCCCAAATGAAACGCAATTTTACATGCGTAAATACTACTGTGTTATAAGTAAGTGATTAGAAAACCAAAGAAAAGGGATCATTTATTGCAGAAAAAAGTACAAATGAACGGAAATTTTAGTACTCTGTTGGACACCGTCTAGAGCGAATGCACGATGCGATACGAGCGGACATTGAGGCATATAAGTTCCGTATGATGTCCTGAGACATCTTGTTCCACAGTTGCTGTAAACGCTTCTCGAGTTCAACTAAACTCGTAGGGTGTCCAACTTGCCACCCCAAATGATCCCAGATATGCTCGATTGGGGACAAATCTGGTGATCGAGCAGGCCAGGGATAGGTGGTATCAGGGCGAAGACAAGCTTGTGACATCCTTGCTGTGGGTGCCCGAGCATTGTCTTGCTGAAAAAAGGCTCCTGGGAGGCCTTCCACTTGTGACAACTCATGTGACCAAAAGATGTCTTGGATATACCGCTGAGCTATCATTGTGCTATGGATCAATATTGTGGGTGACCGTGCATCGTAAGCAATGGTACCCCCTACCATCACACCAGCTGTAAGAGCGGTGTGTCGATGTAAAGCGAAGACAGGATTGCGGCGATCACCACGGGGCCTCCACACATGAACACGATTGTCATCGCTGCTCAAATTGAATGTAGACTCGTCGCTGAAGACGACCTGGTTCCATTCCATTGCAATCCAATCCCGTCGTGCGCGACACCACTCCAAATGGAGACGCAGGCGGGTGGGTATCATTGGCAGCACACGTATTGGGCGCATCGATACCAGATGTTCTTCAGCCAGGCGCATTCCTATGGTTCGGGAAGACACAGGGGTCCCTAGTGAAGGTGCTGCCTGTGTCTGGATATCTTATAATGAGGCAGTTGTTTCTACGCGTGCGTTTCGTATGATGTGACGGTCTTCTCGACGACAGGTCTGTCGAGGGCGTCCCGAGCCTGGTCGCCGTGTAAATGAAATCTGTCCAGTCCACTGGTCCCAACACCTCCTTACAGTAAAATCAAAACGGCCTACTTGACGAGCTACTCGCCGAGATGACCACCCAGCTTCCATCATCCCGATGATTCTGCCCCTCTCCAGCTCTGACAGTTGCTGATATTGTCTTCGATGGCTGCGTAACGGAATGTCTACCTCAGCGTTTTTCTTTTCAAAAGAAAAGTTCCACTCAGACAAGTTCAGATTACCAGTTTCATACTACAAGGACGACTAAGTTCAACGCCCTCTATTGGCATTTCGCAATCACGGTGCATTTCTAATCATTTGCATATCAGCTTTATATGTACCTTCATGCCAAGTTTCGTTACGATCCTAAAATTATTTCTTGGTGCACAAATTTTTATGGCAATGAGTATTTTAAATTTCAAACGGTTCGGTTGGGTAGTAGGGTGGATCGATTGTCAATGGCGAAAAAAAAACTTACCATTCATCAAAATCTACCTATGCGGAAAAGATGTTCTATTGTATGGAGATTAAGGGAAAAATAATAAAAAAAATTAATTTAAAAATTTAATGCTGCCAAAAAAAGGGTTGAATTTTCGAAAATAAATTGAAAAAAGACCGAATTTTGGTTAGGTTACTTTTGTCAAAAACTAATTATTTTAATAATTTTTTTAATTCAACAATGCGGAAAAGATGTTATATCATATGGAGGTTAAGTAAAAAACAATAATAAGTAATAAATTCGAAATTTAATACTGCCACAAAAAAGTTGAAAATTCGATAAAATATTGAAAAAAAATGGAAAAAGATCAAATTTTGGTTAGATTTATTTTTGACGCAAAATAATCATTTTAATATGAATCAAAACCTACCTTTGCATAAGAAATATTATATTACATGGATATTAAGTAAAAAAATAAAAAAAAAACCAATTTGAAATTTAATACTGCTGCAAGTGATTTAAAGTTTTGAAAAACTGTCAGTTCCAGTTTTTTCAGTTAGGATTTGTCTGCTTGTGTATTGTGTAGCTTAGTGTACCTTGAATATTACTGTACCATGGCGTTGTTAAAAAAAATAAATAAAAAGAGAGAAAGAGACAGAGAGATAAATTACACCCTATTTGGGTCTGGCTTTGATTTGCCAGTAAATATGCTCCCTATTACAAAAGGTTATAGAACTTATATATTGGTATTTAAAAAACAACAGAAGAAAGGAATCGGTCAACATATATTTATTTCCTGCCAGTGAGAAGGAGTTGCTAATAAGTTACAAGTGACCTGTAAATGAGATCCAATCTCAATAATTTACGACACCAGCATTTTAAGGAAAATTAAACTGTTTCATGACAAATATTGCGCTCTTCTTAAATCTTGTAGAACAAAATAAGATATTGAAAACTACTACAGTCTTTTGGACCATTTCCGAAAGTACTGCCTATTTTTTTCAGTTCAATAGATTTGAATATGAAAATGAATATTGAGTGTAACCTAAACCGACGTATTGAGAGCAAACTCAATTTTCTGCATCATCTGCTATCATTGAAAAGCTAAAATGCTGCCGAGCTGGGTGTCACATCACCTGTAGTGACGAAGATTGGCATCAGCCAGAGAATATTGGACAGTTTGGGCATTTCCGACCAAGCAGGTGCTGCCATCGTGTCTGGTGCACTTCAAGATGTGGGCATTATCTCAGAAAACTATGAATCGAATGCTATTGACAAAAAAAAATCGGCATGATAAAACAAACCAAATACCATCGTTTTAGTCATTCTCTTTAGTCATTTGTGAAAGATTATAATCAAGGCCATTTTCTTTAAACTTTGATGGGTGTAAAGACAGATTATATCACTAGAAAACAACAAAAGGAAAATCATAATAGAAGCAGACTTGAGCTTGAAAAAAGAACTTGCTTCTGAATACATCGGCCACATATGTAAATTCTGGGAGAGTACCAAACAATTTGAAAACACAACGTGCATTTTTTTGTTATGTGTTAACAATAATATACATGTAACAAAGTTGATTGCGATCGGTTGTGACGGAATATCTGTTAACATAGATGTTAAAGGATGTGTTATTCGAAATATGGAACTGATCTTCAAGCGTCCACTACAATGGTTTTTGTGCTAGTTACACACCAATGAGGTTCCACTATGCATCTTTATGCAATGTGGATGGAACCGCGGCTGAGCACAAATGTTTCACTGGTGAAATAGAAAGATTATTCGCAGCATGTTAGAAACTTTTTGTATTTTCATTTATGTCAGTATATGAATTCTCAAAGCGGTCTGCTGTAGTCCTAATCATTACATTAAAAAATATCTATATTTTCCATTTACCAGCTTTTTGACCTTTTGCGACGGATTACATAGATTTAATTAAATAGGAAAATGTGTCGAACCTGTACTAACTGACGGATTTAATAACGACATGATTTTAGAAGCAATAGGTAAAACCAACAATAATTCCAGTGGCAATAACATCTACTATCAATAATATCTATTCACGCAACGTTCATTCTACAAAACTAATAATCAAAATAGTCACGGAAGTATTTCTGCTGTGTATGGACCATAGTATATAAGAGATGGTTTTATAAAAATCAAATTGAATTACAAAATCTCATGTCGATTTTCAATACCGAACGTCATTATCGCAATTGCAATGTTGACGATTTTTCTTGATTTAATACTAATGAAGCTGTTTAATAAGAAACTAAAGTTTTTATCTTGTAATCAATCAAATATCCCTTTATTGCAATAAATGTTAAAAATTCTAAAATTCATATTTTATTTTACAAAAAAAGATTGTTTTTACCGTAAAAACGTTTAAATACATAAATATGAGCCACACTGCGGCAGCTTTAAATTTTGAAATTAATTTTTTTAATTATTTTTCTCATACTCAGCATATAATATAACATCTTTTACTCATAGGTAGGTCTTGGATAATTTTTTAAACTATTATTTTGAATCAAAAATCATCTAGCTAAAATTAGGTCTTTTTTCACTTTTTTTCGAAATTCAACCTTATTGTGGCAGTAGTAAAATTTCAAATTAATTTTTTTAATTATTTTTCCTTTAATCTCCATCCAAGAGAACATCTTTTCCGCATAGGTAGGTTTTGACACTGAAAAAAAAAATTTCGATCCACCCTATTGGGTAGTTTTTGCGTTGTTATATGCGGACAGACAGACAGACAGAGTGACAATAAGGTGGACTGAGTGACAATAAGGTCGTATTTACATAATTACGAACGTATCTAAAAAAACTGCCTTGAAAGATCTTTATTCAATTTCAGTCAAAGTGGCATGCCATTTAACTATACATAAGTTACACACCCTACAAAGTGAGAAGAGCGTTTGTTATATTTATAATTTTGTCATAATTATCTCCAAACATGAAACTCAGAGAAAAATAATAGTTTGACAAGTGAATTCTTCGTAAAGTAGTAACCTACAACCAAACTTCCAGTGGAGTCCCATTAACACGCTTTTACCGAATTAAAATGATTTCTATGTACCAATTTCACTGTGTTTGAGAGAGCGTAATATCACTATAACACTTCAAGCAATTTTTTCCAGACAGATCATAATAAGTAATTATTTTGAGTGACACTGTAAACGAATTGTAATACACTTCATTTTCAATACCAAACAAGAAATTGTAATCCTGAGAGTTGTAAAACTGAGCGTAATTATAACAAATTGCAAAAATACATGGTTATACAATTTTAAGGAAATATGAATGTATAAGTTCACAGATACAAAGTCGTACAATAGATGTGTAGGTTAATTATGAATGATTTAAGAATGAAGTATAAATGATATAAATAGCGGTTATGAAAGTCGTAAAACTTTTTTATTAATCTATTTAATAGCTATTTAATTTTTTAAAAATATTATTGCTCTGCAATCTTGATATATGTATAAAGCATAAAAATTATTTGGCAATCCAAGTATATTTACGCGAGTTAGAACATGGTCGGAACAGACAAGCACCAGACAAATCGAATTGATAAGCACTTTTCAACTATGTTGGGAAGTTTTAGAAGAATTTTTTTTTTTTTTACCTTTAAATAACTTTTAGTTTTAAAAATTTCTTATTATAAATTTTAAAATTTAGAATATAATTACTTTTATTAAGTTATGGATTACATAAGACATTTTAAGCTGCATTATGAACTAACTACATAAGCTATTTCAATTTAAAAACTGCTTTGAAAGATCTTTATTCAATTTCAGTCAAAGTGAAATGCCATTTAACTATACATAAGTTACACACCCTACAAAGTGAGAAGGGCGTTTGTTATAATTATCTCCAAACATGAAACTCTCCGAAAAAGAATAGTTTGACAAGTGAGTTCTTCATAAAGCAGTACCCTACAACCAAACTCCCAGTGGAATCTCATTAACACGCTTTTATCTAATTAAAAAGTTAATTAATCGTAGCAGAAGTGAGCGTGCTTTAATTAAGCTTAATTACCCTTTTAATTAGTTATTCGTTAAGTAAACTTTTTCCCCCGTGAAAACCCTGTGATTTTTAATCTTGTATCGAGTCTTGCATAAGCCCTGACGTAGAAAGAATGTTAAAAACACATGTTATACAAGCTTGTTAACTAACACTCGGTGTCAGTTTTGATACGAGTAATTATAACAAATTACAAAAATACATGGTTATACAAATTTAAAGAAGTGTGAATATATAATTCATAAATACATAGTGCAATAGATGCATAGATTAACTATGAGTTACTGTAAATATGAAGTATAAACGATATAAATAGTTATAAATAGTGGCTATGAAAGTCGAAATTTTTTTTTATTATCAATTATTTTTAATAGCTATTTAAATATATTAACGTATTATTACACTAATCTTGATACCTGTATAAAGTTCAATTAATTTATAATAAAATTAAGTAAAATTTAAGAAAAACGTGTGATAGTGCAGTAAGAAATTCCCTACAATACTACCTATTACCTGAAAGCAGCAATCTATGGATCTACGGGCACCGCATGCTTCTATCATTTGCAAAGTGCACAGACAGAGACAGTACTTTCTATATATAAAACGAATTGCTTGTGAAAGTTATGACATGTTCAGTTCTGGCGGGAGGATTATAGTTTCTTTAGTTTCTATAGTAAATTATATGAAACTAGCGGGTAAATGCGATCGCACAGAGGGTTTCGTTTAATATCTCTTTAAAAGCACTTGATTCTTAAATTAATAAATTCAAATTTATAATTTATAAAATCTTACATAAATGGCAGCACCCTTATATTTCATTAAACAATGTCTCTTAATGTTTAATTATGCTATATGTCTTCCCAATAGTTGGCAACATTAAAAAATTAAAATAATACTCTCAAATTTGAAATAATACTTTAAAAAATATTTTAATTTGAAATAATACTTATTACTTAAAAAGCACATTTTGAAGATTTTATTTTTTTCCGTTAATAATTTTAAAGATACTCTCAATTCCCCTTTCAATTATACTGGTTTACAAATTCAACCGTTGGCACTCCGTTGTCTCCGCTAAGGAAACATCATCTTTCCTCCCAAAATATGTTTTTGGCACCAATAATAAAAGAAAATAAAAATTTCCCTATTTAATCAGAGAATTTTTGAAACTGTCTGCTTCAAGGAAAGTTCTTTTAAAAATGTTATGCTAATCGAATAAAATTTGTGTAAGAGGCACCGGAGTCCGAAGGGTTAAACTTGTTTTATATGCTATTAATGATACACCTATGTTCTTATTGTACCACCTCTTACTAATGAAAGGCGGTACTCTAAAAAAATCTATCACGTCACATTTTTTATCTATACAAGGTGTTTACTTTCAACGGTGTCCAGTGGATAGTTCCTAAACCGTTAGTCATATCATAGATATGTAGTTACAGTTACAAAAATGTTTTAAATGAGGATAAGAAATATTTTACAAACAATTTGGGTCAATAAAAACATTTATTTAAAAAAAAATACCAAATTTAAACTTTTATACGGTTTCCCGGTCCTATAAGTTGTATTCAGTAAAACTTTCCTGTTACACTAGCAAGTAAGACAAAAAAAAAAAAAACTTGTCATTGTACTATTAAAAATTACCGAATAACTGTTTACGGTTGGATCATGTTTTTTGCTGAAAATTAGGTATCATTCAAAAATTTAGTAGAAAAATTGCCAGAAGTATTTTAAAAATGTTGAAAATAAAAGTAATAATGCAAAATAAATTTAAATATTTAATCATGTTGACATATTAGTGTAAACTATACAATTTGTAATTAAAAACAGAATTTTTGTTAAAATAAAATGATGATAATTCACATTTTAAACTACACTAGCCTGCGAAAGTTGGGTTATAACATATTTTTTAGTTTTTGCTGATTGTTTTTTATGTATTCTATACCGTTGAATTCGAAATTGGCCTTCATTTTTTACCAACACGTAAAGGTTTTTCGAAAATCGTAAATTTTACATTTTAAAAACAGCGAAAATTTAGTACACGAGAAAGGGGCACATTAAGACATGGGGCAGATTGGAACAAAGCTTTTGTTTTACAATATCCATGAGGGAAAAATGTCGTTCATGGATTCTTAGGAAATTATAAAGGTGAAAATTATGAAAGAAATGGGAGTTTTTTATTAAACAACTATCATGCAATGGGTGTAAGCATGTCTTTGAAGATGCATTTTGTTCATTTACATGTGGATTATTCCCCTGAAAACTTGTGCGCCTTGAAGGACAAGAATGGTGAGCGTTTTCAAAAAGATCTTAAAATTTTTGAAGATAGGCACAAAATTTTAGGGACTAAAGTATGTTAGGGATTATTACTGGTCGATTTTAACAGAACAGATTTAAAATATATATATACTATAAAAAGTAAAAACAATCATATATATATATATATATATATACACACATACATATATCATATTATTAAGCATTTGATAAATATTTTTAAAACTAGACGTGGCAAATTTTTTACAATTTTCCTCTATTCAGTGCAGTAGAATCTATGAAAAAAACATTCCGGCATAAATATATAAACCGTGTAAACCAATGTTATTTGAGAATCAATTTAAAAAAAAAAAGGGATATAAAGGTAAAAACAGTTTAAAATAAAAAATAAATTTATTATACAATTAATTATTAAAAAATCAAAATATTTTATTGATATATTTCTTAAAATTTCTTATATTCTAATTTAAAATCAAAAATTATTTATTTATAATTTTTTAAAAATAGCGTAAATATTTATAAAGTTGAAAAATGGTCATAAAATCATGATATGTTAAAGGATATTTAAATAAAAAAAATATATAAAAACCCTTAAACTGACAAAAATATGAAATTTCTTAATTAAATGCATCTTAATATGAAAATTTCAACTTCCAGCATCGGGTTTTGAACTAAGAACCTTCTATTTACTACTGAGATGCTTTACCTCCAAGCTATGGTGTCTACATGAAAGCCGTTTAATTTAAGGTTATTTTTTTAAATTTAAATCGCAAAAATGAACGGATGACATTGGTAAAATTGATTTAATTAAAATAATAGACTTTTAAAAAAATTATGAAATTTCATGTGACTTAGCGTATTTAGCTGTAAATACACGAAATTTGAAATCTCTGACTTCTACAGATTGAGTTTACGGACCTTGTGACGGACAGATAGACAAAGGAGTGAAACGAATAAAGTTTCGTCAGATGAAGAAACCCTAAAAGGATAATTACCAATTGACTGCGAATAAGATACACTACTTAATGGGAAATAATAAATTATGTTTTGGAGGCTGCATTTTGTGATGAAGCGGGGTTTCCCCCCCCCTTTTTTTTGGGGGGGGAGGGGGTAGACATTAACCACGTATGATGTGTGAAGACTCGAATTTATGTTTCAGTATGTTTTATTACTTTTTTTAATGCAGAATAGATTGGTGAACTGAAAATACTCGCAAAAATGTAGCTATAGTGCTTTTTAAAGTTTTGTTCAAGTATTTGGAAGTTTTTTCACGAAGTTGATGTAGAAACAGGATTTTTGCGTAGGTTTTCAGTTTTATTGCTAACTGCCGAATTTTCATTTTGTGCGTAAGAAACTTAACGCTTGCTCATTCTTCAAATGCCTCACAGAAGAGAAACGTACCAAAGATTGAGGAATATAGAGTTTTTATATTTACAGGATAAAAATGATTTAAAAAAAATTTAAATTTATGTATAAGTACTAAAAACCCAATTAATTAAAAAATTTAGAATATTGCTCATAAGATGAAAAAAAAAAATTAACATGTAAATGAGTAACTGATGAAAAAAATTTTAAAAATAAATTTCATCATTACTCATTTTTGTTTTTCAGTGGTTTTTCCTTCTACGTTGTTGGCTAGATGGTACGTAAGGGGGGGAAAAACATTTGTGGTTTCTCATGTTGCAGGACTTATAGCTGACAAACCTTAAGATAATACATGCAATTTTCACCTACATGGCGGAAATTCTTTTCATCACATTATAAGCCATCTAACAAATTGCACCATCTTTCCTTTTTCATACATTGAGTAATGAATGAAATAGGTGTAAAATAAATTGTATTAAAAGGTTTATCCCTAAATTTATAAAAATAGAATTTCTATTTTAGAACAATTTTTTTTTTAACCAGTCAGCTACAACACAATAATATGCCGGGAAAAATTTTCAGCTGTGCGGCCAAGTAATCTATTGCATTCTGTCATGATTTTATGAAATATTTTTTTAATACAGCATTAAATTTACACTCTTAGCTCTGTATTTCGTAATGTGTTAGTGTTACTAATTTTGAATTTTATGTAGATTTATTTTCAGGGTCTGAATATTCTTAGTAAAAATATTCTAGAAAATGACTTTCATGTAAAGTTCACGCTTACTGGAAAAAAATAATTGTTCTAAAACGAATAGTAAAAAATGCAGTAGAACTATCTAAAATACTTTTAATCTTAATAAGGACAATTAATCAAAGTCAAAAATCTATACTATAGGGGAGAGTTGGGTGGTGTATGACACTTTTTACAAAGGTAAGAAAATCAACTTTGTTTGACAGAAAAACAAAAATTCCAATTTATAGAGTGCAAAGTGTAACCCTTTTTAATCTCCCTGAACAATATAGAAACATAAAGCTATTTATTATACTATATACACAAGCTATTTTATAATTTAAAAAAATTAAGTCTCAAAATGTGTCCCATATCGCCCCATTTACCAGGAGGTATGGGGCAGCAATAAAACAAAGCTATAAAGGCATAAATAGTCTAGTGTTGACTAGATATACAATCAAAGTTTGTAGATTGATAATTTATGTACCATTATATAAAATTCCATATCTTTATGACTGGAATGAAAATTCAGGATTGTCAATCATAATTGACATTAAAAACTCATCACTTCAATTTATTTACATTTTGAAATAAATGAATATATTATCAATGTTATAATTAATATATTACCCTCTAAAAATGTTTGTATGTTAACAATTTATATTTATCTTATTAAAAAAGGTGGAATTTGACATGTCCCATTTCTCCCCTGTTCCTTGTTTTGGTTAAACATCTTGTATAGGCAAAAATGCTATTTATAGGCTTATTTTAAATTATGAATAATATACAGTATAACGTTCCATAAATATAGAAACTGTTACATCTATGCATAAACAAGTCATTAATATGCAAAAATCAGAAGAAGCATATGGAGAAAATTTACTGTTGATTCTTGATATTATCTTTTTCTTTATACAATTGCTAGCTTATACAGACCAAAAAAAATTTTCGATTGAAGATTAAGCTACCATTGTTTCATCTTTTATGTGATTGGTGAAATGTTTAGAACGAGAAAGATAAAAACTTACTGTCCCATTCTATCCCACTTTCCCCTAAAGCAAAAAGTAACATTGACATATCATAATGATGGTAGCAACAGCTGATCAATTTTGGTTTGAAGCAATTCTTTTAATTTTTAAACATAGGTCGATTTCTGTTGTTATATCGCCGAATAGGTTTTTTGTGAATTTAAAAATAGTTTTCAAGCAAGAAAATTAAAAAAAATATCTATCGCGTACAACGTGATTATAAAAATGATTAACTAGTTTGTACTTAATACTCTATAACAAAATTAAAATTTCACAGATAAATAGAATATATATGAAAAAAAAATTACACAAATGTATCCTTAAACAATTAAACTTTCAGAATGAGAAAAACTGTTGTAAATGCTAATATCGTTGGTGATTTCTTTGCCTATTAACTCCTGATTTGCGTTTAATATGAAAATACACGCTTTTAATGAATTTATATGATTTAGATACAAAAATGCTTTTGATGGTGTGAGTGGTCAATCAAGCAACTATGTAAAGCTTTACAATCTTACATGTAAAACTTTAATTAAAATATATATTATAACCTGGAATTTCATTCTCTATCTATTAGTATATAACGAAAAGAAAATAAGTTTTTAAATATTTAATCATTACTTTCAAAATGCAATTATTGGATCATCACAGTAAATAAAATAACGCAGTTAATGTCAAGCCATAAGATGCAGACATTAACACACTGATTCTATTTTGTAAGTTAC
The DNA here is from genome assembly GCA_964019185.1 of Maratus speculifer. Lineage (NCBI taxonomy): Eukaryota > Metazoa > Arthropoda > Arachnida > Araneae > Salticidae > Maratus > Maratus speculifer. The sequence continues at coordinate 419,644,254 of OZ025289.1, read as the reverse complement.
CTAATAAAAATACGAAATTACTTTTATTTATTGAATCTTTTTTTAGCACATCGTATCTCACTTCTAAAAGGGAAAAAAAACATGTCCGAAAGTCTTTAATTTTAATAAAATAAACTTTTTTTAATAAAAGAACTAATGATTTATTTACATATCTGAAGATTTAAGAAATATGGCGAGCACAAAAATTATCCCGTTAATAATTTGCGTATAGCACTGTTTTAACAAATTCTTAAAAAGTAATTTACGATTTATATAATTTTTAGGATTCCGTACTTATAAAGAGAAAACGGAACCATTAAAATCACTTTTGTGTCTGTGTCTTTCACAGCCATTTTACTCATACAATGAAACGTGTAAAGTTCCAATTGGGAGAGGTAATAAAGACTATTGACCGACATATTTACAGATTATTAAACAATTACAAATATGTTTAGGTGTGGGGGGGCGTAGGGGTCTAATTAAGTTACTTGAAGGAAAAAAATCGTTTCTTTGTACACCGTGTGGGTTATCTCGTGAAAGCTTTCGTTACGCTGTATTCAAAAATGCTTTTTTTTTTTTTTTTTTTTTTTTAATTCTAGGTGTTTTTTTAGAGATATCGCCGAAAATATAGTGCAAAAATATATCCCCCCCTATTTAATTCCAAACTTACTCAAACTAAAATTATGAAAAAATTACAGGTGATAGATGTTACTCAAACCTTGCAGGAAAACTACAGCGATTGCTCTAGACCGCACAATTTTTGAGAAAAGTGCATTTCTTTGTTACACACAAATTTCGATTTATGGGCATTGAGCAAACGTTTTGAGAGGTATTGGTGATAACTTTCGTAGCAGAAGTATAAAAACATTATTGATCATGATTTTTCAAAAAACTCGTCGGTAATTAGCCGAGATATTAACCCTTAAAATCAGGGACGGTTTGGACATAAATAATGACGAGGGCGTCATATTTTGCCTACTACCGGCTTTTAAAGCCTAGATAACAACTCTTAATATATAGAGTGATTCTATTAATACAATAAAACAGGGGTGATAGTACACGTCAAGACAACAATATTAAATAGGAGACCAAGGGTCCTAAACATTTTCCAAAGGATAGCCGCCATTAAAGTTTAGGGACCAAAATTTCAAATAAGCTTAAAAAACGTATAAATAGGTCGATTGATTTGCGGTTTTCACTAAAATTATTCTTTATGTCGGCATTTTCTTGAAATTAAATTATAAAGATAAATTTCAAAAAATGCCGATAGAAGGCGCTTTAGACTTTGGAGTAACGAACAACTATTTTTTGCCGTGATTTTTTGCATCTCATTAAATGTTTTCGTAAGCTTAGACTCAAACTTAAATTTTGAGCTCAAAATATGAATAGTTGGGAGTGGTTAAGTAACACAAACTGAGCTGTGTTCAGAAGGTTCAAATGTGAAATGATTATTAAAAAACGGAAAAATTGGTCGATTGATTTGCGGTTATCACTAAAACTATTCTTTATTTAGGTACTTTCGTAAAAAGAAATTATAAAGATAAATTTCAAAAAATGCCGATAGAGGGCGCTTTAGACTTTGGTGTAACGGACAGCTCTTTTTTGGCGTTATTTTTTTGCATCTTATTAAATGTTTTCGTAAGCTTAAACTTGAACTTAAATTTTGAGCTCAAAATCTGAATAGCTGGGAGTGGTTAAATAGACAAATTTCAAATGATTGTAAAAAACGAAAAAATTGGCAGATTCGTTTGCGGTTTTCGCTAAAACTAATTTTTAAATCAGCAATTTCTTGAAAATAAATTTTAAAGATAAATTTCACGAAATGCCGTTAGAGGGTGCCTTAGACTTTGAGGTAGCATACAACTATTTTTAACTGTTATCTTTTTAATCTTATTAAATGCTTTTAAATGCATAGACTTAAATTTTGGGCTGAAATTCTGAATAGTTGGGAGTGTTTAAGTAGCGAAAAATTGAATTGTGTTTGAGGAGGAAGGAGGGTTAAATATCAACTCCTGAACACACTTTATTTAGCGCTTCTTAACCCCTCATAACGATTCAGAATTTGGGCTCAACATTTAAGTTTAAATCTAAGCTTCCGAAAACATTTAAAAAGCTTTTGCAAGCATTTAATTAGAACCAAAAAATAGTGGTTAAAATGAATTGTTGGTTACTCTGAAGTTTAAGGCGCCCTTTAACAGAATTTTTTGAAATTTATCTTTAAAATTTATTTTCAAGAAGATACTGACTTAATAGTTTTATTTTAAACCGCAAACGAATCGACCAATTTTTACATTTTCTTTAATTATTTTAAATTTGAACCTCCCCTTTAAACACAGTTCAGTTTGTGCTACTTAACCACTCCTTACTATTCAGATTCTGAGCTCAAAATTTAAGTCTAAGCTTCCGAAAACATTTAATGAGATGCAAAAAATAACGGCAAAAAATAGTTGTTCGTTACCCCAAAGTCAAAAGCGCCCGCTATAAACACTTTTTGAAATTTATCTTTATAATTTATTTTTAAGAAAATACCAACATAAAGAATAGTTTTAGTGAAAACCGCAAATCAATGAACCAATTTTTCCGTTTTCTAAAGTCATTTAAAATTTGAATACTAGAATTTGACTACTCCCAACTTTCAGATTTTGAGCTCAAAATTTAAGTTTAAGTTTACGATAACATTTAATGAGATGCAAAAAATACCGACAAAAAATAGTTGTTCGTTACTCCAAAGTCTAAAGCGCCCTCTATCGTCATTTTTTGAAATTTATCTTTATAATTTAATTTCAAGAAAATGCCGGCATAAAGAATAATTTTAGTGAAAACCGCAAATCAATCAACCGATTTTTCAGTTTTTTATGTTTATTTGAAATTTTGGTCGCTAAACTTTAATGGCGGCTATCTCTTTTGGAAAACGTTTGAGACCCTTGGTCTCCTAGTTAATATTGTTTGTCTTGAGGTGTACTATCAACCTTCTTTTATTGTAAAAAAAAGTTAGAATCACCCTGTATATTTGTGAACCCTTTATAAATATTTTGGGATTTGTGATTAGTTTACATTAAGGGAGCTTTCATTACGACTCGTGTGTATTTAAAAATTAATTAAAAACCTATCTGAAAAAACGGACCAAAGCGGCTTTGCAAATTTGCGAGCTCCTGCTTTCTACACAAGCTCCTTTAGTACTAATATCAAATGAAGCACTAAATAATAGCTAATTCCACTAGCACTAAATATCAAATGAAGTTTAAATAGGGTCATGAGGAGTAATTATGACCACTTTTTACATTCTCAGCATATTTTTTTACTTGTTTCTATTTGGAAAAGTGGTGCTTTTAGTACATAGGAAGTAAATCCGACCCTTTAAAATCACTTATTGGAAATTCTAATTCTCATTGCCCCCCTTTTTTTAAGTTAAAAGGATGAGTATAATTATCCTATCACAAACTCATAAAAATTTAGGGGGAAAAAAACAGAATCATACAATAAGGCGAGATACTATAGCAAACAAGGGTTGAAAAAAATCTATTCGTTGAAGATTTGTATGACGTTATATAGAAAAATGAAACAATGGTCGGAGTTACAGTATCAACGGTACGCCAAATTTTACAATTTTACTCTTTACTCAGGTAATTCTGACTAGCCTCTTGCATACTTAAATATCGGAGTTTACCTAGTTTAAATTTTTATGTTACTCATGAGAGATCAAATTAACTTAAAAAGAAGCAACCCTCTAACTAATAGCACTACTCAAATCTAAAATTTTTTTTCTTTAATATTTTGTACAATTAGGAAATGTACAGATATAACATTCTTATGATAGAATTATAGAACTTTTCACCTTCAGTCGTTCAACATCAAGAAAGCTGAAAAAATGCAAACGTAAAAGAAATCATTCTTTTATAAATGTTTTTGTTTTGTGTAACCAACAATGCTTTTGGGACAAGTAATGTATCGATATCTCATTCTAAACTGTATTACAATTAATCGATGTATTTAACGAATTTTATAACAAGTTAATGTTAGTTTAATGGTATTTTAAAAGTACCTACCACCAGGGCATAAAGGGTTGAAAAAAAAGTCATAGAAGGGAATACTCGATGGGAGTTTACTCTTATTTCAAGGAAGAGCTAGATTTAAGGTGCGACAGATTTTCTCTAAAAGATCAATTACAGTAGAAACCTGCTAATTCGGACCCCGTTAATCTGGATCTCCGGATAATCCGAATTGGTCTGGTCGAAGTTTAAGAAGAGATTGGAAAATTTCCGTAACATTCATTTATTTCATACTCGTATTCTGAATAAAAAGGAATATAATAAAAGAGAAATTATGCCTGAAGATTTTATGATCATTTAAAAAAATATATGGTTGCTCAGATGTTGATATCAGTGGCAATAGCAATTGGTTGTAAGCAGAAAATAATGAAGGTTACGCCTCATTTACAGATGACGAAATAATCGCTTTTCACACAACTAATAACAATGAAAATGAGCATGATATATGTGAAGCCATTATCAATGATGATCAATCAAACCTTATTTGCCAGAATTGAGCAATGTCTCATCTAGAACAATTAATGGTTTATTTTAAACATCAGGTGAAGACTATATCCAACGAACTAGTTATGCTAAAGTAGATGTGTGTCTGTGCGATCCGCAATTGGTATACATCAGAAGATGAAACATTTTGTAAATAAAAAAACTTTTTTACAGTCTGTAAATATTCAATATGTCTAATGCAAGTGATTTTCTGTAAGCTTTTTTAATATTTTTTTTTTAAATTTTTTCTCATTTTCCGAATAATTTGGATTTTTGATAATCCGGATTGGGTCTGTTCCCAATTAATACGAATTATCGAGGTTTTACTGTATTTTGTAGGGGGTAGGATCGAAAATATTTAGATCTGTTTCCTGTGTATTTTTCTTAAAGGATGTCTTTTTCTCACTGTCGAATTATTTCTAAAATATATAAGATAACCTGGGGGTAAATTTCAGAGGCAGAGGAGTTTAGTATAATTAACAAACAACGATAATATTCGCTTATTAATAGGAATATGGCCAAAACAGCTTTAGTTAAACTATTTTTTTTTTCAAATAGTATTTTTTTAGTAATTACGAACTTACTCTGTCTTGTACAAAATTGTTTCCTAAATGCTATAAAAATTATTGGTTAACTTTCTGCTTCGCCGATGTCATATCTCAATTTCTCGAGTACAGCGACGCTAGTACAAGTGCTATTTCATGTTTGGATACTAGGATATGTTATCTGTCTGAAATATTATTTTGATGTCAATCTCGAAAAAAAATTGAATTAAAAAAAAACAGCTTTTAAAAAAGCCCGAAGTAATTGACAAGCAACCTTCGGGATAATTTCTGTACTCTAACAAGTGTGATATTAATTTCTTGCGAATGATTTAAAGGGTTGTATATTCAAATACAATTTCCAAATACCACCTGCAAGTTAAAATAAAAATACACAGAAGAGTTTAAGCAAAAAATGGGAGTAAATCTCCCATTTTTTTGCTTAAACTCCACTGACAAAATGAACAAAAAACAAAGATTTATGAATAAGGTGAGAGATAGTACAAGATGTCTTTTCATAATCAAAATTATGTGTTGTATATAATGATCAAATAATATTTTGACAGTGTCTGTAGTTAAACTATAAAAAATGAAAAACGTAGCGGTCTAGGAAACCGGTAACATCAGTTAAAGGTTAATTTGAACTGCGATTGTCAAATTGTTACTAAAAATGTTTGTTTTGTGCAACCAATAATGATTTTAGAACAAGATAATCTAAGGTATCTATAACTCATTCTAAACTACAGTTGGCAAAAAAATTATTTGTACACTTCATTTTTTTTAAATTATAATGAAATTAAATAAAAGATTTAAGCAAAAAATACTGTAATACATTAATTTAATGCATTTTAATAATATAAAAGCAAAAACAAAATAAAACGAAGTTATTTTTTATATTATAATAAACAAATATACAAAAATATAATGCAAAAAAAGTATTTGTACACTACATTAATGTACTATACTTAATGAAAATTTAGTTAAATGATACAAAATAATATTTTGTGTGAATTCCTTTAGCGTTTATAACTACTTCTAGAGGGTGTGACATAGATTCCAACAACTTTTTTTGTAGCGGTCTGGTTTATTTTATTCTATGACTCAATAAGAGCTTCTTTAAAACTGTTTTTCGCTGATACATATTTTTTTCGGATTTTTGCATCCAATAGCATCCACAAATTTTCTATTGGATTCAAGTGTAGAGATTGCAGAGGAGTTACCAGTCGCCTTCGAGCATTGTAGAGTAACCATGTGCTCGTGATCACAGCAGTATGCTTTGGTTGTTATCCTGCCGATAGTGAAAAGCTTCCTCTACTCGTAATTTCTTAGCACTGTTTAATAAATTATACCGCGACACATCAATGTATGTTAAAGCTGTCATTTCAAAGTCAATAAATTCCAAATATCCTGCTCCATTAGAAGCTATACACCCCAAAACCATAATATTCCCCCCAACATGCTTGATAGTTTGAAGTATACGTTTTGGATCTAGAACAGTTTTATTTTTACGCCAAATTTTTCGAATGCTTGGTGGTAAGGAAATTCCGAATCTTCTCTCATCAGAAAAAAATTACTGTTTTCCAAAAATCCAATGATTTGCTTCTGTATGCGAAAGCGAATTCTATTGATTTTCGCCTATTTGTTTACCTGATGAACGGATTTTTTCTTGAAATTCTTCCTTTTAAATCTGCATTGAGAAGAATATTTCTTATTGTTTGAGGTAATACTCTGATGTTAGAAGATGTTGCAAGATCTTCAGCAAATTTTTAAACTGAACCCATAGGAATTTTTAAAGCTGTTTTAACAACACTCCTTTTTTCCCCAATTGTTAATTTACTGAGAAGTCCTGGTTTTCATTGAATTTCGATGCATCTAATTTCTTCATAACTTCTCATCATGTATCCAACAGTTGTAAATGGTAATTTAATAGCTTTTCTGATTTCTTGGTATGATTTTTAACACGCTTTTATTACTTTCACCTGTATGTGAGTTTGTGGGTTTGTAACTCTCCTTATTATCTAAAGATTTTCCTTATTATCTAAAGATTTTCTCAAGCAATTTTGACTAAAAATTGCATTCTATGGTTTTCGGGCACGAGAAAATCATTGGGCTGGGTTACATGTTCGAAAAAAAATTTTAATGGGTCATATTGGGTCATTAAGGGTCTGGGTCAAGCTATTTATATTTAAAGAACGGCGTGATCGATTATAACGAAATTTTGTATGTAACAGTTTTTTGGCACGAGAAAACTATCGGGCTGGGTCACATGTTCGAAAAATTTCGATTAGGGGGTCATTTTTGGGTCATTATGGGTCAAGCCATTTTTATCTAAAAAACGGCTCTAACGATTTTGACCAAATTTTATATTTTATCGTTTTCGATTACAAGAAGACCATTGGGTTAGGTAACATGTCCAAGAAAATTCGGTTAGTGGGTCATTTTTGGGGTCATTGTGGGTCATGCTATTTTATCTAAAGATTTTCTCACGCAGTTTTGACTAAAAATTGCCTTCTATGGTTTTCGGGCACGAGAAGAATATTGGGCTAGGTTACATGTTCGAGAAAAAATTCTAATGGGTCATATTGGGTCATTAAGGGTCTGGGTCAAGCTATTTATATTTAAAGAACGGCGTGATCGATTATAACGAAATTTTGTATGAACAGTTTTTTGACACGAGGACACTAATGGGCTAAATCACATGTTTGAGAGATTTCGACTATAATGATCATTTGTGGGTCATGATGGACCATAATGGATCATGTCAAGCTACATCTAAAGAACAGGTGGATCGATTTTAACAAAATTTTGTATATAACATTTTTTTGGCACAAGAAAATCATTGGGCTAGGTCACACTTTCGAGAAATTTCGATTAATGTGTCATAAAGGGTCTGGGTCAAGCTATTTATATTTAAAGAACGGCTGGATCATTTTTAACGAAATTTTGTATATAACAATTTTTAGACACGAGGAAACTAATGGGCTAAGTCACATGTTCGAGAGATTTCGATTATTAGAGTCATTTGTGGGTCATTGATGGATCATGCTAATTTTATGTAGAAAATGTCTCTCACCATTTTGACTATATTTTGTATTATGATATTCTCGGGCAAGAGAAAACCATTGGACCAGGACACATGCTCGTGAAAAATCGATTAATGGGTCATTTTGGGTCATAACGGGTTAGGGTTATTCTAATTATATATAACAACGATTCAATCAATTTTACCTAAATTTTGTAACGAAACGTCTTTTGTCACGAGAAGGCTATTTGGCAGAGTCACATGTTAAACAAAATTATATTAGTGGGCCATTTCGCTTTATTGATGAATGCTGTCAAGCTAATTTTATCTAAGAAATGGCTTAAACGATTTTGATTCAATTTTATATTCTACTGTTTTTGATTACCTGGAGACCTTTGAGCTAAGTCACATGTTTGATCAAATTTGATTAGTGGGTCATTTTGGGTAATACGGGTCAGGGTCATGAGAAAATAGCAGCAACCAATAAATTGGCGATATTTCACAAAATATTGTCGACATTTGGCTGAAAAATTGACTATTAAGATTACGAAAGCCACAACACGTATTTGGTGCCAAATGAAAGAATGTCTCCAAATTTGGCTATATCTGGCAAAAAATGTTCTCTTTCATAATGTGAAGAATTTTTTTATACATTCTTAATAGGATTCGAGATGCATGGTTAAATTAACCAGAGTCGACCAAAAAAAGTGATTTGGATCGATGTCCTTTCGTTGTAAATTTTAAAATAAATATAGTTTAAAAAAACTAAAAACCACGCTTTTAAAGTAATCAAACTAAAAAGTGAAAAATAAATATAGTTTAAAAAACTAAAAAACACGCTTTTTAAGTATATCAAACTAAAAAGTGAAAAATAATTCGTACTATAAGCTGAAAACGAAAATAGATGAAAAATGCTATATTACAATAAAATCATTGTTATTATAAGAATCAATTAATAAGCAATAAATAAAATTATCGTGAAAAAAAAGCGTGGGGGTGCTTCTTAAGAACTGATAGATGGAGCACCCCACGCTTTTTTTCCACGATAATTTTATTTATTGCTTATTAATTGATTCTTATAATAACAATGATTTTATTGTAATATAGTATTTTTCATCTATTTTCGTTTTCAGCTTATAGTACGAATTATTATTCTTATGAAGCTCAAAGATATGATTTCTTATGTTCAAAGGTACCTCTCTAGTTTTAAGTACCATTCTCAATTACTTCAAGAATAAATTAGATTAAATGCCAGACAAACATAATATGAAGTTAATAATTATTAAAAACTATCAAATTATGTTACAACTTTGAACCACAAACATTATAAACACAGTGCGAATCTTGCTGTAAAAATGTACAAATACTTTTTGCAAGAAAATTTTAAACTTTTCCAGTTATAAAATTTATTTTACACCTTGATCGAAAATTTCTGTCGTTTAATTTAAAACGCACAGAAAAAACACTATTAAAACCGTTCGTGTTAAAATATCTATTTTTATTTAGTTAAAAATTAAACATATTAGAGTGTACAAATAATTATTTTGCCAACTGTATATTACAACTAATCGATGTATTAAATAAGTTATATAACAAGTTCTTTTAAATGGTACAGTAGAACCCCGATAATTCTGATTAATTGGGACCAGGCCCAATCCGGCTTGTCGAAAATCCGGATTATCCGGAGAATGTGAACAAATGAAATAAAATAAAACATACCCGTAGGAAAACTCCTTTATACTGAACATATTCAATATTTAGGGACAGTAAAAATGTTTACTTTATAATTATAAAATTTGTCATATTCTGCCAGTTTTGCGAGTCGCATGGTCACGCATTCTCTTGAACATTCTCGTTAATTCCTCCTATTTCAAAATTTCCGTAAGTTATTTGTAGAAGGATTTCGGCACGATGGCAAGGAAACAGTCCCAAGAGGACCTATATGGACTGACCGACAAAGGTAAGATCGCGATCCTTATTAGTCAGTGTGTCTATAAAGACTTTAACTTTGCTTTCTTGAAATGCTCCGAGTAAAACTTTATTCAGCAGCAAGCTTTTGATGACATTTCCAAATGGTTCAAATAGAAAACTATGAAAACTGAAATTGGCAAAACTTAAATTTTGTATCGTTGTTCCTTTTATAGATAACATTAAAGAGTTTAAACAAGAAAGCTTGAGGTATTCTTCCGAAAAGATTTCAGAAAATAGTTATTTATTCAGAATATGAGGCTGAAATAAATTTATGTTATGGAAATTCGCCGATAACTTCTTAAACTTGGGGAAAAAAAAAAAAAAAATTCGGCCAAACCGATCCGGATTTACGGGGTCCGAATTTGCGGGGTTCTACTGTACTTTAAAAATACCGCTATGGCATAAAGGGTTAAAATATGGAGATGGGTTAAAATTCTCTATGAGAAATTACGCTTATCTCAAGGAAGAGCTAGATTTAAGGTGCGACAAATTTGTTCTAAAAGATCAATTGTAAGTAGGGGGAGGGTCGAAAATACTTGCTTTTTTCCTGTGCACTTTTCTTGAAGGACGTCTTTTTCTCCGTTGTCGAAATATTTCTAAAATATAAGATAGCCTGGGATAATTTTCCGAGTCAGAGGAATATAAGGTAATTAACAGACAACAGTAATACTCTCATATTATTTGGAATCTGGCCCAAACAGTTTTAGTTAAATTTTTCTTTCCCCAATTAGTATTTTCTTAATATTTAGCAACCTACTCTGTTAAGTACAAAATTGTTTTCCTAAATGCTAAAAAATATATATTATAATTTTTTTCTTCCAGGGCCCGACTTATGCAGGAGCATACAGGGCAATTGCCTCGGGTCCCCCCTTTTTAGGAGCCCCCTTGAGATTAATTATGAATTCTCCCCAAAAAGTGCCAAATGGCTAAAATTAGCCAAAAGGGATCGAAATTTATATATTGTCAAACATTTAAGAAGGTAAGAGTGGTCCTTCCTCTCTTTGCTTTCAGTACCCCATTCATCTGAGCGAAAAACAAACTACATTAGAGAATTAATAAGTAAAGTTTTAGTACAACAATTTAGTATCTATTGTTTTCAAAAGAAATTTGTTATTAACGTTTTCCTCGTAGCATAGCAAGTTAAAACTATTAATTATGACCAATTCGCAGCATTTTCTTTTAGCCATCTTATTACGTACATACATAAGCAAAGAAAAAGTTTGCAAAGAGATACCAATTTATCTTATTTTCTGCAATTATCCTGTTAGTACTTTTTCTTAAAGTTTTAACTATCTTTTGCTAAACTCTGTATACAGATGTGAACAACACAGAATGCAAAATTTAAAATTTTCAGAATGGTATACAAAATTTATAATATGTACAATAGTACAAACATATGAAGTTTAGTACTAGCCATTTCCACATTATTCACAAAAAGAAAAAAAATATCGATAGACAGAAGAGAGCCCCCCCCCCCGCCCCTCAAAATGATACTTGCCCTGCGGCTAATCCCATGGGTTCTGTAGTGTAAGTCACATAACTTATTAATTGCTATGCCTGTTAGCCACCGTTATTTTCGAAAAGTGTGCTTGGCCCTATTCACTTAATGAGAATGTGCCAATAAAATTAATCACATTTTTTTTGTTCTATAATACTGGTAGCCAAAAATCGTAGCATGTGACTTACACTACAAGTACTCATGGAAATAGCCCCTGCTATAGCCTTAATCGAGCCCCGGGGCCTTTGCCGATTTCAAATTTCAATTTCTTGGGTATAGCGACTCTAGCACAAATGCTGTTCGTGTTTGAATAATAGGGTCTGTCTATAAACAATGAAATAACATTATTTGGATGTGAATTTTAAAAAAAAAAATTGGTTTGGTTTGGTTTTATGTTTGTCGTCCGATTATCTACACTAGGGATATAGGACCAGGGGGGAATGCCCTTCGTGGGGGTCTTTCTAAGGGAACCTAACCCGTATTTACGCAAGGTTCGAAGAAAACCATGAAAACTCCGAACGGTTAGGCCGACAGCCGCGATTGGGTTCGAACCCAACACCTGCCGTCTACCAGTTGAGAGGTCAGAACCTCTCAGCTACTGGTGGGGCTAAAAAAAAAAAAAAAATTGGAAAAAGTTTTTAAAAAAGTTTTAAGTAAATTAACAGACAACCTTCGGGGTAATTTTCAGACACTAATAATGCGATATTAATTTTTTGCAACTGATTTAAAAAAAGGTTTATTAAAAAAATAATTTCCAAATATCATCTGTAAGTTAAAGTAAAAATACCGGGTGGAGTTTAAACGAAAAATGGGAGATTTGTGATGAACGATAAAGATTTATGAAAAAGGTGAGAAATGCACGAAGTGTAAGATGTCATTTGATAATAAAAAATTTATGTTGTACATTATGATCAAATAAAATTTTGGTAGTGTATGCACGGTGAAATCAATAACATCAGTTAAAGGTTAATTTAAACCTTGATTGTCCATTTGTTACTGAAACAGTTTCACTATTATTCAATAAAATTTTAACTTTTTATAGTACCATTTCTTAAACCTTTTATTGCTAACATTCCGTTATAGCAAGCATATTACATTTGTTCTCTTTATAATTGTAATGGAATAATTTTTCTTGACTAAATATACTGCCCTTTGTTCAGTTTGTGAAAGTGAGGAAACAATTACTCCTAACTTTGCCACAAGTTATTATATGAAAATATGATCAATACCAATCTATTAATAATGCCTAATAACTATATGTTTAAATTTCGCTTGGATAATGGTCATCGTGCAGAAATTGCAACAAACTCTGAAATTTTCAAAACGTACTTATTTCGATCTCAGACTTGGAATCCCATTAAATTTTACATTAGGGTATTAAACAAAATATTATTCGTTATAAGCAATTATAAAAGGTTCAAAATTTGGAACACCTAACATTGAAATTTTTAATCTTTGGAAGGCAGATTCCAGTGCGGGTAGTTTTTTAAAATAACTTAAAAACTACTTACGGAGATAGGCTGTAATTTTTAGTCGCATATTTGGGGAACTTCTAAAAATCGAATCCGGCTTTTAAAAAATTTATAAATTATACTTTTTTTTTAATTTTAGAAAAAAAATTATGTATATATATATACATAGAAATTAACTGTAAGAAAAATCGGGAATTATTACCTGTGATTTTCACAACAGAAATTGACTTCCAGAAGTTTCAAATATGTGAATTCAAAGTTACAGCTGATTCCACCAAATAGTTTAAGGTATGCTGAAAATAATTACCTGTAACTGGAATCTGTTTTGCAACGATTAAAAATTATTTTAATCCACACTTTAAGCCTTCATAATAATTTTTAAATTACCTGATTCCCTAACTTACCAACTTATCGCGTGGTATCCAAAAGTAAAAATTTAATGGAAAATGCAAACATGAGGCCAAAATTATCAATTTAAAATTTCAATATTTTGTCTAATTTCAGTATGAAGACAATCCCTTGGCAAGATTTAATTATGTTAAATAGTAGACATTGTTACTGTTAATGATTGGTACTAGTCAGCTTTTTATGCCATGACTTTCTGCAGATTAGTAGGAGGGAAAGAATACCCCCCCCCCCCCCCAAAAAAAAAAAAAATACATTTTACACAAGTCAGAAAAATAGTAGCATAAATATTACATGCGACAGTATAAATTATTTATTAAAATGCTATTATTATTTTTTTAATTTTGCATAATGAAAATTACTTTAATTTTGGTTATCCGAAATTTATAACAAGATCCTCTGATGTAATATAATGTAACTCCATAATTCTATTTCGCATTTAATAAGTCGGAACAATGTCGAGGCTGTATCTAAGTTTTATAAATTACAAACGCCGAAATTTCAGAAACACTGTTTTCAGAAATTCATTAAATGTGGGATTATTTAAATATGAAAACATTATGCAAAATATGAATTTTGTTTACAAATCGAAATAAATATTGTAGACTCAAAATATTGGTATAATTTTATAGAAAATGAAATGTTTCATTGATTGATATTCAAATTTAAAATAGATAAGTCTTTTTAAAACTTTATCATATAACATTACAACATATTGAATTATTCAATATACTCTACAAATAAATTGTATATTAATTTATCACATTGTATTGTATATACTTACCATATACCATACCATATGCATTTTATAATAATTTACCAAGGTTTTCACCGTTTTTTAAGAATATGAATCGATGAATGTAAATTGCTAAAAATTTTTAGAGGATAATATATTAATTACAACATTGATTATATATTCATTTACTTCAAAATGTAAATAAACTAGCGATTTTTCAATATCATTTATGACTGACAATTCTGAATTTTCCTTCCGGAGATGAAAATATTAGAATTTGATGCTATAGTACAGACAAAATCAACCTACAGTCTTCGTTAACTCTTTGATAACTGACACTAGACTATTTGTGAATTATCATACATTCTTTTACAGCTGTCCCATGCCTTCCTGTTAGTGGGCAAGTAAGCGACCCATTTTGAAATTTACAATCTCTTTTATTATAAAATTGTCTTTTGATTTTTTTTGTAATTGTTGTTTCTATATTGTTCAAGAATTTTAGAAAAGTGCTTAAATTTGTATTCTATAAATCGAAATTTTCCTTTTTGTGTCAAATAAAGTTGATTTTCTTATTTTTGTAAAGTGTGTCCCATTCCTCTCTACTCTCCCTTATTAAAATTTAGTTAATTTGTGATATTGTAATCAAAACCGCTTTCAAAATGTTTGAATTTTTTTTTTTTTAAACATTTACAATATCGCTCACATATGACATAGGGAATGATCATTTTAAATGTAATTTTACTCAAAACTTACTTTGCAGATCTGTGTCCGATTTTGCGAAAATGGCTTAACAAATTTTTCACATCTTGCACAGTAAACGCATACGAAATGAGGTAAAATTTTTGATCCTTCAGTTAATATTCATAAATTTATTTTTAAAAAATTTCCGAATTTCCCACTTATGAAGTATTTACATTTTGCTATTAAAAGAATACAAATTTTCATTTCAGTTCAACTTAACAAAACACTATTTACATAAATATTTAAAATGTTTAGTTTATATGGTTATGTTATGCGAGTTATCTTTTGCGCTTCGGAAAAGAAAGTTACATCTATTTACTACTTAAAAAATCCTAAAAATTAAATATAATTCTAAAAGTTAGTCTTTTTTAACCTGTAATGACACAAACTAAAAATAACTATAAGCAGATGGCATGATTACGAGAGGTGCATTTTTATAGTTTCCACATTGTTTTCCTAGTTTGCTTTAATTTAAACATTATAATTAGAGTTCGATCGAAAATTCAGTTTAGTTTTTGGCTCAAAATCAGAGTTCCGCCAAATATTCACTTTCGGTAAAAAGCCTACGAAAAAACATCTTTATTCCAAAAATGCCGTTTCTGCTTCCGGAAATTTTTAACATCGCTCATTAATTTGAACCCTATTGGCTCAAGTAGAGACACTCATTATGTGTTGCTATGAAGATCACTATTTATACTGATAGTTATCAGTCCTCGCTGAATAAAAACGCGAGTTTAAATTATAAAGCCAGCAATGCATGTTTGACTAAACTTTTAAAACGCTTTTCGCGTGTTCATTAAAAGGCTGCAAACTTATTAGTAATAGAAAACTTTTAGTTTGAAACCACAGAACTGTATCGAATGCCCTTTGAGAATAGTCCAACATTGCAGACACCCATTTTCATAAATTATTATTTTAAAAAATCGAGGGAATGTATACCTAAAACATATATATATATATTTAATTAGATGAAATTTGTACTATTAGAAATTCTATGTCGTTGATGAATAAATTGCATTTTATTTTAGATGAAAATAAAAAGTTCTGTATAAAGTTATAAAAAGCCAACTTAGGATATGTGTATAATCACACGTATAATGAAGTCAAAATCCTGTGTATTTATGTATGTAGTAATTACTTTTAAAATATCGTTGTATACTTTCGCTTTCGGCCAAAAACAGGACGACTACCGAAAATTGATTTTGGTCTTAAAAACTTGTTTCAATCGATCCTTAATTGTAATACTTTACCAAAATAAATCCATGTATTTAAAATTAAATTATTTAAATTTATGAGTTTGTATCCGGCTATAGTATTTATTCTATTGAAAAAATATTGCTATCGACAATTTTACCTCTGGCGGACATCACGCATCTATTTTATAGTTAAAGGTAAAAATTCAAAAGAGTTTTTTAAATATCCTTTAAACATTTTGTATAAATGAGTCACAGATTTTAAGATAACATTTTAGAACTATTTTTATAGAGTTATACATAAAGGGGTTTCATAGAGAGCTATGTGCCCATAACCTCTTCAAACCCAAAGTAAGCCGAAAATATTCATTGTTTTTGCTACAAAGAAAATCATACTTTAAACGATAGGGAAAAAAAAAATTCTTAAATTGATCCTTTAGGGGACTAGTAATTTAGATTCACAAAATGTGGATCTAAAATCGCAACTTCTTTAAAATATTAATTTAATTATTACCAACCTAAATTCATCCAGTCACTAATTTAAGGGCTTTAAACATGTGAATGATATACAAATCCCCAAAATATTTTAATAAAGGATTCAAGTTAAATACTTGATGTTTTGAAGGCAATTTGCAAACTCTGATGAAAATAACATTTATTTTATCAGGAAATTAGTGTAGATATAACCATTTATTGGTTTGCTTTTAAAGCAAAATAGCATTCAACTACTTATAAGAGAAGTCAATCTTAATGTATCTATAGTTAATTTAATTTTTAAAATTAAAAGAATAGAGGTCCACATTATGCGGTCACATATAGATCCCTTGTTAAGGGGGGTGGGGGAAGCAGGGGAGACTCCCTCCCAAAAATTGCAAATGGTGTTATACTTGGTAAATGTACAAACTTAATTGGCAAATTTGCTGAAAACTTTAAAATATAGATTTGGCAAAAGTTACAAAATCTAATTAGGAATATTATTAAAATTCTTACTCATAAGAACTATATTACATTTTCAAATTGTGCAAAACTTATGTAACTTGGCAAATTTATAAAATTAGTTGGCAAATCCAAAATTTGACTTGTCAAATTAAAGTCCACCCCCTTCTAACAAAAAGTCTTAGCACGATCCTAGACACAAATAGCGAAGAGATTTAAAAGGAACACATTCAGAAAGTATTAAAAAACAAAAACCTTTCTTTTAAAACAGACGAAATAATAAACAATATACACATTCACTGGAACAGAAAAGAATAAACAAAACTGAAAATTTCTGAGATACTCCTTGTGTTCACGAAATATAGGCACGCTAACTACTGAACTAAGTGGGAAGACTACACTTAAAAATTTAATAATGTTTAGTTCATAAAATCTACTAATTTCCTTACCTATATTCTCAGATTAACAGTGTGATTAGACAAAATATGCGATCCTGTACAGAAGTTTTAGGGCAGAATTTGCCCGAACATTTTCATTTTGAGAAATAGAAAATTAATAGTTAGATAAATAGTTAATTTCAAGATGTGCAGAGACACCTACCCGAAAAAAAATATATATAGCGGAACGAAGGACACTTTTACAAAAGTATTTAGTAGTAAGAAAATCAACTTTGTTTGACAGAAAAACAAAAATTCCGATTTATAGAGTGCAATATGAAACACTTTTCAATCTCCTTGAATAATGTAGAAACATAACATGCAAAAGCTATTTTATAATTAAGGAAATTGTAAGTTTCAAAATGTGTCCCATACCTTCCCACTAACAGAGAAGTGTGGGACAGCAAAAAAAAGTAAAGCTATAAGGATCAAATAGTCTAATGTCGGCTAGATATACAATCAAACAAAGATTGTAGATTGATAATGTACCATATTATAAAATGTCTGAATCTTCATGACTTAAATGAAAATCCAGGTTTGTCAGTCGTGGATAACATTAAAAAAACGCCAATTCAAATTATTTACATTTTGAAGTAAATTAATATATTATCAATGATATAATTAATATATTACTCTCAAAAAAATGTTTGCATGTCAGCAATTTACATTTTTTTCCAACTGAAGATTGCAGGATCATTGCTTCATCTTGTGTGTGATTGATAAAATGTTACGAATGATATATATAGAGAAAAATCTACTACCCCATTCCTCTTAATGTCCCACCCCACCCCACTCTTCCGTATATTTTTTCGGAGTAGTGTACATATATATATATATATTATTTTTCTTAAGGTCTAAAGAAAACTAGAAGGGGAGCAGTAAAACATTCCTTTATTTCTTTATTACTGCCCTAAGAAAAGGAAAACAATTTAATTCGTCAAGCCATTTATATGGTAATTTTTTTCCTTTAAGCAACAACTTCATCAATAAATCTGACTATTTTCCCTTCATAACAAATATATATATTTTTTTAAATAGTACTCTACTATGTGTCGTATAAAAACTTTAAGATGTCGGGGTTAACATTAAAAAAATATAAATATATTTAAAAGTGTTTCAAATTTATAATTACATGCAACTAATAGATTGCAATAACAGAATTTAAATGAAACTTTTCTATCATGAATTGTATTTATTTCTGAAAGAAAATTAAAGAGAGAGGAGTTATCACGGAATACACAGATTTTTAAAAGAATGAGAGTAATAAATTTAGTCAGGTAACCGATTTAACATGGCCCGCACCGCCATTAGAGTTTACACGGTTGTGCCTTTTTAGCTGCGTTCGCAATTATTTAATTACGTAGCACCTACAGTCGTTCACTCCATCCATCTGTCCGCATATAACAGAGCAAAAACTACCGAATCTAATCGTTTGAAATTTAAAATATATAATTGCTGCATAATTTTGAGGAGTCACTTCAAATGTTTGGAAAATCAGATGTATAGTTTAATTACAGGGACAATCAAAAGCATTCCGTTACATTATGGCCAATAGGAAAATTTTCTCATTAGTTTCAAGTGCATTTTAATGGTGTTACATTCTTTCGAACATAATAAAATTGATATGCATCTATTAAGTATATATACTAAAATATACATTCTGTACAACTTATGGTGCAAAGAATATTTGTTATCAATTTACAAGGATACACAAAAGTATTCCATTACATAATGGTACAAGGGGAAACATTGTTTGGGGCTCATTTTTATTGCAGTAAATTATTTCCGATCTAATGAAATTAATATACGTTGCTGAGGTTTAATCATCGCGGTGCGAAAGGGGCGGTAGTCCCGAGCGCGGAAATTTAGGGGGGTGCTAAATTTATACCAACAACGTCATTTTTGACCTATCGCAAAAATAAAGTTAGCGGAAGGGGGCACCAAGTTCTAACTTTGCCCCGGGCGCAATTTTTTACTGTTAAAGTTTTACTTTTAAAGTTACTTCCTGTATAATAGAAATCAAATAGTATTTACAGAGATACACAAAAGTTTAATTTGGTTTGGTTTATTATATGACGGTCAATATTCAACACGTGGGATATAGGCCCATACTCTCCGTGGGGGGTCTTTCTAAGAGAACCTAACCCGTAATTACGCAAAAAAATCCAAGGGTTAAAAGAAAAAAGGAAATTTCTAACAATTAGGCTCGATTGGGTTTGAACCTAGCACCTCCTGTCTTACCAGTTTCGATGGCATAACCTCTCAGGACACACAAAAGATTTCGGATGCTTATATGGTGTCCGAAGTGCTATACACTATTACACCAAGATCTTAATATTTTTAAAACTTAGTTATAGTACGAACGCACCTAATTTGCTACGCTTGACGTGCAATTCGATACGTTCAACTTGTTCGATACGATCCTAGTCTGCTTTATTTTGTTGCGTGCGAGCGATATAGACATGTATATATATATCCTTTCATATGAAAAAATATTCTAGAACGCGCTTATTTATGCGGTTAAAAAATCCGGACCCGAACTATAGATCCAGGTTAAATTGAGTTACACGATCTTCTGTGAAACTCTTACTTGGGGAGGGAGGGGGGTTGGTTGGTTGATTTTTGACGTCCGATTATCTGCGCTAGGGATATAGGACCAGGGGGGAGTGCCCTTCGTGGGGGTCTTTCTAAGGGAACCTAACCCGTATTTACGCAAGGTTCGAAGAAAACCACGAAAACTCCGAACGGTTAGGCCGACAGCCGCGATTGGGTTCGAACCCAGCACTTGCCGTCTACCAGTTGAAAGGTCCGAACCTGGGAGGGAGGGGGGTAGTAAACAATTATGAATATTAGAGTTGATCGCCTGAATAATACTTCGATGATAAATACTATCTCATTCTTGATTACAGTATTAAAAAAAGGGGGTATCTTTTCTTTTCCCTCTTTTTTTTTTCTTTTTTGGTCTCTTACATTTCGTTTCTAAAAAAAGAAAAAGAAAAAAGAAATGCTTAAACCACAGTTTTGACTTCTTTAAGAGCCCACGATACCGGTATCCATCATCAATAGTTATTTTGACTCTTAACTTCAATTTTTTAATCGGCTGCTAATCGGAAATCAAAGAATTTGATTCTCAATGAATAATTATATCTCACTACAGTATATTATCTTAAGTATGAAGATCTTTTTAAAAAAATCATATATGAGGACCCCAGAAGCCAAGGGGTATAAGTGACAAAATTGAAAAAATTGAGTTAAGTGCACAGGGTATCTGGAAATATGCTTTTTTTCATTTCAGGTAAAGAAATATAGGTCATTTTCTGATTATTTGGGGGAGTTATAGAGATAAACCACTTTTTTCGAAAAACAAACAATATTGATTAATTATACATTTAAAGAAAATTGTACTCTATTTTTTTAACAGTTATTGAAATGAGAGTTCAAAGATTAGAATGCAACAAGCAGATGTTTCCTATTTCAATTTAGTCAATTGATGTTCCAATTTAACATCAATTATCTTTAAACTCAATTTACTCCAAATCGACATTTGTCACTTGTACCCCTTGGCTTCTGGGCTCCTCATATATAAATTCCTTTTTTAAGAAACACTATCGAAATTTATACTTTTGGAAAAGATTTTTTTTTTTTTTTTTTTTTTTTTTTTTTTTTTTTTTTTTAGATTTTACGATTTTCAATAAAACAGAAGAATTGTAAAAGAAAATTTTTCTTACCTTCTTAATCAGAATTGTTCTCGGATGCCTTCATTAAAAAAAAAAAAGTCAGTTTTTCCAAAGCATTACCTGTTGTTGCATACAGTCTAAAACACGTGTCTACGCCACAAAAATAATCACCTGTTATTTACAAAAATCAACTAACTACCAGGTTTTTTTTTTCTCTTTTTCTAACACAGAAGACTAAGATTTTTAAATAGTTTTAATATACAGTTTAAAACGGAAAAGTCACAAGCCGATTAATTAAAGAATCAGAAGAGCACGAAAAATCTCAGCTGTTGATATTTTGCTTCCGCCGCGTTAAAGACTCCTCACATTTATAAACATCTTTTGCTTTGGAGAATAAATTTTGATTCCTGTAATTAGCATCCCGGCGAAGTGCGACCACCGACTGCGCTTGCGCACGACACCATCTGGTGGATGTCTGAGGCATTGTGGGAAGACGAATTGATAGCGGTGACAGATGGTTTGTTAGGGAAAAAGCTGCTGTAATTTAATTGATACAGTAATAATCCGTAATTTCTTCTCATTGGGAAAGAAAAAATATCGTGTATGGATGTTTAAAGCTTTTTTTATGTAAGATCGTCATGGTCTGCACGTATTATGGGTTCTTTGAAACTCTTAAGATCTTGGTGTATTCAGGGATAACAGCAGGGGCTCATACTCTCTGGCTCCTCTCCTGTGTCTTTGCGTTCATCGCCAAGTAAGATTTATTTATTTATTTATTTGTTTGTTTATTTTCATTTCATGTTACATAAATTGCAATTATAAACAAATAATGTCATAAATTTTTCTATATAATTCTGATGAAAATTCTGTTTACAGACATTGCTTATTCTGAATCATGCTGATTCCTTGCTAAATAAAACATTTATTAAGTTTACTTTTTCAAATTCCCAGGTGCTTAACCCTTTGAAGTGAGGTGTTATAATATTTATACCGGTAAATTTTAATTTTAATCACAAAATACACTCCCCCCCCCCCTTAAAAAAATAATAAAATAAAATAAAATATTTCTTTTATAATTTACGTAGCATTAAAGCAACGAATTGTTTTTCCTCTGAAAGATTAATGGGCAAGTAAATAAATTATTAAATCATGCCAAGCATTGGTAAAGGGAAATCTTTAAATGCTACTACTGATTTTACATTACATGAATGATTGTTTATTATTTTTTTATAACTATTATAAAAATTATATTTATTTTATTTTATAATGTGGAGATAAAGGTGCATAAATATATATATATATAGAATTCATAGTTGTCGATGATAATTGCATTGGTTTATAATTGTTTTACATTAATCATTATTCATAATTATATATGCATTTACATACATATACGCAGGGTAGATGTGCCATCCTTAAGGAATTTATCTTATTGTTTTTTTTTTTATTAATAGTTATGATATTCCAATTTTTCAATATTATAATAATGAATCAAAACTATTTAACTATTCTTATAGCCTCATTTCTCAATATGAATGAAAATTTAATTTTAAATAATAGAAATATATTAAAATAACCAAAAACCTAGTAATGGACAACCTCTGCTCCAGTAATAGAATTCATAGGTAGAATTCATAGTTGTCGATGATAATTACATTGGTTTATAATTGTTTTACATTATATACGCAGGGTAGATGTGCCATCCTTAAGGAATTTATTTTATTGTTTTTTTTATTATTATTAATAGTTATGATATTCCAATTTTTCAATATTATAATAATGAATCAAAAATATTTAACTATTCTTACAGCTTAATTCTCAATATGAATAAAAATTGAATTTTAAATAATAGAAATATATTAAAATACCCAAAAACCTAGTAATGGATAACCTCTGCTCCAGTAATAGACATCCCATAAAAAATAATAGATATAATTGTTTTTATGACTATTTAGAACCAGAACTTTATAAATAAATATAATAGTCACTTTTAATATAATAACTTTAATAATTAGGATGCCAATAATTTATAAAATATTTGTGATAACCATTCACTGTGTGCATCCATTATTTTAACTATCTGAAGATCGATATTTTAATAATTTTAGATGGGTAGTTTAAAATACTAAATATCAGGCAATTGCTGTTATCAAATTAAGATACTGAGGAATCGGGGATTTAAAAGGTAGTTTTGTCTCACTATTTTTAACAATTAAATTTCTAGATTCTACTTGATATATTACTACTAATGATTAAATATTACAAATATGAAAGAAACGATACTTTGGGTTGAATATTTTAAATACTAAATAAAATAATTTTAGAATAAAATTGTAGAACTGATTTTTTGCGGCCACTGATGTGCAGATTTACTATTTTGATGATTACTATAAATTTTAATATGTATATACATAGGTAAAAGAAAAATAAACATACATTTAAGAGAGAAAATAAGTTATTCAGAGCTTCTGTAACTTTAGTGTTTTAATTTAAATGGTGAAGAATCAGCCCTATCAGCCCCTCTTTAACCTTCCCCCTAAAGAATATTTTTTGCTTTCTGACTGGTTTGTTTTCAAGATTATAAAACATGCAAAGCAAAAATATGCTTTTTTTTTTTTTTTTTTTTTTTTTTTTAAGGAATAAAATATTGAAATTTACTTAATTACATAAAATAGCTTAAAAGCAGCTATTTATAAAAGTTTGGATGTTATTACATTTTGGTAAGTGTAGTTTAAAAATTAAATTTAATTATTTCTGTTTGCAGTTAAATCAAAAAATATTTTATGCACTATAAACATTAGTAAAATTGCATTTTTAGCAATTTTTACTTACGGTATCCATCACTGGAAAAGGACTAATTAAGCCCCCCAGTAATGGACACTTTTTTTTAAACCTTAAAAATAGATGAAGTTTTATAAATGACTGCAAGTATATAAAATTCAAGGTTTGCTATTAGTACCAAAACAAAAAGCTGCATAATTTGCATGAAAATAAAAAATATATAAACTTATTAAATAAAGCTGGCACTTGGCATGTTCATTAAGATTTTCTCTGAAAAACAGTGGAATTTCCAAACATTATTTTCTGCTTCCTGATTGGTTTGATTAAGCGTGATTATAAAAGATGCATAAATTATTAACTATGCAAGGGAGAGTTATGAAAAAAAATAATAAAAGCTAAATTTTTATAGGTTATTTTTATAAACCAAAAACATTGAAGGGTGTCCATTACATCTACTCTATATGTAATTTTCCCATGTAATTTTTCTTCAAATAACTAAATGAAATGAAATTTTCTTTTTTGTGAAACATTCATAAAAAGAAGTCGATTTCTTGATTTATTATTTATTTGTCTGTTTGTTTAGTAATATTTTTTATGATTTTGATTAAAAGTACAATATTGCACGTTCATATTGCACATTACGTAAAGTAAATTTTACATTTTTAAGATAAAGACAATACATGAAAATTAAAAAAAGGGAAGTTTATAATGAGTTTAAACTATTAAATTGAAATAAACATTTAATTATGGGAATATAATCCAACTGTATTGCATAATGCATACTTTATCCTTTAAATTTCAGTCCATATTTTAAAATTCTCTTGAATTTGCTTTCTCAACAGTAAATTTAAACATATTTAGAAACCGACATTTTCAAAGATGGCTCCATTATATAAGTCTCTGTTGCGTCATCTTTAAAAAAGGGGAGCAGGTGAGGAGGATTTCCGCCCTCCTTTTCAATAATAAACACACACACATATTTATATTAAATAAGACATTCATAACATTGAGACCAATTTTGATCGTTATAGCGTTTTACTTAGTTTTAATACTACATCGAATTTCCCGCTTTCCTTTTTAATTGATGACGCAACAAAGGCTTACATAATGGAGACATCTTTGAAAATGTCGGCTTCAAAATATACTTATTTTGCATTTTCAAAAAACGGGTTCAAGTGTATTTTAAATACCGGTTAAATATAAAGGATAAAGCATACGTTATCTGACATCGTTTTATTATTTTGCCATAATTAACTATTTAGCACAGTTTTATCATTTTTTTTAGACGTAATATGCATCATGAAGAAATCTTTGAAAATGCCAAATTCTAAATATAGCCAGTCTCCATTTTGAAGCGAAGAGCTTCTTGCGTGCTTTAGGTTTTTATTTTATATAGGGCCAGGGGGGGGGGGGGTAATTACGACAAATTTTTACATTTTCAGCAATGTTTTTACATTTTTAAATTTGGAAAAGTGATATTTTTATCACATAGGAAGTATTAAGTACTCTTTAAAGTTGAAAATTTCATGTCTTTTTTCTTTTTTTTAAGTTAAAAAAGGTGGTTATAATTACCTCACCAAAATTTCACAATCACAAAAGTTTGCTATAATTAAGAGCACTAGTGCGGAAATTATGGCCACTATATTTTCTCTTTATTTTTTCCTATACACATTTGTTTGGGATAATTGTAATCATTAGAACTTTAAACTGACAAATTCACTTATGAAAAATTTTGTTACATTTTGTTTTAAATTGCTTTTCGGATATCCAA
Source organism: Maratus speculifer (assembly GCA_964019185.1). NCBI lineage: Eukaryota > Metazoa > Arthropoda > Arachnida > Araneae > Salticidae > Maratus > Maratus speculifer. Next base: position 419,618,561 of record OZ025289.1, on the reverse strand, counting down.
AATGCTTCAGACTGGTCGTCACTTGAGAAAAATAAAATTCTATCTCTGTTTTTGAAAAAAATGACTTATCAATGTAGATAGGTTCTATTTGTATCTAGGAAGGCATTTTTGCATCAAAATGATGTTACATATAGTTTACATATGACCTTAGAATCATAATATGACATTAAATTTATCCAGAAGTGGCTTCATAGATACAAATAGAAACTTTCCATATCGGTAAGTCAATTTTTTCAAAAACACAGATAGAACCTTATTATTCTCTGGTGACGTAGTGATAAAGAATATCTAAAATGAAAAATACATTATAAGGTCATTATCTAAGCATTAAATAAATAAAATTTTATCGTACAGTTTTCTCCAAAATGAAGGTGACTATATTTACGCCACCTGACCCTATTTAATTTATATTATTTTTATAATTTTTCAGTAACAAAAGTATAAATAATGGAAGAAACCAACAGGAAAAAAATGTCATTAAAAATTAAATTATCTTAACTATATTAAATTCTTAAACTCAAAGGATAAAATCTAAAGTGGTAAAAAAAATGTTAACAACAAATTTCAGGTTAGTAAGAAGTATTTATATAAGATGATCTTTAGAATTTTCTGTTTAAACATTTCTCTCTCTCTCTCTCTCTCTCTCTATACATATATATATATATATATTTAAGACCATTAATAGTAAACAATATTAACTATTTGAAATTAACCATTGAATTTAATAACTTATATGACATCGAATATGAAAGGAAAAAAGAGTAACATGAATAGATATGGAATTTGTAGAACCAAAGAAGAATCATCAGGTCCCAAATACTTTGGAACTGCTAATGGAGTGTGTGGTTTCATCTTCGTATTTGCCATGAGAAAGCAAAACAATAAGAATTTGGGACTACCAACACACATGAAACAAAATTAATTAAAGAAATACCAAGTAATCTATAGTGGATATGAAGAAAATAAAACAGTGATGAGCTTTAAAGTAGAATGAATCCCAAATGCACGACCTTAACCTTGATACCGCACGGGGTAAATTAAAACTTGAAGTATTCATATATCATGTGACAGAAAAATGGAGATAATATAATAATGAAAACAAAAAATGACGTATCGTACACATAATAATATTAAATTAATAAATTAATTAAAAGCAGTATAATGTAATTATATATATATATAATCCTTAATTTTATTACAATATATGAACCATTGAATTTTATAACTTATAGCACATTGAACATGGAGGGGAAAAATAAATAATTAAAATGAATGTAAATGGAATTTGTAGAACCAAAGCAGAATCTCCAGGCCCCAAATACTTTGGAACTACAAATGAAGTGTGTGGTTTCATCTTCGTATTTGCCATGATAAAGCAAAATAATACGAATTTGGGGCTACCAACACACATAAAACCAAAATTAAATGAAGAAAACACATAAAAAAAGCCACGTCAAAATTACTAAATTGGATAGCAAAATGAAAAGGGAAAAAAATAAAAATAATTATCGTCAACATGATAATATTAAATAAATAAATTAAAAACGGAGTAATGTGATAACAGAAAAAATAAACACACACACACACACACACACACACACACATATATATATATATATATATATATATATATATATATAAAGTACTTATCAGTTTTTATATTTTTTATGTAAAAATGCTTAAAAAAAAAGCTGGTACAACACATTAAATAGTTAAATTTGTATTTGAATCTCATTTCCGCTGTTTATGTATATTAGCATATACATTTCAATACTGATTTTAGCCCTTTTAGATCTGGTTTACAATTAACAGTACATGTCTTTTAACTGAAAATTATTTTGTTTTAATTCTGTTGAAATTTAAAAAACACTGATTTTATAACTCAATGTTTGACAAGGGTAGTTAAATTTTAAACTAATATAAATAATGCATTCACAGACTTAAATACAGTTGTGAACTGTTCGTTCACATCTGTCCCAAGCGTTTTGTTCACGAGTGTGCCATTTACCAATTTAAGCCCAACTTAAAGATATTTTTAATTCAAGTAAGGACACAAACCTTTTTGTAAACTTATATAACTAATGCCACTAAAGAATTTAATGCTGATATTCTACTTTAAAAATGTTTTGAAAGAATTGATACTTTAATACGAGTAACTTTGAAAGACCTTTTTTACTTAACACATTACAATTTATAACAACCAGAAATCAAAATGACTGATTTTTCTGAAAATTTAGTCAGAAGATTATACTAATGCTGCCATTTAGTGGTAATTTTTATTTATTTTTTAAATTCAGATTAACTTAGTGAAATATGTACTGCTCATTTGTGCCTCCTCTTCTCTATATAGAAGAAAAGCAATAATGTTTCTCAGTTTGGAAATGAACTCGATGTATTTATTTAAAATATAAGGATGGTGTGTAATGAATATTCTGTGTTATTTCATTAATGTAAATATACCCTATGCATAGTTATTAGTAAATAGAGGAGAGTGGGGTGATCTGGGACACTTTTTACAAAAATAAGAAAATCAACTTTATTTGACGCAAAACCAAAAATTTCAATTTACAGAGTGGAAGATTAAACATTTTTTTTCTCCCTGAACAATCTAAAAACATAACATGCAAAAGCTACTTTATGATTAAAGGAATTGTAAGTTTCAAAATGTGTCCCATACCTTCCCAGTAACAGGGAGGTATGGGACAGCAATAAAAGAAAGCTATAAGGCACTATTGGCTAAATATATAATCAAAGATTGTAGGTTGATAATCTATGTGCCACAATATAAAATTTCACTGTCTTCACGACTGGAATGAAAATTGAGGTCCGTCAGTCGTAGATAATATTAAAAAAACATTAATTCAATTTATTTACGTTTTAAAGCAAATGAATATATTATCAATGTTATAATTAATATATTATCCCCAAAAATGCTTGCATGTTAGCAATTTACATCAATTTAAATTACTATCTTATGGGGAAAAAAGGAATTGAAGATGTCCCATTTCTTTCTTTACTGGCTTGTTCCATTTCTCCCCACTACTTTGTTTTGTATTAAGCTTCTTGTATAAACAAAAATGCTGGTTTTAGGCTTAGTTTAAATTATGGATAATATATAGTACAATGTTCCATAAATAGGCAAACCATTATCTATATGCATAAACAAGTAATAATGTACAGAAAGCATAAAAAGTATATAAAGCAAGTTTATTTTTGATTCATAAAGTAATCTTTCCCTTTATACAATTGCAAGTTTATACAGATCAACGATTTTTTTTTCCAACTAAAGATCGGGCTAGTATTGCTTCATCTTATGTGTGATTGATGAAATGTTTAGAATGATACATAAGGAGAAAAACCTACTGTCCCATTCCTCTCACTGTCCCGCTCTACCCCACTCTCACTTATGTCATAAAGAAGTAAAATTTCTTTGCAAGTTTTATAAAAATAAGCATCTATAAAGTTTCTTACCATCAGCTAAACATAGTTTTTATTGAATATATTTGCCCTCTCCCACCCCCCTAAAAAAGTAAGTTAATTAATTAAAAAATAAATTAAAAATAAAGATGAGGTTTACTCATTTGTATGTAGTAATAAAAATATTTTTCAATTTTAATAAATAGTAAAATTTAATTACAAAAATTTTAATTCTTTCCAGTAAGATTTTGCTAGGGCCTGTAAAATATTTGTTTTATGCTTCTTTTTATATAAGATAAAGAAAAGCAAGTGTATTTTTAAAAATTTTGCTTCAAATTTTTTGTGATAGTATGTAATTTTATTTTTCTAAATAAGTGGCATGCAAAGTTCATTTTACCCCCCCCCCCCCCAAAAAAAAAAAAAAAAAAAAAAAAAAAAAAAGAGAAATACAGAGTTCATTTTAGTTAATTTAAAAAATATATATATTTTCTAAAAACTATTACCAGTATCTGATATTATCTTACTTTGTATATTGAAATATGTGTTATCTTACAACAAATGCATCATACATTTCTGTATTTTTATTAAACAAAATCCATAGTCATGTTATGAAGGAGGGGATAAAATTACACCTTCTTTAATTTTTTCGTAAATCGTGTTAAAAATTTAATACCGATACAAGCCGATTGGTAATAATGCTTATTATTAATGACATGCTTTGATTAAAGATTTGGTGCAGCATAGATATTAAAAATTAAACCAACTTATTTCTCGCAAATGTTAACACCCACTTATTTCATTCGTGATCATTGAATCAAATCAGTTCAAAAATGTATACAATTTATGAATTTTATCTAAAATCCTCAGATTTAAAAAGGGTCAAATTTTGAAAATCGAATGTTAAGTCCTCGCGAAAACTTCTTTTTTACTGGTTCGCAATGAATAGACCCAAAATTATTGCAGGTATTTATTATTTTTTTTTTAATTCAAAAACAGACTTTTAGTTTTAAAAATTTTTAATAAATTTATACTGAAAATAATAAAGCATAAAAACTATTAATTTCATAAATGAAAAAGTACGGATCATGGCCAACATTAATTTTTACATAAAAAAAATGAATTCCATAAAAAAAAAAGTTTTTACCGATCTTCACAATCACTACTTTCAAAAGATAGAAAAATTTTACTTTTTAGCGATCTAAGTATAATTTTTTCCTGTTATTGGTTGTTGCTACGATAAATAAAATATTAGAATATATCACAAAAAATTATGATATTGCTATATGGACTTTCTATTAAAAAAATTATTCATTTTATATTTAGTTTTCCATACAATTTTTCCTATGGCTGATTAAATGTTCCTTGTACTTTTTAATGTAAAGTTTTAATTTTATTTTTGAAATTTATGAGTAACGACTAAAATTTTTTTAATTAACTCTAGGAGCATTTAAAATAAAATACATAAACTATTATGTACTTCTACGCACAGATTTGGCCTAATATACATGCATGAAATATCAGAAGTGGATATTATTATTGAAAAAATCAAAAATTGCGTAAGTTTTGCTGAAGGTTGATGGATCTTAACAATAATTTGTGCATAACATAACATTTAGTAGTAGACGTTAAGGTAATTCTAAAAAAATGTGCAATAACATGAAATTTTCCATAAATTTTCTAATTCATTTTTAAATGTAAAAGCATGATACTTGCATACTTGATTGTAAAAGTAATTTGTAAATTAGAACAGTTTTTTCACTCAATAAATTAATCACATTTTGAGTTGAGAACGCGTGTGGTTTTAAAACGACAGCTTTTTTTTTTTTTTTTTTTTTTTTTTTCCTTTTCTTCTTTGTGTTGCTCTGTTTAGACAAGTTGATCCATAAAAACGCTCTCGATAACAGCATTTTCAGAACATCCATTGCTAATTACCGAAAAAAAAAAAAAAAAAAAAAAAAAAAAAAAAAAAAAACTAGATTGCACATTTTTTTTTTAATAAGTGCCAATTTATTTACTAACAAAACAATTTAAAATGTGACAAAAATACCCAGTTTTAATTTGAGAACAGCTTTAGTACCAATTGGCTTGTACTAGAATAATTTTATATGATGATTTGCAGCTAAATTATAGTTTTTGATTATTAATATTATTCTATTTCTGTACAATTATTAAGCATATTCCCACCAAGTGAATTATACAGAAAAGAAAAAAAAGTACTTTAAAATACTTTACAAACTGTAAAAAATAAATCATGAGACACCTCAAAAACCCATTTATTTGCGATATTTAAAGATAAAAAAGTTTCTTTTGCTGCTACGAACTTTGAAACGTTTCTGTGCAGTTTTTGTGGTGTGTTACTAGTACGAAATATGTAACATCTTTCGTATTACCCGACAGAAAAGCATGTTTTATCTTTAGAAACTTCAAGTACATGCATTTTCAAGGTTTCAAGAAACATTTATAAAAACAAAGTTTCTTCTGCCGCCACTGACTTTTGGAAACATTTGCACAAATAACGCATGTGAAATACATATTGCAAAAGAATGTCATCGGAAAAAAACTTACTTTTCTGTGGCTAATTTTACTTTTCACAATTTCCAAATATGGATAATAGTTTGCAAATATGGACAATAGTTTGCAGTCAGTAAATATTATTTATAGCAACTGTCAATGGCATGCAAGTATAAATGACATATAACTATTTATTTATTTTACATAAACTCTTTAATTGGAATTACAATCCATGTATGACACGATTTCCAAAACTTCAAGGCAATTTAAAAGGAATTTATTAAAATGCAATAATGGATTTAACAAAATTATATTATTGGCATATAGCATTTGGCATAAGTATAAAATTTTGCCGAATCTCTCATCAAAATTACCAATTAATTCATTTTCGTTAACGAAATTGTTAAATAAAAATTTAATAGTATACATGTTACTGTATTACTTCACTAAAAATGCTCCAAACATGACCATAAGTAAGATATCATACAAGATATCATAAAAAATTATTTGGAAAAGTTCCAACTTTTATGATATCTTTACAAATTACTGTTACTGTGTTAAAATAATAAATTGAATCTACGTTTCAATCGTTTAATCTCTAAAGCTAAAATAATTCTAGAAATATTCATTCATTGGTTTTTAACAGGCAAAATGACGTCATAGGTGACAGAAAAAAGAAATTTTCGAAAATTGATACTTTATGTGATTAACAATTTAAATTCACAATAAGATGTCTCAAATTACAAATCATCTTCTCCCTTCACTGCACCATGTGCCACTCCTGGCACATATCTAAAAACACTATAATTCTCGATATGTGCCATGGATTTGGCCGATATTATCGCTGTAACTGATTAAAAAAACCCCCAAAGAATGGAATAACATTTATTTTGTCCTTGTTATATGGCTGCATTTGACAAAAAATTAGAATTTGCTATTCGGAAACAAAAAAATTTCGATCAAACTATTAAGGCAAAATTTATTTTTATAGAATAGTACTAAAAACTTTTAATGTAAAGGAAGTTGCAGAGTGTTATTAGATAAAATAATTTAAGCCCATTTAATTGCAAAATATAGCAATACAATAATTAAAAATCCTAATTGTGTAATAGATGGTACACGCCATAAAATGTCAAATTTTAGCTGAAAATTTAAAATATCTTTTCTTTTTTTTAACATTTTTCTCCATTATTACGCCGATCTGTAGATTTAAAATAATTTTTTTCATAAAATTAAAAAATAAATAAATAAAAAAATAAATAAAAATAAAAAAAATCCCTTTCGGCATGGCCTATAGGCGGAGGTAGATTTCGAAAAGTTTTCATCTCAAAAAAAAAAAAAAAAAAAAGATTAGAGATAAACCCAGTTTAACTACTTTATTCAGCCGCTTTTAAAATTTTTTTAATTTCATTTTTCTGTAAGAACTGGTTTTATCAAAATCATCTTAAACGAAATTCTACTCAAATGCCCATTTTGGCAACATATTTTGAATTATATTCTTACTTTATTTAAAAAAATTGACCAATATGCTCATTATATAGCTCCTAAATAACAAAAAACTGTTAATTAAATTCATTTGACAGCAAAATTGAATTTAAAAATGAGTCATAAAATAACCGATTTATTATTTTAATACATCCACAATTCTTTAATCAAGATCGCTTTGAGAAATTTTGTGCGAAGTGCCCACTTTGACAGATTTTTTTAAATATATATTTAGCCTTTATCAAAAATCTGACCAATACACAGTAATTACACAGTTCCTAAATAACAAATAACTGACAATTGAATGCGTTTGAGAGGAAAATTGAATTCAAAAATGAGTAATAAAATAAACAATTTGTTATTTGAATACAGCCTCAATTCTTTTATCATAATCGCTTTGGGAAATTTTTTTGCGAAGTGCTTACTTTGACAGCTTTTAAAAAATATATATTCACCCTTTATCAAAAAATCGACGAATACGCACATTATATAGTTCCTAAGTAACAAAAAACTGTCATTTGAATGCGTTTCAGAGTAAAATTGGATTTAAAAATGAGTCATAAAATAACCAATTTGTTATTTGAATACCCACAGTTCATTAATCATGATCGCTTTGGGAAATTTTGTGCAAAGTGCCCATTTTGGCAGCCTTTTTAAAAATATATTCTGCCTTTATCAAAAAACTGGAAACTCCGTCACATTATATAGTTCCTAAATAAGAGAACCTGTAAATTGGATGAGTTTGAGAACAAAAAAAAAAGATTTAAAAATGACTCGGTAAAAACGCAATTTCTTAAATTTCCTCAAATTTCAATCACGATAACTTAGTGAAATTCTGTTCAAAATACCCTTTTTAGCAGCCTTTTTAAAAATATATTCTGCTTTTATCAAAAAAGTGGCCAATCCGTCACATTACATAGTCCCTAAATAAGAGGACCTGTAAATTGGAAGGGTTTGAGAACAAAAATGAATTTAAAAATGACTCAGAAAAAACGCAATTTGTTATACTTCCTCAATTTTTCATTGACAACTTCGGGAAATTCTGTTCAAAATACTCTTTTTGGCAGCCTTTTTAAAAATATATTGTGCCTTTATCAAAAAACTGGCCAATACGTCGCATTATATAGTTCCTAAATAAGAGGATCTGTCATTTGGATGCGTTTAAAATCAAAAATGAATTTTAAAATGAGTCAGAATATAAGCAGTTTGGATTTGAGGTTTTTTCTCCAACTCCTATTTTTGTTTAATTTATTTTTGCTATAAGAATTGGTTCTATGAAAAACTTGTTAATATAAAAGTTGTAGATATTATTGTGAAGATGTAAAATAAATTTAATTAGATTTGATTGCTTAAGAATTGAGTAAGTTATGGATTTTTTCTTTTTCCTCCCCCCTTTTTCTTTTCGTTTTTAATTTTTTTCATCGGTAAAAATTGGTCCTATCAAAAACTTGTAAATACAAAAGTTTTAGATAATATTGAGTACATTTATATAAAATTTAGTTGGATTTGATATCTTGAGAATTGACGAAGTTATGAATTTTTTTCTCCCAAAAACCATGTTTTTTTCGCCCCTTGAGCCCATTTTTAACTTTATCAAAAATCTGTCATGCATAAACTTTTTGCCCATTTCTTAGAAGTAATATAAACTTTAAACTGATTCGATATCTATTTTAATTAAGAAGTTATCGCGTTTTTTCGGTTTTCACAAAAACCCTCCCTATTTCCACCCCCTTGGTCCGATTTTGCCCATTAACGAACTCGACCGAGATTTTAAGCTCCTTGATTTTATGTAAAAGTTTGAAAAAGATCTGAGCATAATTATGGAAGTTATCGTGTCTAGAAGAAAGTGATATACACCGATAGATAGATAGATAGATAGATAGATAGATAGATAGATAGATAGATAGATATATATATATATAAACTTTTTTACTGATGGTAGTTTTGGGGTCTAGGAGTCATGATTCGTGTAGATCCGCAAAAATTTTTCAGAAATTCCAACATGGGAGACAATGCAATAGGTAGTATTTCTACGAAATCTACCTAATAAATAAATAAATAAAAATAAAAATAGTGCGGTGAAGGATTAAAACATCAATTCAATTATCATTAAACTAAATTCATACAATCACAAATTTACGGCCTTGGATCAAGTGAATGATATACAAATCCTCAAAACATTTTGTTGTGAAAAATTTAAGTAAAATAATTATGAATAATTCTAAGTTTTTTAGCTACACTATCTTAAAGGCATTTGGTAAACTCAGAAGAAAGCAAAATTAATTTTATGAGTAAATCAACAAAGATGTTGTCATTGATTGGTTTGATTTAATAGGCAGACAACATTCGGCTATTGAAGGAACACACTGCCTTCGAAAACAGTTCAATTTTGAATAATATTGTAATATATGTGTGTGGCACAAAAGTAATACTAAAAATTAAATTAAATTAAAAACAAAAAAAAAACTTGCAGAATAAGGCATTGCACTTTTTTTTAAAGATATTAACTTTTTAAAAATTTCTACCACTTAAATAAATATGAATATTTTTGCTTTGATTTTTTTCCACATTCATTAAAATATACTAAATAAAACTGTGCTTGGATTTTTAGACGTATGGGATTTTACATTTAACATAATTTTTTTCTCTCTTGTACATAAAAAATTGAAGGAAATTCAACAAACCCTTAATTTAAGTATCTATATAATAAAGGCCAAATGTATCTGTGCGTAACGCATACGTCATGTTTTGAATGGCAACACTTTCCGATGAAATTTCGGTTTTGCAATTTACGCTATTGTAAATTTTTAAACTTCAAGACATTGCACGTTTTCAATCTTTATACCACCGTTTAGAGAAAAAAAATGCACTTTTAAATGCCGTTTGTTAGAAAACTGTATCTCAATTTGTTTTTGAGATATTAATTTTTTTGTAGTTTTTGGTTCAATTTCTCTAATGGTGGCAACTTGAGTATCGCATTTATGTGGGAAAGAAAGGAAAAATAACCATAGAGTAAAAATGAAAAAAAAAAAAAATAGAGATGCATTTAGTGGCTGAAGGTGACGCCAAAAATGTAACCCTAAAATTCGCTGCATTGCATCAAACACAACCGCGTGCTTTCACAAAAAAGAAAAACTTTTAGCGATGCAATTTTAATTCATAATACAATGAAATGCTATTTTATAATGCTAAAATATAATCGGATCTTTTTCATTTAGAGGAAAAATGATGTTAAAAAATTCGGTCTCTGTTTCACGTGATTGTTTTGTTTGGGTCGAATGAGAGACTTAAATTGGAAGAATAACGACCATCAAACCGTTTTAATCGCATGCTGCACCTCCATCTATCTCTTTTCTCCATGGAAAAAAACAGATCACTGTATATTTGAGTTGTCATTTTTTCATAGCAACTGAAAAAAACAGTAATTAAAAACCTGTTACATAAATATATCGTCGGCTATAAAACCCGGTGAATGTTGTTGGTTTTATTTCGTTTTTATCTATGAATTTAATGACTTTTAGTTCGTTGTAAACTTACTTTACAAAAGATACATCAATTAACCTTTACAAAAATGCATTTTAAAGAATATTTGGGTATCATATTTTCTTAGTTGTTTTTAAAAATTGAGAATGCAGTTTTATTCTTTTGCGAAATATTTGGCTAATAACTTCTATCTTACGTCTAATACGGAAGTACCGATAATTTTTAAAGTTATATATGATTACATAAATAATATGTTTCATACAAAATTGCTGTTTGGAATTAGTTGGCAGTTTAAAAAGCCTATTACGCAGAAAAAATTTATTAGACTTTCCAATTTTAAATTTTAAAAAAGTTTTTCACCTTCACTTTGTGACCCGGGAACCCCGGGTTCGGTGTACTTGTTTTCTTAATAACTATAATGTTGAATGTTAAATTCATACATAAAAATATATTAAATAAATCATGGAGAACAAGTAAAAAAACTTTTCAAACCTCTATAAAAATTAACAAAAAAAAAAATAGTATTTTTCGAACAAGCAAGTTATAAAAATATGGACAAGGGAAAATAATCAGTTTAGAGTTTTCATTCGTATGGGTAATTGCATTGTATCTATTAACAAAATTTACACTACCTCGCACTATATTTGTCATACAGGTAAAAATGAGGTATTAAAACATTCACAATTAAAGATGCCTTCAGTTAACACATTAAAAAAAAAAGAAAAAAGTCTATGTTTTGACAAATTTTAAGATAGTGTGTTTGTCCCCTTAAGAAATAAAGTCAGAAATGTCAAAAGTTTAGTTTTTTGAGGAAAAGAATAGAGGTAAATACATGCTGAACCCACTTAATGAAAATTTTACTGTATTTTCTTTATCCGTGACTTACTCAGTTGAGCTGTTTATATTGCTATCGCCAAAAAGAAATCTGAGTTAATTGCGCTATCCTGCTGTCGATCCAGGAAGCTCTATTGGAAAAGCATTTTCAGCTTAAGCTTATAGTTCTGAGTTCGACTCCCGGTTTTTCACCCAGTTGAAAAAATTGAAACTTGTATGATATATTTGCTTATCAGTATCATTGTATTACAATAATTCAGTTCATATAGTTCATTTTAAAGCACATAATGTAATTAAAATATCAATGTTTTCAATAGTTTTTAAATCTGTTTTTAATGAACTAGGAATTGGCTCTTTTACTCCATGATGAAACAAGGAGATGAAGCAGATAGGATACGGCTGAATAGACCGTATGAAGAAGATGAAGAGGTATGATAATAATGCATTGTTTTTGCTCTTTTTTTTTTTTTTTTTTTTTTTTTTTTTTTTTTTTTTTTTTTTTTCAATGTCGGGAAATTTAGAGTTTTATCTTAAGGCTCCACACTAGTCACAGAAAAAGACCCGGATGATAATGTTAAGTCTATGGGGGCGTCCTTTTCGAATATTTCGCTCAAATTTTAATATTTTTAAATGATTTGTGCATAGGATAGCTGAGAACAATCCACAACCGGACTAGTTTTTACTTTTTTGATCTTGGTTTCAGATTTAAAGAAAAAAAAATACTTTAATTTTCAAAACCGGGTTGAGCCGGTTCTGAAGTTGAAACTATCATAATATAAAAAATGTACAAGCAAAATCGAAAAGGTAAAAACTAGCCCAGTTGTAGATCATTCTCAGTTATCCTATGCGGGAAAAAAAAAAAAAAAAAAGTAAAAATATAAAAATTTGAGAGAGATATTGGAAAAGAACGCCCCCATAGGCTTAACATTATCATCCGGATCTTTTTCAGTGATTAGTGTGGGGCCTTAATTTCATTTTCAAGTGCACGAAGTCATTTCGGAATATTTCAAGATGATGTGTACATTATACAGTCACCGCCAAAAAAATCTTGACACTTTCGATTTTTAATGTTTTGTTAAATATCTAGAAATATACACAAGGAATTATTCTGAAACTCCTGGTGTGTAATCTAAATAGTACACGTCATATATTTTTACAAAGATTTTCCCCCGAAATCTAACAGGGGACCGTCAATAAATTGAAAAAGAACGAAGATCTTTTGGATCACCCTGTCAAAACTAATGAAGCAAAACAGTTTAAACTCCAGATAATGATTAAGTGGCTTAGTGTGATGAGTTGTGTCGATTTTTATGAATATAGCTTGAAAACTCGTAGAAAAATTGAAGTTTTTATAAAAACGGTCCAAAATTTTTCCAAGTTTTTTTATTATAATTTTCAGAGCTCTTCATAAAACACAATAATCTTTTCAGAAAATATGATAAACAACATTGCACATAACACCCTGTAATGAGAATTAAAAAATAATAAAAAATGTATGAAAAATGAACGGGTTTATTAAATAATTTTTTACTGCGCATGCGTCAACGCTATTAAAATTTCATTTGCATATTATGTTAGTTAAATGTATAGAGCAACTTTTGTGAAAGTCTCAAAAACACAGCTTGAAAACTCTGAAAATTATCGTTAATAGAATATTGACAAAATCCATTATTCCCAAAATGAAGCAAAAAGATGAGGGGCTGTATCCATATTCCATTGATTAGTACCTACACAGTATTGCACGTACTACTATATTTGGATACAACTCCTTATCTTTTTGCTTTACTTTGGAAATAACGGATTTTGACCATATTCTATTGACGATAATTTTTAGAGTTTTTAAACTATGCTTTTGAGACTTTCAGAAAAGTTGCTCTATACATTTAGCTAACATAATATGCAAATGAAATTTCAATAGCGTTGACGCATGCGCAGTAAAAAATTATTTAGTAAACCCGTTCATTTTTCATATATTTTTTATTATTTTTTAATTCTGATTACAGGGTGTTATGTGCAATGTTGTTTGTCATATTTTCTGAAAAGATTATTAAGTTTTATGAAGAGCTCTGAAAATTATAAGCAAAAAACTTGGAAAAATTTTGGACCGTTTTTATAAAAACTTTAATTTCTCTACGAGTTTTCAAGCTATATTCATAAAAATCTACACAACTTATCACAATAAGCCACTTAATCATTATCTGCAGTTTAAACTGTTTTTCTTCATTAGTTTTGACAGGGTGATCCAAAAGATCTTCGTTCTTTTTCAATTTATTGACGGTCCCCTGTTAGATTTCGGGGAAAAATCTTTGTCAAAATATATGACGTGTACTATTTTGTTTACACACCAGTAGTTTCAGAATGATCCCTAGTGTATATTTTTAGATTTTTAACAAAACATAAAAAATCGAAAGTGTCAAGATTTTTTTGGCGGTGACTGTATATAGGTGATAGTTTATGTTATCGCATCGGTACGAAATGTCAGGAACTGTTTTCCCAGGGTCAACACTCTTAACGCCGTGAAAGTACTTTTACAGTGATTGTTCAATGATCAATAGTTGGTTCAATGATCAGTTAAACTATAAATTATTGCACCTGACAAATGATATAAAACTTAAGACTTTTTCTCAAATATCTGAGTGTGAAAAATAAACAACCAAGTTAATACATATCTAAAAAAATAAAATGAACATTTTTTTAGATAATAATAATAAATACCAAAGCGTCTCATTGCTTGAATTTAACTATCCCGTAAACATGTCGAAACACTTTTAAAATTTTGAAATTATTGTCAAAATTAATTTCAATATTATTAAATCGTAATAAATTACTATGCATTATGGTTCAGAAAAGGGCAATAAACTGTGAAACCAATGCAAAGATTTTTTTTTTTTTTTTTTTTTTTTTTTTTTTTTTTTTTTTTTTTTTTTTAATTACAAATGGCATTTTGATAAAAAATAAAAATAACAAAATATTAGATGACTTAATTTTAATTTTTTTTATTAATTATACTTACTTTTTATGTTTCATTGTACTTTTATAAGTTTGCAAGCAATTATATTATTTTAAGATGTCAAAAGCTTTGGATTCTTTTTAAGTTTTCTTTAAAATCATGAATAAATTAGAATTGAAATTAATTTTAGGAATAAGATTTAATGCGCACAGTAAATACTACCTCTGACAATAAAGTTCGGTGAATAGTCTTGTAGCATTAATGTAGATTAAATATTAACGAAAGTTACCATACCATCCTTCAAAATAGTCATCTCCTATAACTATGCACCACTGAGATCTGCTATACATGTCCTGGGAAATTCGCAAGAAGTCTTCTTTTGGGATAAAGTTCAAAAGCTCCGTCACGCTTCGTTGGATGTCAGCAATATGGTCAAATCTCTTTCAAAGCGAGTTTGAGTCGTGAAAATAGGAAGAAGTCTGGAGGATTGAGATCTGGCGAGTATGGTAGGTGTTCAATTTGTACCATCCCTCATGAATTTCTTTCTGTGTCTTGCAAAGCTTAAAACCAAACTTTAAACAGATCTTTTATTCGTTCATTTTCCTGTTAAGAAAAAACACTCTGAACAAGTACTTAGTAAAGCACGTCTTACACAGAACATAAACGACTCTCAACTGAACAACGGTGGGGAATGATGGTCAACACTTGCCTTTATGCAGGTGCAGCGTTTTGTTTCCGCAGTGTTGCCAGATCGGCCGTTCTGAATTCATTCACCGAACTTTATTGTCAGCGGTAGTATTTTAAGATATGTACAGATTTCCAACAAACTTTATATTATAAGGTTTAGAATTAACATTATTTTCAGTTTCTCATATTTCTTTTTATTATTATCTTGATAAAAATCTTAATAGTTACAAATGAAATGAATAAAATGGTAGGCCGCAACCATTTCAAATTTTGGCGCTTTGAAGATATTACCTAGATATAAAAATCTTGTGTAAAATTCGAGATGATATGCATAATCTAATGTATAAAAATGAAAATATGTCTGTCTGTAATTCTATAAGAATTGACGAAGTTTCATAGGAAATCAGAATTAAGAAATGTAACGTACATGCTTATTAAAACTCGGTCAAAGCAGCGAAGTAATCCGGAATCGAAATAATTTATAGTTAATTTTTAATACATAAAACCATTAATTTAATCTCACACTGTAAAAAAAAGGATCGATCTACTAAAAAAAAAAAAAAAAAAAAAAAAAAAATAGTGATCCTTGTAATTACTAAATAAAATTTTGTAATCTTACTCGGTTACAAGAAATCTGTAAGAATTACTAGAAAAAAGCTAGCAACGAATAGAGTCAATAGTTTTACATTTTTAATAGCTATTACTAAAACATCACTTGGTGTGGCCGTGATAGCCTAGTGGTCATAGCACCGAACTCCAGGATGAAAGTACCCGGGTTCGATGCTGGACGCCACCAAATATGCAATGAATGTATGCAATGTAAGTACTCGTTAAATAAATTGATTATGAAAATCTTGTCGTAGCAGATACCATGGGCATCTCTGGACTTTCCCTCCCTTTTAGAAACATGTCAAAATAGAGCAGATAACAATGTTTGGTGCCGCCACCTATTGCGGCTTTGCCGAAAATCTTCCGCTTCAGAAGTCTGTCTTTTTACCCACTGGATGCAGCTCGAAGGAAGCTACTGCCCTTCGAGCACACGTAATGGTTACTAAAAATAATTTTGGAGCTATTACTAAAATTTGCTTAGTGGCTCATACTAAAAAGTTTTAAGTTAGTTATACAAAAAATTCTTTTGTTCAGTTTACAAAAAAAATGTTTTTCACTTGCAAAAAAAAAAGTTTGTAATGGTTACTAAAAAATTCTGTGGAATAAAAATTTACTAAAAAAATTTTAGTAACCTCTTGAAATTTTTTTACAGTGCAGTTTCTTATCAAATTTAAACTGTCTCTTTTATAACGGTTGCCAACAATTTAAAATCCACAGTAAAAATCTTACCACAAGATTCATTTTTCTATTGCAATATTTCCTTGTGACAAAATTAAATAGTTTTATGAATTTAAAAAAAAAGGTGAAGATTACGTCATATCTTTCCTATTGCAAGATTTCGCTTGAAAAATGAAAATAAAATAGTTTGACGATTTTTTTAAAAGGAATATTAGTCATTTTGTAAAGGTAATGGACGTCAGCTAATATATAACGTCATATGAGTTTAAAAAGACGTAGAAGCGAGTAGGGAGAGATCTATTATTATTATTATTATTATTATTATTATTATTATTATTATTATTACAAATTACGTTCGCTAGTACAAAATAGAAGTTTTCAGAATAACATCTTGAAACATTTTAACATATTTAAAAATATATATTCGATGATGATATTGAAAACTTTAGGTTGATAAACGAATTAAATTAACAAGAAAAATGTTGTCCCATCCCTCCCTGATGGGATAGGATATGGTTTCTAAATTAACATTCATATTCAATTTTCAAAAATGGGACAAAAAATGACAAAGACAGAAATTTAAATTCCTAAGGTTTATTGTAAATCACAACATTTATTTAATGTTAACTTTGTAACATCCAATTCAAGTGTAAAATATCGTTGTTCCAATAAATTTTGATGAATATATCTTTGGAATTATGTGTTGTTCATCAATCATGGAACAGTCAGTTTCATGCAGAAGATGAAATTTTCTTTGTCATTTCACCTCATAAGTTGTGTATTGTCATATAAAAATAAAAGTTTGCAGTTTAATTTTAATGATTATTTCAAACAAGTAATATTTTGTTAAAAAAAATTAAGGAAATTGATATTAAAGAAATAAATATAAGTATTTAATGTAAACAATTGATAGTAATAACTAATGCAAAAGGGAGAAAAAAATAGCACTGATTTAATTTTTCTATGCATTTTTTTTATCCTAAAAGTAGTTAAAATTCCTTTTTTTTATTTATAAAATAATAAATTTTACTTGTTACACGATTCAATTCTAAAACACGATAGTCTTATAAATTTAAAATACCGAAAAACAATTGTACTTAATAAAACATAAATAAATAAAGATATCATTTGTAAGAGAAAGTACATGTCTTATCCGTCTCTGAATCATAATGTCAAATCACTGACTTTCAGGCTAAACTTAACTGCTCATTTTTAAAAGGCATATTATTGTGTTAATAAAACATTAAAAATATTAAGATTAGCAACAAAAAATGAAGTTTAAACTTATTAAAAATCCGAGTAATTACTTACTTTTGATGTTATATAATTTATTTATTTTTATTTTTATTTATTTATTTATTTATTTTTATTTATTTATTTATTTATTTATTTATTTATTTATTTTTTTGCCATAAACATATAGGTGCTTGCATTTAAAAAGATTTATAGCAAAAAGCATGATACAATGAGTGCTTCATCTCATGGACGGGTCATTAAATATAAAGCATTTTTCTATGAATTATTGCAGATGTCTCATCCCACCCGATGTCCCATTTTTCTCTAATCTCCCGCACTGAAACATGATATATATATATATATATATATATATATATTAAAAAAACTATTATAGAATGTAGGCAAATTTTTAAATTCTGGGGTTCTATGAGTTGTTTTTGTCATTTTTTAATTTATGCCATATAGATGAACATATTTATACGTGTATATTAGAATGTCCACAAAGATTTACGTCCATAAGAGCTCATTCTTAGTGGTGATCTGAAATAAAGATTTTAGTTTTTTTTTTTCAAAACTAAATTTCATAGATTTTTTGCACTTTTTTTAAAAAGGATATTATAAAAATATTTAAATAACAAAATATTTAAATAACAAAATATTTAAATAACAAAATATTCGGAAAACGATTTTCATCAAAAGGTTTTAATCTCGGTCTGAATCCAGATCGCAGATTATATTTACTAAATAAATAGGTAATCTATTGTCCGGATTAAATGAAAAAAAAAATGCGTGACAGTTACGTAAATTAACACGCAAACGTTAATTTTTCAAAACAAACATTCTTAAAATTTCGGGCAACACCGGGTACTTTATAGCTAGTAACAAATAAAAAAGCTAATGGAATTTTTTAGCATTTTGGACATTTTATAAGTACAATTGTGGATTTTAATTAAAATAATCTCACTTTTATAAATTTTCATGTGACCTTACATTGATGCTTCTGCATTAAACCTGTTGTTAATTAATGACAATTCAAAATTCTTTATGCAATGCATTCATTCAACATATGACAATTGATTAGAAAATTATTCAAATAAAAATCTTTGCAACACCTAACCTTTATATTTCAAAAGTATCAAACTGTTGCAATTGAAATATATATTTTATTTATATAGCAAATATTGACAGTAACAATACATTAGCGAAGGAAAAATTCTAATTTATAAAGAAAACCTTAAAAATAATGTATGTCATTTATGCTTTTTGTATCAGTCTTGTTACTTTCTTAATTGGTTTTCAATTGGTAATATTTATATGCATATATATCGCAAAAGGAATTAACATATGTCATCAATAAACAACAGGTTCGATTAAGAAGATATCAATCTGAAGTTTTGTGATACATTATATAATCAGAAAGGTGGATTTCAGTGAAAAAAAAAAAAAAAAAAAAAAAACAAGTATACTTAAAACAATATCTTAAACAATTACTTAGCTAATACTTTTTTGTTTTAACATGAAAACTTAGATTTCATATTTCTTTATATTTAAGACAGATTTCAATCCACCAAATTTTGAAAAAGATAAAAATCGAAGTTCATTAATTTACTAAATCCCCTGTTTTGTTTTTTGTTTGCCTTGACACTTTGCACCCATCTCAAGGAGAACAATAACAGCAACAAAACGAACATTCAGTTGTGTTGTATGCTCTCAAAAAAGTTTTCCCATCATCCTTTCCTCCCATGTTTCAAAACTTTCAAAATTAAAGAGGACTCTAAAGATTCAAATTTGATATTTTAGCTATTTTACTATCGGCATGCGTGTATAATATTTTGTCATTTTTTTAACTTATGGGATTATAGCTGTCCATATTATTTTCTGCATATTTAATATTTGAACTACGCTTTTGGATCATTTCTTACTGCTGAAATAATGTATGTTTTAAAAGGTTTCAAAATTCTTAAAATTGAAAATAAAAAATCATTCTCCCCATTTGGTATCTTAAATAGTATATGGTTTTAAAACATAACATTTATTGGGACGAAAGATATAAGTATGTTCCTTCATCTCATGTATTTAAAAAATTAGAAAATTCAGAATTAGTATTTATTAGGGGCTCTAAATTAGCAGACATTGACGAGTAGAATTTATTTATAACAGCTTAGGTATAGGATCACGAAATAAGTTTTGCAATTGGGATGAAACTTTGGTTTGGTTTATTTGAGAACGTCCGATTATCAACATGTGGAATATAGGCTCGAAAAAGGGAGGGGAGGGTGCCCTCCGCGGGGATATTTCTAAGGGATCTTAACCCCTATTTACGCAAGGAAATCCAAAGTTCGAAGAAAACTACGAAAACCTCCGAACGATTTGGACGACGGGCGCAATTGAGATCGAACCCAGCATATCTCGTCCACTAGTTTAGAGAGCAGAAGCTCTTGGCCACTGGTAAGGCACAAAAACTAATCAACTTCAGTTTTTATCAAGATCTAACAGAATATAAATTTTTGTGAAATTCCGTGCATTAATATCGAGATAGAGTACCCACAACATTTTTGTCCCATACAGACTTACAGAGTGAGACTCAGAGACAGACATTTTCTAAAAACCATCAAATCATTTTCAGGACCTTCTAAAACATATAAATCCATTAAAAACTGGATTTTTCACGAATTTTTTTCAGATGCTTTCATAATTATATAAATACGTATAACCTATAGTCGTCGTCTGATCCGTTCGTCTTTCTGTCTGTCCGCGTATAACAGCACAGAAGCTACCCAACCGAATCGTTTGAAATTTTAAATATACATTTATAACAGAATTTTTACTCATTTCAAATTTTTGTAAAATTGGATATATAGTTCAAATAGAGGGATAGTCAAAAGTATTCCGTTGTATTACGGCCGATGGTACAAAATAGCTTCAATCCTTTTTACTGATGTTGCACCTGTCGAAACATAGTGAAATCCGTATGCATTTATGAAGGATACTAAACTATACATTTTGTAGAATTTGCTACACAAAGAATGTTTGTGCCAAAAAAGAATTCCGTTACATAATGGTATAAAGGGGGAGGAGGGGACATTATTTGCGACATATTTTAATTATGTTAAACTATTTCACATATAATAAAATTTGTATACATTGTTTAGGCTTACTACAAATAACTTCCTGTGTAATAGAAATTGTTTCAATATTGTTGAATACTTTATTCTGAATGTTTTGGAAAATTTTTCAAATTCTATGCTTGACGCATGTTTTTTCTGATGGGAATTTAAAGGAAACAATTATATCAAAATGCTCAAGATAGATGCTCAGGAGTTTAATATTTAAAATAATAATAATAATATCGAAAATTTCGAAGATTTAAGAGACCTGAGACCCCTTGAATCATATTATTCTCCCAATTTTTCGGTAACATCATTGCAATGGAGAAGTTAGACACTAAAATGTTCTTATGTCTATAGCAGTTAATTAAAGATAAAAGGAAGGTATGTTCTTTCAATCACGAATGCATTTTCATGTAATTTTGAGGTCAATATGGGACACTAACCAACGATGCATAATGGTAAAAAGTTGCTAACTCCATGGGAAACTCGTAGATTGTTTGTAAGTTTTGCGACAGAAGTCTTTTTTCATTGTTCTTTGCACGTTCGATTGCTCGAATGAGTTCAACTTCTATATACTGTTCTCTTATATACTTAAATGCTCCATTATCACATACCCCTATGTTCTTTACATAATGCTTCTCAAATGCGACTTCTCAAACATGGATTTTTTTGTTGAAAAAAGGTGTATGAGTAATCTAGTTAATATTTTATCAGTTTTACGAATCTAACTTAATAAGAAAAAAATGGATGTAGCAATGTTACAATTGAAATAAAAAGCGAAACGAAGTATGGTATGAAATTGCTCATTTTTGGAATGGCCTTTTGATCTGACATTAGAGCAAAGGTCGTCATCTAAGCACCCGTAGATAGATTAACATCCATAAGCCCCTTTCATTGTACCTGGATAAACTTTTATGTGCACAATTTGAACTTATCTTAAATAACTGCAAGTTTTAATTTTGATGGTAAAAAGTAAAAAACGCATTTGCGAGTTCTTTATGTTTTTATTAGCTATCCACATAGTTGAAAAGTACTTATGAATTTCGAATGTCTGTTTAACTCGCATAAATATATTCTAATCAATATGTAATTTTTATATGTTAATGATGCTCTCTATAGAAAACACCAAAAGAAAGCTCGCTAGATATAGAGATATGTATAGAATTTGTAGTTCATTTACAGACACTTACATAATAGTAGCGTTACATATGATTTATGGGGGGAAATCATTTGCAGTGTTTTTTATTTTAAAAGCCCATTTAGCTATCTCATTTCATTGTGTAAAAAAATGTAATTTTTTTTAATAATGTTCTGTTAGTGTTGGATTTCATAACAAGTACCTGATGCCTAATTTTTTACTCTCTCTTGTTGTTGTTTCTTCAATTGAAATGCACGATGAAAAAAAAATTGTGAACGATTTACTCACGCTGGAAAAGGATACCACTTCTTTTATTCTTTGTTTTATTAGAATTTCTAAAAACTGGTATTGCTCTATATTAAAATTTATACCACACACTATTAAGTTTAATGTCAAATGTGAGAAATGTGTTGCCTTCATGCTTGTCTAGAAATGTTGAGAAGATAAAAGTGCAGACTATACAGCACTTTTATTTTGCACTAAAAGAAGTTAGTGAGAAACAACACAAGTTTTTGTACCATAAAGGCGGATTTTGTATGTTCTCATTGCTTTTACAGAATTTTCTTAAAAATATACTTCTGACTAAAAATTACTTGCTTGGTAAGTTAAAATAAATTCGAAATGAATTGTTTCTGTTAAAGTTATTTTAATCTTCCACAATATGAAATTTATTCCTGATTTAAATATTCAGAAATATACAGTCACCGCAAAAAAAAATCTTGACACTTATGATTTTAGACGTTTTGTTAAATATCTAGAAATATACATAAGGAATTATTCTGAAACTACAGGTATGTAAACAAAATAGTACGCGTCATATATTTTTGCAAAGAATTCCCCCCAAAATCCAACAGGGGACCGTCAACAAATTGAAAAAGAACGAAGATCTTTTGGATAGCCCTGTCAAAAATAATGTAGCAAAAGCGTTCAAACTACACATTATGATTCAGTGGCTCATTGTAACATACTGTGTTTATTTTTATAAGGATAGCATGTATACTCGTAGAGAAATTAAGGTTTTTATAAAAACAGTCCTAAATTTTTCCAGGAAATTTTGTCTGATAATTTGCAGAGTTCTTAATGTAAAATAATGTTCTTTTCTGAAAATATGACAAACAACATTGTACACAATATCTTGTCATCAGAATTTAAAAATAATAAAAATTGTATGAAAAATGAGTAGGTTTAATAAATAATCTTTCATTGCGCATGCGTCAATGGTATCAAAATTTCATTTGCATATTGTGTTAGCTAAATGTATAGAGCATCTTCTGTAAAAGTTTCAAAAACATAGCTTGAAAATTCTAAAAATGATTGTCTATAGAATCAACTCATAATTCCGTTATTCCTTAAAGGAAGCAAAAAAGTCAGGGGTTTTATCAAAATATAGTTGTACGTGCAATATTGTGAGGCACTAATCAATGGAATATGGATACAGCCCCTCATCTTTTTGCTTCATTTAGGGAATAACGGATTTTGATCTCATTCTATCGACGATAATTTTCAGAATTTTTAAGCTATGTTTTTGAGACTTTCACAAAAGGTTGCTCTATACATTTAACTAACATAATATGCAAATGAAATTTTAATAGCGTTGACGCATGCGCAGTAAAAAATTATTTAGTAAACCTGCTCATTTGTCATACAATTTTTATTCTTTTTTAATTCTGATTACAGGATGTTATGTACAATATTGATTGTCATATTTTCTGAAAAGAACATTGTGTTTTATGAAGAGGTCTGCAAGTTATAAGCAAAACACTTGGAAAATTTTGGAACCGTTTTTATAAAAACCTTAATTTATCTACGAGTTTACATACTAAATTCATAAAAATGAACACAGTTTATTACAATAAGCCACTTAATAATAATCTGAAGTTTGAATTCTTTTGCTTCATTAGTTTTGACAGGGTGTTCCAAAAGAAGTTCTTTCTTTTTCAATTTCTTGACGGTCCCCTGTTCGATTTCGGGGAAAACTCTTCACGAAAATATACGAGGTGTACTATTTTGTTTACACACCTGGAGTTTCAGAATAATTTCTTATGTATATTTTTAGATATTTAACAAAACGTCTAAAATCGTAAGTGTCAAGATTTTTTTTTTTTTTTTTTTTTTTTTTTTTTTTTTTTTTTTTTTTTGCTGTGACTGTATACCATGGAAGGAGACAGCATCATCAATTTAGGAGCGATTCGGTGGGGCATGGTCAATAAAAGGTTGGGAACCAATAGCGTGAGAAAAACGTTTAAATAATTCCAAACAAGTCAAACAATTACTTTTTTAACCTGTTCCTATTCTTCTTCAAAAATTTTAAAAATTTTTATTTAAATTCATTAATTGTAATTTATTTTTTGCCCCCCCCCCCCAAAAAAAAAACCTCCTATGTTTAAGAAGTGTAGAATAACACAATAATTGGTAATCTTTTAAGACACTACAACTTCGATTTGAAAAAAATATTTAATCATATAGCAGAATACATAATTTTAAGAACGTGATTTTTTTTTTTTTTTTTTTTTTTTTTTTTTTTTTTTTTTTTTTAATGAGTAAATTTATGTCAAATCATGCAATCTCAGACCAAAATCTCCCTTGACCACTCAGATTTTGATGAAACTTGGTTTATCAAGTATCTTTATATAGTTATGAAAGAAAACACTAAAATTGTTTTTTTAATGCATTTCCTTTTAGTTTTATTAACAATTAATTTAAAGCAATTTTCATTAAAATTTCGTACATGTTGAATTGTTTAACAACCAATTTTTTAAAAATTAAACGTGATACAAACTTGGTTTACATATTCTTTCGAAGTTAATTTTTACGACTTTTAATTTGATATGCAATATAATCAAATTTATTAAAATTTATTTTTTTAATTAAATTCAAATTTTAATTTTAAATATCTCAAAAAACGACATTTTTAAAAATTTCAAAGAATTATCAAATTGACTTATAATTTCCCTTGAACGTTTTCTCAAATTTTATGATGGAATCTCTATGGCATCAGAAGATACATGAAGTTAAAGTCCAAATGTAAAGCGAAAATTTTAATTTACATTTCAATATCTTTACTTTCATCTGATGACAAAGCAATGAAAAAATATATACATAAATGATACGAACTAACATTTTTCAAATTTTAAATTATTTTTCTATTTTCTAAATACATTAGAACACAAACAATAAAAAATCAGAAGTTCGAATGAGTTAACCGATGCCAAGCATAAAAGACTACAATGAAAAACAAAGAAGACAAAAAAGTGAAATGTATAAAATTGAAGCTGGTGTTATACACAATTGAAATGAAAAAAATTTCTTTAAACACCATAAAATAGGTTAACTGCGCAAGGCCTTTCGAAAGAACTTAGTCTTTCTTCTTAGTCTTTGTTCTTCTTCGTCAGGCGCAAAAAAAAGACGTGCGTCCACAATGAATGTAGCGGCACGACTGAAGGGGAATGCGGGAGGGAGAGGGAGCAAGCAGAAGGAACAGCCAATAGGAAAGAAGAAGGCAACAGCCAATCACGGAAGAGCATAAACAAAATTGAAAACAAATTCAAAAATTGAAAACAAATTTTGGCCTTCTCTGCTTTCTTTCAAATCTGCTCATCAAATTAAACTTGATAAAAAGTTTTCTTTATTATGTAATAAGAATTCCAAGTATCAATTTTTGAATAAGGATCTTTCTAATGAAAACAATATTGTAAATTTATCTTCTCATACATTAACTCCTGAGCAAAAAAGCATTTTAGATCTTGGTTTAAATTTTTCTCAATCTTGCAAACCTTCTCTCACCAAATTGATTGCTCCTATTGAGTCTTCCTTTAAACATAGTAAAGTTTCTCCTTTTCAAAAAGAAACCCTTCGTCACATTCTTGCTGATACTATTTCTTCTAAGGTTTCTAAATATAAACCTAATCTCTCACGTCCTCAGCATATTGCTCTGAATGAGCTTAAGTCCAATGATAATCTTATTATTACTAAAGCTGATAAGGGGGGTCAAATTGTTCTTATGGATAAAAATGATTATTCTGATAAAGTTCATGCTCTCTTATCTGAAGGTCCTTATATTGAAGTTAAAAAAGATCCCACTAATTCGCATCTTGCCACTCTCACTAAAGCTGTTAAGAATTCTATTGTTCTAAATGACAACACTAAACATTGTGTTATTCCTTCTGCACCCATTTGTGCTCTTTTTTATGCTTTACCCAAAGTTCACAAAACCAATATTCCCTTAAGACCTATTGTCTCTAATATTGGTACTGTTACTTATCCTCTTGCCAAATTTTTAGCTTCCATATTCTCGCCTTTATGCATTGCTAATTCTCATACTGTAAAAAATTCTTATGATTTCGTTAGTAAATTAAAAAGTATTAATCCATCGAATTGTTCTATGCTTTCTCTTGATGTCAAATCTTTATTTACTAATGTCCCGATTGAAGGTGCTCTTTCTTGCTTGGAAAAAAGATTACGTGAATTTCATTTCTCGGATATTTAGGTCAAAGATTATGTTAATTTAACTAAAATTTGCTTAACTCTTACTACTTTTCAATTCGATAATAAATTTTTCAAACAGTTAGAAGGCTTAAGTATGGGCAATCCTTTATCTCCCATTCTTTGTGATATTTATATGCATTACTTTGAAGATAAATTATTAAATCTGATCAATTTTAAATGTTGGATACGTTATGTTGATGATACTTTCGTCCTTTTGGATAATCCATTTGATATTTCTAAAATTCTTCAAACTGTCAATTCTATTGGTCCTCATATTCAGTTTACTTTTGAGTCAGAGAATTGTAATAAACTACCTTTCCTTGATGTTTTAGTTACCAAATGTGATTCTTCTTTCAAAACTTGTGTTTATAGAAAACCTTTTTCTGTCTCTAATCCCCACCCCATGCTCTCTCAAATCATCCTGTCAATCAAAAGACCGGTGTTTTTTATACTTATGTTTATCGCGCTCTCAAAATTTGTTCCGATTTTGCATCTCTTAAGAATGAACTCAATTACTTAAAATCTGTTGCTGTAAAACGTGGATTCAATCCTTCTATCATTATTACTGCTGTGAGCAAATTCAATAGACCCCCTAACAATTCCACTCTTTCTAATATTGATAAAAGTAAACCTGATAATTTGGTCGTCCTCCCTTTTTATCCTCCTTTATGTTTTAAATTAGCTAAAGTTTTAAGACGTTTTAATGTTATCTTTAAACCAGTCAATAAATTAAAATTTCCTTCCATGAAATGTCCTGTCCCTGACCTCCAAAAATGGGGTATTTATAATGTTCCTTGTAATGGCTGTGATTTATCGTATATTGGTCAAACTAAAAGAAGTCTCGAAAAACGCCTAAAAGAACACTCTCGGTATGTCATTAATCAAGAAATTTCTAAATCTTCTGTTGCTAAACACTCTTGGGATTCCGGCCATAGTTTCAATTTTCAAACTGCTAAAATTATTTTTAATGCCAATAGTTCCTCTGAGTTAGACTTTCTTGAAAATTTAGCTATTTATATTAATCGTGATATTATTGTTAATGATAAATCTGATTCTAAAACCCTCTCCGTTGCCTGGAAGAATCTTTTCAGCACTGCTTCATAATTAAGTTTATTATTTAATTATTATTATTATTTTTTTTATATATATTATGTATACAATTTTTCAGGTTTATTCATGTGTGTTTATAATTGTAAACTATTTTTTATTTTTATGTATTTTTATTTTTTTTTATTTTATATTTTTATTTATTTATTTTATTTTTATTTTTTTATATTACTAATTTATATATTTTTGCGCACATTTTATTTCATTTTAGTCTCTCCTTGTAGTTAATTTTTTAATTTACCCCGCTTTTTTCCCTTTTCCCTCCCCCCCCCCTTCTTCCTTTCCTCTCCTTCATTGTCTATCTAGTTTTGTTTATGCTCTTCCGTGATTGGCTGTTGCCTTCTTCTTTCCTGTTGGCTGTTCCTTCTGCTTGCTCCCTCTCCCTCCCGCATTCCCCTTCAGTCGTGCCGCTACATTCATTGTGGACGCACGTCTTTTTTTGCGCCTGACGAAGAAAGACTAAGTTCTTTCGAAAGGCCTTGCGCAGTTAACCTATTTTATGGTGTTTAAAGAAGTTTTTTTCATTTCAAAAAAGTGAAAGTTTAAAAAAGATTATTGCTCTGAAATTTGAAAAAACATACAAGCTCTTCCAAGAGAAATTTCCAAAAAGTTGTTGAGCTGCATCCCAAAAACTTTGTATTAGCTGGCTAAAGTGAAGCACATGCCTTCTGTATTATGAATTTATTCAGAATATAAAGCTAATGATAGAAAACTTCAAAGTAAACTACATTACAAAAGCTCCAATTAAAAACTTTGTTTAACGAAAATAGACGCAACCCAGCATCGATTAACTGCTATTTTTCAAACTGTATCTTTGTGTATCTTGTCCTAGTGTTGGTGTCACAAATATTTTGGGTAATGGATTTCAAGAAATTTGAAACATTAATTTTTTGTCCGTGGACTTCAGTTGATCGTTGAAGCTTTGGAACAGTTCAGAAGCTTGCACAAGAATTTATTAATATACGGGATGTTTTCAAATTAATATCGGGCTAGTATTTATTACATAAAACGTAAAACAATAATTCATTTCATAAAATGAAAGAGCAACTCAGTTTTATCTACAAGCTTACAAGTATTCAATGTGAGCATATTTCATCAAACGGCACATATCAAGTCTCTACGTGCTCAATTCTTCTCAAATGGTGATCAGAAAAGAAGTTTTGTTCAGACGCTCACCGATCTGACGTCTTGTGATTTCTACTTGTGGGGGTTCATTAAGGATCGTGTGTATGTGTTTTCACTACCAACTAATCATTGCAGCTGTTGCAACAATGACCCCACAATCAATAATGAATATTTGGGAAGAGTTGAGCTATCGATTTGATGAGTGCTGTGTGACGAAAGCTTCTCACATTGAATACTTTGTATGCTTATAGGTAAAACTGTTTGAGCTGCTATTTCTGTTTAGGTATTAATTAAGTTTTATGTAATAAATACTACCAAGTGTTAAAACCCCGATATTCTTTTAAAAACATTCTGTATTTTCTGTACAAAACTCCAGA
This sequence comes from Maratus speculifer, assembly GCA_964019185.1. Taxonomy (NCBI): domain Eukaryota; kingdom Metazoa; phylum Arthropoda; class Arachnida; order Araneae; family Salticidae; genus Maratus; species Maratus speculifer. Next base: position 419,589,329 of record OZ025289.1, on the reverse strand, counting down.
CTCTTCGCCCATATTTCCTTAGTAAATGTTAAAGTGCTTTTAACCAGGGCCTGATTAATGCACGGGCCACCGGGGCCTCGGCCCTGGGCCCACCAATTTCAGGGCCCACAAATTATGTGGTTGATTTTTCCCCTTAATCAAGTATTCTTCAAATAATATTGTTTTATAAAGTATGAAACGTAAAACTTAAATATTCTGTATGACTCAATAAAAATTTTAGAAGGTTTTAACTTAGGTACTTTTCTGTAAAAGTTCTTTTCATTTTGAGAGTACCTATGATTTTCAAATTTTACCATATGCAGAAGATCAAGTTTGGGGAAAATGCCAAAAACTACATACTGTGTCTATTAGATTGAATAGAAACGAGGATTTTACAATGTCAGAATTATAGTTTAAAATGATTACTTGACTGTTAGAGAAAACACAATTTTTATGATTTTGGATAAGGCAAGTTTTGAAAAAGACATCCTTATTTATTCTGCAGTGTAAACTGTGGATCGTAGATGCTTGTGAATTATATAAATGCTTATTTGAGAAAAGGGATGATAATTCATTTTCTTCATTATTCTTGTAAGTTAAATTTTTTTGTAAACTTGAAACTTTCACCCAAGCAACTTTGTCAAGTTATCAAATAAACCTGCTTTTTTCTGAAGGTGTCACCTAAAATGGGGATGTAGGGGGGCCCAACTTCAGCTTGATCGGGCTCTGCTTTTAACTATTATATACTAAGAAAAATTTATTAACTTCTAAAATGACTGTAGTTTACAATTTTTTAGAAAATTATAAATTTATCTTATAAGACGAAGTGCAGTCATACCACTCAGGCCACTGTACATCCATTTGTAGTGTATTTTAAAAATTAAAATTAAATTAATCATTGTAATTTTGTTACCTCAGAAAATCTTGAACATAATATCGTACTTGTATATACATTTCTGGAAAAAAAACTTATTCATTTTTTTACATGAAAATTTAATGGAGTGAAGAAACTTTACTATTAGCAGTGCGGCTCAATTAAAAATATCAGATTTTTGGAATTAAAAGAATGATTTTGGTTAACACATTCGCTGCCGGTCACTCGCTAGAGCGTGAAATTCTCAATCTTTTAATACAGAGGGCGGAGTTATTGGCAGCAAACGTGTTAAACATTCGTTACCCTAAAAAAAGTACTCTCCGAATATTTTCCTGTATGTAAGCAAACCTCTAAATAAAAAAGAGTAACTATTCACTCCGGAGGAGTGAATACTTACTGTATCGCAGACTCAAAATATGCCCAACCTCTTTAGAGTGAGTATTCACTCTGAGCAAAAGTGGAATTGTTGACTCTTCCAAAGAGTGAATACTCACTCCTGCAAAGTGAATATTGACTCTAAACAGGAGTCAATAATCACTCTTTCGGAGGAGTGACTATTCACTTTTGCTAAAGGAGTGCGTTTTTTTCACTCCTGGTAGGAGTCAATAGTAACTCTTTCGTAGGAGTGAATAGTTACTCTTTCATAGCAGTGAATAGTCAGTGCTTCCTAAAAGTGAGTGTTCATTTTTTATGCAGTAAATTCTCTTTTTATGTTAGTTTATATTTTTTTATGGGCATTGTAAAAAAAATACATTATTGACAATATTAATTTAATTTATAGTTTGTAAACATTGATTGAATTTTTAAGGAAAAATATAAAACTATATATGCATTAAAGTATATTACTTACAGAAATAAACTAAAATATTTTATTTCAAACTTATACCTTGTGTTACTTTCATTGGAAGCCCTATAAGTACATGATAGTTTTAAAATGCCCATAAAGACAAGTATTAAACCAAAATCTTAATCAATAATCATTATTCTTTTCTTGTGATTTTTTTTTATGTGTAATTGAAATTTTATTGCTGCCCCCTCCTTGAAAATTTTGAGATTTTTTGTTTTCAATAATAAAAAATTGCAAATGGGCTGCCGGAACTCTATAATCACCCCCCCCCCCCGCCACAAAAATTTCTCCCGGAGAAAAATAAGCCATATTTAATTATAATCTTTTATTCCAGTAATATATTGAATTTTATAAACATCAGTTAAAAAGATTTCGTATGTTTTATAGGAAAGTATCATAAAAACATTTAAAATATAATTAACTTTTTATAGTTGTACATTAAGCAACAACACGCTACAGTAAATGAATTAAATGAATAATTAGGTTTATCAGTTTCTCAAAAATATTGTGATATATTATAAGAAATTGCTATTATTTTATAAATTTGCCAAATCTTAAATCTGAAAACATTAGTATAAAAATTTAGGATTTTATATATTAATTTAAAATATTATTAAAATATCTTTGAAAAGAGTCACAACTGTAATGATCAAGAAGATATTTTTGTAATATAATGCTAAGTTTCAAACTGAAATCATTTCGTTATGTCATTATAATCGAATATTATTATTCAACTCCAAACTAAAGTGTTAATAATCCGAAAACAATAAAAAACTGAAAAAAATCTCCACAGAAGAAACTGATTCAATCTTTTAAGTAATTGAAATTAATGTTTACATTTACTGTGAATGGACTTTGAATCAGACCTTTTAGTTAGTTATCATGCGACGGCAGTAGGCAGATGTTTTACATCACAAATCTCAGTTTAGAAGAAAAAAATAACCGCTGCTGAAAACAATTCTTGGTCGATTGTTTCCTAAATAACATAACTACATAACTGAAAGTTTTGACATTCAAACTGTACCAGAATAAAAGATTATAATTAAATACGACTTACCATTAAAATTTCAAAAGCTATCTGTATGATAATCCGAAGATGCATAAAGTGTGATAATCTGAAGATTAGTGGAGGGTAAGTAGAGTGAAGAAGCTCCGCATATCCTCTATTTCTGAAAATAAAAAGCGTATTATACCCATCCATGAACGTCCATGATGGTAGTATATATCCTCTGCGCCTCCCTTAATATATCTCAACGCTCATAGTATGCGTTTTTAGGTATAATTTAGTTTCACTATTAAAAGGGGAAAGAATGGTGGTTTTGACTAACAGATGATTCTAAAATGGCGAACGATGATCATTTCATATCTCGCAGAAAGTTTTGAACACAAGAATCTTCTGATTAGTTGATGATTACGTAATGCATACGTAACTCTCTCACTACGTCATAAGTCACTCTTTTAAGAGTCACTATTAAAAAGATCTCTTTTAAAAAGAATGCGTTTTGATACCAAATCGGTGTTGTGTAATTTTCAAAGTTAAGTTACGAAATGTAGTTTTGAAAACTAAAAATTACGACTGTGTGAAGCGGGGGGGCGAAGGGGGCGGTTGCCCGGAACGCAGAAAGTGAGGGGCGCAAAATTTATAGAATCAAACTTATTCGTTTCTTCTTTTCTTTTTTAAAAAAAGGGGGTAGGCTTTTTGTAAGAAAAAACATACATTCTCAAAATAACTTATTTCTTGGAATGCAAAAAGGATTAGTTACTAACTGTTATACTTTACTGTATACACATTTAATCCAGATCTGTTTTCCAAATACCCTTCCCAAAATGTAAGCGAAATTTTATCTTGTATTATTTAGTTATTAAAATTAAATCTTTTTAAGTTATAAAGTAAATGTGAAACATGCATTCAGTAGAATTTATTTTTGTTTCTACACTTTTCAATTTTATAACACCTGTCACAAAAAGAAGAATGGGGAGGGGGGGGGGGCGCCAAATTCAAAATTTGTCCCGGGTGCAGTTTTCTCTTCGCACACTGTTGCTAAAAAATACCACATTTTGCTGATTTTTATTATTTTACTTCATTTATTTATTCAAAGTTGAACGGGAATTTTTAAAAGTTTATAATGCTGTATTTCACTTCATCATTGCAATCTCTTACTCTCGATAACGGAGTGAGAGTCACTCTCATCAGTGGAGTGACTCTCTCACTCTTGATTATAGAGTGAGATAATTCACTCCTTTCTATATAGTGGAAAATTCCACTCTTTAAGGAGTGTATTTTTACAAAAGTCACTCTAAAAAGAGTGAAAATGCCTCTCACTCATCCATAGAGTGAGCTTTTCACTCCTTCCACTTTTAGAGTGAAATATTCTTTCTAATTTATTACAGTTTGCTTGGTTTATAAGGTCTAACCTTTTGAACACTGCAACTTTCTTTAACAAAATTCATGTAATTGATCAAGATTCCTCAATAATATTTTTCGTCTCAAAAGTTTTAAACGTTTCAACATCATATTTATCCGGAAGCAGTTCAAAAGGTCTATATTATGCTTTATCATTAATTTTATTCCTACAAGTTAAATAACTTGTTTTTGTTTATATGTACCATTGAGCAAGTTTATACGTTTTTAACGCATATTTCTTATTTACTTGCCGTTGATGTGAGTAGGTTTGTTGAATGCAGAATGGACTCATTAATTTATGAAATATAACTATGAAATTTACAGTAGAGTGTCCTTCAGGCATTTCTTCTTTCGCGGCCGTCTAACATGCTCGGGAGGTAAATCCATGAGCTTGCTTCTGCAGATTTCTTGTCAGACTGTGTTCAGCTTCAGTCAAGGTTCTTAAAATAATCTATTATAAGTATAAATAAATAAATAATCTATTATAAATATAAATAAATAAGTAATCTATTATAAATATAAATAAATAAGTAATCTATTATAAATATAAATAAATAAATAATCTATTATAAATATAAATAAATAAGTAATCTATTATAAATATAAATAAATAAGTAATCAATTATAAATATAAATAAATTAATAATCTATTATAAATATAAATAAATAAATAATCTATTATAAATAAATGATCTATTTTAAGAACATTGAGCTTCAGTAACCTCTTTGTTGTGGTCAGTCTGATGAAGCTCAGTGAAAGATCAGAGGTGAATGAAGGAGATCCTTGACATGTATATCAATATCTTTTGTTGATGCTCACAGAATCTTTGGAAAAGAAAGAGAAAAGAAATAATTTACGAATTTTGAAAATGGATTTTAAAAAATGTTATCTCAACTGCCCTTTAGAGCTGTACCTTTTATACACTCTGGAAAGCAATTCCACGGGTCTACAACTAGTCATATGGGAAATCTGTATATTTCATTATTATAAAACGTGAAGATTTAGCTGAGACCTAGATTTAGACCATATTGGGCACAGTGCCTCAGATGTATTTGTCCAAATTAGCTGTCGCTCAGAATCGGTAAGATATTTAAACAGTAGTCTTGGTTGGATAAAAAAAGGAACCTCGTTAGTAAATATTGAAATGGGTACTTTTAATTTAAACTTTTGTTAATGTATATTCAACATAATTAAGAAATTGTTTAAAAGTGCATAGTAGTGTTTTGAAAGCTAAGATTTTATTTTTCAGATGATGCTTAAATGATAGTTTTCTTTTTTAAGCAGTATTAGTTAAATCAGCTGTCACTATCTTTCTCATCTTCTTTTTGAGTTTTAAATGAATTGTTGGTAAATTTTGTTTAAGACTGTTCTCAACTGCTCTACTCAATAAGCGCAAAACGTTCTGATACATTTACAATTTTTTTTTTTTTTTTTTTTTTTTTTTTTTACACTTTAAGGTATAAAATTGACTATAGAAGCGACTTGGAATCGATGTGTGGTTTCTATTTTTTTTATTAACCAATTACCTATTGAGTTGTAAGCGACGTACCAAACACGTTTTTACCCCTGTTTGAGTGGTTATTTTTCTTTCGTTTAGAAATTTGTTCAAAATGCCCCTTTTGACAATATTTTCTGAAAAATCTACTGTTTCTAAAAAAAGAGGGATGTGTGCGATAAGATAGCTACTGAACAAAAACACCAACTAGTTTCATGCATTTCCGAACAAAAATAAATCAAAATTTATGACATAAAGTTGCACTTTTTGATTTGAGAAAACCTTTAAATTCTCTTTTCTTGGAAATCCTCAATGGGAGTAAGATATTCACGATAATTTATAAACAATAGATTTTTCAACTAACAACATATTTTAGCTAGGTTTCTATTTCGGATTTCTTGTTTTATAAGGTTTTAAATTATCTAACAGAAAACTAAATTTTTCTGTTTCTGTTTTTTCAGGATTCTGGCACGGATGAAAACAGTGATGGCGAAGAAGTTGTTCAGGCTAGACCAGAAGTCCGTTACAATCTTCGCCAAAGAACTGCCGTGACAGCTGGTTCCGGGGGCTGACAAAACGAGGACCGCAATTCGAGAACTACTGTCGAGAACTACAACTCAATTATTGCAGAGTGGTGTAAGTGTTAGTTTATGCAGAGTTTAACGCTATAAATGTTGGACAGTAATAAATATAGGCACAAATGTCATATACGCACCACGTTGGAGCGAAAAAAATGGGGATTTTATGCCTCACATGGTAACCCGAATATTTTTGTTTATATATTAATAAACAGTCTATTTACTTTTATCTTCTTTTTTAAATGCTATAAATTGTTTTATTCTATCGTTATTAATTAAACTTACTTTATTAATTATTATTTTCTTTTTAAATTAATAGAAAATAGTTAAATATGTTTGTAACTTGTAATTGAAAACGAAGTTTTAGCCAAATTGGGGTCAGAAAAAAAATCACGCTCAATGTGGTGTGTATATGACAACTGTGCCTAAATATAAACACATGATATTTCAATAAATACTTACCTTAAGGCTGCTGGTCACCTACTTCCTGAATTCTCTTCCGTAATGCTAAGTCTATGGGCGTTTGATGCATTCTTATATTCTAAATATCTCCTCGGGAAATTATATTTTAAACTTCTTCTTTCGGTGTTCTTTTCTTAAAGAATGTCACTTTTTATCTTAGTTTTCAAAATTTTCTAAAATTTATGAAGAATTTAAGGGTGTTCACAAATGCTCCCCTCAACAAGTGGAAAAAGTTTCGACACATTTACAAACTCATTTTTTAACGGAAATATATAAAATTGGAATGCCTGACCATGGAAGCGATTTTGAATCAAACTTATTTTTCCTTTTTATGATAATTAAATTACCTATCGAGATATAAGCTATTTCGATCAATCGATCATCCGTTTTCCTTCTGTTTTTAGACCGATTTTTCGGCTTTCGTCGGGAAACGTGTTCAAAAACGTCAACTTTCAAGGCTTGTTATGAAAGATCTATTGTGTTTTTTAAAAAACAGAAAAATGAGTGCAATTAGACAGTTTCCGAATAACACCTGCTATTTTCATGCATTTCCGAGCAAAAATAAATTAAAGCATACGCCACAAAGTTGCCCTTTTTGATTTAAGAACCAGCTTAATATATTATGTGTTAAAAACTGACGAATTGGAAGTAATGTTTTAACACTCCATATAAAATTAAGCATAGATTTTAGAAATACTTTGAAAACTAAGATAAAATATGACATCCTTTAAGATGTGATCATCGAAAGAAGAAGTTTAAAATATAAATTTCCTGAGGAGATGTTTAAAAATCTAAGAATGCCCAAACGCCTATAGACTTTACATTATGGAGCGGAATTCGGAATGTGAATGACCAGCAGCCTTAACTTTATCTTTCCTTACTTTTTTTCCCTTTTAAGGGGGTCCAGGACACATTTTAAAATAATTTTTATTCATTGATTTAAAATTTTGAAATTTTTTGTGAGGATTAACCATATTATTGGAAAATAAAATCACACGATAAAAGTTCTCAGATTTTTTTATAAAAATTTAAAATTGATGAAAATAATGGTGTAATTTAAAATCCTTATTACTTGAAATAATATTTGTAGAATTTCAATTTTTTATCATTGAAAAAAAAAAACATAAATTTTAGTTTTGATTCAAAAATTTTAAAAATATTAACTTAAATAAAATTTTTAAATATTTAAAATTTAAAGGAAAAATGATATTACTTTAAAAAAAAATCATATTTTCAAAACAAATTTTTTTTTCACCTTTACTTAATCAAATTTAGAGTAAAACAATTGAAAAAGACATGTTCAAAGTTTGAATCTTTTATCGTTAACGATTCGTGACATATAACAATTTAATATGAGAAATACTGAAAAAACTCATCAGGAAGAAAAACTCATTTTTCTCAAGAAGTCGTTTTCATGACAACCATTGCTTTAAAGCTAGATTTTGAAATCGAGCCAAAACAAAAAAAATATTTCGTGTTCCAGTTAAGATAGAAACATCATTTAAACGTGATTTTAATCAGAAAAAAATGCTTTTTTTTAAAAAAAATTGAATGTTTTTGTGTCCCGGACTCCCTTAAGCCAGGAAGTATATTGTTGCAGCAAAAATACATTTTTTTTTCCTTCAAAATAACGTGTAGTTGTCTCACCGTTCAGTTTATTTTTCAAAGCAAAACGGAAGGGTGTTTTGTAGAAGCTACTTAAGCAAACCCTATGCAGATGAAACACCATTAGGCATCTGTATAAAAATTTCTATACCAGTTTAGTAATCATATATAACTGAAGTTATGTTGCAATATGTACTCATTTTTGTATTTATATAGATGCGTTTGTAACTACAACAAAACCCCGTTTATCCGAAAAGCATGAAAACAAAGTATTTTCCTTTAATCGGGGTTCCGTATTAATTTTCGAATAACCGGAAGACTTGCGGTGAAAACTTGTTTGATGAAAAACTGTGATCGTAATTTTGAACATAGTTTTAATAAAAATGTTATAAACAATTTTCAAAGTAACTTGAAGTTGAAAAACAAAAGAAAATCGCAACGTATTTTGTAAAAAATAATCAAGTGTCTTATGAATCTATCTAATAAAGAGCCTGAAAAACGCAATGGAACAAATAAGTAAGTTCACTTTGTTTATTTCATGTAGAATATGCTTTTTTAACACTATTTCTACCGGTGTTTAATAATACCTTTTAATGTTTTGATTTTTGCTTATTTTGTTTCTAATTTTTAAAATTAATATACATTAAAACAACTCTTCAATGCATTAAACATTATTAAAAATTGTTTTGATCTAAAACTTGCAAATATAATAGTAATCGTAAATTAAAATATGTTGAAAGGTATCATTTGACATCGGTAAAAATTTATTGACATTAAAATTTTTCACATTTAAAATGGACTTTAAAAGATCTTTCGGTTAAGACGATTTTCGTATAACCGAGGTTTTACTGTAAAGGTGTAGCACTTACCTTCGTCATCTGGTCCGTCTGTCTGTCTACGTGTAACAGCACAAAAACTATCCAACCGAATGGTTTAGAATTTAATGTATATAATCGCTTCAGAATCTTGTTGCGTCCTTTTACATTTTATGAAAATCTAACCAAAACTCAAAAATACATTAATAAAAGTTTTCTTCATTCTAATAAATCTTATCATGCGTAAATAATTCAATGATATCCCATGATCAATAAATGATTCTAAGGCTACCATGTTGAATGTGTTCTATTTAAGATGTAGCTATATTATTTCTATATTACTGAATTTAGTATGCAATATAATCATAATAAATGTTGTATTCATGCATTTTTACGTAAGAATGCAACGGCTATTATACCAAAATTTAAATAAAAACTAATTATAGTACGAATTCACTTCATTTGTCATGTTTGACGTACAATTTCCATTTTTTTTCATCGTGAAGCTTCTCTTTTAAACCTAAATACCATCTAAAACTCATCAGTTTACCAAAACATTGTCTGTAATAAAATTGATTCTTTAAATTATACTAGTAGATCGAACCCGGGCTTCCCGGGTTACAAAGTGAAGATAAAAATCATCTTTTTAAAATTAAAATTGAAAACTCTAATAAATTTTCTACATGTAATATGCTTTTTTAGATTACTAATTAACACTGAAAAATCATTTTTAATACTTTAAACATTCTGCAGATATTTTCATTCATGTTTAACTCAGAAAATTATAACTCAGAAAAGTATTCTTATGAAGAATTGTATTTGATAACTTTACGTATCGTTTATCTTATACAATTAAAAAAGTTAACATTAATGTCAATCTTGTGTTAAATAAACTTTTGAATTGAAATATTGCACGATGGAAAAACACGGCTAAGCTGCTTAAAGGATTGAACGGAAATTATTATTTATGGTTTCAAATAATGCTTTGAATTTAGCTTTTTTTGAAAACTTTGAATAGAGATTAAAATGAAATGCTTGAAAAATATAAAGTCTTAATAAGTGAGTTTTTAATCAGTTTTTAATCAAATTACATTTGAAAGAAGATTTATTTTCCTATACGACGGAAAAAATGAAAATGTGCGTTGATTTAAAGATTAAAAAATTGCAGTAACGAAAATTGCAAAAAAATCCTTTCATCGTAAAATGTTGCCAAAATGACATCAGTGCTACCCACGGACACGTTTGTTAGTTGTAATACAGATAGATATGTTGCGCATATAAAAAATCTTATACGCGCATAGTAAAATGCAAAAGTAAAGAAACAACAGCACATGCACTTTTTCAAAGAAAGTTTGTTCCTGAGTTAACTCTATGACAAATTTAAAATTCGTGTTGTAAATTAAACACGCAAACACTGCCTGACGTCAATTCAATGTGCAAATATTTGCCATATTTTCCGTGCAACACGCGTACATTGATTTTTATATACGATGACAAAACAATTATTAAATTGCAATTAAAACCTCATATAATGGTGAATTATAAACTCTCATTTCATCATTTACATCGTTCTTTTTCCATTTCGAATCAATTTTCTATGTGAAAAATGTACACCTTTTTTTTTTTTTCGTTTCTGAAAACATATTTGAAAAATAAAAATAGTTCTATAAATAAAGTAAAAAAATAAATTACAAAAAAAAAAAAAAAAAAAAAAAAAAAATCCAAAAAGAAAGGAAAAAAAATAAATAATTTTTTTTTTTTTTTTTTGGTAATATGACAGGTAACAACAAAGAACTAAAAACATGTCTGCTCTACTAAGTTTATCTGAATATAAAATATTACATTATACAAAATATGTTATTTTGATAAAATTACAGTAGAATGTTTAAAGAATAGCAATATTTTTTTATTGCAGTTCAGAAGCTTTTGCAAAAAAGTTTAGAGACCCTGATATTTTTTTAAGCTTCTAAATACTGCCAAGATCATCTTTGTCTGCTTGTCTAATTTGGCAGTGAAAATTCAATCTGGAGAGTATCGCCATGTTCTGTAATATAAACTACTGTATTTTAAACAAAGATTTCCAATCTGGTGACGCACACTGCATGTTACAGCGTTTCCATAAACACGGGCTAATTTTTTAAAACATTGCGTTTACTCAGTGTATGATTTCAATTATTTTATTTTCAAAAATATGGCATTTACATCTGTGAATAATTTCAAAGTCACTGGAGTGAAAATGGTATAATTTTACAAAATATATTTTAGTTTTAAGACTTTAAACATACGTTTATATAAACATATAATGACGTCATTTGCATCCGCTAAAGCATTCGATTTTTATGGTCAAGCGTTATACAACGTGTATAGAAAAATATGCATCTGAAACCAGAAAAAAAAAAAAAAAAGATTTTATCAATTAAAAAAAACTTAGCAAGACATATCGATAGTAAAATGATTCATATGCCTTATATTTTTTTTTCTTTTTATAGTTCCATGTGTTATTAGATGTCATTATTTTTTTCCAAAAGTCGAAAAATGTTATTTCACAGAAATTAATGAAATTGTATGCCTTCAGATTTTTGATGTAAATTAAACAAATGCTGAACGAATAATTCATACAAATATTCATTAAAATACATTTTTAAAAAGAGAATTTTTTTTTTTTTTTTTTTTTTTTTTTGTAAAATATGTTTGCAATAAACTAAAAATCATTTAATTGATGTATAAACACGAAATAAAACCAAAACACACCGGGTTTTATGGCAGACTAGTACAGAAATAAAGGTATTTTAATTAATTTTTTTATGCTGAAATGAGAAAATTGGAACAAAAATGCATGGTAATCTGCTATTTTCTATAGAGGAAAGAGATAGATGGAGGTGCAGTATAACGTAAAAACAGTTTGCAATATGATGCGCGTTATCTCTAAATTTAAATGCATTCATTCGCCCCAAACAAAACAATCGCATGGAACAGATACCGAATTCTTTAATATCAACTGTGCATTTTTTTCTCTAAAGGAAAACGATCTGTTTACATTAAAGAATTCTAAGGTAGCATTGTATTTTATTATAAACTATAAATAACCGTAAGTTATAAACTAAAAACCGTAGTACAAAAAGTTTTCTTCTTTTTCGGTTGCGTTTAAGCTTTTTGTAGAGAATTTCAGTTTACATTTTTTGCATCACTCCCAGCTACTATAAGTCTTGTCTACACTTTCTTTTTACTTTATGGCTATTTTCTTTTACTTCGCATAGAAATGTAGAACTAAAGTTGCCATCTGCAGAAAAATTGAATTAAAAACTACAAAAAAATTAATATCTCAAAAACAAATATAGATACAGTTTTCGAATAAAATGCATTTAAAAGTGCATTTTTTTAGTCTATTCAACAATGTAAAGATTAAAAATATGCGATGTCTATAAGTTAAAAAATTTACAGTAGCGAAAACTGCAAAAGTGAAATTTCATCAGAAAGTGTTGTCATTCGCAAAATGACATATGCGTTACACACAGATACGTTTGTCCTTTATAATATAGATGTTTCTGGAACTGTTTTGCTGCGTAAAACTGTTTTGCATAAAAAATGCTGATAAATTGCAGTTGCACTCCCGCAAAATTCTTTTGTTTGAATTCTTTCTTTGAAAAGTGGATTGAAAAATTAAACTACTGAACTAAGCGAAGAGATTTTAAACAAACCTTATTTTTTTATACTTGTATGTTTTTAATTTTTTAATAATTTTAATGTTAGTTTTTATGAAATGCATCTTATGTGTAAGATAAAACATCCTTTACTGAAAAAACTTTTTAACTAAAATATACGGCATTTTGTCCATACTTATTTATAATACTACTGTTTTTCATTGCATGACATTCCAACAATAGATTAATAAAGAATACTGCCCAGTTAAACTGATGGCATTGAGCTCACAGGCTACAAATACTAATTGTACATTAAAGCCTTATATTTTCAAGGGTTAATTCCGTTCGAAAAAAAAATTAAGAAGGGGAAACAGCTCTCCCCTTTCCTCTTTTTTTATACTTAATCATTGAACCTCCTATACTATCAAAGACATGCTTTATCATATAAAAAATCTATATCCAAAATTCAGAGCAAATTAGATAATTCTTAATAAAAACCCATTTAGCATTTATATAATTTAAAAGGAGTTATCCCCTTCTTTTATACTTAACCATTAAACTTCCAAAACGATTCAGAGATTTGAACGAAATCTGAAAATTCTGCTTGAAAAATCTATTTATATAAATTAAGAGGGGGGGGAGGCATTAGAACCCCTGTTGCCCCTATTTATACTTATTCAATGAACACCTAATAGCAGTCACGGAATCGCCTCATCAGAATGATCCTAATCTAAATTTTGAACGAAAACTTAATTCTGCATGAAAATCCCATTTATATCAACTAACGGGGGGGGGGGCATTAGAACCCCTGTTCCCCCTATTTATACTTATTCAATGAACACCTAATAACAGCCACGGAATCGCCTCATCAGAATGATCCTAATCTAAATTTTGAACGAAAACTTAATTCTGCATGAAAATCCCATTTATATCAACTAACGGGGGGGGGGATTAGAACCCCTGTTCCCCCTATTTATACTTATTCAATGAACACCTAATAACAGTCACGGAATCGCCTCATCAGAATGATCCTAATCTAAATTTTGAAAACTTAATTCTGCATGAAAATCCCATTTATATCAACTAACGGGGGGCATGAGCCCCCCGTTCCCCCTCTTATACATATCGAATGAACTCCAAAAACTAATCAGGGAAGCGCCTTATCAGGATATACCTATATACAAAATTTCAAGTGGATCCGATATTTTTATCATGAGTTATCGCGTTACGCACATACGCACATACATACAGAACGGACGGGCACATAAGCTCTCAGGCTATGATAGCCTGTGAGCTAAAAACGTACTATCAAAATAATATTATTTATTTATACCATCAAATGAAAATAATGTATCACATCAACATATATAACAAATACTGATGCAGAAACATGTCTGAAAAATTCTGTATAAATCGCATTATAACTTGGGATTACTCAGTTTAGTCATTATGGTGTTAGCTATAAAGAGTTTAACCTTTTCGGGCCCTGGTGTACTATTAATAATACATGTCCTTTAATAGAGTATTGTTTTGTTTTAAGAAACACTTTTGCTACTATTTACATCTAGTAATGTCAGTATATGTCTATGCATTTACTATATGACTTCATTTAAGTTTAGGCTTTTAGTAACAATAATAATTATTATTATTTGCTCCATTCTCTTTGCGAGTTTGCGATTCTTTTATTTTAAACATACATTTTACTCTATAAATTTAACACAAAAGTTACTTTCATGGAAGAATCATGTGTAATAAAATGTAAAAAGTATTAGAAAATTGCAACATAAGTTAAATTTTATTGTAATATAATATTTTCTAAACATCGCCAAAAATTCTGCCTTAGCCTATTGTCATACACTATATTGCCATTGATTATGGGACACTTGCGATTTTAGACATTTTACTAAACATCTAGAAAAATACATGAGGAATCATCTCGAAACTCTTAGTGTATAAATATAATAGTATACGTCATACATCTCCGTGAAGATTTTTTACCGAAACGCCATAGGGGACCGTCAACAAATTAAAAAAGAATGAATATCTTTTGAATAACCCTGTCAAAACTAATGTAGCAAAAGCGCTCAAACTCTAGATTATGATTGAATGCCTTATTGTAATACACTGTGTTCATTTTTATGCAAATAGCATGCACACTCTCAGAGTAATTAAGGTTTTTATAAAAATGGTCCCAAATTTTTCCAATTTTTTCCATTATAATTTTCAGAGTTCTTAATATAAAATAACTAGCTGACCCGCCCAGCGTTGCCCGGGTCCGTTTTAGCAATATTAAACGAACTTGAAATTTGTATGATTTTATCATTAACTGGAAGCATGCAGAAATGCATTGTCTGAAATACGTCGCAGCTTACTTTGTGAAAAATCGGTTTTAAAAACAACAACTAATATTAAGCTCTAAAAATACTTAAAATGAGCAATGAGAAACGCGGGAGGGAACATGTATCCAACGATTGCGTTATTTTCGTGTTAAAGTGTTGATATTAACCCGTAAAAATCACTGTTAAATCACGTAACCAATTATTTTTTTCCCCATAGAAATCCCAAGTGAAATATTTTGAATTTCAAACTAATTATATCACTCTTAAATCCGACTATATCATGAATGAAATCGATACACCATGATAAAAGATTGGTATATAGTATTATAATTTCAGAGCCATTTAACAAAAGTGTATATTTTTAATCAAAGCATGCGTAATGTTGACTCTGTGGACAAATTCCTAACCGTAAACTTTTGTACCGTAACCATAATCTGTCTGTAACCTAACTGCGACTTAACATTACCCTATCGTAACTTAAATATAACATAAATGTAACCTAGGCGTCACTTTATTGTAACCTATTCTTATTCTAACCATCACATAAATGCAATTTAACAATAACCTAACTTTAAATTAACCGTGATCTAACTGTAACCTAACGTGAAATTAAATAAAATCAAAGACTTACCGCAATGTAATTGCAACCCAAATGTTACCCAACCATTTATTGAGTTCATGTCCATGGAAATTATTTTGTCTTGTTCGGATCTGGTTATGATTCATTAGAATATTTTCGAAGGGTTCAGATTTGGTTCGATTCAGGTTTCAGGTATTTTTTGAAATTTGATTTAAATGTTCGGGTCGGATTCATGTCCATGGAAATTATTTTGCCTTGTTCGGATCTAGTTTTGTTTCTGTGAAATATTTTAGTCGGGAACAGATTTGGTTCAATTCAGATTTCGGCGTTTTCTTCAAATGGAATTTTTGGGTTCAGGTCTTCCTGCGTGTCCACAGAAATTATTCTGTCTAATTCGAATAAAGACATGCTTCACTGGAATATTTTTGTCAAGTTCAGACTTGGTTTAATTCAGATTTCGGATTTTTCTTCAAATGTAATTTTTGGATTCGGGTTTTCTTGCGTGTTTACGGACAATATTCTGCCTTGTTCGAATAAATACATGCTTCACTGGAATATTTTTATCAAGTTCATTTCAGATTTCGAAATTTTTTCAATGAAAATTTTTAGGTTCAGATTTGGTACATGTGCATGGAAATTTTGTTTTATTCGGATCCTGTTATGGTATTTTGGAATATTCTTGTCAGGTTCAGATTTCGTTCGATTCAAATTTCAGATATTTTTTCAAATAGAATTTTTAGGTTCGAATCTCGTTCATGTCCAAGGAAATTATTTTATCATACTCGAGTCTGGTTATGATTCTTTCTAATATTTTGATCGGATTCAGATGTGGTTTGAGTCAAATTTCAGGTTTTTTCAAATCGGATTTTTTAGGTTCGAGTCGGGTTTATGACCACGGAAATTATTTCGTCTTGCTCGGATCGGGTTATAGTTCTTTGGAATAGTTTTATCGGTTTTAGATTTGATTCAATTCAGATTTCGGGTTTTTTTTTTTTCAAATGGTACTTTTGGGTTCGGGTCTTCTTGTGTGTTCATGAAAATTATTTTGTCTTGTTCGAATAAGGAGATGCTTCACTGGAATATTTTTGCCAAGTTCAGATTTGGTTCAGTTCAGATTTCGCGATTTTTTCAAAGAAATTTTTCGGGTTCGGATTGGGTTCATGTCCATGGAAATATTTTGTCTTGTTCGGATCCAGTTGCGGTTCTTTGAAATAGTTTTGTCAGATTCAGATATGGTTCGATTCAAATTTCAGGTATTTTTTCGAATGGAAGTTTTAGGTTGGTATCGGGTTCATGTGCACGGAAATTATTTAGTCTTACTCTAATCTGGTTATGGTTCTTTCGAATATTTTAGTCGGATTTAGATGTGGTTTGGGTCAAATTTCAGAATTTTTCAAATGGAATTTTTTAGGTTTGAGTCGGGTTTATGACCACGGAAAGTATTTTGTCTTGCTGGGATCGGGTTATAGTTCTCTGGAATATTTTTATCGGTTTCAGATTTTGTTCGGGTCACATTTCGAGTTTTTTTTAAGACAATATTTAAGTTCGGGTCAGGTTTCATGCCCACTAAAATTATTTTTCCTTATTTGGATCGGGTTATGCTTCATTTGAACATTTTTATGGGATTGAGATTTGGTTCGGGTCAGTTATCAAAGCCATAGTTTTTTTTCAAACAGAATTTTTAGGTTCGGGTCGGGTTTATACTCACGGAAATTTTGTCTATCACGGATCGGAGTGTGGTCTGTTTTTTTCTCGTTGGGATCGGGTTATGTGTTAATTAGTCTAACCATTAAGTTTATAATCAATTTTGCTACTATTCTTTTTATGGCTATTTCTGATAAATAATTTACTTTGCTATTTGATAATTTACTGTAGTGTATGAATCGTTTGCGGATTCGAACAATTGTACGCCAAACAGCTATGTTTTATTTTTTTAAACCAAATTAAAACCATAATTTAATTTTAAATTGAATAGAATACATTTAAATTTTATCAATGATTAAAAAAAAATTCCTAGAAAAGTGTTGTGTGATTTTTTTTTACAGCAAAACAGCTAATGACTCATACATTTTAATGTTTGAAATGCCAAAGATTTCCGTACAACCACACAGTAAAAAGAAAATGAGTGGAAGTATAATGTCTTGGGCTGACGCCAAAAATATAACCCTAAAATCCGCTACATTAAGTCCAAATAAGCACCAACAAAACCATGTGCTTTGACATGCCGATCAATTCAAACTGGTTTAAACCCGTATTTCTTTGTTTTTTACCTTTTAAACTGTTATTGAATAGATGACTAAAATTTCGTTTAAAAAATAAAGTTTTGTGCCATTATTGACTGTAATACACGGTCGGAATGCATAAAAGATACAAATATATCAATCATAGGCAAGAATTATGTGATTATTTTTATCATATGACTTTGAAATATCAATATAGAAGCATCATTTAAGATTTTGCTTGAAAAGTTAACATTCTTTCGTTAATGTCTTAAAATCGTCTGCACTCTGAAATCTAGATTTTAGACTAATATTTGTTATTTAAGTTTTCACGCATGATTTTAAAAGAATGTTTTCATAAATATATTTTATAGATTGATATAGAATTATTAATATGTTGTTAAATCATAAACATTTTTCATCTACGTTATAAAGTATTAAAAAGAAAAGAAAAAAAGAAAACTTTTAGTAATACGTCAAATCAAATGTTTTCAATATTTTATTTAATTTTATTTTGACATTTAATTATTTCGAATTTATCAATTTCAATTATTTTAAAAGCAAACATTTTTTTAAAAATAAATAATATAATAGAAAAAAGACCATTTTAAAAAATTACTATTTCTTCGTAAAATATGCTTCAGCTGTAAATCATTTCTTTCAATTCGTCTTAGTAATACAAAATCCCTTCCACATGCTTTTGTTTGGGACATTAAAATTTGAGCGATAAATGGTTTAATATTGCAACACTTTTTTCGGTTTACTTCACCACCACCTATCTTTTTCCTCCATGGTTTACAACCGCTGTGATAAAAAATCATCATTTAAAATGACAGTTTGCAAGTCTATGAATTTTAAAGGTCTATTTCAGCTTTTTTAATTATTTCTGCGAAAATTTTATGCAACCAACCAACCATAACTAAATGAAGGTAAAAAAAAAATGAAAAAAGGCGATTTTTTATGAGAGTGATCTTTGGAATTTAATTAATTACTCAGTTAATAAATAGAATTTCGAAATTCTGAAACTCAGGTGCATCAGGAGAGATTTGGGGCTACTCTCAAAAAATTTTTGAGCCTTGTACATGCTGTAGATTTTGCTAGCCATCGCAGACACACACACACACACACACACAGACAGAGCGTTTTGTTCTTTTATTAATATAGATATTTTTTTCAGAAAATATGACAAACAACATTGCACACAGTACCCTGTAATCAGAATTAAAAAATAATAAAAATTGTATGAAAAATGAGTAGGTTTACTATATAATTTTTTACTGCGCATGCGTCAAAGATATCAAAATTTCATTTGCATATTATGTTAGCTAAATGTATAGAGCAACTATTCTAAAAGTCTCAAAATCATAGCTTGAAAATTCTGAAAGTAATCGTCTATAGAAAAAGGACAAAATCCGTTGTTTCCAAAATGAAGCAAAAAAATGAGGGATTTTATCCAAATGCAGTAGTACATCCCATATTGTGTATTCTATATTGACACTAATCAATGAATATATGGATACAACCCCTCTTGTTTTTGCTTCATTTTGAGAATAACGGATTTTCGACTTATTCAATTGACGATTATTGTCAGAATTTTCAAGTTATGATTTTGTGACTTTCACAAAAGTTGCTCTATACACTTAGCTAACATAATATGCAAATGAAATTTTGATATCGTTGACGCATGCGCAGTAAAAAATTATTTAGTAAACCAACTCATTTTTTATACAATTTTCATTATTTTTTAATTCTGATTACAGGGTACTGTGTGCAATGTTGTTTGTCATATTTTCTGAAAAAAATAATATTTTATATTAAGAACTCTGAAAATTATAAGGAAAAAACTTGGAAAAATTTGGGATCATTTTTATAAAAACCTTAATTACTCTGCGAGTATGCATGCTATTTGCATAAAAATGAACAAGGCTTATTACAATAAGGCATTCAATCACAATCTAGAGTTTGAGCGCTTTTGCTACATTAGTTTTGACAGGGTTATTCAAAAGATATTCACTCTTTTTTAATTTGTTGACGGTCCCCTTTGGAGTTTCGGGAAAAAATCTTCACGGAGATGTATGACTTATACTATTATATTTATACACTAAGAGTTTCGAGATGATTCCTCATGTATTTTTCTAGATATTTAGTAAAATGTCTAAAATCGCAAGTGTCCCATAATCAATGGCAATATAGTGTATGAATATTACTTGAATAGTACGCAAAACAACAACATTCGTTATCTTCCAGACTATGAAATATTCATTAAACACTAATCTATTTGGATATCTAGTGTTAATGTTTTGAAAGTAAAAGTAATTTTTTCTAAAAACTGGAAAAAATTTCGGACCCCAAAGGGTTAAAACCGTGAATTCGAAAGAACGATGCCAACGAGGACTGCGCTGACTTTTTAGTATTTTCTTTATAAGTAAACAAAAATTCCGATCAAAATTTATTTTCAAAAGCCTTCCTTGTTCATGCTTTTCGGCCCAAACTTGCACTATTTGACACAATGCGTGCCTGTACTACAAAATTGTGAATTGTAAGAGAAATGTTTCTGACAGATATTTATGATAGGTATTCGCTAATAAAACTATTAAAATCTTGATGAAAAAGATAGAACAGAAAGCATTTTATTAAATAATTGCTAAATAGTTTTAAAAACTAAAACATGCGCTTTTATACAGGGTGAGTCGTAAATATCGAAACAATAGGCTATCTCCTTAAATATTGCCCCTAGACCCATACTTCCAATTGCAAAGTTTCATAAGTTGCAACTCCATGGGGAGTCTATTTTTAAAAATACGAAAATTAAATTTTTATACGGCCCCCTGAGGATAAAAATTCCAATTAGAAAAATTTTCCTTATCCATTCCTGAATTACTTAATTAAAAAAAATCATTTTGATATCTACAAATCTCCAAAAGATATTAAAATCCAAAATTTTCCAAAATTCGTGACTTACACCACTGAAGCATACCTCTGAGCGCAGCGAAATCAGTTCATTTGAAGTAAAATTTAGGGATCGACCATAAATTTACGCATTGTTAAATGTCGATCCAAGACAATATTTTAACTTTATAAATGCATCTTAAAACAATTCTCTATTAAAGGACATGTATTATTAATAGTACACCAGAGCCCGAAAAGGTTAAACTCTTTATAGCTAACACCATAATGACTAAACTGAGTAATCCCAAGTTATAATGCGATTTATACAGAATTTTTCAGACATGTTTCTGCATCAGTATTTGTTATATATGTTGATGTGATATATTATTTTCATTTGATGGTATAAATAAATAATATTATTTTGATAGTACGTTTTTAATCTATTGTTGGAATGTCATGCAATGAAAAACAGTAGTAATATAAATAAGTTAAGACAAAATACCGTATATTTTAGTTATAAAGATTTTTCAGTAAAAGGATGTTTTATCTTATACATAAGATGCATTTATAAATAAAATAAGCGTATAACTTTTTGCTTTAAACTTCCTTGAAATATGTTAGATGTCTGCAATATTTCGACCTTGGCGCCAACTTCGTAACTGGTACGACTCATTGGCCGGACCATCTTATTAAACACTTATTAAAAGTGTTATTAAATTAAGTGATATTAATTAAACTCTCAATTTAAAGTGTCTTAAAAACTTATCGCCGCAGGCAATAAGTTTAGTAAATATAGTAATAGCGATAATGACACTTCTATTAACGGAATCATTGGAAATATATTTTAATAAAAACATAGAAATATTTTCACAAATCTACTTTTTACTATTCAGTTTCTAAATTTATGATGTTTTAAACCTATTTTTACTTTCTTCTATCTTCGTATTCGATTCATGAAAAATTTGAATTCCTGTTTTCGATGGATTCACATGTTTTAGGGCTCAGAGATACCTAGAAACATGTTTTTATAAAATGTCTCTCTGTGAGTCACTGCACAATGAAAAATTTTTAAATCGACATGATAAAAAAATAAAGTTTAAATCAACTGACGCATTTAAATAGTAATTAAAGAAGGTGAGAATGGCAAAACTTAAACAAAATCTGAAATCGAAACTATACAAGACGGAGATAATCACCTAGAAACTTTTAAAAAGCATTTAAACGTTAGGAGCCCATATTTGTTTAAAACTAATTGCACTTTTCTGCATCAAATGTTTTTATTTCAGTATTTCTCATTTTTAAACTGACATAAGTCAATAACCGTCGGTTACGGTAGCAGTCCCGCGGGTACAATAATTTTTTAACATCTCAAAAAAAAAAAAAAAAAAAAAAAAAAAAAAAAAAGTTCAACGTGCCGAAAGAAGTTTTTAGCTCAGAAAATAAACTTCTAAAAATATGATTTGTTTACAAAAAATTGAATCTTTCTTTATATTGCTATTTTAAATACTTTTACTTTAAAAAAATATTTAAAATGCTGAATTAAAATTGAAAATTAGACATTTTCATTTAATCAAAAGAAAAAAAACAACGCGACAAATAATATTTTGAGTTATAACAATTTTTATTTACTCTAATTTTTCTTTTAATAAAAATTATTAAGAAGTCTTATGATGAGATAATGCTTATAAATTATATGGTTGACCATCACAAAACATTCAAAATTCTAACTTTATAAATAAATAAATAAATAAAATAAATTTTTCCTGTACCCACTACAGCAACATTATTTCTTCATTTACACGCATTTCAATTTGTGTCTGATCCTTTTAAACCTCACGATTTATTAAAATTGTCATAACTCTTTGAGTTTTGAAGATATCAAGATGATTTTTTTCAGTTCAGGAATGGATAAGGAAAAATTTTCTAATTGGAAGTTTTATCCTCTGGGGCCGTATAAAAATTTTATTTTCGTATTTTTAAAAATAGACCTCCCATGGAGTTGCAACTTATCTTATCAAAAAAATTCACCTTTCTTTTTATGAAACTTTGCAATTGGAAGTATGGGTCTAGGGGTAATATTTAAGGAGATAGCCTATTGTTTCGATATTTATGACTCACTCTGTATAAGGTTTAAAATGTTTAAAATGTTTTTTTAGGTTGTATAGTTAATTTTCATGTTTCAGTGATTGTCATGTGTCTAGGGTATCAGGTGACTTAATTTTTCAAATTGCTTTTGATCCGTTTATCTGGCGTTTTTTATTTCGATAATTTTAAGCGTCGACTTTTCAAATTGTTGAATTGTCATCGGATCTCAATAAGTGTGCAAAGTCTTAATTTAATTTGATGTCTTAAGTGGGTGAAAATAATGTACAAAGATTCCTTTACATACATATAAATACTTACAGGTGAAGCTAATAAAAGTGTGTTTAAAAAGTAGGCTGACCTCAAATTTACTATACGGTTTTAAGTTTATACCCACATAGCATGGATGGTCACAGTGACGTCACTGTGGTCACATCACAACTGTGACCAAAATGCCATCACTCTGTGACGTAGCATTGTGACTTAGATGTGAACATCTTAGAAAACTTAAAATCACTAGTAAATCTGCAGATCAGGAGCCTCAACGTCAGCTTTGCACATCATGTTTTTAAACACACTTTGGGCAAAAATCAACTTTCTGGAAACTGTAATTTGAAATTTTCAAATTACGTAATTATTTATAAGAATAAAATATGAATAAGAAGTTTTCAGCCATCAAATCCGTTAAATTAAAATTTTAGTTATGCTAGGACATTCTGAAATTTTCATGATCTATTACTTTTGTTTTTTTATTATAACATAGCCCACCTGAACCCCCAGTAGTCTCATTAAATTTAAATTTTCAGCTTTCTATTAATTGTGCTAATGGTTATCGTATATCTTGCATTTCTTTATACATTTTGATTTATAAGGATAAGTAACCGTTTGGACAAGCATTTTTCATTAACCTCATACTTCTGCCAACCACAAACACCTAAATATGATGTATAAGGAACTTTTTAAAGTGTAAAATTAGTAATCTAGAGTTTTACAATTTTTTTCCGAAAACAAAAGATTGATTGCATTTTGTAGCAGTTATCGCGGAACAGACAGACGGAATAAACAATAAATTTCGAAAAATTTCATAAACAATAAATTTCGAGTCACCAAAGTAAGCCTTCACTGAAGTTTCGGCAATGACGTCATTGTTCATGAGTTATTGATATCCATGTTTCTTGTATTTCTAACAACTACTATAAAATACCTGTTTTATTTCAATTATGACATCATATTTTACCAAGTGAATTGTTTGTTAAAAATATAATTCATTTTTATTTCTTTTACTTCTAATTATGTCTCCCTTTTTGTCAGAAAAATTCTTATTACCGAAACAAACATCCGTGTTTAATATTTATAAAAAAGTACTATATTTATTTTTATTTTAATTCTGATGTCATATTTATTTATTTTTTCTTAGTTTAATTTCTCGAATGGAGAAATTAATTGAAACTTATGAAAAAGAATGAAATTTTGAATTATTAATGAAAATATTTGAATAAAATTAATAAAACATAACCTATGTTCTTTTCTGGGCTATGTTATATTTATATACAAAGATACAAAGACATTAATTAATTCATCAGTTTTGATGTTGACTTCATTTAAATTTTCGTACACGCTTTCAGATTATGGATAAGAATTAGGATGAATGGTTGCCTAGCAACCAATATGAGAAAATAAAGAAAATGAAATAATATACATTTGAAATAAATAAATCTTGAAAACAAATTAGTCTATATTATAGGAACACATTTATAAATAATCTCAAAAATTTACAGTAATAATTTAAAAAGTCTGACAAATGCGTAGACAAATTTTCAAAACAATACGAATAAATTAACCGGTAAATTTCAGTATCCATTTATCATTGAATTCCATTAATCAAATGTGTCATTTTCTCTCAAGAAAAAAAAATTGAAAATCATTGGATTTGCCATAGAAAAGCATTATTGCGGAAAATAAAATATTCTATATTTTCCGAACGAATGAATCCAATCTAACAAAAAACTATACAGCTTAATCCCAGTGCCTCACTAACATACCCACTTAATTTCAAGTCAATCGAATGTTTTTTACGTCAGTTATCGCGGAACAGACTGACTGACAGACTGACTGACAGACTGACTGACAGACAGACAGACAGAAACAAAAAAAAAATTTCGTGTCTCCAAAGTAAGCCTTCACTGACGTTTCGGCAATTACAAAAAGTCTCTAAAACATGACATTTAATGTAAAATTATGTTTTTGTTTTGGCAATATAAAAAAAATACGTCATCTTGATGTCACTTCATGTAACGTTCGTCACAAATATGTAACATAATACCACCACATTTTAAAATCGCAATGTGACAAAAACATAAACTTAAAAAACTTTTGAATCAATTCTTGAAGCAATTTTTTGTTGATATATCAAATAAAAATTGAGTTCAAAAGAATTATTGTGGTGCTGACTTGGTGAAAATGATTTCAGTCTGTATCACAATAATTAATATTGAACTTAACTTGTACGGCAAAAATCTTCTTGCAATTTTTGTTTTAGTATGTTGTTAAGTATGTTGTTAAGTATGTTTTTTAAAAAGTTATTTTACAAGATTTTTTTCCTACAGAAAATTAATATGAAAAAAATTACAGATTGACAAAGAAAAACTTTTCATTCTCTATAACACTTTTTTTATTTTTTTAAGAAGATGTGTATTTACTACGTTTGATAACTTTACTTCAAAAATATATTACCACCATTAAATCTACCTTTACACATTTAAAAAATTTAAACTATGTTTTATCTAATTCTTAATATTATTTACAAAAAAAAAAAAAAAGGTTTATGAATAATTTTTAATTTTGTTTTGAAACTGACAAAAGTAAAAGATCAATTAAATTACCAAATGTATTAAATAATAAATAAAAAAGTTTAGCTAGAGGCACTCTTATTAAATTATTGTGTATTTAACTTCCAAATCTGTTGTTTACAAAATGAAATAAACGGTCATGCGCATTAAAAAATTAATGATCGTCTGCAGATGACATTTTACCGAAGAATAAAATAAAGTTCTAAGGTTCCAGAAATAAGTTTGCAGGAGAGCATATGGAAGTTATGAGCGCGTATTGAAACGGATTTAAAAATTTAAACAAGAAAATCCCCAAGAGCAATTTTTAGCTGATATATCAAGCAAAAAGTGAGTTCAAGAGAATTATTGTGGCGCTGACTTGGTGAAAATGTTTCCAGTCTGTGTCACAATAATTAATATTGACCTTAACATAATCGGCAAAAAGCAATTTGGATAGAAAAACGTCAACAAAACATAGGTATGATTTTTTTTTTCTTTTTCCTGTTTGCTTTATCATTATTGTTATTATTAGAACAATTTTAGTTAGCTTTTCAAAAACATTATTTTGTTTATATAGAAAACTTCACCATCAATGATTTGGATCAGGTTATTAAAATTAGTGATTTTAATTGCATTTTAAACTAATTTGTTTCTTTATTTAGAATATCTGGTTAAAACAAAATGTTTCCATATATATAGCAGCATATGGAAGAGTATTATAATCAATCGTTTATACAATTACTAAACATTTTATGTTTATTAAAATATTTAATAAAGAAATCCTTTTTTAAATAAAATTATTTGCAAACATACTTTAAAAAATTTTTGTATCAAGGAATGTTATGAAACATGGCATAGTTTTATTTTTATTTTTTTTTTAATTGCATCTGCCATGAAGAGAAATTTATAAGAAATAGGGTAACAAAAAGAAATATTAAAAGAGATCGTGAATATGCAATAATAATAATAATAATAATAATAATAATAATAATAATAATAATAATAATAATTGTTTAATGTATTTTTCAACCTAACAAATTTATAAATAAAATTTATAAAAAAAAGTAATCATAGTGGGTGAAAACGTCTCAGTTGATAAACATCCTTATTGGAATATTTTCAAAGTATAACAACTATAAGTCTGAATGAAAATTTAGAAGTTAATCAATCAATAAGAGTTAAAATATGATTGTGCTTTAGAAAATAACACTAAATTTTAAAATATGTATTATAAGCACTATTAATATGCATCATGATTAAAATGGCTTTCTTACTTATAATTACCGTCTAATCTTGTAAATAAAATATTAATAATTTTATTTAACGTGTATGTCGTTTTATTTTAAGTTTATGGTTGGAAGTTTCATAGGATAGGTATGCTAGCAATAGACAACCTTCCAGAAATGGACCCCCTTTCATGTTTTTTGGTTCATAAAACAATAATAAATATTTTGCTTTAATTATTTTTTCATAATTTCCATTAGCATGTATTACAGCCTGGGCTATTTTTTACAACTTTTAATTAAACCAATCAGGAAGCAGAAAATAATGTTTCAAAGTTCCACTGTTTTTCAGTGCAAATCTTAATGAATATGCTAGGAGCTGCCTTTATTTAATAAATTTTGGTATTCTTTATTTTCTTACAAAATTTGAATGTTTTCGTTTGAGTGGTAATAGCAAATATTGAATTTTATATACTCATGACCATTTAAAAAATGTCCTTTATTTTTAAGCTTTTAAGAGGGGTGTTCATAATTGGGATAGTTAATTAGTCATTTTCCAATTATGAACACCCAATGTAGACAGTTTCAATAATGTTTATAGTGCATGAAGAATTATAGTGCATATGTAGAAATATTTCTACATAACTGAAAACATAAATAATCAAATTTTGTATTTAAATTTTGTATGCCAAAATGGACACCAAAAACAAAATTATTATTTAATTATGTTATTATTTAATGTGTATATTTTTTCATAAATAAAGATGTAATTCTGGCAATCAATTATTAAAGTTACTTTAATCAATAAGCTTTTTAGCTCACAGGCTATCATAGCCTGAGAGCTTATGTGCCCGCCCGTTCTGTATGTACGTTCGTACATGCGTAACGCGATAACTCATGATAAAAATATCGGATCCACTTGAAATTTTGTATATAGGTATACCCTGATAAGGCGTTTCCCTGATTAGTTTTTGGAGTTCATTCGATATGTATAAGAGGAGGAAAGGGGGGCTCATGCCCCTCCCCTTAATTGATATAAACGGGATTTTCATGCAGAATTAAGTTTTCGTTCAAAATTTAGATATAGGATCATTCTGAGGAGGCGATTCCGTGACTGTTATTGGGTGTTCATTGAATAAGTATAAACAGGGGGAACGGGGGTTCATGCCCCTCCCCTTAATTGATATAAATGGGATTTTCATGCAGAATTAACGGTTTTCGTTCAAAATATAGATATAGGATCATTCTGATGAGCCGATTCCGTGACTGTTATTAGGTGTTCATTGAATAAGTATATAAACAGGGGGAACGGGGGTTCTAATGCCTCTCCCCTTTATTTATATAAATGGGTTTTTCAAGCAGAATTGTCAGATTTCGTTCAAACCTCTGAATAGTTTTGGAAGTTTAATGGTTAAGTATAAAAGAGGGGGATAACTCCTCTTAAATTATATGAATGCTAAATGGGTTTTTATTAAGAATTATCCGATTTGCTCTGAATTTTGAATATAAATTTTTTATATGATAAAGCATGTCCTTGATAGTTTAAGAGGTTCAATGATTAAGTATAAAAAAGGGGAAAGGGGAGAGCTGTTTCCCCTTCTTAATTTTTTTTTTTTTTTTTTTTTGTACGGAATTAACCGTTGAAAATACAAGGGTGTAATGTACAATTAGTATGCTTAGCCTGTTGTGAGCTTGATGCCATCAGTTTAAATGGGCAATATTATTTTTATTTTAAATATGTTTTTTACTGCAGGCAAACTTTGATGTAAAATTACCCCTTCTAAATATCTGCAACATGCTCAAAAGTCAATTACTTTTACAGTGAGCTGAAAAATAAGATTTTATTTATTGTTACTATCTTCCAAAATAGCAATTGTTTCCAAAATATAATTTTTAGAATTCTCAACATACTTGTATTATTGGTACGAGTTATATTTGTTTTCATACTAAAATTACGGTTATCAATGGACTAGTTTAAGATCGTTGTTAGTAAAATGTAAATTTAAGCTTTGTAAATTTTGTAAAATTTAAAAAGGTAGAGATAGCCAGGAATAGATAGTTGCAAAAGTAAGTTTGTATATTTTATAATTTTTTTATTTGTATATTGACAATATTGATGAGAAGTATGTCATTTTTTGCTTATCAAAAGTATAACAAATATCCATAATTTATTATTTTTATGTTTTAATTTATTTTTTACATATCTAAAACAACATTCGAGCATTTGCAATTTCGAAATTAAATTGCCTTTAAAATAGTTGTTTGATTTAAAAACTGTGTCAGCAGATTTATCAAATATATTTCTACACCCTTTAAGTGCCCTGACTGTGTTTTTCAGTCAGATAACTATAGAATTTAAGGCGCGACACTAGTCGCAGAAAAAGACCCGGATGATAATTTAAAGTCTATGGGAGCACTCTTTTCAAATATCTCGCTCAAATTTTAATACATTTACATGAATTTTTTTTATAGGATAGCTGAGGACGATCCACATCCAGTCTAGTTTTTAATTTTTCAATTTTGGTTTCGGATTAAAAAAAAATACTTTAAATTTCAAAACCGTTTTAAACCGGTTCTGAAATTAAAACCATCATAATATAAAAAAATATGTAAGCAAAATCGAAAAAGTAAAAACTAGGCCGGCTGCAAATCGTCCTCAGCTATCGTATAAAGAAAAAAAAAATTAAAATTTGAGCGAGATATTTAAAAAGAACATACCCATAGACTTAACATTATCATCCGGGTCTTTTTAGTAACTATTGTGGAGCCTTCGGGCTAATTTAATGAAAAATTTATATAAATGTTTTTTTTTTTTTTTTTTTTTTTTTTTTGCCGTAAATAAAATAATCACATTTGCAGTGAATGAAATAATCTGTGACGATAGTGACAAGATTGTGAAGACACTTTGTGAGATTTTTGTGAATATTTTGTAATCTGTGACGATTTTGTTACTAACTTTGTGATGGTGGCTACATTGCCAGTGTTGTAATGTTACACTGAGACACAGTTATAGAGTTATGAACATTGATGTATAGTGTAAAATCATTTACATCTTTTAGAAAACTTTATTATATTTTGACGCTATATCTCAATTAAAACTTGAGAGCTGCTATAAAAAGAAAGTTTCTGCATCAAACTGCAATGCTATACAGACTTTATCAAAACAAAATATGTTTTGATTGCTAATATTTAACGAATCATTAAATATTCACGAAAAAATCTGAAGCCACTTAAAAGGTTAAACAGAAATGTTTCTTTCATAATTTTAATGCTTTTTAAAAAAATAGCTAAATTTCAAATAATTGTGATAGATCGAATATTCAATTGTCTTAAATATTTCCATTTATTGCAACAGAAAAAAAATATGTAACAAAGATTAAAATCTGTATGGCATTGCAGTTTGATTCAGTAACTTTCTTTTGGTGCTTTCTTTTCATAGCAGCTTTCAAGTTTGAATTGAGATATATTGCCAAATTATAATAAAGTTTTGTAAAAGATATAAATGATTTTACACTATATATCAATGTTCATAATTATATAATTGTGTTCCAGTGTAACATTACAACACTGGCAATGTAGCCACCTTCACAAATTAGTAACAAAATCGTCACAAATCACAAAATATTCACAAAAATGTCACAAAGTGTCTTCACAATCTTGTCACTATCGTCACAGAATAATGACACATTTTTCACATTTTGGTCACACCATGACTTCACAAAGTGGTCACAATGTGACGTCACAAACGAGCTCTAAAACGGCCATAACGACTTCACGTTTTAGTCACTGTGACTTCACATCGACGGTCGTAAAGTCACAATGTGACTTCACAACGACGTCACTGTGACGTCACCATGCCACCATGTTTGAGCCAAGAGATTTTTTCGAGCATTTTTATTTATAAGGAAGATATTTTAGGTTTTATTATGTAGATACAGTCGTTTTAAACAACTAACGGTCGGCATCTTATATAAAAAATACAGCTTCGTTCTATCTCCATATAAATCCGTTAATGAGTATTATTGGGTCTGTTGTAAACATATTCCTTTTCACATTTATGTTGATATACCGATACAATTAGGTTAGTTCAAAACCAGAACAGCGCAGCTTTTTCGTTTGCTATTATAGCATCAATAACGCCATTCGCCATCTTTGGATTGCGTCTCTAACGCTTTCTTAAAAAATGCCAAAATTTGTCTATTTAATGTCTGTAGTACAGGGTTGTTGTAATTAAAGTTACTCTGTTTAGACCTACGTAGAATCTCTTCTGGTTGACGCTATGGAATCTGAGACTTACGAGAGTGGCTCGGATTCCGAGGAAAACACTATACTGGAAGAATATGTGCCTAAATGATTTTCATTTGTTTTATATTATCTTGTGTTTTTGTGCAGTATTTGACTATTTTGTGTTGTCATTGCTTTAGATTTTTAACTATTTTCATTTTAAATTTCATTTGTTTTATATTATCTTGTGTTTTTGTGCAGTATTTGACTATTTTGTGTTGTCATTGCTTTAGATTTTTAACTATTTTCATTTTAAATTTCATTGACTGGTTTTAATTGTATTTTAATTTCATGTACCATTGCTTTGCCTGTTTCCATCTATTTTATAAACATGACTCTTTTTTAATGTAATATTCATGTTTTACACTTTTATATCTCTTAGTTCCTTTTATTCCTTACCTTGTGGTTGGCGCAGCATGTCCCACTGGGGACCTTGCGCCACAAAATCCTATCCAACCAACCAACCTCTTCTGGTTGACGGAAATAGATGAAATTTGGAGTATAAGTTATATGGACCATCGGGAAACGAAACCTGCAATGAAAGAAAAATAGTTCAAATTTTGAAAACCAGGTGAGAGGGAGAGAATGAAGGCTAAAAATATCAAACTGAAAACACAAAACTTTTATTTACATCATAAGCATCTTGGAATAATAGCATACGTCCAATGCGCATTCCATCCGCGTCAAGCACATGTTCAAAGCATGTTATAGCATGTTTAACATTAGCACGAAGGGTTCTCGATCAATTGTAGCAACATAAGTTATGCTTTCTTTTAAATCAGGCAGAGTCTGTATGCTTACACCATATATACGATCTTTCAAAAATCGCCACAACCAGCAGCCAAAGGGATTCAAGTCCAAAGGACGAGGAGGCCATGTTGTCTGAAAACTTCTCGAAATTACACGACCATCTCAGTGGACACGAAGCAATGACGACACTGCTCGAGGGGGCTATGTGAGGTGGATCTTGCATGTATATGGTAGTCTACGGCAGGGGTGTAGTCGTAAAAATCATAGAGGATATACGCTCTAAGCAGAAGGTATACGCTCAAGGGAAAGGTGAGTGTGTATAACTATAGCTTTCTTGAAAAACAAGAGGGTATACGGTGTTTCTTTTAAAAAAATCCAGAAGGTGTACGGCGTATACGCCGTATACCCTCCACTACATCCCTGGTCAACGGTAGTCTCTTACGGTAATAAACATTTTCGCTCTGTAAGAATAGAATAGCCTGCTGTTGAAGAAGGTCGCAGAAACGGTTTTTCTTACTGGATAACTGTTAGGATTCTGAGAAGTGTTCTCCTCAAAAAAGTGCAACCAAATATGAAATCAGCTGTAAAACCACACGATGCGTAGTCACGATGAACGTAATTACGATGCAAAGGCTGTTCATGGAGAACATTAGGACTTTCAGTACTCTATATGCAACATTATGAATATTAACTGCTCCGTATAGGGAAAAAAGAGCCTCGCTCTACCATAAATTGTTCCAATAACGCCGTGCAGTGTCAACGGTTATTCTGGGCAAAAACATTCTCGCAAATTGAGTTCGTATATCCGGGTCTGTAGGATTCAGGGCTTGCATAACGTGAATCTTATATGGACATTACTTTACCATGGAGGGAAGAAATTTTTATACTGTATACCAAAGGCCAAAGGAAAGACAAATCACGTGATACTGCTCGAACTCTTGTAGAACAAAATTGGGAACCAGACGTTCTTTCGACTAGGACAAGAGCGCTTTCTTCGGCAATTTCATTTGAAGTCCGTTACCGTCCATTTTCTTGCAGCATACAATTCCTAGTCTCTTCGAATTTAGACATCTTTTCAAAGCCTGCCTCAAGATTAGTCCTTTCGTAAACTTTTCAAGAGTGGATATTTTCGAAGTGCCGTAAACAAATTATTGTCTTTCTGATAAAATTACTTAGTCAGTATCGCTCATTCTTTCTTAAACTAAAGGCATAGTACAGAAAGATTTTATAAAAATAACTACTGGCTTTTTAAACAGCTCCAAATTTGCATAAAATTCTTTCTTGTAGATGAAAGAATCACCTATCGATCGAAATTCGAATTACTATTTTTTATTGCAGATTTCTTTTCTCCGTGCTCCATATAATTTATATTCCAAATTTCATCGATATCTGTCTACTAGAGCGTAATTTACGAAGATCTGTAACTTTAATTATAACCACACTGTACGTCTTGCCACAACAAGGGCAAAAGGAAAACTTTCTTCTTTTCTCATAATAATAGTTTTTTTTTAATGCCTGACGATTTTTAATGCAAATGAAGAAGTGTCGTCTTAGTATAATGATACAAAACGAGAAAATTTTATTTTTATTTTTATAAATGAGAATTTTGATATGCGAATTGACAGCGTCAAGAAATTCTAAACGTATCCAAAAGAAAAAAAGAAGGCAGTTTAAATTCAAACGTTGTAATTACTTGAGGGTTAGCAGGTTAATATGATTTTTTAAAAACAGAAATGACATAACTCAATTCAGATCAATAATAGATTTTATACAGCTAGGTTTTATAGATCCGACAAACACTTAGCATCGTATACTTCCTTTACATCTTAGAATATTACATCTTCAATAATTAAACATCGATTTCAAAATAAAGTTTACCACAGACAGTTTATTCCACCGCACATATTTGCACGCCAAATCTATAACGTTTTCCACATACCAAATCTAAAAAAAAAGAAAAACTAATTTAATTGTTATTAATTTTCAAATCACTATTATATTTGGGAACTCCTCGTTTATTTTAGACAAGTTCTCAAAAAAAAAAAAAAAAAAAAAAAAAGAATCTTTCTCGCTTTTTAGCAGAAAACTTGATGCGTTTTCTGACTTATTTGTAAACAAAAAATTTGGACACTTGCAAGCATGATTATTTATAATTGAGCAGTCTTTCATTTTCCTATAAAATACATCTTGAGTTATAAACAATTAGACCAGGCTGTCCATGGCGCCGTTTGCAGGTTTTCTTGGAGCTCTTTTGAAGTTACTAGTATTTTATTTTTAATTTAAAATTAAATTTAAAATTAATAATTATTGCCCAGGCCTTTATTCGGTTGTGGTGTTCGGAAATTCGATTCAAAACGCCCCCTTTGACAGCACTTGCTGAAAAACATTTTGGCCTTTATCAAACACGGAAAAGCCGTTCGATCACATAGTTTCTTAATAAGAGTACTTGCCAATTTCATGCTTTTGCAACAATTTTTTTTTTTTTTTTTTTTTTTTTTTTTTGGAAAAATTAGTCAAAGAGTAGAAAATTTGAGAAGAGGGTTAAAATATTTTGGTTGACATGCGCAATCACGATTTTTTTGTGCGAATATACCTCGCATGGTCAGTAAACGATTAAGCGCATATTTATAAATTAAAAGCATAAATTTTAGTTCTGTTCGATTAATCAGTTTGAAAAAGTATACATTTAAACACACACACCACCACAATCATAGTTCTGAAATGAAATGAAAAGGAATAATTTCGTAGATGACCTCGTAAATCATGTGCCACGGTATTTTCACGAGAATATAATTTAATCATTCGTTGCTGTTAATGTGTCTTATTTAAGAATATTTGGCGAATCGCTCTATAGCTATATCCTGTGTTTCAGCTCGCGTGTTCTTTTTATGTTCCGTAAAATACTTTACAAAGGAAAATAACACGACGATAACAAGTTGTCTTTGTTGTATGCTTAATAAATGAATGACAAAAATAACTTACGAAGACCAGGAATAGGCTCGTTTCCTGCCATAGAAAAAATAATAATTCAGAATTCCTTTATTTTTTTAATGTTGCCATTCTTCAGTTTAAATTCATAGTGAATAACCAAGGGGAAGAGACAATTCAATATATAAGGCTTGCTTTGTTTAAAAATTGGAATGCTTCAAAGATTAAAACATCTTTTTTTATGGTAATTGTTGTTCTTTTTCTTCTTTTTTAATGCAACTTAGTAAAGTTGCAGTTATCAATTAATCATTTTTTTTTTCATAAAATATAACCTAGTATTATATTTGTTATGAGTTTGTTAGTTTGCTGTAAAAACAACTTGTTAACATTCCAAATTTAAAATTCCACCAAACTTAAAATTTCTGTAGATTTGAAACAGTGGATAAAAAAAAATAATAATAATGGAATTGCGAAACTTAGTAGTGCTATATTGTTGGATAGGTGTTGTTCTAAGGTGTAAGACCTGTCCTGAACTATCCACTCGAATCTAGCTGTTAACGAAATACGGGAAAAATTTTTCCTTGATGTCGTGTATTAAAACTAGTCGTTGGGGGCCACCGTAATACTTACTCATCATGGATATGCATATGAAAATAAAACATGTGAAAACTATTTATACAATGCATTGCAATTCCAAAACAAAATTTAAATACTGTTAGTATACATAGTAATGCTCTATTAATGGATTGCTGATGTACCATTTTCAACAAATTATATAAAACTCCAAACTACTCAAGTAGTACCGAACTGCGCAAAAGAAACAACCTTATAAATCCAAAAGTAATAATCATATTAACTAACAGTTTACTGCGTCGGATTTAGCGTTTCATTTGCAATTAAAATATATCTCTGAATTGAAATTTGAATGAAATACAGGGTCATGAAAATAGGATTACAAATATCTCGGCAATTAATAATCCGATCGGCTTCATTCTTCTTCTTCTTGCCCCACCAGTGGCCGAGAGGGTTTGACCTCTCAACTGGAAGACGGCAGGTGCTGGGTTCGAACCCAATCGCGGCCGTCGGCCTAACCGTTCGGAGTTTTCGTGGTTTTCTTCGAACCTTGCGTAAATACGGGTTAGGTTCCCTTAGAAAGACCCCCACGAAGGGCATCCCTCCCCCTGGGCCTATATCCCTAGCGTAGATAATCGGCCATCACAAAATACACCAAATACACCGGCTTCATTCTTTATGCAAAATTTGTGTTATTTTATTGCTTTTTATGTCCATTCCTTAAAATGAAAAAATGCGAAAAATTTTATGAACTTTTCATCAGAACGTATTTTTCAAGAGTCCGATAAAAATACTTTCGGATAATCGAGATTACTGATATTAAATAGGCTTCGTCCCATTCTTACATACTAAGTTCATACAAAATTTCAAGTCTCTCTCTAAATTTCTTCGTGAGATAGAGCGACAGACAGATACAGACGGACGGACGGCAATTTTTTTTTCTAAAAATGTTTTTCGGATTCTTCACTGTTTGAAACGTGTAAATCCGTCAAAAAAAATGTTTCGATTTTCAAAACGATTGCAAGATTTGCCCTTACTACGTATGATGGGTAAGTAAAAAATGATAATAAATAAGCAATCCAATTTTATCATGATTGGTATCATTGGAAAGCTCTTTACTTCAGGATAAACTAACAGATAACTAACTAAAGAGAGTAAAACAAGAGCAACTTCAAACTTCTAATGTCTTCTAGCTTCCTTTTCAATACTTTGACACGTTGTTACGAAAAGAATGGACCCATATAATCTCGTAAACTGTTAAATTCGAGTGAGTATTTCCTTTCTTTTCTTCTTAATTATGCATTACTTAATTCTCAAGTAATGAACTTTCGTATGATACCATTGTTGGGGAAATAAGATTTATTTAAGTTAAAAGCAAAAATTATTACTTATTAGCGTATAAAACAATTTATTAAAGATTAAAAATTCCTAACGTTTCGAACTCAATCTAATGAGTCATCTTCAGATGTATATTTTTAAAGGAGAAATAATTTACATTAAAAACAGATTGGCATACTATAAATTGACAAAAAATTAGAGTATAATTTTTGTCAATTTATAGTATGCCAATCTGTTTTTAATGTAAGGTACCCTGGGGTAATAACGCCAAGTGCTAATAGTTTGCATAATTATGAAATAATCTAGTAAATGACACCCATGTGCTCTGCGCAGAAGGGTTTTGAGTCATATAAATAGCAAAAAACAGCTTCAAGTTAATTTGTTTCGTTTTTAGGTCTTATTGTTTTTACTAGCAGCTAAAATTAACGCTTGATCTAAAATTTGCGAGATACGTTTTGTGATGTGAAGACTATTTTTTTTATCCGGAAATACTTTGTTAATTACATTAATTTGTAGTACATTTCATGGACTTTCAAAATGTTGTTGAAGATTTTGGATGTCTTCTCGAGATAATTTGTAATTTAAAATGTACAGCGCATTAACTATAACGGGGTAATAACGCCAATCCTTGGCATTAATATCCCGGTTGATTCCCTACAGTGGCCGAGCTACATCCTAAATACTGATTCAAATAAACACAGTTAAAACTGTGCAATGTTTCTAATAATTCTATTTAAGCGGTCCTATTTAAGCAAAAAGAAGCTCACGGTCTGGTATTCTTTTGCCTCACCCCCCCCCCACACACACACACACACACTACAACTTTATTTTTCTTACACTTTCACAAAAAATTGAACATTTTCAATACCTTAGAATGCAATTTGTCAATTTCTAAGTTTGTAGAATTTGTATTTTTAGAATTGGGCAATCTACATGCAATTATTCCATCTTATTTCATAGTTTTGTTTGCATGGCGTTATTACCCATATAGGTGGGTAATAACGCCGAATAGTATTGGTCAAGAAATCACGCCATTGCATTTTATGAATACATATCTGTTAAATTATTTTTTTTATATAGATAGTCAATGAGTTGCTGTATCAAATCATGTATTTGTTTGAAAAGTACAAACTAAAACTGAGCCGTGAAAATTGGTAGAACCTTAACGTGGCGTTATTACCCCAGGGTACCTTAAATTATTTCTCATTTAAAAATATACCTCTGAAGATGACTCATTAGATGGAGTTCGAAACGTTAGGAATTTTTAATCTTTAATAAATTGTTTTTTACGCTGATAAGTAATAATTTTTGCTTTTAACTTATAATGT
Source organism: Maratus speculifer (assembly GCA_964019185.1). NCBI lineage: Eukaryota > Metazoa > Arthropoda > Arachnida > Araneae > Salticidae > Maratus > Maratus speculifer. Next base: position 419,551,267 of record OZ025289.1, on the reverse strand, counting down.
TTACAGCGTAAGTCCAAGATTTCATTTAAGATGTATTTATTTTTTATTTTACTTTATATGTGAATTCACACTTCACTTTATAAATTGACCTATATTTCATAAACGGTTCGATTAGCCGGATAGTTCTTATATTTTTATTGATCCTTAAAAAAAGGTCCTTATCAACAGATCAATAGATCCTTATAAGGATCTATCGACCCTTATCCAATGACAGACTACTCTTGACTAAATTTAGTAATAGTTGACTCTGTAGATCACTTTTTGAACGATTTTTATTATTTTGTCAAACGGAAAAAAAATTTCTATGTCATAATTGACAATAAAATGTACAATGCATAACTATTTCTTTGAAATACAGTTAAATCCAAGTGAACAAATTGATTCTGTTTTCTAGTATTAGAAATATAAATAAAATAGATTAATGTATTAAGATTACTCAAACATCAATCAAGCGAACTTCCTACCCCTGCTGGATGACATCGTTTAAAAAGAAAAACTCCAAATTTGCAGTTATGAATATTACGCTCATTTTAAAAGATTTTCATTATTTTGTCAGACGGAAAAAATTTTAATGTCATAATTAACAATAAAATGCACAATGCATAGTTATTATTATTATTTTTTTTTTTAAGGCAGTCAAACAAGCTGAACCAGCTCTTTCCAGCGATCAGGGTATTTACCAACAGGGAACCTGAAAGGTTGAAAGTTCGTATATGGTAATGCAGGATAGATTCCGGTATCTTAACATTTTCATAGAATTTTTTTTTTTTTTTTTTTTTTTTTTTTTTTTTTTTCACAAAAACAATTCAGGTAATGATATTTTCAAAAATTCTTCGTATGAATAATGTATTTATTTTAAGAAAGAGAACTTGCAAATATTTAATAAGTAATTTCTCCTCTTTAAGGCTGTTCTCAAATCAAAATTAACTACTTTCTAATACATTCCAGAATTCTTGTTTGTAAATATGCGCTCTTTATCAGAAACAATGAAATTGAACAGTTTTCCATTGCTCATAAAGCCAAAGAATATTTCTAAAAATGCTGTTAGTGATGTTTTGATACGAATTTTTGGATTCGAACCTAAGAAATGTCATTATGAGACAAAAATAGCTTAATTCAAAATGTAAGTCAGTTATCAAAAACTAGAAAATAAACTATTTGATTCCAATTATTTCAATAACTATGCCTGAAAGTATAATTACTTTTATGATTAAAAAAAAAATGTGTCCGTAAATATGTTAGAAAAATTCATTGCTAATTTTATTTTCTTGAATAAGTTTAAAATCCAATCTATTTATTTCTATTTATTGGCAAAAGAAACTAAGATGACAAACGAATCTGCTTGTAAAACCAAAAACGTTGTGTATGTTACAACATGAGATTGTGGCCCTATATATTTAAAATGTTAAAAATATTAGAAAAACATTCTAAGATATATAAAATATTTCATCTTAAATCTAGAAATTTTTTTCGAATACAAAATTTCGGCTCTTATATATATAATATTAGAAATTAAATCATTTGTTTAAATCCGGATGTTTGATGACCAAATTTATGACATATATGTATCGTATCGCATCAAAATACAAATTCTTTGTAAGCAAAACTTCATATTATGAATATCTTTTGAAATGCAATTTTAATTATTATTTTAGAAATATTTTTTCTTGTTTGCAATCATTATCGGGAATTCTGTAAGTTTTGCGAATACACGTCCGAAAAGAACATCTAATATGTAAAACTAAGCAATTAATATCATCGCTTCGATGTCCCACCGGTCTAAACATCATATCACCCTTTGAACACGGTATCTTAAATCTAATTTAAATTATAAAACTAATAAACAGGCTATTAATTAAGTACTTAATTAGAGCCAAACAAGGTGAAGGCGCTTTAATTAAGTTGAATGAAACTTTAATTAGATTCAACTTCATTAACTTTTTTATTTGTGTTTTGCAGTTAGTAAGCGAAAGGTATTTTGAATATATTCCTCCCCGTTGCCACCCTCTCTCGCTAATCTAAATTTTGCAATTACTGAATCTTTTTACAGGTAATAGATGCTTAAATATTTTTATTGCGCGCAAACTTTGTGAAAAAATGGTTAAGTTCCGTAAATAATGTAGCAGAAAATTTAAAAAAAAAAAGTGATTTAAATATTAATCTTTCACCTTGATTTGTTTTAGAGTTAAAAAGCTATTAAATCATGTAATTTAAAATAAATTTATAAAAGATTTACGTAGATGTAACATAGATTTTAAAAATTTAATATATTGCTTTTCAGTTTTTTGTGATATATTGAAAATTATGTTAGAAGGTTAAAGTTTTCAAATAAAGATTTGTTTAACACTTTACAACATAGTCGAAAAATGTTTTATTTTGGTTTATCTCTTTGCCGCCTAATCGTGATCTAATTCTCAAAAATATGCTCGGATTGCCGTCTAATTTTCTCATTTTGAGGCTTACTATTATAGCATATTTTCTATTGAAAGGGAAGTACGTAGCATTTATAGTTTATTTACAGGGACATGCAAAAGAATTTTGTTTCATTATGTCTGTGGGGATAAATTGTTTGTGGTGCATTTTATTGATGTTACGATACTTCAAACAAAATTAAACTGATATGCATCGCTTAGGTGAACTGTTATATACTTTAATAGAGTATTGACGTAAGAATGGCAGTTATGTTTCGTTCATAAAAAAATTTCATTACATTACGGTGTGCGGAATTTTTTTTTTCCAGATTACGTCAATGATTTTTTAAATTTTCAAGTATTATGAAAGTGATATGCATCATGGATGTACGTTACAACATTCTTTTTATAGTTTATGGAGAGAGATACATTTACCTTTCATTTACAGAGATATACAAAAGAATTCGATAGCAGGATTGGTTGACTATGAACGATAATTGCTGAAAGTAACTTCAGCTGTGCAGCATGTTTAAAATTTAAACTCAACTAATATTTAGCGTAATAAGTCATGCGCATGAATTCTGCACATAATCTACTGCATTAAAGGATGTCTGCTATGTATAGCAGTGTCTGAAAATAAAGTTTTGAATGCTTAATGGATTTTTTTAAACCGTTTTGGGTGTGCTTTTAATAGAACGTCTTTTAATTGAGTGTTATTTTGTTATAACATTCTTTTGTTACTGTTTACAAGTAATAATTTTAGTACAGTAGAACCCCGCTAATTCGGATCCCGATAATCCGGATCTCCTGATAATTAGGATAGGTTTGGTCATTTTTTTTTTTTTTTTTTTTTTTTTTTTTTTTTTTTTCAAGTTTGAGAAGAGATTGGCTAATTTCCATAACATTAACTTGTTTCATCGTCGTATTCTAAATAAAAAAAACTTTTTCTGGCATGTTTTCGGAATAATTAAGCAAAGTAAAAATTATTACTGTCTGCAAATATTCAATAAGTTTAACATAAAGGTGATTTTCTGTTAGTATGTTATATTTTATTTCATTTTTTTCTAATTCTCCGGATAATCCGGATTTTTGATAATCCGGATTGGATCCGGTCCCAATTAATCCGAATTATCGGGGTTTTACGGTATGTGTATATTGCATTTACTATGCGACTTCATTAACGTTTAGGCATTTAGTAATAATAATATTAAATATTTGCTTAATTCTCTTGGCACCGTTAGAAAAAACTGGCCCTCTGTAGATTTCTTCCTGTTCGTGATCAAATAAACTATATTGATATATTTTAATGAATATCAATTTTATGTATATTTCTCAGTTATCATTAATCCACATTTCATGGCTTGGAGACTTAAAAATCTGAAAAATGCTATACAATAAAATCACATTGGTAAAAAAAAAATCTTTTATAGACAGGTTTTCTACTCAACAAATATATTGCTATTGTGAAGATATTATATTCTTTACGCACATATTATCTTATTCTTTTTGGAAATTTTCCTTTTAAGACAGGATTCCTTCATAGACAAATTCCTTTCACAGGTTTCGCTGTGTTGTTTTTTCTTTGGGCCTAGAAATATGCATTGTTTTTTAAAAGGAATTATAATTGTAGAATATTGGAAATTTAAAAATATATTAATTTTAATAATGAATAATAATAATAATAGACCGGTCCTCATTTTACTTTTTTTTGTGTGTTCTGGAACGGGCATAATTTTCATAGTTGATCAGGACCGAATCTGAGAAAAATAAGCCTGGACTAGTTTGGTCCGAATCTTGTAAATGAAAATTGGCCCGAGTACAGCCGGGGATAGTACAGACCTCTAACACAATATCAGAAAAGTACGAGTTATATAGAAATAATACATAAAATAAAAAGAGCTTCTTGGTACCTACAATACGCATTAAAGATAAGCTAAACATATTCCAAGCGCGATAAATTTCTTTTTTACATAGTTGAGAGTAAAAAGTATGTAATTTATTAACAAGTTTTTGAAAGCAGTTTAACCTTTTCGCGACGGGAGCCTTTTACGAGATTTTTTATGTTTTGTCACCAGTTTATACAAACAAAAATTTTTACTTTATTAAATCGAGAAAATTCTCCAATTAAATAAGGCAAATTTCACGGTATAATTTTACTGGTGGGGATAAACAAGGATTCTTGGGCCTTTTTGCGGTACGTATACGTGTCGCTCGTCCCCAAGGGGTTAATATATTTTTCCTGTATGCTTCATAGTATTAGAGCAATTCATAAGATGCATTGGAAATATATAAAAAACATTTTTAAGCTACTTAAATAATAAAAAACGAAGGAATCAACTCGCTACCTTTTCTTACAAATTTTACGATTTTACTAATTAATATTCGCCTTTTTTTTTTTTTTTTTTTTTTTTTTTTTCTTCTGAAAAGTGCTTATGCATTCGGTTTGTCTGTCCGTCTGGCCGGATGGCCGTCTGTCCGCGCTCTAAGTCCCGTAAATATACTCGGATTGCTATGAAATTTTTATACGTTATTGATGTTTACCCTAGCACGACACCTAATGAAAATGAAGTATCTACCATGATTAGTTTATCTACAGAGAGAATCAAAAGTTTCCCATTACATTACGGCCTATGGGAAAAATTGTTAATATACTCGGATTGCCATGAAATTTTAGGACGTTATTGATGTTTACCCTAGCACGAACCCTATTGAAAATGAAGTTTCTACCATGATTAGTTTACCTACAAGGCGAATCAAAAGTTTCTCATTACATTACGGCTTATGGGGAAAAATCGTTTCAAAGGAATTTTAAAGATGTTATACCCTGTCAAACATATTAAAATATGCATTCTATAATATATAAGGTGAAAATGTAGCTATTATTCATTTACATGGCCACACAAAAGAATTCTATTAGATAATGGTAAAAGGGGAAATTGTGTGTGACATATTTTAAATATGTTAAGCTGTTTCATGTATAAGAAAATTGATATATGTCACTGAAGCTTAATATAAATTATACGCTATTGTCTTGCATAATATGAAGTACATAGCATTTACAGGGCCATACAAAAGATTTCAAATAGTATATTCTTTCCGAAGTACGGTATATGTGTCCGATGATGGCTGACGGAGGGATGAAATGCATTTTAATTATGATATGCGCGTTTATATTTCGCTAAATATATGCACATTATATGGTGTGTATAAATGTTATAGTTAATATACAGGGCTACCCAAAAGAGCTCACCAACGTTACTGAATATGAGCGTAAATTATTTAAACGTGGTTCTTAAATAAGTTATGCATTTTTACGCTGAGCTTCATTCAATTTACTGAGAAATGTTTGCAGAATATAGATAAAAGGATATACAGGGCTACGCAAAGAATTCGGTACATGGACGCCTATGAATGATAATTTATGAGACTATGATTTCAGTTGTTTTAAAAATGTTTTAGTTTACAATAAATTTTAGCCTAATGCTGACGTGTAATAAAGGTACAATGTAAACTACAAGGCTGAACAAAAGTATTCAAGTATGTTTCCATCTAATAGTATGAAATGCTGAAAAAAGAAATTTCAAGCTACTAAGTATTTTCTTGCTAAACTAAATTTTCCCATTATATCAACTGACATATGAAATACAGAGCTGTTCAAATGTACTGGAATACATATTTGGATATATTTGGCTATACGCTATTATTTCCCTAAATAACAAAGTTTTGTTAAAGATTTCATTAAGTGTTGGAAAGTGCTTCATAATCTATGATTAACGCATGATATTTCTTACTTGTTTTCTGATGGTTGATTGTATTTGTGATGGCCAATTATCAGTACTAGGGATATATATGTACCCTAAAGGGATGGGGTGCCCTCCGTGGGGGGGGGGGTGTTTCTAAGAGAACGCAACCCGTATTTATGCAAAGAAAATCAAAGTTCGAAGGAAACCACGGCAAACACTGAACAATTAGGCCAACGTCCGCGATTGGGTTCGAACCCAGCACCTGTCATCTATCAGTTTCGAGAGCAGGACCTCTCAACCACTGATAGAGCCTATTTCCAGATGGAACGAGAAAAACTTTATTATGGCAACTATTATTTTTCAATTCTCTTCATGAGTCGATAATAGCAGTGAGTAGTTACTCTGATAAAAGAAAAAGATATTCGCCAAAAATACTCAAGATGTGTTTAAAAGAGTAAATGAAATAATACTTACACAAGTAAAATATATTTTTGCAGAATATACTTTTCCTTGTCTGGAATAACTACTCCCAGCAACTAATTATCTGATAATCAAAGCTAGTAATAAATTGTTCTCAAAATTATAGAACTGTTTGTTACTCAATATTTGAAGATAAAGAGAAATTATACACCCCAAAAAAAGTTTTGATGAATCAACAAAAATTTGTTTGGTCCAAAAAATCTTTTCGTTTAAATATGGGTGAATGGAAATTTTGTTTGAATAAACATTTTTTTTTTTTTTTTCAATTTTCTTTCGAAATAAAGCAATAATACCGTTATTAATCCGTCTCAATTTGAAAAGTTTTTATTATCCGAAAATTATGTTAATCCTTTATAGCTATATAAATCAACTAACAAAATTATGTGAGAGAGTTATGGCAACTGCACACCAATTTAAATTTTGCAAAAACAACAAAATTTTGTTGGAATTACAAATTGAAAATACAAGATTTTAGTAAGACTCAAATAAAATTGATGAAATTCTGTTAAAATTTTATACGAGTGTTAACAATATTTTTTTTTTTTTTTTTTTTTTTGACCGAGCAACAAAACCGATTTTTTACTTTAACTAAAAGATTTGATTAAAACAACTAAAATGTACTCAACAAAACATGTTTTGTAGTTTTAATCCATTTTTTTTTTCTGGGTGTAACTTCTATTTATTTTGTTTCAGAAATGAAATTTAGATATAATTCTGCATTCTTTTTAAAATTATTTAATATTTATTTTGTTTTATTTTCCATTTTAGACTCAACAAGCACTCTTCTGCTATAATTGAGAAAGAACAGCCGACTCCTGAAATTTGTCGACAAATCGAGATAAAAATCCTATGTTGAAAGCACTTCGCTCCAAATGCATGTTTATCCCAAGAAGTAATGATGAAAAAGATCCAATCATTGTGTTGTTAATCGCACTTGTCCTGTTGTGTGAATCCCAATAAACTGGTGCATACATTGAATTGTGAGATTAAATTTTATTCACAATGATAGTGCAAGAGCCGACAGCACAAAACCTATGTTATTGAGCACAAGAAAAAAGACCTTTATTTTATGGAAGGGTAGTAACAGAGGAATCTAATCAGTGTTCTCGCTATCACTCGTCATTGCGCCAAACTGCGACTAAATTCTTAATTTGGCGAGTAAACAAGCGATTAGATTCGCCAAATTGCTAGCGCTCTTTTTGGTTTTTCTTTCGTTCCTTTTTCGTTTTTCACACATATGCATTATGCATATATACATATTTTTAATATACACATATTTTTATTACATTTGTAGCGGATAGTTGCAATTAGATTAATAACAATCGTTGTCGCAGTTATAAAAACTTTGGTTACATTAGAACATATTGAAAAAAATAAGTACATTAAAGGATTAAGGGTGTTCTTAAATCAAAAAGGGCGACTTTGTGACACATGCTTTAATTTATTTTCCTTCGGAAATGCATGAAAATAGCAGGTGTTATTATTCAGAAACTGTCGAATTGCACTCAATTTTCTGTTTTTTTTTTTTTTTTTTTTTTTTTTTTTTTTTTTTTTTTTTAAACACAATAGATTTTTTAGAACAAGCCTTCAAAGTTTACACTTTTGAGCACATTTCCCGACGAAAGCAGAAAAACCGGTCGAAAAATAGGAGAAAAACGGGTGATCCTGTCAGCGAAATAGCTTAAAACTGGATAGGTAATTTAATTATCATAAAATGGAAAAATAAGTTTGATTCGAAATCGCTTCCTTAGTCAGGCATTGCAATTTTATATCTTTCTGTTAAAAAATGAATTGGTAAATGTGTCAAAACGTTTTGCGCTTGTTGAGCGAAGCAGATAAGAAAGCCCTTAAAGGTAATTTTTTTGTACTACACGGAGAATTTATTTTCCTAATACTTTTCTCATTTAGCGAATGTTTTTTATTTTTAATTAGCCAAATTGCTAACGTTGGTCAAATGTCAGCGGGAACACTGAATCTAATGATCCATTTCTGCCGGAAGTGAAGTGGTGCATAAGGCAAAAATTAATACCGCTAGTGGTTTAGTCGTAGGCTTACCATTGTGTTTGCTGTAAAATCATTTCATACCTTTGATTGTACGGCAAGCACAATGATAAACCTACGAGTGAACCTCTAGTGGCATTAATGCCTTATGCACCACTTGACTTCCGGCAGACATGGATCATTAGATTCCTCGGTTATTATTTTCCCATAAAATAAAGGGTTTTTTTTTTTTCTCTTGCGCTCGATACCTTAGGTTTTTGTGCTGCCGACTCTTGAACTATGAGTTGAGCACAATGTCTCAAAAAATAGGTAATCATTTTAAGAATTGACTGAGAAATGATTAGCCTTACATAAACATTTGCCACAAATTAAACGGTTTTAATGAGTTTTATTTTTTAAATAAATGGATTATTTAATAAAATTTATTTTTCACTAACAATGCTTACTTTATGTTAATCCAGAAGGCTTCTTAAAAAGCTTATTTTAACCCTTTGTGGTGGAACAACTCCGATTTGAAAAATATTAATTCAGATGTTTAGAATGTGTTGTTGATCGCACTTGTCAAGTTGTGTGAAACCCAATAAAATAATGCATACATTGAATTGTGAGACTGATTTTATTCCCAATGAGCTGAGTACATTTTCTCATAAAAATGTTTAATCATTTTAAGAGTTGATAGATAAATGATTAGAGTTACATAAGCATTTACCACAAATTAAATGGTTTTATTCAGTTTCATTTTTTAATGTAAATGGATTATTTTATTAAAATTTATTTTTCCCTAACAATGCTTATTTTATGTTAATCCTGAAGTTTCCTTAAAAAAGCTTACCTTAAAAATGTCATTGATTTAAATGCGATTTATAATGTATTTTGAGCTTATATTTATCAAATAAATTTCTCTTTCAAGCTATAAAGATCGGGAAGCGGCAGCACATACAATCACCTCATCGTGTTCATGGTTGAAAATCTAGGATTAGTTAAATCACTATTCGCATATTACAACGCAATCGGTCTGCCAAATCATATCTTGGTGGAAAACACTTGAAGACCCGATTTTAGCGGTTGACTTATAGGTTTACCATTATGTTTTTCTGCATAATGTCATATTTTTAGCTGCAGGAAAGCACAATGGTAAACCTACGAGTCAACTTTTAAAATCAGGTTTTTAGGTGTTTTCCACCAAGATATGATTTGGCAGACCGATTGCGTTGTAATATGCGAATAGAGATTTAACTAATCTTAGATTTTCACTGGAACTCAATGAAGTGAAGTGATTGTCTGTGTTACCGCCTTCCAGTATTATAACGACCCATTAGTAGAAGTACGAATTTTAAGAAGTGGTAGAGTACACTATACAATAAACAATTATTGTATGAGAAACCAGGGTCGCAATCTACTCATTCTGCCAAAACTACAAGGTGCTTTACATCAATGCGAGTTCGGATTTTTGGTCATAATTTTAACCATATTGAAGATATTTTAACCTATTGGATCACCGCGCTGTATGTCTACACAATACCCTTAAGTCAATGTTTCTATATAGTGTCGAAATTTTCCAAGTAATTTTTCACCCACTTGGAAAATTTTACATCTGTTATACAGTGGCCTTTTAAAAGACGAATTTATTTATTGTACATAATGTGCCGTGCTTGACCATTTTTTAATAAATTAAGAAAATATTCCGAAAAAATGCTGTCAAACAAGGCGCTTTCACCCGATTTTTCCGAAGCTTGAGATCTGGGAACGCAAATAAAGGTCAAACTAAAAAAGTAATTATTTGTAAAACAAATTCTAAATAATTCAGAGAAAAATGGAATCACGCGGCATCTTATACATCTCTTCACAAATCACCTCAACAAGTTTCATATTTATACTTAAAAAAAAGTCTGAAATTGCATCAGAAAATTTCGAGCTGTTGAGGGTCGAAAATTATTTTTTCGAATACACCCTTAAGGGTGTTCTTAAATCAAAAAGGGCAACTTTGTGACGCATGCTTCAATTTATTTTTGTTCGGAAATGCATGAAAATAGCAGCTGTTGTTATTCAGAAACTGTCTAATTGCACTCAATTTTCTGGGTTTTTTTAAACACAATAGATTTTTTATAATAAGCCTTCAAAATTGACGTTTTTGAGCACATTTCCCGATGAAAGCAGGAAAATCAGGAGAAAACGGATAATCAGGTGATCGAAATAGCTTAAAACTAGACAGATAATTTAATTATCATAGAATGGAAAACTAAGTTCGATTCGAAATCGCTTCCATAGTCAGGCATTTCAATTTTATATCTTTCTGTTAAAAAATGAATTTGTAAATGTGCCAAAACGTTTTGCTCTTGTTGAGCGGAGCAGTTGAGAAACACTCTTAATGTAAAAGAAAATATCAAAAAGTTTTGAATATGTCTGGATAAAAATAGTTTGATGATTGTACCTGAAATTAACAACTTCTTATTTAAGAACCGCCTTACCGCAAACCATACCGCAGGATTAATGAAATCAACCATTACTCGAGAGAACGAGGAAAACGAGCTATATTTTTAATTCGTCACGTTTAATAAAGTATCTCCTAAAACTTCCAGAACAATATCTGTCATCCGTATTTCTATCATAATCACAAGAAACTGTCTAAGGGGAATATACAGACCCCCACTTTAGTTCAACATTCCATAAGATCTGTCTACAAAGCAGAGAAATTCCTCTACGCACCTGTATGCATTATGCATGTAAGTACATCTGTGCTTATTTCATTTCGGTTGTGACCCGGATTATATCATGATTAAATGCCGCTTTATAAATCTTGGCTGCGCGAGGGGCGAAAGGTCCATGTTCAGAGCGAGTAATGAACAATGATTGCCGTTGGAGGGGGGAGCACCTACGGGAAATGTTATAGTCCGAATTAACACCCAGCTCAGTAGGGGCTTCTGACATCTTATCGTGATCTTCATTTTTACAGGCTTGCTCATTGTTGCATTAAGAAGTTTGCAATGAATCGAGTTGTGTAATGTACGAATAAAAAAAATAGAATTAATGAAGAATGGGATTACTTAAGTTTTAGTTACACAAGTAATTTTTGTAATAAATAATTTAGTTTTAAATTATATAGTAGTACTGAAACATGAGTATAGAGATTCTGATGTACAAGTGCTTAGCTGAGGAAACAAAACCTTTCTTTGTGAAAAATCATTAATAGACTATATTGAATTTAATCATTCTACAAATACAATTATAGGATTATAAAAGGGTTTTTTTTTGTTTTTGTTTTTGTTTTTCTATAGGCTTTTGTTGTTAAAACAAATCGCCCGAAGTTCATTTGCTGAAGTAGGGACAGGAGGGGTTATTATGACCACTTTATACATTTTCATCATTGTTATTATTATTATTTTTTTTTTTTTTTACTTTTTTTCTATTTGGAAAAGTAATGTTTTTAGTGCATAGGAAATAACTTTGATCCTTTAAGAACACCTCTTAAATGTTTTAATTCTCATAGCCCCTATTTGTTTTAAGTTAGATGGATGGCTATAACATCCCCATCAAAAACTCACAATCACAAAAAGTTGGGATGATTAAAACCACTAGTAAGGAAATTATGGCAACTATATTTCTTAATTATATTTGCCTACGCACATTTGTTTGGGGTAATTAAGATTATTAGAACACCAAACTGACAAATCTGTTTATCATAAATTTTGGTAGACTTTCAAGCCAGAAGGTATATCCTACAGTATATATAGCTTTCTTAGGAAACAGAGGTTATACGGTGTTCCTTAAAAAATCCAGAGTAGTGATGGGCAATTCTCAAAAAATTAACAATCGATATAAATCGTAATCTTGAATAAACACAATCGGTTAATTTCGAGAATCTACAATCAAGATTTTTTACAATCGATTATTAAAATCTTTGTAATTACATGTTTAAAAAGGATAAAACCCTGTTCACACTGAGAAAGTTAAGTCACTTAACTTGAAGTTTTTTGAAGCGGTTCTACCCGAAATCAAGATTCTCACTCGAGCAAGTTTCTGAAACTCACTTAAACCTTTGATACTCTCTTAACTATGAATTGAGTGGAAATCTGCCTTCTGAATATTTAATTATCATTTCTGTATTTTAAAATAGTTGATTCTAATTATTAAATTACTAGAGTTGAGTCCTACAAATAATTATAAACTATTTCAAGTTGTTATTTGTTTGCCCCAGTTGCTTAACACATGTGTTTTTGAGGGGATTTTGTAATTAAAGGCCGGAAATGGAAAACGTCGAACCTGTTATTTCCTCCCGCAAAATAAATTAATAGCATGACGAAATTAATTTTTTTAATTGAAATAAGGCAGGATAATTACTGTGTAAACAAAAAAGAAGTTAAAAGTTGCAGTTACAAATTTTAGAACTTATGCGCATGCCCAGATGTCAGTTTGGCCAAGTTAAGTCACTTACAATGCTTAGTTAATTGCAAACAAGTGAAGCCTAATTCCGGGTATCCCGCTTCAAAAAAAAAAAAAAAAGGGACTTAAAGTTAAGTGACTCTATTATCCTACTATTTCTTTTTTTAATAGTGCGATCAGGGTATAATTTAGTAAATACATGGTAACTGTAAACAGATGGATTTAAAAAACAACAACAAACCGGCGTTAATTGGATTCAAAAAGTTGAAAAGTCGCGAATAGGCATGAAAAGGTAAGGGGAGTTTAAATCTCAAAAATTAAAATTTTTCGACAATTAGTAGCAAAATAGCGAAAAAATATAACAATCAAAAGCAATCCTTGTGGCAAGAACATGAACTCAAAACATAGTAAATGTGATCAAAATCTTTTATTGATTTTTGTACTCATTTGAGATAAGTTCTACAATTTCTCCGATATTAGACTTTCTACTGGAATATATTAAACAAACCCCGCGGAGGGCAAAGTGGTGGAGGAGTAATGAAAGTGCATAATATGTATAAATGATCATAAGGCTTTCCAACAATATCTCACATGACGGGTGTCGGTTAAATTTAGAAAAGATGCCCCCCCCCCCGTGGGGGCAAAGGCAAGGGAGGAGCGCGAGAGATATATAAAATAAAATAGTAGTCACAGACTTTTCCAATGATATATCACGAAAGAAATGTCAGCAAAAGATAGAAAACTGCACGCCTTAGAATCCCAAATATTGTTTCTCCCCCTGCGTAATGCACCCTACACTCCTGTGAATTTTTCATATATTACAAAGTATGTATCGTAAATCGCTGTAAAAAAAAAAAAAAAAAGCGATATTAAATAACAAAAACGCAATTATTTCAAAGATGTTTGAAAAGTGATAAGGGGGCCAAATAGTTAAAGTAAGAAGAAAAATTCATAATATGATAAAGTGGTGCGAAAAAATTCCAATGATATAGCATATGACGGGTCCATAAAAAATTTAAAATTTACACTTCATTACTGCGCTCCTTTTTTTCCCCTGAATACACCGGGAAATCGCCAAGCCTCCCTTTAAAATGTTTACATCTAATAAATTGTATTTATCAGAGAGCTCTATAAAAAAAAATCACATCTAAAATGAAATTTATTCTCGAAATAGCTACGTCTTTAAAACCTCACCGTCTCATCGCTCCCCCTCTCCCCCTGCTGATATTCAACTCCAGGAGAAGAAATGGTCATAATATGAAAGAGTAGTCCAAAAACATTCCGATGATCTATCTCATGACGGGTCCAAAAAGAAGTTTGAAATTTACTCCTCACTCGCGAATTTACTTACAGAATACACCAGGGAAATAAAGCAGCTCCCACTTTAAAATGTTTATCATTAATAACTATTTTTTACCAGAGAGTTATATCAAAAAACCATTTCTAAAATGATATTTATTCTCGAAATAGCTATGATTAAAAAAATTCTCTTCCTCATTGCTCCCCCCCCCTCCTGAAATTTAATTCCAGGGGGAGAAAGGTTCATTATATGAAAGAGATCCGAAATCTTTCCTATGATATATCACATGACGGATGCAAAAAAGTTTGAAATTTACTCCTCCTCCGTGGCCATAGGTTTACTTTTTCTTCCCAGAAAATACCCGGAAATTTCAGAGCACCCACCTTAAACTTTTTGTTTTTGATAAATAATATTTACGGGAGCGCATAACATGAGTAAGTGGTCACATGCCTTTCCAACAATATGTCAGATGAAGGCTCTATGCTAAGTTTAAGAAAGTGCCCCCCCCCCGTCCTTGAGGGTAAAGTAGGGGAAGGAATACCGAACGGGCAAAACATCAACAGGTGGTATATGACTTTCCAACTATATGTCACACGAGGCATCTTGATCTAAATTTATAAAATGCCTTCCCCGTAAGGGGGACAAAAAGAGGGGGACAGGGAGGGAGCTTGGAGATAAAGGTAGGATAACATAGGAGCTGCATAATATGAATAAGTGGTCACAGACTTTTCCAGCAATATGTCACATGACAAGTCTCGGACAAATTTATAAGAATGCTCCCCGGGAGAGGCAAAGTAAGGGGAGGACCGCAGGAAGAGCATAGCATAAGAAAGTGAGCACAGGCCTTTCCAATCGTATGTCACATAAAGGGGCCTCAACTTAAATTTATAAGAATGGGGAGATGCATGAAATGAGAAAGTAAGTTGTCATAGGTCTTAGCAAAAACATGTAACATGAGGGATCTCGGTGAAATTTAGAAAAGTGCCCTCCGTAGGGGCAACGTTGGAGGGGGGAGGAATACCGGAGGTACAAAACGTTTATAAGTGATAGCAGGCCTTTCTAACAATGTGTTCCGAGGGGTCTCCTTTACATTTATAAAAGTGTCTCCCGAATGTTAAAGGGCCGTGGAAGGTGCATAGCATGAGTAAGCATACGTATAACATGAATGGTCAAGGCCCTTTCCAACAATATGTCACATGAAGGGCTCGGTTAAATTTTGAAAACAGCCCCCTAAAGGGGCAAAGTGAGGGGAAGTACATGAGAGGTAAATAAGATCAATAAATGGTCATAGACCGGACTTCAACTTCCTGCTTTTCTAAGTTTCATTCATCTCAAATATTATTTACTGGAGGGCTCCTTAAAAAAATTCGTTCTGAAATGATGAAAATACAAAAAGGCTCAAAAACTGCTCCCCGCCATGGGAACCAAATTAGAAAGGGAGGAAAGAAAGTATAATAATATTAAAGAGTAATCCGAGATCTTCAAGATGATGTAGCACATGACAATTGAAAAAAAAATGTCATTCCGGGAGTGCCGACAGAAGTGAAAACTTGAACAATTTCGTATGCATTTTTTGAATCGTCAGGAAATATTTTATTATTATAATATATCATTTAAATACTTTTAAATGAAATGCATACGCGCATGCACTTCATTCCATCACCGTAACAATTGATACAGATATTATGAACAACATAAGAAAAAAAAGAGACAGCTGACGCGTACATATCTATATTAATATTGTCAAGATTTGTATAGAAATGACTTCTTGTGCTAATGTGTTTTTTTTTTTTTTTCATGATGGGTGTTTGCACCATTTTTAATATTTAAATTGTTATAAGTCAAGAACCGTTAGCGATAAAAGTTTCAAACTTGTAATATGTCTTTTTTTAATATTTTTTACTTTATTTTTGATTTAGCAAATTCGAAAAAAAAATTACTTTTAAAAATATGATTTTTTTTTAAGTTACTTCATTTTTTTTCAAATTTTTACTTTAAATACTTAAAATTTTTATTTACATTAATATTTTTTAAATACTGAATCAAAATTAACGCTTATATATTTCAGTTTATTTATATGAAAAAAAAAATTGAAATTCTACAAATATTTCAAGTTTTAACGATTTTAATTTACCCCACTTTTTTAATAATTTTCAAATATATATTTTTTTTAATTATGATGACTTTTATTGTGTGATTTTGTTTACTAATAATATAGTTAACCATAACAAAAAATTCAAAATTTTAACTGAATAAATAAAAATTATTTTAAAATGTGTCCCTGACCCCCTTAAATCAAAATGAAAATCTCATTTAATTATAATAAAATACTGGAAAGTGTTCATAGAATTCTTATAGATTTATTGTTGTACTGACAGTCTAAGAGCTGACAGCACAAAAACATAAGGTATCGAGCATAAAGAAAAACCTTTATTTTATGGAAGAGTAATAATAGGAGAATCTAATGATCCAAGTGAAGTGGTGCATAAGCCAAAAATTAATACCGCCAGTGATTTATTCGTATGTTTCACACTGTGTTTGCTGTATAACCAAAGATATGAAAGGGTTGAACGCCAAACACAATGATAAACCTATAAATAAACCACTGGTGGTATTAATTTTTGGCTTATGCATCACGTCACTTCCGGCAGACATGGATCATTAGATTCCCCTATTACTACTCTTCCATAGTATATATATATATATATATATATATATATATATATTTTTTTTTTTTTTTTTTTTTTTTTTTTTTTTTTTTTTTTTTTGTGCTCGATATCTTAGTTTTTTGGGCTGTCGGCTCTCTGACTATTATGAGTGAAACCTTTTTAGTATCCGCAATTTTCTCGGAGTTATTCTTTTTTGAAACTCTTCATACATAATATATAGATGAAGTTTCAATCTCGTTTTCATTATCCACTCACGTTTTCCAAGATTTTTTTTTTCCCCTTCATAGAATTATTGCTCTGTTTTAGACGAACTGCTGAGTTAATCTCCTTGAAAATTCGGTGTCACAGCTGAAATCCCTGCGATTTTTCTAAGTCATTCACCAAGTATCATTTGACATGTCTATGGAACCGATTTATAATAAGCTATTAAATAACTTTCTGTATCAATTAATAACCTGTATTCTCCTGAACTGACACGTATCATCATCAAAATAGATTAAGACCTAAAAAGTGTTCCGTGAACAAATATCTCATATGCACTTATTGCACAATCGTTTCTAGTTGGGCAATTGGGTGGGGCTAAAAAATGTATTCCCAAATCTGAATTCGACCGTATTAATCTTGAATAGATTTATAAGGTAGCAGGTGGTGGATTTAAGAAGACTTAAAATTTAACAAGTGGAAACAATCAAAATTCAACAAAATATCAGCTCGTTAAAGAATATTCAATTCAGGTATAATATACATTAATCGAAATTAATGAATAGGGCGATTCGAACACATTATTACAATTTTCGATTACTAATAATAATCTAAATGCATGTCGTTTTTTAGGATAAGCATAAGCAGATGCTCATTGAAGTACATTATATTACCTCTATTTGAATTTCAGAAAGTATATATTAATGATTCATAATTTTTGCTTTGTAAAAGAATTAATGAGGATTTGTAGTGTTATTTCATGAGCATAATTTTAATTTAATTTCCATTATTCGGCTAAAAGTATCCGCCCACCATTGTTATTTCTTAGGAAAAAACTTAATATTTTTATCGTTCTTACTAGATTTTTACCTATAAAACAATTAATCTGAAAAGCTAGAAAAACTTAAATGTTAAAAATCTATTGAAAATTAGGGCTAATTTTAAATCCAAAGAGGCAATTTTTTGACATAAGTTTTAATAAATTTTTGTTCGGGAACACATGAAACTGTCAAATATTATTATTCAGAAACTATGTAATTTAAAAACGTTTTTTCTATAATCGTAATGGAACTTTCAGTAAATACTGTCAAATTTGTCGTTTTAAACAAAATTTCGACTCAAAAACAGAAAAACCATTTAGCCAAGGAAGAAAATGACTTGTAATGTGATCAAAATCGATTATACTTGGTAATTTATTTCTCATCAAATGGAAAAATCATTTCTATTCTAAATCGCTTCCATAGTCAAGTCAGCCAATTTTACACATCGAGGCTTAAAAATGTGTCTGTCATTGTGCCAACAAGCTTCGCGTTATTGAAGCATGCATTTCAGAGTTTAAAAAGCGCTAATTTCATCCACAAGAATGCAAGTTTAATCATAATACTAAAAGAGAACTAGTCAGATATGGAAACCACAAAACTTTCTTCTATCATATACATGTTAATACTTCCTGAAAAATTCAGCATAGCAGCGCAACCGGTTAAGTGGTTTACACCAAAATCTATAGTCAGCACCAACTTATGTCAACTTATAACTGATTCTGAAGTTTGATGGAAATTGGTACATTAGTTTCTGAGATAAAGCTATTGTAAAATCTTTAAAAAATTCTGCATAACAGAGCGATCTGTTGGGTGATATGAACTAAAAGCTAATCAAGATAAGTTTTTATCAAGTATTAAATTAATCTGAAGTTTGATGAAAATCTATATATTAGTTTTTGAGATGCAGCTATTGCGAAATCGTGAAAAATGCAGCATAGCAGCGCCACCTGTCGGGCGATTTACACTAAGAACCAAACAATACTATTTAATATCAGGGATTCAGTAAATCTGATGTTTGATGAAAATTTGTGCATTAGCTCTTGAGATAGAGCGATTGTGGAAATTGCGAATTACGCAACATAGCAGCGCTACCTGTCGAGCGATATATACACCAATAACTAATAAATTTCTGTTTATATCAAAGTCTAACTGAATCTAAAGTTTTGTGAAATTCCGTTATTAGGTCTCGAGACAGAGTGCCCACAAAATTTTTGTCACATATAGATAAATACACAGAGTGACAGACAGATTCACTGGTAGACATTTTCTAAAAACAATCAAATCGTGCTCAGGAGCTCCTAAAACGTATAAATCTTATAATATTTCTTGTAAAGACAGAAGAAAGTAAAAATCAGCTATATTAAACATTTTCAATGATATACCAATGATAATGAAATACTTTTTTGTCATATAGTGTATCTGTCAAATAATTCGGTCAAAAAAAATTAATAAATAAATAAATAAATAAATAAAATGTTTTTTTTTTCTGGAATAATGTCAAAGTTCACAATGCTATAATAAATAAAAAATGAAGTTATGATGTAAAAATAATTTTTGAAAATATCTTAACTAATAGTTTACATGGAGGGTTTTTTTTTTTTTTTTTTTTTTTTTTAAATAAGTCGTTTTTTTCTTCTCTTTTTTTTTTTTCTTTTTAGTTTCTTCTATATTTACAAGAAGAAGTATTGGATTCGTGAAAATTTTCGAATTCGAAATTTCGAAAATATCTCCTTCAGAAGACGTTTGGGACCCTTAGTTTCCTATTTAATATTGTTTGTCTTGATGTGTACTATCACCCCTTAAAGTTATGCCCAAAAGTTTAGATACACCCTGTGTGTCACTCTGTGACTCTGTCTGTATGTGTCAAAAATTTTGTGGATACTCAATCTCAAGACCTAATACCCGAAATTTAATAAAAATTTGTATTCAGGTAGTCCCTGATAAAAATTTATGCTGATTAGTTTTTGGTATAAATCACTCAGCAGGACACACTATGCCGATTGATGCTGTTTACATTTTGATTTAAATAGCTCAACAGGTGGCGCTATATGCTGCATTATTCACAATTTCTACAATAGTTGTATTTCAAGAATTAATGCACGAATTTTTATCAAAATTCAGATTCAGTAAATCCGTGATATAAACTAGTTTTGCTTGCATTTTAGTGTCGATCGCCCACAGGTGACGCTGCTATGCTGAATTTTTCCCAATTTTTGCAATAGCTCTATTTTAAGAACTATTTCATGAATTTTCATCAAACTTCAGATTCAGGTATAGCTTGAAAAATATTAAAGCTTTTTATGTTTTGATGCAAATCTCCCGACAGGTGGCGCTTTTATGTTGCAATTTTGTCAACATTTACAATAGTCCTATTTCAAAAACTATTGCAGTGAATTTAATGCCTTTAGAATCCTCATGATGAGCCCAGATTATCATTTAATTTTGGCACTGCGGTAGTGAATTTTGAAGTATTAAATTGAAACTAAAGGAAACTAAATGACCTTAACGCATAAAGCATGAAGCTAAGAAAAACTAATAAATAAATAATAAAAAAACAAAATTTAGCAGTTAATGTGTGACTGCTCTTTTTACTTTCTTCTATTTTTACAAGGAGAAAGTATTGGATTCATGAAAAATTTCGGCTTTCAGTTTTCGATGGATTTATATGTTTTACAAGGTCCTAAGCACGATTTGATGGTTTTTAGAAAATGTCTGTCACTCTGTAAGTGTATATGTGACAAAAATTTTGTGGGAGCTCTATCTCAAGAACTAATGCTTGCAAATTCATAATATTTAAATTCTGTTAGATCTTGATATAAACTGAAGATGAGTAGTTTTTGGTGCTTATCACTCAATAGATAGCGCTACTATGATGCACTATTCACAATTTCCACGATAGCTGTATCTCAAGAACTAATGCAAGAATTTTCAATCATATAAACTCCCGGAAAGATATCTACCGGCGACTGGGACATAGGTCGTTTGATGCTTATGCTGAGAATTCCAGTCCTACGGGAGTTTATATAATTCTATTTATTAGAGAAGGGGGAATCAAAATTATTGTATAGGTATGAACATGCGGAAATTTAAACTAACTTACATAACTATTCTTATTTGAATTTAAAAATAATTTTATATGTACTGTTTTCGACTGTTCTTTCAAATTCTCTAAAATCTACAGTTAGAAAGTAATTGCGCATATGAATTCTAAAATAAGCGCGTTATTTTTATTTATTTGTGTATTTGTTTATTTGTTTTTAAGAAGATTGGTTATAAATTTTCCTTAACAATTCTTTTCGTTTTTTCATGCACAACATTTCAATAGAATTGTTATTTTTAAATCTGAGTGTTTTTATTTTCATCTTAATGTTAAATATTTTGCGTAAAAATCGTCTTCACATTGATAGATTATTTAGTTTTGAAGAAACTATTTAAATTTGGCTAAGTATAAATCCCTCATGCTTTTGTAAACTGTTGAGAAATTATGCACTAAGTTACACAACGGATGATTACAGTACGTGCAAATTTCTCAGAGATACATGAAGCGTTTCAAATTTATACTACGGATTTTCCCATAATTAATAACACGTAAAAACAAAACTCCCATTAATTTAAATGACGGATGAGTATATCCATCCCATTTAGTTTCTATTTTATTTGCATTAAAAAAAAAAACAATTTATATTAATTGTGGTACATTTATTAAAGATCGTGACTCAGAATTGTAATTAGTCACGGCTATCATGCGAAGAAATTAGATTGTCAATACGCCTACACAAAGCATGCCTGCGATGAAGGAGTTTCTTCTAAAATCGTCTTGTCGACAACGGAAAACATATTCCTTTATGCATAAAGTTGTTCCTTCAGTTAAAAGCATTATTAATGAAAAGTTGCGAAGGAGATGTTTAATTAGGTTTAACTGTATTTTAAATTGGTTATTATGTACCATATATAATTGTATATAATTGTAATATATATATATATATATATATATATATATATATATATATATATATATATATATATATATAACCATTACTTGTATTACAATATATGAACCATTGAATTTAATAGAAAATTACCAGATTAAAACATTGGAGAGAAAAAAAAAGAATGCAGATGAAATTTGGAGAACCAAAGCAGAATCCTGAAACTACAAATGAAGTGTGCCGTTCCACCTTCGTATCAACCATGCAAAAGCAAATTAATACGAATTTGAGACTACCAACGCTCATAAAACCAAAATTAAATGAAGAAAAACACGTAAAACAAGAGACAACAAAATTATTAAATTGAATAAAAAAATAAAAAGTGAAAAAAATTATAAAATAATAAATAAATTAAAAGCGGATAAAAAAGATCAAAGACTGAGTACCATACACCGTAGTTTACCCTAATAATATGTAAAATAAAATCATTTAATTTGACTCTGCTAACCTAACCTCAATATCTTAATATAAGATGAAATGAGAAATAAAAATAGATAGTTAATGTATGCGTTTTATACACATAGAAATAATAATTTAGGAATCCAATTAGTTAAAAGTTAAGTGCAAGTTAATCATGGAAATTAATTAAATTATATTAATAAAATTAATTGATGTGATTATACAATTATTCATACTTTAGTGCCAATTGGACATACTAAATAAAAGTTTTGCAATTTAGCAAATTCCTCCCACCCTCTCAGTTTTTGATTTCAATAAATAACCACTGCGTATTATCCAGACAACACCGCCCTCCTCTGTACTCTAACATCTACCCACTCAGCCATCCTGTTATATACATTTTTTATATATTTTTTACATTTTTAATTTTTATTATTTTTATGTTTTAATAATTTTATGTATTTTTTTATGCGATGTGTTAATTATTTTTAAGACAATGAAATAACTAATTGTATATTAAAGAATATGAGAATTTTTTAGGAAAATCATTATTTAGTGCATCATAGATTAGCTTTCTAATATTTGCATTAATTAGAAGAACATAAACATTTTATTCTATATAAATAATTAAGAATTATATTACGATATCCAGAATTATGAAGACAGGATATAAAATTAGTAAATGTATTATCTTTAAAATTAAATTCGTTCCGTTTGTCATATATATCAGTTATTAATTTATCTAAAAATGCTATTACATTATCTTATTCAAACACTTACCTTTCTTCTGGATATTAGAGAAGTTATAGAGATGCAGGAAAAAATAATGTATGTGGTAAAAACTATCTCAATGAAAATGGGCTTATGATTCTGAAAAAGGAAGATTTTAGAAAAATAACAGTGCCTATGTCTTTGAGAAGAAAATTACTTAACATTGCTCAAGATTAATTTGGTCATTCTGGTATTCAAAAAAATGTTAAACCTAATCAACCCTAATTATTATTGGCCTGAGATTCAGGATATAACTAATTTTGTAAAACATTGCGATATTTGTCGAAAAAATTAAAAAAAACCATTGCATAAAAAATTTCGCTTATTACAAGCTATGTGAACCACAGATCAACCTTTTGAATACTTTTCTGTTGATACTGTGGGAGGATTTAACTATTATAATTCCACCAAAAAATATTTATATATCATAATAGTAGATAATCAAAATAGTAGAATGCTAGTAGATATGTTTGGGCTTTCCTTACAAAAAGTATTACCTCAGAAACTTATACAAATTGCCTAAAAAAAGTGTTCAATATTCAAACTCCACAACAATTGTTCTGTTTTTTAAAAAAATATCAATATACAGGCTCCCCAAAAAGTCTTAAGTGATAGAAATGCAGCTTTTATTTCATCTAGATTTTAAAAAATTCTACGAAACTGCAATATTAAGTAGCGTTTAATATCAGTGCACCATACACAAGCGAATGGAAAGTGTGAACGTGCAAATCAGACAAACTAGATTAAAGTATAAATAAATTCTACCAACTCCAAAATCCCTTGGACAAAACTTTTGACAGAAATAGTTAATGAATATAATAATGCACCCCATTCCATAACCAAATTCCCCCGTGCTTATTTACTTTTTGGCCAATTAAACTGTGATTCACCCAATCAACAAGATTATTACCCTCCAGTTCAAGAAGCCCTCAAAATTGCTAGGAAACGTACTGATGAATTTTATTAAAAAAATAAAAAATATTATGATCGAAATTATGTTGAACTAAATTTTGAAATAGAAGATCCTGTAATTAATGAAGAGTTCCAATATCCAAATACAAGAAATCTCTCACAAATTTTCAGCGGCCCATATTGAATTCCTAAAAAATTATCGGAATTTAACTTTGAAATTGATATGCAAATTCAAAATAAAGATACTAAAATTGTTCATATATCCAAATTACGCAGATATTACCCACCAGATCAATTAAAATTATCGCAGCTACGTTTGTATTTCTGATACATAATATCTATATTGTCTTTCTACATACTTATTTCTATACATAACTTTAGTAAAGACGACATTGAATTCACCATATGCAAATGGAGAGAGGAGTAAATAATAATAATAATAATGAAGAATAAAAGCCAACCTATTACGGGTAATATTCATAAATGAAAAAATTAAAAAATGGAGGAACTATAGCAGAATTACAGCATATTAATTTTAACACAATCATTCTGATTAGTAAATAAGTCATACGAGTTTAAATTTTCCAATTGAGTGAAATAGGTCAATGCCAGAATTTGAACTTGGAACCTGCGCCATGAGTTGCCAATGCTCTACCAGTTGAACTATTCTGAACAAACATGGCGGATCTTTTTTACCCAGAAAATTTCGTTGATTAAGACATCTAGTCTTATATCTGAATCAGTCCACAGAATAAATCGCAGGCAATAGAACTCAAAGAAATGTTGACTATGTAATTGCACTATATTAATTTTAACAAGCTTTTTCTAATTGGTAAATAAATTATATGTTATAATTTTTTAACCATAATGAAATCTGTCCAGTCCAGGATTCAAATCAGAAACTTTCTAAAGGAGTATTTCTTAATAAATATATAGTCTCTAAATCACAAAAGTTACCTATCAAATTTTAGATCGGACGTTGACTCTTGTGTGCTTCTTACAGTGATAAGGTGAACGAATGGAACAAATTAACTTTTAGCGGTTGTTTGAGATTTAGATGACTCAGAGTCTTTCTGCACAGTTCTTCCAGGCGCCATCTCCCAAATTCTTTCATAATTCCGCGCAATATTAGCACAAAGTGTTATTACTTCAAGACACCTTAGTAAAGGAATTTTGTAGAAAATATTTTGTTGACTTTGAAAGAAGTAGAAACGAACTAAACTAAATTATAAACAATGTAATAATGAGAAGATGAAAATGAAACTGGAAAGTAAACGCAATTCGATGAGATAACGTTTCTGATTTTTTTAATAAACGACTCATGAATTATTACAAAAGAAAAAGTATAAATGAAAATATTTACATTTAAAACTTTTTACAACAACAGTAATAGAAATTAACATTGATAAAGATAGCATTAATAAAAATTAACATCAATAAATATAGCATTAATGAAAATTAATTTTATGTAAAAAGTAAAACCAAGTAGTGTTTATTAGAATACAGAATACACGACTTGGGAAAAAAAAGAAAAAAAAAAGTCAGATCGGATTGCATTTTTCTGATGTTTATGTTATTTTGAACACTTCTGAAGTTAACACAGGAAAACTAAAATGAATTTAGCTTCAATAGATTGAAAAAAAATAATAATAATTAAAGCGCATTTCAACATTTAGGACTTTCTGTAAGCGGAGAAATATATTTGAGTAAGGCTACCTGTTCTGGAAGAAAGGCGATACTTTTGTAACATCAATTGATTTTAACTATAACCAAAGTATAGTATAATATAAGAACAAGACAAATTTCCCTTGAAATAACCATCACAAGGTTTCTAATTCAAACTTGATAAATGCAACATTGAGTTGCTTCTCGAAACCAGATTTACACTTAGAGTGTGGAGGAGGTTACATTTAGTTCATTTCTAGCGTTATCTTATCAAAATAAATCGCCTTTACATATTACTCAAACCTGCTTTAATAAAATGTATGATATCGCAAGAAAAAATAAATAAGAAGAAGCAAAACGTTTCGAAAAGAAAGCAGTGCAATCAAGGTGGACCTCCCATACGAATCTCACGATTCAGTCTTGACAGCTCGAGAAAACGATTCACGAGTTTTCACGAGAGGAGGTCAATCTAAGTTCACACCCAGAACAGGTAAATCACATCTATAAAAATTGCATAGAATTCGACCGAGGTTTTAGAGTTTTGTATTGCAAAGTTCTGCACTGTAAAAAAAAATCTGGAAACCTACAAAACTAGTTTTTGTAAAGCTACAGAAATCTGCATGTTTACTAAAAATGTATCTGTAACTGGGTATAATATTTACCACTCGCATAGAACAAATACATAAAATATCTTAGTTTCACCGGTTAGCCAATCAGAAAGGGCTTTAGTGGTGACGTAATGATTGTTCACGCAACCACAGAGGCGTGCAATGCATCCATTTTGAATCAGGAACTGATAAAAATTTCTAGTTACTGAGTAAGTAATTTTTTATCCTTTATGAGTTGAATTATATTTCCATTCTACTTGATTAATAAGTAAAAATCAAAGACTCAAAAAGGTCTATTTTATTTTTTAGTTATTTTCAAGCTACTATTCCTATTATTTTCTGTTAATTACATATTTATATTTTGGTCAAATAACTATTTTTACGTCTGAATTTATTACAAGTACGGAATTTCAAATGTTTTATGTAATAAATAAAATTTGCTTTCTCTTTTTTCTGAAATTTCACTTTATTTTTTTGCCTTCATTTCCACAATACCAAAATTTAAAGTGTTTAAAACTTTAAATTTTCGTTACTATTTTTTTTATAGTGAATAAAATGCATTAACCATTCATTACATCACATTCGTTTCATTATAACTTGATATGAATTTCACCCTTAACATTTTGCTTCCGAATTTTCTTCACACAGTAACAGTACTCAAAATTTAAAAACTCTTTAAAACTGCTTTATTTAAAATAACATAAAATAAAATACAATCTGTGCTTTATACGTTATTTTATTGTCATAATAAATTATCAAGACTTTACTTTCAATCCAAAAATGTCATTTTCTTGTTCCTCTCCCACCCCTTTTTCAACTTAAAGAACACATAGAAAGTCTTTAAAGCTCTTTCTTGCCCAGTGATAGAGAATGAGGAAAAAAGTCGAACTCTGAATTAGTTAGCGAAAGCTGGAAATTATTTAAATTCATTAGTTTAAATCTAGGGAGGGGGGGGAAATGAATGTATTAAGGGGACTCAGAGGTTGAAAATTTTTCAAAAAATCGATTTTTGTTTAGGATCTAATTTGATTATTCATTTAATTCTTAACTCAATGCAAAAAACCGCATAAAAATATTTGCATTTTTAACGGAGTTATAAGCATTTATGTATCAACACTTTTATAGCCGCATCCATATAATTTCAACTTTAAGTCGTGTTTTCTCAAAACTTGATTTTTGATGACCAACACCAAGATTAAAAAAAACTATTTGATGGAATGGCTTAATTTTTTTGCAAGCATATAACATTATTACCTAGATTATGAATTAATATATTTTAGATAGTTTATTTTGAGTATTTTTAATGGAAAAAAAGTTGAATTTTTTAGGATTTTTTTTAATTTTCAATTTTGAGAGATTTTTTAATACTGTTTTTATTAAATGATAATTATATCTTTTGTTCATAATCTAGATTATGATGTTATACGCATGCAAAAAAAAAAAAAAAATTTAAGCCGTTCCATCAAATAGTTTTTTTAAAATCTTGGTGTTAGTCGTCAAAAATCAAGTTTT
The DNA here is from genome assembly GCA_964019185.1 of Maratus speculifer. Classification (NCBI taxonomy): domain Eukaryota; kingdom Metazoa; phylum Arthropoda; class Arachnida; order Araneae; family Salticidae; genus Maratus; species Maratus speculifer. Next base: position 419,523,405 of record OZ025289.1, on the reverse strand, counting down.
CAGAAAACACGACTTAAAGTTGAAATTATATGGATGCGGCTATGTAAGTATTGATACATAAATGCTTATAACTCCGTTAAAAATGCTAATATTTTTATGCGGTTTTTTGCATTGAGTTAAGAATTAATTGAATAATCAAAATATATCACAAAAAAAAAAATCGATTTTTTGAAAAGTTTTCAACCCCTGTGCCCCCTAAAGTTTTCTTATTCATTAAAATAAATGTACAAATTATAATTGAGAAACGCGTTTTTATTAATTATAATAAAATAATTAAAAAATTAAACTTATCAAAAACATTGTCAATGCAAATGTTGTAGATCTTAAAATTCTGAATAAATTGATAACCAATATTTAACATTTTTGTTGAATTTTCACAATTTTACTTCAAAGTATTGCTTAAATCGCTAAACAAGAGCTTGAACTGTTAATAAAAGAGGCTATCAGTTTACAGTGCATGTTATTATTATATACATGTAATTTTTAGTTATTTGTGCATTACTTAGGATGGATATTTTGAGAGCTGTGGCATAACTTCTTGATTGCGGGTTTATAGCCTAGTGGTGGGGTATGAAAGACAGGCTGAAGTCTGATTTAATTGTGGGAAATTCGCAAATTGTTTTAATCCCATCGATATAGATTAGAAATTTATGTAATATGTTTTTCCTTTTGCTAGGTGAGCTTTTCCCGCTACGAACAAGTTAGTTTAAAAGGTACATATTTTCCTAACTTTTAGAATGTTTCAAAAGTGATTTGTAAATGATGGAAAATGTTTTATTATTTCCAGTATGAAATGTGTGTAGCAACTAATATGATGTACATAGAGTGAACAATAGTGCGCATCTATTAGAATTAAGGAAATTGAAAATAATGTCCAAGGATGGAAGGGGAAGGAAAATATGCAAAATAAAATCCTAACATAGTTACAAAAACATTGTGAAGGCCTCAACAATTTAAAAAATGTTCAAGTATGTTACAAATGGAGACAGAGAGGATGGATAACTTGATCTATCCTAGTTCAGAGCTTTAGATTAGCGATTAAGATAATTTTTTGAAATAGAATTGCAATAAAAACATTTTCATTTTATTGCGAATTTCAAACTTTAAGACATTTGTATTCACAGTGGTTTCTATAGAATTAGTTGTTTTGGAATATTATTAAGATAATTTTTAAAAAAGTATATTTTCACTGTGTGCATATTTTCTAACGTTCATCTAGTACATGGGTAAAAAGTCAGTAAATTAAGTCTAAGTTTTACATTAATTTCAAGTTTTTTCCTAATTAATTTTAAGTTAAACCTCCTGACCACTGCGATTAAACTTTGAAATAGAATTGTAGCATTAATGTTCAGCATAAATATTAAATGTAAGTGTTCATTTTACTCGGAATTTTAAGTTTTACAACACCTGTATTGGCAATGTTTTTGGTAGTTAGTTCTTTTGGGATATTATTATGGTATTAAACTGTACATCTAATATATTTCTAACGCTCCCCTAGAATGAGTAGAAAACTTAATATATTCATTGTAGATCTAAACTGAAGGGATTAAACTAATATCCTATTTTCCCTTAATATCGAATTCTATCAAATAATCACTGGGCTATTAGTACTTTACTTATTTGTGAATTTTTATTAATGTAAATAAGTCATCTAATTTTCCCCCTTTCTAAAAAGAAAAATAAATCGCTATTTTCTTTGCCCCCTCAATGTATAAAGTTTAAAACCTTAAGTCATTCTTAAAAAAAAATCCTGATCCGTTGCTTTATTTTAAGAATAAATAATAGGTTATATCCATAAAATCCAAATAATCATCATACCCCCCCCTCGTCTTACAAGCGTACACAATTTAGTCTTTTACCCTAATTAATTTTCATTTTTTTTTCGCTAATTGTAAGTCTTCAATAAATTATATTATCAATCGTTTGAAATATCCCCTCCCTTCCTTTAATAAAAAAAGAAATGTCTCCATTCTTACTCGTAGAATTGAAAATCTTTAAATGTCTATTTTTCTTTTTGCTGTATTTGTTTATTATGATAGAATTTAAACACCTGAAATTTCCCTTAAATCCCTTAACCCAAGATTTTCTTACGTAATAAGGGAGAGTGGGGTGGAATGGGACAGTACATTTTTCTCTTTATAATCCATTAATAAACATTTCATCAGTCACGTATTCTATTAAGCAAAAGCATATCTCCAATATTCAGTTGAAAAAAAACAGCTGATTTACATAAGCTTGCAATTGTAAAAAGGAAAAGAATATTTCAAGAACCAAAAGTAAATTTGCTTTACATATTTTAATGCTTTCTGCATATTAATGACTTGTTTATGTATATATGTAATTGTTCCTCTATTTATAAAACATTATACTGTATATCATCCATAATTTAAACTATGTCTAAAAGCAACATTTATGTCGATACAAGAAGTTTAACATACAGTTGGCAAAAAAAGTATTTGTACACTCTAAAATTTTTAATTTTTAACTAAATAAAAACAGATATTTTGTCAAAAATAGTTTTAATACAATCTGTTTATCGTGCGTTTTAAATTACACAACAGAAAATTTCGATAAAGATGTAAAATAATTTTCTAATAGGAAAAGTTAAAAAATTTCTTGCAAAAAAAGTATTTGTACATTTCTCCATCCTGATATGTACTGTGTTTTATAGTGTTTATGGTTCAAAAGGACTACTTTTACAGAAGCTGTTAATAATTTTTGAGTTCATATTATATTTGTCTGACATTTAATCTAATTTGCTCTTGAAATAATTGAGTATAGAACCTAATACTAGAGAGGCACCTCTAGATATATGAAATCCTATGATTGAGCATAATAAAAATTTAAATTCGCAACAAGAATTTGTAAAAGCTATTAAATTACCATTTACAACTATTGGATGTATAGTGAGAAACTATGAATAAATTAAAAGCATCGAAATTCAATGAAAACCAGGACTTCTTAGCAAACTAACAATGAGGGAAAAGAGGAGTGTTGTTAAAAAAGCTTTAAAAAATCCTATGCGTTCGGTTCAAAAATTTGCTGGAGACCTTGCGACATCTTCTCGCATCAGAGTAATACCTCAAACAATAAAAAATATTCTTCTCAATGCAGATTTAAAAGAAAGAACCTCAAGGAAAAATCCATTCATCAGCGAAACAAATAGGCGAAAACGCATACTATTCGCTTTCGCATACAGAAGTAAATCATTGGATTTTTGGAAAACAGTAATTTTTTCTGATGAGGGAAAATTCAGAATTTTCTTACCATCAAGCATTCGAAAAAATTGGCGTAAAAATAAAACTGTTCTAGATCCAAAATGTATACTTCAAACTATCAAGCATGTTGGGGGGAATATTATAATTTTGGGGTGCATAGCTTCTAATGGAGCAGGACATTTAAAATTTATTGACAATGGGAAGACAGGTTTAACATACATTGATGTGTCGCGCCATAATTTATTAAACTGTGCCAAGAAATTATGCATAGAGGAAGCTTTTCACTTTCTGCAGGATAAAGACCAAAGCATACTGCTGTAATCATCAGCACATGCTTACGACAATACTCCAAGACGACTGGTAATTCTTCTAAAATCTCTAGACTTGAATCCAATAGAAAATTTGCAGATGCTATTGGATGCAAAAATCCGAAAAAAAAGTATGTATTGGTAAAAAACAGTTTTAAAGAAGCTCTTATTGTGTCATGGAATAACATTAACCAGACCGATACAAAAAAGTTGATGGAATCAATGTCACACCATCTAGAAGTAGTCATAAACGCTAAATGAATTCGCACAAAATATTAATTTGTATCATTTTACTAAATTTTCATTAATTATATTACATTAATATAGTGTACAAATACTTTTTTTGCATTATATTTTTGTATATTTGTTTATTATAATATAAAAAATCGATTCGTTTAATTTTGTTTTTGCTTCTATAATATTATAATGCGTTAAATTAATGTATTACAGTATTTTTTGCTTAAATCTTTTGTTTAATTTCATTATAATTTAAAAAAATGAAGTGTACAAATACTTTTTTTGCCAACTGTAGAATACAGGGAGGAATGGGACATAAAGGGCGAAATGGGACAATTCCAATTTTTTCACTCTTTTTTTTTTTTTTTTTTTTTTTCTCCTACTTACAATTTCTTTAACTATAAAATCGTTTCTGAAAATTGTTTCTCCCATAATTTCTTTTATATTCCGATAATTTCAGATCTTTAATTCAGTAGTTCAATTGCATGTCTGTTAAAACTGTTTTATTTATATTATTTTAATTATTCATAGAGGAAGTTTTTATTTTTATGTAAAATTAGCCGTAAAAAATGAACTCTTTATGTTGTTTTAAGAACAAAAAATTAATATTAAAGCTGTGCAAATATGTCATGATTTCAGATGGGAGGAGGTTTGTTTTTTAATATAAATATCATTTCTGATCATCAATTGTTTCTCTTTTTATTTGTAAAATGGTCTTTAATACAAAATAGTACGTTATATTTATAGCCTGTTAGCTATTTTTTTAAATACAAAGTTATTAAAATTGCTAAATTATTATAAAATTATTAAACTCTAAAATACAGTATACTCCAACGTTTAAAATTCTTATTTTTCTTCGTATGTGTATGCATATATAATCACAGTTCGAGAAACCGTATGTAAAGTGTATTTGAAATGAAGCTTATGTTTCGTGTATAAAGAAAAAGAATGGTGTCTTCGTTTTGTTGATATGAATTTCTACTATCTGCTCCCCACCCCTCTCTGTTCGGTGTAAGTACAATAATTCTTTATTATTGTTGAAAGCATTATGTAACAAAAAGGTATGATAAGATTCATTTAAATAGTATTTATTTTAATTGTTATGTGATATAAAGTTTTTTTTCATATGAAAAATGATACTTTATTAACTTCTCATCATTTGAATCATAAAAGTATGCGGAAAATAAATGAAACAAGTTTTGTATGTCTTTTCGAGCAAAATAAATTATAGAAATCAAAATTTTCTACACTTTGATAACGATATCATTAACGGGGAGGGGGGGGGGGGGGTTCAAGGGACGATAACGTATGAATCGGAAAGGGGAAGAGAATCCAAAATTAACAAAAAGTTCATAAAATTATAATTGCACAGCCCCTTTCGTAATCGAGCTCTACGCAATAAGGAATAATAAAAAATATTTCATGTTTCAAAATTGTTTTTAAAACCTTAGACAATCAGTAAGGGGCTATTCAACTGTAATTATAGTTATATTGCATAAAATCAAGTCTGCGGATTTATTTAAAACATACGTAATCTGAATTGTACAGTAAAATACACAGAAAAAGAGAGAGACTTTTAACAATTTTTTTTTTCAAAGATAATTTTTGTATTTCTTATTTCTTCTATTATTACGAAAAGAAATTATAGGATTTGTAAAAAGATTCGACACATTTAGACGTTTTGGGGGCCAGAGATACCGTTTTTACGAAATGTGAGTCTGTGACTCTATTTGCATGTGACACACATTTCGTGGATACTCTGTCATAAGAATTAATGTACAGAATTTAATATTTAAAATATATATGTTTAACCCTTAACTGCTGTGACAAAAATTGTCGCATAACTACTGTGAGCGGTCTGTCAGACTGCTCAATCTAAAGATGAATAAAATTTTAAATTAACTCTTAGAATGCTATTTCTGTATTAAACTTTATATACAGTACTATTATAAATAAAATTCAGCTATTCAAAAGTCTCTAGAGATAGTAATAAGGTTCCAAACGAAATAAAATTTGACCAGTATCTATAGTTAAACTAAAAATTGCAAGTTAAACTCTGAAACTTAAAAATCTCAGCGGTCTGTGAGACCGCTAACAACAGTTAAGGGTTAATGTAGAGATTATGTCCAGCCTGTCTCTGCTATAAAATGGCGATGATTAATTTTTAATGTAAATTCTATTTTTCAACGGATTTACAAGTTTTAGGGGTCAGATATATCAAAAAACTTGTTTTTATAAAATGGCTGTATGTATGCGACCTAAATTTTGTGGGCGCTCTGTCTCAAGAAATAATGTATAGCTTTCCATAAAAAAAAATATATTCAGATAGTCCTTGCTATAAATTGATTCTGATTACTTTTTGGCATAAATCGCTCAATAAATGGTCTTTATGTTCTACATTTTTTTAGATTTCTGCAACAACTCTATATGAATGTTTCATGGCGGATTTTCATAAAATTTCAGATTTAATTTGTCCTTAGTATAATTTGGTGGGTTTTTTATATTTTGGCGTAAATCGTCCAGCATATGGCACAGCTGTGTTGCATTTTTCATAATTCGCACAAGAGAGGGGAGGGGGGATCTGCATAATTTCTGCAAATTCCAATCTTAAGAAATAACGCAAATATTTTCATCGAACTTCAGATTCAGTTACATGTTGACACCAGCTAATGTAGTGTCACAGTTGCAGATTTCGGTTTAGATCACTAAACAAGAAGCGCTTTTATGGTGCATTTCTTACGTGTTACCGATATTCATATTTTAAGAACTAATACATGGAATTTCATATCGTTAGAATCCCCGTGATGGGCATAGATTGTCTTTTAATTTTGGTACGTTGACGAATTTTGAAATAATATTATGTATGAGATAGAAGAAAGTTGTGAATTTGGAGTTGTGGACAAGGTACTTTCCGGTATTTTACATTTAAAAAAAAAACATGACATTATCATCCACATTGTTTGAATTTTTTTATGTTAAAAATAAGATATATGTAGACTGGGTGAAAAAATATTGATATTTAGTGGAAAAGGGCTGGTAAGATTTTTACCGCGATAAAACTCTCAGGTTTTAACAAATTTTGTCAATTTTCACACATTTTATTTTGTAAAAAAATATTTATAATTGTCGGAATTTTTCGAAATTTTCGTAGGTAATGCAAGTATGGTCTATTGAGGTTTTCTAAAAAGATGTTCAAATACGGAAGTTTGGTTACATTTACGATGAAGAAAAGTACATATAGTCAATAAACATATAGTTTCCTAGTGGCGTGAAGTGATCTGTCTTCGCCAGTGTATTTCAAAGAGTTAAAATTCAATTAATAATTTTGTTAAAATTCAATTAAATTTTTTTATACATGTAAATATAAGTGGTATTTAATATGGTTTTACGTAATTTTAATAAAATGTTAATATATAGGGGAGAGTGGGAGGAATGGGAAAGTAGGTTTTTCTCTTTATGTATCATTCTAAACATTTCATCAATCGCACGTTAGATGAAGCAACGGTAGCCAAATCTTTAGTTGAAAAAAATTGTCTGTATAAGCTTGCAATTGTATAAAAGATTATTTCAAGAATCAAAAGTAAATTTACTTTTTATACTTTCTGTATATTAATGATTTGTTATCCATAGGTGTAATATTTTCATTATTTATAGAACATTATACTGTATATTATTAGTTATTTAAAACAAGTCTAAAAGCAGCACTTTTATTTATACAAGAAGTTTAATACAAAAAAAGAAAGTGGGGAGTAATGGGACTTGCCAGTAAAGGGAGGAATGGGATATGTCTTTCATACAAAAAAAGAAAGTGGGAAATAATGGGACATGCCAGTAAAGGGAGAAATGGGATATGTCTTTCATTTTTTTTAATGAGATGAATGTAAATTCCTAACATGCAAACATATTTAGAGGGTAATATATTGATTATAACATTGATAATATATTCATTTACTTCAAAATGTAAATAATTTAAATTGATAATTTTTAATGTTATCTATGACTAACAATCCTGAATTTCCATTTACGTTATGAAGATCCTGGAATTCTATATTGTGCCACATACATTATATCAATCTACAATCTTTATTAGATTATATATCTAGCCGACACTTGATTATTTGTGCCTTATAGCTTTATTTTATTGTAATTCGATATATCTCTGTTAGTGGTGAGTTATGGAGCAAATTTTGAAACTTACAATTTCCTTGATTATAAAATACCTTTTGTATGTTTTGTTTCTATATTGTTCAAGAACATTAAAAAGTGTTTCATGTTGCACTCTATAAACTGGAATTTTTCTTTTAAAGTTAAACAAAGTTGATTTTCTAAGTTTTGTAAAAAGTGTCGCACCCACCCCAATTTCCTCTAAAATAACAAAAATTGTAAGTACCCAAATACCCTAATAAATGGGCCTGTCAAATGATGGCTGTTTGCATATATTCGAAGGTTAAGCTTTTCTGTTACAATGCATGTCTATTAGCATTATTTATCGGGTAAGAAGGCGGATTGTGTTTCAGCATTATTTACTTATAAGACATGCCATCAAAGGACAATGGCAACATACAATGCTGATGATTTTTTTTTTAATCCACAACGTCAACATTATGGATGCCTTCAGGACATCATTTTAAAAACAGTTTAGCAGATTTATTGATACATATTTAGCATTTATAAAGCATATTCAATATTTTTTTATGTTACAATTCCACCTATCAATGGATTTTTGTATTTTTATTTCATAAGTTACAAGAATGCCAAGCCTTTATAAAAAAGACTTTTTCAATATTTTTTTACTAATTCATTTTAGATTAAATTAGCAATGAATAATGAGAGCAATTTACGATTTATTAATGCTCCGTCAGTAAATGGAAAAATCTCAGATGAGGAAATCCTGTGACTGCATATACGAATTTAACTCTGCCAAAATGCCGATAATCAACTTGAATTTAGAATGCATGTTTTTTCTTCATCTAGTTAATTTTTAAATAGTTGTAATATTCAATTATTCAATACGAAAATCAATATTGTCTTTTCTACAATATTACATTCATTATAAATTTTATTAAATTTTTCTTTCTTTTTTATGTTAACATCTAACTTATCATTTTAGATGCAGGAAGAAACTGAAGTTCAATTTAAAAACAATGGGAGTATCTTTGACGACGAAAGTAGAGGAAAAAGACGCACTATTATGACTGAGAAAAATCTTGCGAATCTCATTCTGCAGCCCTGAAATTTTCCCATTATTTTATTGCAATACATCTTTAAATTCAATTTCTGATATTATCTCCAAAAATAATCATTAAAAAGTATGCAATTCATAGGTATTTGTATAAATACTAATTTTGTAATATTTGCAAAATGTGAGTCACATTAAAAAAGTTATTTTTTATTGTAATGAATTAAATAGTTATTTAATAAAATTTATTCATATTTCATTGTATTTTGTTATTTAATCATATTGCTTTTATTGAAAGCACAGATATGTATATTACGTTTATATCAAAGACCACAGCTCATGATATTTTCCAAATAAATATGTTTTCCTTTTTGTTTGTATTCTAGTTTTCTACTTTTAGAAAGATTGCTTAGCAAACTCTGATTATAACATACTGATAAACATTAAAAAGTGCAAAACCTGCCCAAAATTACAGTTGATAAGTGAAAGATGCATTTTTGTGTACATATGTTAAGGTGTGTATATTATCTTCCCTATATGTAACTATTTGAGTTACAGATTCTAATTCCAGAGCAATATTAACCACAGAAGAACTCTACAAAACTCATACACGTTCGACCCATTCTTCGGGATCTTTAAGCCAGTTTAGAGTTTTAAATTTGTGATCCTATCAATAATTAAATTTTTTCTCTTTAATATTTTAATTTGAAACAAAACTCTCAAGCAAATAAAGTATTGAAAAATGCATAATGTACTAACGTAAGTGGTGAAAGAAATTTGTGAGGAATAAGTCGAGGAAAAAGACAATAAAAAAATTAAAGGGAAAAAGATTCTAGTAATTAATAAGAATTGTACGGCATATCCACCTGAAATAAGAATAAGGTTTAAAAAAATTCTTATATGGGTGATTCTCAAAATAGGGGACAATTTATGTCTTTCGGCATACAAAAAAAATTGAGAGGTTTTCTGTCATGTTTTTCTATTTAGATATGTTTTTCTTAACATTATTCATTATTTGCACTCAAGAATTACTCACTTTTTAGTTAAAAACACCTTAAAATAACAGAATAAAGATTCAAAATGTCATTAGCATGGATGTCCACAGCAGCTGTGCCTTGTGTATACTAGCATTTTTCAAGAGTTAATATCATGTTTATAAAATAAACAAATGTTATTATTTCTTTATATTAATCAAGGAGAGGATTTATCCAATAAATTTCTTTTTAAAAATAAAATTATAGTACATAAAAAAAGAATTAAAGTTTGTCCTCCATATTCGATTTTCAAAACAAGGTCATACTAAAACAGCTTGTTATTTATCAAAATTTCATTTTCACATATGACAATAGTTTGAAAATATGAAGTTTCTCCATGGCAACAAGTAGCCATTTTATCCCAGCCAGAAAATAGAAGCATGTATTGTATTTTAAGAATAGAAGTTGAATATTAGGGGAGTACATCAATTGTATGTCATTAGAATGGATAATAATTTTCATGTTTATTTTATAGTTAAAATTTTTATTTTATTTTTTTTGCATAGAACTTTTGTGTTTTAAAAAGCCCCAGAAAGGACTATTGCATTGTGATTATATTATGGCTCATAATCTTATTTAAATTAAAATTTGTCATGAGCATGGACAGATATCAGTGTCATTAGCATGGTTTTTCTGTCCATGCTAAAGACTCCTATGTACATAAATGTAACCAGTGCTTATACTGTATCCTTTATAAAGTTTAATTTTACGTATAAATTTAGGTATTACATTTATTATCCCTAAAATATGCATTAAATCCGTAGGAAAATCACTAAGACAGCTTCTTACATTGTTAGTGTCAGAATGTTGCTCATGTAACAAAGTTTGCTCTTTGGTAATGTTTTTATTCTCCTTACATGTATATATGTAAAAATGGAAATCATTTGCTGAAAAGGAAGGCTAATAAATATAGAAAAAAAAATATTTAAACAGGAAGAAAATAAAAATTTCATAATATATTTATTCCATGCAATTTGTTTTGTCATTAGCATGGCTCAAAAAATACTAATTATTTTTTTAAGTTAATTTTTAAATATTTAGCTCTGCTGACTACATGGAAAGTATATACACCTATTTTTTTCAGAAATTTTGCTAACAGTAATTTTTTTAAGATTTCATTTTTGAAATCGTCCCCTATTTTGAGAATCACCCATATGTGACATTCAGATAAAGACATTAAATTTTCTGCAAATATCTTATCTGATTTTAACCATTGAATTAATTATTGTGTAGTGTTTCAAAAATATGTAACAGAAGACACTTGTTAAAGAAATTCATATGGCCATAGAACTGAATAAAACACCTTAAATACAAGACTACTATATTTTTACTTATAGCATTTTAGTTTAGAAGAATATCCGCATAAAATGAACGGATAATGTTTTTTCACGATATAAAGATTTTTAAATCATGTATTGGATTAGGTGACGCTCAGTGCTTTATATGTATAAATTAAGCACTGTGCTTCATCTAAAATCATATTTCTTTTAGGCATATTTTAAATCTCAGTTCACATATTTTTATACATTTATTTACATCATTGTATCTATTTGCTTTTTTTCATTTAAATAAAGATCGTAAGATCTGCTTCAGTTTATCTCCTCATTTAGTGCTACTGTTATAATGCTCATTTAATAAAGAAAATGATTTTGCACCTCTTTAAATATCTACAGTGAACTTCAGTGAATTTTCTCATGCGTAACTTTTATGTCAATTGCTGTTATAATACTGAAACACATATTAGGCCATATTGCTTATTTTACATCGAAGTATTTTGATACATGAGGAAAACTCCACTCTGGATACTTAAAATTATAAAAAATTAACTTCATATGGAAAAAAATTCTATAATAACTCCAATTAATTTAAGTATTAATATGAAAAACAATTTCGTAAAATCTTTTCGCAATACTGCTGTAAAAAGATTAATAATAAAACTGCAAAAAATTTGTGCAGTTACAAATACATTTTGGTAAGTGCAAATAAAATATTTTAAATACAATAGTAAAAAAGCATTAACAAATTTACTGCATTAACACTTGTACTGTTGCAAAGAGCTTTCTGGCGAGAATACAAAATGGGCTTAAATACAATACTAAAAAATTTTTAGTAATTTTTCGAACGGTACCTCATTAAAGTTACTTTTTTTGATAAAGTACATAAAAGGTTTAAGATGCAAGCATAACAAACCCATAGTAAATGTGCCATAAAGTCCCTTGCAAATGTACAACAAAATTCTCAATAAATATGCTACAAAATGTTTTGTAAGAATACTAAAAATCATTAGAAAACTCACAAAATAATGTATTGAAAACTCCCTAAAAATTAATAATTACATGTACTAAATAATCCTCAGAAAATTTACCAAAATATATATAGTGATCACTCTAAAATATCGCTAGTAAGTTTACTAAATAATGTTTCGTACATTTATGAAAACTAATATGAGAACCTCCCTTACAAATCATTCGTAAATTTACTAAATAATCAGAGTAAGTTTACAAAAAGTTCTTTAGAAAACTCCCTAACAAATCGTTACTGCATATACAACATAATGACTGGTAAATTTACGAAAAATTCCTTACTAAACTCCCTGAATAATCATTAGTAAGTTTAATAAATAATATTTAATAAGTTTAAAGACGATTCTTTAGGAAACTCACTAAACAATCGTTAGTATGTTTACTAAATAATATTTAGTAAATTCACAGACGATCCTTTAGGAAACTCACTAAAACATCGTTAGTATGTTTACTAAACGATATTTAGTAACAGTAACTAAAGCAACTTTTGTAATTGTACATGATTTTCTTCTGTTACGGTTACATGAAAAGTTCTAGGCATCCCAGTTTCCTAGAAAATTCTTAGTAACCTTGCAGATTTTTTTTTACAGTGTGACGCCTTTTAACGTTGGAGCCCTGCTGTTGAATTCAGAGAATCACATATATATATATATATGTATGTATGTATATTTTTAGCACAGCCTGATTAAGACAATAACATCTGGAATGTGAGCTTATACCATGCAAATTTAGTTAAGTCCCAAATATTCAGATAAACTTTAAAAATTTGTTTTAGAGTTTCATGATTTATTTCCGAAACATTCAGCTGAGAATTTTTTTTTTTTTTTTTTTTAAATTCGTGAAGATTTTTTATGAATGCCGCAAAAATCATTGGATTACGTTGCCTTTTGCAGGATATATGAATGAGGAACACAGAATTAACGTTATAGTTTTAGAATAATTTGGACACTTCGGTAATCTACAGAGATACACAAAATTATCTGATATCATTAATGTCTGTAGAAATAATTGTTTAAAGTAATTTTTAACGAAGTTGTATTATTAAGGTGCACGATAATATAATTCCAATAGAAAATCGTACAATATACAGAATTAACGTTATAATCTTTGGAATAATTTGGACTATTTGGTAACCTACAGAGAAACACAAAGTTATTTGATATCATTACAATATATAGAAGTAATTGTTTAAAGTAAATTTTAAAGACTTTGTGTTATTTCCAACATAATGAAATTATTATTGAGGTGCTTCATAATATAATTAAAATGGAAAATTCTGCATGTAACATTTTAAATAATTTTACAAGCTTGCACAAAACAACCGAGATACATGGTCGTCTATGAGCAATAATTACAGGCATGGCGTTATGCGAATGTTATTACTATGGGTGGATTTATTCTATTGAGCTGATTCAGATACCAGACAAGATACTGTGACCGTTAATGATTACTTAAGTTAATTAATCCTCCAGGTTCATCCGGGGTGACTCAGTCCATAGCGTATTAGCTACTACACCAAGATATCCCTTGTCCGAATCCTGGCCCCGACTTTTTTTCACTCACTTGGAAAATTTCAGATTTTATTATTTATTTACCAAATGATTAAGAGAGTTAAAAATTAATCTAATATCAATTGGCATTATTAAAAGAGTCGTTAGAATACATAGCACATAATAATAATAATAATTTAAAAAGCGCAGATTTTTAATAATGTTAAAAAAATCACAACTTTTTAAATAATATACATATTATATTTAAGGAATTTTGATTGTTTTAATGTTATTAAGGACCTGCTCTTTTTTTAACCGTTTTGGGTTAACTACTTTGGGAACACTACTGTACCATTTCAGGAAAACTACTATACCCAGAAATCTTACAACCCAATTTGGGTCTTTAAATGTTACCGTTGGACCATTTTGTTGTTCCTTGTAAAAAGGAAAACGTCTGAAACAATCTTCTTTCTATGCCTCATTTTCGGAAATAAATATAATAGCGATGTGCACTGTTATATATATGTGTCTTCAATCTCGTATTAATCCTGCTGCGGATAATACAGCGAGGATAAATCAATTCAATCAGTGAAAAATGAAAAATGAAAAATATATATATAGGTATGAATTGCGGTGCATAATTAATATACTCGAAATGTTCGTTTCTAATACTGTTTACCATAAACCAATGAATAATTTAGTTTTCTATTAAAAGGACAGTTTATCCCAAAATAGGTTAAAATGTCGGTTTTCTTTTTTTTAACCCTTTCCAACAAAGTTGAAAAGTGTTATGGATTTGGTTTACTTGGCCGTCTGTGCGTCTGTCCTCTCGTAAATATACTCGGAATGCCCTGAAAATTTTGCAAGTTATTGACATTTACCCTAGCGTGGACTCTATTGAAAATGATGTTTCTACCATAATTAGTTTATTTACAGGGATAGTCAAAATTTTCCCGTTACATTATGGCCAATGATGAGAAAAAATTGTTTTAAATGAATTTTAAAGGTGTTACACCCTATCAAATATATTCAAATTTATATGCATTTACTAAGTCACTAAAACATGCATTCTGTACAGCACAAATAATACTGCGGCATGTAAGAAAGATACTAGGTAAATTACAGGGCTGAACAAAAGTATTTAAGTATGTTTCCATCTATTAGTATAAATTGATGAAAGAAAAATTTCTTTCCAATTAGTTTTTTTTTTTTTTTTTTTTTTTGGGGGGGGGGGGGCTAAACTAAGTTTCCCATTACATTGTATTACATTGTATATATATCAACCGACATATCAAATACTGAGCTGTTCAAAAGTATTGAAATAGATATCTGGCTAAGGACAGGAACACCTTATTTCCCTAAATAACAAAAATTTGTTAAAGATTGCAGGAAGTGTTAGAAAGTGTTTCATAATCTATGCTTAACGCATAATTTTTTTAATTGTTTTAATAGTAAGTGAAAGCTTTTTTAATTGTGAATATTTTGACACCTCATTTTTAACCTTTAGATAATTATATCGCAAGTTATTGTAAATTTTGTTAATGCACCCAGCTCAATTACCCACACAATTTAAAACTTTAAATGGCCTTTTTCTCCATGTTCATATTTTTGTCACTTTGATATTTAAAAAATTCTAAAGCTTTTTTTGTATTTGAAATAGGAGATTTTTTTGTATATGTTCTTTATTGTATAATTAATAAATGTATTTGTGGAATTAGCCTTTAAGTTTTTTATTTTATTTTATTTTTAATAAAAGTATATGAAGATGCCTTAGATTTTCCCGTTTTTCACTAAATATATCCGCAAAAATATAAAATAAATGCAATATTAGATGTATCTAAAAATCCATATGCAATCTTGTGTAATATGCGTTTGAGAATCTTAAAAATAAGAAAAAAACATTGGACAAAAATATCAATACTTGAAAAAGTAATGGAGTTTTATAAAATGCAACTTGAAGCTTTTTTAAAATTATTAATATGCAATTAATTTTTTTTCTAAATTCAACTTTTTAAAAAATACACACTGAAATGTAGTGAGTTTATCATATTTTTCTTCTATCTTATGCATGTTAATACTTTCTGAAAAATTCAGCATAACAGCGCCACCGATTAGGGGATTTAAACCAAAATCTACTCAGTAACAACTTGTGTCAACTTATTGCTGAATCTGAAATTTGATGAAAATCCGTGCATTAGTTTTTGAGATAGAACTATTGCAAAATCTAAGAAAAAATCTGCATCACAACGCCTCATGTTAAATAATGTACGCAAAAACTAGTCAGGATCAATTTTTTATCAGTTACTTACTGAATCTGAAGTTTGATTAAAATCTATGCGCTAGTTCTTGAGATATATTTATTGCAAAATCGTGAAAAATGCAGTATAGTAGCGCCATCTCTTGGGCAATTTACACCAAAAACTAAACAAACAAATCTATATCAGGGAGTAACTGAATGTTAACTTTTAGAAAATTTCGTGCATTGTTCTTGAGATAGAGTTAACGCAATAATCAGGAATAATGCACCATAACAGCACCATCTGTTGGACGATTTGTATCCAAATGTAATCAACACGATATTATATGAAGTACTAACTGAATATAAAGTTATATGAAAATCCATGCACTAGTTTTTGAAAAAATGGTTATTGTGGAAATTGTAAATAATGCAGCATAGCAGCACCACCTGTTGAGCGATATACATCAAAAACTAATCAGATCTAGTTTATAGCAAGGTTTAACGGAATTTAGTTTTGTGAAATTCTGTGCATTAGTTCTAGAGATAAAGCGCCCACAATGTTTTTGTCATATACAGGCAGATTGACCGACTGACAAACTCACAAACAGACATTTTGTAAAAACATGTTTTTAGGGTTTTCTGAACCTTTATACGTGTAAATCCGTCAAAAACCAGATTTCGAAAATTTTCAAGATTCCAATACTTTCTTCTTGTAAAGATAGAAGAAAGTAAAAATAAACATAACTATTAAAAATTAAATTTTCCCTTAAAACCTTTCAGTTTTCTAAGAGAATGGTATTCAATACTCAGAAGATTTAAACGCTGTAATTCCTTATCCAGTATTCAAAGATCTAAGAATTCTACATGACCAAAATAGTAGGTAATAACTGTTTCCTAATTGTGCCCTCTATTTACTGAAAATCATACATACAACTACGGTGAAAAGTGGGGATAGGGGAGATTGAAAAGTCGTGTATAATGCATGATTTTCATAATTTCCTATACATTTCATACAATCGTGAGTAAAAGTTCATTTTTTATATATGCATATAAACTGAGAAAATTAAGTATTAAAGCGTTTTTTTCTTTTATGGGGAGGGGCGGGGTGCAATAGAATCCTTGCGAATATTTAAAAAATTTAGTTTATTATGGAAAAATTTCTTTTTTGATAAAAATAAAAATCAGTTATACAATTTTTTATAAATTAAAAATAATTTAGTGAAATTTCCGGTTAAAAAGAGAAATGAATGACTTTAAGCGTTAAAGCTCAGATTTCTGTTTCATTTAATATGTAAAATTATGTATAATATTCTATTTTTTTTCTTTTGTCTTTTGAAAAAACAAGTGTTTAAATTTAATATTATTATTAATAATGTTATTATTATGAAATTGATAAACTAACATTCGAAATAAAAAGTTATAACAATATATATTACATATTGTTTTAATTTCTGACCAGATTATTAATACTTTTTTGGCTTATTACTAAAAAAAAAGTTTATAGACTAATATTTTACATTATTTATGCATTATATAATAATTATATAAGTATTGATTAAATATATACCGATATATATACTGATATAATGACTATATATGTACTGATTAAATATATGCTGATATAATAATTAGATATGTACTGATTAAATATATACTTATACATATACTGATATACTAACTATATATTTAAAAAATATATTTTATTGCTACATTTATTTTCTGTAATTATTAACTTATTAAGAGTAAAGAAATTTCATTTACAATGTAAAATGTGATATTTCTTCAAAATTAAAAAAAAAAAACTTTTTAATTTGCTTGCATTTTTAATTAGGACTAGTTTATATCTTTAAAAAGAATTACAGCTTTAACAAGTAAAAATATATATATATATATATATATATATATTTTAATATGTTCACTAAACGTAACTGCATTCAATTCAACTACGCTGGCACAAAAGACAAAAATATAAATATTAGCTATTTCTGAAAATAAATTAGAAACGTTTTTATATGGGGGGAAAAGGGGGGAGGCCGTCGAGTAATACAAGATTTCAAAAATAAATGTTTCAAATATGCATCGATAAGAAAAATAAAAATTCAACTCAAGCAAAAATTGAAATCAAAAGAAATTATATAATTTATCTTAGTTAAAAATATTTCACCAGTAAATATTAAATGTCACATATTCTGTTTCTTTTTCTTTCTCTTTTTTTTTTAACAAGCTCTTTATAATTCACTCATCCTTCAAACACATGAACAACTTTTTTTTGCACATTTTGTATCAAAATTTCAATTGCTAAGTGGCAACAATGAAAAAAAAGCTGTCGTTTTATTAATTCTCCATCTTGTTTTTCGAATAAAAAAGCATTCTTTCGAAGACAGTTTTGAAAAATATATTTTCTTAAATAAATAATAAATGAAAACACAATTTTTTTATACGTTGCCATTCAAGAATTAATTTTCATAGAAAAAATAATTCAGATTTATTACTAATCGAACAAATTAATGGCAATTGGAGTTTTTATTTCTTTTTTTCCCCTCTTGTGTGTAATTTTCACTTTCTTTTTGAGTGTTTCATCGTTAATTAACACTCGACATTTGAGTGCTCTTAACTTTTGAAGAAAAAAAATACTCTTTAATGTCTAGAAAGTAATTAATATATAAAAATTGTATTACTGAAGTTGGCAATACTTAATCTATATTTAAAGCGATGCCAATTGAAGCCTCTCTCCTTATTTCAAAGTCGGCAATACATTTTTTTTTTTTTTTTTTTTTTTTTTTTTTTTTTGAAGATTTTCTTTAATTTGTGTGTTAATTGGGCTTTTAGCTTAATGAGTAAAGGGTTTCTGTGCGTACGTGGGATTTGTAATTAACGGATGACTTTATAAGGAGAGTAAAAAAAACAGAATTATTCATCACTTGTCGCACAATTGTGTTAAGCTCGACAGCAGTGACATCTGTCGGAGAGAAGTGGATAATGGACGTGATCAAGTGTACAATAAATCACAACTCGGGGATGTGAGCGGAGAAAGAAATAGAATAAAAATTGCTTTAAAAAATATGGATGATTAAGCATTTTTTTAAGAGACAAAAAAACTCGGCCATATTGTCTTCGTTTTTTTTAACTGTGTAATTTATTTATATTATTGAAAATAATCTCTGATTAAAGGTGAAAAAAATGAGAAGATATATTTGATGAATATATAATATATTTTTAATTCAATACCCATCATGGGGTTTAAATATATGATTTAAATAACCATATTTTATCTCGTTAATACATTTAAAGTCATAACTTCTAAACGCTTTTACATCGATTTTAATTACTATAATATATTTCTAAAAAATAATTTTTTTTCGATGCTTTAAAATAATTTTTCAATGCTCCAAGAGAAATTGTTTAAATATTAATATTCCTATGCTTCATGTAGTTTTATTTTTCTTAATAAAAATCAATTTTAAGTTAGAAATTTTTTTTAAAGAAATTTATTAATGTAATCACTTTACTGATAATTTTAATCAGGATAGTGATTCTAATTATGAATTTGTAAATCAAGTTTTAACAGCGAACATATCCGCAAACCAAAGAAATAAAAATAAGCAGTAAATCGTACCTCAAACGTGGCAAATGAGGTGCGTTCGAATTATAACTAGATTTATAAATATTCAGATTCTGATGCAATAGCTATTGCACTCTCATGCAAAAATGAATGAATGCAAAATTTATCACGATTATGTATATTAAATTCAGTAATTCAGAAATAATATGGCTCACACTGTTAAAATTTCTAGCTAGCCACTCCATCACTTTTATAGAAGACTTTAACTACTTGACTGTGTTATGTAGCAGACCTGTCCAACCTTTCTCTTTGCAAGGGCGCATGTCAGCTCTTGGCAAACAATAAAGGGCTCAAAATATGCAATAAAATCATCGTACAGTACTAGTAGCGATACACCAAAGCGTAGCCATACACTAGTAGCGATACACGAATCCAAATGCATACGTAAATGCATCTCGCAATAGAAGACAAAGCTTTAGCTCCGTGTACAAAAGAAAAAAATTAAAAATATAAAAAGTAATAAATTTTAAATTATACAAGGAGATAGGATTACACTAAAAAAAATTTTTAGTGTAAGGATCCAGAAACTTTATTCTCGTATAAAATTAAAATAAAATAGTAATCGGAGATATTTTTGGATTTTTTTTTTTTTTTTAAGACGTAAAAATACTCCCTGATTTATTTAGGAGACACAAATACGTCCTTATAAAAAGTACAAAAACATAGACAGCCATAATAGTTTACCGTTTTTTGGGCAATTCCAAACAGTTAGCCTAGGAGAGCTTTCATTCATGGAAATAATTTCCCCTGATTTTAAAGATTGTTTTTTAAACAAAATGAGAAAAAAAAAATCTAAAATTTTAAAGGTCTGGTAGAAAAAAGCACACCCTTTTTCCCTTATTGTAAAATAAGAATGGGCCAGTTTAAAAAAACAAAATCTGAGCTCTTATGCATGAATCAAGGGGGGGATTTGTCCTTTTTTTTTCTACATTTCATATCTTGACATATTTTAAAAGTTATTTCCAATTTTTATCAACTTTCATCGTCATAATTTCCCTAACATTTTTTTTTTTTTTTTTATAAAGAATAATAAAATAGTAAAGAAACGCAATAACACAAGATTTAGGTACACTTTCACTTTTGATACGTAACTTATATTTATTGAGTTTTTAAAAATATCTCTCAACCAAATAACAGGGATTTTAAACAAAGCATCTTTTTAAATGGAATTTAATTTTTAAAAAGGCCATCAACAGGGAATCTTCAAAAGGGCGTCCAAAAAATCTCCAGAGAGCATCATGGCGCCCGCGGATGCCACGTTCGACAACCCTGTTATGGAGTGTTCTCAATGGTAAGAATAGAGGTATTCCATAAAAGCTGTAGAGTGCCTATGCAGCAAAATCTGCAAATTTTTAACAGTGCATCTTAAGTATGATGCAATCAACATAGCAATCTAGAATCATTACCTTTCCCCGGTAGCAGAAAGTACGCGACGCGCGACGTGCGTCGCAGATTTGTTTTTATCCTTGCAGACAAATTTGCCAACTTGGAAAAGAAAAAAATATATATTATTTTGGAAAAAAAAAATTGCACAGGACGCGAAAAAACGGCGAATTTCATCCAAAGATCGCGAGAAAAACCGACATATTTCATCAAAAGACCGCGAAAAACTGCAGATTCCGACAAAAGATCGCGAAAAAATGACAGATTTTGTCATAAAATCACGAAAAAATAGTAAATTTGTTAAAAAAAATCATGAAAAACTTCTAATTTCGTAAAAAAAATCGCGTAAGAAATAGTATCTTTCGTCAATAAATCTTGAAAAAACGGTATCTTTTGTCAAAAGATCGTAAAATAATGTCAGATTTCGTCAAAAGATATAAAAAAAAAAAAAAAAAAAAAAAACGAGATATTTCATCAATAAATCATGAAAAAAAAATAAATTTCGTTTAAAAAAATCACGAAAAAACAGTAAATTTCATCAAAAGATCGCGAAAAAATGATAGATTTTATCAAAAAAAATCGCAAAAAATGGTAGATTTTAACAAAAGATCGTGAAAAAGGATGGATTTAATCAAAATATCACAGAAAAACTTCAGATTTTGACAAAAGATTGCGAAACAGAGGAACTTTTGTCAAAAAAATCGCGAAAATAGGAAATTTCGTCAAAAAATATTGAAAAACGGCAGATTCCGTTAGAAGATCGCGAAAAGCGACAGATTTCATCAAAAGATCGCGAAAAAAGGAAAGATTTCATCAATAAGTTATGAAAAAACAATAAATTTCGTTTAAAAAATAAAAAAAATGGTAAATTTCGTCAAAAGATCACGAAAAAAACGATATATATCATCAAAAATAGCAAAAAAAAGGGGCAGATTTTGCCAAAGGATCGCAAAACACAGGCAGATTTCTTCAAAAAATCGCGAAAAAATAATAAATTTCGTTTAAAAAATCGTGAAGAAAAGGCTAACTTCGTTTAAAAAAATGGTAAATTTCGTTAAAATATCGCGGAAAAGCTGCATATTTCGTCAAAGAATCACAACAATAAAAAGAAATTTCGTTAAAAAAGCACACACACAAAAAAAATGTGTATTTTGTGCTACAGAATTTTAGTTATTGCTGCTACAAAATTGTTTTTCTCTTTCTTTCTCAAAAAACTGATTTTGCTTTCCCAAATTTTTTGCATCAGAATTCGTTTTTTGATCATAAATTAACACTGCAAATTTTAATAAAATTTTCTATACATATCCAGTGTACTTATAAAAAAATCATTCGGAATTTTCTGTTTCTTTTTCATAATATTTACTTGGTTTTTCAAGGTATCACTGCTATAAAACTATAACATATTCATATATACTTTATGGTAAAGAAATAGTGACTTTAAATTTTTAATGTGCAGTCTTTAAAATTCAAGGTTTTAAAATTTTAAATAATTTTTGTTTCCTTTTTTTTTTTTTTTTTTTTTTTTGAAATTTTTTTAGCACATTTCAATGTTTTATTTTAACCTTTTTTATTTTAACATTTTATTATCACTTAATATGTAAACAAATGTTTTGAGAATTTAAGGAGGCAGCATAGCATCTACTGTTCAATGGAATTGGAATTGTTTTCTTCATTTTATCACTATTTCACATGTGACAATATAAATGATTTTTTTTTTTTTTTAAATATCAATGTATTTATTTCTTCTGTAGCTTTGAATACTTAGCCAAGGTAAGAATCTATACATGGTTTTCAATTGCTGTACACTATATTTCAATGTACTTTTAAATAGATTTAGCCTTAACTTCAAACTTAATAACCACTTTACGTATTCATTATTAATCTGATTCTTCAAAAAATATTAATTTTACTATTTACTCATTCAGGTTATATTTTTATTGGAATATAGTTATCTTTTTATAACATTAATCAGTAAGAACTATATTTATAATGTACATAAGAAAATTATAACACGCCCTCCCGCAGACAATTTTCATCTTGCTACATTGCTGTCGCAGACACAACCATAACTTTCTGCTACTGGGTACCTATCATGGGATGTCAATGAATTAATTACATACTATAGGATGTAACAGATTAATCGCTATGGCAACCTAGGATCATGACCTATCATGGCATATCATTGAATTCATTCTGTTTGATTGGATTTACTAGAAAACTCTTGTTAATATTTTTTTCGAATTTTGATTCAATTTTCTTAAAATTTGAAATGACTCGATAAAATTCTGCAACGATAATAGATACAGTCAAACTTCGTTATTATACACTTTCTAAATTGCTTATACAGAAGTCTTCTTTCGTTGCACAAAAAGCTGGAATTTCCTGATAATATTTTAACAAGTATTAAAAAATGCTCTGGTGAGCAACAAAAAAAGGTTAATATGTTTTTAGGTATGAAAAAGCGTTTGACAAGTGCTTCTAATTGAGCATGAGAAAGGACAAGAGGTTCCTTCTCGGCTGCATCTCACTGTCAATGCCAAATTTAAAAAAATCATATTTGCGCTTTTCCCATGTAAAAGAAATTAGTCACAATTACAATAAAAATGTGTTATGCAAAGACGTAGCCAGAAAATTCACAGCGTAATTAAACATGAATGTAAGGCGAAATAGTACCAGAAACCTTAGTTCCTGCAGCGTATCATACTCATTGAAGTGCCACCAAGTGTGCTCGCAGCGTAGAACTACACAGAAAACTGATTTGTAGTGCAGTTGCACTGCAGAGTCAACAGGTTAAGCAGTTCACATGTTAAGCAGGATTGGAAATTTTACTAAAAAGTATGACGGAAAGTTTTACTCAAATTTCTTTTGTATGGAAAAAGCGCAAATATGATTTTTTCAAATTTGGCATTGACAGGGAGATGCAGCCAAGAAGGCACCCCTTATCTTTTTTTCATGCTCAGTTAGAAGCACTTGTCAAACACTCTTTCATACCTAAAAACATATTAACCCTTTTTTTTTTTTTTTTTTTTTTTTTTTTTGCTCACCAGAGCATTTTTTAATACTTGTCATTTAAATTTTTTGATAAAAACTGAAGATTTTTTTTATATTTTGAAAAGCAAAATATTTGCTAATGTCAAAATTTTTTCTTTTATTAGAATAATTAAGAAAGTTATTGCATTGCCATATAAAATGCATGATGTCTGAAATATAAACCAAGGAGTTGAACGAAATAAATTACAGTGCACTCACAACTTTATTCAAAGAACTGAAACTAAATGCTTCGCAATAAAAATAAATAACCATGTTTATCACGTGATTTATTTAATTTGAATACATTATGTTACATACATTTAAAAAAAATTATATTTATTTAAACTTGGTGGCAAAGAATAAATAAAACTACAACAGCAACAATAAGAAACAATTTTCAACTATAGCTTTAAGACACAAATTCGATTTTCTCAGCGATCGTCAAACTTACAAAGATAAAAAAAAAAAAAAATCTGTTTTAGGTTTTACCAAAAGGATTAAAATAAACCAAAAATGGAGTTAATCCATCCACGGGATCGTTAGCAATCGTTTGTTGAATTTTACGTCTTCATTCTTTCGTTAAAAGTTAAATAAAAAAACTACAGAAAACTACGATATATTTTTAATGTTATCAGTTTATTCGTCTTGTCGAGTTCTATCTTTTGAAATAAAAATCACTGTCGTACGTCAACTGATTCGCCAGAAATTTCAAAAAGACGTTTGCATTTTCCATTTCTTAAACATGTTATACCAAACGCTACCGCGTTTGCTATGATATTATTATAACATTCAAGATGATTATAATTAAACTGCTAATATTCAGTGTGTTCGCACTGCGAAAATGGAGTTAAATTTTGTAGAATTATTAAACATAACAGGGGACGAACAATTCCGCGGGGGAAAAAAAAAGTTCCAAAAGTATAAGATATGTGACACTGTGTAATAAAAAACACATTTTTAAAAAGTAAAAAATACTGCATTAAAATTGTCTTTTAGTTAGCCATTTGAATTTATTTAGCATTGTTGAATTCAAGTTCAATGTGGGCTCTGTTTTTGTGGCCCACCATTTTGTGTACAGCATTCACAACAGCAGAAAGTAACATGTCTACAGAAATGTCCATACATCCCGTGGTACGTTATCTTTTGATGTATCCAATTTCGGGACATCTCCAAAGTAGACTTTTAGATTTAGGTAATCCTATAGTCAAAAGGAGTAAGGTCAGGAGCCTGCGGTGGCCACAGAGTTGGAAGCAACGAGTAACAACACTTCTTGTTAACTATTTAGAAAATAGTTGGTGTCCTCATCCTCAGTAAAGAACTGTGAAATCTGAAGTATATCTGAATATTTTTACTGGATGATTTCCGCAACTTATTTTATTTTGTTTTTTTCTTATTGATCTGTGTTTAATGTCCAAAAATGAAATAGTTCTGTTTATTATTTATTCCTTTTCTGTTTGGTTCATGTTTAATGCCTAGAAATGAAATGCTTCTGTTGCCACAATGGCAAAAAAGTATTAAAAAACTACAAAAAATTAATAACTGAAAAATAAATTGAGATACCGCTTTCAAACAAGCTGCATTTAAACGTACATTTTTTTTACTCTATACGACGGTATAAAAATTGAAAATGTATGATGTTTAGAAGTTTAAAAAATTTGTAGTACCAAAAATTATAAAACTAAAATTTCATATAAATTTTGTATGTGATTGGTACAGGAATATTAATTTTTAATCCATGGCGTATGTAAAATATGGCTATGTTATTGCGTAAACCACATTTTGATGTTCCTAAAACTGATGTTTATTATTATTATTAATTTAAATATAGAATTTACTTATGTCTAAAATTTTAGTCTTTGAAACTCATTTTCCAAATAGTCGTTGTAAGATGTTAAATTACAATTTTTTTGTTATTTCTGTGAACTTCTGTCCTGATAGTTACCGTTCTCGTAAAGCTATGTGTGGAAAAACTCCCAATTTGCACGATTTTTTTTTTTTTTTTTTTTTTGTGTGTGTGTGTGTGTGTGTGTGTGTGTGTGTGTGTGTGTGTGTGTGTGTGTGTGTGCGTGTGTAATATTAACTTGATAAAAATGCTTTGACTGAAGAAAGATAAGAATTAAAAAATTGTTTTCACATATTTTCACATATTCACGATAAAATTTTTCATGTCCCTTCATAGCGAATGGATAAAGTTAAAAAAAAGGGAGGGGGGTGGCCTTTAAGAACGATACAGCGTTGCTTTAAATTTTGATGACACCATTTCTTTGGAATAAGAAACGGTCTGTTTCAATGAAAAAAGCGAGTAACAGATGAAGAGCATATTTTCTTCTTAAAATGCAATCAGAATGCAGTTCGAATTTCAAAGATCAGGCAGAATGCACCAAAATCATAAAAAGTTTTCATCTATGTTTAAAGTGTTTAAAATGATTAATGAAAGGTATCTTCATGTGACCTTTATCAAAAGAATGTATCTAAAATGTTTGTTATTTATCAGATTTCTTTAAACATAATCTGAAGGCAAATAAATAGACTATCCTTTACGGTAGTCTAAGACGATTAAGGGTGCTAATCACACAGTGGCCGATATCCATTCTGAAATGCTAAGTCTATGGGCGTTTGCTGCAATTTTATATTCAAAATAACTCCTCAGTGAATTAACATTTTTAAGTTCTCTTTTCAGTGTTCTCTTCTTAAAAGATGTCTGTTTTTTCCTTATTTTTCGAAATATTTCTAAAATCTATGCATAATTTTATAGAAAGCGTTAAAATTTTACTTCCGGTTCCTTATTTAAACAGCATGGATTTCTTTCTTCGGGGTGCTTTGAAAAGTGCTGTGCACGCGCAACGCCTGTGCATTCCGATATGGATCTGGTTGCAAGACTCGTCTGTTCTACTGCGGGTAACCAATAAAATTCAGGTTTATTTGAATGAGTCCGGCAGGTGGTTCGACGGTGTAATGCATGCATCGCTGGCAATGGTGGAAACGTCAAACATTTCAACAAACATCTTTTGTGACATTTTTACAAATCATCTACCACAGCGCCTGTAATATCTTTGATCAATAAATTATTTCAGTTGATCTCAGTCTTGTGTCTCCTCGTTTCTTATACTATTTCTTGTCCCATGACGTTTCCGACCATGGGTGGCTGCGCAAATCTTAATCCTTGTTATGCCCCTACCTCCCCTTAAAGTTTGTTCCAATAATCTTGGGACACCCTGTATAAAAGCTTAAAACATAAATTGTATGTATATAAGTGCTTAGGGACTATCTATAAATCATATAATAGAAGCCATATAAAAACCACACCAAACTTCGTTTTCTTTTCAATGGCAACATCCAAATTTGACAATATATTTTAAATCTTCGGTTCAATAAATAAGTAAATTTTTTATACATCATTTTAAATTAGGATTTATTTCCAATCGTTGGGTACCAATAACTTTCTTTTGTGATACTTTGTTGAAGAATTAGTACGGGTGTTTATTTTCCCCTCACGACTATATATAAATCAAGTTAACCTTTTACAGGCTAAATTAAGTTCCAGGTACATTTTATTTTATTTTTTTTTTTTTTTTTTTTATTTTTTTTTTTTTTTGAGGATTACGCCTTCTAATGCTTTAGTTAAGGGATATTTGCCATTAATACGGTGGAAAAATTTTTTTAACATAATTTTCAAAATGTTCCCAATTGAGAATATTGGACACTTCCGGTTGTGATTGGCCAATTTTATGATCTTTTATTTCAAAAAATCAAGTTATCTACTTTAAACAAGTAAGAAAAATCAAGCGTCATCATAGATTATGAAGCACTTTCCAGCACTTCTTGAAATCTTTAGCAAAACTTTGTTATCCAGGGAAATTTCGTATTATTGTCCATATCCAAATATGTATTCCGATACTTTTGAAAATCACTTTCTTGATCTATCGGTTAATATATAGACTATATATAATGGTAAAATTTTGTTTAGCAAGAAAACGCCTAATTGGTAGAAATTTTCCTTTCAGGAATTTATACTAATAGATGGAAACATACTTGAATACTTTAGTTTAGTGCTGTCAAATACATAGTATCTTTAATACACGAAAGTATTTTGCTAAAGTTTAGTTTAAAAAAAAATCTCCTTAAAGTACTTAAATCAAATTTTCAGAAATTATCATCCAAAGGTGACCATGTATCCAGTTCTTTGTGTGACCCTGTATATCATTTTATCTACATTCTACAAACATTTCTTAGTAAACTACATGCAGTTCAACGTAAAAAAGTCATAGCATATTTAAAAACCAGCTTTAAGTAATATACACTCATATCCAGTAACCATTCCCAGATCTTTTGTGTAACCCCTGATATCTAAATTGTGTAACAATTAGCATTTATATAAATGATACAATATGCATACACCTAGTGAAACTTAAAAGCATATATCATAATTTAAAAAATGCATTTCATACATCTAACAGCCATCTTCTATAATATTCAGGACTTCGGACTGAATATACTATTTGAAATCTTTTGTGTGTCCCTGTAAATGATATGCACTACGTATTATGCATGAAATAACTCATATTATTCTTCAGCAATGTATGTCATTTTGATTATATATGAAATCTTTTACCACAATTAAAATATGTCGCAAACAATTCTCCCTCTTTATTATTATGTATTTTAATTCTTTTGTGTGGCCCTGTAAATGAATAATAACTATTCTTTTCGCTGCATACTTTACAAAATGCATATTTTAGTGCACTTCGGAAATGCATATAAATTTGAAGACGTTTGACAGTATGTAATATCTTTAAAATTCATTTGAAACGATTTTTCCCCATAGGCCATAATGTAATGGAAAACTTTTGACTATCCCTGTAAATAAACTAATCACGCAAAAACTTCATTTTCAATAGGGTTCGTGCTCGGGTAAACATCATTAAATTCCAAAAATTTCATGACAATTCGAGTACATTTACGAGAGTTAGAGCGCGGAGAGACGGCCATACGGACAGACAAACGGAATGCAACTTTGTTGGAAAGTGCTAAAAATCCTTTTAAAGACTGGTCATTTTCCGGTGGTCATGGGTCTTTTTATGATTTTCTGTACATTTACCCACTAATAATAGGAATGTAACTTCTATTTCAAAACATCGAGTCATCCTTTTTGCTATTTTAGCTAATTTTTAAGTCAGTTTTGGTGAAATTTAATTTGTATTAAATTTTTAAGTATATGTTCCCAATCGATGATATTGGCCTGTAAAAGATTAAGTTAAATAAAAGAGTAAATAAAGTCAGCTAATTAAAACGTATCTACATTTAAATAGTAACAATATGACTTTCGATTTCGATTCTAGTGTAATTATTAATGTTTCAACATTAAATTTGAAGTTATTTGATAGAAGAGCTTAAAAATTAGATGTGAAACTTCAACTTTTAATGTGAAATTAACATTAATATTTTTATTTGTATTTCCTGCAATATATTTTTTTAACTGAGTTTAGTTCATCCTAATACTGGTATCCCATAATAATTATTTGATTTTCATAAATTTATATCATTTTTACTTTAAAAATATGAGTCATGAAATTAATATTCGTGAATTTATTAATTTCGAACTACAAATATTTTAACAAAAGCAATTTTTTAAAGCTTTATCATATATTTATACAACTCCTTCTATCGAGTAGTTTTATGTATTGCTAAAAAAAATCAGCATTTCACTTTGAAAGAGTAATATCATTGATCTAAAATCATCGATATACTATAAAATTATTAATTTAATAAAAATTATTATTAAGAAATATAACAGCAGTCTCAGTTGTACAATAGAAAATTCAAATAATTTATTCAGTGTTTTTCTGGAAGTAACAGTATTAATTTAAAAAAAAGTATTTATAATATTTACATTAGCCTATTTATTCCTAACTTTTTGTTTTCTAAAATCTGCTAGTAAAATTAGTTTAAAATGTTGCAAAATGAACCAGTAAAATACTAGCAAAATTACGCTAAACAATTTTTGTGTAAAATCAGTAATTTTGTGTAAAATTAGCTGGTAAAATTAGTTTAAAGTGTTGCAAAATGAACCAGTAAAATATTAGCAAAATTATGCTAAAACATTTTTGTGTTTAGTTAATAAAATGAAAAAAATTTTCATGTGGGAATTTATGCAATCTTTATAATAGTAAAACATGCAAATTTATATGGTTTGTCTAGATTTGTATAAAATGGGTTTTTAAATTGCATATCGTAGTTTTGTATATTGCTACAATTAATACTTTATATAAAAAGTACATTTATTCATTTACAGAGACTAAAGATATTATAATTACTATTATTAATCAATCGTGCCCAGCGTCCAGTATTTAAGAAATTAAAAATATTCAGAAAAAAAATTCTAGAACACATAATTGCAAAATAAAAATAAAAATAAAAATCATAATAATAATAATAATAAAACATGGTTCACTGAAATCTACAAGATTATAATTTATTTATTTGCATCAATGATAGGTAAAATAAATATAAACTTAATTTCTACATTTTGTCATCTTGTAACAAAAAAAAAATATGCAGTTCAAAAAAATTCTTTATTTTAGAAAGCAAATTCCATCTTGTATTGTCACCTCGGTAAAAGGCATTTATAGATAATTATTTCATTCTATTTCATGCTACAGGGGCAAACAATTATGCAAATTTATTATATTTATAAGCGATCTAAATATAGAATGATGGGCATAAATGCCCTAAGTCTAAATCCAATATTAACAGATTTCACATTTGGGGCCATGTCCAGAATTAACTTAATTTTAAGTATTAAACATCTTTGGAACTAATCTATAGAAATATCGGGGAAAATCATATTTAGGTCGACTTGAGCGTTTAAATTCAATTTCTAGCAATAGGTGTTGATATTGGATAAGTTTTCATTTGTCCTTTTCTTTTCAATGTGGATATGGCCAATTAACCTTATTCCTTTAAATACATTTTTGAAAAACGTATTTCTTAATTAAATTGTATTTTTAGTTTTTTTGAGCAAATTTGAGAATTAAAAATTTGATAATTTTGTTGCTGTTGCTTGTTTGTTTGCTGTTGTTTAAGACGAAAAAAAGTGGTTAAATCTTTCCTAAAAACATTAAGCAGTCTAAATAAATCATGCACATCAGAAAGGAAATCCATGATCTAATAGTAAAAGTTTTATTCCTAAAGATTATATCGTTGAAATATTTTTATTATTTATTCAATTGCGGCAAACATCATTTATTTTTCTTGAATCGTTTGATTTTCAAGAAAGAATTAAACATAAGAAATCAGCTATCGCAAATAATGTAATATGTAGATTTTGAATAAAATCTACAAAATAATATCCAAATTTTTTTTAATTATTTAAAAGCTGAACATAAAACTAAATTATATTTTATATTTTATGGATCTCTTTTAATGCTAGTATTTACTATATTATATATTACGGTGGCTTTATATTTAAAATGTATTTAACTTGAAGTAATTTAGCTCTCAATGTAGAAAGAGGCCAGTTCACAAAAAATTCTCGTAATCTTTACTAGTGTCGAAATTTTGATACGAAAATAACCTTTTAAAAAATGTGTTTATAATTTATGTTTAAAAAAAAAGAAAAGAAAAGAAAAAAGAAAATAGCTTTTTAATATGGGTGAGCATCAACTGTAATTTTTTCTGTACTATTTTTAAAAATTCGTCAGGAAATTTCTTTTAATGTAACTTGATATTTTCTCCTGCTACATTACGTTTATCGTGATCTATTGTTTCACGGCAAAGGTACTACCCAGGCGGCAAAGATAGTTTTACAGTGAAGGCAGCTGTAGTAAGTTCATAATCCAGTTAAAGTGTCCGACAGATTAACACAAATTTTATACTGATGTTGGAGAGGAGTCATCTTAAAATGTTTTTCTTGAGGTATAGATTATTATAAGTTACAGTCAGAAATATTAACATAATTGGCTCTTATTAAATACATTTTCAAATAAACATGTAATTAAAATTTTTTTAAGTAAATTGAAATTTTATGTTGAAGCCATACATGTAAATTTAAACATCTCAGCTATTTTCATTTCACTTAATGCATCTTTGTTACTTTTATTATTATTAATTTATTTTACCATATTTTATTTTTATTTGTTTATTTTTTCAGAAAGAAAAGTAATTTGTGTTTGTGTGTGTACGCATGTGTGCATACGTATGTTTGTGAGTGTGTACATTGCACATATGTCTGCTATCGTGTACGCTTTTTTTTTCTTTATATTTAAATATTTTTTCAGGAGAATTTACCTAATTGTTTTACAAAATTAAAATATAAGAATTCAAATATATTTAATGTATTTAAAATTCTAATTTATCCTACATAAAACTACGAACTCATTTCTGGCAAACTATATTAGTGTGTTATTTATGCCGATGTCCTTTTTCCCCCAGTATGTATTTCAATCAAATAACTAAATTCTTCGGAAGTCCCCAAATACTTAAACGGCCGCATCAGCTGGTCGTCGTATTAATTCGGACTGCATGCATTTCCGATGTTTAGTCTAAGAAATGCCGAAAGAATCGGAAATGTATTAAAAATACAGGCTTGAACGAAAAAATACATTCTGTAAAAAGGCTTTTCAAACTTAAAACAAGTCTTGGACTAAGCATCCATAATGCAAGAACGGGTTTTTACCGTACTCAGAATGTTTTAAGCTGAATTTTGTGTCACCATTGACTATTCAGGAGTTGAATTCTTATCATGAGAAACTGTGATGCATTGGCAAAGAAAAGGCAGGGTTGCCGCAGAATGTTGGCGAGGAAAAAGTTGGGATGGGCGACATATAGTTTTCATTGCTCGTGGCCAAACAATTGAATTAAATGTTTCTTTAAGTGAAAATATTGTATCAAGATTTATTTTCCTTCATAAATTATGCCAAACAGACTGAGTTTTTAAGAATGGAAATAATTAATTTTTAATTTATGCATCTAAAATTACTGTTAATTAATGATATGATGCGTATTAAAAAAATAGAAAGTTTTAATTTAATACGCATCATATACAGGGTTGTTATAATTAAATTTCGCCTATTCAGAAGGCTCTAGAGCCGGTTCTATGGCCCCAAACGAAACAAAATTTCACTAGTACGTAGTTGAAGAGATGCGCTCTGCGAAAATCGAAAAAAAAATTAGTTTAAAATTTTTTCAATAGATGGCGCTGCGTCAATATTTAAGCCAATATTTGCAGATTTCTTTATTTTTTAAAAAACAAAATACAGGAAATCTTTTTAACAGTTTGTAAAAGTAAACTTCTTGAGATTCAGTATATCAATTTCGGTCAATCTAGATGAAACACACCAAATTACAAAATTTCACCCAATGCTTGAAAAAGATAACATTTTTTTCAAATTTTCAACGAACGACGTCAAAGTGACGTGGCAACTTCGAAAATTTGAAATACCCTTCTAAACAACTGACGATTTAAAATTTGCTGATAAAGTGTGTTTGTGATTTCTTTGACACTGGTGCAGTTGATTGTTTCTGAAAAGCATTTAAATCTACGATTTGTGGAGAATGGTAACTTTGAAAAGCACCTCTTATAAAGTTATTTTATCAGAATAACAGCAACGCAGCTGTAGCTCTTCGAGAATTCCGGAAATTAAAAGATATTAGACGTGGACCAATGTCAGATCATGGGGTTCACAAAATGGTTAAAAAGTTCGAGGAAACAGGAAAATTCGACATTCTTCCTGGCAGAGGACGAAAAAAGGTAGACATATCTAGCATTGAAGATATTGCTACTGCTGCCGTTGATTTAGCAGGCCAGTCATTAAATTTGCGTGCTTCATCTGGATTGACTGAAATTGATATAATGAATCTGCAAACATCGTCTTAAATATTGGCGCAGCACCATCTAATGACAAAAATTTTAACTATTTTTTTTTTTTTTCGCAGAGCGCATCTCTTTAACTACATACTAGTGAAATTTTGCTTCGTTTGGAGCCATAGAACCGGCTCTAGAGCCTTCTGAATAGGCGAACTTTAATTAAAACAACCCTGTACATTACAGTCCGGAAAATGAAAATAAAAATATAGCACTAAAAATTCCTTAAAAATTTTATTTATTTGACAGAGTTACTGAGATTTTCATATATATATTAAGTTATCTTCATACATTATTCATTAAATCTTTATTTAAATCCATCATCTTACAATGCATGCAACATACCATCCGTACATATATACAGGGTGTTTCGCTACCAGACCGACAAACTTTGAGGGGTGATAGTAGACATGAAGACAAACATTATTAAATAGGAAACCATGGGGCGCAAACGTCTTCCGTAGGAGCTAGGGACCATTAAAGTTTAAGGTCCAAAAATTCAAACGATTATAAAAAACGGAAAAATGGGTGGATACGTTTACGGTTTTTGCTAAAATCATTCTTTATATCACGATTTGTTTGTAAAAAATTTGTAACGGTTACGTTCAAAAATTGTCGATGGAGGGCGCTTTAGACTTTAGAGTAACAAACAACTACTTTTAATCTTTATTTTGTGCATGGGGTTGAAATTATTTTAAAGTTTAGACTTTAACTTAAATTTTAAATCCAAAAATCGGAAACATTGGGATCGAGTAACTAGCGAAAATTTAACTGTGAACAGAGGGGGGGATTTTAAACACTCATAAACATTATACAAACTGTTCGATTTTGTTGCAGTTTGCGTGTAGGTCATTCCCTTGGTAATTATTTTATTCAAAATGATTTACAGCTCTTGTGTCTCCATTTTTTGACAGAGGGCGCTTCCGACACATCTCCAAAATTTCAATGGCATTACTCCTGAGTGTTTTAC
This sequence comes from Maratus speculifer, assembly GCA_964019185.1. NCBI lineage: Eukaryota > Metazoa > Arthropoda > Arachnida > Araneae > Salticidae > Maratus > Maratus speculifer. The sequence goes on along the minus strand of OZ025289.1, from coordinate 419,488,530 downwards.
TACCAGACCAACATACTCCCAGGAAGTGTTAGGCATGCAAAGCGACTCGGAATCACATAGGAATGTAACGTTGAAAATGCCTTTTTAGCGAGCTGTGGTTAAAAAAAGCAGGTAAAAAAGCAACAGAAACAGGTAGTGAGACAGCAACACGTTAATGTGGTAGAAAACAATTTAGTTAAAGGTTTTACTACAAAAAGTGTCCGAAATTACGATCAGAAGTAGTCGGGTATATTTGACAACAGTGTCGCATGCAATTCCTCACGCTTTGAAAGATTCCTGGCATCTCGGATAGCTTTCTGGCAGCTACAGAAATTCGAGCTAAGGGGTCTTCCACTGACGGTACGGGAGTCTCATACATTCAACTTTTCATTTGACCCCACGAAAAGAAGTCCATACAGATTCAGATTCAGATTGAGCCAGGTGGGAAAGGGGGGGGGGGGCTACCAATTGGTTTGAGCTCAACTAGCCCCAGCCAGCAATGTTTATTTAAAAAATACGGAACAATTATACAGTAATAAAATAAAAGTAGGTAACAAAAAGTAATTGATATAATGAAGTAGGTGCGACGATCTGGCAGGCCAACGAACCGGGCCATTATTACCTTTCCACCACTGTCCATATGTTACGTTGAGGTGTCTGGGAACATCATTGGTAAAATGCGGAAGAGCCCCATCGTGCTATAGAGTGACGCAACGAAAAAGATACATGTGCTTTTACCAGAAGTTCGACATAACGTGTTGTAGAAATATCAAGGTACTTTTTTCTATGCTTCTTTTAACTCTAACTCGTAAAAAAGGCATTTTCGACGTTACATTACAATATGATTCCGAGTCATCTTTGCATCCCTAACACTTCCTGGAAGTATGTTGGTCTGGTAGTAAAACATCCAGGAGTAATGCCATTGAAATTTCGGAGATGTGTCGGAAGCGCCCTCTATGAAAAAATGGGGACGCCAATGCTGTACGTCATTTTGAATAAAATTATTACTAACTGAATGACCTACACGCAAACCGCAACAAAATCGATTAGTTAGTCAAATGTTTATGAGCGTTCAAAATCCCCGCCTCTGTTCACAGTTCAATTTTCGCTAGTTATCCGATAACAATGTTTCCGATTTTGGGCTTAAAATTTAAGTTAAAGTCCAAACTTTAAAATAATTTCAATCCCGCGCACAAAATAAGGGTAAAAAGTAGTTGCTTGTTACTCTAAAGTCTAAAACTCCCTCTATCGACATTTTTTGAACGTAACTGTTAATTTTTTTTTTACAAACAAATCGTGATATAAAGAATGATTTTAGCGAAAACCGCAAACGAATCCACCCTTTTTCCCGTTTTTTATAATTATTTGAAGTTTTGGACCTTTAACTTTAATGGCCCCTAGCTCCTACGGAAGACGTTTGCGCCCCATGGTTTCCTATTGAATAATGATTGTCTTCATGTCTACTTTCACCCCTCAAAGTTTGTCGGTCTGGTAGCGAAACACCCTGTATAACATAACAATGCTTTAACAACTCTAATTTTGTAAGATTCTGATTTACTAAAGTTATATAAATATGTATATGTATATAAACTTTCTGAATAATTAAAACCATTGAAACTTATGATATTGATTACATAAATAAATAAAAAAAAAATCTATAAATTTTTTGAATGAATTACATCATAGCAGAACTAGTTGGATGTGTCAATCCCGAAACTTTCTTCTATCTCATAAGTACATTTTAATATTTAAAAAAAAACGTGGTAACCCCAAAGTTACCCACTATCGAATTTCCTCGAACATTTGACCTAGTGTAATGAGATTCTGGTATCCGAAAAGCTTATAACGCAAAATTTAATTAATATTCTGAGAAAATGAGCTTAGTAGTGCCTCATGTTGGGTAATTTATACTAAAACCTAATAAGCATCTATTGATGTCAAGACCTAGCAGAATCTGAAATTTGATGGAATTTCGTCCATTAGTTCTTGAGATATAGTTATAACAAAAAATTTGCAAAACGTAGCACAGCAACACCATATCTTGGACAATTTATGCCAAAACGTAAAAAAGCGTCTAATTATGTTATGGTGTAAAAGAATCTGAAGTTTGATGAAATTCTGTGCATTAGTTCTTCAGATATAGCTAGTTTAAAAAAAACCGTGTAAAATATAGCACAGCAGCACCATCAGTTGAAGGATTTATAACAAAACGTAATCATCGTGTAATTATGTTATATGTCATTTTGTAACAAAATGTGAAGTTTGATGAAATTCTGTGCGTTGGTTGTTGAGATACAGCTATCGGAAAAATCGTGCAAAATGCAGCATAGCTGCACCACCTGTTGTAATGTTAATACCAAAATGTAATCAGCGTCTAATTATGTTATATATTCTAGTGTAAAAGAAACTAAAATTTGATGAAGTTCTCTGCATTAGTTCTTGAGATATAGCTATCGCAAAAACCGTGCAAAATATAGCATAGCAGCGCCACCTATAGGGCAGTTCACACCAAAACCTTATCAGCGGCTATGTATCTCAAGGTATCGCAGAATCTGAAGTTTGGTGAAATTCTGTGCATTAGTTCTTGAGATATAGCTATCATGAAAATCATGAAAAACGTGGCATAGCAGCGCCACCTATAGGGCAGTTCGCACCAAAACCTTATCAGCGGCTATGTATCTCAAGGCATCGCGGAATCTGAAGTTTGGGGAAATTCTGTGCATTAATTCTTGAGATATAGCTATCATAAAAATCATGAAGAACGTGGCATAGCAGCGCCACCTGCTGGCCAATTTACACCAAAACTTAATCAGCGTCTATGTATATCAAGGGGTCACAGAATCTGAAGTTTGGTGAAATTCTGTGCATTAGTTCATGAGATATAGCAGTCTTGAAAATCATGAAAAACGTAGTATAGCAGCGCCACCTGCAGGCCAATTTTCACAAAAAAACAATAGACACTAATTCATATCAAGGTCTAACTGAATATAAAATTTTATTAAATTTCGAGCATTAGTTCTTGAGATAGAGCGCCCACAAATTTTTTGTCACATACAGACAGACAGACTCACAGACAGACACACAGACTCACAGACAGACGGACAGACTCACAGACAGACATTTTCTAAAAATAGTCAAAACGCGTTCAGGACCTTCTAAAACGTATAAATCCGTCGAAAACCGGAAGTCGAAAATTTTCATGAATCCAATACTTTCTTCTTGTAAAGATAGAAGAAAGTAAAAATCAAACACGAAAACAAGAATATAAATGTAGAAGAAGACTTATACAGTATAATGATTTCATCAGGAGCAAACATTCACATTAAGCAAAAACTGATTTCTACTGAAAATACATAGCATAAAGCCAAAAAGATGCATTTCATCCATCGACTATGTATGTTTGAAAACCACAAGAAAAAGTTTGATAATTCCCTCAAAGATAATCAGTGAATAAATAAAATCCATGAAATTTTTAGTAACGTAAAATAAATGTCTAAATAAATAAAAATTAAGAATTAACAGCATACCCTTTCACATTAAATCATATAATTATTTTATATTTGCACGTGTTTAAATATGTACATCAATTGTAATTAATGAAAGTTCTTGCATAACAAGCTCAAAAGTGATTCATATAAAATGCAACAAAATATACTTCATTAGAAATATGCAAAAGAAAATACATTGTGAATTCAGAAAGATAAATGTTCTAAGAGTTTATAATTAATTGTTAAAAGATTTTATATATACTACTTCTTTCTGAATTTACAATGTATTTGTTTTTGCATATTTTCATGAAGTATATACATACTATATAGATAAATAGAGATATATAAACAGTCCTGATTACCAAATAAGCACGAGAAGCATGTGCTTCTCTTAGACAATTTTGAAGGAGCCCAAAATTTAAAAAAACACTGATTCCCAAATTTTATATTGAATTAATTCTGCTCTAATTTTCTAATTTCTTTTCGGATTAGTAACTCATATATACGCACTTACATACATATATATGCATTAAAGTGCTTCATAAAAATGTGTCCCAATACAAATTAATTTTGCATGTTCAGTTTCAAACACGTGATCAGAACAGATGTAAATTTTCCAAGTGGGCGAAAAAAGTCCGGGCCGGGATTCGAACCAGGGATGCATTGACTGAAGCTGCCAATGCTCTTCCAACTGAGCCATCCCGGACGACTAATCCACCTAACCAGCCTTATAAATCACATAATTCCCTCTAGCACATGATCACAATTCTTCAGTTTGACATCCATTATTTTAAATGTAAATTTGTTTTATATATTGAATTTCAATATTACTGAATTTGCTTGTATGCACAACTTAAGATATTAATAATTTAAGCTATTGCCAGAATTGAGAGAACTATTTCAAAAATTGATATTTTACGTTGTACATAATACATACTGAATTCGTCTTTTTTATTCACCTTACATTTTTATGCTAATACTATGGAAAATCCTTTTTGCATATTTTTCTTGATTATGTTATATATTTGTGTACAACAAGGGAACATCAAAAGTTAATAATGATATATATGTGAACTCAATTGAGCCACTTTTCGGAATAATACTTGTAGTATTAAATGAGTTTTCGGGTATGTCAAATTTAGAAAATTCTTTTTAAAAGCAGGCCCCAGAATGGCATTGTTCTTCCCATAGCTTCATAGGTTAATCAGGCCCTGTATATAAAAAATGATAATATAAATATTTTGAAAATAGATATCCAAGATTTCAAAACATTGAAACATTGCACACATTGAAATAATAATACTGATTTGTAGAATTTGAAACATGAAATAAGTTTCATGTGAAACTATTCTAACATAGAAATAAATGCAAACACATTTCATTATTTACTGTTTATTAAAAAATACATCTTTTTTTATGTACTCTCAAAAAAATTTAATGTTACGCCAAAAAAAAAGCGAAAACTCGCCAAAAATAAATAAATTCGTGCAATTGCAGATGCCTTCTGGATTTATCCAAAACGAAAATGTTTTCAATTTCGTACATCGTTTTCGTCCACGCTATTTCATGTCCGCTCCCTCTCTTTCTTTACCCACTTCTAGATTAAGCGGTTTCAGAGAGATAAAATCAGAAGTTAAAAAAAAAAAATGTCCATCTATATACTAAAGAAAAAAAGACTGTTTTTTATTACTTTGCATTCGTCCTTTTTTTTTTTTTTTTTTTTCCCTCCAAACACTTTTTTTTTTTTTTTTTTTTTTTTTTTTTTTTTTTTTGTGGCAGCACCCACTTTAGCGATTCGATTATGAAACGAGGCCTTCCTATACATAACAGATGTCCTGCATGGGGAAATTTTTTGGAGAGAAAGGATCTCGGAAAAATATGGAAAACAAAGGGAAAGTAAATAAGTTATATTCCACAGGCTGCATTTGTTTTAAAGAAAATATTTCCTGCAGATTTACAATTGGCGTTTGTAAAACTATTATGGAATGAAGAAAACGTTTCCAAAAGCTGAGAATCTCTGTCGAGCAACGATTAAGTATGGTGCCTTATGCTGTAGGTATTTTTGAATGATGTTTTCTGAGAAGTTTCGGCCGCATATGGCGGTTTGGCATATTATACTGTTTGTGAATGACATTAAAATGTTTTTTGAAGGCTGGAATTTTTTACTTAAACAGTTGTCGCATCAAATTTATCATTTTTTAAATAAAAATAGATATTTTGATTTATAAATACTTTTATAAATATAACCAAAGGAATTCAGGTATTAACATAACAATAAACCAATGAAACCCGTATTTCGACAATCATTCTATTAAAATCATTTGAAGTTTGTGTTTTGACTGCATGAAACATGCGCCAGTAAATTTTAATGCTTTACCTGAATAAAGTAAGATATTGAACATATAAATGAAATAAGAGTCAAAGTCGCGCCGAGTTTAGCTGCCAACGTATATATATACCGTATATAGCTTCTGTGCTCGGGCCCTGATTATCGCACGGGCACTCGGGGCCTACGCCCCGAGCTCAAAATTTCTGAGGGGAACAAAGTTTTCTTAATTTTATTTAACTTGCGTTAAAAAATCATAATCGTGAAAAAAATACTATACCTGAGATATTAATACTATGAAATGACAAAAATGCATCGCAATATATGCTTTAAACCGCATTTCAATAAGTAATAGAAAAATTAATTTTATTTTGTTTTTAGAATCGTCTTTCAATTTTCTGGAAAACTTAATTTTTTGAGTTGGCACTTTTCGAATAAGTATGAAAAAAAATAATTAATTGTTATTAGTATATTAATCAATTTAAAGGGGCACAAAAAATTTAAATTACCCCGAGCACAGAAACTTGCTAGTCAGGCCCTGTCTGTGCTCCATCATATTTATTATTTTAACAAGAATGAAAAATCATAGGTGCAGCATAGATTATGAAACATTTCCCACCACATTTTCAATGCTATAACAAAACTTCACAGTTTACTAAGGTGAAAGATGATGTCTAAATGAACAATTTAAAACACGCACAACCATAGTGTACTTGGAAACCAAATTTCTGCTATTACTATAAATATTCAAGGAAGTGTATAACTTTTGTGCAAACTTATATATGATCTATGGATATGTATGTATATTTAAATAGTATGCTATAAGTTAGTTCAATTAAATACATTCCACAATAGAAAATTTCCGTTCAGCAATTTCCGCCAGTAAACGAATCTTATTGAAAAGTTTTTCCTGCCCTATATATGATCTGTATAATAAATAAACAACTAATAATATATAAATAATAATTAAATTTAAAAACACATAACACAAATGAAAATGCACTTCTAAGAATTATTGTTTGTAGGTTCCAATAGTTCTTGTTAATTTTCTTCTGTAGCTAAATTCTTTTGTGAGTCCTTCTAAATGAACAATAAAATCTATGCACAGCATATTCTATAAATAACCTTATAGTGAAGCTCAGTGATATATATCAATTTCAACGTGTTTAAAATAAAATGTAATATCATTAAAATACTCCGTAAACTATTTTTCCCCATTGGCTGCAATATAACGTAATTCTTTTGAGTGTTCCTATAAATGAACCGCTTAATTTTTAAACCGAACATGCCAAAATAATCACCAATAACAGATATCAATGTTATGCAATCGGACTAACATTTACATGAGTTAGAGCGCGGACAAACAAACGAATTCATAACAGTTTTCAACTATGTTCAAAAGTGCTAAAAAGGGGAGGTCAACATTTTATATTCAAATTTCTACACTTGACAATTTAATATTCAAATAACATATAAACATATATTGGGCAATCATTAAAAAAAAAATTTAAAAAAAAAAAAAACTTTCCCGATATATGTACTCCTAGTGAACTAACCGCTCAACCAATCAAAAGAAAATTTCACATTTAGTTATTTGAAGGTATAAGCTCGAGATCACCATGATTTTAAACAATGGAGCTTTCATGGCTACAGTTCAGTGAAAAAAATTCGAAATTTTTAACTAAACGAACTAAAGCAACACTCTTTTTCTTCTCTCACATTAAAAATTACAATCGTTATAAAAAATATATGAACACTTCCTGTTTTTATCTATTGTAATATTTACACTTAAATAAATATGGAAACCAATTCAATAATTTCTGATCTAATGGCTTCTTTATATGAAACAGGAAGGTCAGCAGACAATTTAATAATTAATAAATACAAGTTGGCATATGTCCGCAAACATGTAGTGGGAATTGTGTTCTATAAGTTTGAATTAGTAACTTATAAAAAGGACCATGATTAATGGCAGAAATCTCTGGATCCTAAAAATTATTTTCTAAATGGTTGTAATAATTTGTTAAAATACATTTTTTCTTACTCGCCTAAAAATATTAGAATACTTTCCCTTAAATAAATATGGAAATCGATTCGATAATTTCTAATCCGGTAGCTTCTTTTTATGTAATGGAAAAGTCAGCAGACAATATAATAACTAATGCATAAAAGTTGGCAAATGTCCGCATACATATAGTGGAAATTCTGTTCTATAAATTTGAATGAGTAACTTTGAAAAAAGACCATGATTAGTTACGGAAATCTGTGGATCCTTGTTAAGTCATCCGTTTGAATTCGTGGTATGGATCAATAGACCTTTTTGATGAAAGTATGTTACCGTACTAAAATAAAACAGCATAACCTTGGTCACAGTTAAAATCTTTAAAGTGTTTAAGTCATAATTCATATTTATTTACTTTTTTTCCTCAAAAATAGCTTCTTAAATAATTTATTGAGTTGTAAAGGACCATGTATTTCTCTTTAATATAGAATTTATTAATAAGGGTTAAATTTTAGTCTTTAAAAAAAAAAAAAAAACATTTTCCAAATAATTCTTGTATTTTTTATTTATTTATTTATTTATTTTTAAATCACATAAAAATTAAAATCGTTATAAAAATGTGTGAAAACCCTCTGAATTTTATCGATTAGAATATTTACCCTTAAATAAATATGGAAACCAATTCGATAATTTCTGATACGATGGTTTCTTTATATGGAATAGAAAGGTCAGTAGACAATTTGACAACTAATGCATAGAAGTTGACATATGCCCACATGCATGTAGTGGGAATTGTTTTCTATAAATTTGAGCGAGTTATTTTAAAAAAGGTCCATGATTAGTTGCGGACCTGTGGACCTACGGAATCTGTGGATCCTTGTTAAGTCATCCGTTTGAAATCATGGTATGGATCATTCTGGTTGAAAATGTGTTACCATACTAAAATAAAACAGCATACTCTTAGCCATAGTGATATCTTTAAATTGTTTAAGTCATAATTCATATTTATCTACTTTTTTTTTTTTTTTCAAAAACAGTTTTTTAGATAATATATTGAGGGGGAAAATACTTTTGATTTTTACTGCTAAAATTCTTAAAAATAATTAATAAATAAAATTCATCTTTCATTTTTTTCGAAACAACTGCAAATTAAGATGATTTTTAATTTTAAAAAAATAGAGCCCCTTTTTTTTGGAAAAGTCAGCTAGGAAGTCAGTAAAAAACTTTTTTTGAAAAACAATATTGAAATATATTATTTTATTTATAAACCACAAGAGGATCATTTGACAGTTGAAGTACAGTAAGATCATAAAAAAATAGTTTTTTTCTGTATTGTGATTTTTATGCACAATTGTACACACTTTTTTTTTTCATTTTAACTGATGGTTTATTTTCTAAAAATCGAGTTTTTTTCTTTTTTTACTGTACTGATTTTATATGGTCAAATAAATAAATAAATTTATTATTGGCAGAAAGTGTTTGATAAAAAGTTTAATTTAAAGGTATTTTTTCTTTATAACTATCTTTTTATATAATTTGTCAACTTAAATATTTCTGATTTATTTCTTTATGCGTAAAAATAACTTTTCAATTAGAGTAAAAAAAATTGCTTTTTAGAAAGAAAATGATAAACTTTAAATATAATAAGGACTAAGCAAGTAACAACTACAGTTCCTTACTTATTTTATAGAAATTAGAATTTTATTTTAAAAAAATTTCTGACTAAATTTAATTTTAATCTATGATAAATCATGGATTATTTTAAATTGACTATAACCATACATAATGGTCTTTTAGTTTTCATTCTTTGAAACTCTGACACTTTTTTTTCTTCTGAAATTTATAATAAAAATTTTTTAGATAATTTAAAATTAAATATTTAAAATTTTAAAACATTTTAAGATTTTTAGAGAAAAAGCTAAATTTTTATAAAATTGAAGAAATATTAGTTGCATCTTCTAAGGTAATTAACAACTAAAAAAAGTTTTAAAATTACATTTTAAAAAGTTGAATTTCTAATTCATTGGGTTTTTAAATATATATACAAGTATAATGCTTTTTTTTTCTTCGTAAAGAAAATAAGTGCACCAGTAATTTAACCACAAAGGTACCAAAAAATTTAAAAATAATGCACGAATATATTAATTCTAGTTGAAAGAAAATGTGCATAGTATTTAATGAAATGCAAGGACATTCAAAAGTACTCCGTTACGTTATGGTCTATGGGTGGGGTGGGGGGATCATTTGCAGTGTATTTTAATAATGTTACACTATTTCAAACAAGCTGAAACTGATACACATCCCTGAGGTGCACTACAAGATATTTATTATAGGATAAGATGTGCAGACATACAGTATTCAACGTTCATTTACAGGAACACATTAAGGAATTTGGCAGTACTGTACAAAAACAAAAATCGTTGAAAGTGCCTTTTATGTTCTAGTTCGGGTTTTAAATTTAAATATTTTAATTACTTTATGCATATATGAAGTCTATAAATTATATACAGGACTGCACAAAAAAATGTAAAATACATTTTCGTTTATTGGTCGAAATTCTTGAATAAAAATTTTTCAACTAAGCTGATCAAATTAAGCAAATTAAAGTTATCATTCTATATAGTGTATATACAAATTTATAGATCATATATGGAGTGCACAAGAGAATTCAAATATTTTTCCGATTACTGATGTCAATTATTGAAATTTGCTGAATCAATTTTAAAGTAAGAGAATTAGAAAAGACATCTTCCAAATTTGAACCATTTATCTTTAACGGTTCTTGACTTATATCAACTTATATTAGAGAAATGGTGAAAAAGCCCATCATGAAGAAAATCGCATTTTCACAAGAATTCATTTCCATAACAACCATTGCTTGAAAGCTAGATTTTGAAAACTAATCAAAACATAAAAATTAACATTTTATGTTGAATTTAAGATAGAAACACGAGTTAAAAGTCACTTTAAGCAGGAAATAAAAAGAAAAAAGAACAAAGAAAAATGAAATTTTTAATGCAATTTTTTAATTTTATTTTAATTTTATTTTTCTTAGTTTTTAATTTAATTTAATTTAATTTAATTTTTTTATTTTATTTTATTTTATTTTATTTTATTTTACAAGTTTTGAAGATTTTTGTATTTTGGACCCCCTTAAGTTGGTAGTTTCTACCAAAACATAAAGATTAATATTTTGTGCTCCAATTACTAAAAAAACATGATTTAAAGATCTTTTTAAGCAGAAAAAAAAAAAAGAAAAGAAAAAGAAAATTTTTAATGCAATGAAATTTTTTAAAATTTAATACGTGAATTATCACATTGCTAACCAAGCTTAAAACCTAGAGATTAAATGGCAGAGCGCTATTCCAGGGGTTTCGGGTTCGATCCCCGGCTTGGACATTTCTCACTCTCTGGGTTCAACGCTTGATTAGCAATATGATAATTCACGTATTAAATGTTCAAGATTTTCTAGCACAATTTCACTGTGAAAAATTAATTAAAATTACATGATTAATTTTTTTAGAAATTTTGAAGATTTTTGTGTATTGGATCCTTCTTATGTTGGTTGTGCAAAAAGGATGGTGCCATTCGTGAAACTTTTTCTATGGGAACCTAATTAGTATTTATGCAAAGTTCGAAGAAAACCGCGAAAACTCGGAACGATTCGGCCTGCGGGAGCAACTAGAATCGAACCTAGCTTTTCCTGATTATCAGCTTTGAGATCAGAACCTCCCAGCCACGAATAGAGCTCTTTTTTTTAACCCTTTCGAGTCTGAATTTTTTTTTCAGTTTTTAGAAAAAAATTACTTTTTACGTTAATAAGATTAATACAAGCTATACAAATAGATTAATTAGTATTTAACTAATATGTCACTGTCTGAAAGATAACTAAAGTTATTGTTTTGTGTACTATTCAATCCATATTCATATGACAATAGGCTATGGAAGAACTTTTGGAGACGTTTAGAAAATATGGTATTACAACAAGATTTAACTTATATTATAAATTTCTAACACTTTTTCTGCTTTATTACCAACGATTCTTTCAGGAAAAAAACTTTAATTTTAAATTTAAAGAGTAAAATATATGTTTAAAATAAAAGAATCGGATACGGCGCGAAGAGAAATAAACAAATAATTAGTATTTTTGTTATTATTAAATACCTAAACATAAATGAAGTCATGTAGTAAACGCATATACTTAATACTAACATTATTATTTTTAAATAATAGCAAAAGTATTTCTAAAAACAAAATAACACTCCATTAAAATACATGTACTATTAATAGTACACCAGGTCCAAAAGGGTTAAGTTAAAAAGGAGAAAAAGAACTTCTCACCTTTCTATCTTCATTATTTTGTAAATTACTGATTTTTTATATGTTTCCTGATTTTTCGATCAACCTTTCATCCATTTTTATTTTTTAATGCAAACAATCATTTTAACACAGGAAATTTGACGCAATCTTCGACAATCACTAGATATAGATGGTTCATTATTGGTACAATTTATTTTTCTATTAATACGGTTAATAATTTTAAAAAGAAAACTGAAAGTTGTTTTCGAATTAGTAATTTTTAATCGTGCAAATGCTGTAATTTTTATTTATTTAAAAAAAATAGATTTTTAAAAGATTTAAGTAAATTAATTTCATAGTTTTAGACATTCATTTATCTAATTAATTTTTAATAAAAATGTATATTTTAATAAAGCAGCAAATGAAAGTGAAAATATATATTTATCAATAACATATAATAGTGTCTTATTATACTGTACTAATCAATAAGAAAATATATTGTAAAAAAATCTAACTTTTTTTTCCATTAAATAACCATTATGAAAACTTATTCAGCTTGCCAATTCAAGAAGAAATAAATCGTTTAAAAATACTGAAATGCAAACGAAATATCTTTTTTTTAAATATCATAAGATTAACATTAAAGAGTTTAGCAATTATATGCATGTGTATATTTAATATTTCCACAATAATAATAATAAGAATTAATAATAATAATAATAATAATAATAATAATAATAATAATAATAATAATAATAATAATAATAATAATAATAACAGACCGGAATTTGAACGTAAATATCTTATTGACACCGCTAAATTATTTTCACTTTTCTGTATCACAATGCAACATTCTAATTTTAAACGGTAACATAAAGTTAAATAAATAAATAAAATAAAAATAAGAAATAAATAAAATAAATAAAATAAATAATAATATCTTTGTCATTTTAATTTACTTATATCGAATTAACATAAAACTCCAACGTCTATTAAACTAAGAATTAATATAGCGTAGGCATATATGTGGCAGGCCTCTGAATCCCAAATTTTTAATTCCTGTTTCCACTGTAAAACTATCTTTCCCTACTGGACTGTATCTTGCTTGTGGTTGTGGAACATTGTATCAAAATCAAGGTTACAATGAAAGAAATCGTACAATTGTTTTCGATATGGTCCTTTTCCTCTATTTTAAAAATTATGTAAACATTAATTTGTCAAACCTAGAATATTCAAAAACACAAAAAATATTTGTATCCGAACATTATTTGTATCCGAAATTATTTGTATTCAACATTTTACTTCTGTTTGCGTACAACTATGGCCATCTAGTGTGGACATCTAAGACTAACATTTTTTCCAATGCCCATTGCAAAAGAAAAAAAAGCAGACAAAAATAAATGCTTCACTGTGTGTGTTCATACATTGTATCGTATCGTACATTTAATCACTTTTTCCGTCAAAAGAAAATTTTAAATTAACCCTTTCGCAACGAGCGTTTTTAAAAGATTTTTTAAATTTTTTATTACCGATTTTTCAAAATAGAAACTTTTGTCTAAGATGATCTGGAAAATTCTCCGACTAAATGAGGAAAATTTTTCAGTAAATGATTACTGGATGGAATAATCAAGGATTCCGAGTTCCTCATGCATTCAATTTTAACTTATAAGCACCAACAGAAATGCCATTTGAGGGAAGCAGGGGGTGGGCTGACGGGGCTGCAGCCCCCTCCGAAATTGATTTTAAAAAAAACATAAAATTAATTATGAAAGTTTATCAAAATGTAATGAAATCTGCTAAGATAGAATTTATAGGGAAAACAAATAACATTCCGTTTTAGGCGGCAAGTTTTTATTAAAAGATATATCGCGAAAAATAACTATTTCAGCCAAAAAGTCCGCTTTACACAGGCTCTCTTTACAAGAAATAAAAGTTATACTAATTAAGACGAAAACCTGTTTTAAACGAAATTTTTGCAGTCGCATGGGATTCAATCTTAGCAAGTACTGTAAAATAACTATTTCAGCCAAAAAGTCCGCTTTACACAGGCTCTCTTTACAAGAAATAAAAGTTATACTAATTAAGACGAAAACCTGTTTTAAACGAAATTTTTGCAGTCGCATGGGATTCAATCTTAGCAAGTACTGTAAAATAACTATTTCAGCCAAAAAGTCCGCTTTACACAGGCTCTCTTTACAAGAAATAAAAGTTATACTAATTAAGACGAAAACCTGTTTTAAACGAAATTTTTGCAGTCGCATGGGATTCAATCTTAGCAAGTACTGTAAAATAACTATTTCAGCCAAAAAGTCCGCTTTACACAGGCTCTCTTTACAAGAAATAAAAGTTATACTAATTAAGACGAAAACCTGTTTTAAACGAAATTTTTGCAGTCGCATGGGATTCAATCTTAGCAAGTACTGTAAAATAACTATTTCAGCCAAAAAGTCCGCTTTACACAGGCTCTCTTTACAAGAAATAAAAGTTATACTAATTAAGACGAAAACCTGTTTTAAACGAAATTTTTGCAGTCGCATGGGATTCAATCTTAGCAAGTACTGTAAAATAACTATTTCAGCCAAAAAGTCCGCTTTACACAGGCTCTCTTTACAAGAAATAAAAGTTATACTAATTAAGACGAAAACCTGTTTTAAACGAAATTTTTGCAGTCGCATGGGATTCAATCTTAGCAAGTACTGTAAAATAACTATTTCAGCCAAAAAGTCCGCTTTACACAGGCTCTCTTTACAAGAAATAAAAGTTATACTAATTAAGACGAAAACCTGTTTTAAACGAAATTTTTGCAGTCGCATGGGATTCAATCTTAGCAAGTACTGTAAAATAACTATTTCAGCCAAAAAGTCCGCTTTACACAGGCTCTCTTTACAAGAAATAAAAGTTATACTAATTAAGACGAAAACCTGTTTTAAACGAAATTTTTGCAGTCGCATGGGATTCAATCTTAGCAAGTACTGTAAAATAACTATTTCAGCCAAAAAGTCCGCTTTACACAGGCTCTCTTTACAAGAAATAAAAGTTATACTAATTAAGACGAAAACCTGTTTTAAACGAAATTTTTGCAGTCGCATGGGATTCAATCTTAGCAAGTACTGTATGCATAATATATGCAATACCTGCTATGATAAAAATCTGTTTAAAGCAGAAAAGTTGACTTCCTTATGATTCCCTCTTAAAACTTTTACTGTATCTCAGCCCCCTCTGAAATGATAAGTCTAATACGCAATGTCTAATAGGCAATGAGGCAGCTATCCTCCCCCTATCAAGCCCCAACACAAGGAATTTGATTTTGCAGAATATATCAAACTTAAAAAGGGGTGGGGTGAAGAAATTGCGTAATAGTTAAGATAATTTTTCGGAATTCCCTAAAATAGAAACATTAAACAAACAAATTAAACACGAAAATGAATAATTAACGATATCTGATGAATCATTGCTAATTAGAACGATCTCAAAGTGAAACATAATTATCATCAATGAGATTTTTGACTAATTTTAATGTATGTGCGAAAATAAAACTGTATCAAATCCTTCTCGAAAGTGGGTAACGAAATCAAAAAAAAAAATTTCTCCCTTCCCTAACCTCTATAGCTAATAAAATTATTAGTTTTTACGGTTAAGGCTGCTGGTCACTCACGTTCCGAATTCCCCTCCGTAATCTTAAGTCTATGGGTGTTTGATGCATTTTTATATTCAAAATATCTCCTCAGAAATATTAATATTTTTAACTTCTTTTTTCCGTGTTCAAAATGTTTCTAAATTGTATGCTCAATTTAATATTTTATTTTTTAAAAACTGAGAACATTTCATATAAAATTAAACGTTGAATTTTAGAAATATTTCAAAAACTAAGAAAAAAATGTTACATCTTTTAAGAAGAAAACATTGAAAGAAGAAATTTTAAAAATATATTAATTTACTGAGGTGATATTTTGAATATAAAAATGCATCAAACGCCCGTAGATGCTACATTATAGAGGGGAATCGGAACTTGAGCGACCTACACTTGTGAGCTCAAAGTAAACGCACCGTAAGGTTGTTTTCTAATACCTTGTTTGCGTTTCGTGTTTGCAAACAAAAAACCAAAAGAAAAATAAAATCTAGCATTGAATAGTGTAGGTCCATTTCTACTTGGTTCCTTTTTCACGTTTCCGATTTTGGTTTCAGATATTTTTTATAAAGTTACTTTCACTTTCGAAACTCGTTCCGAAAATGAAAGTATCATTCTAAAAATATTTTTAACCCAATTCGGAAAAGTAAAAAATAAATAAATAGATAATTGAACTCTAACATGGGGAATAATGTAATAGATAATATTTCTTACGAAATCTACTTAAAATGGACCTCAGCAATTCGATGCAAAAAATAAATTAAAAAAATAAGTAAATAATAAAAAAAAAGTATGATCTCAGATTGCAGAAGAATTCGTTTAATGTTTCTTTTAAATCAACTTATCCTATAATTAATAAATCCAAATTATTAATTTATTATTATTAAATTCTTACACCGAAGAGAGCACCAATAAATTTAATTTTAAATAATTATAAAAGGAAGTTATTCATTTTAAACAAACTAAAAATATTCAAATAAAATTATTTATTTTAATCAAATTAAAAATGTTCAAATCAAATTATTTAAATAAAATCCAAACTTCGAAATTTTTTGAAAATCCGAAAAAAAATAAATTAGTGGTGATCTAAATAAAATTTTAAATTTCTAAAAAAAAAAAAAAAAAAAAAAAAATGTACAAACGAAATTTAAAATGCGGAATCGTTAATAAATAGCAGTAGTTTTTAAAATAGAAAGAAACTTCAATTCCACAAAAATATTATGATTGAAAGTGATTATTTATCGCCAAAGGTTTAAAGGTTTATCAATAATAAACCTTTAAATTGGCAAAATTTTGAAATTCCTTTTAATAAAACGCATCGGAATAGGAAAATTTCAACTTCCAGAACAGGGGTTCGAACTGAGTACCTCTTGTTTACTAGCGAGATGTTTAGCTACAAAGCTATGCTGTCTATACGGAAATATTTCTATGAAAAAAAAGGCTGAAAGTTTAAATTAAGGCTGTCTTCTAAAATTTAAATCGCAAAAAGGAATGGATGACACTGAAAAAATTAATTTAATAATAGATTTTTTTCAAAATTTTAGAATTTGTCCTGTGACACGAGACATTCAGCAGAATATCGACAAAACTTGAAATCTCTGACTTATACAGTTTTTATGTACGGACTCTGTGGCGGACAGACAGACAGAGATTAGAGACGAATAGAGTCTCGTAAGATAAACGAAACCCTAAAAATGTCGAAATACAAACGAGATATTAGAAAATAATCCTTCCCATAGGCTTATAATTGGCTGGCGAGTATCTTCAAATGCAGGGAGAAGAGTCTAAACTGTTTGCATATCACTAATGTTATTTTATTTTATTATTGAATTTCACTTGGCTTTTGTCTGAGAGAGTGAGCACTTCGAGACATAGAAAATTTAATATTACCGAGAGTATAAGTAAAGTGAAAGGTATACGGAAGTATACACAGTATACTTTCTAAATTCTATAAAGAGTATAATGAGTGAAGTAGATCCTTAAGGCTGTTCTCAGCTGCTCTGCTCAACAAGTACGAAACGTTTCGACATATTTCAAATTCATTTTTTAACGGAAAGGTATAAAATTGGAAGAGCACTATGAAAGTGATTTGGAATGGAACTGTGTTTTCGATTTTTTTTTTTTTTTTTATCAATACATTATCTATTGAGTTATAAGCGATTTTTATCACGGGACAAACACGTTTTCCACCCCTGTTTGAGTGATTATTCTTCTTTCGCACAGAAATTCGGTTCAAAACATCCATTTTTACATTATTTTCTGAGGGCTCTATTGCGTTTGCAAAAAGGGGAAATTGAATACAATTAGATACTTTCTGAACAACACCTGCTAGTTTCATGCATTTCCAAACAAAAATAAATTAAAACTTATGTCATAAAGTTGGCCATTCGCATTTAAAAATAACCTTATGAATTATATTTATTTCTGAAGAAAAAAGTTGTGGCAATATGATCCTCGAAATTCCCCGACTATTAGAACTGACAATTTGAATAAATCGACTCCGATTCAGAAAAGAAAGAGAGAAAAAACAACAAAGGAGATTTCTTTGGCGCGTCGGGGGTATCAGGAAATCGCAATGAGCAAAACCTAACAATTAGCGGCGTTCGACTTACAAGAGAGGAAAGGGCTCAATGAGAAATCACGGTTTTTCGAGAAGTCAGTGTAACATGTAATTAATGAATAGACAGCAAATAACAGCCGTCGTTGCGCGCTTTCTAATTGTTATATATTGCTGCGATTTCGTGGTCAAACCACCCCTGTGGAATCGGTGAAAGGGACCACGGCTTAGGTGCACATTCTAATTTAATGGTACATTTCTGGAAGGTATATAAAAATTAAAATTATGCTATTGTAATGTCTATAAAATTGTTTCAGTTTTGCTTAAAGCATCTGGCTACGTTCGGAGACTTTTTATTTATATACAATCAATGGCATATTGAGGGGGTGGGCTGATGGGGATGAGTACCCCACTGAAATTTCTAGAAAACTGAATTTAATTACGAGAGTTTATCAAAATGTAATGAAGTCTGCTAAGTTGGAATTTAAAAGGAACGACAAAATTATTCTGTTTTAGACAGGTTTTCATTTCTTAGGTCTTCATTCTCTTTCATTTCTTCATTCATTCAGAGACCATAAAATAACAATTTCAGCCAAGTTTCCGATTACGCAGGCTCTCTTTACACTCCGTAAAAATTGTACTAGTTAAGACGAAAGCCTGCTTAAAATGAAAATTTAGTCCCATGCAGTTCTATCTTAGTAGGCTCGATTGTATGATGTATGAGTTACCTGCTGTAATAAAAATCTGTTTAAAGCGAAAATGTTAATGTTTTTGTCATTTCCTCTCAGAAATTTTTAATATATCTCAGTTTCCTCCGAAATGATAAGTCTGGATACGACACTGCATACAATATAGAATAAATACACAATAATAATTTTTTAGTTGAATTGTAATACAGAATGATAAAAAACATAAAATCGTAGTAACACTTTCACTTTTTTGTATGTGTGTGTGTGTTCAAGTAAAATTTTATATTTACTTTAAACAGCGTACACTGAATTGAGCTAAATACAGAATGTCCTAAAAAAATGACCCAGCTGTAAATTTTAATAGTATCAACTGTAAGCACTGTAGAGCGTTGGCTCAATGTCACAAATCAAGAGTAACTCAAACAGTTTTTGATAATCGCATGCACGTGTACTACTTTGTCATAGGCTCGCTTGCAGTGCCACATAAGCAAAAGTCCTTAACATAGAGCATTATTACTGGGATGAAGATTTAAAAGTCGTTAGAGCAATTCAATTTTTTCCTTTGGGGCTTTATAGAATATCGTGTCTACGTTTTTCCGCTACCTAATGATTTACCAGAATTGAGACATAGAATTCAAGAAGTTATTGCGGAAAAAATGGGATTTTAAGTTGGATATGTGGCGTATAACTAAAAGTGAACACATTGAACATTTGTAAGAAAAATTAGGTTAGTTAGGCTTTAATTTGATGTATAGTTAGTTGTAAATTGTCTAAACTTTTATACGTACTATAAATTTGAAATTGTGGCTCTCTTTTATGGATCCTTTATATATTTGAATTTCCTTTGTGTTAAATACTACTAATGCTCTTTCCTATTCACTGAACTATAATTTTTAGTACATCTTCAAAATTAATTGAAATATATTAAAATTTCGCCACGAATTGAGGTATTTAAAAAAGTTTTAGAAGGACAGGACTTTAAAACTGGGACTGCTCCGCCTTGTGTAAATCGCATTGTCTGGTTACCTCACTAAAAAATTTCTAAAATGAGTTAAGTGCTCAGTATTGTTCTCGACAATACTCACAATGATATAAAGTAGTTTAACTAAAAAAGAAACTTGTGTCGGCATAACGGGAGAAGAAATTTTTGGTGCCCCATAGATACAAATTTGCACATAGACTTTTCTCGCTCTATGTATATCTCTCTGTATTTCTCTTTTTCTAAAACATGTAAATTTGTAGTTTGTGTTGCGATTGTTTCGGGGAGGTTATTTTCAAATATATTTTTTACCGTTTATGAAAGTAAAACATTCTGACTTATTTTTAAACGCAAAATTATGATGCAGGAATTACTATTAAAAACATTTGTAATCAAACTTTTTTTTTTTTTTTTTTTTTTTTTTTTTTTGCGTGTGTTACAGTTGAATTGGATATCTTCAGTTGTAAACGATTATTAGCTCACAATGGTAGGTTGTTTTCTTCCTTTCTTTCTTTCTTTCTTTTCACTCTTTTTGTCACGCTGTCGCGCATAGAAATTCAGTTCAAAACCACAACTTTAGCAAGCAGCATTTTCTGAAAGAATTTTCTGCTTTTACATGCAAATAAGAAAAATACCTGCCAGTTTTATGTGCTTTTGAACAAAAATGAATTTGAAAATGTGTCAGAAAGTAAATTGTTTGGATTTGAAAACAGCCTAAATAACTTTCAATTATGTTACAATGTAATAGATGAATGATAAATCAATTTAAAAAATCTCAACCTCGGATCGCAACAAAAACTGATTTCGTCTTCTTTCAATCGTTACTTTCTCGCCTTTGCCTGTCAAAACCAAGAACTTGGCTAAGTTTCGTTTCCTCAAAATAGAAACTGATCCAAGACAGAGATCATTCAGAACAGATGCATAAGCTCATAGAATAAAAGGAGGTGGTCCCGTCGATAGAATCTGAACCATTGACTTTAAGGTCATTGATCTGAACCTAAGCTTTCAAATGAAAAATCCCCCTGTAGAATGAGTAGTGAAAGGCTACCTCGTACACCTGTTTATTCTTTTTGTTTCGAATGTGGGTGGTATAGTCGATTAGAAAGGGAAACAAAAACCTAGAGGACAAGAAAATCGTCAGATTGTCACGCTCTTGTCTTGTAAGATTTGTTAAAACTTAATCAGTCATTTCAATTGTTAAATCCCCTCATGAATTCGCTCTTGTGAAAAGTCCTACTTAATGTCAAACAAAATAGATGAATACGTTTTGTTGCCCATAAAAGAAAAGGGGGGGGGGGGGGCCTGCTAGACAGCAGAATCATAGAAACACAAAATCAGGGTTCTGGCTGACTTTTGAACAATGTTAGCGATTTGGCGATCTCGAAATAAAAAACAGTAGCCAAAAAAAAAAAAAAAAAAAAAAAAAAAAAAAATGTTGGCAAAAGAGATTCGGTGTGAAACACTGAAAAATCTACCTTTAACCCCTTATTGCATCTTTTTTTTTTTTTTTTTTTTTCAATATGTTCTAAAATAACATACCTCTTTGACATTGTTTAAAAAATAAAAATTCCAACTATACGCTACAGAAACTATTAAAAATAAGTACATTCTAAATGACGTGTAAGTGTTTCAAACATTCTTTTAGCGGTAAAATGTAAGGAGATTTCGACTATAACCGATAGAAAAAATTATGATTGGCTATTGATACTTTATATACAACTAATAAACAGTACGGTAAATGGCAAATTTAACGAAGTATTTTAGCGAAATTTTTTCTATATTTGGCGGTTGATGCAAGTTACTTTGCTTGTGATTTTACCGGTGCATAAATTGTGATAAACTGACAAATCATGTAATTCTTTCTGTGCCGTTGGATGTTGTTAAACTGAATTAGTGTTCAGTCAGTATCTCTCTAAATATTAATGTAAATGGTACGGTGTGATTAAACATGAAAAATGACATCAATTGTTCTATAACGGGGATAAGAATCTCAACTGTAACCACACAAAAAAAGAACGGAAATTGAGCACTCGCAATTTGGCAAGTCTGATTCTTCCTTTACTCGCGAAATGAAGCATTTTATTGCGATTTGACTTATTGGCAAGAGGCAGCGAGAATCTTGCACAAGAACCCTTATTTTTTGGTTAAAGTAGAATAAATTATCATGCTGACGTGTGAAGTTCGAAAATTGTAACGAAAATGAGAAAACAAGTATTATTATTAGCACTCATATGTCATCCCAGGGTTCTCGCTGGCTTTTGACCAACATCAACAATTTGACGAATAAGAAATAAAAAACAGCAGCCAAATGGAAAGAATTGTTAGCAAAATAAATTTGACGTGAAACACTAAAAAAATCTACCTTTATTGTATCCGGGTTTTTTTCTTTTCCCGATATGTTCTAAAATGATACAATTTTTTGACAGTGTTCAGAAAATAGAAATTCTATTATATGCTGCAGAAACTATTAAAAACAAGTACCAAATGTCTCCTAAATGTGTAAATATTTCAAACATTCTTTTAGCGATAAATTGCTTAAAGATTTCGACTACAATCAGTCGAAAAAGTTTACGATTGGCTAACGATACTTTGCATACAACTAGTAAACAATTTGGTAAATGGTAAATTTAACGCCGCCTTTCATCAAAACTTTTCTCTATCTGGCGACTGATGCGAGTAATTTTGTTTACTATTTTATCGACGTATAGATGGTGATAAACTGACAATAGAGAAAAACTTATCGTATAAAAAACTTTTGTGTCTTTGATTCTTGGTAAAATGAAGTGGTGTTGGGTCAGTATTTCTATAAATAATGTAGTAACATAAATAGCACGATACAATTGAAGATAAAAAGAGACGTCAACTGCATAGTAACGTATATAAGAATCTTAGTTGTAACCACACTCAAAAAAAGAGCAGAAATTGAATTGCAATTTGGCGGGTCTGATTGTTTATTTACTTGCCAAATGAAACATTTTATCGCAACTTGGCGTAAGGGTGAGCGGCAGCAAGAACTCTGTGACATCCGAAAAAAATTCTCTTTACTCATAACAACAACAACAACAAAAATCATACCTAACTGTTAAACTTAATGATAAAATTAAAATCTCAAATATATTTTAGATTTAAATTACCTATCAAGATGTTTGACAAGCATCATTCAATATTTTTTACTCAGTCCGTTCACCTGTCGTTTTCTTTTGCATGCGCCATATATGGGCACTTACATGAAAAACGGGTAAAATGTCCTGCGTGTAACGCTTACATAAATTCCTATCTATTAACTAATAAGTTACCAAAATGTAAACTATACAGTAAAAATAATAAAAAAAATCTCTATATTTTCATAATGACATAGTGGTTTTAAATTTGAAAATACAATAGCATTATTAAAAAATCAGCAAAATTCAGAAAATCTGCACCACACGTAATAATGAATCAGGGCCCGCTTAATATCTAAAATTAGAGGAAGTACATCTTTTCTGCGGGAAAGAGGGGGGGGGGGGTCGATTGGATATGATTTTTACAAACACGGAAATACAATGATAAAAATAAATTCCCATGAGGGGCTAAATAGAACTCGGGTTTCATATAAATTTATACTGAACTTTAACTTGATTAATTGACCGGTTGAAGACGAACTTTCCCCTTAAAGTTTATTAAAATAAATAAATAGAAGCTAGCAAACGCACATTTTATACATGTCAATAATAATTAAAAATCTCAGTTAATTGTTGCATTTTTCCTGTAAATCCTATACAAAAAAGGGAGACAGCAATTTCATCAAAATAATAATTGCTTTTAATAAAAGACTTTTATTTTCAAAACCAAAGAGGACAAATTTTAACCACATCCTTTAACAGATTAAAATGATCCTAAAATTTACACACAGTCCCCTACTCGAACTCCAATGCAAAAGAAAACATTACCGTTGCCTTTATTCAATCTGAAACGTGTAATTAACTACCGTAGAAAGCGGGAAATAATCACTCGGATTATCTGATGATTTTAATTCCAAACGATTTCTTTTATCTTTTTTTTTTCCGTCTGGAAAGAGGGAGTTTCTTTGTTCTTTCTTTTTCTTTTATGTGCGTTTATCTTTTGTTTTGTTTGATTTCAGAAATGTGGTATAAATCACTGGTAATAAAAACTTTTCAGAATAAAAAGAATTATACAGGTATATTATTGTGGAATGGAAATACTGCATTCTAATTTTGTTAAATGTATTTTTAAAATTTGGTACAAATTAAAAAAACATATTTATTAACAATTTGTATTACTTGAGAGAGGTGCTACAAAATATTAAAAACAAATAACATTGGCATGTTTCGGCTTCAATCTGATAAGAACCATAATCATAATCAGGGCCTGATTAATACACGAACCTCACCTGGGCTCACCAATTTCAGGGGCCCAGAAATTATGTGGCTGATTTTTTCCCCTTAATCAAATACTTTTCGAATAATATTGTTTTATAAAATATGAAATGTAAAATTTCAATATTCTGAATGACTCAATAAAATTTTTAGAAGCTTTTAAGGGTGTATTCGAAAAAACGCTTTTCCACCTTCAGCAGACCGAAATTTTCCGATACAATTTCAGGCACATTTTTAAAAGTAGAATCATGAAACTTGCTGAGGGGATTCTTGAAGGGACGTATGAGGTGCCGAGTAAAATCTTTTTACGCTCAATTCATTAGAATTTGATTTAAAAGCAATTAACTTATCAGTATGACCCTTTTTTTCGTTCCCTTATCTCTCACTTCGGAAAAATCGGTTTAAATTGCCGTTTTTGATTGCTTTTTTTGCAATATTTTGTACCCTTATCAAAGAATTGACCTTTACGGCACCTTGTGCACTTTCTAAGTAAGAGAATCTGCGAGTTTCATGTGTTTGAGAGCAAAAGTGAATTCAAACATAAATCGGAAAATAAGCAGTTTGAATCGAAATACACCCTTAACCTAGGCACTTTTCACCCTAACAACTTTGTCAACTCGTCAAATAAACCTTTTTTTTTTTTTTTTTTTTTTTTTTTTTTTTTTTTTTTGTGAAAGTGTCGCCGAAAATGGGTAGGTAGGGGGGCCGTATTTTTTAATAAGCCCTCGGCTCAACTTCAGCTTGATCGGGCTCTGATCATATTAAAAATACAAATCATCTCACGACCATTACAAACGACACACGAAAGTAAAATGTAAAAAGAAAAAAAAAAAAAAGAACGCGTTCTATTGTAAAAAAAAAATTATATTAAAAATAGACCATCATCTAAAATTAATTTCCAACTTCGTTCATCCCATTCAAATTTTCACGAGGAACTTATTCATTAAGTCTGACTATAACTTAAGAACAATAAGAGAAACAGTAGCATGCCAAGCAAAACTTTTACGCGTATAAATTTCAATAGATCTCTTATAATGGACTTACGACGACAATTTGATGCGAAACATAATTAGCTTTCATTAAACAGAATTTTCATGCCCCCCCCCCCCACATCTAAATATAATCTAGATAAAGCACTGTCAGTATGACCAAATTTAATATCCGATTCATATTCCCCTTTTCTTATTCCAAGATTTCTCTCAGTCTGTCGTGGAAGCTTGAATGGGATAAATCAAACTGGAAATTAATTTTAGATCATATATATTTTTTATTTAATTTTTTTAGGTAGCTTTCATTACAAAAAGTAAAAAGCTACCTATTGCAGCCGTCCGGAGGAAAGCACTTCCGGAAAATTTTGGTATATTTTCACCGATCAGGACCCCCAGACACCAAAACCACTCTCCGTTCAAATGTTGACATATATATCTTTATATATAAAAATCTTCTGTGCGTGTGTATGTAATTGAACTCCTCCTAAACGACTGGACCGATTTTGATGAAATTTTGTGTGTGCGTTCCGGTAGATTCGAGAATGGTTTAGATTCACATTTCGTCGAAATTGATTCAGTACTTTTTTAGTAATTAGGCAAAAACTAATAGTTAGTGATTTTTCACTAATTAAAAGTACTATATATATTAATGAAAGTCAGGATTTCGTATTAATCACAGCACAAAAAAATCTACCATACCAAAAATCTTGAAAATTGGGGTAAAAATACTTCTTATAACATCGAGTGCCGCTAAAAATGGATTTTCGAAAATTCCACCCCTACGATGAGTAGAAAAAAGAACGAACTTTTAAAAAATTCCTTAAAAATCGGCTTCTGTAGTTATTTTTCATCTGATAGCATATTTTAGTGTATTTTTTCATGCTAAATCGAACGGTACTAAGCAAATTTGTTCAAGTCCAGTAGTTCGTGAGATAATTCACATTTTCCTAATCTGGCGATGTCTTCGGCGCAAAAACCTGAAATTTTCAATGCTCATCTTTATATATAAAAATCTTCTGTGCGTATGTATGTAATTGAACTCCTCCTAAACGACTGGACCGATTTTGATGAAATTTTGTGTGTGCGTTCTGGTAGATTCGAGAATGGTTTAGATTCACATTTCGTCGAAATTGATTCAGTACTTTTTTAGTAATTAGGCAAAACCTAATAGTTAGTGATTTTTTTGTTAATTAAAAGTGTTGAATAATTTCGATAAATAGAGTGCGGACGGAATGTCCGAGCGGTCAAAGGCGCCAGATTTAAGCTCAACTTCTCGAAGAAAGAGATCGCGTGTTCGAACCCCGCTCCTGTCAAAAGTGTGTGCTTTACAGTATTATAGCCTGTATTATAATTTTGATTAACTGACTTCAGAAAATCGTTAACTTTTAACAAAAAAGAGAAAAATAAACTTTTCTATCAAAAATTGAACCGACTTCAAAAAATACTGAAGAGTGAAAAATAATTTCCTTACATAATTGTAATAAGAAATTAAATTAAGAGCGTAGTGTTTATCGTGCGTATCACTATATTTAAGTACATTTATTTGATTTTCTGGTGTCGGTGCCAGGAAGGACAACGTCTGTCGGTGACAGGACAACGTCTGTCGGGTCCGCTAGTATATATATATATATATATATATCTGATTTTTGTCATGCGATAACTAACGTATTTATGAACCGATTTGAATGAAACTTGGTATGTACATAGTACATACAAATGTCTCGACCGAGTTCGTTGGCCAGCATCATCCGCCATTTTGTTTAAAAATGGCGGCCATTTTAATTTTTTTTAAAAATTTAAAATTTAAAATTAAATGCGAAAAAATTAAAAGTTCAAAAACATTTTTCTTTTACGTGTTAGAACTTAAAACAAATATTCCAGAACACTTTTTATTTTGTCTATATCTTAAAAAATGATTGAGTTATAGCACTTTGAATTTTTCTATGACATTTTGAAACGATCTCATTTTTGTCACGTAATAACACGCACATTTATGAACCGATTTCAATGAAACTTGGTATGTACATAGTACATACAAATGTCTCGACCGAGTTCGTTGGCCAGCATCATCCGCCATTTTGTATCAAAATGGCGGCCATTTTAAATTTTTTAAAAAATTTAAAATTTAAAACTAAATGCGAAAAAATCAAAATTTGTAAAATATTTTTCTTTTACGCGTTAGAACTTAAAACAACGATTCCAGAACACTTTTTATTTTGTCTATATCTTACAAAATGATTGAGCTATAGCACTTTGAATTTTTCATATGGCTGACATTTTGAAACGATCTGATTTTGTCACGTGATAACACGCGTATTTATGAACCGATTTCAATGGAACTTGGTATGTACATAGTACATACAAATGTTTCGACCGAGTTCGTTGGCCAACATCATCCACCATTTTGTTTCAAAATGATGGCCATTTTAAATTTTTAAAAAAATTTTAAATTTAAAATTAAATGCGAAAAAATTAAAAGTTGAAAAATATTTTTCTTTTACGTATTAAAACTTAAAACAATGATTCCAGAACACTTTTTGTTTTGTCTATATCTTAAAAAAATGATTGAGTTATAGCACTTTGAATTTTGCGTATGGCTGACATTTTGAAACGGTCTGATCTGAACGATCCATCATGTTGCTTTAAAATGGCATACACTTTGTGATATCGTGGAATTTGGTGACTCTCTAAATCGCTTAAAATAAAACCAGGTTGAATAAAAGATGACTAATTTCTAAAAATTCCTATTAATATTCAGTCTTGACAAAAACTAGCATTCACGACGACTTATAAAATCACTAATTTTATAAGATTGTTTCCACTAATTTGAGCTTAGTATTTTTGAACAATGTAACTTACTTTAAAATAAATAAATAAATGTATAAGTATATGAAAGCTACCTCTTCCTCCCGGCATTGCCGGAAGGACTTTTTACAATAGAGTGAGTGGTTTTTGTTGACATCCCATTGTTGCGTGCCATTTGTATTGACCTTAAGACGATTTGTATTTTTATTATGATAATGGCTCTTATCATATTTGGAACCGAAACATGTCATTGTTATCTGTTTTTAATTTTTTGTAACACCTTTCTCAAATAATATAAATTATTCATTAAAATGTTTATATAAAATTAAGAAACATTTAAATCCGTGATTTCCAACCTTTCTCTGAGTGCGATCTAAGATTTTAAAAGCCCGATTTTAAACACACAATCCACTCTTTCAGTGTTAAATTCATACCATTTTTCTTCGGAAGGGATGATCTGCTCTGCAGCTTCGGGAAAGGGGGGGGGGGGGACAATCTGGAATTCCGAGTAGGAAATTGTACTTATAGGTAATTAAAAAACATAAATTCTCCCATCTTGTAGGGGACACTTCTATACTCCCGAGAAGAGAGTGTCTCCCCTGAATTCAATACTGCATCACTGTAAGCATTATTTATATGGAATAAAAGCTGAACCAATCAAGATCCATCATTTCGCGCCTTCAGTCATCGATTTTTATTGTTATTATTATTTTCGCTAAATTATTGTGGAAAATATTTTAGTGATCCATCTTTTATTAAGAAGATAAGCAGAAGGGGGATTCACGTGTTCCCATTTTATAAAAGCTTTATATTACATCATTTATTACTTATTTCTAAAATATAAACTAAATTTAATGTTTAAAAGAAAAAAAACTGACTAGATGTGAGTCAGGTTTTAACACTTCACGCGAAATTAAGTTTATATTTAGAAATATTTTGTCAACTAAGAAGGAAAGAGAAGACAGTTCTTTTTTTTGAGGTATAGAAAAAGGAAATTTAAATGTTAATTTCCTGAAGGGATATTTTAAATAAACGAATGCATTCCACGCCCATATGTTTAACATTAGTGAGATGAGTTAAGTGTTGACTGACCAATAGCTTTAAGGGTTACTTCATTAGCTCGAAAACACCTGGTCGCTTTTTAGTAAGATCTCGTTTGCATTTTATTATTTATTTATTTGTTTATTTATTTTTCATTTGATAACTGATGTCGATTCTACATAATCTTTTTCTACTTTTTCAATTTGTTCCCTTTTTTTCTGCAGAACTTTTTTTTTTTTTTTTTTTTTTTGTTTCTGGTGATACATTCATTTTCAGATCCAGTCTTAAAAGTGAACGTGCGCAGAAATAAAAAAAGCTTACAACGAAAATTAAAAAAGCAAAAAATGACAATCGCCCTGCGGATCGACTCGGATCAACCAAAGTTACCCAGTAAAAAAATAAATAAATAATTAACGTTGAAATGCAAATAAGATATTTTTAAATGTATCTTTCATAGGATTAACATAAACAAGAGTTTTCGTGTGAGTGAAATTGCATGGTAGAGCAGACTACAATAAACAATTTTCGTCTAGAAACCCATATAAACTCAAATTCTCAAATTCACAATACCGAGTTACACACTTCAGACCGAGCTTGAATTTTCTTTGGTGATTTTGACAGTAATATCTATATTTTAGCTATAACATACAGCGATAGCATTCACATGCAGGCATATACCGGATGTCCAAAAATGGATTGACTAGTTTTATAACTCAAAAATTTGGGGTGGAAATGATGACAACTATCTTTTTTTTTTATCTTGCAGGAAATTGTTTAGAATTTAAAAGGTCTTTTTATTTTTAATTTATTTATTTATTGCTATTTTTTGTTTTAATTTAAAATAGTTGGTTGTGTTTATGATGTCAATTATCATCACGAGGGATATGGGCCCTAAAGAGGAGGGGGGTGCCCTTCATGGGGGTTTTCTAAGGGAATCTAACCCGTACTTACGCAAAGAAATCCAAGGTTCGAAGAAAACCACGGAAAACTCCGAATGGTTAGGTCGACGGTCGCGATTAAGTTCGAACCCAGCACCTACCGTCTACCAGTTTCCAGGTCAAATCTCTCGATCACTGGTGGGGCTTAATTTAAAATTCAAGTGGTAGACGGTGCTGTAAGCAATAGGCACTCAAATCAGTCAAAAATCGGTGTCCGATTTCGGACTCTGTCTCCTTCCTCAGTATTGTTGCGAAAGAACGAATTTAAATATATGGAGTGGGCTCCAAAGAACAAGAATGCGTTGACGACTGAGAACCACTCCTTATATTTAACCTCCTTTTTTTGGCAATAATACTGAAAAACCGGAAAGGTCGAAAATCGAGACCCGATTTAGCGGATGTTACTCACAGCGCCATCTACCACTGCTATTTTAACTAAAGTTGAGAATCGCAGTATGGGACTCCTAACATCCTACCTCCTGCAAATTTTTTGATAGCTTGCAAATTATAGAATTAATTTGAAAATCAATCAGAAAATTTTAGGACACCCAGTATCATGCTTGTTATTTCGAAAAATTGTACAAAGTGAGTGACGGGAAGGACCACTAAAAAGTTTTTACATCAGGTCTCAGTTTCGTTAGAGACTGTTTTGAAGACTGTTGCTAACTTAGCTCCTTTTTTATTAAATAATAATAATAAATAAAGAAAAAACTGACACTCTGCCAGAATTTTCGTAAAGTATTTTTTACTTTTATTTAATGGCAGACATTCCGTAAGTAAATAAAACGAAATTAGTACACATAAATTCTGGCAAGCAACAAATACAAACAAATTCATGCAAGATTGTCTTTCCACGCTATTTCTCAATTTCATTCTACCTTGAATTGTGAGAAATCCACCACGCTCTCTCAAGAACCCAATCAAATATTTCCACTTTAATGTGATCAGATCCCCACCAGAAAAAGAAAAAAAAGAAATATATGTATATATATATAACTTATCGGTTTCATTTATTTATTTATTTCTAATAAAAGGGCGTAACTGAAACGCAATGCGTGACTTGAACCCAGCAATTAAGCCAATCTACGTGGTACTGGCGATTTTTTCTTCTTCTATACCAAAAGGGGGCGTGGGGGATCAGTGAATCAGAACAAAGAAAAATCGGGGTCAATCTTCTAATTACCAGAACACCCCCCGAGTTTCAGAGTTATAAATGATTGGGAATTCACATATACAGTTGAAGAAAATACTCTCATTTCTAAGACTGAGAGTAGTTCAAGAGACTAGACATTGGTAGTAGGAATACCATCTCACAAGCAACCAATTCTAGTATATCAGTGATTGGTTTCGCCAACGTATCGGAAAGTTTTCCAAGTAGGGATGGAGAGGTCCTCTGCTCTAAGTTAGAGCTGTCTGAGAAGCTTGGAAATTTTTTTTTTTTTTTTTTTTTTTTTTTTTTTTTTTTTATGATATAATCGCCAGTGAAAAGCAATTTTTAGAACATATCGACATAAAAATTAAGGAAATTTAACAATTAAAAACTATTAAATGTTAAAAAAAGTCTCTACCAGCGTTTCTTTTTCAAAAGGAGAATATATATATATATATATATATATATATATATATATATATATATATATATATATATATATATATATGTATGTATGTATGTATGTATGTATGTATGTATGTATATATATAAATACTTTTATAAATACATCCAAAATGATTTAGACAATACCATTAAATAAACCAATGAAACCAGTATTTTTACAATCATATTATTGAAAACATTTGGAGTTTGAAGTGAAATTGAAGGCAAATTACCAAATTACTAAAAAATATATGGATAAATGGACATTATATAACCAGAGTGCAGTACACACAAACATAATATCCTATAAATAAAGCCCCCATGTTTAATTCAGATAAGTATATTATTACATATCAACTAAATTCCAATTTTGGTAAAATCCGAAGTTATAACAATGGTAGATATTTTCAAAAAGTATTAAAGAAGCAGCAAGAATAACAAATTGAATAAATACATCATTTCATGTGCTGTGCAGCATTAAAGTAATGTATTTTAAAATGTTTTAAATAAGGTTAATTTAGGCCAAAATAGGCCTAAAGTGATATATATATATATATATATATTCATTTCGTAAAGTATGTGTACGTGCGCGCGCGTGTGTGGGGAGGGGGGGGGTCACTATACACATGTCCTTCCGATTTAAAATAGATTTTAAACATATAGATGAAAAAAAAATTAAAATTGATTTTAACTTACACGAAAAATTCTCAGTTCCACTTTGCCTTAGAATTTATTTTGTAAAAGTGATTTAAAATAATTAAAGTTTATTATTTTTTAACACAAACCGAAAAAACAAAAGTTTAGATATTATCTATACTAATGAACCCTCTGTGCGTGTCTGTCGGTGGTGGCTAGCGTAATCTATTGCACGTAAAAATCTGAAAACTTCGGTGAAGATAGTCCTAGGCAGCTTCTGTTACACCTGAGGCACGGATTTTTTATTTTTTGATAATTACTCGAGATATTAATTAAAAAATAAAATAAACTTCTATGAAAAAACATTCTTTTTTCGAACGCACACGTGCTTTAATAAAACTCTCAAAAGAGAGAAAAAAATGAACAGCTATTTTTCCCGACTATTTCCATACATGCGCATTGATCGATCCGTTTAACATACGAAAATTCTAGAAACATATTCTTACATTCCGTAGTTTTTGCTTTCTAACGCCACAAACCACATGGAAAAATACGAATTTTAACCGTTACAAAAAGTTCGATTTCAAGTGGGGAGGGGTAGGGGATTTCTTGTCTCAGACGCTCAATTTCAGAAATACGAAAAAATTTGAATTACTTAGATGCCCTTTTCGCTACAGTGATGTAATTTGCTTTCAAAAATACGAATTTTAACTCTTTCGAAAAAAAAATTGCGACTGCAAGTCACTTCGCGTTCGCGCCTTCCTGAAAAACTCATTTATTTCTAAACTAAACATAATTAAAAGCAGGCGTTTCAACACAAATTTTTGTACACTTTCTTAGCGTGAAATTTAACATTCTCTATATAAATCTCGAAACATGCTTCAGACTATAAATATTTAAAAAAAAAATTCTTTAAACTTTTGTTCAGAACTATAAAACACTGGAGATTTTGGTGTCGCTTTTGGGCATGTTTTTACCACTAAATATCCATACTTTAAGGCGAAATCTCTATGCAGGCCCCAAACTCTAAATTTGTGCAAATAGATTAATACATTATAAACTTGTAGGATCAAAATTGATCTTTAATATAATATTTATTGCAAATTTTATACCTCATTATAATTTTAATTTCCATATTTTGTGCTCTAACAAATGCAAATAAAAAAAAAATGTAATTTAACAAATTAAACAACCATTTGAAAAAATGAAATCATAAACAATGTGACATATTGGATTCAGATTGAGATGACGAAAGTTCACCTGATTAAGTTTACTGGATTCGAATTCAAGTTTATCAAATACAAATGATCAGCCAGTAGCTTAATAATAATAAGCTCGACACAGCAGCGATTGTTCGAGCCTAATCCTTCCCGCTTTTCGCTGTCTTTGATTTATTCAATTTTATTTTTAAATTTGTCCGGTTTCAATTTCTGATCCCCCCCCCCTTCCCCCCCAACTTGGTTTCCGTTATAGACTGGGTTATTCAGGACGTGGGTCGGGATCCTTGAACCTTGCTCCCACTAGAGAGTCGCAATAAAAAAGGAAAAGCTAAAGGATCGCGGACGTTAAAAATGCTTTAAAAAAGTAAATTGCGGACATCACGAAATCAATGCTCGACCGAAAACAACAACCATTTTCCAGCTAGTTAAGGGGGAAAAAGTATCAAATTAAAGATGTTTGTCACCGGAGGCTGAAGAGCTTCCAGCATTAAGAGCATTTAGATTTAGAAAGATTATTTATCTTATTATTTAGGTATATTTAAAGCCTATAATGAACCCGGACAACGCCGGGTGAGCCAGCTAATATGTTATAAAAACTGGGATGAATTAAATTATTTTTTCAATAGTAAATTTCCTAAAGGAATGTTAAATTTCCTAAATAATTCAAAATACTGTTTTTTTTATACATCATTCTCTAATGAATAATAAAAACTCTAAACCCTATTTAAGATAAACATTTTTTTTTTTTTCCAAATATTCTGCGTTGGCGAACTTTCATTCTTATCAAGTTCTGATTAGTTGCTCGTGAGTCCAACTTCCCAGCGGCTAAGCGCTAGCGCTCGAAGGCGGAGATTTGAAGAAAGTTTCGAAAATAAGAACGTCTCCTTTTGATCGTTTTATAGGTGTGGAAGCCGGTTCGCGATTAGAAGAGAAGGGGGGGGGGGGGTATGATTTATTAAAAATGTATGTTCGTCGGCACTCACGGAGGAGCGGTCACTGAACAAAACGAGAATTTCACGCTGTAATTAGCGGAGTTTTTACAAGTATAGGAGCACACCACGATTTCGCAGAAGTCGTTCGTCATTCGGTTTTACAGCATAATTGCGACAATTAATCTGATTTCCCACAATGCTGATGAAACGATCCTTTATTATTACCATTATTTGAAAAGGAAATATGGGCAGAGTTTTAATCTGTATTATCATCAATTAACAGCCGCAGACCGGTTGAGACACGATGCTGAGTAAAACCGATAAGCGACTCATAGTTTTGGCATCTAATAATATGTCTGTTGCTTCAAACACTTTTACAAAAATAATGCAATAATAAGTTTTTTTTCCTCTCATGTATTATTCGGAATGGAAACTAGAGGTCTGCACTGGCCCGAGCCAATAATAAAAAAAAAATTAACGGCCCCACCGGCCCGTTTTAAAGATTTTGGCAAAAACGATAAAATATGAGGTATTTTCAATTAATATAGCTTTAACGAGAATAAGTATAAACGTGCGTCATGAGCCAATTCTAGTATTGACAACATCAATACAGAAATGTAACTTGTACAAATAAGAGATGGGCATCGGGCAGTTACTTTTTGTCTAACCCGGGCTTGATTTTTTTTTTTTTTTTAGCAGACTCGTGCCCGGTAGAGATTAGACTTGCATTGTTTTTCTACATATAGTCGTCCCGGTCGGAACTAGATTTAATTGTTCTCAAGATATGTAGGGCAGACAACATGATTTGTAAAACGTAATAGCGATTAAGAACTTAACTCTAGAAATATACTTCTAGCTAGTTCACAAATTTACTTCTCAACAACGCGAAAGTTTGACACATTTTCTGACTAATTGTAAAGGTATTAAATTCAGAAGTCCAACTATTAAAATAATTTGGACTCTAACAGTATTTTCTATTTTTATTAACACTTTCCAAAAAAGTTGAAAAGTGTTTATGCATTCGGTTTGTCTGGCCGTTTGTTTGTCTGTCCGTCTGGCCGTATGGCCGTCTGGCCGCGCTCTAACTCCCGTAAATATACTCGGATTGCTCTGAAATTTTTATATGTATTGATGTTTACCCTAGAATGAACCCAATTGAACATGAAGTTTTTACTATGATTAGTTTATTTACAGGAATAGTCAAAAGTTTTCCGATACATTACGGCCAATGGGAAAAAATAGTTTCAAATGAATTTTAAAGGTGTTGCACCCTGTTAATCTTATTCAAATTTACATGGATTCGCAAAGTGCACTAAAATACGCATTCTGTAAAATATGCTGTCAAAATAATAATTATTATTCATTTACAGGGCCACACAAAAGAATTCCATTATACAATAATAATAAAGGAGAGAATAGTTGCGACATATTTTAATAATGTTAAGCGGTTTCAAGTATCATAAAATTGATATACGTCTTTGAGACTTAACATTTAACGCATAATATGAAGTGCATAGCTTTTACAGGGACACACAAAAAATATTTCAAACTTATATTTTTATGTGAAATACTGTGTATTATCGATGATAGCTGATGGATGGTTGAAATGCTTTTTCAATTATGATATGAGCTTTTAAGTTTTACAAAATGTCTGCAAAATATATGGAGTATATAAATGTTATAGTTGATATACAAGGTTACACAAAAGAGCTCATAAAGGTTACTGAATATGACAGAAATTAACTTAAATGTGGTTGTTATGCGTTTTTACGTTGAACTGCTTTCAGTTTACTAAGGAATGTTTGTAGAATATAGATAAAATGGTGCACAGGGTCACGCAAAGAATTAGCAGCATGGTCATCCATATGTGATAATTTCTGGAGATGTGATTTAAGTAGCTTTAAGAATGTGTTTGTTTGAACTAAATTTTAACTAAATACTGACGTGTAGTAAAGATACTTGATAAATTACAGGGCTGAATAAAAGTATTAAAGTATTTTCCACCTATTAGAATAAAGTCCTGCAAGAGAAATTTCAGCCAGTTACGCTAAACTAAATTTCCCCATTATATTGTATATATATATCTACCGACGGATCAAATACAGGGCTGTTCAAAAGTATTTCAATGCATATTTGGCTATGTACAGTAGCATCTTATTTCCCTAAATAACAAATTTTTTTTAAAGATTTCAGGAAGCGTTGGAAAGTGTTTCATAATCTATGCTCAAAGCATGATTTTTCTGACTTGCTAATAAATAAGATATCTGTTTAACTTTGTTGACATATAAGAGATTCTTGTCACGTGGTTGCAGATTTTTCTGTCTTATCATACTGTCGCTTCCGGAAATTCGATTCAAAACGATAACTTTAACAATATATATTTTTTAATTGTTTGTATCGAAAAATTGATAACGCCATTCGATTACACAGTTTCTGAATAAGAACACCTGTTGATCTTATGCGTTTCCGAAAAGAAGTAAATTCAGAAATGTATCAGAAAGTAACTCCTTTAGATTCAAGAAAATCCTTAATAAAATAATGTAGAAATATTTTCATAAATCTACTTTTTATTATGTATCTTCAAAAGTTATGATGTTTTTAGCTTTTTTTTTTTTTTTTCTCTCTCTTTTATTCTAAACCAGGTTATTTTTTTAATGAATCTTTATTTGAATGTTGAAAGTCTAAAGAATCTAAGAATCTAAGTAATCATTAATGTTGCTATTGTGTATTTCCTGTAAAATATACTGTAGAATCATCTCATAAATATGTATATAGTATTCTTTAAAGGAATCTTAGTTATATATATGTTACAGGCCAAACCCGATTTTAGGCTAAACTAGATTGACCTAGGCCAAACTAGTCTATCCTAACGCCCATCGCATAAACTAGTTTTTCCTAGGCCAAAATAGTCTATCCGAACGCTCATCGGATAAACTAGTTTTTCCTAGGCCAAACTAGTCTATCCAAGCGCCCATCGGATAAACTAGATTTTCCTAGGCCAAACTAGTTTGGCCGAACAGTCATTAGGATAAGCTAGTTTAGCCTGCTATTTATTGGTCTGAACTAGTTTATCCTAAGACAATCTAGTTTATCCTAGGCCAATTGAATTTGGCGTGTTTTTATTGATCCCAAAGACCAATCTTCTGGTTTAGCCTAGTCCAATCTAGTTTGTCCTAGGGTAATCTAGTTTATCCTAAGCCAATTCTATTTGACGTGCTGTAATTGATGCCAACCACTGTTTGGCACAATCACAAAAAAAGAATTATTTCAAACACAAATTTAATTTCTCAAAAATTAATCAAGTTTAAGCTCAAATTCAAAATATTTCAAACGAATCCGCTCAGCTCAAACACATCTATTGAAATAAGTCAAGTTCATTTAAAATTCATTCTTTTATTTATTTTACTTTCTTCTGTCTTTACAATAAGTGTTTTATTCGTGAAATTTTTTTAATTTCGGTTTTTTGATGCATTTACACGTTTTAGGTGTCAGAGATTCCAAAAAACATGTTTTTACAAACTGTGAATCTATGACTCTGGTCTGATTGTCTGTGACATAAATTTCGTAAGTGCTGTATCTGAAGAACTAATGCATAAACTTTAATAAAAATTTATATTCAGGTAGTCCCTGATCTAAATTGATGCTGATTATTTTTTGGTGTAAATCGCTCATCAGGTGAAGCTGCTGTTTTACATTTTTTTATGATTTACGCATCAGCTTTATCTCAATAACTAATACACAAATTTCCGTCAAACTTCAGATTCAGTTCGTCCATGACGTGAGTTGGTGCTGTTTCTATTTTGAAGTAAATCACTCAACATGGCTATGCTATGCTGCATTTTTCACAATTTTCACAATAGCTGTATCTAAAGAACTAATGAACGGAATTTAACAAAAATTTATATTCAGATGGTCCCTGATGTAAATTGATGCTGATTACTTTTTCATGTAAATTGTTCAACAATTGGCGCTTCTAAACTGCATTTTTTACCGATTTGCAACAACACTATTTCAATAACTAATTTATGGATTTTCATCAAATTTCCGAATTCAGTAAATCCGTGATATAAACTAGTTCTGTTTACGGTTTCATGTTAATTGCCCAATAGACGGCGCTGTTGTATTTAATTTTCCCTATTCTCGAAATAGCTCTGTCGCAAGAATTTATGCACGAATTTTGACCAAACTTTAGATTCAGTATCAAAAATTTGAAATAAATCGGTAAATTCTCTGTGAATAACCTACTTACATAAATTAAGGGGGTTACCCCTTCCCCATTCCTCCTTTCTTTGTACGTAAACAGTGAACACCCACAACTAATCATGGAGGTGTCATCAAAATGATCTTATACCTAAAATTTTAATAAAATCTGGTACTTTTGCATGAAAAACTAACTTAACTAAATTAAGGAGAGGGGGCGGGGGGGCGGATTAGTATTTTGCTCCCCCACCCTTATTCTTCTCCAATGAACTCCTGAAACTAATCAGAGAAGTTCGTTATCAAGATAAATCTATGTCCAAAATTGTAACCAAATTGGATTTCGATCAGGAGTTATCGCATTACGTACGCATGTACGTACATACATACGTACATGGTTACATACACACACATAGAATGTGTGTGTCTGAGAGCACAATAGCTCTCAGGCTTTGATAGTCTGTGAGCTAAAATCGCGTCGAATTGCATCGGCCTAGGATAAATTAGATCAAAAATAGAAAATTGACGCCGAGGCACTCTTTAGATTCAATAAAATCAAGCTAAATTGAATTGGCCTAGGACAATCTAGATCGGCCTAAGATAAACTAGTTCAAACTAATGAATAGCAGGCTAAACTAGTTTATCCTAATGACCGT
The DNA here is from genome assembly GCA_964019185.1 of Maratus speculifer. Classification (NCBI taxonomy): domain Eukaryota; kingdom Metazoa; phylum Arthropoda; class Arachnida; order Araneae; family Salticidae; genus Maratus; species Maratus speculifer. Next base: position 419,449,199 of record OZ025289.1, on the reverse strand, counting down.
TCGGCCAAACTAGTTTGGTCTCGGAAAATCTAGTTTATCCGATGGGCGTTTAGATAGACTAGTTTGGCCTAGGAAAAACTAGTTTATCCGATGGGCATTAGGATGGACTAGTTTGGCCTGTAACATACATATATACACTGTGTGCAAAATTTAAGGACGAGTTTCAAAATGCCAATTTTCAAGGGATTTTCAAGCGATATTTTTCACGCGATTATTCAAAAGGAAGTAATATAATTCGAATAATTACTATCCCTGCATAACATCTAGTCCATATAACATCTCATTCAGGTCACACATGGTCACAAGAATCACTGTCACTACGGCGAAACAAAAAAATAGGAAATTCCATATGTCTCTTTTATGAGTCTCAAATGACTACTACATGTGACTCCACTGACAGGTCATTGTGACTCCTGCTTTGTGGCGAGTCACCAGGTGACTTTACAATGTCTTTTCATTCAGACTCTCATGTGACCTTTCATCTAGAGACTTAATTTCAAAGTCAATGTGAATGTTTCATTATGATAAATTACCAAATAATGTCCCATTAAAGTCACATAGTGACTTTTCACCACTTTTCACATTGGTTACTTCACAGTAGGGTGCTCTGTCACCATTTGACAAAGTCTTGTGACAGAAAGTCACAATGTGACTTTAATATGAAATTATTTGGCGATTTATCATAATGCAACATTCACAATGACTTTCAAATTGAGTCTCCAAATGACAGTCACATGAGAGTCTGAATAAAATGACATTGTAAAGTGACCTGGTGACTCGACACAAACCAGCAGTCAGAAAGACCTGTCTGTGGAGTCACATATAGTAGTCATTTGATACTCATGAAAGAGACGTATGGAATTTCCTGCTTTTTGTTTCGCCGTAGTGACTGTGACTCTTGTGACCATGTGTGACCTGAAGGAAATGTTATATGAACTAGCTGTTACGCAGGGATAGTAATTATTCGAAATATATTACTTCCTTTTGAATATTCGCATGGAAATTATCCCTTGAAAATCTCTTGAATATATATATAAGACCATTAATAGTAAACAATATTATATATATATATGTGTGTGTGTGTGTAAAACGATCTGCAAGGGCCTGGAAATTTTTGCCCGTGCAGACTTCGGATTGAAACTCTAATATTCCTAAATTGCAACTAGTAAATGTAGCAATATTTGCAACCAAACTGTATAAATATTCTCAAACTGTAACAAATAGTTGTAATATAATGATGTTCATTGCTACACAAGCGCATAATTTTCTCAAGTGTACATTTTCTAACTCATTGTTAAACCAAAAGGCACAAAATTAGCAGGCCTAACTATTAAAGCAATTTGGAATCGAAATGATTTTCATATTTTTTGATGAATAAATTATCGAGCTGTGAACGATTTTGGTCCATTGACAAGAGGGTTTTTTTCCTTTTACAGCTGATCTTTTCCTTTCGTCCGCCAACTTATATTAAACGGCAACTTTGACAGTATTTTTGCTAAAAGTTCTTTTGCGTTTACCAAATAATGGGAAACGTCTTTCGATTATATAGTTTGTAAATAACAACACCTGCCAACTTCGTGAGTTTTCGAATAAAAATTAATTAAAAATGTATCATAGTCTCCCTTTTCGATTTAGAGCCTTAAGGGGCTATTTCACTCACATGAAAACAACACCTCATTGAAGTTAATTCTATAGAAGATTTTTTTTTTTCATCTCGTTTGTATTTCAGTATCTTTTAAAATATTCAATTTTTTTTTCTTTCAATTAGGATACTCTCGAAACCGATTCCGAAAACCAGAAAATTTTACTTAAAAAAAAAAAAAAAAAAAAAACCCTCTAAACAATATCTGAAATGTAGAAAACGGTCTTTATACAGAATGACTTGAGATATCAATGCAAAAAATAAGATAAAATAAAATAAAATAAATATTGAATTGAAATGCAAACGAAATATTTTTAAAAATCTTCCATGAAATTAACATTAGTGAACGTGTGTTTTTGCGTAGGTGAAGTGGCCTTATAACTGCTATTAACGGTCTCATACACCGCTTCTTTTTTCAATTTTCCAAGTTTAATTTATAATATTCAGTTTGACAATAAATAACATATTTACTCGTGAATACCGCGCACCCAGTATTTTAGAATGAAAACTGGTGATTTTTTGTATCTCGTATATAACGCGCACCATAAATTTGACATGCAAGGGAATGAATGATCAAACAAATTTCAGCAAAAAAAATCGAAACAAATGTTACGTCAGGCTAGAAAAGAAGTCGAAATTCTATTTTTTAGGCTTCGTGTAGGGGATTGGGTGTCATGATATGGAGACGTCATTTTGGAACGAAATACTTAAAAATGTCTACATTGTTAAAAAAAAAAAAAAAAAAAAAAAAAAAAAATCTGTAATTCTAGAAATGTAAAGTTGCAAAAATCTGTACTCTTGCTAAAATTTCATCTGTACACTGTACACACACACACACACACAAAAAAAAAAAAAAAAAAAAAAAAAAAAAAAGGAGAGAGAGAGAAAGATAAATTTACAAAACTAGTTTTTGTAAATCTATAGAAATCTGTAGCTTACAAATGTATCTAGTAAAATTATTATATTCTTACTGAAATTTTATCTGTTATTTGGGTCGCAGTTAAATAAAAAGTTCTAGATTTCCAGTTTCTTAAAAAGAATTCTTCAGAATTTTTTAACCTTACAGATTTTTTTTATTTATAATTCAAATCTGTATCTATTACATGAATTTTTTATGTTACCGTTACATAAAAAGTAGTGGCGGCAATGAGGATTGCTAAGTAGTGTTTAAATAATGCTACTACTGCTTTTTGTATAAAAAAGTGAAATAAAGATGCAGGAATACTTCTATTCAGTAAGATTCCAGTTTTAATTTCTCCTAAAAATACATTTCTTGATTCATAGGTATATCGTGTGATTATATAAAGCAGTAAAAAATATTCTATGTATAACGCGCATCCAGGGTTTTTGCCCTAAATTTTCGGAGAAAAAGTGCGCGTTATACACGAGCAAATACGGTATTTGGGAAAAATTATTTCTTTTAGACCCTTAGATGTCTTGAAATTAAAACATTTGTATACAATCAATATATATATATATATATATATATATATATATATATATATATATATATATATATATATATATATATATATATATATATATATAATGATAGAGGGAGCACAAACATCCCACCATGTTATCCCAGAGGAGTAATACGAGCAAAAAGACGACTTCAAATAAAACTAGTCGTTGGGGAGGGCACCGTAATACTTACCCATCATGGATAAGTATAATATAATACATGAAAATAAAACACATCTGTAAACTGTTTACAAAATGCACTGGAATTCCAAAACAAAATTTAAACGTATATTTAAATATTTTTAATATACATAGTGCATACATAATGCTCTATTAATGAATTGCTGATGAACCCATTTCGACAAATTATATAAAACGCCAAACTACTCAGTAGTGCCAAATAGCGTAAAAGAAACATCTTTATAACTCCAAAAATAATAATCATATTAACTAATAGTTTACTGTGCCGGCTTAAGCATCTCATTTCCAATAAAAGTATATTTTTAAATTGAAATTTGAATGAAATACAGGGTCATGAAGAATAGAAGAATGTGGAAAACAAGATTACAAATATCTCAACAACTAATAATCCGATCGACTTTGTTTTTTATGTAAAATCTGTGTTATTTTATTGTCTTTTATGTCCACTCCTTAAAATAAAAAAAAAAATTCGAAAATTTTTATATACCTTTTATCAGAACGAATTTTTCAAAAAACTGAAAAAATAATTTCGGATAATCGAGGTTACTGATATTAAATAGACTTCGTTCCATTCGTACATACTAAGTACATACAAAATTTCAAGTCTCTATTTTAACTTGTTTGAGAAATAGAGCGTTTACAGACAGACGGCAAATTTTTTTTTCTAAAAATATTTTTTTCGGAATGTCCAGAATCTAAAAGCTGTAAATCCGTCCAAAAAAAAAAAAAAATCGATTTTTAATAATTGCGAGATTTACCCTTTACTACGTATGGTGGGTAAGGAATAGGGTGATGAAAATACAGAGAGTCCATAATTATTGGAATCCTAAAGTGTTTGACAAGAAACAATGGAAAATTTTTGGCGATAGTGGATTGAAAACGCTATTCCTTCAACCGAAGTTCGACTATGCATTACATTATTTTATTTAACTCAAACATATTTTTCGTAAGGAAAAATAGAGTTTTGTAGTCGATTTTTAACCTTTTCATGGGGAATTACATTTTTGTTCATGTTATCCGTAGTTTATGCTATCAGTAACAAAAAATCCAGTTAAAAAATATTCGGAAAAAATACATATAGGAGATCTGGGGGCTAATAGTACATGGGAGCTAACGGAACACCAGAATTTTCTCGGAAAAAATGTAACTGTCAAAATTTATCAGTAAATGTAATTTCCAATATTATACAAGGCATGCAGTGAACCACTTTTTAATATAGTTATTTGCAAAGCAACAAACAAGATATGTTTAAGCATAGATAATATATTTTTTTTATTATTATTTAATAAATATTTTTTGATTAATCATTAAGTGAATTTTTAATAATAATAATAATGCCCTTCATTAAAAAGCTTATGTATCAGAATAAAATTAAGAAAAAAAAATATTTTCTAAACTTTATGAAATGTTCAGCATTTTTGAGTCATATTTCTGCATTTAACTATCTTTACTATTTTAACTGCATTTTACCAATCATATTTAGTTTTAAAAAACTATACTCAGTCTCTCTCTCTCTCTCTCTCTTTTTTTTTTTTTTTTTTTTCTTTTTGTAATGTATGTATAAAATAAATTGACATAATGAAATATCTGAAATTTTAATTGATGTGGAATGAGCATGGAACATTTTGAAAAGTTCTTCATAATACTTAAAATATCCATGAAAATTCAATAATTTTCTCCTTTTAAAAAAAAATAATAATAATAATAACAACAATTTTTATGCGATAATAATATGCAGTGTGCCTTCAAACAGTATTGAAATAAAATGAAAATAATAATAATAAATAAATATATCAGTTTGAAGTTCCTCTGCCCCTTTAAACGTAGAAAATAAGTTATAAATAAAAATTCAAGAGTGAAATATTAAAACAATACGCTTTTATACATTAATAGTGCCATATGAATTAATTTACAATTATACGCTCAGAAATTATTTATATATTAGTTAATTCATTTCTTGAGCTTTCTGCTAAACATTAAGAAAAAAAAAATGAAATTTTTATAACGATGTTTGACGCCAAATTAATGTATTGTTACGGGAACTTTTGGAGAAATAACATTAGTTGCAATCAAAACATTAGGCTGCATTCTCAAGATGGCCTTTAATTTTTTCTGAAAATGCCTGAAAAAATGCCTTTTTTTTATATGGTAAAATGAATGCTAATTTTTTTACAGGCTTTTATGACATTCAGATCCAATTATAACTTTAACTTCCATCAAGTATTTTAGTGACATATATTCTGTTTTAATTTTGTTATTACAAGGGATAAACAGCTGTTTTTATTAAGAAATGCTCTATTGTCTTCTATACTGTTGTAATTTTCAAACAATGGTAGCAGCGTGAATGAAAATAACCCAGGTATCTTTTTCCACTTTCGAGCTGAACCGAATGTCCGGTTGTTTTGCATTTCACCGAAACCCAATGTTCGCTTAATCTCAGATTTTGAGCCGAAATTAGCCCAAAATTAATTTTGATCCATCTCTATAACTTCTTACAATAAAACACATAAAAAAAAATATTATTTAACACCAAAAGAAAAATTAAGTAAAATTTTTAATAAAAGTGTGCAAACACGAAACTTAACTATGAAATTAGCAATTGTGACAGCTGAAGCGATTTGGAATCGAAACAAGTTTTCCATTTTTTGATTAAAAAAATTTAGTCATTGAGTTGTAGGCAATTCTGATCGTATTGTGATAGATTTTTCGTTATTCTTTTGCTGCTATGTCCTGATTCGCTCAAAACGGCAACTGTAAAATATTTTCTGAAACATAACTTATTTTTACCAAAAAAAAAAAAAAAAAAAAAAAAAAATGGAAAACGTCTTTCAATTACAATTCAATTAGTTTCTAAATAAAAACACCTTCAAAACTTCATGCATTTTCGAACAAAATTAAATTGAAATATGCATATGAAAGTAAACCTTTTGGATTTGAGAACAAACTTCACCTTTCAGGGGCAGTTGGATCGAACATAACAGCCTTCTAATGCCAAAACCGAAACCAAATTTCGGCAATTTTCCTATTTTCTACCAAAAATGAATTTTCGCCAAAAGTCAGATTTTTGGCTGCAAACGAAAACAAATTTTTGGTTTATTTTTACACATCGCACTTAATTTTAATCAAGATTTCCACCATTATCTTTCAATCAAATTTTAGTCTTATAACTTTAGTGAAGAAAAGTTACAATACTGCATTACCTCATTTTTAATTCAGGAGTAGCTTGATATTTGCGTGCCCCTGAAAGGGTTAAATACCAACTGTTATCTGTGAAATTGTTTACGTAATATTTGAAAAATTATTATCGTATAATAATTATTATATTCAAATTACATTGCGAATTGCGTTATTACACTCTAGGTTAAATAATATTTTGAAACTTTAATATGGCTATAATAATCTAAACTCAACAATAATGCATGTTTTAAAACAAAGTCTGATAAAAATTTAACTATTCAACCAGAAATAAAAAGAAAAAAACTTGAACAAGTTGGTAATAACAAATCGGAAGCGAAACTAACACTTTTTATTACTACGTACTACACCCTGCAGTTGAAGTGTCAATAAAATAAACATGACAAAGGAAATGTAAAGAAGGTACTATCTTTATCTCCGAAAAAAAATCAACCAGGTCACCTCTAGAACGGGTCCGGATTCGCCTCGAGGACAGATAGTTCTAGAAAGGACTTTTCGATTTACTTAAATTGAGGGTAGTAAGCATTAAATGACCTTGGGGGTCGACCTAGACAAAGCTTGACCAAACCATTCACACTTTAATTTAAAAGTACGCGTCGTAGCTGCAGTTGTAATAATTTGTCGAGTAGCATTAATAGAGTAATTTTTGAATTTTAAGTCATTTAATTATATAAAATATTTAATATTTTTTGAACACTCACTGTCTACTCACTTATAACAAGTAAGTGCCCTCATTTAACTTTAAAACTTGTTACAAAAATAATGAATGTTATTTAGGATTTCAGATATTAAATATCTCGCGTTTTCAAAGATTTTTTTTTTCTAAAAGTGATTTTGAAAATGGATTACTTTTAAATTTTTGCTCTTACTTTTCGAAATAAATATACAGTAAAAAAGTAAATTCAAAATAAAGATAGATTATGCTTTAATTCTGCATCTCCGGTGTTTAGAATATTTGACCATGGCAATCATCACTATTTTATGAGGGCATAACTTCGGTGAATGTATATTTTAACATGGGCGTAGGAACCGGGGGAGCTGGGAGAGCTCTGGCTCCCCCTGGAATTTTTCAGACGGGCTCAGCTCCCTCGAGAGAAATTGAAAAATAAAGTTTACTTTTTCTAGAAAATTCACGGGGAAAGAACGAGTGTCTCCAAACAAAAGATAGTTCTAATAAGATAAGAACGGACAAGCTATCCTTCCGCTCCAGCACAGTAAGAAAAAGTCCTTCCGGCAGTACCGGGAGGAAGAGGTAGCTTTCATTATGCCTATTTATTTATTTATTTATTTTAAATTAAGTTATATCATTCGAAAATACGAAGCTCAAATTAGTGGAACCCGATTATATAAGATTGAATACTGGTTTTTGTCAATACTGAATATTAAGAGGAATTTTTAGAAATTAGTCATCTTTTATTCAACTTGGTTTTATTTTAAGCGATTTATAGAGTCACCAAATTCTATAATATCATGAAGTGTATGCCATTTTAAAGCAACACGATGGATAAAACAAACCAATGTACTTGGTCGAAATTTTAATTCATGTGCACATTCACACTCACATTGAAATCGATTAATATATACGAGTGCTGCTGTCTCGGGCAAATTGATTTTTTTTTAATGTCACCCACATTAGAAATTCAAACTGCTATACCTCAAGCGTTTTTTAAGTTAAAGACAAAGCAAGAAATACTCCGGAATTCATTATTAAGATAAATACTTTAGAAAGAATCTTTTTTTCAATTTCTAATTTTTTGTTTGTACATTATTTTACATTTAAAAGATTTTTGACAAACTTAAATGGCCGCTATTTTGAAACAAGAGGGCGGATGAAGTTGGCAGGTGAACTCGATGAAGACATTGTTATGTACTATGTACACACGGAGTTATATCCAAATCAGTTTATAAATATGCGTATTATCGCGTGACAAATTTCAGACCGTTTCAAAATGTCAACCACACTGGAAATTGAAAGTGCTATAACTCAGCCATTTTTCAAGATAGATGAAACTAAAAATGCTCTCAAATCTTTGTATCAAGGTCAAACACACACACACAAAAATCTTTTTCAATTTCGTATTTTTGCACCTAATTTTAAAATTTAAATTAAAAAAAAATTAATATTCCGCCATTTTGAAACAAGTTACATCCGGATGGAACTGGACCGAATTCGGTCCAGACATTGGTATGTACTATGTACGAACCAAGTTTCAACCAAATCGGTTTATAAATACACGTGTTATCACGTGACGAAAATCAGATCATTTCAAAATGTGAGCAACACTAGAAATTAAAAGTGCTATAACTCAGCCATTTTTTAAGATACAAACGAAACAAAAAATACTCTGAAATCTTTGTATCAATGTCAAGTGCATAAAACAGTAATCTTTTTCGATTTCTCACTTTTTTGTACCTAATTTTAAATTTTATTAAAAATTTAAATGTCTGTCATTTTGGAACAAGATGGCGGATGGAATTGGCTAACGAACTCAGTCCAGACCTTATTATGTACATACCAAGTTACATCCAAATCGATTCATACATACAAGTTTTATCACGTGAGAAAAATCAGATCGTTTCAAAATGTTCGCCATAAGAGAAATTCAAAGTGCTATAACACAATCATTTTTTAAGGTATAGACAAAATAAAAAGTGTTCTGGGATTGTTGTTTTAAGTTTTGACATATAAAAGAAAAATATTTTTCAACTTTTAATTTTTTTGCATTTAATTTAAAATTTTAAATTAAAAAAATATTAAATGGCCCCATTTTGACACAAGTTGTGCATACCAAGTTTCATTCAAATCGGTTTATAAATACGATAGTCACAGCATGACAAAAATCATATATATATTTAAATATATATATGTGTGTGTCTGTGTGTGTGTGTGTGTGTGTGTGTGTGTGTGTGTGTGTGTGTCAACATTTGAACGGAAGGTGGCTTAGAGGTCTGGGGGTCATGATCGGTGAAAATGTACCAAAATTTTCTGGAAGTGCTTTCCTCCGGACGGCTGCAATAGGTAGCTTTTTATTTTTTGTAATGAAAGCTACCTAAAATTGAGATTTTAGCGAAGCACTTGATCTTACTAATCTCGTTACTGATGCATAAAAAAACAATTTAATCAAAAAACTTTTGATTCTCACATACAGATCGAATCCATATTCAAGAATACAGCTTCAACCACGCCAGAAGATCTCAAACAAAAGCTTAGAATACATGCTGATGATTTTGATTTGAAAAATTTTTCTGCAAAGTTGATACTTCTACGAGCACTAGTCCCGAACGAAACAGACATAAATACGTTGTCGATCACAATTAAAATGATGTCATCACAGGAATTGGTAAACAAATTATTTTCTAAAGTTTACCCTTTGGCAGAATTTATTTTGTTATTCCGATATCATTAATGACAGTTGACAGCTTTCAATGCTCTTCTTCAAACAGACACACCGCCGAACAATAATGTATCAATATAGATTCAATCACTTGATGCTATTGCATAAGGTACCCTGGGGTAATAACGCCACGTTAAGGTTCTACCAATTTTCACGGCTTAGTTTTAGATTGTATTTTTCAAACAAATATGGGATCTGATACAGCAACTCATTGACTATCTATATAAAATAAAATAATTTAACAGATATGTATTCATAAAATGTAATGGCGTTTTTTCTTGACCCATGCTATTTGGCGTTATTACCCACCTATATGGGTAATAACGCCATGCAAACAAAACTATGAAATAAGATGGAATAATTGCAGGTAGATAGCCCAATTCTAAAAATACAAACTCTACAAAATTAGAAATTGATAAATTGCATTCTAAGTTATTGAAAATGTTCAATTTTTGTGAAAGTGTAAGAAATATAAAGGTGTGGTGTGGGAGGGGGGGGGATGAGGCAAATGAATATCAGACCGTGAGATTCTTTTTGCTTAAAAAGGACCGTTTGAATAGAAATATGAGAAACATTGCACAGTTTTAATTGTGTTTATTTGAATCAGTATTTAGGATGTAGCTCGGCCACTGTAGGGAATCAACCGGGGTATTAATGTCAAGGATTGGCGTTATTACCCCGGTATAGTTATTGCGCAGTACATTTTAAATTACAAATTATCTCGAGAAGATATCCAAAATCTTCAACAACATTTTAAAAGTACATGAAATGCACTACAAATTTATGTAATTAACAAAGTATTTCCGGATAAAAAGATAGTCTTCACATATACAAAACGTATCTCGCAAATTTTAGATCAAGCCTTAATTTTAGTTGTATGTAAAAACAATAACGCCTAAAAATGAAACAAATTAACTTGAAGCTGTTTTTTGCGATTTATATAACTCAAAACCCTTCTGCGCAGAGCACATGGGTGTCATTTACCTGATTATTTCATAATTATGCAAAATATAAGCACTTGGCGTTATTACCCCGCCTGGCGTTATTACCCCAGGGTACCTTATTTATATAGAAGAAGCCTTTAAAATTGATTTGGAAAAGATTGTAAAGAATTTGTAAGCCAAACAACAGAAATAAAACTTTTAACTTTTGGTAAATGGGAGTGGGAGAAGCCTGAAATTTGAATATTTTATTCGGTATCGTCCATAAATTAAGTGTCATCAAGTAAATCGAATATAAATTATTTAAACTGGATTAAAAAGTCGGTGATTTTTTGATATGCTTCTATTTTATACTCTTGTTTGTGAAAGTGCAACACAAGAAACCCTCCGAAATGAATGAAATGATCCTCGCCACTTGCTTTTAACAATATGCTCCGCAGGGGCGAGCGAAGAGAAAACTGTGCTTAAGGCAAAGTTTCAATTTGGAGCTGCTTTCCCCCAACTTTTTCTTCTGACAGGCCAAAAAATGGCTTTGGTAGTATTAATTTGGGATCTTTTAAAATTCTACGCCCGCGACGACAACCCCATTCGCCCACCTACTTTCGCACGGCGCTGATGCTCCAGCTCCCCCTGTTTTTTCAAAGTTCCTACGCCACTGTATTTTAATATTGGTTGTCAGTAAAAGATACGTGAATATTTATTATTATTATCTATTGAAAAGATTAACGAAATGCATTTTAAATTAATAATGTCAAACAATGATTTAAAATTAAATTGATATTTAACAATGTTTATTAAGAATTTTTTACAATTTAATTTAATTTCTTTTGTAGAATTTTTATTAATAATAATATCAAGTAATATTTTTAAAATAATAATTTGATATTTAGCAATAATGTTTATTCTTGTGATTTTTTCCTGTTTACATTTCATTCAATTTCATTTATAGACTTTATTATTTTTTTTATTATTAGCAATCAATAAGTTAAGGTGATTTTTAGCAATAATGTTTATTCTTGGGACTTTTTCCGGATTTCATTTTATTCAATTTAATTTCCAGATTTATTTATTTATTTTAACCAACAATAACAAACATTTAACTTAAAATTAAGTTGATATTTAGCAACAATGTTTATTCTTCGGAATTTTACCAAATTTCATTTCATTCAATTTAGTTTGAAGATTGCTAAAAAAATAATAATAACAAACACTAATTTAAAATTAAGTTGATATTTAGCAATAATGTTTATTAGGAATTTGTCCCGATTTTATTTTATTAAATTTGGTTTGTAGTTTTTTAAAATTATTATTATTAAAAGTAACAAATAACCAGTTTAAAATTAAATATGAATTTAGTAATAATGTTTGTTGATTCTTAGGAATTTTTACCGATTTTATTTTATTCAATTTGATTTGCAGATTTTTTTAAAAATTAAAAATAACATGGTTAGGTTCAGCTAGGTGGGGAGGCCTACCAGTATCTTGAGCTCAACAAAAAATTAATAATAACAAATAATAATTTAATTTTTTGTTGAGTTCAAGCCAATCAGTAAACCTCCCTACCTAGTTGATCCTTTCTATTAATAATAATAATATTAATAAAAAAATTAAAAAAAAATCAGCAATAATTTAAAATTAAGGTGATATTTAGCACTAATGTTTATTCACAGTAAATTTTCCCGACTTCATTTCATTGAATTTCGTTTGCAGATTATTATTATTATTACTAATAGTAACAATAATTAAAAATTAAAATGATATTTAACAATAATGTTTGTTCTTAGCAATTTTGCCCGATATTACTTAACTCAGTTCCGTTTGTAAATTTTATAGGCTATCATGTAGTATTCGCCCGAAAATGGCAGCCATTTTGTTTCATAAATTTTTGTATTTATAGATATATTCATTTACTTTCTTTTTTGTTGTTGTTTTTTAAATGTAAAATCTCTGAAACATTTTTTAGTGTAATTTCAGAATGTATGTTTTTTTTATGAATGTTTGTTTTATTTAACTGTTTTAAAGTTTATGTCTTTACCGTCTGCTAATTATATTTCTCCGATGGCGCATGCAGGAGTAAGCTTTGAAGGGGGCTAGCATATTTTAGAGGTATTTCCCCATCTAGCCCGGAACGTCAGACAAGCTCAGTCATTTTTTTTTTTTTTTTTTTTTTTTTTTTTTTTTTTTTTATGGACAAAATGCGTTGTTCTCGGGCATATATTTTTTCTGTTGACTTGATACAGAATGAAAACTGGATGGTGGAAGGGGGGAGCAATCAGCAAAACCTTGAGGGGGGAGCTTAGAAAATTTTTGATGGAATTTTTTCTGAAGGCTTAAACTTCTTTAATAAATGAATAAAAAAATATTGTTTTATGTGGTGAATAATAAAGATACTCATATTTTAAATTTCATAAAAAAAAACTTATAAATAAGAAAAATTTTTGAAAATATTACTATTTTTCAAAATTTCTATTTTGCAGAATCTATTAAAAATAATAAAAGCAAATTTTCATAATTTTAGGAAACTTTAAATAGTTTAATCTTGCGGTCTGGGAGGGTCTTCAGCCCCCTTAGCTCCCCCCCTCCCCCGTGGTTGCGCCAATGATTCCCCCTCTACCTTCCCTTGTTTTTTTTTCTTTTTTTACAAATAATGTTTGGAGTGCTGATTTTAAGTTTAAAAATTTGTTGTTGCTAATGTTTAATTTCTGAATTCTTCAAAAATTAAGTATAAATTGGTCATAAGTGATCAACAAAGAAACAATATGGCGGATTCCGGACGAATATTACATCTGTTCCCCATTTATAAAAAGAAGTTTAAGTTATTTTAAATAGAAAGAGAAACGTTAATTATTAAAACGCATTTTATTAATAGAGATTATCAATGCACCTAAATTTATAAATAAGTTTATTGTTTATTCACTTATTTAATACTAGCGGCCTTCGCCCGCTACGCTGGTCGGTTTATCTAAAGAAATCTTGAAGAAGTAGTTAGATAAGGTTCAGACATACATTAAAAAAAAAAAAAAGCAAGTCGATCATTCAAAAAACGTTGGGAAATATCAAATATTTACTGTAATTTTTTAAGAAAAACAAAGTTTCGAAAAAAAAAATTAAATCGAAAAAAAAATTACACTGACATATTAATGCAAGGAAATTTTCCCAGAGAGAAAATTCGCCTTGAATACAATATTTCAAATTCTTTTAATTGCTTATAGGCGTTAATGCCAACATAGTGAAAAAAAATTCCATGCTGGGAATCGAACCCGGGCCATCAGTATGGCGCACTGACGTTCTACCGACTAAACCACATGGAACGACAGCCAGCTTGAAACTTTCTCATACTTAAGTAGACTGGCGAAAACATAACGATAGCGCGTTTTAAAATCGCACAGTGACATCTATTGGATTTTATATGCACTAAAAAATGTTATGTACTAAAAAACGTGAGCAGCGCACCTAATAGTTTCTTTTGTTTCTTTTTGTTACTTTTTTGTCTGTTGTCCGATTTTGATGAAACAAAGCCTATACACTGCCCGGGAGTGTGCATTCTTCATTAGTGAAAACCGCATAAAAATCCATTCAGTAGTTACGAAGATAACCTCGAACAAACAGACAGACAGACAGACAGACAGACAGACAGACAAAAAATTCAAAAAAATTTTTTTTGTGTTTCATTGGTTTTCTTTTATCGCCCTGACTCCATTTTTGTCAATTATCTTCAATGTACAGACACACCGGGTCCTACTGTTTTATTATATGTATAGATAAGTTTATGGTTTATTCACTCTGCTGTTTAGTGACGAATAATTTCTTTTGAAGTAATGTTACGTTTTATTAGAAACAAGAAGCAAAAAGCAAAAATGTGGAAAAAATGGTCTCCTGATCAAGTAATAATGTACAGTTAAATTTCCATAAGTTGAAAGGATGCAATTTGAATTACTTCAAAATAATTTCAGATTTCCTGAACGAAAACCTAAAAATTAATTTGTAAACCAAATTTCCAGAGTCCTTTTTTTAAAAAAGAGTTTTGCTGTATTATGCTTGACTACATTTATTTGGATCTTAAAGGATAATCATTGATTTTTCATCCCAGATTAAATTGAAAAAAAAAAGAAAAAATATCTTTCTAACACAAATTGTTTAAATATAATTTAGATGAGACAAACCTTGCATTAATTATTATGATTATTATGATAAATTATTATTTTATTTTTAATAGTGTTTGATAATTTTTTTTGACACATTTTTTAAAAAAGACGTTTTTTAAAACACTTTTAAATTATTGCTTTGTATATAATGCAAGTAGAGCCGTACCGAGTACTTGGCACTCGGCCAAATTTTGGACGAGAACTCTGCCAATACCGAGTTGTTGTAAGAATTTCATTTTTTAAGCATATGAATTCATAACTGATCTGTAGAAAGTTATTCGAATATCAATATATAATCTATGAGTAATTCATAAAACTATTTACTCGGTATTTAACGATATGTCTGCAAAATATAGAAAAAGTCACGAACAAAAAAAGCTCATAAAATAACTTCAGATTAAAATTTAGTTTCAGACAGGCGCGGATCCACGGGGGGGGGGGGGGGGTGATCGCCCCCCCCCCCCAAACCAGTGTTTAATTCAGACTTCTTTCCGGAAGGGATTTCTGCGACTCCGTCGAAGACAATCTATTGTTCCGGAAAAAACGCGAATTTCAATAAAATGTCACTAAAAAGCCTTTATTTTGTCAAAGTGTCGCGGAAAAAAAGCGAATTTCGCCAAAAATCGCGGAAAAAGCACGAATTTTGTCGAAGGTTGCGCAAGAAAAAGAATTTTGACAAAGGATCGCTAAAAAACGAGAATTTTGACACAAGATCACTGGAAGTGCAAGTTTTTTCAAAGTGTCGAGGGAAAAGCTCGAATTTCGTCAAAAGGTCGAGGAAAAAGCTCGAATTTCGTCAAAAGGTCGAGGAAAAGCACGAATTTTGTCAAATGTTTGCAAAAAAAACGTTAATTCAAAGTATCGCGGAAAAAGAGCAAATTTCGTCAAAAGGTCGTGGAAAAAGCGCCAATTTTGTCAAAGGGTTGGAAAAAAGGAAGGCAAAGTATAGTAGGAAAAGTACTAATTTTGACATAGAATCACTGAAAAAACACGAACTTCGACATAGGATTGCTGAAAAAACACTAATTTTGTCAAAGTATCGCGAAAAAGCGCGAATTTCATCACAGGATCGCAGAAAAAATGAGAATTTTGACAGAAGTTCGCGTAAAAAACGCAAACTTTGACATAGGATCGCTGAAACAGCACTAATTTTGTCAAATGATCACTGAAGAAGCGCGAATTTCATCACAGGGTCGCGGAAAAAAAGCAAATTTTAACAGTGGATCGCGTAAAAAAAGTGAACTTCGACATAGGATTCCTGAAAGGGTCGATTTTTGTCAAAGTGTTGCGCAAAAAGTTTGAATTTCGTGAAAAGTTCGAGGAAAGAACGCTACTTTTTTCAAAGGCTTGCAAAAAATTGCTAATTTTGCCAAAGTACCGCGGAAAAGGGCGAATTTTGTCAAAGGGTCGAATGCGAAAAATGCGAATTTTGAGAGAGGATCGCGTAAAAAGCGCGATCCTCTTCGACATAGGATGACTGAAAAGGCGCTATTTTTGTCAAAGTGTCGTGTAAAAAGCTCGAATTTCATCAAAAGTTCGCGGAAAGAGAGCTACTTTTTTCAAAAGGTTGCGAAAAGGGAAGGCAAAAGAACTCGGAAAAAGTGCGAATTTTGACATAGGATAGCTGAAAAACCGTGAACTTCGACATAAGATTGCTGAAAAAGCGCTAATTTTGTTAAAGTATCACGAAAAAGCGTGAATTTCGTCAAATGATCACGGAAAAAGCGCGAATTTCGTCAAAGAGTCGAGAAAAAAACGCGAATTTTGACGTAGGATCGCTGAAAAAACGCGATTTTTGTCAAAGAGCTGCAAAAGAAGCGCTAATTTTGTCAAAATATCCCGAAAAAAAGAGCGAATTTCGTCAAACGATAGCGAAAAAAGCATAGATTTCGTCAAACGAAAATCTCGGAATCGCCCCTCCCAAAACGATTCTCTGGATCCGCCCCTGGTTTCACATTTATACAAATAAAAATAAATATTTTTTTTGATAGATAGGAAAAACAGAAAAAACTTATTTTACATAAATAAACTGAAAATACAAAAAATGCAATAAAAAATTTATAATTAAATTTATTTTATTTCAAATTATGGTGCAAAAACACCAAACGTTCTACATCATCAGTAGACAGGGCATTTCTTTTATTACTATAAATTAGGCCTGCCTCTGAAAATATACGTTCAGAATAAACAGTTGTTGAAGGTGCACATACGCATTTTTTTTTTTTTTTTTTTTTTTTGCAAGGTTGCAACATAATCGGAAACGTTTTTTCCCCCCATTATGCAAATGGAATGTCAGTTTTACATAAGTCTTTCTGTTAAGTCTCCTGTATCTCTTTTTGTACCAATTAATTCTTCATGCGGAGATTTTAAACTAGTACCACAATCTTTTTGCTCATTCGCAATTTCCCCAACCTCCTCCCTGAACTGTCAAAAAATGTCTTTAAAAAATGCACAAATAAATTTCAAATATAACGAGTTAATTTATATAAACTAATATGCATATTATATTTATATGTACACACAGGTATAGATATATGTACACAGGTATATTTATACATATGTACACATAATTTCACATTATGCGGACATCAGTGTTTTTTTTTTCTTTATTACACAACTTCTCGGCACTCGGCTGAGTAGTCAGTGTCCGAGTACTCGGTAACGAAGGTAATATTTTTATCGGTGTCTAAAAATACGTTATAATTTGGCTTTTATTTTACTTTTTTTTTTATGATTGCCGAGCTGTACATATATTGCTATAAATTTATCATTAGCATACATTGCTAATTCAAATAAAGAGTAAAAGTCAATAAAATATCACTATTATAGATGAAATAACTTTGTAAAAATATAGTTACTATTTAAAAGTATTTATGAAGAGCTTTTTGTTATGTAATGCATTAGACTGCAATATTGTTTTCTTACGCTTGCCCATTGCACTGGAGAATCTCCTTGTCAATAAAAGAAAATCTCTGCTGACTCGGCCTACCAGCGCGCGGCACAGGCAGATTTTGTAGTAGGTGCTAATTTCACCTTTAAAAACTAAATCAAGATTAGAGATAAACTCAGTTTAACGATTTTAACCAGGCCGCTTTTAACGAATTTTTTTATTTAACTTTTCTATAAGAGCTGATTTTATAAGAATCATTTTAATACATTATTTTTGTCTTCAACCGCTAAGTATTTTTTTTTTTTTTTTTTTTTTTTACTGTAAGAATTGTTTTTTTCAGAAACTTGTCACTATAAAAGCTGTCGATAACATTAAGAAGATTTATTATAAATTTAAGCGGATTTGATATATTTTCGAATTTGTCGGACGCTCCTCTCAGTCCACAAAACTTTGAAGAATGTCCTAGGTAGTTTAAGCTGCCACCACCGATATTAATGGGTGATATCGGTCACCTGCTGTGAGGATTGGGTAAAATAACACTGACGCTGTTAATGAACTGAACTAACAGTTTATTTAAGATATAGATATGTACACAAGAAACAATATTTACAACTATCTACAATTACAACTCGGATATAGATGATCCGGTTCAACATTAAATTAACTACAATAAACGTTGGTTGTGTACCGTTCAACTTACACTTTCTTCCTCACACTCAACGCACGTTCGATACGCTTTATCAGAGATTACTGCAGAATCTCAATACACAAGGGTACTAGGCCTCACTTCTCGGCCTATAACACTATCCACAGGGACGCCTTGTCCCACGCTCAAAATATACGCTATCCAACAGGACCACAAATCCTGAGCGACCTATCGGTCTCAACGCCAAGCGAGAACTGTCTAACCTCTCCGTCCAGAGTTGACCTTGTCAGAGATCTTCCTTCCCCCAGTAAGGCCTCTTAGAGTTCCTCCATTGGTTCAATTCCGCATACTAACCTTGAGTCATGACATCTACTGTTTACACATCACTCCAATAGCTAGATGACAGCTGAGGCACGCCCCGCGGCCATCACTTTCATTCATCAACGAGTGCGTCATCTGCACACCTGTGTCAACATCTGTCATTCGTTATTATAGAAAAGAAAGAAAGGTATTTCGAGCTTCACGGATACACAACCCACAATACATAAAATATTCAGATAAGGAAATGTTATTCCTTTCTAATTCAGGGCAGATGTCTTCTAGGAACCTGACACCCACCACCTTAGAGGAAAATATGCCTCTTAGGGGCTAATTTTCCCCAAACATATAATAATATTACGGAAGAGTTCAATAGTCTCTTTGCAGATTTCTTCATTCTAAATATTACATAGGCATTTTCAGGTGTCTGAACATTCTCTACTGATTCTTACACTTAAAACAAATATACTGAAAATCTTTACTTTTATTTTTACTCACTATGGCTCTCTTTTGAGCCTTTTTTTTTCACTATGGCTCTCTTTTGGGCCTTTTTTTTTTCACTATGGCTCTCTTTTGAGCCTTTTTTTTTTTTTTTTCCTCACTAGTATTGGCCAATTAAAATTTTCATTTGCTTAGAATTTTGATAATGTAACTCTTAAAATTTAAACAGTATTGCTTCATTTAACAATTACTTTAACAGTAATTTAGATTTAATGCATTAATTTAGTTCACTAATATCTTTATAAATAGCATATCATTATCATCTCAAATTATTATGACCTTTCTTTAAAACAATAGCAATATGGTTACTAATTCTTTACACCTATCTGAACACAATTATTTCATTGCACATAAATTACATAGACAATTTACTTAAATTACTATTAATTATACAACAATACAATTTGGTTCGAGATGTCAGAAGAAATGAATGATCAAAACACCTTACCTTATACTTTATTTGGTGGGGTACTCTTCTATTCACAGATAGCTCCACGATGTAGCGGTAATATGGCACAACAGTTCAGTTTAGTTCTTTCTAATAAAGATACGCACAACACTTTAGTCCACACTAGACGATATGGCACGATACTTTATCACACACTCGACGATCCGGCACGATACTTTAGCACATACTCGACGATACGGCACAACACTTTACACACATTCGACGCTACGGCACGACACTTTACACACATTCGACGATACGGCACGACACTTTAGCATACAATCGACGATCCGGCACGATGCTTTAGCACATACTCGACGATATGGCACGACCACACAAGAATTCCACTGGATACTCTGGCATTAACAGACTGCAACACGGCTCGCTGGTCACTGGTTTCAGGCGATTCTATCCCGACGCTGCCACCAATTTGTCGGACGCTCCTCTCAGTCCACAAAACTTTGAAGAATGTCCTAGGTAGTTTTAGCTGCCACCACCGATATTAATGGGTGATATCGGTCACCTGCTGTGAGGATTGGGTAAAATAACACTGACGCTGTTAATGAACTGAACTAACAGTTTATTTAAGATATAGATATGTACACAAGAAACAATATTTACAACTATCTACAATTACAACTCGGATATAGATGATCCGGTTCAACATTAAATTAACTGCAATAAACGTTGGTTGTGTACCGTTCAACTTACACTTTCTTCCTCACACTCAACGCACGTTCGATACGCTTTATCAGAGATTACTGCAGAATCTCAATACACAAGGGTACTAGGCCTCACTTCTCGGCCTATAACACTATCCACAGGGACGCCTTGTCCCACGCTCAAAATATACACTATCCAACAGGACCACAAATCCTGAGCGACCTATCGGTCTCAACGCCAAGCGAGAACTGTCTAACCTCTCCGTCCAGAGTTGACCTTGTCAGAGATCTTCCTTCCCCCAGTAAGGCCTCTTAGAGTTCCTCCATTGGTTCAATTCCGCATACCAACCTTGAGTCATGACATCTACTGTTTACACATCACTCCAATAGCTAGATGACAGCTGAGGCACGCCCCGCGGCCATCACTTTCATTCATCAACGAGTGCGTCATCTGCACACCTGTGTCAACATCTGTCATTCGTTATTATAGAAAAGAAAGAAAGGTATTTCGAGCTTCACGGATACACAACCCACAATACATAAAATATTCAGATAAGGAAATGTTATTCCTTTCTAATTCAGGGCAGATATCTTCTAGGAACCTGACAGAATTCATCAAGTAATGAATTTTTTCCTTTTTCAACTTCTCCCGGCCCCCTTTGTTTTCATTTTTATTTTTATTCAACTATTTATTTATTTTAATTTTTTTTTCTTTCTTTGCGGTAAGAGTTAGTCCTACCAAAAACTTGTCAGTATAAAAGTTGTCGATAATATTAAGAAGATTTATAATTTGTTTAAGCGGATTTGATATCCTTTTTAATTGACGAAGTTATGAATTTTTACCTTCTTCAACACGCCCCCCCCCCCTCTCTTTTGTTTTTATGTTTATTCTATTTTCTATTTTTTCATTACAGATTTATTTATTTTACTATATATAAATAACTTTAAACTTCTACTGTTTTCAATAAGATGATTGTAAAAATACTGGTTGCATTGGTTTATTGTATAATAATATCTGAATTATTTTCGTTATATTTATAAAAGTATATATATATATATATATATATATATTTCGGTAAGAGTAGGTCTTATCAAACATCTGTCATTTGTAGACATCATGAAAATTTATAATGAATTTAATTGGAATTGATGCTTTGAGGATTGGCGAAGATATGAATTTTTTCTTCCTAAAACCCTATTTTTTCATCCCTTACATCTATTTTTAATTTTATCATATATCTGTCATACACAAATTTTTAATGAATTATATTTGAATTGATGCCTTGAGAATTGGCGAAGATATGAATTTTTTCTTCCTAAAACCCTATTTTTTTTTCATCCCTTAAATCCATTTTTAATTTTATCATATATCTGTCATACACAAATTTTTAATGAATTTAATTTGAATTGATGCCTTGAGAATTGGCGAAGATATTTTTTCTTCCTAAAACCCTATTTTTTTCCTCCCTTAAATCCATTTTTTTTCAAAATTTCAAGTAAAAAAAACTTTTCATGCCAATAAATGCTTTTATTAATGTGTTCTATATTAGTAAAATAAATTTTCATTAGAATAATCAAATACTTCCTGCCTATTTCATGTTTATAATTTCTTTTTAATTTATGCAAAGCTAAATTGTATTTAATTTATATATATTAACAACAATTATATTTGTTGCGATTGAAATTCCTGTCATTGCTGAAATGTCGTTCGCGCAATTTTCGGCTTTTTTGCTTTTTGGTCAATCTCATCCCTGATTTTTAAATTTATCATATATCTGTCATGCTTTTATTAATGTATTCTATATTAGTAAAATAAATTTTCATTAGAATAATCAAATACTTCCTGCCTATTTCATGTTAATAATTTCTTTTTAATTTATGCAAAGCTAAATTGTATTTAATTTATATATATTAACAACAATTATATTTGTTGCGATTGAAATTCCTGTCATTGCTGAAATGTCGTTCGCGCAGTTTTCAGCTTTTTTGCTTTTTGGTCAATCTCATCCCTGATTTTTAAATTTATCATATATCTGTCATACATAAATTTTTAATTTTTTTTTCCGGAAGTAATATTAACTTTAAACTGATTTTATATATATTATAACTAAGGCTGCATTCAGATTGAAATACTCTCCCCGTCAACTGAATTCTTGGAAGAACCTTTTGTATCGGGCCCATTTGTGGTTTCTTCATAGTAAAACGGAGTGGAATAAAGAAAAGAATAGGAAGATAACAGATCAACCCTATTAGACGAAAAGTCCCTCTTTTGCCGGACAACCATCACTTTCCTGCAAAACTCATTAAAGATTTAAAAAAAAAAAAAAAAAAAAAAAAAAAAAAAAAAAAAATACCGTGTCGTGACAACAAATGAGCCGACGAGAAGCTGCAAGAAGTGGTCTTGTCTGTTTTTGCCTTATGAAGTTATATGGTGTTTTTTTTTTATCTGTTTTCACAAAATCCCTCCCTATCTCTATCCTTTTGGTCCGATTTTACCCATTAACGAACTTAACCGAGATTTTTGACCCCTTGGTTTTATGATTAAGTTTGGAACAGATTTGTGCAAAATTATGGAAATTATTGTGTTCATGAAAAGTGATACATATAAATATGTGGAAGAGATAGATAAAGTTTTTAACTGGGGGTGATTTTGAGTTCTAGAAGTCAGATTGGCATAAAGTGCAAAAATCTTTCAAAAATTCCAACATAAGGGAATATGTAACAGATATTTCTTACCTAACAATGACAAAATTTTTTCTCTGTTCTTTATTAGTTAGTATAATTTAATTTCAAGTATACATTGAACTGAAGGGAAAGTGTTTTATATGCGAATGTGGTAGAAGAGAAGAATATGCCTGCCAAACATTGTTAGGCAATAAGGGTACTCCATATTTTGAAATGGAATAATATAATAATCATTTATTATAATATATGGATTTGAATAATAACTTTATATTTTCGTAAAAATAAATAATAGAATTAATAATAATACTAATAAAAGATTCATATAATATAGTAAAAAAGAAAGAATGAATAAATAAAAAATCGTGTTTTCGGAATACTGTAGCAAAATTCTACTATTTAATTTGGTGAAAGATTACTATGTTACATAAAAACCAACTGGGAAAAAGTATGTATGTCACATTTGAAAATTCAGTTTCAAATCATTTATACCCAAAACTTTTTTCGAAGTTTTCGTGCAATCCTGTATATGATCTATAGATTTGTATATAATACGACAAAGTTTGCTAAAATTTAGTAAAATGAAGATACACATAACAAAATTGATTCTTTTCAGGCATTTCTATCAAAAAGCGGAAATGTACTCAAAATTTTTTGTACAGCCCTGTCTGTATATGATCTATAAAATTTATACACATTAAGTAACATGTACACTGTAAAAAAAATCTGTAACCTTAGTAATCTAAATTAACCGAAATCTCTTATGCTTACTAAAATTTTATGTGTACACTGTACAAGAAAATGATGTCAATCTACAAAACTTGTAAGCAAAACTAAAACCATCTGTAACTTTACAAAAGAATTTACTAAAATTTTGGTAACTTTACTAAAATTTTATCTATAATGCTCGTTATCGTCACTTAAAAAGTTCTTGGAATACGATTTCCCAAAAAAATTCTTAGTAACCTTAAAATTTGTTTCATTCAAAGTGCAAATCTGTATCTGTTACATGAATTTTTATTGTTGCCGTTACATAAAAAGTTCTTGGAATACAATTCTACTAGAAAATTTTTTGTAATTACCCAAATTTTTTTTTACAGTGTAGAAGAGTTAAACATCTTAAAATATTTAAATGCATTCTTTTTTCTTTCTTTTTTTCGTGTGTGTGTTTCCAATTTTGGAATAAAAATAATTCTCATTTGAATCCGAAAATTGGTATAAAAATTAGCAAAGGATTTCGAACATGTTAATATCTCTATTAAGCTTCTGTTACAGACGTAAAAAATACTTTTATTTGAATTTTAAAACTTTTAGCACTTTTCAAAAACTTCAATGTTTTAAATGGTGATCTGAAATATTGCACATTAGGCAAAATTAGTTTTAAAAAGACAGACATTGATGACTAATCTTCAATTGAAAATTCATAAATGTCCAAAGCTTTCTTTGGCAAATGATAAATCAGTAGATAAAATGTCAGAATACTGATAAGATGTCTGATAATCAGAGAACAAAATGAAAAAATGTACATAAATGTACATCTTACTAAATGGGCATGCTTAATAATGATAGAGCATTACAACAATTTCTTAATCTTACTGAACATAGTATTAAAGTTTCTTTTATTCATTTTCCATTTTACCTTGTACTCATTCTCTACTGAAGTCTTAGCGATTAACAGAAACTTTATTCATGTAATATTTTACATTTTATAATCAGGACTACGTTATTGTGTATCTACGTACGAACTTGCAAATGAACTTTTAAAACTGTCGAAACGGACGCCCTAAAATTCTACCTCAATTCCTGCATAATCGCGACGTTTTACACCGAAGTTGATGAAACTTTTGACACTCAAAGTTCTAGATTCGCTTGACCACTACCAAAATGCCCAACCTCCTCACAGAATATGAATCTTCTAAAAGATAACCACCCGCTTTAGAGAACACCGTACCCTGATTCCGCCTAGCCACCTTTAATAATTCCTGGGAACTCTAAATCGTTTGCGGGAGCTCAACAAGTTTGATCTCCCACTTTCACTTCACTTCATTAATCCGCGTAGTGATTAAAATCGTCTGCGCCCCCTCTCCCCCATTCCTTCTGATGGTTACAGAACTTTATCGGTTTCTGTGAGGCAGCATGGAGTAACAAAGCATTAAAGATATTACCAAGTCTTGTAAAATTTATTTGGTGGCTTTCAGGCGATTAAATATTTATTGCTCTAGCCAGAAATTTATATTTTCCTGCCAGCTTTGAACGTTAATTTTGAAACAGGGAAAGTTTTGATCGAGGTCTGCAAGCTTTTGAAATAAGGTGGATGAAGGATTATGAATATTAAAAGTGCGCTTCAGCTCGCTATGCTAAATAGCGATATCCCCAGTTAGTTGGCGACTTTCTTAAGCAACAGGCAAAAATTTAGCCAATTTCAATCACTCGGAGCAAGTATTATAAATATTAAAAGTTTTCGGAGCACAGTTTGATGAACAAATTCTCTTAATTTCGACAAAGACGCCAAAAGTAACGCCAACAAAGTAATGGTTTTCTATTAATTGGAGCAGATTTAGTTTAGTTTAGAAATTCATAAAGATTAGTTAATCAAAAAATTTTTCGTGGAGGCGAAGCTATAATTTCACTAATGATAAAGTTAATCCTACTTTAAGGTATCCTGTTTACTTGATTTCTAAAGAAGTTACATTACCAATGATAAAATTTTGTAATTGAAATTTAATGTGTAAACATTTAATCTATTTATGCCCGAATTTTTGATTTTTCAAATTTGTTGATAAAATTATTTTATTTTATTTTATTTTTTAAATAATGAACTGGAAAAATACTAATAAATAAATACACTAAAAATATTTCTATTTATTTGATAAATGTAAACGTACTGAATTTGAGAATATGAATAATATTTATAATAGTACAATATGCATAATTATATGTTTGTTTAAATTTATACAAAATTAGCTTTTAAATTGTATATTATATACAGGGCTGACAAGTTTCTGCCGGAGTGGTTAAAACCATTGGTTATAACCGGTTAAAACCGGCATGGCAGAAACTAGTTTCTGCCAGTAAGCGGCAAAAACAGGCAGAAATTAAGAAATAATACGAATAAGAACTTTAATGTTCAATGATTCATAATTCACACATGTATTTAATATATAAAGAATTTAGTTAAAAAAATAAAATAAAGATTATGAATGTTATTCAAAGTAGCAAAAAGTTTCAAAAAGATTATATAAATGTGCTTTGTTTATATAATAATTGTCTGTCACTTGAAAAACAGAAATTTTCATAATGGCAATCTGATGCTGTTTTTAAGTTTAACTATTCATATTATTGTTTCCAACTGAATTTCTATTTAAAAGTTTAAAAAAAAGAAACTTGAAAGAAATTCCATGATATTTTAACACAACCTTTTCAGAGTATTTTTAAATAAATAATACATTGCAATAACTTAAATTATCGACTACTACATACAAAGAGAAATAGTTCTTGTGGAACTATATAAGTAAATAATTGTAGCACAAAAATAACAGAAAAAAAATAATGAAATATCTTGTATAATTATTTTACAATACTAAATTAAAAGAACAATTTTACTTTTGTGAAAAACGTAATAATATGCTAAGAACCTTCCTTAATATAGGATTAATTATGACAACCTTTCTTAACCTAACTGCTTTTTAATTTATTCTGAATGAAAGTAAAATTCGAAAATATATTTTCATGACCAGTATTATTTGCTGGTAATGTTATTATTGAGGATGTAAATTTTGAAAAATTCTCATTTTCACCAGTGTTTGTTTTTAATGGCGACCACCCACAGAAGGCGAGACATTTTCTAGGGCTTCCTTATGAAAATGTATTTCTGGGGAAGGAGTCGATTTTGCTAACCCCAAAACTTAT
Source organism: Maratus speculifer (assembly GCA_964019185.1). Taxonomy (NCBI): domain Eukaryota; kingdom Metazoa; phylum Arthropoda; class Arachnida; order Araneae; family Salticidae; genus Maratus; species Maratus speculifer. Next base: position 419,422,160 of record OZ025289.1, on the reverse strand, counting down.
GCTTTTGCTAACCCTAAAATTTGGAGTACCAAAAAGCAATTTCCGTGCCCCTTTTTTATACTCAAATCAATTTTGATCCCATATACTTAGGATGAAGTAAATTAACTAGCATAAAAGAGCCCTGCATTAAATGAGTTTTTAATCTTGCATTTGTGAATTTCCATGATATTTCCATCATTAAATAAGGTTAAGTAAAGTTTATGAGCAGCTGCAATAGAACAGTCATGTTTTTTTATTTTTATCTAAAGCAACAGTAATAGATATTAACATTTGTAACAAGCATTTAACTTCCTTATAAATCATGATATTTATTTACAATGTTAACCACTGCTGTCCTTAACATTATTTTCATGATTTACAGTTATCTGTAAATAATATGGCTGATTCATTGTGAAATATTCAAAATTATCAAATTCTAATACAAATTTATTTACTTTTCTATTAAAACTATTCACAACATTTTATTTGTTATTTATCCTGAATAAAATGTATATAAATAATTTAATACTACTAAAAATGTCTCAAATTATGTCATGAAATGAGTTTATGCCACTTGTTGCCAGTTTCTGCCAGTTGAATCCGATTATAAACATTTTCTGCCACTGGCACGGCAGAAACAATTTTCTGCCAGCAAAAACCCAGCCCTGGTTATATATACTATAATTAATTATTTTCCAGAATTACTATAAAAACATATTGATTTCTTTACAGAGATTAATGGCATTCTAAATAAAATATTATTACTGATAAACTAAGAATTGTGGTATTTGAGGCTTAAAAACGATTTATTTCATGATCATCCTGTGAAGGACTTTAAATAAATAACTGTCCCCTCAAAAGAGATGAAATGAATAACGTTTAAAAAATTGATAATGAAAATCAGCTCCAGATGAGAGATGAATTTTTTGTGTTTTTTATATTCATTCTAAATAAATTCGTTGTACATTCTTATATAGATTTGCTCCTTAGTTACATATTTAATAGAATAAATAGTTTTTTATGGCTTGTCTCACTAAACAAATATAACTGTAGCTTATAGCATAAAATTCACTTTTATTAATAAGGGGCTATGCAAATATAACGTTATCAACTTTTTGATAATTTTTGACCTCCTCCCCCCTTCCGATATCCATTGTTATTATTCCTCGATCCTGTCCCCTCAGCCCGGCAATGATATCGTTATCGAAATGTAATTTTTTTTTTTTTTTTTTTTTTGCTAAAATGTATTTCTTTTATTCGAAGTGATACGAAGATACGATGCAAAACTGGTTACATTTATCTTTCGCATACTTTTCTGATCCAAAATAAAGAAAAGACAGTAAAATATCACTCTGGATATAAAAAAAATTATATCAAATAACACTTTAAAAAATAGTTTATATTTAAAAGTATTTTATAATAACTTTTTGTTACATAATGCATTCTACATTAATAAAGTCGTTGTTGCACCTGCCCCGAGCAGAAAAGGTTAGATATAAATTTTTATAAGCAAAACAGGTGGACAACATTCCTTCTCTTTCTCTTTTATTTATTAGCAGACACAAGCTTCGTTTCAAATATACTTCGCATAGGGTTCCTCGAACCGTGATTATATATGCATACCCATAAGAAGAAAAATAGGAATATCATTCCGCATTTTAGATTAAAAAATTGTGATAATTTAGTGATTTTATATAGGATAACTTTGTATTTTCATAAAAGTAGATAACAGGCTAAAAAAAAAAGATAATATGTTATTTTGTATACAAAAAAACATGTTACAAATAAAAAAAGGGAATTTTTGATTGAATCAAAAATGATAAATCAAAAATAATCAAAAGACTTAATAGTTTTATTTGCTTCAGCAGTGGAACGAATGTTCCTGCCTTTGGTTTGGTACATTTGAAAATTGGGAATCAACTGATTAAATTGCTAAAATTCTTTTTCCTGTACTAGCAGTTTAACAAAAATAAAAACAAAAGTTAACATCTTAGTTTGTTTTCGGATTTGTTTAAAATTTTTATGCCCTGCACTTATTTTTATTTTAATTAAAATACTTAAAGTAAAATTAATTTTTGATATCTGATTTGTAGTTTTCCATGCATTTTGTGTAGTAAAGATTTTCCCATAGCCTAAAATGCTACCTTTTAATCATTTATGTAAATTATTGTGTGATGTTAATATTTATTGATAATATGCACTTAATATGCAGTTATAACATGCGTGCATATAATTTTTACTTCAAAAATTGTAAGTCATAAAACAACAATGCTGTGTGAGCTTTAAAAAAAGTAAAATCTTTTTTAAGTTAAAAAAAAGGATTTAAATAAAAAAAAATCGATTATTTTTATTTTTGAAAAATCACGAACCCCGTAAAAAATAATAATCATGTAAATCAATACTCTCATGTAACATACACTATATATACATGTTGTTTCTGAGCGACATGCCAGAAATGCAAAGGCAAGTAGGGGGATCTTAGGCAGCAGATTTCGTATAGGAATGCGGATGCAGGAATGCAGCTGTCAAGCAGAAGAGGGAGCTGTTGATTTCTTTGGATATAAGCACTTCTCTGACATGATTTGTCATTCCCCGCAAGGATTTCAGGCAACATGCATCATTACACAAACGCGAAGTTTGCCTACATGCATTTCATAGATAGGGATGCGCAAAGAAATGGCTCACAGGCAATGCACTTGCACGTCCAAGAATTCTCGAGCTTTTCGAAAGATATTTCACTACTATACATAATACAGTGCAGCATCGAATATCCGAGCTAATTACGCTTGTACCTCGGGTGTCGGAAATCTCGGTTAATAGAAGTTGTGTATAAAAACTTCCTGTGCTCGGGAATTTAACATATCTTATAATAAGTAAAATAAAACGTTTATAAATAATAAAAATAAACATATATAAAATTGTGTGTCTCTGTTCAACAAATTTAAAAAGAAAAATCCCTGTCGGCTTGGCCTATGGGCGGAGGTAGATTTCGAAGAGTGCTCATTTCAACAACAACAAAAAAAAGTATGATTAGAGATAAACCCAGTTTAATAACTTCATTTAGCCGCTTATGAAAAATTTTTAATTTCATTTTTCTGCAAGAACTGGTTTTATCAGAATCCTCTTAAGCGAAATTCAGCTCAAATACCCTTTTTGACAACATATTTTGTAATATATTCTGAATTTATAAAAAAAATCGGCCAAAACAGCACATTATATAGTTTCTAAATAAAAACAAACTACCAATTGAATGCGTTTGAGAGTAAAATTGAATTTAAACATGAGTCATAAAGTAACCGATTTGTTATTTGAATACATCCTTAATACTTTAATCATGATCGCTTCGGAAAATTTTGTGCGAAATGCCCACTTTGACAGCATTTTTAAAAATATATTCTATCTTTATCAAAAAACTGGCCAATGAGTCACATTATATAGTTCCTAACTAAGAGGATCTGTAAATTGGATGCATTTGAGATCAAAAATGGATTTAAAAACAAGCCAGAAAAAAAAAACGCAATTTCTTATTTGAATACTTCCTTAAATTTTCAGTCACGATGACTTCGGGAATTTCTGTTCAAAATACTCTTTTTGGTAGCCTTTTTTGAAATATATTTTGTCTTTATCAAAAAAAACTTACCAATGCGTCACTTTATACAGTTTCCAAATACCAAATACCTTCTACCATTTGGATGCGTTTAAAATCAAAAATTAATTTAAAAATGAGTCAGAATATAAGCAGTTTGGATTTGAGGTTTTTTCTCCAACTCCTATTCTTGTTTAATTTATTTTTGCTATACGAATTAGTCCTATGAAAAACTTGTCAATATAAAAGTTGTAGATATTATTGAGAAGATGTAAACTAAATTTAATTAGATTTGATAGCTTAAAAATTGTCGGAGTTATGGATTTTTTTTTCACCCCCTTTTTCTTTTCGTTTTTAATTCGGTAAAAGTTGGTCCTATCAAAAACTTGTAAATGCAAAAGTTTTAGATAATTTTGAGAACATTTATAAAAATTTAGTTGGATTTAATACCATGAGAATTGACGAAGTTATGAATTTTTTTCTCCCCAAAACCCTGTTTTTTTCGCCCATTGATCCCATTTCTAAATTTATCAAAAATCTGCCACGCATAAACTTTTGGCCTCTTTTTAAGAAGTAATATAAACTTTAAACCGATTCGATATCTATTTTAATTAAGAAATTATGACGTTTTATTCGATTTTCACAAAACCCCTCCCTATTTCCACCCCCTTGGTCCGATTTTGCCCATTAAGGGGCTACTTCAGTCAAATGATAAGACCCTTCACTAATGCTAATCCTATGGAAGAAATTTATACAGATATCTCGGTTGCATTTCAATATTTTTAAATGATTTTTTGGCTTTGGATATCTGAAATCGATCTGTATGCATGCCGTTAGTTACTTTTTTCGTTTTGTTTACAGTTATTTTTTACGAGGAAGCTTTCATTTTCGGAACCGGTTTGGAAAGCGAAAGCAACCCCATAAAAACTATCTGCAACCAAAATCGAAAAACTAAAAAACGACCTCCATTCAGATCAATCTCAATTAACCAATGCAAAAAGAATCATCTAAAAATATTAAAATGAAACCGAGATGTCTTTAAAAATTTCTCCCATAGGATTAACATTAGCGAACGGGTCTTTTCATTTGAGTAAAGTAGCCTCTTAATGAACTCGACCGAGATTTTATGCCCCTTGATTTTATGTAAAAGTTTGAAGAAGATCTGGGCATAATTATGGAAGTTATCGTGTCCAGAAGAAAGTGATATACACCGATAAATAGATAGATAGATAAACTTTTTTACTGATGGTAGTTTTGGGGTCTAGGAGTCATGATCGGTGTAGATCTGCAAAAATTTTTCAGAAATTCCAACATGGGAGAGAATGCAATAGGTAGTATTTCATACGAAATCTACCTAAAATCACCTACTAATAGCAAATTAAAAAAAAAAAAAAAAAAAAAAAAAAAAAAAAATGGAAATATTTTTAAGTTAAATATTGAAAGATGCATTTTCAAAAATAAAACAAATCTAAATAATTAAAGAAATAATTGCATTAATTTGTTACATTTTCATTATTTTGTTTTTTAAAAGTACAACAAAAGTTCAAAAAGTTTACTTTTCAATAAAAAGTCTAAGATTTTAAATGAGTGACACTGTGCGATCACGCCAATTTCGAGCATTTATAGTCAATGAATCCGCTAGAAAGCTAAAAAAATGTGATTTTTTTCAAGACTCATTCACGCACACACACACAAATAAAAAGCTGTTATTTTAAAATTTTTGTTATTGGCTTGGTTAACAGAAACCTCGATTAACTGAAGCTCAGTTAATCAAGGATCTACTGTATTGCATTTTCCAAAGCAGAAATTCTGTGATATCTTCCAGTATCGTATCATGCCTCGAGGTATAAAACTCCGTGCGCAACTACCGATGAAGACAGCTAAATGTTCGGCGATTCCTACTTGAAAATGTTCTGTGTACATCTTTTAAGCAGCCATTCTATTTTCTTGCACAGCGTATTACATGAAAAGAACGTCGGTATAGTCCACATTGGTGTAACGACATTTGTTGCTCGAGATGCGTGCGGAGAATGACGATCCAAACTAGCGAGATGCTTTTATCTATGATCTTAGCAGCTCTTTATAGCACCTCAACGCTGCATTTCAGCACCAATATTGCTATACGAAATCTGCTAATTAAAATCCCCTCTACCTGCCTTTACATTTGATTTCTGACATATAATTTTGAAACACCCTGCAAATGTTAGAATAATTAAACTTTGAAGAAGCAGGGCATTTTTCTTTAGCTCTCATTTTTATAGAAATTTCTACTTTTTTCTGGGGGGGGAGTGTAGAGGGTTGGGGGCTGAAATTACGGAGAGCGAGGATTAGACGATTGATAATTCGTGCATATTAAATTATACATTTATTTATACAAAGTAATAAATATTGCAAAAAAAATCCATAAAAAAGGAAAAGAATAAAGTTAAATATTTTAAGGTTTATGTTCTGAGTGGGAGGCATAAATTTCAAGGAGCGGGAGAGAAGGTTATTTGAAGGGATATTTAAAGCTGTTCTCAAATTCCCTGCTCAACAAACGCAAAACTTTGACACATTTTCCAACTCATTTTTAAACATGAAGGATAAAAGTGACAAGGCTGGCCAATGAAAAGATTTGAAATCGAAATATGTGTCCATTTTTCAATAAATTAATTATTGAGTTGTAAATGATTTTCGGTCATGCATTGATATGTTTTTCTCCCTTCCACCTCTTTCGCGCGCGGAAATTTCATTCAAAACTCCACCTTTGTCATCTGTTTTCTGAAACATCCTTTACCTTTACTCAAAAATGGAAAATGCTGTCCGATGACATAGTTCCTGAATAAGAAGAACATCTCCCAATTTCATGCATTTCCGAATAAAAATAAATCCAGAAATGTGTCTCATAGTTCTTTGAATTTGAGAACAGCCTTAATGTTGTTTTATATTTAAAAAATAAAGGTTTTAAAGATTTTAAATTTCATGCGCTAATGGATGTGCGTAAGTGTGTTTAGCTATGGGGGGAAGGGGGAGAGACTAATGTTTCGAAGGGAAAATTTTAAGGAAGATTAAAAAATTAAGATTACTTAATGTTTTTTGCTGCAGAACAATAAATGGTACAGAACAGAGTTCTAAAATTAGACTGTTGTATTAAAGAATGAAATTTGTGCATTCTATATAAAGAGAAAAAAGAGGTAATTTTGGGGGGCGGGGGGGGGGTTGCGGTAGGAATTTAGATCATTCATAAAATAAAATAACAAATAGAATGAAAAATAAAATTAAGTTTAAAATATTTTAATCTGTTTATTAGAGGAGGTAGAGGGCGAACAAAGAAAGGGGAAAAGGAATTTGCGCTGGTATAGGAAAGGATTCTGATTAAATTTTAAGAAAAATTCCGAGATTCGCCGGAATAGAAAATTTTTAATCCTCATATTAAGAATAAAATGTACCAACAAGAAAAGTTATATATTTTGAATATAAATAAAAACAATGATTGTCTAAAAAGAAGGCTCTTGTCGAATCTGAAATGCAGAAAATGGGCATACCTCAGTTTATAACGGATAGGTAGCTCTCAAAAACATGTTATTCCTTACTATGAATACGATAGAGATCCAAATACATATCATGTTTGAAAAAAATAAGTACATTCGTGCATCGGTATATTTACAGATAAATCCAAGATCATGTTGGTTCATAGAGGGTTACACATAGATATTACTGAAATATAGCATTTCAAAACTTTTCGTCAGTCTAACGGCCTTTCTTTGTTATTAAATTGACCAGAAATGAAAGCTATGCTTAATGTTAAAAGCAGGCACGCAGTTACCTATACAAACATCTTAAAAATAATTTTGCATATGTACAGAATCGCTTCTCATAGACGGCTATTTTACCTTCCATTGACTCAATATACTCTCCCCCAAATATAACCCTGAGAAAGAATTACAGGAAATAGAAACGCCGCTCGAAATTCACCTGCAGCCCTTTGTCACAATACCGAATCTCAGCCACTCTACCCCGTTTGGTTCGAAAGATACCTTTGATGTGTTGCCCCGATAAATATGCCGGCCGCATATTCGGTCTGCACAGTCCAGCTAACTTTCCCTTCCGCACAGTCGTGCAAGAATCCAGAAATCCGGGGACCCGCGGTCAAACGGTCAGAAAAATTAATCAGAATTTCTCTGGCCGAGGTTTCTAGGAAATGAATAATTAAAACGACCTTCTGATAATTTTAGGCTTCTGCAATCAGTAATTGAGTTGTGTGTGAGGGGGAAAGAGTTTGTGAAGGTGGGATTTGTCCGAGATTGTTAGGCTGGGATAGGTTTTAAATATAACCGCTTCGTGATAGCAGCGGAATTCCGATTATTTACCGTTATTAAAAATACAGCGCTCGATGTATTTGTATTGAAAGTTGTTCTTGGATGAGAACTCTTACTTTACGATGAATTGATTGCAGTTTTACCTATGCATGCGTAAATATTTTGGAAATTCACATTCATATGACTCGAACATTAGAAAATGTATATCGTGAATAAGTATTAAAAATGAATTACTAGTTGTTATTGAAAAAAATATATATATATGATGTCATCTGTTTTGGTACAGAATGTTTTAAAGATTCTAGTAAAGATAATGCAAAAATCCATAAAATTATTAAATGTAAACAAACTGAAAAATATAGATAATGTAATAGAAAATTCTTTTGTGTGTTAACCATATTAAATCCGTTCAAAATTTGAGTGTCCTACAATTTTCATTAACAGTGCTTCTTCGATAAACGTAGATACATACTCTGTCACTACTAATATCGTCGGCTTTATTATAATATCCGAAACAATAATTAGCAAAAAAAGATTGACCAATCGATTTATGCGATTCACTACTGTGAGCCTGAGTCCAAATAAATATTTTTTCTAAACTGAAGGAATGTTTTGTTTATTTCTGAAATCTTGGATAATAACGATGAATTTTTCAAGTTATATAATTATTAAACAACGTTAAAGCGAAATATTTATCAGGGTTGGAAAAAAACCAGGTTTTTCGAAAAAAAAAAACCCCAAAAAAACCGTTTTTTTTTTGTTCAAACCAGGTTTTTTTGGTTTAAACCGGGTTTTTTAAAAACATCCTTTCTTATGACATATACATGCATATTTACTGAAAAAAACAGACAATATTGGTTTATAAGCAGCATAATTTCATTTAAAATAATTTAAATTTAATGATTATAGTGAATTTATGCTGAAAATTGAAAAAAATCATTTTTCAATATAAACAGTTTTGGCAAACAGTCATATGTTGAAAGTTTTAACTGTTCTACACAGTGAACCATTGATGCCCTGTAAATCTTTATAAACAACTTTTTGATTACTAATAATAAATGTTTGGATGTAGTTTGATTATTCTTTTCCACAATACTTAGGATTTTTTCTTTCTGAGTGACAGTTTGAAGTTAACATTTTTAGTCGTTAGATTCAGCAGATAGCAAAGGGGAAAAATTATTATTAAAATGCTATAACTAGCAACCAGTCTTTGCTTTTAATTCTTCAAGATAATCTCCCCCAAAAAAAAATTCTTTTACAGTTTGTGCAAAATTTTAAAAGGTCATTGTGTAACATTATTAATTGCATTAAATTATTCTGCATTATTAAAAAAAATAAAAAAATTTATACTAAATATTGAATCTATTTTATCTTTGATCAAGTCACATGTTTGAAGTTTTTTTCTTTAGAGCAATAGAAGATATGTTCACCAATGTGTACTGATTTGAATTCTATGCATAAAAAATGATGTAAACCCAATATACCTAATGCTTATTGCTGAAATAAAGTGTTAAAAGTAGAAATTATTTATATCCAATAATCTGAAACTTATAAATTATAGAGAAAGAATGAAAATGTCATTATATTTCTTCTAAAAAACGATAGAAATTATTTATATCTAATAATATGAAACTCGTAAATTATAAAGTAAAAAAGAAAATGTCATTAGATTTCTTCTAAAAAACAAATTGCTTTTTTTTTTAATAGAAAAAACCAATCCTATGCATAAAAAAGACCTATACTCACTATACAGGGTGTTTCGCTACCCGACCGACAAACTTTGAAGGATGATAGTAGACACGAAGACAAACATTATTAAATAGGAAACCATGGGGCGCAAACGTCTTCTGTAGGAGCTAGAGGCCATTAAAGTTTGAGGTCCAAAATTTCAAACGATGATAAAAAACGGAAAAAAGGGTCGATTCGTTTGCGGTTTTCACTAAAACATTCTTTTTATCACGTTTTTCTTGGAAAAAAATTTCAAAGGTTATGTTAAAAAATTGTCGATAGAGGGCGCTTTAGACTTTAGAGTGACGAACAACTACTTTTTACCGTTATTTTGTGCATGGGGTTGAAATTATTCTAAAGTTTAGGCTTTAAACTATATTTTAAGCCCAAAATCGGAAACATTATGATCGGGTAACTAGCGAAAATTAAATTGTGAACAGAGGGGGAAATTTTAAACGCTCATAAATATTGGACAAACAAATCGATTTTGTTGCAGTTTGCGTGTAAGTCATTAACTTGGTAATTATTTTATCCAAAATGATGTACAGCTTTGGTGCCCTCATTTTTTGATAGAGGGCGCTTCCGACACATCTCTGACATTTCAAAGGCATTACTCCTAGGTGTTTTACTACCAGACCATCATACTTCCAGGAAGTGTTAGGGATACAAAGATAACTTGGAATCACATAGAAATGTAACGTTGGAAATGCATTTTTTGCAAGTTACGGTTAAAGGAAGCAGAGAAAAAAGTAACAGAAACATAGAGACACGTTAATGTCACAGAAATCAGTTTACTTAAATATTTTACTAGAAAAGGTGTTTGAAATTACGATTAGAAGTAGTCCGGCAAGTTTGACAGCGACGGTAGATGGCGCTAAACGGTAATGCGCCTGCGCAAAGATCCTTATAAGTGATCATTCGCGAACCGGTTCCAAAGGTAGCAGAATGAAGTATTTGAACGATGGGGCTCCTCCACATTTTACCAATGACGTTTACCGACAGTTCAAAGTAACATATGGACAGTGGTGGATAGGTCGTGGTAGCCCGGTTCATTGGCCTGCCAGATCGCCGGATCCATCATGTATGGACTTCTTTTGCTGAATAGAAAATTGGGTGTATGAGACTCCCGTACCATCAATTCAAGACCTTGCAGCTGGTATTTCTGTAGCTGCCAGAAAACTATCAGAGATGCCAGGAAACTTTCAAAGCGTGAGAAATTCCACGTGACGCCGCTGTCAAGCATACCGGACTACTTCTGGCTGTAATTTTGAACACCTTTTCTCGTAAAACCTTTAAATAAACTGTTTTTTGTCACATTAATGTGTCGTTCTTTCTCCGCTGTTTCTGTTACTTTTTTCTCCGCTTCCTTTAACCGTAACTTGCATAAAATGCATTTCCAACGTTACATTCCTATGTGATTCCAAGTCGTCTTTGTATCCCTAATACTTCCAGGAAGTATGATGGTCTGGTAGTAAAACACCTAGGAGTAATGCCTTTGAAATGTCAGAGATGTGTCGGAAGCGCCCTCTATCATAAAATGAGGGCACCAAAGCTGTACGTCATTTTGAATAAAATAATTACCAAGGGAATGACTTGCACGCAAACTGCAACAAAATCGATTTGTTTGTTCAATATTTATGAGCGTTTAAAATTTCCCCCTCTATTCACAATTTAATTTTCGCTAGTTACCTAATCCCAATGTTTCCGATTTTGGGCTTAAAATTTAAGTTAAAGTCTAAACTTTAGAATAATTTCAACCCGCCCATACACAAAATAGCGGTAAAAAGTAACTGTTCGTTACTCTAAAGTCTAAAGCGCCCTCTATCGACAATTTTTAAACAGGACCTTTGAAATTTTTTTCTAAGAAAAACGTGATAAAAAGAATGTTTTAGTGAAAACCGCAAACGAATCGACCCTTTTTTCCGTTTTTTATCATCGTTTGAAATTTTGGACCTCAAACTTTAATGGCCTCTAGCTCCTACAGAAGACGTTTGCGCCCCATGGTTCCCTATTTAATAATGTTTGTTTTCATGTCTACTATCATCCCTCAAAGTTTGTCGGTCTGGTAGCGAAACACCCTATATGTAATACTTATTACTAAAATAAAGTGTTAATGTAGAAATTTAATGTCCAATAATCTGAAACACGTAAATTATAAAGAAAAAAAAAGAAAATGTCATTAGATTTCTTCTAAAAAAAAAAACAATTGGTTTTTTTGAGAAAAAGCCATTTGGTTTAAACCATGGTTAAAACCAATTGGTTTAAACCGTGCCAACCGTGATATTTGTGCTAGAAAATTACAAAATTACAAATTACTTTTTAAAAATTCGCAAAAATACTAGCTTCTGATTGGCCAAACTCTTTCGCTAATCAGCGAAAATTTAATCTGGATCCCAGTTTTTATCATCTAGGCACTACAGTATTAAATTCTAAAGAATGGGGGGGGGGGGGGACAAGAAAGCTAATGATATTAGAATATATGATAATATGATTTCATATCCAGCATTTTCTGCAGTTCCATATACTGACCTTCGATTTATTCTGTTGAGCTGATCCGTAGTAGTATCAGACCAGATTGTGTGATCGTTAAGGTTAGGTGGGTCAAATCAACACCCCCTATAGTCAGGGTTATAGGAGGTGTTGGTCAAATACTCCCCCAATGTTTGTCCGGGACCGGGATGGCTCAATTGGATGAGCATTGGAGGCTTCAATAAATACATCCCCGGTTCGAATCCTGGCCCGGACTTTTTTCAGCCACGTGGAAAATTTCTAATTGTTAAAGCTAAGGATCTTCATCGAATCTGTCTACTTCTCAGCCTAACTTGACCAAATGGCGATACGACAATTTGTGGAAACCATCCTATCTTGATAACATGACAGCCAAATGGGGGATGGTAAACTGGTAATCCAGTGGCCAGTCTCTTTCGTTGAGTGTAAGCTTAAAAAGTTATAAAATTAAACTTTTGTAAGCTTTGAAGCTTAAAGAATTTTTAAAGTTAGTCACTTTATGCATACTTCCATCAATATATTGATTTATACATTTTACTGTAAATTTCTTATCCCGTACACTGTTCAAAGATTGTAAAAAATTACCTCTGGTTATAAAGATTATTTATTTTTTGATCAATAAAGATGCTCTGTTGACATTTATGGAGTATTTTATTTATTGGTTAGAACCCTTTAACGATATTTTTAACAGTGAATTATTGCCTAGAACACAGACCAAATTAACTAAAATTTCGAAAATCTTTCAAAAATTTATATATACAAGACTAATTTGGTTTAGCAAAGACCCTCATTCACACTGTTAAAAATTTGACCTATTTGCTGCAGCGTCACTCCACAGCTTTTATAGAATATCTCTTTTATGACCAAAGAGAATGCTCCGTAACACTGTAAAGTAACCGTTTTCTATAAATTTTTTTTTACAGTTCATCGTCACTTCCCCGCTTTTATAGACCACCTCTATAATACGGTAAAGTAGTATTCTATAAAAGCGGTGGAGTGACGATGCAGCAAAAGGGTCAAATTTTTAACAGTGCATGAGAATGCTCCATAATAGGCTGAAGTAATCGTTTTCTATTAAAGCGTTGGAGTGACGATGCAGCAAAAGGGTCAAATTTTTAACAGTGTATATATAGTGCTTGAACTAGCTCTGTAATGTTCGTAGAATGGAGAGCTAACGCAACGTTCCTTTCTCTGCTGCAAGCGCTTCACACTCAAGTAATAAAACCAACATTTTCTTACTATTAGCAGCATTTTGAAAACATTTTTGACATCCTTTTAATCACATTTGTTTATTTTTATTCATTTTTCACGGATATTCTTATAATATCATTCTGAAGATCATTTTTTACAAATTTTATGAATATCAAATTTTATTTATTTCATGTTAATTTTATTTCTATATATGTATAGTAAAAATAAATATTTATAATGAAGTTGAATTAAATGTATAGTTATTCAAATAAAAAATACAATCCAGGCAAAATTATCAATCTTTGTGTTATTATAAAAAGAAAATTGAATTGCAAAATATTCAATTCGTGCAACCCTAAGAGGGGAAATCTGTGCTTTGATACATTTTTTATTATTATTCTACGGGATTGTATTCATTAGCAGACCGTTGAAGCCTATATAACAGAATATGGAATTTGTTTTATTATAGAGTTCAATGGCTATACTCTGCTGATGATATCTTGCTGCTGAAGAAAATTTTTATTAATATACTTAAAACAGAAAAGAAAAAATAAAGATTTCGTTGTTTCTTGTACTTATTTACACCTTAAGAGACTACTTCACTCAAATGAAAAGACCCGTTCGCTAATGCTAATCCTATGGGAGAAATTTATAAAAATATCTCTGTTGCATTTCAATATTTTTAGATGATTCTTTTTGCATTGGATAACTCAGATTGATCTGAATGGAGATCGTTTTTTAGTTTTTCGATTTTGGTTGCAGATTCTTTTTATGGGGTTGCTTTCGCTTTCCAAACCGGTTCCAAAAATGAAAGCGTCCCTGTAAAAAAAATAACTATAAACAAAATGAAAAAAGTAACGAACGTCATGCATACAGATCGATCTCGGATATCCAAAGCCAAAAAATCATTTAAAAATATTGAAATGCAACCGAGATATCTGTATAAATTTCTTCCATAGGATTAGCATTAGTGAATGGGTCTTTTCATTTGTCTGAAGTAGCCCCTTGATTGACAAATTCATCCGAATTTAAATTGCTCATCGGTCAAGTTGTCGTAGGAAATTTTAGAGCTGCTTGATAAAATAAGACTCGAGAGTGACACAGAGGTTTCGCTGTTTTTAGCTCACAGGCTATCATAGCCTGAGGGCTTATGTGCCCGTCCGTTCTGTATGTATGTGCGTTCGTGCGTAACGCGATAATTCATGATAAAAATATCCGATCCACTTGAAATTTTGTATGTAGGTATATCCTGACAAGGTGCTTCCCTGATTAGTTTTTGGAGTTCATTCGATATGTACAAGAGGGGGAACGGGGGGCTCATGCCCCCCGTTAGTTGATATAAATGGGATTTTCATGCAGAATTAGGTTTTCGTTCAAAATTTAGATTAGGATCATTCTGATGAGGCGATTCCGTGACTGTTATTAGGTGTTCATTGAATAAGTATAAATAGGGGGAACAGGGGTTCTAATCCCCCCCCATTAGTTGATATAAATGGGATTTTCATGCAGAATTAAGTTTTCGTTCGAAATTTAGATTAGGATCATTCTGATGAGACGATTCCGTGACTGTTATTAGGTGTTCATTGAATAAGTATAAATAGGGGGAACAGGGGTTCTAATCCCCCCCCCCCCGTTAGTTGATATAAATGGGATTTTCATGCAGAATTAAGTTTTCGTTCAAAATTTAGATTAGGATCATTCTGATGAGGCGATTCCGTGACTGTTATTAGGTGTTCATTGAATAAGTATAAATAGGGGGAACAGGGGTTCTAATCCCCCCCCATTAGTTGATATAAATGGGATTTTCATGCAGAATTAAGTTTTCGTTCAAAATTTAGATTAGGATCATTCTGATGAGACGATTCCGTGACTGTTATTAGGTGTTCATTGAATAAGTATAAATAGGGGGAACAGGGGTTCTAATCCCCCCCCCCCATTAGTTGATATAAATGGGATTTTCATGCAGAATTAAGTTTTCGTTCAAAATTTAGATTAGGATCATTCTGATGAGGCGATTCCGTGACTGTTATTAGGTGTTCATTGAATAAGTATAAATAGGGGGAACAGGGGTTCTAATCCCCCCCCATTAGTTGATATAAATGGGATTTTCATGCAGAATTAAGTTTTCGTTCAAAATTTAGATTAGGATCATTCTGATGAGGCGATTCCGTGACTGTTATTAGGTGTTCATTGAATAAGTATAAATAGGGGGAACAGGGGTTCTAATCCCCCCCCATTAGTTGATATAAATGGGATTTTCATGCAGAATTAAGTTTTCGTTCAAAATTTAGATTAGGATCATTCTGATGAGACGATTCCGTGACTGTTATTAGGTGTTCATTGAATAAGTATAAATAGGGGGAACAGGGGTTCTAATCCCCCCCCCCCATTAGTTGATATAAATGGGATTTTCATGCAGAATTAAGTTTTCGTTCAAAATTTAGATTAGGATCATTCTGATGAGGCGATTCCGTGACTGTTATTAGGTGTTCATTGAATAAGTATAAATAGGGGGAACAGGGGTTCTAATCCCCCCCCATTAGTTGATATAAATGGGATTTTCATGCAGAATTAAGTTTTCGTTCAAAATTTAGATTAGGATCATTCTGATGAGGCGATTCCGTGACTGTTATTAGGTGTTCATTGAATAAGTATAAATAGGGGGAACAGGGGTTCTAATCCCCCCCCATTAGTTGATATAAATGGGATTTTCATGCAGAATTAAGTTTTCGTTCAAAATTTAGATTAGGATCATTCTGATGAGGCGATTCCGTGACTGTTATTAGGTGTTCATTGAATAAGTATAAATAGGGGGAACAGGGGTTCTAATCCCCCCCCATTAGTTGATATAAATGGGATTTTCATGCAGAATTAAGTTTTCGTTCGAAATTTAGATTAGGATCATTCTGATGAGACGATTCCGTGACTGTTATTAGGTGTTCATTGAATAAGTATAAATAGGGGGAACAGGGGTTCTAATCCCCCCCCCCGTTAGTTGATATAAATGGGATTTTCATGCAGAATTAAGTTTTCGTTCGAAATTTAGATTAGGATCATTCTGATGAGACGATTCCGTGACTGTTATTAGGTGTTCATTGAATAAGTATAAATAGGGGGAACAGGGGTTCTAATCCCCCCCCCCCGTTAGTTGATATAAATGGGATTTTCATGCAGAATTAAGTTTTCGTTCAAAATTTAGATTAGGATCATTCTGATGAGGCGATTCCGTGACTGTTGTTAGGTGTTCATTGAATAAGTATAAATAGGGGGAACAGTTCTAATGCCCCCCCCTTAATTTATATAAATGGGTTTTCAAGCAGAATTTTCAGATTTCGTTCAAATCTCTGAATAGTTTTGGAAGTTTAATGGTTAAGTATAAAAGAGGGGGATAACTCCTTTTAAATTATATAAATGCTAAATGGGTTTTTATTAAGAATTATCTAATTTGCTCTGAATTTTGGATATAGATTTTTTTATATGATAAAGCATGTCTTTGATAGTTTAGGAGGTTCAATGATTAAGTATAAAAAAAGAGGAAAGGGGAGAGCTGTTTCCCCTTCTTAATTTTTTTTTTCGAACGGAATTAACCCTTGAAAATATAAGGCTTTAATGTACAATTAGTATTTGTAGCCTGTGAGCTCAATGCCATCAGTTTAACTGGGCAGTATTCTTTTTTATTTAAATATTGACCCATCAGACGATTGTATTTTGTAAGATTTAAAAAAAAAAAAAAAAAGTCACAAAATTTAGTATTCAAAATGGTCAAGTTTGTTTTGAAAATAAGGAAAAATCGATCAAAATCCCTGCCTTTATAGCTCTAACTATATTGGGGGGAGGGCATGTACTTGCAAAATAGTTCAACATACTCAAATGGCACAGTAACAATGCTGAATTAAACATACTCGAAACATTTTCTATTTTGAAAACGCCCATTTAAAAAACATCAATCAAAATCCCTAATAAAAAATACTTCATCACTGAATTATATCTAGGCATGAAAAAGTTTCTTCTAAGAGTAATTCACCTTATATTAATTTGACATTCTCTGGATTGATTCAAAAATGCAATGAAAATATTGGAAGCATATATGGAAGACGGAGGGGGGGGGGTCCAAAAATATTAATCGGATATTTCGTCTTCTCGGATCCTTGAAGCTTATTTCTGAATTGCTATACAGAAAAACCATCAAATCAAAGACAAGTTTTTTTTAAATTCTGTTTGAAATTGTATATTTTGTTCTATTTATTCAACAAATTCCCAAATGGCATTGGGGTTGGCATTCAGTAATGAGACAGTCTAACCATTCAGAATATTCATTTTGAAAAATTAATATCACTGTATTTTACATAGCTCCATCAAGTAATATTTGAATTTTTATATTTTCAGCAAACTGTAAACTGTTTTCAATTTCCTTGTTTTATTTAATAAATCTATAAATTTATTTTTTCTTTTTAATCTTTCTAAGTTGCAAATAGAAAATAGCAATCAAATGTGCAGTTATATTTTATTTTATTCTGTGAAATTATATTTTATTTCCCCCTTTTTTTTTTTTTCTCACTTTCATGCCTGTATGTTGGAAACAATTCTATCTGAAACCGAATTTCATTCGAAATTTATTTCGAAACAAATAAAACATTTTCTTCGATTAGATTTAACATCGCAGGCTTCTAATATATACTATCCAATCCGACCGTCTCCCGATGGGTATCTCATTTTTCTCGTGGGGGTAATGCTAATTAACATTAATTACAGTTATTTCCATTTCTCCCCCCCCCCCCCCGGTAGAACGTGAGAAGCTGTGGCAGAGTAAACGCGACTGAAGCCCTGCAATTAGCCAGTTCTCGCCACAATTTTTTACTCAGATTTCTTCACGAAGAAAAGTGTTCATTTTTGCTAAGTTATTGTTTTTTCGAGAAGGGGGGGGGGGGAGAAACGTTTGAATAAGAAACATTTCCCACGATTGAATTCTAGGATATTTTGTTGTCTGGTAAGTGATGACTTCAAAAGTTTGATTTTCAACTACTATAGGTTGCTATTATCACGAAGCAAAATTTGAGGGATTCAAGGATTTAATTGAAGTGTATATGAAATAGAAAAGAGACTTGTCTTATTGAATTAGAAATATTGCAATAAAAGGGGTCCAAAACACAAAAATCTTAATTTTCTTTAAAAAAAAAATTGCAATAAAAATTTCGGGGTTTTTTTATGCCTAAGGGTGTTTTTAAATCAAAAAGGGCAACTTTGTGACACATGCATTAATTTATTTTTGATCGGAAATGCATGAAAAAAAGCAGGTGTTATTTAGAAACTGTCTAATTGCACTCATTCTTTTGTTTTTTAAAAAACGCAATAGATTTTTCATAACAAGCCTTCAAAGTTGACACTTTTGAGCATATTTCCCGACAAAAGCAGAAAAACCGGTCGAAAAGGAGAAAAACGGGTGATTGCGTCAACGAAATAGCTTAGAACTCGATAAATAAATAATTTAATTATCATAAAATGGAAAAATAAGTTCAATTCGAAATCTTTCATAGTCAAGCATTAAAATTTTATAACTCTGTTAAAAAATGTTTTTCCCTTGTTGAGCGGATCAGTTAAGAACACACATAAAACGACGTTTAAACCATTTTTATACATTACTTAGAAGAGGGAATTTTTTTTTTCGTTTTTGTTTTCAAAATCTTGTTTTCAAACAATGGTTATCATGGAAATGTTTCCTTGTGCAAATGCGTTTTTCTTCATGATGGGTTTTTCACACTCTCATTTGTCACACTCTCGTATTTAAGATGTTATAACTCAAGAATTGTTGAAGATAAATGCTTCAAACTTAATCTTTTTATTTATTTTTACACTTTAATTTTTATTCGGGAAATTTAAAAATATATATACTTTTGAAAATGATTCCTTTTTAAATAAGTTAATTTTTGTTTTCAAACTTTTACTTTAAATATTTTTAATTTTTCAAAATTAATATTTTTAAAAATGCTGAATTAAAATTTAGATATTTCTGTTGGTGTTTAAAAAAAAAAAAAAAAAAAAAAAAAAAAAAAAAAAAAAAAAAGTTAACAATTATTTTGAGTTGCAACAATTTTAATTTACCCAATTTTTTAAATTTTAAATAAAAAAAAAAGATGTGAAGTTTTCTTATGTAATTTTGTTTAAAAATAATATGGTTAAGAATCACAAAATAAATTCAGAAATTTTACTCAAAAAATAAAGTATTTTAAAATGTATCCCGTAACCTTTAAATGAGATTTTAAAAATTAAGACACTCGTATATAAAGGCGCAAAATGTCCCCCCCCCCCCAAAAAAAAAAAAAAAAAAATCGAAAGTGCTTTAAAATTTTTGGAATATAGACTTCTTAAATACATATTTTTTTTTCTTCTGAAGTCTGCATGAATCCTGATATTGACATTGTTTCGCATTTAAAAAGTATATTTAATTTTTATAAACCCCCCCTTCAAGGAAACATTTGAGGTTTTAGAAGGCTGAGGAAAAAAAAATAATTCCATTCAAGAACTAAGCAAAACGCTTTGTTGAAAGAAAACCCAACGGCTTTTACTCTTTTCAGCGTACGATATAATTAATGTTGATTAAGATAATTAACTTTTCAATGTCAGTCCCTGAACGTAACAATTAGTGAGCGAGCTCTGTAATTATTTCGCTTAATTGTAGGACTCCAGAATTCTCAGTTTGGCTGATTAGCTGAACGCCAAGTACTTAATTGTATGGACTGGTGTTTTCATTCGTTCTTTTTTTTTTATATTCTTGGCAAAAATTTTGTATCTTTTTTTCACTAACGATAGATATTTTGCAAATAACTTTTTGCTCTACATATTTAATCTTTTAAAATCGACGTTCCCCTTCGAAAATTATAAAAGTGTGGTGTAATTTTTGCAGCACAGTGTAATAAACCTCTGTTTTGAGTTGCTAATTTTTAGCTAATTTTTTATTTTTTATTTTAGCCAGTTAATAAGCATGTTCTTGCTTAAAGAAAGTCAAGAGTTTTCTGTAGGTTTTTTTTTCCTTTGTTACATGATGGCAACTTTCCGTAATGCGTTTTTATTTTTATTTTATTTTTTATCTTGTCAACTTGTCGAATTTTTGTTTTAAAATGCTAGTGGATGACTTAATAAGAGCTTGGAATTTAATAAAAAGTGTGTTTATAAGTAATTATTGAGTAAAAAATGAACTTTTGATTATTTAAAAGAGATCTCTGAAAAAGTTCTTAGCAACTGATGTGAAAAATCTTTTTAAAACTTTGAAAAACTGTAAAAGTAGAAATTTCGTCCAAAGTTGTAATTATCGAACGTCTTAAAATAAATTAGTTACTTGTGCCAGAAAAAATAATAAAATAGAGCTTTAAATAGTGATTAGTGTTCTGGTACTTTTTTTTTTCGCAAATTGGTTATTTCCGTTTTTGTATATAAATTGCATAGAATGCAGCTCGAAGTATGAAAGTTCATTAAAGAAAGTTTAATATTTTTAACTCGTGTTTTATGAAACAGCGAAAAAAATATTAAAATGCGGTCACAATCTTCTGCAGTCATTAATTTAGAATTTTTAAAATTTCTACATAGTAGCTGTTATTTTGGCGCTCTACACTTTCCTAGTCGACTATGTAATTATACATGGACTGTATTTTTAATGCCTGTGTGAAATAAGTTTCTTTTTTAGATACATAAAAAAATTGCGATCGTCCCGAAATATTCGGCGGCTTTTTAAATTTTAGAGGCAAAAAAAAGTAAAATACCTAATAATAGAAGTATGCTGTTTATTTTGTAAATATCTTGCTCGAAACATTACATAAGCAGGGATATGTTTAGGAAAATTTTAGGTCCTTTAAAGGAATCTTCACGAAATAATTTATCTTAAAACAGGACCTTTCAAATTTTTTTATCCTCAAACAGGAATCTTCACAAAATATTTTATTCCAAAACAGGACCCTTCACAAAATTATTTGTCTCTTAAATAGACCTTTCGCAGATTTGTTTTCACATTCAAATTGAACTTTTCAGAAATTTAATCATTTAATAATAAAATCTGGCTTGTAAATAAGTAGTTGAACTTGCCAAAAAGCATATTACTTGTCTTTTTATGTATGAAAAATAGAACCTAAAGACATCGATAATTTAAAACTCGCAAAATTTTAATCAAAAGAATTTTCAAATATAAGAAAAAATTCACAATTTCATAAAAACAGGACCCTGAGAGCAAAGTCTGGACAGATCCTTAATAAGTATCAATGTGTATCGGATAAGTATATTTAGCTTTAGGTATCTAAACTGGAGGTTCGAATTAATCTTGAGTCGGTTTTTCTGCATTTTCGGGACAAGCCTGGATTTCCTTGTTCGAGTCATATTTTCAAAATCTCAACTCCATTTTGGAAGGAAAGAAAAAATGAAAAAAATAGTAATTGCTAAATTTGAAATATCACTGCCTTCTTAGTTTTCTAAATAGAGTATAAGAATCACTTTAAAAAAAAAATCATAAATTGAAAATATGCACACTTCTGATCAAAATATTTAAATGCAATACATACACATTAAATAGTTTTGTTTTTAATTCTATTATCTAAACGGATAATAGAATTAGATACCTAATTCAATTAAAGCTGATAATTTTAATAATTAGAATTTTCGTACTCAAAAATTTTGCTAATATTTCAGATTAAAAAAAATAAACGCTGGAAGTACCAAAAAATTTAACTTCTGTTGTTTTACGAAAATATGTTTAAATGCTAAGCTTAACAAACAGGACAACCCTTAAAGTGTCAACTCTAGTTGAAATAGTTCAAACATAATAGAAAAATGTTGCTGGTTTAACCCGCCACACGAAGTGAAGTGGCGAATTCTGAAAGTACCAGTGATAAGGTGGGCGATGACTGGTGGCTATTGCACAACTTGATCATGTTGTTATTGTTTAAATAGTCGGATACTTTTAAGCAAGGTGAAAAATATTAAATATGTAAATAAACGAGATGTTTACAAATAATATTAAGTATATATTAAAAAATTTCTGAATTAATTTTCTGCAGTGAAATTACGCTTGAAAATCTAGAAAATACGTGAAATTTCACAATGCTAACTAAGCGTAGAACCAACTTCATGAAAAATGTCCAAGCCGGGGGTCGAACCCGGAACCCTTGGAATAGCGCTCCAAGTTATCTACCATTTAAGCTTCGAAGACGATGCCCAGCTTAATATTAAATATATATGTGATTTTACCGCTACTGGGTTTCTTCGTATGTCATGTTACGCCGCAAAATTGTGTGCCCATGAAGACTATTCCATCTCGTGCTGCGAAATGCAGTCTAACCAACACAGTATAAAGTGAGAAATGCTAAACTGGGTATCGTCCTCGTAGCTTAAATGGTAGAGTACTTGGAGCGCCATTCCAAGGGTTCCGGGTTCGATCCCCGTCTTGGACATTTTTCACTAACAAGGAAGGTCTCTATTGGGGGCATACTCAGAATTTTTTGAAAAAAATACGAAATAAACTACTCATGTAGGTAATAAAGGATCAGTGAAAATTAGCGGCGGAATTACATTATTAGATATGTAAAAAAATAAAATAGTTTGGAATAATTGGCGTGAAAAGCTGACAGCGACGCGGGATTTGGCGAGCAGTGCATTTCCTCGCCAAAAGCAAACGATTTTATCGAATCTGAAAATTGATTTTGACTTCACTGTTAAAAATCTGCAGCATTTACTGCAACGTCACTCCACTACTTTCATAGAATATCTCTTCTGACCAATGAGAATGCTCCATAGCACGGTGAATTGACAGTGTCATACACTGTTAAAAATCTGCTGCATTTTGTTGCAACGCACTCCACTGCTTGTATATAATATCTCTATTCCAACCAATGAGAAAGCTCCATTTCACGGCCAAGTAACCGTTTTCTATACAAGCAAGGGAGTGCGTTGCAACAAAATGCAGATTTTTAACAGTGTATCTTTCAATTTGGAACAATTTTAATCAATTTAAATTGTGTTTTAAATGATAAAATATATTAATTTCATTTTGTTATAAGTACATATAAACGTATATGACAAAATTACACTTAAAGTAAAGAAAAATGCAAAACTAAAATTACTTAACTAAACTTATTTAAATAAATTGAACATAGAATTTTTTTTCTTTAAAAAGTATTCGAAGCGTAAAAGCGTATTTTTCAAAATTTCGTTTTTTCGCCAACCGGAGATAAATCGCCAAATAAACGAAAATTTTTTTTTTTTTTTTTTTTTTTTTTTTTTACGGACGTTATAAGGAGATTCCGCCGAAATTTTTTTTATAAACATATATAACTATATGAGAAGAACATTCTGGAATTTTTTCAGATTTTTCTGAGTTTGGCCGTATGGAGACCTTCCTTGTAAGTTGGTTCTACTCTTAGTTAGCATTGTGAAATTTCACGTATTAATTATTCTAATATTAAGTATTTAAACATTAAACGAAAGGACCCTTAAATACCTACATTTTAAAGTGTTGAACATAGATCCCAAGAGGAGTGAAGTAGAAAACGCTGTATGTATTAGAAATATGCACACTTTCTAGTACTCTATTTTCAATTTTAATTCAAAATTGTAAGGAACGTATTTATGAAGTTTTAACTGATGTGACAGAAATTGTCATAACTACTGTGAAGCAATCTGAGACCGCTAGATCAAAATATGAATAAAAGGCGAAATAAAAAAAAAACAGCCATTTAGTCACTATGTAGTCCTTGGTTGGTTTTAGAGTTAGAGGCTCTGCACCATAGCAAGACAATTTATTTACAGCATAATGATCATATATCTATTTTACGATATAATCCGTGGAGATTTCGTGTTCAAATTCTACTCTGGAATTATATGAAGGATTTTACAACCATAGTAAAGAAATTCCATTTTGAAAAATAAATAAAATGAAATAACCTACTTAGAAGTTTCTCAATCTGTTTCCCTCCCACACTGAATCAAATCTGTAAACAGGTAATCATGTATGCGAAAACAGGCTTGGTTCACTGTGGGAGTAGATAAAACATATTTCATGCATCTGCTAAAGAGGCTCTCTCTCACTTTCGAAACCTGTTCCAAAAATGAGTGTCTGAATTAAAAATATCTGTTAACAGAATCTAAAAAGTAAAGTCCTTTTTGTTATTTATTTATTTTTTTTTTTTTAATCCGGTATTAACCGTATCTGAAGTTTGAGGAAAACCCATACATTACTTCTTGAGGTAAATTTATTGCGAAATCGTAAAAAAATGCAGCATAGCGGCGACATCTGTAGGACGATTTACACCAAAAAATAAACAACACTAATTCATATCAGTGAGTAACTGAACATGAAGTTTAATAAAATTTCGTTTATTAGTTTTTGATGGAGCTATGGCGATAATTATGAATAATGCAACATGGCAGCACCATCTGTTGAGCGATTTGCCGCAAAACGTAATCAGCATAATGTCATATCAAGTACTATCTAAATATAAAGTTTTATGAAATCTATGTACTAGTTCTTGAGATAAGCTATTGTGGAAATTGTAAATAATGCAGCATAGTAGCGCCACCTGTTGAGCGACGTACACCAAAAACTAGTCAAATCTAATTTATATGAAGGTCTAACAGAATATAAAGCTTTGTAGAATACCGTGCATTAGCTCTTGAGATAGAGCGTCCACGAATTTTTTATCGCATACACACAGACGGACTCGGACAGAAATTTTGTAAAAACATGTTTTTCGGTCTCCTAAAACGTGTAAATCCGTAAAAAACCGGATTCGGAGCTTTGGCGAAAATTAAGCACCGCGTGGAGTTAAAAAGTTTATCGGAAAGAATATTTTACAAACCTGAACAAAAAAAGCAGGAAATATGCAAAACACTATCATGATTAGAATAAACTTTTCTACCAAAAATTGAACAGACTTCAAAAACTACTGCAAACATGAAAAATAATTTTTTTACACAATAGTAACCAGAAGTTAAATTAAGAGCGTAGTATTTACCATGCGTTTTATTATATTTATGTACATTAATTTGATTTTTTGGAGTCGGTGCCAGTCAAATCAAGTTGCATGGAATTATCCAATACACACATCCAAGTATCTACTAGTTTTCTTACGATTTAATATTTAGTTAAAAATTTAATTTTATTCTTTTACGATTTCCATTGGATACTTAATTTTAATTTTGAAATTGGCTAGGCTGGCACAGACTCCCAAAAAATCAACTTAATGTACATAAGTATAATAAAACGCATGGTAAATACTACGCTCTTAATTTAACTTCTGGTTACTATTATGTAAAAAAATTATTTTTCACTTTGCAGTAGTTTTTGAAGTCGGTTCAATTTTTGGTAGAAAAGTGTTTCTCTTTTTAGTGAAAAGTTAACGATTTTTTGAAGTCGGTTAAAAAAAACTATAATACGGAAAAAATTACTGCAAATTATACACGTATGTCAGGAGAGGGTTCGAACCCGTGGTCTAGATGAATATGGCGCCTTAGACCGCTCGGCCACTTGACTGAACATATGCTAACCTGACTGTACTCCACTCGGCGAGCTTATTCAACGTCCATGTTACTTTTAATTTGCCAGAAATCCTAAATTTCATTAGTTTTTGCCTAATTACTAAAATAGTAATGAACCAATTTCGACAAAATGGAAGTAGTACCAATTCGAGAGTAACCTCTTTCATTTAACATTAAAACCAAATTATTCATTCGGATAGTTTCGGAGTAATCGGTGAAGAGACATAGAAAAAAGATACATACGAGTCGAATTGATAACTTCCTCCTCCTTTTTTGAAGTCGGTTAAAAATTGCAATACGGAAAAGGTTATTGTAAACACGTATGTCAGGAATGGGGTTTGAACCCCCGATTTCATAACAGAACCAAAGTTTAAATCAGGAGCCTTAGACCGCTCGGCCATCCTGATTGCTATCTATTCGGCGAACGTACTCAAGGTCATGTTACTTTCAATTTGCGAGAAATCGCTAATTTTATTAGTTTTTGCCTAATTACTAAAACAGTACTTAACAGTTTCGTGCATTTCGCTTAATACGTATACACATCATGCACAGAAAACAAAGCAATTTCTGCTGGGTTTTGAATATGAGCAAAGGTGGCAATTTCAGATTTACTTATTTTCTCAAATTAACACATTTCAACAGGAAAATATATTTTATGAAATGCTTCTTTCACCGTGCTACTTATAAAATTTCGTCTATTTACCAAAAAAAAATTTTTTTATTTCGGGGAAGGAGATAGTAGTTGAAGTGTGTATTTCAATTTTTTAAAAAAGAAACCTTTTTAAAGAGCTTTCTTTTTCTGACATACTTCTTTTAAGATGCAAATATAACATGATATACTCATGTTGCTGAAAAAAATATACGTAAGCAATGTTTGTTTCAAAACTTTTCTTTTCTTTATTCATCTTTTTAAGAAAAAGCAAGATATCGAACAGTTATTGTTAGAATACATTTTAGTAACATGCGATATACTCGTATTGCTGAAAAATTTACGTAACCAATATTTGTTATAAAACTGCTCTTTATCTTTTAAAAAAAGCAAGAGATTGAACAGTTATTGTTCGAATACTTCTTAATAACATATGATATACTCGTATTGCTGAAAAATGTACGCAAGCAATGTTTGTTGCAAAACTTCTATTTATCTTTTAAGAAAAGAAAGAGACTGAACAGTTATTGTTCAAATACGTCTTAAATATGCTTACGACTTCATTTTCATAGATTAAAAGATAATAAAAAAAAGACTCCATTCTTAATTTAAAAAAAGAGCGAAATTCCCCACAGCCTGGATCCATTAAGAGATAATCCCTGAAAGTGAATTAATCTCCTTTTTTTCTTTCTATTAAAAGTTTAATGTTACTAAATTAATTACTCTCCAGCAAGCTTGTCTTAATGGCTTGCTTAACTATATTTCTTTCTAAGCTCTTAATCTTGAACCCAGAAATTATTTCCACCCTCTAATTTATGCTTCCTGGGTTAGAGGATATTTTTTTCTATTTGTGGATTTTTTTTTTCACACGTATTTGAGGTAGGAAGAAGAGTTAATGTTTTTTTAGAGATCTTTATTTCGTATAATCGGAAATTGTAGCTACGTTATTATTCTAAACAATTATGGGGGCGGGGAAGGGGATCGAGAGGGTTCAGCTCCCCCCCCCCTTTTTTTTTTTCTTCATTTCTATTTTGCATAAAAAATGATTCTCACTGTCTCATTTGTCCTCGCGAAATTACACCCGTGGGTGCTCTTGAATAAGAGAGAAAGAGGATTATATATATCCGTAAATAGTTATGTTGAAGTTTTTTTTATTATTGTACTTTTTTTTAATATGCAGTAGTTTTTAATGGACTTCATTTAACCGATTTGAAAAGTGAATAAAATCCGAAGCTTTTTTAATTTTGTTTCTGGATTTCTTAAAATAATTTATCACAGACATATTGCAAAAAAAAAAAAAAAAAAAAAAAAAAAAAAAAAAAAAAGTTTTTTAGTGTCATTTAAACCTAGTGACAAAGTTTAAAAGTTTATCCTTTTTGATCAATGCAATATCTCGAGGTTTGCAAGTTCGATTCTATGAAATCCGAATGGAAAGCGTTGTATTTGTGATGGCCAATTATTAACAAGTGGGCTATATTCCTTAAAGGTGAGGGGAGTGCCCTGCATGGAGATGTTTACTAGGGATCCTAATCCATATTTATGCAAGGAAATCCAAGGTTAGAAGAAAACCACGGAAAACTCCGATCAATTAGGCCGACAGGCGCGATTGGGATCAAGCCCATAACCTTTCAAATACCAGTTTCGAGGGCAGAACCTCTCGGCCACTGGTGGGGCCTCAGATAGAGAGAAGTGAAATTTTTTCAAAGTTATTTTTTTTTTAAAGCAATACAGACTAGAATATTCGAATTCCAAGCATACCGGTTTCGGTAGCATATAGCATACCTTCCTCAGTGCTAAAGATAGTGGAGATTTGCTCATATATATAGGGAGGATGGGGATTCAAGTGATAAGTTTCTTGACCAATAGGAAAACAGAGGATCCTAGGCAACAGCCAATAGTTGCCTAGGATCCTCTGTTTTCCTATTGGTCAAGAAACTTATCGTTTGAATCCCCATCCTCCCTATATATATATGAGCAAATCTCCACTATCTTAAGCACTGAGGAAGGTATGCTATATGCTACCGAAACCGGTATGCTTGGAATTCGAATATTCTGGTGTTCTAACGTTGTAAATAATTTTAACTTTACCATATTACTCCAGGCAACAACCTATTATTATAATACAGACTATTCACCAATTAGCGATGTTTTTATTCTGCGCAATGTAATTTTGCAACACGACATGTAATTTTCACTGCCGTACTTTTTTTTTTCTTCCTGAATACTATATCTCAAATCTACCCTCCATTGCTAAAACTGTAATCCATAAAATGAAATTGTATTTTCTAAATGTATTCATCTTAAAGAATGTCTTTTTGTTGAAAACATATTTCGGAAATATATGCTTATTTTTACATTTTATACATTATAGACCGGGAAGCGGCAACACACAGTCGCCTCATCGAGTTCACGAATGAAAATCTAATATTAGTTGAATGTCGATTCGCATATTAAAACGCAATCGGTCTGCCAAGTCCTATCTTGGTGGAAAACGCCTAAAATCCCAATTTTAGCGGTTGACTCGTACGTTTACCGTAATGTTTTCCTGCTACCAATCCGCCATGTTTTCATACTTTTAGGTGCCGGGAAGCACAATGATAAACCTACGAATCAACCTCTAAAATCGGTTTTTAGGTGTTTTCAACCAAAATATGATTTGGGGGACCTATTTCATTTTAATGTGCGAATCGAGATTCAACTAATCCTAAATTTTCATCCGTGAGCTCAGAGGTGATCTGATTGTCTGTGCTGCCGCTTCCCGGTATATTTGTCTGGGCAAAGATGAGGAGCTGTGATTTAATGTACCCATCAAAATAAAAGTAAATACATAGATAAAAAATATTTTGTTGGCTAAAAAAAGACGTCCCTTAAGAGGACACGAAAAAAAAAATGTTAAGATTAATATTGACTAAATTTGAAAAGTTAATTAAAATTCCATTAAATTTACTTGAATTCGTTGTTTATTCCCTGTTTTTTAACTATAAACGCACATGTATTGTAAAAATTTTAAATAAAAAAAAATAGTGCCTTGAAGGCAAGCACATACCTTATTAATACTACGGAAGAATTTTTTTTAAGATCTCTCGTTTGCGTTTCAATATTTTTAAACTTCTTTTTTCCAGTCTTTTTTTAGCTTATTTGTACAGGTGCCGTTTTTCATTTTTGCTTGCAATTGTTTTTTATTAGAATATTTTTTTTATTTTTAGAACCAGTTTCGGTTGCTTTTGTTGCTTGCATCAAAGTATTTAACTTGGTCCTGCGTATCTGGTCACGAA
The DNA here is from genome assembly GCA_964019185.1 of Maratus speculifer. Classification (NCBI taxonomy): domain Eukaryota; kingdom Metazoa; phylum Arthropoda; class Arachnida; order Araneae; family Salticidae; genus Maratus; species Maratus speculifer. The sequence continues at coordinate 419,392,433 of OZ025289.1, read as the reverse complement.
CTCAAAACTTCTAAGCTCTACCCGACTCGAAGTAACACAAACTTCAACTCCAAGTGAAAGGCAATTATTCTATACTTTAATAAAACTATCGAAAAAGTCTAAAATTGGTTTTCTTTTTTGAATAAAAGTAAAAACACAGTATAAGCACATTAATATTTAAATGTTTTTTGATACATCTGAATTTACCCGATCCGAAAAAATCTACCAGCAAAGAAAAAAACACATCAATACGGCCTGAGCTGTAGGTCGAGTACGGATAAAATCTGTTTACTCGACCAGGTCCGTAGCTAAGAGGATGCTAGGAGTGGCTCTACTCCCCTAAAACATTTTGAATCTCCCCTGGAAAAGATTCAAAGCTCACTAAATGGATTTATTTTCCGGGAATCCAAATGAAATTCTGTTCAAAAACCTTATTTAATTTTGAGGCCCCTTCAGAATTTTGCAGATGCACTAAATTGTAGTTAAAATAAGTTTTTCAACACTCGCTCATCCTATTTGCACACATGAAGCTAGCATTATGTTTAACATTGCACTAATTACACTCGAATTTTTAATCATCATATTCTTTTCTTGGCATAAAATAAAATTATTACAACAGGTTAATAAGGAACATGATACCTACAGTGCGAATATGTAAACTACCTTTTTGCATCAGGGGGAGAGAAAATGAGCCCCCCCCCCTATAATTCATTTCTAGCTACAGCCTTGCACCCGACCCGATGTAGGAGTCCAATGTAAAACTTTAACCAATAAAGAGCTGATCATCTTGTCAAACTGACGCATATACAGACTACATGGTTTTGCCTCATTTTCCACTGCTTAAAAAAAAAAAAAAAAAAATCTTACCTTTTTTTTTTTTCTACTTTCCCTTGTTAAGGAAAAAACTCATCGCAAAATTTTTAAACTGTTCTTATTTAACAGATTTTTCTATTTTCTTACCAAACATGTTCATTTAAATGCCACTTTTCTTCTTTTTCTTATTATTTCAAATATTTCCTGCATTAAAATACTACAAATAATGGTTTTCTTCCAATTTTTTCAGATCAGACCAAAAGAAACACTAAGCTATTTTGCGGTTGCGAAAAAATACAGAGTAAAAAAAAAAAAAAAGCGCAATCTCTCCTTGCATTCGATTTAATAAAATGTTAGCGGCGGGTGAAACCGAAGAAAGGTTTTCACGCCATCTTCAAAGCGAAAAGCTATTCAATTAGTTCGAGATAACTCTGGAAATCTTCACTAATTGCGAAGCGTTAATTAAGAACTGGTGAAAAGAGCTTTTAATCACATACACATACAAACAGGAAAAGAGGGAGAATGCTGCAGGGGGAAAAGCGAAAAATATCTCCGTCTAAAACTGAATATTTCTCCTCATCCTCCTAAACAAAGTTAAATCGGTTTTCATCACTTTCGCATAATTGGTTCGAGGATTCCTTCTTCAGCGATTGCAAAAATAGTCTTAAAATATGCTTTGTTTTTTGTGGTATAAAAACCGCAAGTTTTTTGTTAATTATCCCTTGACAAGTAAGAAAAAATTATTGGCCAAATGGCAGGTTTTGTTTAACAGAGCAATTTTAAATTTTAAGATCTTTTCTGTTAGGTGTTATAGCTTAAGTTCAAGTTTCCACGATATAGCTACATTATGAAGTTAAGATTAAGGAGTCGGGGAAGGATGCTTTTTAAAAAAAAAAAAAAAAATTATAGAAAATGTTTTTAACAATTCTCAAAAAGATCTAGCACCACGTTATTATTGGAAAAAAAAAATAAAAAAAAATTTAGCCTTTTTTAGCATTATGAAATATTAACAATTTTTAACTCGAGATTGAAATTTAAAATTAATATTTTAAAGGTGAATGTTTGAGCGACGTAATTTAGGATTTTATCCAATTTAATTTTATTGAGAAATCGTTGTGCATAATGTAATATTGAGAAACTGAAAAATACTTTCTTTTACATTTAGTTGCAATTTTTTAAAATTCAACCATAAGAAATAACTAAATTATTAATTTAATCCGGGATAACTCGCTAGTGAGAATTTCTCTCGCGGTGCCCAATTGTTTTTCTTTTACTTTACATTCACTTAATATCAACTTTTTTGTTTGGCTTAGTAATTTTATTCACAAAAGAGGTAAAGTAATCAAAATCACATTTTGAATTTTTTTTTAATGAAAAATGTTTTAAATAAGTCTTAAAAAGGGTACATTGGAGAAAGAAAATCTCATGCAGCGAGTTATCCCGGGTTAATCAAAAACTGGGGCAATGGTTATAAACCGCAAATTTAGAAAATCAAACTTATTTGCCTATCGTGGAAAATGAGAGTAAGAATGCTTTAGATGTGATTTATTTTTTAAAGTTCCGTTACTCGTTGTGAAACTAAAAAAAATTGCTAGTTAAACCCATACGTGTAGTTGCCTAAAAGTACAAACAAGAAGTCGTGACTTCAAAAGGGAGGGGGGGGGGGTAATTAAGGCTGTTCTCAAATCAAAAGAAGCTACTTTTTATTTTTAATACATTTGAATTCATTTTGGTTCAGAAACTTATGAGATTGGCAAGGGTTCTTATTCGGAGACAATTAACTTAATACTCGGTGTTTTCCTGTCACTAGTAAAGGCAAATCACCTTTCAGGAAATACTGTCAAATTTGGCGAAATCTAATTTGAATCCAGTTTTCAGACGAAATAGAGAAAGAAAGGAGAAAAATCTGTCGCCATGTGACAACAATCGCTCATAAATTGATAAGGAATTTATTTAAAACTGTAAAACGTCATGCTATTCTCACTTCAATATCCAAGGCTGCATAATTTATTCCTTCACATTTAAAAAAAAAAAAAAAAAAAAAAAAAAAAAAAAAAAGTCTGAATGTGCATATCTTTAGAAAATTTGAGAATTACCTTTAAAATCAAAACATATCAAGACTGGTGTTATAAGACATCTTTTCTAACTCAGCATTTTCCCTTTTCTTCTCATTTCAAGAGTCTACTCCGGAAAAATACCTGCTGGCCTTAATCCTTTGAAGCAATGTTTTTTCCTTATTTCGTTTGCATTTAAATATTTTGAAATGGTTTTTGCATTGCTAGCTGAGATCGATCTCTACAAAGTTTTTCACTTTTTCAATTTTGTTTATTAGAATACTTTTACTCTCGGAACCTCTTTCAAAAGTGAAAGTATCCTCTTTAAGCAAAGAAAATTGAAAAAAATAAAAAGTAGTGGTGTACAGAGTAATACATTGACCGAGTAACGAGTACTCGGCCACCGACTACTTGGCCGAGTACCGAATGCCGAGTACAGAGTAGTTGTGTAATAAGAAAAAAAATACTGATGTGAGCTTAGGTGTACACATATAAATATACCTGTCCATAGTGTTCATTCTAGGCCATTTTTGAAGGGTGCAGCACCCTGCCCTTTTTCAAATTTATAAAATGCACCTTGTCCTTTTTGAAAGTAGTAAAATGCACCACTGGTTTTACCCAGAGATTTTTAATAAATATTTTTTTTTTTATTCCGTAGTGTTTCTAAATTTGTGTGCCCAAAAATGATATTTTTTTTCATTTCTTTAAAAAAAAGAACATAAAACTATTTAATCATGTTTTAATTTAATTGTATTTTTAATTTTTATATCATAAAGTAATTCGAAATTAAATTAATGTTACTTGATTTATCATATTTAAAAATTATGCGTTTCATTGCTTTCTTTTTTCCCCTTCTAAAGGCAATAACAATTTTTTTTTTTTTTTTTTTTTTTTTTTTCTGGCAAAAGTGCCCTTTTCTACTGCAGTAGTGCCTTTAGTAGAGAATAGCACCATGCCCTTTTTATTTCTAGAGTAAACACTACCTGTCCACATATCTATACCTGTGTGTACATATAATATGCATTTATAGTACATATAATAAATTAACTCACAAAATTTGAAATTTATTTGCGAACTTTTTTAGACAATTTTTGACAGTTCAAAACTAATAAAGGAGAATTGATACATAGCAAGTACAATTATTAACCAATATAAAATTAAAACATTCTTTAACCCTCCAATTTATTCTGACCATTGAAATCTGTCTATCAAAAATAAAAATGTTTATTGGTTACTGTAACAATTCATTGAATAATGCGAATGAGGAAATTTCGAAGAATTACTTGAGCAAAAATATTGTAGCACTAATACTAGTTTAAAATCTCTGCATGAAGAATTGGTATAAAAAGATATACAGGCTTTCTTAACAGAAGACTAACACTCCATTTGCGTGGTGGTAAAAATTTTGTGTGCAGTTTTGCAAAAAAATTCTTATGTGCACCTTCAAGAACTGTTTATTCTGAACGTATATTTTCAGAAGCAGGCCAGATTTATAGAATTTAAAAAAAAAAAAATGCCCTGTCTACTGATAATGTAGAACGTTTAGTGTTTTTGCGCCATAATTTGAAATATAATAATTTAATTTTTTATTGAATTTATTGTATTTTCAGTTTCTTTATCCAAAATAAGTCTTTTCTGTGTTCTTATATTATGTGAAACTAAATTTTAATCTGGAGATATTTTATGAGGATTTTTGTTCATAATTTTTTCTATATTTTGCAGACATATTGTTAAATACAAAGTAAATAGTTTTATGAATTACTGCATATATTATACATTGATATTCAAATAACTTTTTACAGATAAGTTATAAATTCATATGCTTAAAAAATTAAATTCTTACAACTACTCGGTATTGGCCGAGTACCGAGTATTTACACAGTACTCGGTAGGGCTCTAATAAAAAACTATCTTTGTAGAGATCGGACCTGAGTTATTCAAAGAAAAAAAATTAAAAATACTGAAACGCAAACAAGTATCTTAAAAAAAGATTATTCACTTTAGCGAGCAAGTATTTCGGCATTAGTGAAGTACCATTAAAGCATTCTTTTCAAAATTTCGCTGAACAGCTATTTCACTTTATATAAAATAGCCCCATTCCCCTTTTCTATATATATATTATTATTATTGAAATTCACCTCGTTCTCTACAACGTTATTTCAATATGTAGAAAATTACTTACCTTTGTTTACTGACCGTTACTGTTATTCATATCCGTTTAAAATGTTCTGTAGCTGAAATGAATAATTTTAAATCGCAGAGCTGTAATTATTAGAATAGCATTGACTTTAAACTAATCTTGGCATTATCTTTCATTTAAATTCTGTTTATGAACAGTCATTACTCTACAAACTAATTTTATGCGATAACTATAACAAATACCTTCCACTATTCTAAAGGACTGAGATCAATTAAATTAAATTCAAAAGAAAATTGACTGGTTCTGATTCATACTTGCCAACCTCCCGGCTTTTTGAAAAATCAATTATCTGTCCAACCAGAAATTTATTTAATTAGTAAAATTAAATAAATTTCAAACAGTTTATCTCATTTAATGCAGACACTTTTATTTAATACAATTTTCTGATTCTAAATATGTTTCTTCATTTTAAACATGGGTGCAAGTTTTCCGTCCACAGACGGATTTCCGTCTTTTAAAAGTTCCCGAGAACGGAAGCGGGACGGAAAAATCTCCGACGACGGAAAATGTTTGCGAAAATGACGCATTTTTCGCCAAAAGATCGCAGAAAAGATTATTTTTCGTCAAAAGATTATGAATAAAAGTGATTTTTGTCAAATGATCACGGAAAAAAAAACGTGATTTCTGTCAAAAAATCACAGAAAAAAAGCGCTATTTCGTTTAAAAGATCGCAAAAGGACGCGTTTTTCGTTATTAAAAAAAAAAAAAATTGCGAAATAAAAGCTATTCTTGTCGAGGTATCTCGAGAAAATGATGGTATGTCTGTGAAAACAGTTAATTTTAATTTCCAAATGCCACAATGGTACCAAAATTTTGACATTTTCAAGTATGTATGTAGAATATAACTTTTCCTCATTTTCAAATAAACTTATTCGTAAATTCCGGTGTTATTTATTTCGGTGTTTATAGCAGTGAAAAGACTTCACCCGAAACAGTCAAAAGTGGAATCTCCTTTCAGAAAAGCGGATTCAATGCATTTAATAAAAAGTCCAACTCTTAATTTTCAAGTGTAAAAAAAAAAAAAAAAAAAAAAAAAAAAAAAAAAAAGTCTCTTGACTTATTCATCAAAAATATTTTAACCCCCCCCCCCCCTCTTTTTTCTTTCGCTCTTAAATGATTCGTTATAGCATATCCCTAGTATCACTGCATACACAAGAAATATTTGAAATAACTGTTGTATCAAAAATAATTCTTCAAAATAGTTTTATCTTCTCATTTACAAAATTGCACAGAATTTAAACGAAAATATAAATTTTAGTTGTTACTTTTTTTTATTGTTTATTTTTAAGTTAGAATGCAATATTTAAACTATTCAATGCTTAAGTTTACTTTATTATTATATGAGATCATAAATATTATTTAAAACGCTCTCAAATGATTTATTGTAGCGAAAAAGAAAACGTGCTTGACTGAAATGTTTAATTATAGCAATAGCGATTAAAAACTAGACATTTGAGAATACTTAATGTTTTCTCTAATCAAGTGACTTGTAGGATTTCTTTAACTAAACTTTGATATAAAAAAAAATTACTTTTTTTCTCTCCTCTTTTATTGTTACGAAGATATGAGAGTTCTTTAACAGTACTTTAGCACTTACAATACATCCAGTAATTATTTCCTGCGATATTGATTTCTACGATTTGAATTTGATAAATGAAAAAGGAACAATAAAACCTAAAATGTTCTTTGCATTATTGCAACGTCCAAGAAAACTTCTAACAAGATAATTGTGTATTGACCTTCTATGGGGAGAAATATATTGTATAATTTCAAATAAATATAAAAATAAGATTTATAATATTTTGCATTCAAACCTTGACTTGCAAATTTGTGCCAAAGTGGGGTTAACTTTTTAAATATTAAAAAAAATAAAAATTGACGTAGAGGTTAATATTTTAAGAAAAACTGACTTTTAAAGGTTAATATTGATTAGTTTTGGATGTACTGTCATCGCTTGTACACAAGTCAATACCGGAATTCTGTTTAAAATGGAATATCCGATCCTCACAGTCTAAACACCGAAATTTTAAATTCCAACCACTAGAACATAAAAAACCAAACTTTTCTGTAATCATAAGTGCGTTTGAATTTCATACAATGAGTGTTCTTCTTAAAGCAGGAATTTACCTTTTTAAAGTAATTTTGAGCATTATCTGAATTAATGCCAAGAAATTACGCAAACATGCGACGGTTGTTTTTTAACTTTTATTAATTTTCGTGTATTTTTTAGCGCTGAATCCAAAAATGACCGTTTTTAACTATCACTTTTTTTTTTCCAAATCGTAAATTTCAAAGTTAAAAAATAAAATGGTGAAATTCCGATTTAAAAAAATAGAGGAAATGGGTTTTTAAATTTCTGAATTTATTTTACATATTGTTTTTAACTCTGAATCCGAAAATGACTTCCATTTTTAACTATCCTGTCAGGATTTTTCGCAAATCATAAATTTCAAAGTTAAAAAATAGCGCAAAGCTAATATTATAAAAAAGATGGCGAGCATTTTTTATGTAGTTAAAAAATAGAATCATTTTTAGATTCAGGGATAAAAAATACAAAAGTTTGTATCTATTTTATACATCACATTTGTAATTTTTGATTTTTTTAACACTGAATTTTAAGATTTTGAAAAATCCTTACATGGATCATTCTACGATAAGAGGTTTCAAAAACATAGAGGATTCGGCCAAAAAGAAGGGTTTGATCAAAAACCTTTAAATTATGATTTTTGTCCCGTTTATTTACTTTTTCATATAAGAGCAAGTCGCTTTATACATATTTTATAACTTTTCTGGTCAGTAACTCGCTCTCCTGGCAGTTATCTTGCCAGGGGAAATACGGCAGGGGAGAGACATTTTCATGTAAATTCAAAAATTCTTAACTGACTGGATTAGTTTTTAGGTTAATTGTGTGTTTCACTTTAATTATTACCGTATTGTTTAATTAGGGCAGTAAATGCAATTGAATTAAATGAATATTATAAGTTTTGTGACTTACCAGGAGAGATGCACGATCGCCGTGCGAAACCACTACACCGCACGGTCGCGTCGCAACAACTAAAAATGGCGACGCTTAAATGGCTTGAGCGTTTAGTATTGCTAACTTCAAGCCAATAGATGTCCTTAAACGCTACTTCCGATATAATCATCCTTGAATTTATATTTGTTTCAGCGGAACGAAATTTGACAGGGTAGATACACACACACAAAAAAAAAAGCGGGACAAAAGTAAATTTTAGAAATTAACAAAATTATTTTATTTTATATTTTATAATACGTAAGTATAATTACTTAAATTCCAATTAAACATACTTTAGTTAAGCATCTGATGGAAAAAAAAATATGTGTATTGTTTGAAAGTTAAATTGAAACCAGCAAGGGGACATGCCAGGTTAGACTTTGTAAGAAATTTCAAAAAAATGTGTTTTAATTAGGCATTCAATCGTGATGTTATTTAATAAAGTATATTAAGATGATGCGATTCATTGCAAAAAATAGCAACGTATAGAATAAAAAATCTGTTTTAAACGGATTGCCATACAAATTACCTCTTATCGTAGAATCGCTCGCATAAGGGTTAAAAATTAGTTTTCAGAGTCGGTATTACAAAATACTCTATTTAATGATACAATTTAATTTTTTGAAGTTAGTCTTATTGAAAGCATATAAGGTGAAGGGGGTGACTGAAAATTTTAACAATCTAACATCTTGTCTACTCAAATCTTTGGAATTTGTTTCTGAAAAGCTGTTCAGAAGAACCATCAAATCAAAGAAGAATGTTAATCTTGAATATTATAAAAATAAATTAATATTTCAATTACTAAGTTTATAAGATTTTTATTGCATTAAATTAATTAAAAATCAGTTTCCTATTTAAAATAATTGCTATAAAGAATCACTTTTAAATCTTCGTAAAAAAAAAAAAATCTAAGAAAGAGCGTTAATTTCGAACAAAAAGAAACTTATGATTATAATCATTTTACGCCACATCTGGTGCAAGAGGCATTTCTTGCTTGTTTCCTTTTAACTCCTTTACCCTCGCATACTGAAAAAATGAGGGATAGCGAAATAATATGATGCCAACAAAAAGCCTCTTAAAAAAAAAAAAGCATCGTACTTTTATTACCGTTCTTATATGCTTTAGGCCCTGTTAACTACCGTTAATAGCTTTCTTCAGAAAAAAAAAACCTCCCTGTTTTTTGAGCCATCGAAAAGGATTGCGTTCGAACGTGTTGCCAGAGAAACAGGTGGGCCAGATTCGCGACTGCAATTAACTTTGCAAAAGATGTGGAGCATTGCTAGTCTTTGTTTTTTGAAACGTTGAAATTTCGCGATTATTTCATTACTTAGGTTCAGAAGGGGTTTTTTTTTTATGGTTGTAGCATCAAAAAACGTGGCTTAAAAAGTGAGCATTGTATACATATGTTTTTTATAGTTAGTGAGCAGCGCCCCAAAACACTTCGTTCTTAATTACATATTAGTATTTAACAAGACGTTAAAAAGTTTTGTGAAAAATTGTTTGAGGGGGGGAAAAAAAAAGATAAAAAGTGGGAACTCATAAACATTGTTAAAAAGTTTGATAATAAATGAAAGAATAATAACGCTGGATAAATGAATCTAACAATTTTTTGAAAAAAAAATCCATAATATTTAATATTTCTGAGGACTAATTTCAGGATTTATACTCATCAGTTTTGTATCTAATGGAAACTCGGCAAAAGCTATCTTAAATTGAGAAATAATTTTAAGTTTTGTTTTTACAAAAAGGCATTAAATTAGCTCCCATTTATAAATCATTCGAAAGCTAAAATCTCATTAACTGAAAAGCTTCAAATGTATTTTATTGATATATATATATATATATATTCGCGAAAAGTCCCTATTTTTAACTTATGTAATTATAACTGTAGTTCAACTTGCAAGTTTAACTATGGATACTGAAGAAATTTTATTTAGTTTAGCACAGTGTCTACAGAATCTAAAAATCAGGGAAGTTTTTATAAAATACTCAATGAAATTTGTCTATATATATATATATGCACATCTTGTCAACGAGACCGATTCGTTTATTTTACGTATTATATTTTTTCCTATGCTGATTAGTTGCGCTCAATATTTTTTTTTAAATGGACATGATGAGTTTGTTTAACACAAATTAAGTTTAAATCAAATGTCTTCATTTTTGGGGGATAGAGCTTTTTTTAAAGCAGTTTGCTCATTTTTTTTCCAAACTTTTAAATGATACACCTGCATAATCTGACCTGGCGGCCAAATTAATCCAATTAGCTATCCTATCAGATACAGATAAAACTTGAAATTGAAAATCTTCTCAAGAAATAAGGAAATTTTCTGGTCGCCATACATCCATTAGCTACTATATAAAGTTGTCGGAGTTTGGATGCATGAAACTGTCAACCAATATTTTATGAATGTGCGCAGTTTTTGAATTTTTCTCTTGTTTTTTTCTCCCAAGTAAGATATTAGCAAGCTTTACGTGCGATACCAGAAAGTTGCATGCATTAAAAAAATACTGTGTACTGTTAATAATAGAAGTTGGGGAAGTTTGATAAAGATAAATCAGGGAACATTTTTTTACAGCTTGTGTACCTTGTACTACCGCTAGAGATTTCTGAATAGATTAATTATATTTCTGCACATAAAATTTTCTAGCACAGGAGCTGTATCGATCGATAATGTTAATCCTATGGAAGCATGAAAAATTATCTTGTTCGCATTTTAATATTTTTATTTATTTTATTTATAAATATTTTGCATTGCATAGCTGTGGTCGACCTCGACAAAGATACTTCCTTTCTTACATTTTTCATTTTGCTGAGAGGTTTTTGAACTGAGATTTTTCACTCTCGAAACCAATACTGAAAATAAAAATATTCTAATTTATTTGAATACAGTTTTCTTATAAAGAATAAACTTGAAAACAGTTGTCTTTCAAGGACGTTTCTTCACAATTATTTTGGATTGATAGTTAATCCGATTCAGAATTTTTCTTCTACTTTCTGCAATTGAATAACTTTTTATTTGCACTACATACACACACAAGCATTTTCCATATTAATCTCATGATTATATAACAATCTCAACTTAAAAAAAAATGCCGCTGGAGGCATTTGGCTATTACCTGTCTCCTTCTGCATCTTGCATCATAAAAGCAGTCATAAATCTTTTCTGTTTACACTCCTGTTCAATCCGGCCGACAATTAACGCCTCGCCGTTAAGAGGCGCGCATTTAATCATTTTCTTCGTACAATTAAAGCAGAAGGTGTTTCCTTTCGAAATATTGCCTCTTTTCCGGGCAATTGGCAAGAATTAAATGTCTCGAAACGAGATTCATTTAAAAGTCAGGAGTCTAGTTTCAAAATGGAGAAGAAAGGACTTTTTTCCTAGGATCAAAGAGACCATACTGAATAATTAAGGTTATTTTTGCTAATTGTGTAATGCATAGAGAATCTGTTTTTTCTGGGTTTTATTTTAAAGGTAATTTTGAAGTTCCTTTAAGTCTGATAGTGCATCTCTATTGTGGCCTAGATTCAAAACCCAGACAAGCCAGGGCTTTTCATCCAACAAGAAATGCATAGATAATAAATCTGAAAGATACTTGCAAACTTTGCATTATTCATCCGCAAAAGCAGAATTAATTTGAATAAATCAATCGTATAAAAATCAAACGTGTTTTTTCACGACTGAACATGCTATTTTATTCGGTTTCCTTGGTCATTCTGCTATATTCAAAAATTTTCATCCGATCACTTCAGGTTAAGTGAAACCTTTCATTATGCGCGATAGGATAAATTAGAATAAATATGAAAGTTAATCGTTAAATAACCATTTCAACTTTTTTTACAACCTGAGATGCTTCACATCTAACGCGCGACAGTCCCACCCCACGCATAGTTTTTTTTTTTTCTCGCGAAAAGTCTTCTTTATCTTCATATTTTCCGGAGGTTATCGAAATTTTTTGTTTTTGTTCTTAACTCCTTCGCGATAGCCTTTTAAGAAAATTTTAATGTATTGCCACCGCTTTTAAAAAACAGATCTGTGACTTCTTAAATCGAGAAAATGTTCCGATTAAATAAGACTATTTACCGTATAATCTTTCTGGTGGTGATAAACACTGATTCTTAAGCCTATTTGCGGCACGTATGCGTGTCGCTTGTCCCCAAGGGGTTAAGTGTCTTCTAAAATAGGTAGCCCCACCTCTCCTACTTTCTACTAGTTTGTTCGTATAGTGTACACTCACATGTAATAATTTTAAAAAGTGTGTAAAATTTTTTTTACAAATTTTTGTAAAAAAATAAAATGTAAAAAAAGTTATTTATTAAACTTCAAAACATATTTATAATGTGGTAAAATGTGCACTACTACAATAGCCAGTCCTAAGCCTGAAAAATGTGTGAAGGGAAATTATCTAAAAACCATTGCCCATAGCCCTTTTTTAATTGTCCAATTAGCCGGATTTTTGATTTTCCTGATCGGTCCGGATAATCAGCACTCTAATGTACTTGACTACTGATCTGACATGGTCATCCAAAAATTCAAATGTAGCATAAGTCTTGGTTTCTAAATGAGAAAAGGTAGGGAACAGCCAGTATAGCTGACATAGAAAGTCGGGGAACTTAGGAATCATGGAAAGTGGAAAATTTTTAAAGTATACATGAAGAGAATTTGCAAATATTTTCTAAGGTCGTGGAAAAGTCTGGGGATTAAATAAAATGATGCGAAATTCACCTGAGATCTCGGTGAAATATAACTGCGAAATTCGTCAAAAGACCTCGAAAAGTGACTTAAAAAAATCTCCAATTTTAATAAAGGATTTCGGAAATAAATTTCGTGGTATGCCTGTTTGATCATGTAATTTTTTGAGATTTCGGGAACATGTTTTGTTAAAAACCCTGCAACATGACATTAAATAGAATAAAGCGTTATAGCGCTCTCTAAAAGAAAGATTGTTAAAATAAGGCGATTATTTTATTGAAGCAGTATCTTTTTCTCCGGTACTTTATTGTATTGTAATCAATGTATTGGAAACTCGGAACAGAGCATAGTTTGTTCAAATATTTCTCATTTTTGTTTCTTCCTTTTTTTAATTTCCCCATCTTTCTTGTTTTTTATTCTTTACATGCCTCTCGGTTGTCGTATAAGCCTAAACTTTAAAAGTTAAGTTTGCTTAAACTTCGGTTCTTTTTTTACATTCCCAACCTTTTAACATCGTAGCCATACTTTGCGTTTGTTAACATTTCCCTCGGGACAATTTGATTCAGCCGGTAATTAAAGAAGCCTTCTGAAAATTGGCGAACATTTATCTTCATGGAATTTGGAAGTGTAGGGTTGACCGTCATAATTAATCTCAATCCAGATGAAATCTTGGAATGAAATGACTTATAGCAGAACAATTAGTGCCATAGAGTCCAGTTTCATTGTGATGGAAATCTTTCTGTGGAATAATTTTCGAAGTTAAAGATGATAGTTTTAAAAGTTCGTTGGGGCGCTTTTTGGAATTTCTTAAATTCCAAAAATTAAAACTTAACTGCTGTTAGCAGTCTCGCAGACCGCTGAGTATACCAAATTTCAGAGTTTAACTCATAATTTTTAGTTTAACTATACACTATTCAAATTTTGTTTCGTTTGGAGTCCTATTACTATCTCTAGAGGCTTTTGAATAGCTGAATTTTATTGATAGCCATCTATATAAAGTTTGATATAAAAATAGTATTTTGAGAGTTAATTTAACACTTTATTCATCTGTAGATTAAGCGGTCGGACAGACCGCTCAGAGTAGTTATGCGACAATTTTTGTCACAGCAATTAAGGGTTAAATCTCATAGAAGGGGGTTAATAAATTTTTAACTCTGTCTTACCTGATCCAAGATTCTTAATTTGTTTTTTTTTTTTTTTTTTTTTTTTTTTTTTTTTTTAAATATTTTTGATTAAATTCTGGGTAACATTTCTTAAACATCCAGTATGGAATATTTTCTCCCCATAATTTTAAATATCATGCCAATTCCAAAATTTTTTTTTTCTTGGAGACCGGCTAATATAGGGCAAAACTGGAAAATTTCTTTAGCGGCCACTGGTCAGTAAGACTAATTTTTCAAGTGGCCACTATGTTTAAACTAGCGGCCACTTTTTTATTTAAAAGTACTAAACAGTTAAAATTTCTATAAGTATTAATGTAAGAGTGAAAAGCACAAATAAATATGTTAATATAAATCTATTGGAACCCAAAAAAGTAGAATTGTTGATAAAATGTAAGTAAAATATATTCTCTCCTTGTGAAAGAGTGGCCATAAGGTGGCCGCTGATAAGCAATTTTTCACTGGCCACTATTTCTCATTTACCTATGGCCCTGTGGCCGGTGGCTAGTGCTAATTTTGCCCTTTACCGGCTAACTGCGCCGATGCCGACCCTTCTTTTCCTACCCCTGTATGAAGTGCGCTGGGCGCCACAAGGACCCAATATCATTGTCACCCCCGTATTATTATTATTATTATTATTATTCAAAATTTTGCCATTTGTTATGTAACGGGAGATATTCAGCTGTAAGTACACAAAATTTCAAGTCTTTAATTTCTAGTTTGTACGAACTCTGTGCCGGACTTGCAGAGGAGTGAGACGAATAGTTTTGTCGAATAAGCGAAACCCTAAAAATGAGAATTTTTTTTAAGATAGTTTCGAATCTTTCGGTAAGTGGAGACTAACTTTCCCTTCTCCCTCTTTAGACATTATGTGGTGTCACTGTGCTTTATTATGGGACTAAAAGGAACAGTCAGTAAACGTTCGATAGCAGAGTAAACAAGTTGGAAGTTGCACGTGAAGCTTAGCAAGTGAGGTGCGTTTGTACGATAACGAAGTTTTAAAAATATAACTCTCGTATATCAATCTCATAAAATTGTAAATGGTGAATTATAATTAAAACGCTCATCAATGTTCTCCCTATACCATTATGTAATGGAATACTTTTGTGTGGCCTTGTAAATCTATAAAAAACGTTCTTTGCATTACAAATTATGTAAAATGTATATTATAATATGTACTTTATACTTGAATATAAATTTTATTAATTTCGAATGAGTGTAACACCATTAAAATGTATTTGAAACATTTTTCCTCATTGACCGTAATATAACGGAATCCTTTTGATTGTCCCTGTAATTGATCTATGCATCTGATTTTCATAAAATTTGAAATAACTAGACAAAATTATGTAATAATTATGTATTTTAAATTTCAAACGATTAAAATGCGTTTGAAACTTTTTCCCCCCTTGACCGTAATGGAATGGAATACTTTTGATTGCCCCTGTAATTGATCTATGCATCCAATTTTCATAAAATTTGAAATGACTCGACAAAATTTTGTAATTATGTATTTAAAATTTCAAACGATTCGGTTGGGTAGTTTTTGCGTTGTTATATGCAGACGGACGGACAGACAGACGAACGGATTGAACGACCACTATAGGTGCTACATATTTACATAATTACGAACGCACCTAAAAATCGCAAATTTATCTCAAATATGGGGTACAAGCACTTGTTTTTCATTTCATTTTAGACTATTTCGAGAGGAGAGCTGTAATCCCAACAGTCCCTTTTCCCTACTCTTTAGGTTATGCTGTGATGTGAATGTGGTCTAGTAAGTGATTATTCTGCTTTATAACATTTTGTCTCTTAACTTTCGATACTTTTGTAGGGCGGGCTGTCACTACAAAACATGTCCATCCCTTGGTATCTTCATGAATATAATATATACAGGGTGATTCCGAATTTTTTTTACAATAAAAGAGGGGTGATAGTACACATCAAGACAAACAATATTAAATAGGAGAACAAGGGTCCAAAACGTTTTCCTAAGGAAATAGCCGCCATTAAAGTTTAGGGACCAAAATTTCAAATAAAAATAAAAAACGGAAAACTCGGTAGATTGATTTGCGGTTTTCACTAAAATTATTCTTTATGTCGGCATTTTCTTGAAATTAAATTATAAAGATAAATTTCAAAAAATGCCGATAGAGGGCGCTTTAGACTTTGGAGTAACGAACAACTATTTTTTGCTGGGATTTTTTGCATCTCATTAAATGTTTTCGTAAGCTTAGACTCAAACTTAAATTTTGAGCTCAAAATCTGTAGTTGGGAGTGGTTAAGTAACACAAACTGAGCTGTTTTCAGAGGGTTCAAATTTTAAATGATTATAAAAAACGAAAAAATTGGTAGATTGATTTGCGATTTTCACAAACTATTCTTTATTTAGGTATTTTCGTGAAAATAAATTATAAAGATAAATTTCAAAAAATGCCGAAAGAGGGCGCTTTAGACTTTGGAGTAACGAAACACTCTTTTTTGTCGTTATTTTTTGCATCCTTTTAAATGCTTTCGTAAGCTTAGACTTGGACTTAAATTTTGAGCTCAAAATATGAATAGCTGGGAGTGGTTAAATAGACAAACTTAGCTTTGTTCAGATTGTTCAAATTTTAAAAAATTGTAAAAAACGAAAAAATTGGTCGATTCGTTTGCGGTTTTTGCTAAAACTAATTTTTAAATCGGAAGTTTTCTTGATCAATCAGTGTTTTCTTGGAAATAATTTTTAAAGATAAATTTCACAAAATGCCGATAGAGGGCGCCTTAGACTTTGGAGTAGCTTACAACTATTTTTAACTGTTATTTTTTAATCTCATAAAATGCTTTCAAATGCATAGACTTAAATTTTGGGCTGAAATTCTGAATCGTTGGGAGTGTTTAAGTAGCGAAAAATTGAATTGTGCTCGAGGAGGAAAGAGGGTTAAATTTTAACTCCTGAACACACTTCAGTTTGCGTTTCTTAACTCCCTATAACGATTCAGGATTTGATCTCAAAATTTAAGTTTAAATCTAAGCTTCCGAGAACATTTAAAATGCTTTTGCAAGCATTTAATTAGAACCAAAAAATAGTGGTTAAAATGAATTGTTGGTTACTCTGAAGTTTAAGGCTCCCTCTGACGGAATTTTTTGAGATTTATCTTTAAAAATTATTTTCAAAAAGATACTGACTTAAAGAATAGTTTTATTTTAAACCGCAAACGAATCGACTAATTTTTCCATTTTCTATAATTACTTTAAATTTGAACCTCCCCTTCCCCCTTGAACACAGTTCAGTTTGTGCTACTTAACCACTCCCTACTATTCAGATTTTCAGCTCAAAATTTAAGTTTAAGTCTAACCTTCCTAAATCATTTAAAGAGATGCAAACAATAGCGGCAAAAAATAGTTGTTTGTTACTCCAAAGTCTAAAGCGCCCTCTATCGGCATTTTTTGAAATTTATCTTTATTATTTATTTTCACGAAAATAACTAAATAAAGAATAGTTTTAGTGAAAACTGCAAATTAATAGACAATTTTTTCCGTTTTTTTTTTTTTTTAATCATTTGAAATTTGAACATTCTGAACACAGCTCAGTTTGTGTTACTTAACCACTCCCAACTCATGATTTTGAGCTCAAAATTTAAGTTTGAGCGTAAACTTACGAAAATATTTAATGAGATGCAAAACATACCGGCAAAAAATAGTTGTTCGTTACTCCAAAGTCTAAAGCGCCCTCTATCGGCAGTTTTTGAAATTTATCTTTATAATTTAATTTTAAGAAAATGGCGACATAAAGAATAATTTTAGTGAAAACCACAAATCAATCGACCAATTTTTCCGTTTTTTATGTTTATTTGAAATTTTGGTACCTAAACTTTAATGGCGGCTATTTCCTTAGGAAAACGTTTTGGACCCTTGGTCTCCTATTTAATATTGTTTGTCTTGATGTGTACTATCACCCCTCTTTTATTGTAAAAAAAATTTGGAATCACCCTGTATATTGAACAGAAATTTTGTGTAAATCGCAATGTGAAAATTAAACATTATGACATTGATTATACGTCAAATTTTATAAAGAATTTTAAAAACATTTCTTTTTGGCACGGTTTGGTGTTTCTTTCTCCTTAACTGCTGTGACAAAAATTGTCACATTACTACTGTGAGCGGTCTGTCAGACCGCTTAATCTAAACATGAATAAAATGTTACATTAACTCTCATAATACTATTTATGTATTAAACTTTATAAACAAGACTTATAAATAAAATTCAGCTTTTCAAAAATCTCTAAAGGTAGTATTAAGGCTTTAAACGAAACAAAATTTGACGAATATCTATAAAATAAAAATTAAAAATCAAATTGTGAAACTTAAAACTCCGCGGTTTCTGAGACCGCTAACAGCAGTGAAGTGTTAAATTTATCAATTTAAACATAATATATCTCAAAATTAATATTATTTTGATATTGTTATAAGAACTGCTTGCTGATTTTTAAACTGACGCATTCTTTATTTCAGACAATTCCTGTAAGTCTTCATCATGCAGCATTATGACGAGTCCGTCCCAAACCCACAGTAAGAACATATATATAAAAGTTTGAACTCGTTAATGAAAAATAACTGTACATTTATTCTATTTATATATTTTAGCTCTTCATATTAGCTTTTAACTTGTTAAATATCTGGGTATTTTTTTTTATTATTCCTATAAAAATACAATGCTTCTTTAAATTGTGTTAAATTTAAATATTCTAGAGACATTATTCATTAAAACGTAAACAATTTACTAAATTTGCAATAATCAGCTGTTAAACTTACTAATAGAATTCAAGACATGATGTTTAATTGTGTGACTGATGCTTCTTCAGAAAAATTTTGCTAAATTTGTACGACCAACAGTTATGTAACGCAAAAGCCTCTTATATCGATTGCCACCTCTAAATCAGCCATATTCCAATTAATCTTATGTGAGTTTCATTTGTTTTGGAACCTGTTTTAGTGTTTTGCTGGAAAAATATTGAGTGTTTTAAATAAGCAATGAATTAATGTGAAATTGGGAAATCCGCTGCTGAAACTCATCATTTAAGAGATATGTATACGACAATAAATGCTTATCACGTGCGCGGATTTTTGAGTGGTTTAAGCATTTCAAAGGCGACCAAGGCGGCATTGATTTTCGATATTCATTGTATTGTGTACCTTCACTGCGTTCCTGAAAGTAAAAATATTAATCAACGCTACTAACTTGAGGTCTTTGCTCAGCTCAAATATGAAAAAGAAAACCCGAATTGTGGAAGAACAAGTCATGGGTGCTTCATCAAGACAACGCACCAGCTCACACTGCATTGTCTGTCAAGAAGTTTCCGACCAAAAAACTTGCACAAAATTTCCACACAGATCGTGTTCTAATACCCAATGAAGCGTTGCGGTCTATTAGACTGTACAATATAAACAGCCCTATCGGTCGCAAAAGACCGCTTGTCCTCCTAAGTCGAGATGATGTCTTCGCACCCCCTTCCAAAAAAAGGAGGCGAGAGCCACTTTAATGCGCATCGTTGTGGGAATTCTAAATTAAAAATTGCCTTTACCCCCCCCCCCCACCTTCATAGCCGGGTTAAGGGGGGGGCTAAGGGGGCTGCAGCCCCGGGCCCCAACTAGTCGGGGGCCCTCAGTAGAGGCTTAAGTTGTACCAAAGTTTCGTTTAAAACAATTACAGAAGTGTAAGAACTGCGCGAAATCGCCTTTCCCCCCCCCCTCCCAACTTAACTTGAATTGCCATTTGACGTCATTGCTGTCTGTATCTTCGAAAATTTCCAGGTTTAACAAAAGTGGCGATGAAAAGGAAACGAAAAGGATCGGGTAAAAAAGCGCGAATTTCGTCAAAAAAGAACGGATTTAATAAAGATCGCGGAAAAGCGCAATTTCCTTCAAAAAGCCGTGGAAAAAGCGTTAATTTCGTCAAAAGGTCGCGGAAAAAGCGCGAATTTTGTAAAATGGTCACGAAAATGGCACGAATTTTTTCGAACGGCCGCTGAAAAAATGCGAATTTTGTCAAAGGATGGCCCAAAAAACCGCGATTTTGGCAAAGAATCGTAAAAAAAACGTGAATTTCATCAAAGGGAGGAAGGAAAAAGCGATTTTCTTTAAAAGATCGCAGAAAAAGTGCAAATATAATCACGAATTCGCGGAAAAAGAGCAAAATTTGTCAAATCGTCGGGAAAAAAAGGCGAATTTCGACAGAGGACAGCGGAAAAACGCGAATTTCGTCAAAGGGTCGTGAAAAAAACGCAAATTTTGCGAAAGAATAGCGAAAAAAAACGTGAGTTTTGTCAAAGTGTGGCAGGAAAAGAGAGAATTTCTTGAAAAGTTCTCGGGGAAAAAGCGCAAATTTTATCAAAGGATCACGAAAAAACGTGAATTTTGACAAAGAACCTCGGAAAATTGCGAATTTATTCAAAGGTTCGCCAAAAAAACATAAACTTTGAGAAAGAATGGCGAAAAAACGTAAATTTTGTCAAAGTGTGGCAGAAAAGTGAGAAATTTTTGAAAAGTTCGTGGGGAAAAAGCGCAAATTTAAGAGATCGTGCAAAAAGAGCGAACAAGAGTGGTTCTTTGACAAAGAATCGCTAAAAAACGCGAATTTCGTCAAAGGATTGCCGAAAAAATGCGAACTTTGAGAAAGAACCGTGAAAAGAAAGCGCGAATTTTGTCAAAAGGTGGCAGAAAAAGCGCAAATTTCATTAAAAAAAATTGCGGGAAAAACGCAAATTTAGTCAAAAGAGCCAAAAGTGTCGCCGCCGAAAATAAGCGAATTTTGACAAAGAACCCAGAAAAAGCGTGAATTTCGTCAAAAAATTGCCGATATGACACGAATTTTGACAGAAATCCGCAAAAAAACACTAATTTCGTCAAAGGATGGCAGAAAAAGCGCGAATTTCTTGAAAACATCGCGGGAAAAGCACAAATTTAATCAAAAGATCGCGGAAAAGAGCGAAGTTTGTCAGAGACGCGGAAAAAGTGTAAATTTCTACACAGGATCGCTTGAAAAAAACGCGAATTTCGTCAAAGAATCGCTGAAAAAACATGAATTTTGGCAGAGAATCGCTGAAAAAACACGAATTTCGTCAAAGAGTGGCAGGAAAAAAGCAGATTTCGGAAAAAGATTACAGGAAAAGCGAAATTTTGTCAAAAGGTCGCGGAAAAAAGGCTAATTTAAAAACACCATTAAAGATAACAAAGAAAAAAAATTGATTAACATTATACATATTCAAAATCTAAGATTTGTATTTTAGGATTAAAAAAAACAAAACAAAGGTGTGTGTGTGTGTGTGTGTGTGTATTTGAGGAGGGGGTGATATTCAGTATCGTGGTAGGAGGCTTAAGATTTCCAATAGCGTAAGGGGGGGGGCAAAATTCCCAGTAGCCTCGGGCCCCAGAAGTGCTTAATCCGGCCCTGCCCACCTTTCCTGGCAACCTTTTTTATTTATTGCTTATTCTGACTAATGTCATCCAGCCCTTGCATTTGGCACCGGTAATAATTCACCTTCTTTTTATTAGTTATATTTTATTTCAGGCATGAAAGAATTCCTCCTAAAGCAGAAATTCCACCTTTTTTTTTTTTTTTTTTTTTTTTTTTTTTTTTTTTTTTTTTAAATCAATTTTGGACATTTTCTGGATTGATGCAAAAATGCAAAGAAAAATTTGGAAGAATGATTTGGGGGGGGGGGGGGGCTGCGAAAATTTTAGAAGTCTGGAACATTTTCTCTACAAAAGCAAGGTGGGCTTATATCATGTAAGCATCTGAAATTCATCTAATGAAGTTGTTATTTGTCTTTAAAAAAAATAAAGTTTTTAATTTTCAAAAATTGAAAGCGAAGAGATTTCATTTTGGCACAGAAAACTTTATATTATATATACTTTTGGGTAATTTCTGCGATACCATTTTCAAAATGTATTTCTGAAATAAAGATCAATTTAGCAGGGTTTTTTTTTTCTTTTTGAAGAAAAAAAGTGAGGAGAAATTTAATAGCTAAACATTTCAGAATATTTGTTTTGGAAAATCAATGATTGTACTTTACATAAGTTGATCAAATATGTTTATATTTATACCTTTAGCATTAACACTAAGTTAAACCATAGGTTCCCAACAGGGGCGGTGACGGGTCCAGAAGAAAATAGGGGGCGCTAAGACATTCAAGGGGGGCGGTCAGAACGGACCTACCTATTTAAGAAATTAATATAACTAGTTGACTCTTGTTGCCCGGGCAAATGATAAAAATCTTAAATATAGCTTTAAATGAAAATCGGTGAAAACGAGCCTATAAGCTCGAGCCTAGAGCTACGAGATTGTAGCTCTCTATCCTGCATTGTGGGCAAAAGTACAAAAAAAATTAATTGCTTTTCCGTGATCTTATTTAGGTGAACGTGGGTTCAATGCAGTATCCAATTTATTAGCTAAGAAAATAAACAGACTGTACGTTAGAGATCTGTACGGGCCGGGCCTAGTCAATAATTGGCGTGAGAAAAGTTCTTTAAACACCATAAAATAAGTTAATTGCGCAAGCCTTTTATGGTGTTTAAAGAAACCTATTTTATGGTGTTTAAAGAAGTTTTTTCTAGTCACTAATGTTCACGGGCTGGCCTCGGGCCTTAATTTTTTCCCTGGAGTATCGGGTCGGGCCTACCTATTTTTTCCATACGAAACCGAGACTGATTTCATTCTTTCTAGTCTTCACAGACCAAAATAATCAGTTCCTGTTGAATCATCCTCAATGAAAATCCTTTTCTCGACGTGGTCAAGTCTGTTCATAAATCCGTAAAATTTGGCATGGTCCAAAAATGTTTGCAAAAAAGGCATGTACTTTTAAGTCGTCAGTAGTCGTCATTATTAGAATTTATTCTTTTTAAAGAATCGTAGGTTACTAGGCTTATTGAAATAAAGTTAAACTCATGTTAAAAAGAAACATGATTATGACTGAATTTTCTTTTAATCTGAAAAACTGCAAATTTCTTTTAAATTGTTTATCCATGCAAAATGAATAAAACAATACGTGAGAAAAAAAAATTATTAAACATTTACATCTGCTAAGAAGGGAACGTATTTTTTTCTTTCCAATCCGATTCACCTTAGAAGAATTTACTTTTACCATATACCATTTTTTAGATTTTTATGTCTCCATTAAATGGAATATGAATTAATAATACTAATGAAAACTGAAACATTTACATAAAACCAAAAAAGTTGCATTAAAAGCGTAAATAAGGCAGCCTACAGCACTTCTGCATAAATGTAGATTATAAACATAAAAAAACACTAAGTTTTTTTGGTCTGAATTATTCCGTAAGAGTAAAGATCAATATTCTGTACAAATTCACTCGATCCGGGTCGGGTTTGGGCCGAATTTTTAACTTTTTTCCGGTCCGGCCGAGCTTGGGCCGAAATATTAACTTTTGGACCGAGCCGGGCCAATATTTTTTTCGTTCGGGTCGGACCGAGTTTCGGCCGAAATTTCAACTTTCGGTCCGGGCCATTATTTTTTTTCGTTCGAGCAGGGCCGAGCTCGGTCCAAAATTTCAACTTTCGGGCCGGGCTCGGGCCTGGAAATTTCAGCCCTTGCAGACCTCTACTGCACGTCACTGAACGTGGCGATTTACTACTGCTGTTAAAAAAATTGGAGCCCGGCATTAACAAATTGCTATAATTCCATCAGCCTCAACCATCTCATTAAAAATTTTCTTTCTTATTAATTTTAGGTTTATGCAATAACTTTTTAAATTTCTTATTGATTTTCTGGTTATTTACATTAATAGTTGTGAAACAACTTGTGCGTTATTTGGGCGTTATAGATTACTTGTGCGTTTAAGATGTTAAAATTCAAAAAGAAGTTACATATAAAAGTACAGTTTTAAAAACTTTAAACTTCAAATATTATAGCTTTTGTTAAAAACTTGATCTTCTTAGGTCAGTTTTGTTTACATTCGAGTTATGTTTAGAGTACAAAAAAAGAATACTGCCCAGTTAAACTGATGGCACTGAGCTCACAGGCAACGCATACTAATTGTACATTACAGCTTATATTTTCAAGGGTTAATTCCGTTCGAAAAAATTTAAAGGAGAGGAAATAGCTTCCCTTTCCCTTTTTTATACTTAATTATTGAACCCCCTAAACTATTCAAGGACATACTTTATCATATAAAAAACCTATATCCAAAATTCAGAGCAAATTGGAAAATTCTTAATAAAAACCCATCATTTATATAATTTAAGGAGTTATCCCTCTCTTTTATACTTAACCATTAAACTTCCAAAACTATTCAGAGATTTGAATGGAATCTGATAATTCAGCATGAAAAACTCCTTTATATAAGTTAAAGGAAGGAGCATTAGAACCCCCGTTCCCCCTGAATATACTTATCCAATAAACACCTAATACTAATCACGGATATGCCCAATAAGAATGATCCTAAATCTAAAACTGACAATTCTGCATGAAACACATTTATATCAATTAAAGAGAGGGGCATGACCCCCCCCCCCCTTCCCCTGTTATACATATCGAATGAACTCCCAAAAACTAATCGGGGAAGTGCCTTATCAGGATATACCCATATACAAAATTTCATGTGGATCGGATATTTTTCATGAGTTATCGCGTTACGCACGTACAAACATACAGAACGGGCGGGCACATAAGCTCACAGGCTATGATAGTCTGTAAGCTAAAAAGGAATTTCAGTACATAAACAAAGCTGACCTGAGGATGATGAAGTTCTGATAGAAAGCGCTTTTCGTATAATAGTTAGTTTTTAGATTTGAAAACTGTGTTACTATCCATAACATTTTTAGACATGACATCGTTAACTTATCAAATGCACATTTTTAGCAAGTATATTTAATTTTATCTTATGCTTATTTTTAAAATTTTTACTGAACAACTTTTTATTGCGTTTGATAATCGTTTTAATTAGAATGAATTTTTACTTTGTGTTTCTTAATAAATAGACAAAAAAGTAGGTATTGATAATATGCAACAATATTTTATAATTAACCATCGTGGTAGAGGGAGGGGGCGGTGGAATATTTTTTATAAGGGGGGCGGTGGTCCATAAAAGGTTTGGGAACCTATGAGTTAAACAATAACATGTCAATTGAATTGCATTTAATTTTATTCTATAAGTAACTGTTAAAATGACACTTTAATTATAAGAATTTAGCACCATGGTACAGATGGAAAAAAAATGTTCCTTTTTTCTCACTTGCCACTTTCATACCTGCATCGTCGTTTTATTATTTTGCTTTTAATTTATACTTCTATTAATTGTATTGCCCTGTTGGCCTATCCCCCTTCCCAGAATATTTGCTTTACATGTCAATCATTGCCTCTGCAAGAACTGTTTAAACAAAGATCACTCTTGCTAATCCATCTATGCATTCCTAAATCGACTCATGGAATTCGAAAAGAAGTAAATGCAAGCATCGCGACTTGCGTAGGAATTCAAGAACTCTGCATTGGTCAAGTGTAATATCTCAGTGTTGGACAATCCGACTTATTAGCTTAACCTGGCACCATGTGATTTTTATCTGTTCCCGAAAACCAAATCTGCTTTAAAAGAAACTGGATGGGATGTATGAAATCTTCCCCCATGAAATCTGCCCCCGTCCGCCATTTTGACCTCTACATTAGATGGGGGTAGATATCCAGCGGTGCAGCATTTCACTTTCTACGAGGGCCTGATATCTGCCCCCAGTATATCTGCCCCCGTCCGCCATTTTGAGCTCTGCATTAGAAGGGGGTAGATATCCAGTGCTGCAGAATTTCACTTTCTACGAGAGCCTGATATCTACCCCCAGTATATCTGCCCCCGTCCGCCATTTTGACCTCTGCATTAGATGGGGGTAGATATCCAGTGCTGCAGCATTTCACTTTCTACGACAGCCTGATAGCTACCCCCATTATATCTGCCCCCATCCGCCATTTTGACCTCTACATTAGATGGGGGCAGATATCCAGTGCTGCAGCATTTCATTTTTTACGAGGGCCTGATATCTACCCCCAGTATATCTGCCCCCGTACGTCATTTTGATATCACAGTAGAGGGGACATACATGGAGTGCTAGAATATTTTTTAGGTTCATCGAGAGCAGTAAATCCTGGATATATATCCTTTCTGCGTATAGTTTTTATTGTTTCCGCTAATAATCATACGGTTTATTTGTCTAGAAATTTGTAGACGACACTTAAAATGTAACTCTAAAATTATATAATATATATGAGGACGTAAACTTCAAAACGCACTTTATCGACATTTTTAAAAATGAATTTTCTGTGTGAACCTATTCTATTAATAAATCTGCGGAAAAAAATTATAATTTTAGAAAAAAAATGAAAAAAAGAAAGAAAGAAAGTTTTAACGTGTGTTTTGGCATTGTAAAATCTTGGTGTTTACAATGAAAACTAATAGTTTTTATGATATTTATTTAAATCGCAGAAATTTTACTTTCTGGAAAAGGCAAAATTTGAACCTCACGCCCTCTTATATACATGCAAGATTTTTAGTACTTTTGTAGATTTTTAGCATTTTCCAACAAAGTTAAAAAGTGTTTTAGCATTTTGTTTGTTTGTCCGTCTGTCCATGCACTGACTCCCGTAAATACACTCGGATTTTTATACAATTGATAAAACTTATTTAGGTTTATTAAAACATGTTTGTTATTGCATATGAAGTATGTACTGTTAATGTTTCAATTTTAGGGACACTCAAAAGAATTGAAAAGTATTTTAATGACATTACGCTATTCCAAATCTTTTAAAACTGGCATAAATTCTTGAATCTCTTTACGATCACATTAAAATAGAACATTTTTAACATTTTTTTAATTAATTTACAGGGACACATAAAAGAAATCGGTTACGGTACTGTCTTTGCATAATAATTGCTGGAGTGTACGTTTTAAAATTCGGTATACGCTTTTAAGTTTGATTAGTTTTTTTTTTTTTTTTTTTTTTTTTTGCATATTACTCTTTATATTAAATTCTATACCTAATATACAGTGCCAAAGAACAGAATTCTAATTAATGTTTATTAAATCAAATAAAAAAATTACTTCTAAGTTTTAAATACTCGAAATGATAATAATAAAAATATATGCTTTTCCCCAACTTATTTAATAATTAAAAATGTGGTTTCAATATCTATATTATAAAGAGCAAAAGTATCTGTGCGTAACGCATACGTCATTTTAAGAATGGCAACACTTTAAAGTTTGAAATGCATTTCCGGTTTTGCAATTTTTTCTACAGCAAATTTTTGTATTTCTTAACTGCGCACTTTTTAAATTTTTACACCATCGTATAGGGGAAAAAATGTACTTTTAAATGCAATTTATTTGAATACTGTATCTTAATTTATTTTTGAAACATTAATTTTTTTGTAGTTTGTTATACCGTTTTTCTAAACGTGGCAACAGAAGTACTCCATGCTTATTAAAAGCAAAGGGAAAAAAGCCGGAAAAAAAAAAAAAAAACAGATTACTGAATTTTTATGTTGCCATTTTTTTATTAAAAGTGAAAAAAAAATATTTAAACTACGTTCTGTCAAGAATATTGTCTGTTATAAAACCCAGTGAATGTTTGTTTCTTTTATAAAATTTCATTTATACTTTAAAAAAATATATGGATAGTTTAGTATCTGTTTCAGTTAATAGCTATCGAGACTTCAAGTTTTGAATCAAAATGATCAAATTAAATTATCGATTTTCTTTAAAAGTGAATACAGATATGAAAGGTGTATATTTAAAGTTTGATATGGTGAAAATGACGTCAGATTTAGGTTTGGAGAAAATATTCTATGTTTGAGTAAAAGTGCAATCAATTCTGCTTTTTTTCATATTGGAATACAAGCATTAAAACCTTAATAACTTTATTATAATAAAAAATCTTTATTTTTATTTATTTTTTATTTTTTAGATGTAGAATAAAATTTAATCTTAATAATATCTGTAACTGAGTTTTATAGAAATAATATTTTGTTAACTTTAGATTGAATATAATTTCACATAAAGAAGTACTTTACAATTAAATTAATTAAAAAATATAAAATACAAAAATAAGTTAAAAAAGGACGTGTATACAGTGAAAAACTTCATAAGCTAAAAATTTCATGTTTTGAGTGAAAAGAATAGCACACAGTCATGGGAATAACCCCCCCCCCCCCCAAAAAAAAAAAAAAAAAAAAAATAAACACCTTACTAACGCCTCAACAAATTATTGTAGAAAAAAGTTGTTGGTACCAAAGGATTGGAAATAAAGTGTACTATTAAATGATGCATATAAAATGTGCTTAGTGGGGGGAGGTGACATGTACATATTAAAACGAACTGAAACTTTTTTTTTCAACGGCAATACCCAATTTTAACAAAATATTTCAAATTTTTGGTTTAAATTATGCCTAATATATATATATATATATATATACATGTATTACCCATTTTAACGAAACATTTGTTGTGGCTATAGCCGAAAGATAAAAGCGACTAAAATGGTCTTATTGGTAAAAAATAATATACATTAATAGAAGAGACATAATCATTCTGTAGCATTCCAATAATTGAGTACATAACTTCAGTTTAGATGTAGCCTCTAAAATATGCTTGTTTTAAAATAATTAATTTCTTGGAAACTAATTGTACAATAAGAAATTTATGAAAATTTGAATTTAGGTTAATTTAAGGGTGCAAAATCTATTTATGGTGGCAAAATTATTTGTTGGTATTGAATTAAACGACAAAATTTGGATTTATTTTTATATGAAAATGGCCCCCTAAGCGATTTTATATACATCATTTAAAAGTAGACATTATTTATAATCTTTTGCTAATAGCAACTTTCTACTAAAATAATTTATTGCACAATGCACAGTTGATAGGGGGTAGTTACCTTTTTCTTCTACGATTGTACGTAAAAGGTTCAAAATATCTCAAACTTAAAGAAAGGTAATTTTAGCAATTTTTGGAGCGAATTATTATTAGTAGTATTGTTATTGTTATTTGCATTTGCATATGTTTGTTAAGATTTCTATATTATAGGGGGAACTTGGGTACATTGATACTTGGGGCACATTGATACACCCCCTGTACAGCACACATGGTCATTACAGGAAGTTTCACAACAGCTCCAAAAGGTGATAATAGTGAAATTAACTACATACAGAAAGTTTTGGAATAATTCAATAGTTTGATGAAATGGGATGGGTGATTAATTGCTTTTGTAGGTCAAAAGTAAATTTGAGTTGTACAATTGAAATGGTATTATACAACTGTTCCAGTATTTTCACCCTAAAAGAATACCCTCCCTGGCAAGTAACGCTAATCTTTATCAGTTCCTCATTCTTTATTGTTATATAAATTATGATGTGTTGGATTTGCGACTCGTTTTATTTAAAATGGCTGCATGGGACACAATGATACAGTCTTTGTCGGGGCACATTGATACAACCTAAATCATTTTCTAGTTCATTTTTTCATTACCTTTTATTTTTATTTTTACCATACACTCCTTAATTCAACCATTTTTCGTCAAAAAGTTCTACTATTAGTTTTTATTGAAGTGAAATAGCTCTAATTTCTTTAAATTAAAACATTTTACAGTATTTTTTCAAACAGAAGACGTACAAACTTACCCAATATCTAGTGCTAGTAGAATTAACAAAAGAAATATACGCCAGCCTGGCAAATCTCAAATTTATATCGATTCTCCAGAGAAAAAAGTATTATCGACAGTGAGACATGTTAAGTAAGAGAAACAAGCTGCAGAACAGTACATGATAATTATATTATAAACATAATTTTTTATATAATTATCCTTTATTTTCTGTTTGTGAACCGATTTATAAAGAGAAAACCTGGTAATTCTTTCACCTTTCCTAAGAAAGAAGAGAATTCTGGGGTTATAGTGCCAGATATGACAAAGTAACCACAGCCAACAAACAGATAAGGAACAGCCAGAACATCAGGTCATTATACATTTCATTTTGATTGCTTTACAATCGCTTACAAATAAATTGTATGCGATTTTAATGTCTATAAATATATATAAAACGGTTTGCTAACTATTTTTCTGTGAAAAATATGCATTGGTGTTATTTTGTCTCCATTTTTCCCAGACGTTTCAAAGTGTATCAATCTGCCCCGGGGATGGGGCACTTTGATACAAATTACTTTTTTTGATTTTTTTAAAATTACATGCAAAAATAATATATAAAATAACGATTGTACATTTTTGTAACTCACAACACAGGTTTTGCTGACATCACATAGAAAAATAACTTGAAATTTCTGCTTTCTAAACACCAAAAATTTTTTTTTTTTGAACAATGCTGTATCAATGTCCCCCAGTTCCCCCTACTATTTACTTTTGGATTTTCCTTGTTTTGTAAATTTGCATATACAACAATAACGCTTTCAACCATTAACAAAATGAAGTGATAACTGAATGTTCTATATAATAATTCTGAACTATTCTATATAATAGTTCTATACATTCTATATAATAGTTCTGAACTATAGTAGAACTTTCCTATTATGATAAAATATATTAATAGGGTATGTATCTTCACTATTGAATTTTTTTAAATTATTAAAATTTTTAATGATTTATGTGAAGTGAAAATTCATGTGAAAGGTTATAGCTGTTTCTGCCCTCTTGAGTTATAAAAAGATACATATATATAGTATGTAATTCATTTTATAATCTGAAATCCCCCTCGTTTTTTAGCACTTTCCAACAAAGTTGAAAAGTGCTTATGCATTCGGTTTGTCTGGCCGTCTGTCCGTCTGACCGGATGGCCGTCTGTCCGTCTGTCCGTCTGTCCGAGCTCTAACTCCTGTAAATATACTCGGATTGCTATGAAATTTTTATACGTTATTGAGGTTTACCCTAGCACTAGCACGAACCCTATTCAAAATGAAGTATCTACCATGATTAGTTTATCTACAGAGAGAATCAAAAGTTTTCCATTACATTACGGCCTATGGGGAAAAAATCGTTAATATACTCGGATTGCCATGAAATTTTAGGACGTTATTGACGTTTACCCTAGCAAAAGGCCTATTGAAAATGAAGTTTCCACCATGATTAATTTATCTACAGAGCGAATCAAAAGTTTCCCATTACATTACGGCCTATGGGGAAAAATCGTTAATATACTCGGATTGCCATGAAATTTTAGGACGTTATTGGGGTTTACCCTAGCACGAACCCTACTGAAAATGAAGTATCTACCATGATTAGTTTATCTACAGAGATAATCAAAAGTTTCCCATTACATTACGGCCTATGGGGGAAAATCGTTAATATACTCGGATTGCCATGAAATTTTAGGACGTTATTGACGTTTACCCTAGCACAAGTCCTATCGAAAATGAAGTTGCTACCATGATTAGTTTATCTACAGGGCGAATCAAAAGTTTTCTATTACATTACGGCCCATGGGGAAAAATCGTCTCAAAGGAATTTTAAAGATGTTATACCCGGTCACACATATTAAAATATGCATTCTATAAAATATAAGGTGAAAATGTAGCTATTATTCATTTACAGGGCCACACAAACGAATTCCATTAGATAATGGTAAAAGGGGGAATTGTGTGTGACATATTTTAAATATATTAAGCTTTTTCATGTATAATAAAATTGATATATGTCACTGAAGCTTAATATAAATTATACGCTACTGTCTTGCATAATATGAAGTACAGAGCATTTACAGGGCCATACAAAAGATTTCAAATAGTATATTCTTTCCGAAGTACCGTATATGTGTCCGATGATGGCTGATGGAGGGATCAAATGCATTTTAATTATGATATTCGCGTTTATATTTCGCTAAATATATGCACATTATATGGTGTGTATAAATGTTATAGTTGATATACAGGGCTACCCAAAAGAGCTCACGAACGTTACTGAATATGAGAGTAAATTATTTAAACGTGGTTCTTAAATAAGCTATGCATTTTTACGCTGAGCTGCATTCAATTTACTGAGAAATGTTTGCAGAATATAGATAAAGGGATATACAGGGCCCCGCAAAGAATTCGGTACATGGACGCCTATGAATGATGATTTATGAGAATGTGATTTCAGTTGTTTTAAAAGTGTTTTAGCTTACAATAAATTTTAGCCTAAGGCTGACGTGTAATAAAGGTACAATGTAAACTACAGGGCTGAACAAAAGTATTCAAATATGTTTGCATCTAATAGTATGAATTGCTGAAAAAGAAATTTCAAGCTACTGGGTATTTTCTTGCTAAGCTGAATTTTCCCATTATATGAACTGACATATGAAATACAGGGCTGCTCAAAAGTACTGGAATACATATTTGGGTATATTTGACTATACACTATTATTTCCCTAAATAACAAAGTTTTGTTAAAGATTTCATTAAGTGTTGGAAAGTGCTTCATAATCTATGCTTAACGCATGATTTTTCTTACTTGATATATAGTTGTAAATGAAACTATATTCAGTAATTTAAAGCAACATTTATACTTTTTTTTTTTTGTTATTGATGTTTTAAATCAGCAGCTCTCACTGTTTTATTGATGTTAAAAAATTAAATTTAATCGACGCATTATATAAAATAAATTCTCATTTATTTGAAAAAAAGGAAAATTCTAAAAAAAAATTCTAAAAAAACAAAATAGAGAGGGAATAAAACAAAACATTTAACATTTAACAATATTCGTTACATTTTGTAAACTTAAAATTTTCGAAATTTGGTTTTCGCTTTAAATTAACATAGTTAAAAAAAAAAATTCTTAACAAATTATTTTGCGCTTAACAAAAGAAAAAAAAAGTTCTAACGAGAGCTATTTAATTGGCACATTAAAAATAATCAAAATATATAAACACATAAATACTAATGAAAATAATGATAAGTATCAAAATTCAACATTTAACAGACGATAGAGAATATGCAATCCATTTTAAACGTTGATTGAAAGTCTCAGTTCCTTATGTGATTGACAATTTATCTTTAAATGTTACTCACAGATTGTCAGTTTTTAACACATAAAATATTAAATTAAGAATATATTTTGGAAAATATTTTGGCAACAAAAAGAACATATAATATTCATTTCCTGGAGTGATTTTTAAACCCTAAAACCTATTCCGGGATTCATTTTATGAGAAAGAACTTATATCCAAAATATGAAATACATCTGATAAATGTGCATAAAAACAATTTAACTAATTTAAGGGGAGGTTATAATCACTCGTCCCTTTTTAATTAGCAAAATAATCCCATATCTAATCAGAGATACACCTTATCATAATGAATCTATAATCCAAAATTTGAAGCAAATCCGAAAATTCTGCGTAAAAAGCCATTTATTTTATTTAAGGGGGTGAGGGTTGTATTCGATTCACCTTCTATACTTAGCCATTAAACTCTTAGAACTATTCAGGTATTCACCTTTTTAGAAAATACCTACATTTAAAAGAAATACATCGGGAAATTCTGCATAAAAAACGATTTATCTAATTTGAGGCGAGATAATTGCCTCCCCCCCTTTAATAATAAGCAAAAAAAAAAATCACATAAATAATCAGAGATACTTCTTATCATAATTAACTTATGTCCAAAATTCCAAATAAAGCGGATAATTCTGCGTAAAAACCTATTAATTTAATTTAAGAGAGATTATTCCCCCGTTCTCCCTCTATGCTAAACCATTAAATTCCCAAATCTCTTCAGGCATTATATACTATATATTAAGCCTTATCAGAAAGAACCTATATCCAAAATTTGACACACTTTGGATAATTCTGCATAAAAACCGATTTATCTAATTTAAGGCGGTTAAGTGAATTAAGTGATGAAAAATGAGCCACTGCCCTTCAAGGAGTTAATAAACATCAAATTTGTAGATACATGTTACCGAATTTTGTCAGAATTTATACTTTTAAATGAAAACTTAATCTCTTATCAGGATCTATGCAGTATTCATATTTTTTTCTTTATTCTACCTCTACCTGAAAAAAAGGATGGATTCATAAAAATTTTTGAATTTCGGTCATCGTCGGATTTACACGTTTTAGGGGGTCAAAGATTCCAAAAAACACGTGTTTACGAAATGTCTCTCTGTGACATAAATTTTGTGGACACTCTATCTCTAGAATTTATAAACATAATTTCACAAAACTTTATATTCAGTTAGTCCCTGAAATACACTGGTGATAATTAGTTTTTGGTGTAAAATCGATCAATAAGTTGCGCTGCTATGTTGCATTTTTTACGATTTACTCAACAGCTATATCTTGATAACTAATACGCATATTTCCATCAAACTTCCGATTTAGATGTGGTGTAAATCGACTTCAAACTTCCGATTCAGTCAGTCCTTGATATGAACTGATGTTTGTTTACATTTTAGTGTAAATGTTTCAAGAAGTGGCGCTGCTATGCTGTATCTTTCACAATTTTTGCTATCGTTCTGTTTCAAGAATTAAGGGTGTATTCCAAACCAAATTTCTTATATTCCGATTCATTTTTAAATTCCTTTTTGCTCTCAAGTGCATCAAACTGGCAAATTCTATTATTAAGAAAGTACACAATGTGCCGTGCTTATGGAGTTTTTGATAAATGGAGAAAATATTGCAAAAAAAAAAAAAAAAAAAGAAAGAAAGAAAGAAAAGAAAAGAAAGGCTGTCAAAGATCACGTTTTGAACCGAAGTTTTTGAAGCGGAAGATCTAAAACAAAAAACAAAAAAACAAAACAAAAATAAAGTAAAATAAAAATAAAAGATCAGAATGAGAAAATAATTGTTTATAAATCCAATTCTAATGAATTGAGGGGGAAATTAAATCACACGGCATCTTCAAAAATCATCTTAGCAAATTTCATGTTTCTACTTTAAAAAATTCGTCTGAAAATGTATCAGAAAATTTCGAGCTGTTGAGAGTGGGAACATATTTTCTCGAATCCACCCTTAATGCACGGAATTTAATAAAAGTTTACTTCAGGTAGTCATTCATATATATTGACGCTGATTAGTTTTGGTGTAAATCGCTCAATAGGTGGAGCTGCTATGCTGCATTTTTCACGATTTTTGCAACAACTCCATCTCAGGAACAAATACACGGAATTTAATGAAAATTTATTATCCTGGTAGTCCCTAATATAGATTGATCTTGATTAGTTTTTGGTTCAAATCGCTCAACAAGTGGCGTTGATCTGCTGCATTTTTACGATTTATACGACAGTTTCATCTTATTAACTAATGCACTAATTTCCGTCGTCGATTCCGTTTGTGATTTTTTTTCTGCGATGTTTAAAAATTGACATCATAAACATTGAAATCAAAAACATAAAAAAAAGGTACCAAAGCAGCATATCTGCGTTCAATTTCCTGTCTGAAAATGACAATCTATTAAAAAAAATAATTTTTTGAAACTCACACTTTTGTATTATTTATTTATTTATTTATTTATTTTTGAAATATTTAAAGTTTTTCACCCAGAATTTAAAGTCTAAATACAAAAAGACAAATCACACACGCGTAAACATACATTCATCTTTAAGAAGATTTCTTCAATTTTAAACGATATTGACATTTAACCTTTCAGGCAAATTCGTTTCCAGAGATCTCTTCAGGATTTTTTATAGGTAGATTTCGTAAAGAATACTATACCTATTATATTTTCCCCTATGTTGAAATTTCTGAAAACTTTTTGCAGATCCATGCCCATCATGAGTAATAGAATCCAAAGCCCCCCCCCCCCCCAGTTTAAAACTTTATATAAATATTTATCTGTTTATATTTATTTATTTATTTATACCGTATATACTAGTGTAAATGTCGAAGAATTTTACACAAAATTTGGGAGTTAAAAATAGGAGTCGGTCGACTTATACACGAGTTAGTAAGATTTTTTTTTCTTTTCACAGGGCTAGTCCTTTTATGGATCTATGTTGGAGAGACAGGTAAAAACGAACAATGATCAGTCCCTGAGATTGACAAAAAAAGCTCAACAAAAATGTCCCTCTAATTCTTTTGCACCCATTCCCGTATGCAATGCTCCTCAACGCAGGAAATTAAATTTCAGCATTTGTATACCCCTTTTAAAAAGAGTTCAACGTGAGAATGCTTGTTGATTAGGGTGGAGCGAAAAAGATTTTTTTTTGAAAGTCAAAAACGGGTAGGTGCCAAAAGTTGCCTTTATACTAGTACATCAACTGCGTGAAATTTTACCGCTGAAAAAAAATGGCTTGAGTCTGCGCTTTTGCTCCAAAAATCGAAATTTTGGGTAAAATTTGTCATTTTTTGACATTTTTTCAAAAAAATTAAAAACTTCCTACAGAGCTGGTTAGTATTTAAAAGTGTTGCTTAGACGGTTCCGAAAATAAAAGTGTTTTCACTAAAATTATCTGTAAATAAAATCGAAAAAATCTCTAATATTCAATAAAAAAAACCATTTAAAAACTTGTAAATTCAAACGAGATATTTTTTTTTTATTTCTTCCACAGGATTAGCATTATCGAACGGGCCTTTTCGCTTGACTGAAGTAGCCTCTTAATTAATTGTGTACATCTTCTTATGTAGATTCAAAAATTCACAAAAAAATGCTTCAGAAGATGAAATTTTCATAAATTCATAATTTGGGAAATACAGGGTTCGGAGGTACACCGCTCTTAATTATTTTCCGGTGATCACGAATATTTTCCATTTAGGAAAACTCCATTTTAAAGAGGTTTCGCTTTAATCGGGTTCCTTTATAGACAGATCCATTTTATCAGTTTTTAAAGTACTTAGTTTGCTTAATTACTGCATTAATAATTGCTAAAAGATGTTAGCCCCCCCCCCCCCCAAAAAAAAAAAAAAAAATTTCGGAGTCCACCCCTGACATGATTCGCTGGTTGGCACATGATTCGCGCCCTGCTCTGAAATTACAGTTTTTTTTTCTTTTACGCAGATTTATTAGAAGAATAGGTTCATACAGAAAATTCATTTTTAAAATTTTGATAAAGTGCGTTTTGAAGTTCACGTATGTAACTCTAAAATTATATATATTATGTAATTTTAGAGTTACATTTAAAGTTTCGTCTACAAATTTTTAGATAAATAAACCGTATGATTATTAGCGGAAGCAATAAAAACTATACGCAGAAAGGATATATATCCAGGATTTACTTCTCTCGACGAACCTAAAAAAATATTCTAGCACTCCATGTATGTCCCCTCTACTGTGATATCAAAATGACGTACGGGGGCAGATATACTGGGGGTAGATATCAGGCCTCGTAGAAAATGAAATGCTGCAGCACTGGATATCTGCCCCCATCTAATGCAGAGGTCAAAATGGCGGATGGGGGCAGATATACTGGGGGTAGATATCAGGCTGTCGTAGAAAGTGAAATGCTGCAGCACTGGATATCTACCCCCATCTAATGCAGAGGTCAAAATGGCGGACGGGGGCAGATATACTGGGGGTAGATATCAGGCTCTCGTAGAAAGTGAAATTCTGCAGCACTGGATATCTACCCCCTTCTAATGCAGAGCTCAAAATGGCTGACGGGGGCAGATATATTGGGGGCAGATATCAGGCCCTCGTAGAAAGTGAAATGCTGCAGCGCTGGATATCTACCCCCATTTAATGTAGAGGTCAAAATGGCGGACGGGGGCAGATTTCATGGGGGAAGATTTCAGCATTCCCAACTGGATTTCAGACCGTTGAAGCAGTGAAAGAAAAAGCGGTGCACGTCATGAAAGAGCTCATAGAAAACTCCAAGCACTGTCGCGCAAAAAAAAAAAAAAAAAAAAAAAAAAAAAAAAATCGTATGGAGCATTGTAGAGATAAGGGAAGAGTGAATAATAAAAGGGAATAATTACTAAATATGTATAAATTTAAAAATGTTTTAAAGTAATGGTCATTATTTAGTGACCACATCTTGCATTATCTAACCTGTGGAATTATTTTTAGATTATTGTTTTGGAAAGCAAATTTTTTATAAAACACTGGTTCTGAACAGGTGAAAGCATTATTTGCGAATAAAAAATAGAAGCCTTATCAAAATTCAGAATTTTCGCAATAAAGGTTAAACTTGCTGTTCGCAAATAGCGGTGAATGAGTGCTCCTCAGGAGGTTCTGGGGAAGATTCAAGGATGTGATATTGGAGAAATTTGGGAAACTTCAAGGTCACTTAATGTGCGTAGAAAAAAATCAAATTATTCAATGCAATATAAAAAGTATTTATTTTAGAAATAAATACACGAAATATCTTTAAGAACCTACATTAATTAGGCAGATTTATGCTATTTATGGTTGCTAAACGAATCGCTATACGTATATTTTAAGCATAAGTTAGCGGTATGAGTAAATATCTTTTTAAAAAGTGTATTTTAAATCCTTTAAAAATGATTTCAACCTATGATTTTAAATCTATTGCACTTTGTCGTATTTCTAAACTTTATTTATATAAAAATAGCTGAAAATAATCCAAGCTCCAATGAATATGATGCTTAATTTTTTATTTTTATTTATTTTTTTTTTTTTATTATTATTAAGAAGATCGGTTTAGCAGTTTTCGCGTTCTGATCCCGCTCAATTAAAAAAAAAAAAAAGTCCTCAAAGACCAAAACTATGTAAGCCTACAGACGCTTTGCGATAAAGTTCTAATTAACTACGAAATAACTTCGGATTCGGAAAAACTGTTTCGGAGAATCAAGACTTGGAAAAAAAAATTGTTTCCTTACTCCCCCCCCCCCCCGGTCCCACCAAAAAAAAAAAAAAAAAAAAAAAAAAAAAAAAAAAAAAAAAAAAATCAGCTGCAAAAAAAATACCTCCCTTATTTACAAGTTTTATTTTACATGATATAGAATCTTGCAGGTTTATTAATTTTATTATTGTATCATTAATGAACGGATTTTCAACGAGTCTCAACAAATGCCTGTCATTTCTTTAAATGACCTGAAACTTAGCACCAAAGTATTTGATATGCATTTGTTCAATATGAAATTATTTAGAAATAAAGTTCTATTATTCAATTCAAAACTTTCTTGATTAAAGAACATTACTCTTCAGCAATAAAAAATCGTCCTTTTTTTTTCTATTTTTCCCTTTAATATTCTGTGCTTAACACTTATCGTCAGCTGCAGATTTTCACAGCGCTTATTGATAATGTTGCTTTATTCTTTTCAAAAATTCTTAATTTTCCACCAAAAATAACGATCAGATTCAAGCACTAATTCGAACCGAAATAATGGTTCCAAATAGCAAAACATTCCACCCCTTAATTGTAGCTCGAGAATTATTCCTCTTTTCAACAATGATATCGGGTTTCATCAAATGGCTCCTTTTATTTATAACGAGACTTTATTAACTCTACTCGCGTCTTGTACATCGGCGTAAATTTTTACTTTCATTCGAACTTCCCGAAAACTTTTCCATATTTGTCTGCTAAATGAGTTTTTCTTGTACTCTATACCGCAATCGCATTAATTTGAGAATGGTGGCTATTTTCCGAATGGCCATTGGGCACCACTTCGTAATTTCACCCGATGCTCATTAATTTGAGAATAGGGGAGGGGTAGCCGGGGATATCGTGTTTTGTCGGTTTATTATGTCGTTAATAATGCTTTGTGTTTGGCAACATGGAAAACATCCATTTTCTGAGACTCGTTCTCCCATTTGGCTATCATTGTTGAAGAGATTTCTAATTTACCTGCTTATATCTCCTGGATTGATGAATCTGGGGATACTATTAATGTCCTTTATCGCTTTCGTTTTCCCCCTCACTCAACATATTTTAATATTCTATTGCAGTTGGATTATGCCTCCCCAAGTACTTAAAAAAATATCATGTCTTAAATAACATTAAATTTCTCTCTTATTAATGCATTTTTATTGAAGGATCGAGTTATGGTAGGGAACTCTAACAAAATAAAATCAAAGGCATGTAGTAATTCTCAGCAGTTAACAAATTTTGAATCAATATTCACTAATGGTTGATGAGGAGGATAATGAAGCCCGGTATTTAATTTTGCGGCTTTTTTTTTCCCACAACACTTTTCGGCATTCTGTTGCTATATAGAATTTTCAATTTCGTTTAATTTAAAAAAGATTTGTCTTAAATAACATTCATATTTCCCTTTTTTTTCTCATTCCTTTTTTTTTTTTTTTTTTTTTTTTCTTTCCTTTTTTTTTCTTGAAGGGCTGGGGGGGGGGGGGGACACAAACAAAAGAAAACCAACAATCTGGTATAGAATTCCTAGCTGTAAACGAATCTTGAATCTATATTCACTAATGTCCAACAGTTTGCCTATATCATAATGCTTAGATTTTAAAATGTGTCATCAAAATTATTTCTATAACAGTATTTAATTTCATGATGTGAAAACATTGGAAATGCTTGCAATGGAGAACTGAAGGCTAAACTTTTTTTTTTAATTACATTGCATAATAAATAAAAAAAAATTCTAAATCTGTTGCAATACTCTTTCCAAATATAGCAGTGTATTTCAATGGAAATATTAAACTGTGAATGATTAACTGTTTTAAGTATTTTTACAGGCTATTTAACGTAAGAGCATACGTCTGAAATAGAGCTTTTCTCTTTCCGACCAAGAAATCCCACATTAAACAATGGTATTATCGAATTAGGTAATTGCACATTCCATAATATAAATATCGAACAGCTTTTCACTGACAACGACACCAGATACAGATTTAGCATGTTTTAAAAAAACTATTGCCACATGTGAAACATATTTAACATGATAAACTTCAAATTTTTCATTTGGGTAAATTTTTCAAAATTTATTTTATACCTAAAATGTGGAAACATTTTTTGGGAAGTCTCTGTATTTGACATCTTCCTTGACAGTGAAAACAATTTTGATGTTTTCAAAGCACTCTAAAATCAGCTAATTAAGTTTCCGCTTAGATTAATATGGAAAATCATGATCGAAGAGAAGACTGCTTAAGTATTATGTCTCTATGTTAATAACTATTTTATTACTTTTCCACTAGCAACTCTGCATCTGTGTTAAACCTTGTGTCACAGACGTTGCTTTTATAATTTTTCAAATTAATATGAAAGCACGAAACCCGGGTGTGTGACATCCGCGTTATGTATTGGGGCGTATGATATGTATCAGTGCCTTCATTCAAATGTTATGTTTCTAAGATACATTTATGAATTAGTCATGTATATTATACAAACAAGTAATATCATTTTTCAATGAGATTTGCTTTCTGCAAACATTCACAGCTAAATTCGGGACCCAAAGGAGACGGAGGAATGGAATCTGTTGTAGACTGCGTTTAGAAAGGAAAAGTGCTCCCTGTCATTCTAAATCAACAAAATTTGGTTTTGAACAAAAGGTCGTGAATTTAAACTATATAAAATGGAATAAGAAGATTGGATCTAACTTGAAGGAAACTTCTTCCCCCTGCAAGATGTCCAGCAGTTTCCTTGTAGAATGATTAAAAATGAAAAACGCCGCGTGACCCAGTGGTGACCATCCCCCCCAAACCCAACGACGCAAATCCCCCCCCCCAAAAAAAAACTTTATACTTTAACTTTGCCCCCCCCCTCCCCCGCCTGAACAGAATGTCTATTGTAAAATATTCTACTTATAATCAACTGCACAGTCAAAAGATAGCGAGTTGAGTTATTATTGCCCTTATCTAGAATTTAAAGAAACAAAAACACAGGCACATTTCTGGAAATTAAATGTTGAAAAAATTTAAAAGTAATGTTAAAAAAAAATCAAGGATTTTTTTAACAGTAAAAAGAGAAAATATTAAGAATTTAAAAATCCCTCCCACTCCAAAATGTATTTTTTCTCAAATTCCCCCCAAAACTAAATTGTATGACGCATGTTGCGTCACCAAATCCCTCTCTGGACACCCCTGGCGTGACCACTCTGAAAGTACTTCGATGATTACGTCTGTCTGGGTCTTTCCTGTCAATTCCAGCCTCTTCCATTGATTTACCACTCGCCATTGTATGAAAGCAGTGTCATAAAAATTTATTCTGGGGGTTTATTTAAAAGCTGATTAGTTTTCTTAAGTAGTTTGGATGTTCATTTGAATTCATAAATAAAAAGTACCTCTGTTACGGCATTCATTAGTTTTACTTTGTGTAGATATCATTAAGTTGGGGCAACCCAGCTGGTAGGGGTCTGATTATCAGTGAGAAAGACAGTTTTATTTTATCGCCACCTCAAATTCAGATTAACATTTTTCTGAAAAGATCGCAAGGATTCACTGTAACACACAATTGTTACTTTAAATCCCTCTGTCCTGAAACCAAATATTACGAGGGACCACAAAAACTTAAATTTAAAATTGCCATACAATCAATACATCGATTCTTATGATATCCACACATTTAATAAAAAGTTCTGCAATTAATTTCAATAGTTTAGTTCTAGAAGCATTTAAATTAAAGGCTGTTATTTAGTGTCTCTTCCAAGCTACATCAGGACTGAGGAGGTTAATTTTAATGAGTCCCGAAATCATCGATAGCGTCTCGTATGTCAGTTAACCTTATTCAAAGATAAATTATTAATTATATTCAATAACCTTTATGCGCATTGTTTGGGCGCCTTGGAATTTTGCATGGGTAAGTTTCCCTTAGCTCATTTGTAAGAAAATGATAACTGCTGAAAATTTCATTTTCATGTTTTGCGCTAATAGTTCTGATTTAAGTGCATTTTGTTACAGAAAAAGTATCAAAAGTATAAATGATCCAGAAATTGTCATTGCTATCACACAAGAGGAGTAAATTGTGAGGACGATATACTAACTCGATCTATTCTCTCTTCTCCGCCTTGATTCATATATATACACACTTTAGCAATTGCATGCTAATTCACGAGCTGCGGTTTTATGTTGCACTAATAAATTTTCTGTTGCCGCCTGTGAAATGTAGTATTTTTGAGTTGTCACTTTTCTTACGGGTAAGCAATATTTTTGGCGGACTTCGGAAATTGTTTTTAAATCAAGCGATTTGAATTATCTTCCTAAATGAAATTCCCGAAAGATTGGAGAATAAGTCTCTTTCGACCATGCTGGACAGTACCCGCGAACTTGGTCTTCACTTCTCAAAACTATTTCATTAAAACTTTTGCAATTCAGTAAATGAAGTACGTCCATAGTCTCTTCACTGCCCCCCCCCCCTTTCATTTTGCCAAAATTCGGCCTAGTTACCACCCTTTCTGAAAAGTAAAATGCACCGCCAAAATTCTGTCGCCACTTGGCGCGCTAAAAAAATTAATTTCAGCGGCAAGATCGAGTTGGCGCTGGAATCCATAATCCTTCTGCTTTTTCCCATGCGTCCAATAAAGGCGAGTGATGGATGTATTTAGAGACAAAACCCTCATTGTTCCTCCATTTGTCCGGAGCGGATAAATTCATCCGCCACGATTCAAGCTTGTAATTTAAGCGCT
Organism: Maratus speculifer; assembly: GCA_964019185.1. Classification (NCBI taxonomy): domain Eukaryota; kingdom Metazoa; phylum Arthropoda; class Arachnida; order Araneae; family Salticidae; genus Maratus; species Maratus speculifer. The sequence continues at coordinate 419,349,078 of OZ025289.1, read as the reverse complement.
CCTCCTACTCCGCCCGAGTTTTAATCGAGTTATGAGCGAGATTTGTTTGGATTTGGGCTCATCAATTAAATCGGATTGCTCATCAGGGTAGATTTGGAGACAACGCACTTTTGTAATTACCCGGAGAGATACTTAAGAAGGGCACTTTTGACGCCCAGAAAACGAGAAATAACTGTAAAGACGCTGTTGATTTCCAAGAATTTGTTTATTCTATAAATGGTTTTTTATAGCAACAGAATAAACATTAAAAAATAAGCTAAGAAAATGATTTTTCTAATTTTAGTTATGTGTCGTACATTATTCAAGCCACATTTATGCTTGTATTTTAAAGCTTTCGCTTAAAACGCATTTAAGCATTTTGGCAGTTTTATTGAAATACAGGCGAATCTATATCGAAACTCCATACATAGAATTTCTCTATATAACGAATTTTTAGCAGGAACGGTCCCCTTTTTTCATGATTACATTAAAATCGGTCTCTGCGAAATATTTATCTCCATATAACGAATTTTTACTTTCTATCTCCAATAGAAGAAAGTATTGTAATCGAAATTTTGACTTCCGGTTTTCGACGGATTTACACGTTTTAGGGGTCAGATTCCAAAAAACATGTTTTTACAAAATGTCTATCCGTGTCTGTATGTCGCCATTCTACCATCAAAAAGTGTATGAAGTTATGCATAGAATTGAACCAAATTTTTTGTGAATGCTTTTGGCTGTGGCAAGCAGGTCCTCCTACAGTTTTGAAATATTCCGTCGGAAGGGGGCGCTGCTATATCGATTTTTGTGCCATTTTCAATATTGTACCGACCAAAAGTATATGAAGTTATGCATCGAATTGAACCAAATTTTTTCTGTATGTGTATGACTATGGCTAGTTGGTCCTCCCTGAATTTGAAAAAAATCCGCCGAAAGGGGGCGCTGCAATCGCCATTTTTGTGCCATTTTCAATATTGTACCGACCAAAAGTATATGAAGTTATGTATCGAATTGAACCAAATTTTTTGTGTAAGTGTATGGCTATGGCTAGTTGGATCGCCCTGAATCTGAAAAAAATCCGCCGGAAGGGGGCGCTGCAATACCGAATTTTATGCCATTTTGAATATTGCACCACATAAAAGTGTATGAAGTTAGTTCTAGAACTGAACTAAACATTTTGTAAATGATTATTTTTTGGTAAGGCAAGTAGGTCCTCTCTGAATTTTGAAGAAAAATCTGCTTATCATTCTATTGTCCATCTGCTCGTGCAGAGACGGAAATTCGTTTTTACTCCGATTAATTGATTGAAGCAGAAATTTAAGATGAAAATCAAAGTTGGTAAGGTATTGAATTAAAAATTATTAAAGCATTAAAATGAGTAACTATTTTTTTTTTTTTTTTTTTTTTTTTTTTTTTTTTTTTTTTTTTTAAATGTATGTATGAGATAGAAGAAAGTTTTGGGACTGGCACATCCAACTAGTTTCATAAAATTTTCTTTATTCAGTTTTAAAAAGCTTCAAAATCACATGGAATCAAATTTTCATCACTTATTTTTGATTTATCGCTCAAGGCTGAGTTTTTTATATTGCTTCTCTACCTTGAATCTCCGTGATCTTAAGTCCAAAGAATTTATTCCACCTGCCCCCTTCCCACACATCTTTTAACATCCTTCAAGAAACGGTGTCAATTTGTTACACATATAAAACCTGGATCAATGTGGTAACTGAAGTTAACTGTTGATTTCAGAGGGTGGCTTGGGGGGACATTCACTCCCGGAGCAATGAGATCGCCCCCGAAAATTTGAGATGTTGTTGTGTTTTCAATGGCAAAAAAATTAACGTACGTTTTTCTTGTGTGATTTTTATTAAGCTTTTAAATAAATGTCTATTCTCTTTTTTGAAACTGTTCAAATAATTAAATAGGATATTACGTTAATATATTAAATACTTCAAATTTTAAATTAAACGTATAAAAAATACTTGTTCAAAATTTGCACATTAAACAGAAATTTTAACGGCTTTCCCTATTCAACGAATTTCTCTATATAACGAATTTTTTACTGGAACAATGGATTTCGTTATATAGACTCGACTGTATATGCATATGAAGAACGTACGCTTGTGTACTTAATACTTTGCATCTATCAGTTTATGCAATAGAGTAAGTGCACCAGTAGTAAACCACACTTAACCCTTAGTTGGAGGGGCTTTTTAGTGCAGTGCAGTTTTAGAGTGGCGGCTTATAAAGCGCCAGGTCATTTTCTATCCTCTGCTTCAAATGTTTAGATACATTTCCTAATTTATATTATTAATCGGATCAAGAACCATTTTGAAAATCAATTAAAGAAATAGATAAAGAACAGAAAGAAAAGAAGAATAATACTCTTAATATTATCTAAGTATTCTCTACAGTCAAAAAGAACTCTTTGGCGTACTCCGTACACCAGTCCCTCCAATTAAGAGAAGATATTAATCTAATTATCTTTAGAGTGTTAGTGAATCCGAAAGACATACAGGGTGTATCTAAACTACTGGACAAAACTTTAAGGGGTAAATTACAGATCAAGACAAATAATATTAAATGGGAAACTAAGGGTCACAAACGTTTTCCGAAGAAAATAAGCGCCATCAAAGTTTAGGGTCCAAAATTTGAAATGATTATAAAAAACAGAAAAATTGGTCAATTAGTTTGCGTTTTTCACAAACTATTCTTTGTCAGTATTGTCTTGAAAATAAATTATAAAGATAAATTTTAAAATATGCCGATAGAGTGCTTTAGACTTTGGAGTAAAGAACAACTATTTTGCCGTTATTTTTTGTATCTCATTATTTTTTTTTTCTAAGTTTAGACATAAACATAAATTTTGAGTTTAAAATCTGTAGTTAAATAGCGCAAACTGAACTGTGTTCAGTGGGAGTGGGTAGGTTCAAATTTCAAATGATTATAAAGAATAGAAAAATTGGTCAATTGGATTTGCGGTTTTCACTAAAATTATTCTTTCAGTATTGTCTTAAAAATAAATTATACAGATAAATTTCAAATGTCGATAGAAGGCGCTTTAGACTTTGGAGTAACATACAACTATTTTTTACAGTTATTTTTTGCATCTCGTTAAATTTTTTTAGAAGCTTAGACATAAACTTGAATTTTGAGCTGAAAACCTGAATCGTTGAGAGTGGTTAAGTAGCGCAAACTAAACAGTGTTCCGTGGGGGTAGGGGGGGGGAGGTTCAAATTTCAAATGATTATAAAAAAACGGAAAATTGGTTGATTTGTTTGCGGTTTTCTCTAAAATCATTCTTTGTCAGTATTTCCTTAAAAATAAATTTTAAAGATAACTTAAAATTCCGTTAGAGGGCGCTTTAAATTTTAGAGTAACCAACAACTATTTTTAACCGTTGTTTCATTAAATTTTTTTGAAGCTTAGACATTGACTTAAATTTTGTGCTGAAAATCTGAGTCGTTGAGAGTGGTTAAGTAGCGCTAACTGAACTGTGTACAATGGGGGTGGGAAGGCTCAAATTTTAAATGATTATACAAAACGGAAAAATTGTTAGATTCGTTTGTCAGTATTTCCTTGAAAATGAATTTTAAAGATAAATTTCAAAAAATTCCGTGAGAGGGCGCCTTAAACTTTAGAGTAAACAATAACTATTTTTTGTAACTAATTAAATGCTTGCAAAAGCGTAGACTTAAATTTTGAGCTCAAATTCTGAATCGTTGGGAGGGGTTAAGAAGCGCAAACTAAACTGTGTTCAGGAGTTGAAATGTTACCCTGCCCACCCTACGAACACAGTTCAATTTTTCGCTACTTAATTACTCACTCACAACGATTCAGATTTTGAGCTCAAAATTTAAGTCTAACAAGGAAGGTCTTCATACGGGCATACCCTGAAAAATCTGAAAAAAATACAGAATGTTCTTCTCGTGTGACTATATACGTTTATAAAAAAAAAAATCGGCGGAACCTTCATTTAGAAACCGTAAAAAAAATAATGAAAATATCATTATTTGGCGGTTTATCGCCAGTTGACGATGGAATGTAATTTCAAAAAATACTTTGTCAAATACACTTCAAGGAAAAAAAGTTTCATGTTGAACTTGTTTTGATAAATTTAAATAACTTTAGTTTTGTAAGTTTTAGTTTGTTTTAAGTATAATTTTGTTTTATCAAATATTTACATGTATTTATATCCAAATTTAATCATCAAAATTTCAGATTTAAAACAAAATTCATAATTTAAATTAAATTTGTTTCAAACTCAAAGTCCAATTGAGAATTGTCGATTAGATTTTGTTGCTATGGCAACATCGGCTTTTATTTTTGAATACCTTAAATTTATAAAAATTTTTCTTAATGTTTTTTTTTTTTTTTTTTTTTTTTTTTTTTTTTTTTTTATCTATGAAAACATTTTTTCCAGTGATTATTAAATAACTACTTCAACAAGATTATGTATGTGTGTGTGTCTCATTTCTTATGTTTAAATTCATTAAAAACCATTTACACGCATTCTAAATATCCATCAGTTTTGATTGCATTATAATCGTTTGCTTTTGGCGAGGAAAAAAGCTATCGCCCAGGGGTGATTCTGGATGAAATTTTTTTTTCGGAAATCGGCGGGGGGGGTCGTGAGTTAGTCCCTCTAGCGATCTTCGGACAAAATCTGTGTTTTCCCGCTATCTTCAAACGAAATCAGCAATATTTTAGCAAAATCGGCGATTTACTGCGATCTTTTGAAAAAAAATCGGCGGTTTTTCCGCGATCTTTTGACGAAATCGGCGTTTTTTCCGTAATCTTTTGATGAAATCGGCGTATTTTTTTTCAAATATTCTTTTGACAAAATGTTTTTAAGCGATCTTTTATCGAAAACGGCGTTTTTTTCCCGCGATCTTTTAACGAAATTGGCGTTATATCCGCAATCTTTAGACGAAATCGACGTTTCCCCGCCGTCTCCAGAAGAAATCGGCGTTTTATCTGCGATGTTTTGTGAAATTGCCGTTTTTCATCGATCTTTTGACAAAGTTCGTTTACAAAAACACTAACGAAATCGTCGTTTTCCCACGAAATATTGACGAATGGTATGCTATTTCGGCGATCCTACCACAAAATTTGCATTTCTACGCAATTGTTTTTTTCCGCGAGCAAAACCGTACAAGTTGGCAACTATGCGGAATTGATAACCCAATTTCAAATTTTCGGAAGAAGATGCCTTGAATTTGCCGAGAATCGCCCCTGGTTTTAGTGAAAACCGCAAATCAATTGACCAATTCCGTTTTTTATAATCATTTGAAATTTGAACCTACCCACTTCCATTGAACAAAGTTCAGTTTGCGCTACTTAACCACAGATTTTAAGCTTAAAATTTAAGTTTGTCAATTTCTAAAAAAAATTAATGAAATGCAAAAAATAACAGTAAAAAATAGTTATTCGTTACTCAAATATCTAAAGCGCCCTCTATCGCCCTTTTTTTAAACTTATCTTTATAATTTATTTTAAAGACAATACTGGCATAAAGAACATTTTTCGTGAAAACCGCAAACGAATCGACCAATTTTCCCATATTTTATAATTTCAAATTTTGTACCCTAAGCTTTGATGGCGCCTATCTCCTTCTGAAGACGTTTGGGACCCTTAGTTTCCCATTTAATATTTGTCTTGATGTGTACTATCACCTCCTTAAAGTTTTGCCCATTAGTTTAGATACACCCTGTATATAGCCTAGTATCAATCGTCATGTATCAGAATGAAAATTAAAGTTTCAAAATACATTCTCCGAAAAAAAATTAATGTTACATTCCTCTCTGCTCCAGTAGTGAGTCTTGTAAATTTTTGATGTACGAATCTAAGATTTCGGCTTATCCAACAGATTATACAATGTAATAGAGTATACCAAGAGTAGTTGAATTTAAAATAAAACATAATTCTATAGAAACAATGCTTTAAATAAAAAATTTAATGAAATATCAATGAATTTGGCAAAAAGTCTGTTTTTTGAGAGCATTAGAAAATAATAAAAGTGTATTAGCAGAAAAAAAAGCAGTTATTCCAAATAGTTTATGGAAGGTTATTTAACTTTTTAGGAAAGAACGACCAATATACGTGCACTTAAAGTGCTCAGAATCCTTCATTATTCTCCCCAGTTATTTTTTATTGTAAAGTTTTACTTTATTTTATCAGAACATTTTTGCAATTCAATTGCAGAAAATTTCAGGTTTTCAAAAACCTGTGGTTAACGATTACAATTTAAGCAAAGGGCTCTCTTCGTGAAGGTTTTAATGAAGTTAATCAATCAAGTTTCTTTCAGACGTTTTTCCAAAATACATTGTGAGCTTGTTTTTAGACTTTTAAAATCAGCGACCTACTACTGGTATGTGGCTCCCTATAAGTGCATTTACCTTATATAAACTAACGTGCAAAATAAGTGTGCATCTGTTCATGGGCAGTAAAGTAATTTCTTTTAAATTTCGTAGCGCACCACTTTATTTCTGTTGCATCTTTCTATGCGAAGTCTATAAAATACAGCCGATTTTGCAAATGTCTATACTTTAAATAATGTATTTGGATTCTAACTAATCTCTCTAAAGTGTAAAATAAGACTGTATTTTACAACTACTTCGTAATTGGCCTCAAAATTAGACTTCAATGAACTGTGTTTTGGCAATTGTTTTGTAAGAAATTTACTTTCATTCTGAAAATTTGAGAACAAATTTTTATCATAAGCTAGTTTTATTGATATATAAATTCGTAAAATTTATTTTAAATTTTCTTAATCATTTCTAATTTTGAAATTCCAGCTTCATGTATTAGGATTTTTAGCATCCTTTTTGCCCCTATTAAACTAGTCCAACAAAATTTGAAGCCTATATATTGAAAGGTGAAATGCGATGCACTCAAATTTGACTTAAAACATAAGACCATTTATGTCATAAAAAAATAAGATTCTATAAAAGTGGCATAATGCTCATTCATATTTACACGACACTACACAATGTTGTGTATGTTTAAGGGTTCTGGTGAGTCAGGTGCCGAATTCCTCTTCTAATATTAAATTTATGGGTTTGGAGTGCATTCTTATCTTCAAAATATCTTATCAATATTTTAATACCTTTAGATTATTATTTTATTTCTTAAAAGATGCGTCATTTTAGTTGCCAAAATATTTTTTAAATATATACTTAATTTCACTATAAATGTTAAAATCTTACTCGTAACTCATCAGATTATAAAATATAGTATAAATCTTATGAATTATTTCACAAAAACAAAATTTTTATTTTACAATTTCTTATAGGTGTTTTATTAAAACATTCTTTAAAATACCAAAACCAAATACTTTCGGGCATCCGACGTGCTCATCATCGGGATTACAATCGTTAAAAGTCCCATGTTAATTCATTTATGTATATTTTAGATGATTTGATGAGCAGAAACATGTAAGATTATGTTTCTGCTTGTTCCTTGGCGTGATTAAACTTTAAATTAAAAAAAAAAAAAAAAAAAAAAAGTTTGGCTATTCATTCTGAGCAAAAGTGGATATTCTCTATAAACAGGACGGAATAATCACTCTTTCAGAAGAGTGACTATTCACTCTTGCAAAAGGAGTGCATTTTCCCAATTTTGACTGGAGCGAATAACGACTCTTGCAAAAGGAATGAATATTCACTCTTCCAAATATATCACATTTTTTTTTTCCTTCCTGACAGGAGTAAATAACCACTCTTTCACAATAATGAATGTTTACTTTTTTATGGACATTGCTTTTATAGGCATTTTAAAAGAATATATTTTGGAGCATACAAAGAAAATAGATAAAAGTGTGGTATAGATTGTAATAAAACACTTCATTGGAAATATTTATTAGAAATGTATGTTGTTAGATAAATTAAAACTTATTCCAAAACTAGCGGCCTTCGCCCGCTACGCTGGTCGGTTTATCTAAAGAAATCTTGAAGAAGTAGTTAGATAAGGTTCAGACATACATTAAAAAAAAAAAAAAGCAAGTCGATCATTCAAAAAACGTTGGGAAATATCAAATATTTACTGTAATTTTTTAAGAAAAACAAAGTTTCGAAAAAAAAAATTAAATCGAAAAAAAAATTACACTGACATATTAATGCAAGGAAATTTTCCCAGAGAGAAAATTCGCCTTGAATACAATATTTCAAAATCTTTTAATTGCTTATAGGCGTTAATGCCAACATAGTGAAAAAAAATTCCATGCTGGGAATCGAACCCGGGCCATCAGTATGGCGCACTGACGTTCTACCGACTAAACCACATGGAACGACAGCCAGCTTGAAACTTTCTCATACTTAAGTAGACTGGCGAAAACATAACGATAGCGCGTTTTAAAATCGCACAGTGACATCTATTGGATTTTATATGCACTAAAAAATGTTATGTACTAAAAAACGTGAGCAGCGCACCTAATAGTTTCTTTTGTTTCTTTTTGTTACTTTTTTTTCTGTTGTCCGATTTTGATGAAACAAAGCCTATACACTGCCCGGGAGTGTGCATTCTTCATTAGTGAAAACCGCATAAAAATCCATTCAGTAGTTACGAAGATAACCTCGAACAAACAGACAGACAGACAGACAGACAGACAAAAAATTCAAAAAAATTTTTTTTGTGTTTCATTGGTTTTCTTTTATCGCCCTGACTCCATTTTTGTCAATTATCTTCAATGTACAGACACACCGGGTCCTACTGTTTTATTATATGTATAGATTTTACCACATCAATAGCCAAACATTGTTTGACCTGACCCATCCTGTTTTTTCTTCCCCCTGATACAAAATTTCTAATTGCACAAACGCTTAATACCACTACTCTCCTAAAAATTCTTCATGGAGTCGAGTCAAACCCATCAAAATGCACGGTTCGACGAAAACATTTTCAAACTTAGAAAAGCGTTTCTCTCTTCGTTATTTGATCAAAACTCTGTCTTTAATGAAGGTTTTTAGTACAGAGTTTTACATTCATGAGAGTTGCAATAATTAGATTGTAGCCTCGATACAATTTGGCGGCGCGTGGCGTAATGAGTTATTTGTATTTCGCAGTTTTTAATTGTAGGGAAGTTTCTCGGAAGCATTTTTCTTCATGAACAGGAGGGCGTGTTTGAGGAATCTGGTGAAATGGAAATTCGCTCTTTTTATTCTGTCTAGAATGAAGATCCACGACTCCTTATAGTGCTTGTTTTTGAATATCCAATTATAACTTGTTAAAATTTGAAAGAGCAATTTTGTTTTAAGGTTTGATCAGTTATCGTTAAATTCTTCTTCAGTTTTCTCCCACAATCTAAAATTAAAAATGTTTGTTATTAATCCCATTAGAAAATTGTCTGTATTTTAATAAACACAAAATAATGTATAAACAAATTCAAGAAACAGGCTTTTTCACTACCAGACATGTTACTTTTCCGCGGAAACGCGGAATTCCGCTTTTTCGGCGATGAATTTTATTATCCCTGGGATCGTTGCAAATATGCATAAAAATTTATTGCTATTTTTAGGGGGGGGGGGGGCATAACGGATGAAATACAACAAAAATGCAAGTACAAATCGCACCAAATTAAATAAATTTTTTCAAAGAATTGCAGAAAAAAACACATATTACTCCAAAAAATAAAACTATAAATTCATCAAAAGATCGCGAAAAAAATACCATTTTCTTCAGAGGATTGCGGGAGATAACGCGATTACCGTGAAAAAATTGCGGAGAAAATGCAATTTTCGTGAACAGGTTGCTTAAAAATAATAGTTTCGTCAAAAAATCGTGAAAATACTTGGATATTTATCGAAAAATTGTGGAAAATACTTGAATTTTGTCGAAAGATCGATAAAATACGTGAATTTTGTCTAAAAGTCGCGATAAATAGGTGAATCTTATGGAAAGATCACAAGAAATATGCGACTTTTGTCAAAAGATCAAGGAATATATGCTAGTTTTGTCGAAAGATCGGAGAAAAATTGCGAATTTTATTGAAAGATCGGTAAAATACGCGAAATTTCTCAAAAAATCGCGGAAAATGCGCAAATTTTGACGAAAGATCGCGGAAAAAATGCGAATCTTGACTAAAGATCGAAGAAAATAAGCGAATTTTCTCGAAAAAACAGTTAAAATATGCAATTTTCACAAAAAATCGCTGAAAATACCCGAATTTTCTCGAAAAAGGGTGAAAACAATCCGCAAATTTCGCTAAAGAATCATGGATAAATGCAAATTTGAGTGAAAAAATCTGGGGTAAAGTGCGATTTTCGTCAAATATAATTGCGAAAAAACGCTAATTTTGTTAAAAATTGCTGAAAAGACACAAATTTTGTCAAAACGCTGCGAAAAAAAATGCGAATTTCGTCAAAAGTCCATTAAGCCGAGAAAGTTCAGCTTTTTTCTTGCTGAGCCTGTACCATGTCTGCACTACTGAGCTTCCTTGTTGCATTAATATTGGGTTTTTGTCTTGCGATAGCTATTGCATCAACAATGTTAAGCATTTTTTACAATTCAAAAATTTACAAAAATGATTTAGTTGGCAAATTTTCCTGTTTTTATAACTATGCTGTATGCCTGCATTTTAAATCTATGAATATAACATTGACCTTCCTTAATATTTACTAATCAGTCGGTATCAGTGTGAAAGTAGCATTGCTGTATGAGAGACTAAAGAGTCATTTAAAAGGCGCATGAAATATGTTTTTTATCTATTCCTGAACCAAACCTGCTTTCACATATGGACATCTGATTGCAGGCTGGTTTCACTGTAGGAGGGAATAAAACAGATTTTATAAACCTAAGGATTTTTTTTCCCTTTTATTAATCGATTCGATTTACCATGGTTGAGCCCCTCACATAATTTCATTTTAAGGTTGAATTTGAACACGAAATCTCCAAGAAATTTACCATAAAACATATATATGGACTTTAAACTGTAGACAACTTGTTTAGCTTTCGTGCATGAGCCTCAAGTCAGGGGTGATTCTCGTCCAAAAATTCCGAAAATTTAAGGGATCCTCTTCCGAAAAATTGAAATTGGGTTATCAGATCCGCATAGTTGCCAACTTGTACGGTTTTGCACGCGGAAAAAACAATTGCGTAGAAATGCAAAATAATGAAAGGATCGCCGAAATTGCATACATTTCGTCAATATTTCGTGGAAAAACGACGATTTCGTCAATGTTTTTGTAAACGAACTTTGTCAAAAGATCGATGAAAAAACGCGAATTTCCTGTGCGGATCGCGGAAAAAACGGCAATTTCTACAAATATCGCAGATAAAACGTTGATTTCTTCTGAAGACCGCGGGAAAACGCCGATTTCGTCTAAAGATTGCGGATATAACGCCGATTTCGTTAAAAGATCGCGGGAAAAAAACGCCGTTTTCGGTAAAAGATCGCTTAAAAATATTTTGTCAAAAGAATATTTGAAAAAATACAGATTTCATCAAAAGATCACGGAAAAAACGCCGATTTCGTCAAAAGATCGCGGAAATAAAATGCAGTTTTCGCGAAAAAAATCGAGTAAAAATGCAAATTTGGCTGAAGATCGTCGAAAAAACGCCGATTTCACTTTAAAAAAACATGGGAAAACGCCGATTTCGTCAAAAGATCGCGGAAAAACCGCCGCTTTTGGCAAAAGATCGCAATAAATCGCCGATTTTGTCCGAAGATCGCTGGAGGTGGGAGGGGGGGGGCTCACGACCCCCCCTCCCTCCCCCCCGCCGATTTCCGAAAATGCGATGCGAATTTCCGAAAAAAAAATTTCATCCAGAATCAACCCTGCCTCAAGTCCTAAAACCAACAAACGACTACATTGTACCTAGATGGCTGTTTATTTTATCTTTAATTCTTAACTAATGTTAGCAGTCTCACAGACTGCAACTTAATTTATTTCATAGTTTAACTTCTAACTTTCAGTTAAACCAATTGCCCGCATTAATGCAAAATCTATGGGCGTTTGATGCCCTCTTATATTTAAAATATCTACAGAGAAAATGTATACTTTAAACTTATTCTTTCGGTGATCTCCTCTTAAAGAATGTCGCCTATTTTCTTAGTTTTCAACATATTTCTAAAATCTATGCTTAGTTTTATATAAAGTGTTAAAATTTACTTTCAGTTCTTCAGTTTAACACACAAAATATTAAAATAACAATAAATTTTACAAATGTTATAAAATATTAAATTAATCATAGATTTTAGAAATATGTTGAAAACTAAGACAAGAAGTGACATCTTTTAAAAAGAGAACACAGAAAGAAACTAAAATTTTAATTTCCTGAGGCGATATTTTAAATATAAGAATGCATCAAACGCTCATAGACTTGACATTACAAAGGGGAATTCGGAAAGTGAGTGACCAGCAGCCTTAAAGAATAAGCGTATCTCTGTCAACAAACCGCCATTTTTCCATTGTAGATTTTGAATTAAATAGATTCGAAACCTGTGGTTCTTCCTACTTTCCACTCATCGATATCTAATTTTCGCATTCAATAGTTTTTTAAACGGCTAACACATTCAAATCTTACAGGAAGAAAATGACTCGTATGACAGAGATACATGCTACTAACGCAGGGTTTTAAAAAAGTTGCATCACACAACCTGTTTAGAAAAGTTGAATGTACAATCGCCAAAAGGCCAAGTTCTCTGTATATGTAGATTTAAAAAAAAAAAAAAAAAAAAAAAAAAAAAAAAAAAAAAAAAGTGGACGGCTTTTTACTGAAATTGTAAACATTGCCTAAACAATATGTGAATTGCTTGAATTCTAGCATAAAATATTTCCTACGGAAAGCTCACATTTAACATTAATAAAATAGAGTAAATCAAATTTTATATTGGAGCAGTTATCATATGTTTGAGAAAATCAAACTTCTATAACGCGATATTGTTTTTCTCCAAGCTTATTAGACTAATAACTGATTTGTCTCACTCTACTTTCCCCTTTGTTGTATATAAGTAATGAGTGTACCAAAAATCATTTCAGTAAACGGAATATAAATTATATAATGAAAGAAAATAAAAGGGAACAACGATTTGAAGATAATTTCTAAAATACTCTTTTTAATCCCAACGTGAGAAATGCTCATAGTGCACTTAACCTCGGGTAAAATTTCTCACATGTTGCGAAATCCGTAAATGAATCAAAGTTTTCAGAATCTCTGAAATAGATAATGTAAACCATCATTACCTTTACCACAGGTTTTTTCTATTGGAAGAACCTGACGCTCCGATGAACCTCTCATTTCACCCGTGTTTAATAAGTTCATAAATATTTACTTCCAAAAAGTTCCTCTGAAAAGAAGTGAAGAAATTAATGCCACTCATGCACACTGATTTTTGTAAAACGCTTCACCTGTTTTCGGTTAACATAACTCCATTTAATTTCGGCCAGTCTCAGAGAAAGTTATTTTTAAAAGAATAGAGGGAAATATGAATTAATATACAATGCAGTAAAGTAATTGTTAAAAGTTGGAGCGAAAAATTTTGCACACATATAAATATCTTGTTTCTTTAGATAAAATCGAAGATTTCACCTTAATTATCAAATCTATGCGCTGTGAAAAAATTGTCATGATTATACTAAAGAGATTGTTACTTGCTAGAGAGGAATGAAACTTTGTAATTGTACGGCAACATTTTAAAATACCTTAGCATATGTTAAATTTCTGTTTAAATTCTGTAAGTTCGTCTCTGCCGCCCCCCCCCCCTTCCTCTCGAAAAATCGAAAAAAAATAAAAGCGTGGATATTCTATTTGTTTCAATGACTGTACAATATTAACTCTTTGTATCGCCAAGTTGCGAATTTGTAAAAACCAAAAATCAATGTTACATACACAATAACCTTTAAAATAAGATTTTATTTATTGTTTCTATTTCCCAACACAGCAGTCAATATAAATTGATCCTAAAATTTTCAACAGACGTAAATACTAAATTAATTTTTCACGCCAAAGTTTTATTTATCATTTGAGCTGTGTCACGTCGATATTGCTAAAACAACCTTCGAAAATTTTGTCAAATTAACCCTGAAGGCATCCAAAAATAGTTTTTAAAGGTAAATTTGTATACTTAAAATTTTGAATTAGAAAGTTGAAAATATTTTTATGAAGTATGTAAATTTGTTTATTGTAGGTGTAAAAAAAAAAAATACTTTTTTAGTATTTTTTTTTTCTTTTTAATTTTGTCTAATTTATGCTTATGTGTTATTGTGAATAATGAAAATCGGAGAAGTCTGATACAGATAGTCAAGAAAATCGGGAAATTTATTTTTTACAATGGAAGAGTTTGCTGCAAAAAGGAAGTAACTCAATTTTTGCCCTTTTTGAAAAGTTTAAATAATAAACGTTTTTAAGTTTTGTCAAAAGTATTTTTTCTACTCATGCATTACTCCATACCGTATAAACATATGCCTGCCACCAATAATATCCAAAAATACCTCTTTGAAATGTCTTAAAAGTGGACATCTAAAAAAATGTTAAAATGGAGCTACTTTAATTTCTATAGACCCCATGTCATGGGTTTTTTTGCCTTCATTTGATAAGTCAAACAAGAATTCATCAAAATAAATTGAACGTATAAAGCAATTGAAGAAAAATGTATTACAAATTTCTTTCACTGTCTATTACCGCAATCATTAAAGTTTATAACAGATGGTTCCAGAAGGGGCCATCCATAAATGTTGTCACACATTTTTCCAGTATTTTTGACCCCCCCCTCCCCTCTTTGTCACAAAGTGTCACACTTCATACCCCCTCCCCCCCTTCTTGCCACATGTCACTTTATGTTACGTACACATATATTTAGTTTGGCGACAAAGCACTATGTTATAGATCATATTTCAAATTTAATTTTTAAACTTTAACTATCTGTTTTAACGACATTTGAGAGCATCACAATAAAAATGGTTCGTGTACTTATTTTGTATGATACAAGATTAAGATTTACAACAAAAAATATAGTTAACATGCAATAATATATTAATATATAAAAAAAATTGAAAACAGTGGTACTTTGGAAATTTAAAAAGGAATTTAATATACATTTTTTTAATCTTATCTTTATTTTATGAATACAAATTTCATATACTATTATTTTCAACACAATTGGACTGATTGGTAAAGTAATCATACGAATTGAATAATTTCCAACTGAGCGAAAAATTGCCCAGGTCGGGAATCGAACCCAGATACTTGGCTTACAAGGCCAATGCTTTTACCTGTTAAGCTACCTGGGCGATAGCCAGCTGGGATTTCTCGCTCAGATAACCTTATTGGTCATAACATCTGGTCTGTCATTTAGACAGCTCAACAGAATAGACCGCAGGTAATGGAACTTCATATGACGATGGGTACGTAGATATACTATTATTTTCAACACAATCAAACCGATTGGTAAAGTAATCATATGAATTGAATAATTTCCAACTGAGCGAAAAATTGCCCAGGCCGGGAGTCGAACCCGGATACTTGACTTACAAGGCCAATGCTTTGTGCAATTGTGTTGAAAATAATAGTATATCTACGTACCCATCGTCATATGGAGGTCCATTATCTGCGGTCTATTCTGTTGAACTGTCTAAATGACAGACCAGATGCTATGACCAATAAGGTTATCTGAGCGAAAAATCCCAGCCGGCTGTCGCCCCGGTAGCTTAACAGGTAAAGCATTGGCCTTGTAAGCCAAGTATCCGGGTTCGACTCCCAGCCTGGGCAATTTTTCGCTCAGTTGGAAATTATTAAATTCGTACAAATTTCATAATTTAATCTACTGACTTTTAAAGTTTTTATTTTAATCAAAATGTGGAATGTCACATTTCTCTTTACCCCTTTCCCACCCCTTTATCACGGGCTGTCACAATATCACGAACCCCCTCCCCTCCGTCCAAGAGTGACATAATTTATGGATAGCCTCTTATATAAATATCCTTTTTATAGTCATCTTTTAATCCTAATATTCATGTTCTACCAGTTTATTAGATATTACATTGTGTTGAAATTCACTAAAATACAGTAATTTAAAATTCACCAAAAAATGGCTTACATGTCAAAATGTTTAAAAATACACGTACTCTAAAACATAAATATAACATTCGTACAAATGTAAAATGATTTTTAAATACTTTCAGCCTCTTACTGAGGCATCTTCCGTTAATGTTGTTTTTCGCCTCATTTTTCGCTAGCTATTGCCTTTTGAATTTTCATTGAAATAAGAAAGAATACAATCCTTTTCACATCTGTGGAATTTCCCCTGTCACTTTTTCTAATGTTAATATGTGTCGTCATCTATTGCGTCAAACATATATTGGATTTCGGTGTGATTATTACAATGGCTTCTCTTGGTAATGCGTAATTTAAACAATTGTAGTTTACTAATTTTTCGATTTTGGCAAATTTTTGACATCCCCCCTCCCCCCCCTCCCCCAAGAAAAAAAATAGAAAAATTAGCAAACTACAATAGTTTTAAATTAAGAGTTTACTAAGTGAAACCAATGAAATAATCGCAGTGGAATCTGATATATGGCCCACGTATAGCAAAAAACTACAATCGTTCAAATTACTCATTATTAAGAAAGTCATCAAACAATTGCAGCGAAATATGCAATGCATTCAAACAATAATTGACAATAGATGGGCGAACATGTTAAAAATAGGGCAAAGTGACAAACATGCCTCAGTAAGTGATCATTTTTACATTTGTGAGCATATTTTATTAATG
Source organism: Maratus speculifer (assembly GCA_964019185.1). Taxonomy (NCBI): domain Eukaryota; kingdom Metazoa; phylum Arthropoda; class Arachnida; order Araneae; family Salticidae; genus Maratus; species Maratus speculifer. The sequence goes on along the minus strand of OZ025289.1, from coordinate 419,332,394 downwards.
TTTTAGAGTGTGCATTTTTTAACTTTTTCACCTCTACGTACTTTTTTGGTGCATTTTAACGAAGTATTAAAATATTAAATTAATTTTTAGGAGCTTTTATATTTTGACAATCAATACTAAACTTGGTCTGTTTTTAAATCCTGAAACAATTTAATTCTTGAAATTCCATATTTGTGTTCTTATTTTCCTCCAATATCTCCTTTTCAGTTTGATCCAGATTTACACAAAACCAGCTAAATATGACTGTGATTTAGTTAAAACACGTAATATTTTCCTTCAGCCGATTACCTCACCAGAAGAGAGTCTGAGCGAATCGGAGTAAGTAAAAAAAAAAAAAAAAAAATCCACATTTTTCTCAATTGCATTAGAAAATTTACTATTTTTAACAAAGAATTTCTTTTAAGATATGTGCCTGCCTTAGGGACACTCTTTTGGAAAAATATGAAATTATTAAACATCTGTTTTTAGTTAAAACAGAGAATAAAAGAAAGAATTCACATGGAATTTTAATTCCCTTTTCAAATTTAGGCAATGTTTAGCCGAATTTTAGTGACGAATTGCGTCTATGCCAAACCTTCTAGAACGAAACCTGATGGATGTATGTATGTATGTATGTATGTATTGCGACTTCCGGTTTTCGATGGATTTAGACGTTTTAGGGGTCGGATTCATAAAGCATGTTTTTACAAAATGTCTGTGTCCGTATGTCGGCATTGTACCATCAAAAATTATATAAAGATATGCATACAATTGAACCATTTTTTCCCCCTTTTTGTAAGTTTTTGGCTGCGGCAAGCATGTCCTCTTTCAATTTTGAAATATTCTGCCGAAAGGAGGCGCAGTACTAGCTATTTTTGTACAATTTTTAGTTTTGTACCAGCGAAAAGTGTATGAAGTTATGCATATAATTAAACCAAATTTTTTGTGTAAGTGTTTGACTATATCTAGTTTTTCCTCCTTGAATTTGAAAAAAGTCTGCCGAAAGAGGACGCAGTACTAGCTATTTTTCTGCCATTTTCAATTTTATACCATCGAAAAGCGTATGAAGTTATGCATAGAAATAAACTAAATTTTTTGTGTGATTATTTTTGGCTATGGCAAGCAGGTCCTCCTTGAATTTGAAAAAAAAAAATCTACCGGAAGGGGGCGCTGTAAAAGCGATTTCCGTGCTATTTTTCATCATTTTGCCATCGAAAAACATATAAAGTTTCTTGCAGAATTGATCCAAATTTGTTATGTATGTTTTCGGCTATGGTCAGCATATCTTCCTTGAATTCGTAAAAATTCCGTTGGAAAGAAGCATTGTGATAGCAATTTATTAATCATTTTTTCGATTTTTCATTGTTCTATTGTGCCTTTGCTCGTGCAGAGACGGGAACTCTCGTCCTGCTAAGCCGGCTATTTACAAAGCAGCTGATAACAGAATAAGGGCAAGCTATTGATTGTAATAAATATCATAATCCACATTTACTCGTTTTTACTCCAATTAAATGAAGCCGAAATTTAACCCTTTCGGGTCTGGTGTACTGTTAATACATGTCTTTTCATCGAATATTATTTTGTCTTAAGGCCCCTGTCCTCGCTCGAGGAAACGCTCGCGAGCTAATGCTGTTTCTATGGGGAAGCATTTTTCTAATAACTCATTCGCATTTTGACATTTTTTAATAATTTTTTTTGCATTGGATAGCTGAGGTGCATGCCGACAGCGCACCTTTTTTACTTTTTCGATTTTGGTTGCAGATATATTTTTTAAAAAGCACTTTCAGTTTAGAAACCGGTTTTGAAAGTGAAACTAACTTTGTAAAAAAAAATATCTGCAGCCAAAATCGAAAAAGTAAAAAAGGTGCGCTATCTGCATGCACCTCAGCTATCCAATGCAAAAAAAATTATTAAAAAATGTCAAAATGCGAATGAGTTATTAGAAAAATGCTTCCCCATAGGAATAGTATTAGCTCCCGAGCGTTTCCTCGAGCGAGGGCAGGGGCCTTAACAATTTCTTAATTACTTTCTACATATAGAAATGATAGTATATGGTTATATCTTTATGACTTCATTTATGTTTTGACATTTAGTATTAACAATAAGTTTATTTAACCGCTGGCGATTCCTGTATTTTGTACACATATTTCAGTCTTTAAATTAAAAATATAAATTACTTTTCTGAACGAATAGTGTGTGATAAAACGCAAAAACCATTAAACTTGCAATAATCTCTCAAATCCTGTTGTAATACGTTAATTTTCTAAACGACTCCAAAAACTCTTCCTTAACCTATTTTCATATTAATAATCATTGAACAGTACACAAAGACTGTAAGATAGTCTTTAAACTTCAGTAAGTCTATTTGAATAGCTACGATTAATCTTATTAAAATAAAAGTAATTTTTTTTCTCAAAATGGAAAAAAATTCGGACCCGAAAGGGTTATGATAAAAATAAAAGTTCGTATAGTATTGAATTAAAAATATTGAATTATTGACATGTACGTATGAGATAGAAGAAAGTTTTGGGATTGGCACATCCAACTAGTTTTTCAATAAAAAATAGCCTTTAAATTAATATATGCAAATTTACAAGCTATATTTTGCTTAATCACATATTCAGAACCTTGTTACAAAATTATGTTCCAATGTCTTAAAAGCTTTTTAACAAATGGTTTTCTTGTAAACGTAGTGATAAACGCAGTTTTACAGAAAACTCAAATTAAGATTTTGATATTATACAAAAAAATAAGTATATATAAAGTTTACCATTTTAAAATCCAAAAAGTTTGTAGGTGGTTATATATTTGTGTATACATTATTTATTATATATTGGTCTTAAAATGTATTGTTTCCCTTTCTTTAAAATATCCCTTCCGGTTTCAGGAAGTTCATTCCCGGTTCATATTTTGGACTATAATTTTGCTTCTAATTATCGCTGAACCAAAAAGTAGTGTTTTTGGAATTCTAAATTTTTTACCATTAATTTAAAATAATAGAAAAATTTTTTTTTTCGCAGAAACAGATTTGAAGGTAGGCGCATACTTTCAGATCTGGTGTACTGTTAATGGTACATATCTTTTTAATGGAGAATTATTTTAAGAAATTTTTGCTATTATTTACCATGTAGTAATGTTAGAAAATGTCTATGTATTTACTATATGACTTCATTTATGTTTAGGTATTTAATAAAAATTTTATATTATTTGCTTTAATCCTCTATGCGCCGTTTGAGATTCCTTTAATTTAAACATATATTTCACTCTTTAAATTTAAAAGTTAGTTTAAAAGTTAGCTTAAAAGTTAGTTTAAAAGTTAGTTTACTGAAAGAATGATGTGTAATAAATCGCGAAAAGTATTATAAAGTTGTAATATAAGATAAATCTTATTGTAATACGATATTTTCTAAGCATCTCCAAAAATTCTTCCTTAGCCTATTGTCATACGAATAGAATAGTACGCAAAACAACATTCGTTATCTTTCAGATAATGCAATATTCGTTAAACACTAATTAATCTATTTGGATAGCTGGTGTTTATTTTTTTTCTAAAACTTAGGTAAAATAAAATAAATCAAACCCAAAAGAGTTAAACATACAGAGCACTTGTTCTGAAACAAGTTCTTTTTTTCTTATAAAATTAGGATAAATGGTTCGCTACAGTGCATCAACAGAAATAGTGCAGTTCTGGTATTACAATTAGTCATAATTGTCAAATAGGGGATAAAACTGAGAAATTTCATCAGTGGCCGGTAGAGATGAGATATTTATTCATTAAACACAAACGTTTCCATCAAATTTGTTTATTAAAGTTGGAAAAAATATTAGAATCCTTTTTAAGTATGAAGTATTATTTTTATTTTATACGGATTTTCATAAGATTGAATTTAAATTTTCATTTAAAAATTATATCTATGTAAGAAGTTTTAAAAATGAAATATCACTTTTGAAGCATTTTTTAAATACCATATAATTTTGTTTCGTATATTTTTGGTATCGGGCCCGGACCTCGAAAAACGAGCCCGAATTCATCTCTAGTGGTCAGTACAAGAAATTTTATTGAAGCGCTAAACAGTTAACTTCAATTCAAATTTCTCTTTGTGTTAATCATGTTAATATCTTGCAGAAAGCATTAATGGCATCGAATTTTTTTTTTTCTTTAACTCTTTGTCTCAAATCATGAAATAATGAAAATTTCATCTTCAGAAGTATTTTCCTAAAATCCCCTCTTTCTGAAAATTCATTTGAAGATTTTCACAATAAATTAATAAACTTTTAAAACGATATTGCCAAGTATTTTACAAAATCAGGAAATGCACAAATGTAATGCGCTAACAGAAATCTACATACAACAAGACATAGTGAAACTCATAGCGCACCTAACCGATTTTTCACTCCAAAAACTGAACCGAGGTTACCACCGAGACCGGTATGTCATCCGTATGCATCCGAGCTTGACAGCAGAAACAGAAATTTGCCAACAAAAGAGAAAAGTGACAATCTTTTTTTTTTTCGGGGGGGGGGGGGGGGGAGCGGTAAAAAAATAAATTTCAAAGTGCTAATAAAAAAAAGTAAGAATTAATTATTAGTATTTCAATCATTGTAACAGACTTTTTTTTAAAATTGCTCAGTTTTATTGCATATTTTTTAAACTTTTTATTAAAAAATCTTAATTCTGTTATACTAGTATACTAGCTTCAAAGCCTGGTTATTCAGAGATATTGTAAATGCTAATAGTGTGTTAATTAGAACATAAAATAGCCGATCTTTTCTCATTGTCAATTATTTTTATCAGGTTTTTCCCAAATTTATGTGAAAAACACAATTTTTATCCGCCGTTCTAGGACAGGCAACATTAATATAGAAATATTTAAGAACTGGAACTTTTTTCACCTGCAAACTCCCAAAATGAAGAAAGCTGAACAAATGCAAATGAAAGATAAATCATCCTTTTTTAAACATTTATTAGTACTTTTGCAACAAATTTCTCTCCCAAGATATAGTAAAACATAAACTCATTGTAAATTGTATTACTTTTAATCGATGCACTAAACTAATTTTAGAACACTTTTTTTTTTAATGGTACTTTCAAGTCTCGTCGAGGCGTGAAATTTTAAGGAAAGATGGCCGTTGGCAGACAATTTTTTTTGTCACATTTTTATTTATTGGCCCTGTGGCTGGAGGGCGGGACTAATTTTTACCTTTTACATAAAAGATGTAAACAAAAGGGTAGATTTTTTTTTTCAAATATTTCATTTGCGATTTGACATATTTAATATTTTTAGGATTTTGTTCATTTGACGAAATCCTATTCCTCATTTTCATCTGTCCGTTAGTCCGTCCACTAAAACTGTATAAGTTAAAAACTTCAAATTTTGTGTACTTAGAGTTGAATACCTTGTGTCACACAACGAATTATAAAATTTTGAAAAAAAGTCTATTAATTTAAGTCAGTTTGATCAATATCATCTAGTCGTTTTTACTAGTAAAATTGTAAAAGGGAACCTTAAGGACCCTTCATAAAATAATTTATCTTAAAACAGGACCCTTCACAAAATTTTTTATCCCAAAACAGGACCATTCAAATTATTTTCCCTTAAATAGTCCTTTCACAGATTTTTTTTTCACCTTCAAATTGAAATTTTCACAAATTTAATCATTTAACAATAAAATCTGGCTTGTAAATAAACAGTTGAACTCACCAAAGAGCTTATTTAGCTTTTTATATATGAAAAATAGAACCTGAAGACATCGATAATTCACAAAATCCTGACAAGAATTTTCACAAATATAAGAAAATTCATAATTTCACAAAACAGGACCCTTTGAGAAAAGTCTGGACATACCCCTGCAGAAGGTCCCGAGATAGTCCGGTACTGAAACTAGAAATTTTCATACTTAGTTGGATTTAATTAAAAGAAATTATGCATTTTTTGCCAATTTAGGGGTTCATTTTATTTTAATCATCAACATTCATAATATTTTTTGTAATAAAATTGTCTTCCTATTTTAAAAACTATTGCCATTTATTACTGATTAAGCATAGTAAATTTCATTTAAACAATTTTTTTTTCATTTTTAGAAACTTAAAATTTTATTTACACCTTCGCTGATTTTTTTTAATTACGGATTTTCAAAAAAATTGGAATTTTGGATTTCATTTACATAATTTGATTAAAATAACTTCCTATATAATTATTTTAAAATTGAATTTATTAGTGTTACCATCGATGCAAGATGGGAGCCTTAAAAGTAATGGTATATCCAAGTAAATATTTAAAGTGTGTAAATTTAGTTGCGATTTTATTTTTATGCAAAGCTGAAAACAGCAACGCCGAATCTTTTTAATGCACCTTAAATTTAGAAACGCGCAATATTAATGCAATAAAATTCCTGAGAAATCGAATTCCAGAACTGCCAGCTTACTACTTTTTTATTAGGTTTTCCTATGAAATACAATGTTCCTATTTTTTGTACTCTAATGGTCTGTCACTACTGAGAAAAAGTACTCAAGTCTGAGGACAATAGTTCAAAATCAGGCCTGTTATGGGATTTTTCAGAGGTTAGCAATTCTGAAATTCTTGTTTGCATAGTTAAAAATTTTATTTTTACAGAAATTCTCAAGTACCAGGAATACACCAGAAACCCGAACACACCTCGCAAGATTATAATGAAACTAAAAAGTAAGGGAATCTATCACAAATTTACTCGCCTAACATTTTTCTTTTCGCGCTCTAAGGTATCTGGGTGCTTAGAAGAAAAAATAAGTACAATATTGAATAATATATATTTAGTTCAATGAATTAAACTATTGATTGGTTGTGTTTATAACGTCCAATTAACTCGAGGGATATAGGCCCGAAAGAGGGGGGGGGGGCATCCGTGGGTATTAAGGAAACTTTACCTAACCTGAATTTACACGAAGAAATCCAAAGTTCGAAGAAAATTGCGGAAAACCCCGAATGGTTAGCCAGACGGGGGCGATTGGTTCAAACCCGGCACTTCCTGTCTCCCAGCAGAAATTCTCAGTGACTGCTGGCGCTCAATAAATGAAACATGATGATGAGAAAAACTTTAAATCCTAAAGATATCTTCTTCATATTTTAAACTAGTCTGATATAAACTTTCTTCTATTCCATGCTTGTTAATACGCCAAAATTAGCTATCGCAGTGTCAAAATTAAATGACAATCTATGCCCATCACAAGGATTCTAAAAGCAATTGTTTGCTGAATTGTTTGCTTTTAAAAAGGAGATAGAAGCAAAGCATCTTTCGAACATATCACTGAAACACAGCATCCACCCTCTTAGATGTTTGCAATCAAAATTTACAATCCTAAAGAGTACAAGGATGACAACTTTTCGCAGTATATAGCCAATATTAGTAAGGATCTATTTATGTTAAGGCTGTTCTCAAATCAAAAGGGGCAACTTTGACGTAAGTTTTAATTTATTTTTACTTGGAAAAACATGCATGACACTAGCAGGTGTTGTTCGAAAACTATCTAATCGCACTCATTTTATTTATTTATTTATTTATTTATTTATTTTGAAAACACAATAGGTTTTTCAGAAATCGGTGTCAAAGTGGGCGTTTTGAATAGACTTTCTGCGCGAGAGAAGAAACAGGTTAATGACAGGAGAAAAAGAGCCTTGTCACGTGATCAAAAAAGCTTATAACTCAATAGGTAATTGACTGATTACAAAATGGAAAACTCGGATTCCGAATCGCTTCCATGCTCAGGCTTTGCAATTTCTTTCCCTTAAAAATGGATTTGTAAGTGCGTCAAAACGTTTTTCGCTTGTTGAGCAAAGCATTTGAATACAGCCTCATTACTTTTTGAGATATACAGCTATCACAAAATTCGTGCAAACTCTGAAAAATGCAGCTTGGCAGCGCCACCTGTAGGGCGTTTTACACCAAAACTAATCGACACAAATTTATGTCGCGGTACAACTGAATTTAAAATTTTATTAAATTTCGTGCATTATTTCTTGAGATTGTGCCCACAAAATTTTCGTCAATTGAAAACAGACAACCTCGCAAACGTTTTCTGAAATCAGTCAAATCGTGTTCAGAACCATATAAAGTGCCTAAATCTGATAAAAACAAAGTCTTTCTACAAATCCAATATTTTTTTGTGAAGGAAAAAAAATGCAAGTGAAAATTGTTATTTTTTGATCTCCCCCCTTTAAAAAAAAAATACTATGTTTAAAATGCCTATAACATAATTACGTTATCACATGAAGCTTAGATTCTAGTTTAGAAAACACAGTAAATAATGTGCTAAGCATTCTGACAAAATTTCACTGAAATATTCTTAAAGCATTTTATGTAGTAAGTGGAATTATCGAACATGGAAAAAATGTTTTTCAGAACTTGCATGTAAAGATTTCTTACCTATAAAATTAACCTAGAAGTGTCATTTAGGTTTATTAGGGGGTTTTATGTGAAAAAGTAAGAAAATCGGGAAAAATGTAAATGATATCTGTGCATGCTCTTGTTAACTTCTGGTGGTTGACTTATTTGCTTCCTTCTCATTTCTGAAATTGGCCATAACTCCTATTCTTTTAATCATATTATAAACTAGTCGGATGTGGCAATCTCAACTTTCTATATCGTACATGTTAATACTTCCAAAAAAATGGAGCATAGCAGCGTCACCGTTTGAGTGATTTACACCAAAATCTAATCTGAAACAATTTATGTCATGTTCTAACTGAATCTGTTTGAGGAAAATCACTGTTAGTTTGAGATAAAATTATTGCAGAAATCGTAAATAAAATTTGAATAGATGTGCCACCTGTTGAGCGATGGACTCCAAAAACTAAAGAATACAAATTTAGGTCAGGAACTAACTGAATTTGAAATTTGGTGAAAATTCGTGCTTTAGTTTTTGAGCTAGAGCTAATGCGATATTCATAAATAATGCCGCATAGCAATGCCACCTATCGGGCGACTCGCAGCAAAAGCTAATCTGCTCCATATTATATCAAGGACTAGAGGAATCTAAAGTTTCATGAAAATCCGTCAATTAGTTCTTGAGATATAGCTATTGTTGAAATCGTGGGAAAAGGGTATAAGCAGCTGTATCTTTCGGGCGATGTGCACTAAAATCTAATCAGCTCCAGTTGCTATCAAGGTCCAATTGAATCTAAAGTTTTGTGAAATTCCGTACGTTAGTTCTTGAGATAGAGCGGTCTCAATTTTTGTCACAGGCAGTCATTTAATAACATATTTTGGGGGGTTCTCTGACCCCTAAAAAAGAGTATGTCCGTCGAAAACGAAATTCGAAAATTTTCTCCAATCATCTAATACTTTTTTATAAAGATAAGAGAAAGTAACAAAGTAAATTTAGAATCTAAAATTTTGCTCTTTACGATAAAAGAAGAAAAATTAAATTTTCATCAAAATGGCCATTTTAATGCACCTTAAATTCTGAATACTGTGATATCTCAGTTTACGAATGTTTTGACTAGCAAAGATTTTTCTTCCTTTAATTTTTCTACCTGAGCTAAAACGGATTTGGTTCATGAACATTTTCGTAAAATCAAATTTCGGTTTTAAGAAAAGTTCAGCGAAAAATTGCCTTTCTAAAATACTTCTAAAAACTGTCTATTCATCTCTGGATAACCTGTTGCCTTAACTTCTTATGCGATTTCTCAAACTTTCCTAAATTTATTTCTTACAGAAATTTCGAATAGTGGTTTTTCTTTTATTTGATGGGCATTCCGTTATTAAAGCGAAAATTTCTATTCGAAAATTCTGAATAGAAAGAATCCGCCAAATTCACAAGATAATTGCTTATTTATGACTTCTGCAACAAAACATTTATAATGTATTGTTATAGTAGTATTTTATCGCCAATCTTGTTTTTCTCTATTGACACTTTCTGAAGAAATGTGCAGAATTCATCTGTAGTTAGGAAGTTTATGAATTTAAGCCTGGACACTTGTACATAACGTATTTAAAAGGTTATCGATTTTAAATGTATTCAGAATCTTTTACTTTTCTTAAATATGTGTTTATAAATCTGTTTATTGACGTTTCAAAATAATTTACACTTCCCACAATTTTACGTTATTAAATACGAGCCTAAACTATGGAGCCGTTCAAGTATTACATAAGCATATTTTGAATCGTATTGTGGCCCTTCCTGCCCCTTGTTAAAAGGTAGACACCCCTCCCCTTTTGATTATGAAAAATTTTATAATATTCTAACATCGACCTGCTTGCCATTAAAAAAATATATAGTTAGCGATAAATTGCATTATTAATCAAGCAAATTGGCATAAATAGACATATAGAGGCTGTAGTATCGAAGGCAAACAAAATCTGCTTAATATATTATTACTTAGTGTATTAAACAATTCACAGAATACAAAATAAATTTTAATATCATTATTTATCGTATTGAAAAAAATTTAGATGTACAACAGTCTCTAGCACATCCAAACGTATAAATAAAAAATTTGAACAAGAATCATAAGAATGCTACGTGTTTCGCGTTCACATTCCTAGTCTAGTGTGATGTTCAAGATCTCTAAACCCATGTTTCTGCATCGTCTATTATTACGTTTTCAATGTATTGGTGGACTGGAATGTTCCTCTTTTCCAGTCCTTGTTTACTCCATCTTTTTTTTTTCTTAAGTCGTTCAACTCAACATAAGCAAAATGCTCATCCAAATTATGCTCTTTTGCTTTTTTTGTTATTAACCTATAGTTGTGTCGTTGTCTAATGCTTACGTATAAATTCTTGTAACCCCATCTCTTCCTTTTGTCAGCAAAAATAAGCAAACATTAGAACCCCCCCCCCCTCCCCTCCTCCTTTTACTGCTTACGTAATACTTGAATGACCCCTATGTGCTCCTCTAATTTAGCTATCAGAAGTAGTTTTACGAATACCAGCAAAAATTAAAGACTTTTCTTTTTCAGAGCATCGGAGGTCGAATCGACAGTATGCGACACGTAAGTGAAAGTCTAATGTTATTATAATTATTACTATTTATTTTTAGTTGCCTAAATGAAAATTTCTCGTTATAGTGATTTCGAGGTCATCCCAGAAACATGCAAAAGTTCGACATCGTGGGGCGAACTAAAGACGCTAACGCCGGCATCGCAAAGGTAATCTTTTATCCAATTATAACCTTCAGTAAGTTTTTAACCGCTTTATTAATGTGCATTTTACTCCTTATGTTTCACTTTTTATATTTTTTACTTGTTATATTTTTTGTACTTGTTATATTTTTTTTTTTTTATTATTATTAAATTACTTTCACTTTCAGAACCGGTTCAGAAAGTGAAAGTAATTTTTAAAAAATACTTGTGTCCAAAATTGAAAAAGTAATCAAGGAGCGATCCTGAGAGGGACCTCAGCTATCCAATGCCCCCCCCCCCAAAAAAAAAAAATGTCGAAATACGAAAGAGTTATTAGAAAAATGCCTCCCCATATAAATAGCATTAGCTCGCGAGTGTCTTCACGGGCAGGAATAGGAGCCTTTAGTCTCCTACCCGGTCAGACCAAGATATTTGCAAGTTAATGCTAAACCTATGGGAAGTTATTTGCCAATATCTTGTTTGCATTTCGACATTTTTAATTTTTTGCATTGAATAGCTGGATCGATCTCTGTATCACCCCTTATAGTTTTAGATACTGATATTTTTATAAAGTTAGTTTCCCTTTCGAAATTACTTCCGAATATGAAAGTGTCGTCATAAAAAGTATCTGCAAACAAAATCGAAAAAGTAAAGGAGCGATGTACAGATCGGCCTCAGCTATCCAATGCAAATATAAATATATTAAAAATATCAAAATGCAAAAGAGAAGTAAATAATCTCCACATGGGTTTAACATTAGTTCGCAAGTGTCTTCGTCTTATGAAACAGGAGCTTTAAGCTTATGAACTATATTTAATTACAAAAACACAACGATAAACTTATTAACCGACCAATAAAATTGGATTTACAAGTGTTTTCCACAAAGATGACTTGGCAGACTAATTGCATTTTAATATGCAAATTGAGTTTTGTGTTATGTTGTAATTTTATCCGTCAACTTGATGATGGTATGTGCAGCCACCTCCTCGGTCTACATTTGAACAGAATAAAAAAAAAGGGGGTGGGAGGGATTCTTTTCAAAGTTTTATGTTTATTACTTTTTTTTCCTAAATCATATGTAGTAAAGCAGGAAGCTATTTCTTTAAGAACAGTTTTCAGACCGTTTTTCTCTCAAATGCGCATGCGTCAACTGTTCTTCTTAATTTCTCTTTGTTTTTCTTTAGAAGGAAGTACAATAAGTTCCTACTGGCGTGAGGGGGGGGGGTGAGAAAAAGGGTAACGCAGAAGTTTAAATCTCTTAATTTTTTTTTTTTTTTTTTGTAGAGGGCGCAGGTTCGAGCACAAGCCGGGCAAAATTATTTCTGTAATATTTTTGTCGATAGATTATTTCAGTGATGAATAATTCAGCGAGGAAAATAAATTACATATTTTTTTATTAACTATTATTTGAATGCTTTATAATTAAAATTTAACACTCAAAAATATTTTTTAAAAAAGTTTTTATATTTAAAATATTTAAGCTAAAATATTTTGCATGTAATTATCAATTGAATAAATTGAGCTTATCTGCTTTTTTAACATTTTCTGACCATTTATCAAAAATGTATGAGTGTCAGAAAGAAAAATTTGCTATTGTTTTCTGCTAAAAGTAAAACGGAAAAAAAGAAAAATATTCATATAAGAAATGTAAAAGAAATTACCTTGATACCCATGGTTTATTACTTCAAAAATATATAAAAATATAAAATAAAGTAATAAAAAATATATTCTAAATTGTTATCTGCATCAAGTTTTAAATTTAGCGTTTTAGAAAATGAGGCTAATACAAATAAAATTTACGGCAGTGTCGTGTAGTTAGATAATAATTAATAAAAATAAATGCAATGCATTTCCTTTGATCCGGGTATGTTGGGACCAAAAGATTTGTGAATTATAGGATTTGGCGAAACATATGTCATTTCTTTGTTTACATGCTAATATTCGGAATTTATTACTAAATATAGTAATCACACTGTAAATAAATGACACACTTTTTTTTACTATATTAAGTGTTAGAAATACATTCAAAATTAATAAATATTTCAACTTATTTTTAAATCCATCAAACACTGCAATGACAAGGATTTGCTTTCCAGTTTTTGCTTCATAATTTAATCTTAGTCTTAAGAGTTAAGATCAGTAAAAAAATGTTTTTCTAAAAAACTAAGATTTATCCTTCAGAGCTAACGCCTCTTCAAAAGCAGTTTTATCTTTTTATATAGCCAACAAATGTGTCCAGAATATAACAGTCTAATAGTTATTTACAAGATACATAAGACAATTCCTTTTAATGAATGCAGAAACCATTAAAAATTTCCTAATAAATTCATCAAATCATTTTTTTACCACGAAGAAGGGAAGGAAAAAAAACAGCTGTTTGTTTACATCTGAAATATAGTGCGGGTTATACAGTTGCAAATTAGAGAAAATTGACTTTGTTCTTTCTTAAAAAAAAAAAAAAAAAAAAAAAAAAAAAAAAATGGGAATCGTAATAAGCTACCCAATATTTTTAGGTAAATTTCTGATTTTAAAAAAAAGCATATTTAGTTGTAAATTAAACTTATTTAAAAAATTGAATTGGTTAAACTGACTGCACTATCTATCACCATAAAAGATATTGGAATCATTTATGCTGTATTGAAATTTGTTACAATTTCAGTAATTCAAAAGCAACTAATTAAAAGTTTACGGATTTTTCTTATGAAACATTCAAGTTATTTGCCGTTAAATCTTGACAGGCACTATCTAGTTGTTTGTAAAGCATAATACTCTCAAATTTGAAAAGTTTTTAATTTTCCTTCTTCCATTAAGTACTCTTGTATTTTTCATCCAGTCTTTAATAATTCTTTATCATAATGCACTATTTCCCTTCTCTATTACCCAATCTTTTTGTTCTATTTTATTCCATCTTGCTTCCTTCAATATCTTTGGATGTGGGAATGTGCGTTATATTCTCAACAAGTTTTTCCTATCGCCCCAAGCCTATACTAATTCTTCTTAAAGTCCTTCTCTGAAAATAACTTGGTAGCCATTGTAAGTAATTTTTTTATAAAACGGTAAGCCAATCAGGTATTATATAAATAAAAAACAAAGATTTTTCTCGATTTCTTTTTTGATTTTTAGTTCTGCAGCTACTCAATGCAAAGAAGAGGAATACGATGCCGACAAAGAGTCTGAAACGACAGAATCAGAAACTGCGGCTTCAGAACATGAAGAAACTAGTGTCCTTTGGTCCGGTAATCTAATTTATATATTAAATTTTGTTAATAAATATGCATAGCTAATAATTCCCTTATAATATACTGATTTTAATTGCTACATCCAGAAAAAAAAATTGTTGAATTAACAATTTGTTTGGTCCAACAAATCTTTTTTTAAAAAAATATGAATCAATAGAAATTTTGTTTGAATAAACAAAAAAAAATATTGTTGATTTTTGCAATTTTCCGTCCACAATTTTCATCTGAAATGCAAAATAACGTTATTAATCAGTCTCAACTTCAAAAGTTTTTATTATCCAAAATTTTTGTTAATCCTTTATAGCTATATAAGTCAAACAAAATTACGTGAGAGAGTTATGGCTACTACACACCAATTTAAATTTTGAAAAAAGAAAAAAGTTTGGATTTAAAATGCAATACTTTAGTAAGACTCAAATAAAATGAATGAAATTTTTTTACAATTTTATAAGTGTTAACAATATTTTTTTGTCTGAGATAAAAAACAGATTTTTTACGATTTTTTTACTTTAAATAAAAAATTTACTTAAAACAAGCAAAATGTGCTCAACAAAAAACATGTTTTGTAGTTTTAATCAATTCCTTTTTCTAGGTTTAAAAGATGTAAATTAAAACTTTATAAACAGAAAAAATAGGCTTATTTAACTGTTTACGTGTTTCGACTCAGATTTTCAAAACAAAAATACACTAGAACCTCTATTAACAGAGCTTCAATTAACCAAGGTTTCTGTTAACCGAGCTAATAATAAAATCAGATTTTTTTTTTCTTTTTTGTGAATGAACCTTTAAAAAACTGCCCTTTTTAGTTCATTCTCCATGTCCATAAAATATTTAGAAAAGAAGCGGCGTTACATCGATAAATTTTCTGTTGGCGTGTTCAAATCAAAAGTTGGCGTGCGCGGTAAGCCACAGACAGAAAATCGGGGCTACTATAAATAGTAACTTCGTTGCTTCTAAATTGCAATAATAAATTATTTTTACTTTATAGTTCTTGAAGAATAATTTCAAATTATTTCCTTACATAGGTCAAGTAAAAAATATCAAACAAATTATATTGCAATATTATTGACATTTGTTTTATCTTTGAAAATGCATCTTTCAATATTTAACTTAGTACAGTAAAGAAACTTTCAATTTGTTTTTTTTAAATTTACCACTAGTAGTTTTTATTGCTGAGGTATTAAATATAACTGCATATGCATTTACTTTTATCATTAAAAAATATGTTCTTTTGTTTGTTATTCTAAGATATGTTAAATTTGCGTACATGACCAGGGATATGTCTAGAAATATTCACAATCTTAAAACAGGACCCTTCACATTTTTTTTAATCCCCCAACAGAACCCTCCACAAAATATATTATACTAAACCAGGACTTTTCACAAAATTATTTGTCTTAAACAGACCTTTTTAACAGAATTTTTTCACCTTCAAACTGAACTTTTTACAAATTTAATCATTTAAAAATAAAATCTGGTCTGTAAACATACAGCTGAACTCGCCAAAAAACGTATTACTTAGCTTTTTTATATATAAAGGATAAAACCTCAATTTTTTTAATGATTTAAAATTCGCAAAATTATGCAGGAATTTTCACAAATATAAGAACTTCAAAATTTCACAAAAAATGGATCCTGTGAGAAAAATCGGGACTGATCCCAATGACGAGATTTTATGCACAGTTTCTATTAACTGAAATTTTCGATATCCGAGGTACTAGCGGTCCCAATTAGCTCGGATAATTGAGATTACACTGCACTTTTGAAACACCCACATGATACGTAGAAACGGCTAGCAAGTAATTCTCCTTTCTCGAAGTAATTCATGAGATCTTTATTTTTCGGTGTTCTGAAATGCTGAATACCAGCTTCTTTTTTTACGTACATGCATTTATGCCTAACTGTTGGAAATAATTAAACTTTTCAAAATGAGAGAAATTCATTTAAGAACACGCAATGCACTTTAAGATATTTTCATGTACATTGCGTACTCTATTTAAAAAATAATAATAATGATATACATAATACACCAATACTGAAATGGAAAATGTAATACTCAGGGTATAGATTGATAAATTCAGTTTCTTTCATTTTTCTGTGAAATTTCAAAATAATAAAATATTACAATTTTTCAGGACTATCTGCTTTAGCAACAACATTTAGGACCTGGGTGTTTTCTTCACCTCAAAATAAAAGTAATTAAGATTTGGTAAGTGAAAAGTTAAGAAGCTTTATAACTTTAACTCTTTTTTATTTCTTAATGAATCTCATTAAGAAAAATCTTTATTTTTAATAGATTTATAATGAAATGTTTTTATTGGAAATGGGAAGCCTTATTCAAAATGCTAGATTCTATACATAACCAGACCAATTTTCTTCATTTGTATACACTTTTGGCTAGACTCGGAATTTTCTGTGTAAGTCTGCAGAATAAGTCAGTTATTTCAATCCCTAGCGATGCATATCAATAAAGCATAAAAAATATTACTAACCTATGTTATCAGATTTTGTATTTACGAATGTTTGGTAGATATGAATATTTCACAACTCTTTCAGTTTAAAACTGAATGGACGTTATTCGCTAGTCTGACAAGGAAGGTCTCCATACGGGCATACTCAGAAAAATCTGAAAAAATTACAGAATGTTCTTCTCATATAGTTATATATGTTTATAAAAATAATTTCGGCGGAACCTCCTTATAACGTCCGTAAAAAAATAATAAAAATTTCGTTTATTTGGCGATTTATCTCCGGTTGGCGAAAAAACGAAATTTTGAAAAATACGCTTTTACGCTTCGAATACTTTTTAAAGAAAAAACTTTCTATGTTCAATTTATTTAAATAAGTTTAGTTTAAGTAATTTTAGTTTTGCATTTTTACTTTACTTTAAGAGTAATTTTGTCATATGTACGTATAACAAAATGAAATTAATATATTTTATCATTTAAAACACAATTTAATTGATTAAAATTGTTCCAAATTGAAAAATACACTGTTAAAAATCTGCTGCATTTTGTTGCAACGCACTCCCTTGTTTGTATAGAAAACGGTTACTTGACCGTGAAATGGAGCTTTCTCATTAGTTGGAATAGAGATATTATATACAAGCGGTGGAGTGCGTTGCAACAAAATGCAGCAGATTTTTAACAGTGTATGACACGGTCAATTAACCGTGCTATGGAGCATTCTCATTGGTCAGAAGAGAGATATTCTATAAAAGTAATGGAGTGACGTCGCAGTAAATGCTGCAGATTTTTAACAGTAAAGTCAATTAAAATCAATTTTCAGATTCGTTAAAATCATCTGCTTTTGGCGAGGAAATGCACTGCTCGCCAAATCCCACGTCGCTTTCAGCTTTTCACGCCAATTATTCCAAACTATTTTATTTTTTTACATATCTAATAATGTAATTCCGCCGCTAATTTTCACTGATCCTTTATTACCTACATGAGTAGTTTAATTCGTATTTTTTTCAAAAAATTCTGAGTATGCCCCCAATGGAGACCTTCCTTGTGAGTTCGAGTCTTAAAAAAAAATCACGTGATTGAAGATAATAAACCGGCATGTTACCGTTATAAAGTAATGTTGTACAATTTTTATAACATCGAAAATTAATAGATTTTGCGAAAGTTAAATTTTGTACTGTATTTGACTGTCCCAAAAGTTCAGCTAATAATATGGTTGACGGAAAAAAAAACTTATTTCCTCATGTTGCCTTTAAAAGACAAACTTTTGGAGACGCGACTAAATAAAAATTAAGCACGTCAAATTTACAAAAAATGAACATACACGATTTGTTCTGTCCATTTTGAAGAGCATTGCTTTCAATTTCAAAATTTTACTAACTCGTTTTTTTAGAAAAGGTTCTGTTCCCCGTTCACTAACAAATGTGCATCAAAGAGGAAAAACCATCATATACATTCAATCATGCATAAGTACATTTGGTTTTGGTTTTATTTTATTAAAAATACATTTGTTACATTTAATAGCTAACTAGCAGGGGTGACCGAGCCCAGCTCGGTCAAAATTAACTTTGTGTTCAACTCGATATAGTATTATTTACAAAAACAATCAATAAGAAATCTATGTTTGTATGCACATGTTCATAAATTTGATTTTATTTTAAAATTTACAACGAAAGGACATCAATCTAAATCACTTTTTTAGCTCGACTCTGATTAGTTTAACTATGCATCTCGAAGACTATTAAGAATGTATAAGAAATTTCTTCACATTCTGAAAGACAGTATTTTTTGTTAGATATAATCAAATTTGGACACATTCTTTCATTTGGCGCCAAATATGTGTTTTGGCTTCGTAACCTTAATAGTCGATTTTTCGGCCAAATTTCGCCAGTATTTTGTCAAATATCACCAACTTATTGGCTTTTGCCATAGTCTCGTGATCCTGACCCTTATTACCCAAATGATCCACAAATCACATGTGATCAAACATGTGACTTAGCTCAATGGTCTTCAGGTAATCAAAAACAGTAGAGTATAAAATGAATCAAAATCGTTTAAGCCATTTCTTAAGTAAAATTAGCTTGACAGCATTCAGCAATGAAGCGATATGACCCACTAATATAATTTTGTTTAATATGCAACTCAGCTCAATAGTCTTCTCGTGACAAAAGACGTTCCGTTGCAAAATTTAGGTAAAATTGACTGAGTCGTTGTTATATATAATTAGAACGACCCGAACCCATTAAGACCTAAAACGACCCACTAATTGAATTGTTACGTGCATGTGTTCTATCTCAACGGTTTTCTTTAGCCCGAAAACGATATAATAAAAAATATACTCAAAATGGTGAGAACAATTTTCTAGATAAAATTAGCATGCCCACAAATGACCCTTATATCGAAATATCACGAAAATGTGACTTAGTTCATTAGTTTTTGCGTAACGAAAAACGTTAAATTCAAAATTTAGATAAAATCGATTGAGCCAATTTTTAGGTATAAATAGTTTGACCTTGACCCATTATGACCCAAAATGACTCATTAATCGAGTTTTCTCAAACATCTGGCCTAACCCAATGATTTTGTGTCCGAAAACGATAGAATATAAAATTTAGTCACATTTGCGCGAGACATTGTCTAGATAAAATTAGAATAAACCAAAAGTGACCCACTGATCGAAATTTCTCGAACATGTGACATAGCCCAATGATTTTCTCGTGCCAAAAATATGCTGTATACAAAATTTCGTTAAAATCGATTCACCCGTTCTTTAGATATAGCTTGACCATGACCCACAAATGACCCTTATAATCGAAATCTCTCGAACATGTGACGTAGCCCATTAGTTTTCTCGTGTATAAATATTGTTACACTCAAAATTTCGTTAAACTCGATCCTGCCGTTCTTTAAATATAAATAACTTGACCCAGACCCTTTATGACCCATTAATCAAAATTTCTCGATCTTGTGACCTAGCCCAATGATTTTCTCGTGCCAAAAAATGTTGTATACGAAATTTCGTTAAAACTGATCTACATGTTCTTTAGATATAGCTTGACGTGACCCGTTATGACCCATAATGACCCATAAATGACTCTTATAATCGAAATCTCTCAAACATGTGAGATAGCCCATTAATTTTCTCGTGTCAAAAAACTTACATACAAAATTTCATTAAATTTGATACTGTCCTACTTTATATATAAATAGCTTGACCCAGACCTTTTATGACCCAAAATGACCCAGTAATCGAAATTTCTCGAACTGAGACCTAGCCCAATAGTTTTCTCGTACCAAAAAAATGCTGTATACAAAATTTCGTTAAAATCGATCCACCTGTTCTTTAGCTATAGCTTGACCATGACCCATCATGACCCACAGATGACTCTTATAATCGAAATCTCTCGATCGTGTGACTTAGCCCATTAGCTTTCTCGTGTCAAAAAACTATTACAGGCAAAATTTCGATGAAATTGATTCTACGGTTCTTTTAATATAAATAGCTTGACCCAGACTCTTAATGACCCAATATGACCCATTAAATTTTTTTCTCGAGCATGTAATCTAGCCCAATGTTTTTCTCGTGCCCGAAAACCATAGAATGCAATTTTTAGTCAAAATTGCGTGAGAAAATCTCTAGATAAAAATAGCATGACCCACAATGACCCCCAAAAATGACCCATTAACCGAATTTTCTCGAACATGTTACCTAACCCAATGGTCTTCTTGTAATCCAAAACGATAAAATGTAAAATTTGGTCGAAATCGTTAGAGCCGTTTTTTAGATACAAATGGCATGACCCAAAAATGACCCACTAATCGAAATTTTTCGAACATGTGACCCAGCCCAATAGTTTTCTCGTGCCAAAAAACGATTGGTTACAAAATTTCCTTAAAATCGATCCAGTCGTTCTCTAGATATAAATAGCTTGATCTTGACCAATTATGACCCAATAATCGAATTTTCTCGAACATGTGACCTAGCCCAATGGTCTTCTCGTGCCCGAAAATGGTAAAATCCAAATTTTTGCGAAAATCGTTAGAGCCGCTTTTGAGATAAAATTTACCCACACACACACACAATTTTTGCTCGCATTATAGTATAAGATACTTTAGACAAATGTCTACGAAAATCTAGTCGGCGTTTTGCAAAATTATAGCATGTTATGGCTATGCACCGTACTTGTAAGTATTTTTGATGCAAGGTATTTGTAAGTGTGTTCGCATTATGTTTCATGCTATATTTTTAAGTTTCTTTTAAAAGATTCTCTGACCAAAAAATAACTGAGATTAGTTATACAATTACAAGAAAATGTTACAATTTTTAAAAACTAATAGTGAAATAGAGGTTTTTTTTTTCAGAAAATCTACAGAAATTTGGTTTAAGAAATTGCAGAGATATAGTTTAAATTTATTTTTGTTCTTTGTTTTCTTCTTTAACTTTTTATTTCATTCTAAACTACATTGAATTTCTCTTTTGTACCTTTTACTTACCCATCATACGTAGTATAGGGTAAGTCTTGCAATCGTTTTGAAAATCGAAAAAATTTTTTTGACTGATTTACACGTTTCAGATAGTGGAGATTCCGAAAAACATATTTTTAGAAAAAAATTTTTGCCGTCTGTCTGTCTGTAAACGCTCTATCTCCCGAACAAATTGAGATAGAGACTTGAAATTTTGTATGTAGTTAGTATGTAAGAATATGACGACGCCTATTTAATATCAGCAACCTCGATTATCCGGAACTATTTTTTTCGGACTCTCGAAAAATTCGTTCTGATGAAAGGTATATAAAAATTTTAGATTTTTTTTATTCTAAGGAATGTACGTAAAAGGCAATAAAATAACACATTTTGCATATAGAACGAAGTCGATCGGATTATTAGTTGCCGAGATATTTGTAATCCTGTTATCCACATTCTTAGATTTTTCATGACCCTGTATTTCATTCAAATTTCAATTCAGAGGTATATTTTAGTTGGAAATGAGACGCTTAATCCGACGCAGTTAATTGTTAGTTAATAGAATTATTATTTTTGGAAATTATACGGATGTTTCTTTTACGCAGTTCGGTACTACTTGAGTAGTTTGGCGTTTTATATAATTTGTCGAAATTGGTACATCAGCAGTTCTTTAATAAAGCATTACTATGTATATTAACAATATTTAAATTTTGTTTATGAATTGCAATGCATTGTATAAATAGTTTTCACATGTTTTATTTTCATATACATATCCATGATGGGTAAGTATTACGGTGGCCCCCAATGACTAGTTTGAGTACAATTGTAAAAGTCAATTTTTAATGATTATGTATGTAGGGCAGTAAAATTTGCTTTTTGAGCCATAAGCAGTGGCGCCAACTTTCGAAAAATATTGGGTGGGCTCAAATTTTTGAACAAATACAAAAATATTGTGTAAGCTTGCGCCCCAGGGGCCCATATAAGTTGGCGCCACTGGTCATAAGTATTATATTCCATTTTTTTTTCAATGTTATATTAATCGATCAACAATATTTAACTATTTTCATAGTCTCGCTTCCCAGTGGGAATCAAAATTTAATTGTAAATAACAGAAATATATCAAAACACCTAAAATACTAGTAATTGGACACTTTGTTCCAATAATAGGCAACCCATAAAAAGTAAAATTTCATTTTTTAGCAATATCTACATGCAGTATCCATGGGATCGCTTTAATTCATATAATCTTTTCAAAATATTGTACTTTGCGTTCTCCTTTTGGTGAATTAAAATTACTCCGATTACTTTTTTGCGAATTAGACAAATGCAACTGAACCTATTCAAAATTTGAGCATGCAGGTATGGAGTGGTTAAAATGTCGCGCAATGTTTTTTAGCTGTTGCTAATATATCAGAAATAGCATGTTTTTAAATTATAAACCTGATTTTATTATAAGCTGTACATTGTGAATAGTGCAAGCTACACTTTTATCAGCTTTGTGCATTATTGAAAATTGCAGCAACCATTAAAAATTCCTGAGATTGATTCTAGACATCGTAATGCATCAGGTAAATTGAAGAATCTGTTCTAATTTCGCATTGGTTAACTTTACTTTTTATACATAAATTTTTTTCTCTTTATATAAAAAAAATGATATTTTTAAAGTTTTTTAAATTTAAAAAAAAACTCTTTAAAATCTGCAAAGTTAAATTTGAAATTCAATTAGTTAATTTGAAAAACATTTAAATGTTATTAAATGTGTGATTGTATGCTCAAGATGTTTATATATATATATATATATATATATATATATATATATATATATATATATATAGGAGACTGGGGTACAATGGACCCCTTTTGCAGTTTTTTTTTTTTTTTTTTTTTTTTTTTTTCTTTAACCTCTTTCCGACGAGAGCTTTCTACTTAAATTTTAATCCTTTATCACTGGTTTTTCAAGACAAAAAAAACTTTCTGTAATTAAATTACAAAAATGCTCTGATTAAATAAGGTAAACTTTACAATAAAAATAACTAGTGAGAATAATGATTATGAACACTTTAAGTAACATGCATAGTGGTCGCTGGTCGCTCGCCCCCAAGGGGTTAATGGAAAGTCCAATCAATTCTTGAACACTCCTTTAAGCATTTTTAAATGCATCAGAATTTCTTCAGAACTTAATTTCAGATACATTTAAAAAAATGATAATGATGTTCATAACGTGGACCACTATGACCCAGAAGTGGAGTAGTTCACTCTCTGGGACACAATGATCCATTATCAAGTACATGAAATGCAGTATATTTTTTATTAATTTAAATCCTCTTTGTTCCCCCTTTTACCTACAAATGTAATTGAAGTTTACAAATAACATCCCCCCCCCCCCAAAAAAAAAAAAAAAAAAAAAAATTAAATATTTACAGATAAAGATATAAGAACAACTGCAAGTAAGGTGGAGTTATTAAATAAAATATTCATCATTAAAAATTTTAAATGAAACTTCAAAATACGAAGAGTCTGAAATGCTTTGAAATCTGTGGGTGGTTTTACGATAACATTGATAGAAACAACAGATTAATAAACAAAGTTTTGATTCCAAATTTGCTTTATGTTAGAGCTAAAATTAGTAATAAAATTTCGGAACCTGACAAATTCTTTTAGTAATAACAGGCTACAGTCAATAGAATACTTTTAAAGCAGTTTTTACAGTTAAGTAGTTACTTTAAAATAGTAATTCTCCATAGAAAATAAGAAACTATTAAATATTTTTAAAATTCTGCATTACAGTAACAGGATAGATTATGGACCATTGTGTTCAATACATTGTCATAAATATATTTAGTTTCTTTTAAGCATAAAAACGTTAATATTAAATAACATGTATCGTACATTTACAAAAAGGCTTTTCTTTTATTTATTTATAAATTTTGATTAATAATAAATAAAAGTATGATGGAAAATTTTTACTTTTGGAAGCTCAAAACAGCCAATTGAGGTAAAATGATTCATTCTGATCTAATATGTTTGAGGCTATAAATAATCAATCCGTGCTGTAATAAATTAGACTAAAAGAAAAGCTCTAAAAATAAATAAAATATGTGGTAGTCCATTGTGTATTCAGACCCACTGTATCCCTCTCCCCCTATGTGTGCACACACTCTTAAATTCACTTCATGTCCACATTAATAGTACTTTCTTATACACTACTACTCAATCTTGGTTCTTTTTAAAATCCTGTTTGTAAATGAATAAATAACTTTTTTTTTTCCTTTTCTAGTGATAATCCTGAACAGAGTCCTTATAATCCTGAACAGAATCCAGATAATTTTAATGCTTCAAGTGCATCTGAATCGGCTTTAAATACTGTGTCAACAGAAACTGAATTTTGAATATATTTTGCTTTTCTTGATACCCAATTTGAATGCTCAGATTGCTAAATCAACAGTAGAAGATATGATAAAAATATTTATAAAATTGCAATATATTGCAACAAACTTATTGAATATTTCAATCAATGGAAAATTTTAGTTATTGATAACTTAAGGCTTTAAAATATAATATTTCATATCTGGATTATATAAATACAAAGCATATTTACCAGCAAATCACTAAATTGCAACAAAAATTTGTAATCGCGTATGTGGACAAATCTCCAAATAATTATGCAATTATATATAAATCCTATTACCATAAACTGCTTAAATCCAGTATATCTTATAATAACTCATTCCAAAAAACTACCCACATAGCATGCATGTTCAGTGACGTCACAGTGACGTCACTGTGGTCACGTCACATCTGTGACCAAAATGCCACTCCTCAGTGACGTCACATTGTGACTGAAATGTGACGTCACATCTGTGACCAAAATGCCACCCCTCAGTGACGTCACATTGTGACTGAAATGTGACGTCACATTGTGACTGAAATGTGACGTCACATCTGTGACCAAAATGCCACCTCTCAGTGACGTCACATTGTGACTCAGATGTGAGTTTCTTAGAAAACTTTAGAAAATTACAAAAATTCTCCAAACCATGTTATTTACTGGTAAAAAAACGTGTTTTCTGGCATTGCAGAAGAATATTGTGCAATCGCTCTTATGTCACACATTACATGCACTGCATGTAACATGTACGTCATATCACATATATGAGATAAACCTCCCATCATATGAAACTAAGCACCCAGCAATGAACCTATCAGTGAAACTTCCATTTAAGGAAATTTCTCGTTACACTTAAATGCTTCGTTATGAAAAAAATATCGTTGAATAGAAATCCACGAAAATTCATGAAATTTGTATAGTAAACTACAAATAAAAATGGAAATATTATAAAACTGCGTTTTAATTTGGATAGTACTTTTTGTTATGCAATATAGCCACATAAAAAAAATTATTAGTATATCTAAAAAACCGCGTAATAAAGGAAGGGAAACAAAAACTGAATCGCAGCGTTCTAATTCTCGTTTTCTCTTGTATTTCAAATCGAAAAATTAAAAAAAAAAATTCGAATATTACTTTGTGTGCGATCTCTTATGAAAGATACACTCATAAAAACTTTCGCATCTTTTTTAAGTATTCAGAGAATGGACCTATAATATTTTCGCGGAACTAGAATCCCTTTCTTAGCATATCGAAAAATTTTCGCATTTTTTCCTTTTTATTTAAAAGATAAAATACATAATTTCAATTCGTACATTCCGCTGAAATATATTCACCAATCAATCTTAACAGCAATCTATCCTTTTGAATATTGTGCATGCACGGAAGTGCAACAAATTTTGCTAAGAATTTTTTTTTAATATGAATATTAATTTAAATGTTAATTGCGTTCTAAAAGAAGGTTCAACAGAAAATTAAAAAAGTAGATAATTTCATTAAATATGCGCTTCGTTAAATGAAAGTTCCACTGTATTTTGAAAGTAAAATAGAAATGCGTGAAAAAAAAATTTAACTCAAAATTTTAATTAGGGATACCCTCATAAAACTAATGCGCATGCGCATTCAACTTATAAATCTTCGAAGCTCAAACAACCAATAATAACAAAAAATCACCTGCTTAAAAAATATCGTTTGGCAACAACCAGAATAGTTGACACTAGTGTATTTATTCTTTAGAATATTAGGCCAGCTGCTCTAGTAACTTTGTTATGATGTTATGCGTGTATATTTAGTACGTAAGTTGAAAATTTTTAAAAAGTTATGCAGAAATGCGATCAGTTGACACTTTATATAAAATGCCGGTCCGAAAAAATACATTGTCAGTGGCGTTTCGTTAATATGAGCGCGCCAATGTCAATGTACTTCATTCGGACATTCCGACTTCGAAATTATCTTCGCTATTTGGATTATGAAACTTGAATTAGAGGATAATGCCGTTAAGAAAGAGGTAAGAAAATGTTATTTTTCCTGCTTTTTTTATAATGATTTCTGTGAATTTCGTAAAAAACATGTTATAAAAGGAATAAGTATCATATTAATTTAACTTTTTTGAATCCACTTACCTTAGTAAATTCAATAAATTTAACATTTATTTTGTTGAAATACGGAACAGCATGTCAACGATTTGAAAATAGTTAATAACATTATTTTTAAAATGCACTTTAATCACATTTTTTTAATTACATGGTTAAAATCAAATATTAATAAATTTAAAAATGTATGCATAATCAAAAGTTAACGTTATAATTAATATATAAAGGAGTTTGGGGTTGTTTAACTGTTGAAAATAGTGATAAATATATTAATTTATGCACTAATATTGCAAAAACAAATTTTTTAAAACTTTTTTATTACCTTTCTGAATTTCTCATAATCCCAAAAATTTGATAACTGTAATTCCATGACATTTATTATTTTAAACCATGTATCTAAAATAATTAAGATATTGATTTTGTGATAATAACAATTATTGATTTTAAAAAATGAGTAATTATCGCATTATTTTATTAATTTTTGATATCTTAATTGTTAAATGGTGCTGAAAATAACAATTTTGTTCCATTAGTATGTGTTCATTAAATCCTGGTTCTAAATAGTCATAAAAACAATTACATGTACTTTTTTGTGGGATGTACATTACTGAAATTTTTAGTGTTTGATGTATTTCTATTATTTTCAATAAAATTTTGTCTAATATTGGGAAGTGAGACTGAGAATACTTAAATACTATTAATAGATTCATCTAATACGAAAAAAAAAATGAAATCTAATAATTATAACTATTAATAAGGAAACTTTTTAAAAATAAATTCCATAAGGATGACCTTTACCGACACATCTACACTATATGACATATACAATATATATATATGAGTTTAACTACGAATTTAAACCTTGGTGTAATCATACATGCGCACAGGCCACTATAGTAAGGAAATAACTAAGCTAATACTAGAACTAATTGCCTCATCTTCATTAGTACTCGATTTTTAAATAAAATCTGTATATTACAAATATTGCGCATAAACTTCACGTAGTTTTATCAAAAGATAATTCTATATTATATTTAACAGAATGATTTTAATTGGTAAATTAATCAAACGAATATTAATTTTCCAAAATGAGTAAAAAAATGTTTAGATTAGGATTCGAACTAGACCCTCGATGTATGCTGCCAATGCTCTTCCAACAGAGCAACTTAGCACGCACAATTCACCCGGAGAAATATCATTATATACTCATACGAATAGTATGCATTTATCATACGAGTAGTTTGAAAAAAAATTAAAATATTATTACATAGGGTTATATATAATAATGATAAGTATGCGTTCGTATTCACTGTGTGAATTGTGTGCGTCAGATTCTTCCAGGATAGTTCAGTCGACAAAGTATTGACAATTTGCGCGAAAGACTGCTTAGTTCGAATCCTGACCTGGACACTTTTTCAATCAGTTGGAAAATTACAACAAAAGATAATTAAAAGATATAGGGTAGATGCTCCAGTTTTGGCAACTGCACAAGTTTTGGCCACATTGGAATGATTTACCCTCTATTTAGGCTGTAAATTGATTTTAACAAATTATATGTATTCTTACTCCTTAATCTAACACTATTTTATTATTTTCAATCCCATTTGTTTATTTTTTGATAAAAAATGACTTGCAAAAAAAAAAAGAAAAAGTGTGAAACTATAGTGTGCACTCACATATATTAAGGTTTTTGCTTAGGTAACAAGTTTTCACAATCTTTCAATATTAGGGATTTATCGAACTTTATTTGTTCTGAAACAGATTGCTATGAAGCTTTATGAAGTAGGCTTTCTCTCTGTTGCAATTTCATATTTAAATTAATTATTTTTACAGCTTAAAGTAGGGGTGGCCAAAACTACTTGCTTTACGTGCTAGTACGTGCTTTAAATTTGCTATGTGTACCAGTTATGGCCATTGTGTGGCCAAAAATGGCACAACAATATGCTCCACTTTTGGCCACAAGACTAATTATAGTGAAAATTTCAGCAATATATTTAGAAATGTTTTATGACTTATAAATTTAAAAGTTCAATAAAATTACAGCATGATTTAGTGGTTTCTTGTATTTTTTCAAAACAAAATGAGGAAGTTGCATAACTTTTGCAAAATTTCAAGCACATGAATTTAGAAATAACAAATAATGTGAAAATCTTTATACTATAAATAGGATTCATTTTAACAAGTTTAAAAAAGACAATTCTGTACTCTTAAAAATGGTCTAGATTAAACACTGTTATAAGATAGGAAGTAAAATTATGGCTTTTCAAAATTCATTGTCAGCTTTTCAAGATGGTTAAGTTTTGTAGTATCTCGTTCTACC
The DNA here is from genome assembly GCA_964019185.1 of Maratus speculifer. Classification (NCBI taxonomy): domain Eukaryota; kingdom Metazoa; phylum Arthropoda; class Arachnida; order Araneae; family Salticidae; genus Maratus; species Maratus speculifer. The sequence continues at coordinate 419,303,352 of OZ025289.1, read as the reverse complement.
TTGCAACACAAGTTTACAGAATGGAGACCAGTTTTTACTATTTTTGAATCTCAAGTAATAGGGTTGTGCTATTTATGATGGCCAATTATCTATATGAGAGATATGGGCCAAAAAAGAAGGGAGATGCCCTCTGTGATCCTAGCCAATATTTACACAAGGAAATCTAAGGTTTGAAGAAAACTAACTCCAAATGATTAGGCTGACAGGCAGCTAAGTACGAGGAATTAAAGTTTAAAATCAGTTGAAAAAAATGGATTTTAGAGATTGTCAAAATACTATTTCATGTAAAAATGGAATAATTTCAAGATTCTAGTCATATAACTGTAAATATTGGTATAGTATAACATATGATATATATAAATGAAAATATGCAAAATGTTAAAATAAACTTTTTATGTCCTATAAGTCTTTTTTTATGAATTAAATATATTTTTTGTTTTTAAATTTAAATGTTCAGTTAAAATCAGCTTAAGTATATTTTATTCGATGTTTTTATGATTTTATTTAAAAAAATGCAAATCTTTTTTTATACAGCAAACAAATATCTGTGTGGTAAAACAGATTTTGCACAAAAATGCTTTATTTTTACTTATTATCAGTTAAAATGTTTGCAAAATTACAAGATATTAGGGCGGCCAAAACTGGTGCAGGGGTGGCCAAAACTGGTGCAAATTGAAAGAAATTACTTAACGAGTTATTACTCACAATCTAAAATATTTGATAGAAAGTTATTATAATTAACAGAACGACAACTAAATTTACTAAAGAATACTGTTATTGCGATTTAATATGCTTTATTCAGTCTAAAACTATAAAATTTCCATTTCAACTTTTCTCTTAATGTGGCCAACACTGGAGCATCCACCCTATATATTTATAGACATCAGGATTATTGGTCAGAAATATTGGCAAGCTGTACAGTTTTAGATATGTGCTGAAATTTGTGGATATTAAAGCGAGTAAAAGTTTTTCTTAAAAAAGTTCAAAAAGATTAAACAGTTTGAACAGCATATTACAAAATGTGTGTCAGTTATAAATAAAATTGAAGCTATGCAATTTTCAGCATGTGGGGAAAATATATAAATATTTTTGAAAGGCAATATTTTTCAAATTTTAAAAACAACAACAGAGTTGTAAGGCATGTGAGGTAAATCGAATTTTTAACTTTAATTTAGAAGAGTCTCCTTACTGCAGGTAACTATTTTATATATTATACAGTATTTGTTCATAAATTGTCAATATATGATTTTAGGACTCAAACCCTATTTTAACAGAACATGGCGTGGAGTTATAGCTTCAGCAGATCCTGTTTCTTTTAAATTGTTAAAGAATCGTTAAGAAAAGTTAAATCGTCACAGAATCATCACAGTGTTAACGAAAGTTTTGTCACAAACGATCTGCATCGTGAGTCTAAAATAATGGGACAAACTTTAAGGGAGGTGGTAGAGCTCACTATAATAAATAATTATGGCATAGAAATGTATGACTGGAAGTGACGCGTTAAAACGCCACACTAGTCACTGTAAAAGACACGGATTATAATGTTAAGTGTATGGGAGCGCTATTTTCAAATATCTCGCTAAAATTTTAATATTTTCGCATATTTTTTTTCCATAGGATAGCTGAGGACGACCTGCAACTGGGCTGGTTTTTACTTTTTTGATTTTGGTTACAGATTAAGAGCCCACAATAATTCAGAACCAGTTTAAACCGGTTCTAAAACTGAAACTATTGTAATGTAAAAAAAATATAACCAAAATCGAAAAAGTAAAAATTAGCCTAGTTGTGGATCGTCCTCAGCTATCCTATGGAAAAAATATCATGTAAAATATTGAAATTTGAGCAAGATATTTGAAAATAACACCCCCCCCCCATAGACATAACATTACCATCCGGGTCTTTTTTGGTGACTAGTGTAGCGTCTTGACGGGTCACTTCCGGTCATATATTTCTGTGCCATCATTATTTGCTATAGTGAGTCCTACCGCCCCCTCAAAGTTTGTTCCATGATTTTGGACTCACCCTGTATTTCACAATTTGGTCACAATGTGACTTGAAAGCATTGTCACTTTCGTCACAATTACGTCACAATTTTAATGACAAAATCGTCACAAATGACACACTTTTCACAAATTGGTCACATTGCGACGTCACAATGTGGTCACAATGTGACGTCACAAACAAGCTCTAAAACGGCCATAACGACTTCACATTTTAGTCACAGTGACTTCACATCGACGTCACGTGACGTCACATCGACGGTCACAAAGTCACAATGTGACTTCACGACGTCACCGTGACTTACGGGTAATGACATAATTGTAAACATCTTAAAATTAGGTTTTTATAAATTATTAGACATTAACTCTACTAACTTTAAGTATCCATATCTAGTTCTTATAATCATATTTCATAAGAATCCAATTAAATTTAGAACAGTTGCAATTGGTTGCAATACTTATAATACAGTTAATAAACTTCCATTAAAAATTCTTAATCAAATATGTACAATAGCAAAAACCAGTGATAATACACATTGTATAAAGAATAGCTATGAACTGGTCAATATTATGAAAAATCTTAAATGCATAAAATATATAACTACATACGACTTTAAAGATCTTTTTAATAATATAGATTTATTAGATCTACATAATATAATAAATGCACTATTTAAAAAATATCAACATGATTTGTATATATCAACGAACATTGATACTGATTTTTTTCGTACTTTAACAAATTTCATTATATATAATAATTTTATAATGCAAGATAATATACAGGGTGATTCATAAAAGATGGGCAGAACTTTAAGGGGTTATAGTACACTTAAAGACAAATAATATTAAATGGGAGACTAAGGGTCCCAGACGTATTCCCAAGGAGATAGGGGGCATTAAAGTTTAGGGTCCGAAAATTCAAATGATTATAAAAAATGGAAAAATTGGTCGATTCGTTTGCGGTTTTTGCAAAAAATTTTCTTTATGCCAGTATTTTCTTGAAATAAAATTTTAAAGTTCAATTTCAAAAAATGCCGATAGGGGGCGCTTTAGACTTTGGAGTAACAAACAACTATTTTTTAACGTTATTTTTTGTATTTCTTTAAATGATTTCGAAAGCTTAGACTTAAATTTTGATCTAAAAATCTGAGTCCTAACGAGTAGTTAAGTATAGTAAACTGAAATTTGAAATTTGAAACCCTTCTCCCCCCAGAACAAAAATCAGTTATTCCCGATCTTTGTGTCGTAGATTAGGCTCTAACTACTGCCACGTTTTGCTAAAATTATTCTTTGACAGTATTTTCTTGAAAAAAAATTTTAAAGAAAAGTTTCAAAATTCCGATAGGGGGCGCTTTAGACTTTGGAGTAACGAACAACTATTTTATACCGTTATTTTTTGTCTCATTAAATGCTTTCTAAAGCTTAGACTTAAATTTTCAGCTCAAAATCTGAATCGCTGAGCGTGGTTCAGTAGCGAGGGGAGTGGGTTCAAATTTCAACTTCTGAACATAGTTCAGTTTGCACTACTTAACCATGCCCAACGATTCTGTGCTGTGATACGAGGCAAAAATACAACTTTCGTCAAGGACTGCATAGTCTGAATTCACTCATAAAGGAACTGGCACAGTTGGAAACGTCGCTCATGGAAACGTTAAAGCTCCATTCCTGACGCTAGTCACCGGGTGAAGAAGGAGACAGAAAGTATGCAAATGTCAAATGGGGAAGAAGAACACGTATGCAAAATTTCGACACGATTCAGGCATAAAAACCACTGAACGGTGAGTCAAGTGTAAGTCGCTGTAGTAATGAATCGGAAGATGGTGCCCTTCACGAATAAGGAAAAGGCTGAGATGCATTTAATTTACGGAGCGGCAGATGGAAATGGTGCAAAGGCACAACGAATGTACGGAGAGCGATTTCCCAACAGGCGGTTGCCTAACCGCAAAACTTTCGAGCGCTTGCACAGACAGTTGTGTGAGACGGGATCATTTCTCGCTTCCCGGTCCAATGCAGGTCGTGCAAAAAAGGACGAATCAGTAGTTGTTGCAGAAGCCATTCTGGATGTAGTAGCGGCGCAGCCAAGTACAAGTACACGAACAGTGGCTAGGCAGGTGGATACCTCACAGTCCATGACTTGGAGGGTACTGAAGGATGAACATTTGCTCCCGTTTCATGTGCAACGAGTCCAGAAACTGTCTCCAGGGGATTATCCAAATCGTATTGAATTCGCCCGCTGGTTTCTGCAGCAGAACGCGCTAAATCCACATTTTGGACGAACTGTGCTTTTCACCGATGAATGTACCTTCACACGTGAAGGTACATTTAACACACCCAATGCACATGTATGGGCGGATGTCAATCCACATGCTACGTATCCACATGCTCATCGGAGACGCTTTTCCATCAATGTTTGGGTAGGAATCCTCGGAGACCACCTAATCGGACCGTACCTTCTTCCTGAACGCCTCAACGGTAAAACATACCTCACATTTCTGCAACATGTGCTGCCAGACCTGTTAAACGTTGTTCCTCCACGCATCCGGCGGGTCATGTGGTTCCAGCACGATGGAGCGCCAGCCCATTACGTACGAGACGTCCGCAACTATCTGGGCATCACATTTCCGAACAGATGGATTGGTCGAGATGGTCCTGTTGCTTGGCCTGCTCGCTCGCCAGATCTTTCACCCCTCGATTTCTTTTTTTGGGGACAATTGAAGGCTCTTATGTATGAGACACCCATTGAATCCCCCGAGGAACTGGTCGCCAGACTTTCCGCCGCTGTAGGGGAAGTGCTCGAAAAGCCTGATGTTTTCGCGAATGTTCGCCGTTCCATTCTTCGCCGTTGTTCTGCGTGCATAACCTCTGGTGGTCACAATTTTGAACATTTATTGTAATTACATGTTAATAAATATGCTTTGGTAACATAATCCTAATTTGTGTCTTTTTACCTCGTATCACAGCACACAATGTGTGGACATGGTAAACTGAACTGTGCTCAGGAGTAGAAATTTCAAACCCCTCTCCCCAGAAACTTAACCACGTCTAACGAGTCAGATTTTGGGCTGAAAATTTAAGTCTAAGCTTTAGAAAGCATTTAATGAGACAAAAAATAACGGTATAAAATAGTTGTTCGTTACTCCAAAGTCTAAAGTATAGGTCGTGAGTTCTGTTTCGGTTAAGTGATATTTCAATAAAAAGAAAAATATATAAGTTCAGGCCTACCTTTCTAGTAATCTTCTTCGGACATAATAACTTTCATCTTCTTTAGGCCTGCTTAGAAGTTACTGGAATAATAATATATTATTATTTTATTACTGTGTATTATGGAACAAATAATTTGTTCACTTCCGTTTTGGGAAAGATGACTTCTTTAATTATACAAATAGAAAAATTCACAGCACAATTTACGTAAACACAAAGATAAGTAGAATTTAAATGTTTAAATTTTAAGGTCCTTTTAAAAAAGAAATATTATCGGAGCTAAATACTTTGCTTCCGATTTAACAGTTTCAGGAAAAAGGTAAACATCACCAGCTTAGAATCATTTTCGAGTGAGTGTAGCTTCGCAGAAAAAATGTGACGTCAAAGAAAGTTTTTAAAGAGTTCTTTTCTTGGTTTCAGGACAAAAGTTTCATGCTGCTGCCATCTGGCGAGTGCTTTGGAAACAAACAGTTTTTAATGAAGAGAAAAAGAGTCTTTTCCATCACCCCCACTTTTGTTTTCAAAGTGCTAGCCTCAGTTGCAGCTGAGATCTCAAAGTTTCAAACTGAGGTTTCGCAAGGGGTTTTGTCATGATATCAGCAATCATTTGCTTTGAAGGACAATAGTATAGACACATTGTTCCGTTTTCTATCATAGTCTTTACGTTGTAGTATTTGACACTTACGTGTTTGCTCCTTGATAGATGTTTCTCATTCTTTGAGATTTTTATGCATGGAATATTATCTTCATAGATCGAAATCGGTAAGCTTTGTGGTAGGTCTAAATCTGTTAATAATGCCAGTAACCACTCCATTTCTTGACAGGTATTTGAGACAGATATATATTCTGCCTCAGTAGAGGAGAGTGCAACACTGGTTTGCTTTTTGCTTGACCAGCTTAACAAGTCGTTGCCCAATTTGAAGATATTGCCGGTAGTGGACTTCCGGTCACTTTTATCTGATGCCCAATCAGCATCACAATATGCTGTTAAGACGGGCTCTTTATTCTTATCAATTAGTAGTTTGAGATCTTTGGTCGTTTTTAAGTATCGAATAACCTTTTCAACTGCTAACCAATCTACTTCTCTAGGTTTTTCGTTTCTTCTACCTAATATGTTCACACAGGCAGATATATCAGGTCTGGTGATGGTGGAGATATATAAGAGTGCCCCCACTGCTTGTCGATAAAGGGTATTATCACTCATTAGTTTACTATCAGGATCTAAATTAAAATAATCCGTATTCATGGGAGTATAAGTTGGTTTAGAATTTACTAAGTTAAATTTCCTAACAATTTCGTCAATTTTATTTTCTTGATCTAACATTAGACTTCCATCTTCTGTTTGTTTGATATTTATCCCCAAATAATGAGATACTTTACCTAACGATTTTATTTCATATTCCCTTGATAACTCTTTGTATATCTCTTCGGTATCCCTTTTCTTTCCTGCTACTAAAATGTCGTCGACATACACTATAATATAAGACAAGTTTCCGTTTTTATTTCGTTTGAACAAGCATAAATCTGATGTGCACTGATTAAATCCCATGTTTTTGAGTGTTTGACTAATTTTTAGGTGCCAGGCTCTAGCAGCCTGTTTTAGCCCGTAAATAGCCTTATTCAGTTTACACACCTTTTCCTTTTGAACTTCTACTATATATCCCTCGGGTTGTTTCATGAATACCTCCTCGTCTAAGTTTCCGTGCAAAAATGCTGTTTTTACATCTAAATGAGTTATATCTAAGTTTTTATATACAGCAGCGTTTAGGAAACTTCTTATTGTGGTGTGTGCCACGACAGGGGCAAAAGTTTCATCATAATCGCACCCGAATTTTTGCGAATAACCCTTCGCAACAAGTCTCGCCTTATAGCGTTCTATTTCTCCGCTTGCATTGCGTTTTGTTTTAAAAGTCCATTTACAACCTATAATATGTTTTCCCGGAGGTGGGTCGACTAATTCCCAAGTTTTATTTTGCATAAGTGAATTGAATTCCTCATCTGTAGCTGCTAGCCAATTATTTTTAATTTTTGGGTCTTTCATATTTTCTATATCTTCCCAAGTTTTGGGTTCCTCAACCTGACACATGTTTGCGCTAATTCCATACCTATCGGGAGGTACTCCCCTGTTTTCTCTTCCCGATCTTCTAAGCTGTATTTGACTCTGATGTGGAATTGCGTCCGCGTCATGTTTATCGCCATCTAATTCAATTTGAGCAACTTCGGTTGGGGCCGAAATGTTATTTTCGTCTTGTTTAGTATCATTTTTTACGTTTTCTAGAAATTTTACTGATCTAGATATCATTACTCTATTATCCCCGATATATATTCTATATCCCTTGCTCCTTTGGTCATATCCCAAGAAAATGCCTTCAATGGCTTTCTCATCGAATTTAGCCCTTTTAGATTTTTCTACATAGGCGTATGCCTTGCAACCAAATGTTTTTATGTGTGACAAATTTGGTTTACGATTATTCCAAAGTTCAAATGGGGTTATGTTATTGTTTGCTCTGGTTGGCAGCCTATTTTGTTAAATAAGTGGCAGTGAGAATTGCTTCACCCCAAAATTGTCTTGGTAGATTTGCGTCTGACAGCATTGTGCGCGCCATTTCTACAAGGGTACGGTTTTTTCTTTCAGCAACACCATTTTGAGGTGAGCAAAATGGTACACTTAATTGGCGTTCGATACCGTTAAGGGTTAAATAATCTTCAAAATTTTCCCCAAGATATTCCCCTGCATTATCCGATCTAAAGGCTTTTATTTGTTTACCAAATTTATTTTTTACTAGTGCAGAGAAATCTTTAAATTTTTCTAGGGCTTCCGATTTGTGTGAAAGTAAATAAACCATAGTAAACCTGCTAAAATCATCAATGAAAGTAATAAAGTACCTTTTACCTGAGAATGTTTCCGTCTTCATGGGACCGCAGATATCACTATGGATTAGTGAAAGGACTTCGTAACTTCGTTAGATCTATTTGATGCTACCTTTGGATAAGGTAATTGTGACATTTTCCCTTCAATACATTTAGTACATATATTATCATGTTTACACTTACTTAAAGTTATACCATCCGCTAACTTATGATTCACAAGATATTTGATTGATTCAAAATTTTTGTGTCCTAGGCGTTTATGCCAAGTTGTAATACAATTCGGATTATCACAAAACATTTGTGTTTTGACGGCATATCCGTACTCATCTTTAGGACAAATTTCATATAGATTATTATTTAGCTCCGCTGTTAAAACTATGTTATTGTCTTTAACAAAGTTACAAGAATCTTTTTCAAAAATGACTTTAAAGTCGTTTTCTGTTGCTCTCTTAACTGATAATAAATTACTTTGTAATTCAGGACAATAAAGAACATCTTTAAGTATAATTTGATGTGGTGAATTTGTACAAAGTTTAATATGACTCATACCATGTGAATCTAGTTTATTTCCATCCGCTATCATTATGCTACCAAAATTTCCGGTTTTAAAGTTTATGAAATTTTCTTTTGCGAATGCTACATGTGTTGTGCAGCCGGAATCGATAACGAATTTATTTACATTAAGTTCTTGTGCGCTATTAGCAGACATTAAATCGCACGCAGGATAATTTTGTTCGGAGAACTTATAAATGTTTTTTTCCGAATTCGTTGAGGTAGAAAAATTATTCGTACCTATTTCTGGTCAACATTACCTTTAAAACAGAAGTTGGAAGTATCCCTTACATTACCTTGATTACCTTTGTAATTTCCCGAATTATTTCTGAAAGAGTTTGAATTATTATAAAACTTATTTCGATTCGGATTATTTCTAGGGTTATCATTTTGCATTTTATTCTTTAAATAACAATTTTCGCGTACATGGTTGTCTCGTTTGCAAAACGTGCAAAATTTCTTATTTCTAGCATTTTTATTTACTACCTTATATGCTGAGTCGCGTGAGCTCGAAACAGCTTCACGATTCTCAGGTTTATTTATTGCTTTGTAAGCCGAATCTCGCGAATTTGAACTCGCGTCTCTGTTTTCACATCTATGTTTATATTCATCAATCAATTTATTTTTTACGTAATTTAAAGTTAGATCCGTCTCGCTAGCTTCTAACGCGGTAACCATTGGGTCATAAGACCTAGGCAGGGAGCAAAGCAAGAGGGCACATATATGCGAGTCAGGGATTTCCTCGCCAATAGCAAATAATTTCTTTGATGGATAAAATATTATTGATATGGGAGATCATGTCTCCCCCCTCATTCAATTTTTGAGAATATAATTTTCTTAAAAGAAAAAGTTTGGAGGAAAGAGTACTTCTTAAATGAACGTTTTTCAAAGCCTCCCAGATATCTTTAGCATTTACTAGATGTTTCACATGAATTATTTGCGAATCTTCAATACACAGATTGATAATAGATTTCGCTTTAACATTATCTTTGGTCCATTGGGCAGTGACAGGATCCGGTGGAGGATCTTTGATTACTGAAAAAACGTTTTCCTTTTGGAGAAGATTTTCAATCTTAAATGCCCAATTACTATAATTTTGTTCATTCAGCTTTTCAATAAGGGCTATATTACTGGTAGCCATTATATTAATTCAAATCAACATCAATTCAATCGTTATTCAATTATATTAATTCAATCGTTTATTCAATTATCATATATATTTTCAAAAGACTGTTTATATTTTAATACTTTCAAATAATATAATCATGGGCAAGCTCTTTTATTTTTTTACTTATATTCATAAGAACATCTCAGAACTCATAATCTATAGGTCGTGAGTTCTGTTTCGGTTAAGTGATATTTCAATAAAAAGAAAAATATATAACAGGCCTACCTTTCTAGTAATCTTCTTCGGACATAATAACTTTCATCTTCTTTAGGCCTGCTTTGAAGTTACTGGAATAATAATATATTATTATTTTATTACTGTGTATTATGGAACAAATAATTTGTTCACTTCCGTTTTGGGAAAGATGACTTCTTTAATTATACAAATAGAAAAATTCACAGCACAATTTACGTAAACACAAAGATAAGTAGAATTTAAATGTTTAAATTTTAAGGTCCTTTTAAAAAAGAAATATTATCGGAGCTGAATACTTTGCTTCCGATTTAACAGTTTCAGGAAAAAGGTAAACATCACCAGCTTAGAATCATTTTCGAGTGAGTGTAGCTTCGCAGAAAAAATGTGACGTCAAAGAAAATTTTTAAAGAGTTCTTTTCTTGGTTTCAGGACAAAAGTTTCATGCTGCTGCCATCTGGCGAGTGCTTTGGAAACAAAGTTTTTAATGAAGAGAGAGTCTTTTCCATTATAAAGCGCCCTCTATCGGAATTTTTTGAAAATTTTCTTTAAAATTTATTTTCAAGAAAATACTGACATAAAGAATAATTTTAGCAAAACGCGGCAGTAGTTAGAGCCTAATCTACGACACAAAGATCGGGAATAACTGATTTTTGTTCTGGGGGGAGAAGGGTTTCAAATTTCAGTTTACGCTACTTAACTACTCGTTAGGACTCGGATTTTTAGATCAAAATTTAAGTTTAAGTCTAAGCTTTCGAAATCATTTAAAGAAATACAAAAAATAACGTTAAAAAATAGTTGTTTGTTACTCCAAAGTCTAAAGCGCCCCCTATCGGCATTTTTTGAAATTGAACTTTAAAATTTTATTTCAAGAAAATACTAGCATAAAGAAAATTTTTTGCAAAAACCGCAAACGAATCGACCAATTTTTCCATTTTTTATAATCATTTGAATTTTCGGACCCTAAACTTTAATGCCCCCTATCTCCTTGGGAATACGTCTGGGACCCTTAGTCTCCCATTTAATATTATTTGTCTTTAAGTGTACTATAACCCCTTAAAGTTCTGCCCATCTTTTATGAATCACCCTGTATATATATATATGTATGTATATATATATATATATATATATATATATATACAAAAAGTCAGTATACCACAAGGGGATTGTACATCTACTATATTATCAGACTTATATCGTTATGAAGCAAATATTTTAATAATAAAATACATTTATATCGATACATTGATGATATAGTTTTAATTGACACTGTTAATACCAGTATATCTCAATTCCCAGTAGATTATCCAGCTGATTTAGAAATTAGAAAAACCTGCTTTCTAATAATACAATTAACTTTTTAAATCTTAAAATTATATTAAAAGAAAACAAATTGATAACAGATATATATGACAAACGGAATGAATTTAATTTTAAAGTTAATAAATTTACTAATTCTGTCTCTACATTTACCAATCCTGTCTTCATAATTCTGTATATCGTAATATAATCCTTAATCATTTATATAGAATAAAATGTTTACGTATATTCTCCATCTAATTAATGCAAATATTCAATAGCTAGTTTATGATGCACTAAATAATGGTTTTCCTGAAAAAAAAAAAAAAAAAAAAACATTCTTTAATATACAATTGGTTATTACAAGATCTCATATATCATGTATAAGAGCAGAAGTAGCTAAATATTTTAGCAATCTTATAAATACTATGCGCTAAAATAATTGCGCAAAATCTTAGTATATTGCCAATGAGATTTCTACTTTGTAATTTTCTGATACCTCTTCATAGAAAATTCCATTAGGAATTGCAATATCATCGAATCATATCCAATACTGATATAACATATAATTTATGACTAATATAAATTGTTTAATGTCATAATTATTTTATTTGTAGTTCCAAAGTATTTGTGGGCCTGAGGATTCTGCGTCGGTTCTGCAAGTTTCGATTGTATTCATTTTGACCTCCTCCTCCTTTTTTTTTTTTTTTTCCCTTTTTCTCTCTAACCGTGTTTTAATGTTTCCTAGTCGAAATTATTTGCATTAGAAAATCGACAATATTTATGAGAAGTATGACTGGGTGAGATTTAAAACTTAATATTACAATCTCTCAAGAAGTTAATATTGGTATGAATGACTGATCATGTAACAGCAGACTTCCTCCAAACCGCACAGCTTAAGATTACAGGTTGTTCAGATTTCTGACCTTTGCTTTGTTTATATTTTTAAACAGTAACTTGAATGTAATCATGCATTCGAAGTTATAATGCATAAGAAAAATGGCATCATATAAATTCAAATTTGTGTACATAAAAGTTATAAAATATTTTCATAAACTATAATTGTAGGTTGATGTTGGATAAAATATTGATTTTTGGTTCAGATTTAAATTTAATTTTAACGAAAGTTGGTCTGAGTGTCCGAGAATGCAATGTTTAGCACAAACCACTTTTTTCGTTTTATAATTAAACTCCGCCGTGTTCGCACTGATTATTTTCACTGCAATGAAGTCTTTTAGGTTGGGTAAAATAAATATTGGTTCATGTCAATTAAGTCAGTGCTTAATTGCTTATATGATGATCTTTAAAAATATCAATATTTGACTTGATAAGTAATAAAGCCTTCATGCGAAAAATATAATTTACTGTTTGTTGCATTTATGATTAAAACACTTTAACTCAATAATTTTTTTACTTTCTAAATTTTAGAAAATTATTTCTTACATGTTTAAAATTGTTTAACATCTGAGTAAATATTTTTCGGTTCGGAGTTGTTCAGTTACAAAGGATTAATTAATCTATTATGAAGGATTCTTGTTCATAATGTTATGTAACACATACTGGATATGTAAATAGAAATGTATATACTGAATCTGTAAATAGTTAATAATAAATGTAATTTGTAAATTGTATTGCTGTTTTTCATTTTGCGTTATTTTCTATTTTCCAGGGAAGAATTATATATAAACTCATTTCAATTTAGAATTACTGCATTTATTCTACATAGGCTGATTTGAGAAGTCAAAATCTACAATATCGTTTGAATTTTATTTAACAATATGAGAAAAAAAAATGGAGTGACAAATGTTACAGAAGAAAATAAAATATTACTTAAAAAAATTTTAAACAATATTGTGCAAAAATATGAAATTTAGATATTGTAATTTAGATATTGTAATTAGTTTATCTAACAAAGTTATTGCTGAATTTCCTCCAAGTAATTTCAGGAGGGTGCTCCACTCAATCTGTCCTTTGATTTTAAAAAAAAGCCCCCCTCTTTCCCCTCAATCCAAAAAATTTGTTGCACGGGGTAAAAACGGACTTAATACCAGAATTCTGATAATTTAACTCGTAGAATAATAAAGTATCAACTTCATACGATTATTAAACATAGTTAAAATCAATATTTTTCGTAATCAGTGGGTAGGATCTCGGTGTAATAAATTGTTTTATTCATGCAAAAATGTTTTCTTGCTAAAATTTCCAGCATTTTCTTATGAATTCAAAATCGCATCCCTGTTACTGAGGAGGAAAAATGCATCAAGCTTACATTCATATGTATGTTTTGTATATACCTGCATAGATGACCAAATTTAGAACAGTTAGGCAAGTCTGCAACGCTGCCTTGGTCCATGCTGCATTTTTCCAGATAGGTTTTAATTAACTTATAAAGACACGGGACGGGAGGCGTATTTAGAGATTTATTAAATGCAAAATAGGGACGAATCCTTAATATCTATGCGATTAATTCTAATTAAAATAGTCTGTTTTTAACAATTTGTCATTCATTACTTTTATACTGCTTCTGAACATTTCATTACACAGATATATCATTAAGTTATCTAGGTTTTAAAAGTTAATGGTACATAAAGTATGCAGTCATAACCTGTTACCTGCGGTCATTACCAGAGTATCCCTGTCATTAGGTAGGTTCAAATTGTTCGTGTCTTAGGTTAATACCGACGATTTTTTATTTTGGATTTTTAATGATACTTTAAACATGCACGGGAAACACTGCAAAGTTTTCTACCTAGGCTGAGAAACCTAATATTAAAATTTTAATTTTGTTGCTATGAGAATTTATTTAATCTACTGAAGCCAGATGTATCACTAGCAAATTGATGAGAGTTAATTGAAATTTTTGCACTAAAAATCAGAGGTCTGCGCCCTTTTTCCTGGCCTAGTCTTACCGCGTACTCGGTATTTAAGCCATACAAAGTGCAGTCACTGCCAAAAAAATCTTGACACTTTCGATTTTTGATGTTTTGTTAAATATCTAGAAATATACACAAGGAATTATTCTGAAACTACTGGTGTGTAAACAAAATAGTACACGTCATATATTTTGACAAAATTTTTTCCCCGAAATCTAACAGGGGACCGTCAATAAATTGAAAAAGAACGAAGATCTTTTGGATCACCCTGTCAAAACTAATGAAGCAAGAGTTTAAACTGCAGATAATGATTAAGTGGCTTATTGTGATAAGTTGTGTCGATTTTTATGAATATAGCTTGAAAACTCGTAGAGAAATTATAGTTTTTATAAAAACGGTCCAAAATTTTTCCAAGTTTTTTCCTTATAATTTTCATAGCTCTTCATAAAACACAATCTTTTCAGAAAATATGACAAAACATTGCACATAACACCCTGTAATCAGAATTAAAAAATAATAAAAAATGTATGAAAAATGAACGGGTTTACTAAATTTTTTACTGCGCATGCGTCAACGCTATTAAAATTTCATTTGCATATTATGTTAGTTAAGTGTATAGAGCAACTTTTGTGAAAGTCTCAAAAACATAGCTTAAAAACTCTAAAAATTATCGTCAATAGAATATGGTCAAAATCCGTTATTTCCAAAATAAAGCAAAAAGATAAGGAGTTGTATCCAAATATAGTTTTCAGAGTTTTCAAGCTATGTTTTTGAGGCTTTCACATAAGTTGCTCTGTACATTTACCTAACATAATATGCAAATGAAATTTTAATAGCGTTTACGTATGCGCAGTAAAAAAATATTTAGTAAACCTACTCATTTTTCCTACCATTTTTTTATTATTTTTTAATTCTGATTACAGGGTGTTTGTTATGTGCAATGTTGTTTGTCATACTTACTGAAAAGATTATTGTGTTTTATGAAGAGCTCTGAAAATTATAAGCAAAAAACTTGGCAAAAATTTTGGACCGTTTTTATAAAAACTTTAATTTCTCTACGAGTTTTCAAGCTATATTCATAAAAATCGACACAACTTATCACAATAAGCCACTTAATCATTATCTGCAGTTTAAACTCTTTTTGCTTCATTAGTTTTGACAGGTTGATCCAAAAGATCTTCGTTCTTTTTCAATTTATTGACGGTCCCCTGTTAGATTTCAGGGGAAAATCTTTGTCAAAATATATGACGTGTACTATTTTGTTTACACACCAGGAGTTTCAGAATAATTCCTTGTGTATATTTCTAGATATTTAACAAAACATCAAAAATCGAGTGTCAAGATTTTTTTTGGCGGTGACTGTAGTTAGAAGTTTTTTTTTTTAAGGATTATTGGAACTTTCTTTTTCCAAAAAATGTAGCAATGTTTTAATCAATTGTATTACTTCTAATATGATCTACCTTCATTTGAGCTCATTAATGTTATTATTATTCCGAAAGGCAATAACAATTTCATTACACTTTTCATTTGAGAATAAAAATGAATTTAAAAAAGTTAGAAAATCAATAGTTTGTATTCGAGTACAATCTTAGTGTAATTTTTTTTCTTCAACCCCTATTTTTGCTTAATTTGTTTTTGTTGCATGAGTTGGTCCTTTAAAAACTGTCAATATAAAAGTTGTAAATAACAATTAAAAATATGCATGGGAAAAAAAACTAAGCGAGTGTGTGAATTGACGAATTTGATTTTTTTTTTTTTTTCTTCCTTCAACCTCACTCCTCTTATTTTTTCTTTTTTGTTAAGATAATAAGTTTACAAAACTATCAATTATTCCCATTGAATAAAAATTTGAGCTTTAGATACAAATGCGGATAATCCATATAGTTTAAAATAAATCCTTTGACTGAAAGTCAAATTACCGCTATTAATTTCTAACCCAGAGCGTTCACCTAAAACTATAATCATTATAAATATCGCATGTTTTGCTATCTTCATTCATACTACTTGATTATCGACCCAAAAAACCATCATAAAACTATAAGATTAAATGCAAATAATGGGTGGTTGTAAACGGCACATTCAGTTGACATGAAGCTAACGAGAAAAACAGGCTATCGCGGTGCAATTTTTTACAGAACACTGGAGTCGCATGATGCTCGGATGCATCAATGCGGGTGTACGAAAGGAGCATCACGTCAGTCTGCTTCATTATTATAACCAAAATTTGAACCCTCAAGCACAGAAAACGGTGGGCTATATACCAGGGGATAATTTTACAAGAGCAGAAGAATTTAATTCTATCTTAAGTACTAGGCTCAGCAAATTATTCATTTTTTTTTCGGTGAGCATCGCGCTATTTTGGATGGTTGAATAAAAGTAACGTCAATAGAATAATCTCAAAATCTGTTATTTCCAAAATGACGCAAAAAGATGAGGGGCTGTATCCATATATCCTCTGATTAGTGTCGATATAGAATATACAATATGACAAGTACTATTATGTTTTGATAAAACTCCTCATTTTTTTTGCTTCATTTTGGAAACAGATTTTGAGCTTATTCTATCGACGATCACTTTCAGAATTATTAAGCTATGCTTTTGAGATTTTCACAAAAGTTGCTCTATATATATTTAGCTAACCCAATATGCAGATGAAATTTTGATAGCATTTACGCATGCGCAGTGAAAAAATATTTACTAAACCTGCTCATTTTTCATACAATTTTTAAATTCTGATTACAGGGTGATGTGTGCAATTCTGTTTGTCATATTTTCTGCAATGAACATTTTTTATATTAAGATTTCTGCATATTATAAGCAAAAAACTTGTCAAAATTTGGGAAATAAAAACCTTAAATTCTCTACGAATATACAGGCATCCACACAAAAATGAAGTTTCTTATAATAAGCCACTAATTGTAATCTGCAGTTTGAAAGCTTTGTTTGCATACTTGGTTTCAGGATAATACCTCATGTATTTTTCTAGATATTTAACCCATTAGTGCCTAGCGTCCTTTTTTAGGGACGATTATAAAAAAAGCAATAAAGCCCTTTTTCACACCAGTAAATAGAAAGGTAAATAAGCACTATTTTCACAAGACAAATTCCACAATAAATTAAGATAAGTTATTAAACTTTTAAAAGTGGTGGGAAACCTAAAATTTCATTTTTAATGAAGAAAATAGTTTGGACATTAATGGGTTAACAAAATGGCTAAAGTCGCAACTAGCCGGTCACCTTTGGCCATATAGTATACTCACTTACATAAGGAACTAACAATCTGATGTTTAATGGGAATTCGTGCTTTAAATCCTAAGATGGAGCTTATTGCGATAATCATGAATAATACCGCATACCAGCACCACTTGTTGAGCGATTTACTCCCAAAAACAAAAGAACACTAATTTATATCGGGGACTAACTGAATCAGAAGTTTTATGAAAATTTGTGCATTAGTTCCTGAGATAGAGCCATTGCGATGATCATGAATAATGCCACATATCAATGCCTTCTGTTGTGCAATTTACACCAAAACGTAATCAAAACCATATTGTATCAAGGACAAACGGAATCTGAAATTTTATGAAAATCTGCCCATTACTTCTTAAAATATATCTATTGTGAAAAGGGTAGTATATCAGCGCCACCTGTTGGGCAATATACACCCAAAAACTAATCAGATCCAGTTTATATCAAGGTCTAACTGAATCTCAATTTTTGTGAAATTCCGTGCTTTAGTTCTTGAGATAGAGCGCCTACAAAATTTATGTCGAATACAGACAGACTAACTCGGAGACATTTTGTAAAAACATGCTTTTTGGAATCTCTGACCCGTAAAACGTGTAAATCCGTCGAAAACCAGAATTTGAAAATTTTTATTACTATTTTTTACTTGTAAAGTTAGAAGAAAATGAAAAGAAGCTAAATATATTTTCAAAATGATTACATTTTAAAAGCTGTTACTAAAGAACTGAAAAAATGCAATTTTGTCTCTATTTTTTTATTTTGGAAAATTTATGAAAATTTATATCATTATTTTTTTTTTTATTAATAAACAAAACTGAAATCTACCATCTTATCTTTAGTCAAAACAAGAAATCACATTCAGGGTAAAAGATAACGGCAGGAAAGATGCTTTTGTTTCTACTTTCAAACATATTCTGTAAAGTTACATAAGGTAACACGGTTGGTTCAAAATTGTACCAGGGAAGTTTTTCTGTTTGAACACCAGTTTACTTGAAACGAAGCATTATTTGATGCATTAAACTTCGGTTAAAGTCAAACAAAAAATTGCTTTTTAAATAAAACTTGTATCAAATGTATTTTTACTTTCTTCTATCTTCAATAGAAGAAAGTATTGTAGTCGAAATTTTTTTAGACTTCCGGTTTTCGACGGATTTACACGGTTTAAGGATCAGAGATTCCAAAAAACGTTTTTACAAACTGTCTGTCTGTCCGTATGCCGCCATTCTACCATCAAAAAGTGTATGAAGATATGCATAGAATTGAACCAAATTTTTTGTGAATGTTTTTGGGCTTTGGCAAACAGGTCCTCCTTTAATTTTGAAATATTCCACCGGAAGGGAATGCTGCAATCGCGATTTTTGTGCCATTTTTAATATTGTATTGACCAAACGTGTATGAAGTGCATCGTTCAATTCGATGCACGTTATGCATCGAATTGAACCAAATTTTTAGTGTAAGTGTATGGCGATGGCTAGTTGTCCTTCCTGAATTTGAAAAAAATCCGCCGGAAAGGGGCGTTGCAGTAGCGATTTTTATGTCATTTTCAATATTACACCACCTAAAAGTGTATGAAGTTATGCCTACAAATAAACTAAAATTTTTGTGTATGGTTACTTTTTGGTATGGCAAATAGGTCCTCCCTGAATTTGAAAAAAAATCCGCCTATCATTCTATTGTCCATCGGCTCGTGCAGAGACGAAAACTCGTTTTTGCTCCAATTAATGACTGAAGCAGAAATTTAAGATTAAAATCAAAGTTGTTATAGTATTGAATTACTTAATAAACTTTATAAAATTATTAAAGCATTAACATGGGTAACTATTTTTTAGTACTAAAATGTACGTATGAGATAGAAGAAAGTTTTGGGATTGGCACATCCAACTAGCTTTCATTTTAAAGAGAAAAAATAATTCCGGCTTTAATGGATTAATCTTAAATCCAGTTCTAGGTTTCATTTACGTAATTTTCGAAACTCTAAATGAATCTTGAGCACTTTTACAAAATCCCACAGGTGGACTATACTGCTCATTTTATACCACGCTTTAGACGAAGGGCGGCACCGACAAGATTCCTGCCTTTTAAAAATCACAGAATTTCTCACTTTATGCGAACAAGAATGTCAAAAGGAATGTATTTATACTCCCTTAGTTAACACAAATATTTTCTTCCCAGGCCTCAAGTTTTAGAACCTTTTACCTTCAATGAAGCAGACTTCCCTATGCCAGGCGAGATAATTAAAACAAGTTTTATGTGTCGTAATTAACGGCTTTAGGGGGCCGCGAGGACTTGATGACTGCGGATAAGAAAATGCTTATCCGCACCAGCGGATCGCGACAGCTGCGATTAAAAACCGTAACATCTTGCCAAAATATCCGTTCGGCCGAAAAGTTATGGCCCGGCCGTAAAAGGGGTTCTCGAAATCCTTTTCGGTGGAGGCGGCTATCTCTGATCCCCCTTGTAAAGAGGAGTGAGGTTTTTCAATGGCCGGATATCTTTATTGAAAAATTTTGTCCTCAACGTACAAGATGTTTAAAAGCAGAGTGGGATAAGTCGCTAAATTTGAAAAATAGAGTTGAGTGCATGGAGATTATCTAAAATAACTAGTGTATAGGAATATTGATATAAATGAACGAAATTTGACGGAAAGTATTTTATCTATAAGATCATTGTAGTGCATCCAGAAGTATATTTTGAGTGTTTAATCTGGTACTAAAATTCCTTGTTCAACAAGCGAAAAACTGAATCATTTATCATTATCATTGATGTCAAGGCATAAAATTGGCAGGCATTGCTATTGAAGCGATTAAGAATCGAATAACTTTTCCATTTTTTGATAAATAAATTATTGAGTTATATACACCAGACAACGGGATATTTTCTTTTTTGAGCCGTCACGTTCGAAAATTCTATTCAAAACGTTAACTTTGATAGTATTTTCCGAAATATCTTTTGTTTTCACCAAAAAATGAAAAATCGCATTAGATTACATAGTTTCTGAATAAGAATACTTTTATGTGTTTTTGTACGAAAATGAATTCAGGAAGTAGCTCTTTTGAATTTAAGAACAACCTTAAGAATCCTAGTTAATCAAGTCTCAAGTTCTTTTTCAATTTTAAATCTATAGAAATGAAATGAATTTGTATTTTTTAAATTTGCCACCAAGAGATTAAAAAAATATTTTTTTTCCTTTATGTTTTTCATGTTGTATTTTATTGGCTTTTGTTATAAGATATTTATAAAATGGATGTTTAATTTTCTATTTTATGTCTTAAAATGGTAACGAAGCTGGCAAGCGGCGGGTAAGATTTTTTTAAAACACTTCAAATAAAATTAAGTTCTATATATTTTTGAAATATTATGTCTAATAAACCAGTGAGCACTGTTGCCAGATTGGGGAGAAAAAGTCCCCAGGTTGTTGATTGTCACCACTTTTTTGAAATAGAAATATTTGGCCTGTTTAAAAATGGATAAAAGAAAAAAAACCCTAAAAAAAAGGTGAATTATACTATTTTAAAAAAGTGGTGACAGTCAAATAATCTGAATTAAAAAAGTCCCCAATCTGACAACATTGCCAATGAGAGACATCCTTAAGAGTACACAGTAAAGAAAAAGTTCAAAATCTTAATTTTGTGATGAGAAATTTGTAAAATATCAATATATTCCATGCTCGTAAGTTAAACATTGAGCATTTAAAATCTGATAAAACAAGAGCCTCAAGAAAACGTGACTTGCACCACTCTCTCTTTAAACTCCTTCTATAATAGAGTAGTAGTGCATGGGCCGTTTTTTTAGTTTTTTGATAATGTTATAACTGTTGAAAATGTTCAATGCAGTTTATACGTCTTGCAGCATAAACTTCGAGGGCAATGAATTGTTTAAGGTCATTTCCAATGCTTCCGATAAAGATTGTTATGAGCAGGCGTCAATTAATATTTCCGTTATGTGTGAAATTGCTTAAATAAGTTGGGGGATGTAATTAATTTATTTTTTGATGTGCTCGATTTATTCAAGGGATTAAAATAAAATAAAATTTTATCGCTACTCTAAAATTTTAGCGAGGAAATTGTCTTTGATGAAGAAGTTGCGTGGAAAATATGTGGCAGCCATATAAATGTGCGTTCAGATTTTCTGATAACTTTATTAATAATTAAACGATTAAAAGTTTTTACAAAATGCAGTAAAAGAAGCAGTTTTATAAATTTACAAAATCTATATTGATAGAAAAAAAAGATGCAGTAGAACAAATAATAATAATTATTATAGCTTATGATAATCAAAGCTTATTTCTAGGCTTTTATAAGGAGCACAATTTTTAAAAATTAAAGAAACGTTGAAGTTTAAATTTGAATGGGAAAAGCGCTACGTTTTAAGCATTCTGTTTTTAGAATTGATGTTCACAAGATATCTTTTCGTACTAAAAGAGAATACTCCACTACTTTGTAATTCTTTTATTTATATATATATCGGTGGCTTCCGGTAATAACCAGGTAAGGCACATTTTTAATATTTTGAGTAATTAACGTTTAAAATTTTCAAATATCTTTTTATCATTACTTTTATAAAATAGATTAGAATTTAATAATTTTCACTACGTTTAATTAAAAGATATAAGAACCTCCATTTTTTGCCAAAATAGTTATATAAAAATGGTTTTTATTAATTGAGAACCAATTAAATTTTTTTCAATTTTTAAATGAAAATTTATAGTCGCCTATGACGGGAAGTATTCGATTTTCCTTTTTCAGTACTATGGCAAACGAAAGTATTCTTTTAAAGTTACATTTTCCCAAATTATCTCTCTTTTTTTTTTTTTTTTTTTTTTCAAAAATGTGCCATACTTGGTTATTTCCGGAAGCCACAAATATATTTGGTACTATTTTCGAGATTCAGGTGAAATTTCTTCTTTTTGAGAAGGATTTTTTTTAAACTACTTTAAGTCGTTATCTCACTAAAATTATAACAGAAATCTTTTTTTTTTTTGATGTGCTACAAAGTATCTTTGTACGTCTGAAAATTATCATTAATAGCATCCTTCAAATTGAATATGTGGTCCCAGTTTCGTTGCAAACTGTGTTGCGTTTGCACCGGTGTACAAATTGCCGTTAAAATGTAATTATTAGATAAATAAAAAAAAATTGTTACATTTTCGTTTCGGTTTTGCGACTTTCGAATCTCCCAGTATCACTATTTTCATAAGATATAACGTGAATTTTAAAAATCAATCTTGCATTAAAAAGGCAACCAGAAACAGTATACCACATTACATTACCCTTTATAAAGACAGAAAAAACACATCATCTGCCTAATTTTATTTATTCTCCGCGTACTTTCGACAAAGAAAGCTTTCGGTTAGCATCCACTGCCTTTATCAACGAGAAAAGTTTCATAAATTTCCCTATTTTATTTAATTTCCGAGTATTTTTGGCTTGGACCACAATTTTCAATCAGGGAGAAAATTTTTCCTTAAAAAAAATGAATAAATAAATCTCCCTGATGAAGGATGCGGATGCAAGCCAAAAGTACTCGAAAGTTAAGTAAAATATGTATTTGAAACATTTAATATCTATATTGTTTATGGTCCACTTTTCAGTATACGATGAACTTTTAAAATTCACATAATATTTTACGATTAACTCGAGATGGAATTTTGCATTTGTCTTATGATTTTATTAAACGGTTTTAAGTTTTTAGTTCATGAAAACGAACGATTCTGTTAACCCGTAACTCGTATGAGTGGTTCTTGAAGTATGTGTAAATTTCCAGTTTAAATATTTTGCTATTTTTACAGTAAAATACTATTTAAATATTTTACTCGAAATACTATATTCATTAAATACTATAATGAAAAATAAGTAAGCAAAAAGTTTCATTGTATTGTCTATATCTATTATCATTGTCTGTATTTATTATCATTATTATCTATATCTATTATTATTTGAAAAAAATATAACGAGAGTTATTTTGCGAATTTTAAATACAGCGAGAGCTGTGATAGAAGAAAGTTTGTAAAAAAAGCTTTGTAATCTAGATGACTTTGTTTTGTTATTTTTCATCAATGAACCTAATAAGATTCGTGTAAATTCTCCATAAAATGTTTTCGTACCCAATCTTATAGCTTATTAAGTAGAAAACTATCTCGAAAAGTTAATTTAACTTTCTTACGAGTTTTGTAAATATCCTTTTCCTGTAAAACCCGATTAATTGCACCGAGCAATTATTCTTCATCAAAACTGAATAAATTTCTGCAAAACGGGTATACTTTCGTACTTGTGTTTAAATAGCGACACACGCAAATAGACCGCTCTAATAAAACTTCCTAAAGTTTTTGAATTAGACCCATTAAGTGGTTAATCTTTTTTTTGCAAAATTAAGACCAACTTCTTTCTTTCACTTCGCTTTGCAAAAAACAATTGGATCACGCAGGGGTCTGGGGGTAATAAACATTGCCGCAAAAACAGTATTTTTTTTTTCTTCCTCGTGTTACTTCTTTAACACATTACATCACAGTTATTAACAAAAGTGCTAATTTAGTTTTTGTTATAGAAAGCGTAAGAAAAATACAAGAATGTTTAATTCTGTCTTTTTTCTTTTTTTTATAAGATAGCGTGTGTCACGCCATATTTATTTCTTCTCCGTCTTTGTACGGATAATCCTCAAAAAGTTTCTTTTTTCGAGAAATCTTCAGCTAATGTCATATAAATGTGTTTGTCGCGGGTTTTTTTTTTTTTTTTTTTTTTTTTTCCTTTAAAATGGTTTTAGATTTATTCTAAATTTCATTTTCATATGTTAAACAATAATCCTAATTTCTTATAGTTTCCGTTCTATAAAATATTTAAATGAAAAATTCACTAATTTTTTGAAAAAAAAAAAAAATTTGTATCCCTTGGGACAAGCGACCAGTATACTTGCCGCAGAAGGTGCTCCGAATCCTTGATTATTCTCACCAGTAAAATTTTGCCGTAAATTTTGCCTTATTTAATCCAAGTATTTTTGTTATTCAATTGAGCAAAAATTTTGTGCTTCAAAAAACCGGGTATAAAAGATTAAAAATTTTGTAAAAAATGCTCGTCCCGAAGGAATTAATCCACATTAGTCTAGTGTTGTCTAAGGATAACAACATATTGTCGACTCTCGTTAATTCGAAATCAGATAATTCGGATCTTCACTTAATTCGAACTAAATATGAAGTTCAGAAATTTTCAATGGCAGAATAAACTGCAATGGCAGAACGTTAAAATTTTTCATTAATTCGAATTCATTTTCTCTTGGCTTCGTTTAATTCGAAATAAGGATAATTCCGATTTTTCATTTTTCTTTTCTTTCTCACGGATTTCAGATCATTTGAATAACTTTCTTCCTTCGATTTTTGTGAAAATTGTTCCGAACAAGTATACATACAGGGTGAGTCATAAATATCGAAACAATAGGCTATCTCCTTAAAAATTGCCTCTAGACCCATACTTCCAATTGCAAAAATTTATTTAAAAAAAAAAAGGTGAAATTTCTGATAAGATAAGTTGCAACTCCATAGGGGATCTTTTTGAAAAATTACGAAAATTAAATTTTTATACGGTCCCCGTAGAGCAAAATTCCCAATTAGGAAATTATTCCTTATCCATTCCTAAATTGAATAAAAAAAATTTCATCTCCGTATCTGAAAACCTGACAGAGATATTAAAACCCAAAATTCTCCAAAATTCGAGACTTGCACCACTTTACCATGCCTGTAAACGAAAAGTTCTTCACCCATTTTCAAAACAAATGAGGGATCGTCCATAAATTGCCCGATATTACGTGTCGATTTAAGACCGTGCTTCTTATTAGGACATAATAAAGCAGCGCATTGATTTAAATCAAAACTTGTTTTCAAAATATGTTGATCGTTAGTACTGAAGGTCTGCATGGATCAAAATATCTCGGTTTGGTTCCAAACGAACCCATAGGGAAAAAAGATCTGACCGGCATGGAAAAATGTTAAAATCATAATCCGGACCAACTTGGAAAAAAGCTTAAATCATAGCCCGGCTCAGCCGTGAATTTCTACAGTTTTTTACTTCAGTGTAGTTAAAAATTGTTTCACGTGGAGGAGTTCTGACCAAAAATACTTATTATAGATTTTCGTTTTTTATATTTATATTTTAGGTAGCTTTCATTACAAAAAGTAAAAAGCTACCTATTGCAGCCGTCCGGAGGAAAGCACTTCCGAAAAATTTTGGTATATTTTCACCGATCATGACCCCCAGACCCCAAAACCACCCTCCGTTCGAATGTTGACAGATATATATATATATATATATAACCATATATATATATATCTGATTTTTGTCATGCGATAACTAACGTATTTATGAACGAATTTGAATGAAACTTGGTATGTACATAGTACATACAAATTTCTCGACCGAGTTCGTTGGTCAGCATCATCCGCCATTTTGTTTCAAAATGGCGGCCATCTTAAATTTTTTTAAAAATTTAAAATTTAAAATTAAATGCGAAAAAATTAAAAGTTGAAAAATATTTTTCTTTTACGTGTTAGAACTTAAAACAACAATTCCAGAACACTTTTTATTTTGTCTATATCTTACAAAATGATTGAGTTATAGCACTTTGAATTTTTCTTATGGCTGACATTTTGAAACGATCTGATTTTGTTACGTGATAACACGCGTATTTATGAACCGATTTCAATGAAACTTGGTATGTACATAATACATACAAATGTCTCGACCGAGTTCGTTGGCCAGTATCATCCACCATTTTGTTTCAAAATGGTGGCCATTTTAAATTTTTTTAAAAAAATTTAATTTAAAATTAAATTCGAAAAAATTAAAAGTTGAAAAATATTTTTCTTTTACGTGTTAGAACTGAAAACAACGATTTCAGAACACTTTTTATTTTGTCTATCTTAAAAAATGATTGAGTTATAGCACTTTGAATTTTGCTTATGGCTGACATTTTGAAACGATCGGATTTTTGTCACGTGATAACACGCGTATTTATGAACCGATTTCAATTAAACTTGGTATGTACATAGTACATACAAATGTCTCGACCGAGTTCGTTGGCCAGCATCATCCGCCATTTTGTTTCAAAATGGTGGCCATTTTAAAATTTTTAAAAAATTTAAAATTTAAAATTAAATGCGAAAAAATCAAAATTTGAAAAATATTTTTCTTTTACGTGTTAGAACTTAAAACAACGATTGCAGAACACTTTTTATTTTGTCTATATCTTACAAAATGATTGAGTTATAGCACTTTGAATTTTTCTTATGGCTGACATTTTGAAACGGTCTGATCTGAACGATCCACAATGTTGCTTTAAAATGGCATACACTTTATGATATCGTGGAATTTGGTGACTCTCTAAATCGCTTAAAATAAAATCAGGTTGAATAAAAGATGACTAATTTCTAAAAATTCCTATTAATAATCAGTCTTGACAAAAACTAGTATTCAATCTTATAAAATCACTAATTTAATAAGATTATTTCCACTAGATTGAGCTTAGTATTTTTGAACAATGTAACTTACCTTAAAATAAATAAATATATATATAAGTATATGAAAGCTACCTCTTCCTCCCGGCATTGCCGGAAGGACTTTTTTGTTATTAAAGAAGCGCTAAAGGCTGTGATATATTTATTTTATCAATTAATCTCTGTTTTTATGTAAATGTTTCACTTATATTTTAATATCGTTAATACATATCCCGTACGTTGGAGACTTTGAAAAATGTTATAAAACTAGCAAAAGCCATGCTTTGTTTGGATTCGCGAAGCATTATTTTATAAAACAGATATTTGAAAGTAACATTTTTTTTTTTTTTTTTTTTTTAATCTTTATTAAACAAAAACGTTATTTTATGTTTTGGCGCATTTTAATTTTTTATTTATGATGTAAAACTGGCATAATAAGATATTTTCGAAGCAAACTTTTACAATTTTTTTTTTAATTTTCAACTAAAAGCTCTTTTAAAGATGTTTTTACAATTTCAAGTAGCCACTGGTGTTTTTTAATTGTTTGAAATATGCATGTTTCCAATCTTTGTAATCAACATCCGATAATCTTTGATAGCTATTTTAGAATAATATATTTGAAGAAAGCTTGAAGAAAGTTACTTCTTCAAAATCCTATTTTCTGGAAAAAACATTTGAAATCTGCTTTCGTTGATACTATGAATTTTTAACTGTAAAACATTTTATTTTAATTTCTTCGTTTTTATACATGTTAGCGTATGAGAATTGCTGTAATTCTCTCCGCGTGGGAGAACTTTTTACTTTCTGCGAATGGCAACTCAATTAATGGAATTACCTTTTAAGGAAGCGCTCTCTCATTCTCGCAGTGACGTTTTCACGAATAATTATTGTTGTGTTTGCGAACTTATTAAAGTCTTATTTTTCTATAAAATCCTTCTGATTAATGAGTCGATATTATTTAGCCACAATACGACCTTCGCAAAAATATTTATAAAGAGCTTGAACCAACAACTTCACGCAGATCTTTTAATTTTTCATTTATATAACAAATTTAAGAATTAATTTTATTTGTTTACAATTATTTTGTTGCCAGTTTACCAAAAAAAAAAAAAAATCCATAATACAATTCTTTTAAAATGTTTAAGTGTCATCTGTGCAAACGATTTTGCGGGATAATGAAAACATGTTTTATTTAATAAATTAATCATGATTCTATCTATGGATGGAAATAGATTTGAAAATTACACTCCATGATTTAAACTTTTTTTTTCTGAAAATATACGCGTTTCATTTTTTATTTGCTAAAATGCGTCCGTATTGGAAATGCATGTAAAATAAATTAATTAAAATAATAATTTTTTTAACATTTTACTGTAAAAAAAAAAATTATATTCTGCAAATCTACAGATCATAATTTATTTTTGTGTTTAATTTGAAGTTAAAATATTGAATAGTTTTTTTGTAAAGCGTACGACAAATTGTAATTTGAGTGGACTAGTAGAGGATTCGCTTCGCTCATCCTAATAAAACCTTTTAAAACGAAATCACATAGGAAAGAAAAAAATACGTAATAGACAAATGACCTTCCTAGGAGTGTTAAATGGAGTTTAATTTTTTCTCATGTACTATTGTATTTATTTTGCATGGATCATTGCATTTTCTGTTTAAGACAGAATTCCGTCATAGGCAGATTTTTTTCCTCTTGTTTTATTGTGTTTAGTTTTTTAGCATTTAAATATGCTATTCTTAAAAAAATAATAATTTTTTTTCTTGTAAAATAAAGCGATTTTTAAAATCTATGTGGTTTTTGTAAATATTTTGATTGAACAAAATTTTACTTATTTCATGCACCTATTAGGTCAGTCAGAGACAGTAATTTTAATACGGATTATTCGAAACCGGAGTTAAAAATTTCGTCCAGTGCAGACTAGGAAAAAGGAAACAGCCCCCTCCGATATGAAAAATACATTAGACCCGGATAGGCGAGTCTTCAGAAAAAAATAACGTCTCGGTCCTGACCCGGCCCAGAATACAGATTTTTTAACAGCCTCTCCAGGACGATAAAAAGCTTGAAGTTGTGAGAGCTAAATTTAAAAAAAGACTTAATCTTCAAGCATTCTTTTAAATTACTGATGGGCAGTAAAACGTTACGTTTCGTTTTTCTGCATAATGCTTTTTTTTTTCGACTATTTCTTGTCTTTAAATTATTAAAAGTTAAGAATTGTTAAAGAAAAAATTACAAACTTGAAACATGTCATTTTTAACTATTTTACATTAGTTTTGTTTCGGGCGAAATTGAAAAATTATTTACTTTTGAAAATATGATTTTTTTTAAGTTATATTATTTTTTCAATAAATATTTTTAATAGTTCTAAAAGTAATATTGACAAACAAAAACCCCCAAAACAAAACTAAAATCAGATTTTTATCTTTAATTAAATGGAAATAAATTGAAATCCGATAGATAATTTTTGGAGTTATAACGATTTTTAATTATCCCATTTAAACCAGTACTAACCATATGAAAATTTTATAAATTTTATGATAAATTTTAGGATTTCATTTTCTTAGCAAATTATATGTCTAACCACCTCAAAAAAGAAAAAAATAATAAAATTCTAACTCAAAAGATAGATTTTTTACACGTTTCCTAGAACTAATAAGTGTTCCTAGTAAGTAACATTCTCATTTGAATTGCACGTATTTCAATTTGTGTCTAATCCCTTAAAACCCGATGAATTATTCAAACGGCTATAACTCAGCGAGTTTTAGAGATATGAAGATGCAACTTTTTGTGTATTATTCAGAACTGTATAAGGAAAGTTTTCGGTATTGGAATTTTTATCCTACGGGGGCCGTATAAAAAGTTAATTTCTGTACTTTTTCAAATAGACCCCCCATGGAGTTGCAACTTATCTTATCAAAAATTTCACCTTTTTTTATGAATTTTTGCAATTGGAAGTGTGGGTCTAGGGGCAATATTTAAAAAAATAGCCTATTGTTTCGATATTTAAAACTCACCCTGTATAATACAATGCATTTGATATCCACTTTCTTAGTGCCCCGTCTGTCCATCAATGGCGCTTTAAATTTTTCTTCCATTGTACTTGTTTCTAATCTTTTAAATAGTTTATGTATTTATACATTCTAATTTAATATTAAGTCTTATTCTAATGATACTAGACGAAATAAATTTAAAAAACACTATAACATGATTTGTAACAGTACCATAATAAGCATGTTTTCATTACATACTTTCCATAATTCGAACTTCGGATAATTCGAACATTTCTTGTGGTCTCGACGAGTTCGAATTAATGAGAGCCGACTGTATTTCAATTAAAATAATAAAACTTTGTAAAAATCATAAAATCGAAACAAAACAGGACACATTTTGAGCTGGAAAATTGACCCTCTCACTGACAAGCCCTTGTTAAGACGCCACACTACTGTCTAAAAAAGACCCGGATGATAATGTAAAGTCTATGGGAGCGTTCTTTTACAAATATCTCGCTCAAATTTTAATATTTTGACATGATTTTTTTTTTTTTTTTTTTTTTTTTTTTTTTTTGCATAGGATAACGGAGGACGTTCCACAATCGGGCTAGTTTTTTCTTTTTAGATTTTGCTTTCAGATTTTTCTAAAAAAATTACTTTAACTTTCAGAACCAATGTGAACCGGTTATGAAACTGAAACTATCCTAATGTAAAAAGAATGTAACTAAAATCGAAAAAGTGAAAACTAGCCCGGTTGTGGATCGTCCTCCGCTATCCTATGCAAAAAAAATTGTCAAAATATTTGAAAAGAACGCTCCCTTGGACTTTACATTATCATCCGGGTCTTTTTCAGTCAGTAGTGTGTGCTCTTTAATACGTTCACTAAGCCTTAAGTGAACTAGAATTGCCTGCAATATTAACCATATTTAAAGTGATGTAAATCTAATGATTTAATAAGTTTTTAATGCATTATACTAGTGGCGCAGCCAAGGTTGAGGGGGGGGGGGTAACTCTGGGAGGGGGGTAACACCTCCCAGAGCTAAGAAAGATCGCTATAATTGCCGCTTATATGAATAAAAATTAAACTTAATGTTTAAAAGTTTTGGCGTATTTCGAAATTCGCCGCTTTATTGTATCAGATTTTATTTAATAAAGTGATTCAATCAAATGGCGAAAATTCTACTTAAAACTGTGAAAGTGCATATCACATAGATTGGTCAAGAAAAAATTGGTTTTTTGAACTAAATAACTTTTCTGAGACGCATTATACTAAAAAATGATGATTTCATGCCATACAGATTATCTTTGAGTTTAAGTATTATACAGTGTATATTCTAATTTAGTACCGATTCTATTAATCGGTGATTCAAATAACCGGCAAACACCTTTATCAGAATCTCTCCCCCCATCCTCCTAGAACCGAATTCTGGCTGCGCCACTGCATTATACAATGATTAATACTCTTTAATTTTACATTCATATTTGTAATCAAATATTTTATGTACTGTAAATAATGTTTTCTTAGTATTTAAAACAAAATGCAACGAAAACAACATTACAAATTTGCCCTTTTCAAGATGGATTGAGCCACGTCATCAGCTACTGTAAATACAAGTCCTTAAGGCAGAATTCGTCCGACTCTTGAAATTTCCCGACGAGAAATTTCTTTGGTACCAGTTTTTACTAATGGAGAATCTCTCCTATAACCCTTTCGGGTCCGAATTTTTTTTCAGTTTTTAGAAAAAATTACTTTCACGTTAATAACATTAACACTGGATATCCAAATAGATTAATTGGTGTTTAATGAATATTTCCTTGTCTGGAAGATAACGAATGTTGTTATTTTGCGTACTATTCAAGTAATATTCATATTACAATAGGCTAAGGAAGAATTTTTGGAGATGTTCAGAAAATATTGTATTACAATAAGGATTTAACTTATATTGCAACTTTCTAATACTTTTTACCCGTTATTACACAGGATTCTTTCAGTAAAGTAACTTTTATTTCAAATTTATAGAGTGAAATATGTTTAAAATTAAAGAATCGCAAACTCACAAAGAGAATGAAGCAAATAATAATAATAATTAATAATAATAATTAATAATAATAATTATTAATAATAATAATTATTATTAATAATTATTATTATTATTAATAATTATTATTATTAATAATTATTATTATTACTAAATTCCTAAACATAAATGAAGTCATATAGTAAATGCACAGACATACACTAACATTACTACATATGAATAGTAGCAAAACAATTTCTTAAAACAAACAATTCTCCATTAAAAGGCATATACTAATAATAGTACACCACGCCAGGAAGGGTTAATAAGGTGAAATTTCACGCATTTGAAATAGGTTTCTTTATTTATTTATTTTTTTATGAAAAATTAATGGTATTTCACCTTGAAAATTGCAATACCCGTACGAACTTTGTAAGGGGGCAAAGTCATAAATGAATCAGCCAATATCTTTGATATCATACTAAACAAAAATTAGTTTTTTTGCATACCGATAATTTTGGAGAGAAAGGGCGGTGTATCCAAATTTAGTAGAACGTGCAATATTGTGTATGCTATATTGTCACTAATCAATGGATAAATGGATACAGCCTCTCATCCTTTTGCTTCATTTTGGGAATAATGGATTTTGAGCTTATTCTATCGTATCGACGATTACTTTCAGATTTTTCAAACTATGTTTTTGAGATTTTTGCAAAAGTTGTTCTATACATTAAGCTAACACATTATGCAAATTAAATTTTGATTTCGGTGACGCATGCGCAGTGAAACATTATTTAGTAAACCTTCTCATATTTCCTACAATTTTTATTATTTTTTTAACCGTTTAAACGCCATTGTTCCCAAATGGGAACATTGCATTATTTGATATACAAGAATATATTTTCCAACATAAAAACGATGTCCTTATTTTTCCTATAAAATATAAGGTTGATCTCAACTTTTGAAAAAAAAATATTTATGTTTAAGCATTTATCACAGGTATAAGAAATATGCAAATTTATTAATTTGCATAAAAATATATTATTTAATTTTATCGTTTTTTCTATATTACTTACATTTTACCGCTGGGAATCTGAATGTTTTTGGAATTCAAGAAAATGCTCAAAAACAATATACAATAGTATACAGCGGAAAAAAATTCGTTACGTTTGCATAGGTTGTCAATCAATAATCATGTTCCGAAATGCAAACACTGAAACGCAAACAGCCAAAAAAATGCAGAAATATCTTTTTTGTTATTTTTTAAATTTGTATGCAGAAATTAAAACATTTGAAGCTGTAATGTAGGAAAAACAAAATTATTATTGCATTGCGATATTAATTCGGCGTGTAAACGGTTAATACTGATTACCGGGTATTATGTACAATATTATTTTTCATATTTTCTGAAAAGAAAATTTTTTTATATTAAGAACTCTGCAAATTATAAGCAAAAAACGTACAAAAAATTAGGGCTCTTTATATAAAAACTTTAATTTTCCTACAAGTATAAATTCCATCCTCATAAAAATAAACACAGTTTATCTCAATAATCCATGTAATCATAATCTTCAGTTTGGACGCTTTTTCTACATTAGTTTTGACAAAGTTATGCAAAAGATCTTTGTTCTTTTTCAATTTGTTGACGGTCCTCTATGGAATTTTGAAAAAAAAATCTTCACGGAAATATATGACCTGTACTCTTCTATTTACACACTTGGATTTTCAGAATAATTCATCATGTATTTTTCTAGATATTTAACGAAACTTCTAAAATCGCAAGTGGCGGTCATATAGTGTATGGTTCTTCTATACTTACAAGGAAGGTCTCCATACGGGTATATTCCGAAATATCTCAAATTACAGAATGTTCTTCTCATGAGGATATATACGTTTATAAAAAAAAATTTCAGCGGCAGAACTCTAACTCTACGCAGTGTCCATAAAAAAATAATGAACATTTCATTATTTGGCAATTTATCCTCGGTTGGCGATGGCAATTTCAAAAAAAAATACTTCTTTATGTCAAGTACATTTTAAGGGAAAAAGAAGTTTCATGTTGAATTTGTTTAGATATATTTAATTTAAATAACTTTAATTTTATCTGTTTTGGTTTGTTTTAAGTATAATTTTGTTATATCGATAATTATATATATTTATATTCAAATTTAACCATCATAATTTGCTATTTAAAGCAAAATTCATAATTTAAATTAATTAAAATTGTTTCAAACTCAAAGTCCAATTGAGCTTTGTCGATTCGATTTCGTTGCTATGGAAACGTGTGGCTTTTATTTTTGAATACACTTAAATGTATGAATATTATTTTTCTCAATATGGATTATTTTTTATGAAAATATTTTTTCCAGTTATAAATTAAATAAGTACTTAAAAACAATATATACATACATGTAATACAATATATATATATGCATGTAATATATTAAACTATCTCATTGTTTATACTGAAATTTCATTAAATAAAATTTACACGTATTCTAAATATCCAACGATTTTCGGTTACATTAAAATCGTTTGCTTTTGGCGAGGAAAAGTGCTGCTCGTCAAATCGCGTAACTCTTTCGTCATTTCACGCCAAATATTCGATTTTTTTTTTTTTTTTTTTTTTTTTTTACAGATTTTTTACTGTGATTCCGCCGTTAATTTTCACTGATCCTTTATTACATATATAAGTAGTTTAATTAGCATTTTTTTTTTTCAAAAAGTTCTGAGTATGCCCAGTATGGAGACATTCCTTGTTAGCTCACAAGTCACAACTAAAATTCTACAACAGGACAATATATAAAGGTAAACAACACAATAAAATCTTCTTCGCCAATTTACGTAATCAATAGCGCAAGCACCTTTAAAAGCTGTTCTATAGATGCCAATTTACAAATTTTGTCCACTTTTTTTATGATTGGGATTTATTACACACTATAGAAATAACAATTCGTTATTCAAAATTGGAAATCATTTTGACTTGCTAGGTGTATTCCACATTACTAATCAGCAACAGAACAATCGCTATAATTTATTTCCCCATCGTCGGATGTTTTCATCATGAATGACACGAAATTTAAACAACAAGTAAACCTGTCACTTAAAAAAAAATTAAACACATAATTAATAGTGCAAGTAGCTTTGAAGACTGCTAATAAAAGCTATTTTACAAATTATGTTCTTTTTTCGTTACACACAACATATTAAACAATCTGTTTTTCAAAAATGAAAATAATTTTGACTAGCGAGGTATCGTTCCATTACACTAATCCGCAACAGAACCATCGCTAAGGTGTAATTTTTTTTCCTCATTGTCGGTTGTTTTTATGATAAATGACTCGAAATTTTCTGGATTTAAACTACAAAAATCTGTCACTTAAAAACGTAATTAATAGTGCAAATACATTTGAAGACTATTCAATAGAATCTAATTTACAAATTATGTTCTTTTTTTATTACACACGATATATATGTAACAATCTGTTTTCAAAAAGGAAAATAAATTTGACTTGTAAAGTATCTTCCATAATACCAGTGTTCTCACTGTCGCTCGCCAATGCGCCAAATTGCGTCTAAATTCTTCATTTGGCGACTAAACAAGCGATTAGATTCGCCAAATTGCTAGTGCTCAATTTTTTCTTTTTCTATTTTTAGTTTTCGTTTTTCAAACATATGCATATATATACAGGATGAGTTATAAATATCGAAAAAAAAGGCTATCTCCTTAAATATTGCCTCTAGACCAATACTTCCAATTGCAAAAATTCATTAAAAAAAAGGCGAAATTTCTGATAAGATAAGTTGCACTCCATGGGGAGTCTATTTGAAAAAGTACGAAAATTAAATTTTTATACGGCCCTCGTAGAGCAAAATTCCCAATTACGAAATTATTCCTTATCCATTTCTAAATTGAACAAAAAAGATTCATCTCCGGATCTAAAAACCTGACAGAGATATTAAAATCCAAAATTCTCCAAAATTCGTGACTTACACCACTTTACCATGTCTGTAAACGAAACATTTTTGATCTATTTTCAAATCAAATAAGGGATCGTCCACAAATTGTTCGTTATTATTTATCGTTTTAAGACCGTTGCTCTTTTTTGGATCTAATAAAACAGCGTATTGATTTAAATCAAAACTTGTTTTCAAATATGTTGATCGTTAACACTGGAGGTCTGCATGGATCGAAATAATTAGGTCCGGTCTCAAACCGACCCATAAGGAAAAAAATTCTGCCCAGTATGGAAAAATGTTAAAATCATAATCTGGACCAGCCTGGAAATAAGCTTAAATCATAAGCCGGCTCAGCCGTGAATTTTTACAGTTTTTTACTTCAATGTGATTAAAAAATTGTTTCGCGTGAAGAAGTTCTGACCAAAAATACTTATAAAGCTTTTCGTTTTTTATATTTATACTTTTTATTATTAAAGAAGTGCCAAAGGCTGTGATATATTTATTTTATCCATGAATCTCTGTTCTCTGTTTATATGTAAATTGTAAATGTTTCGCTTAGATTTTAATATCGCTTATCCATATCCCGTGCGTTGGAGATTTTGAAAAATGTAATACAGTAAAACCTTTTAAGACAAAATCACACAGGAAAGAAAATACGTAAAGAGCTTCCTAGAAGGATTAAATGAAGTTTTTTTTTTTTTTTTTTTTTTTCTTAGGTATTATTGTATTTATTTTGCTTAGATCAACATATTTTCTGTTTAAGACAGAATTCCCCCATAGGCAGATCTTTTTTTTTGGTTTTATTGTGTTTAATTTTTTAGCATTAAAACATACTATTCTTAAAAAAATAAATTATAAAGTTTTTTCCTTGTAAAATAAAAGTGATTTTAAAATCTGTATGATTTTCGTAAAAGTTTTGATTGAACAAAATTTTACTTATTTCATGCACGTATTAGGTCAGTCAAAGATTGTGATTTTAATAAAGATTTTTCGAGACCGTGATTGAAAATCTCGTCCAGTGCAGGCCTGGAAACAAGGAAACATAACCCCTTCCCCCCCCCCCCCCCCGGTATGAAAAATACATTAGACATGGATAGGCGAGTCTTCAGAAAAAAGTAATGTCTCGGTCCTGATCGGACCTGGACCCAGAATACAGTTTTTTTAACTGCCTCTCCAGGACGATAAAAAGCTTGAAGTTGTGAAAGCTAAATTATAAAAAAAGACTTAATCTCCATCTTAGAAAAGCATTCTTTTAAATAACTGATGGGCAGTAAACCAGTACATTTCGTTTTTCTGTATAATGAATTTTTTTCCCGACTATTGTTTGTCCTTAAATTATTAAAAGTTAAGAATTATTAAAGAAAAAAAGTACAAACTTGAAACATGTCATTTTTGATTATTTTCATTAGTTTTGTTTAAAAATTAATTGAAAAATTATTTACTTTAAAAATAGATTTTATTATTTTTTTCAATAAATATTTTTAATAGTTCTAAAATTTATATTAAAAAACAAAAAGCCCGAAACAAAACTAAAATCAGATTTTCATCTTTATTTAAATGGAAATAAATCGAAATCCGATAAATAATGTTTGGAGTTATAAAGATTTTTAACTATCCCATTTAAACCAGTATTGACCATATGAAATTTTATAAATTTTATGATAAATTTTAGGATGTGATTTTCTTAGCAAATTATATGGCTAACCATCACAAAAAAGAAAAAAAATCAAAATTCTAACTCAAAGATAGATTTTTTTACACGCTTTCTAGAATTGTTAAAGTAACATTGTCTTTTGAATTGCGCGCGTTTCAATTTGTGTCTAATCCTTAAAACCTGATGAATTATTCAAACGTCTATAACTCTGGGGATTTTGAAGATATGAAGATGCAACTTTTTGTGTATTATTCAGTACTGGATAAGGAAAGTTTTCCTAATTGGAATTTTTATCCTACGGGGGCCGTATAAAAAATTATTTTCCGTAATTTTTCAAATAGACCCCCCATGGAGTTGCAACTTATCTTATCAAAAATTTCACCTTTTTTATGAATTTTTGCAATTGGACGTATCGGTCTAGGGGCAATATTTTAAGAGATAGCCTATTGTTTCGATATTTATGACTCACCCTGTATATATATATATATATATATATATATATATATATATATATATATAATATATACATAATATATACATAATTTTTATGTTTGTAGCGGATAGTTGAAATTAGATTAATAACAATCTCTGTCACAGTTGTAAAAACTTAGGTTTTTTTTTTTTTTTTTTTTTTTTTTTTCTTTAAGAACACATTGAAAAAAAGAGGGTACATTAAAAGATCAAAGATTTTGTGCTACACGGTGAATTTGTTTTGCTAATACTTTTTTCATTTGGCGAATGTTTTTTATTTTTAATTAGCCAAATTACTAACATTGGTTAAATGTCAGCGAGAACACTGCATAATACTAATCGGCAACAGAACAATTGCTAAGATGCATTCCCCCCCCCCCCCAATTATTGGATGTTTTTAACATAAATGACCCGAACTTTTCTCGACGATTTAAACAACAAGCAAATCTGTCACTTAACCCTTTCGGGTCTGTTTTTTGTCCTGTTTTTAGAAAAAATTACTTTTATGTCAATAACATTAACACTAGCTATTAAAACAGATTAATTAGTATTTAACGAATATTTCATTGTCTGAAAGATAACGAATGTTGTTGTTATGCATACTATTCAATTAGTATTCATATGACAATTGGCTAAGGAAGAATTTTCGGAGTTGCTTAGAAAATATTACATTACAATAAGATTTATCGATATTACAGCTTTCTAATACTTTTTGCGCTGTATTACATATGATTCTTTCATAAAAGTAACTTTTACTTTAAATAAAAAAAGTGAAATATGTGTTTAAAATAAAAATCGAAAACGGTGCAAAGGGAATTAATTAGGAGCAAATAATAATAATCATTATTAATACTAAATGTCTGAACATAAATGAAGTCATATATTAATTGCATAGACATATACGAACATTACTACAGGTAAATAGAAGCAAAAGCATTTCTTAAAACAAAATGATACTCCATTAAAAGACATGTACTATTAATATTACACCTGAGCCGAAAGGGTTTAAAGAAAAATAAACAGGTACTTACTAATGCATGTACTTTTAAGACAGTTAAATAAAAATTAATTTTCAAATTACGTTCTGTTTTCATCACACACGATATATAAAACAATCTGTTTTTCAAAAATGAAAATAATTTTGATTCAAAACTAGCAAGGTATCTTCCATAATACTAATCCGCAACAAAACAGCTGCAATGCATTTTTCCCCCCTATTATCGGATGTTTTTATGGTAAATGACATGAAATTTTCTCGACGATTTAAACAACAAGCAAATCTGCGCTTAAAGAAAAAAAAAAAAGGTTTCAACACAAATTGAAAACGAGGTTAAACTAAATCATTTTTTAAAGAAAAAAATTAAATAAAAAGAACACATATCAGACCAAATAATATTTATATTACATCTTTCTCAGGAGTGATTCACACTCCCGAAATAAACATGGCATAAACCCAGTTTTTATTCACTCACACATATGGATTATAGTCGGGGAGCAAGAGCATTTCAAAAGTTTGTGTCACATGACTCCGTTTAAATGGGTTGAAAACCCTCCTTAAATCTCAGTAGAGTTCTAATTGTCTCATCTTTTAAAGAAGACCTTGCAATTGAAGTCGTAAATTTCACTTTTGTCGCGGAGATGGGGGGGGGGGGATGGATCGAAAATATTATCACTCGAATGGAAGGGGGGTAGGAGGAGAAGAAGGTGAGTGCCAGCAGATGATGGTGATGATTCTGTTTCCGGAATCCCCCCCTTTTCATTTTTCGCGACCCCCCGCCCCCTCTCTTATTTTCCCAATTGTTGAAACAACAGTCTTTTTATGCTGCTCCTCTCTACCCCCTTATTAGTTGCTTTACTGCGGGTCACAGTTGGTTCTGATAGCCTCGTTAGCAGATTTATGGTGACTATAGGAAAAATAAATGCCTGTAGGTTCCCTCGAAAAAGGAACGAGGTTTGTCTCCAGACGCCATCTTTGGTTTGTGGTATTTCAGGTCAGGTTTTACAGATAAATTGCATGTGTTTATCTAGATATTACTGTAACATTTATCAAAACACTTTATTTCCAGACAC
This sequence comes from Maratus speculifer, assembly GCA_964019185.1. Taxonomy (NCBI): domain Eukaryota; kingdom Metazoa; phylum Arthropoda; class Arachnida; order Araneae; family Salticidae; genus Maratus; species Maratus speculifer. The sequence goes on along the minus strand of OZ025289.1, from coordinate 419,263,299 downwards.
AATAACGAAATGATTTTTTAATGCGCATGCGCCAAAATTTCAGATCACTAATTCAGTTAACAAACAAGTAAATTATTATTTTTATTTATTCCTATATCATTTATTTTAAAAAATGCAAATTTTTCTCAGTTTGTTTAATTCAAGAGGCTCCCAGTGATATGTCATTAAAAATCAAACTCTTCAACTAATGTTTGGATAGAAAGAAAAGAAATGAAATGAAAGGAAGTAAAAGAAGAAAGAAGCAAGAAATAAAGTATACAAAAAACCGCCTTAAACGGACTGATTTTTATTTATGCACCAAAGTTGCGAAGACTAATAAATACTTTTTAATTTCTATATGCTTTTTGGAGCGCAAGTAAAACCTGAAAATAAAACTAATTAATTCTGTTTTTAACAGACAATTTTTTAAAATCCTGATTGAAAACCTCTTAACCCTTTATATCTCAAATTGTCTCACTAAATTCCGTGAATTCATTCAAATTTCCGTTTTTAAACATTTGTCGTGGAGTTTTGAAACTAGAGATTTACACAACCATTTAGTAAATTTTAGCAGGATTTCGCCAATTAAAATTAATTAAATTTTAATTTATAGAGTTTGCGTGCAATATTTATAATTACACTCAAATCTTTTATTTAAAATATTCTTTCAGTATTTTTTAGAAGTAGGAAATATACGAATATAATGTTCTTACATTAAAAATAGAGAAATAATTCCGAACTGAAACTTTACTCCCACAATCTTTCAACGTCAAGAAAGCTGAAAAGAAATCATCCTTTTAATAATATTTTTGTTTAGTATAACCAATAATACTTTTCGAACGAAATAAAGTAAACTATCTATAACTCATTCTAAACTGCATTAATATTAATCGAAGTATTAAGCTAATTTTATTGCAAGTTATTTTAATGTAACTTTAATGACTGTCGGGTTAAAGTACCTCGTGCCCCTTGAATTATGAAAAACAGATTTTAAACGGAAACCATACACAGCGTATGGAGTGGTTAGTATGCTGTCCCGACTTAAATTTGATCGAGTGTGTCCCATGGCGCATTACAGTGACACCCATCTTTCTGTTGAGTGGCCATTACTTGCAAGTTGTAAGAGTGAGGCATAATTTCCAAAAGTTTCATCGACAACTTCAACGCACAGTACTGATTTCAAGGGATGGCCTGAAAGAGAAGATCCCCACCCTCAAATGAAATCGAAATATACACTCATAATATTTGAGATTTTATGTTTATTAATGGTCTCAAAGTGCAAATCCCCTTTACCCTTCTAAACTGTAGAAATCTCTACGGAAGGAAAATATTTGAATTTATCGCTGTCATTTCATACGTGGAAACGGGCCTAAAGTAGAGAAACTACATTTTTTGGTAAAGTCTTTGGTAAGGTTGTACAGATCATTCAGGGTGTCCAGCAAATAACACCCTGATTTCAAAATTAAATTTCTCAAAAACAAAGATCGATAGTAATATGCGGTAAACAGTTTTTTCATTAGGTAAGCTGTAAAAATCTTATACAGAAATTTCAAACAGTGTGCAAACAACGCAATTTTGAAAAAATTGCGTTCTGATTGCATAGAATGCTTTGATTTGACATTTTTCTTGTTTTAGATTGCCTGCAGAGAAATAATTTTTCAGCTTACAGTGCAATATTTTAAAGATTTTTCGAATTAAATTTTTCGAATTTCGAAATTCCAAAAATTTAATTTAAAAAACTATTAAATATGGCACTTTAAATCGAAAAACACATTCTCTGGCAGCAATCTAAAGCAAGAAAAATGTCAAATCAAAGCATTCTTTGCAATCAGAACACAATCTTTTCAAAATATTTACCGTTCGAAACTTTTGTATAAGATTTTTACAGCTTACTTGATAAACAAACCGTTTACTGCATAATTCTATTGATCTTTGTTTTTGAGAAATTTAATTTTGAAATCAGGGTGATTATTTGCTGGACATCCTGTAAGTTCTCTAGTTATCAGATATTCTTGATTCTCTATTCTGGAACAGTCTCAGCCTTAAATGGACCAATACATACTATATTAAAAATACTTCATCCTCTTCCAAAAGCTCTGTTTATTTATTTATTTTGTGATTTACAGCAAATTGGTCCTTCGAGCATCTCCATGATCTCTCGACATCCTTCCAAGGGGAAAAAAAAAAAAAAAATCCAAACATGATATTTCGGTGTCTTGCTTCCTGCATTACACTTCAATATATGTGGTGAAACTCTCAGCAATTGACAACTAATTAGTAATGGCACTTCCGCAACTACCGTACAATGGTCCGCTATGTATGAGTGAAAAGAGCCTGATCTGTAAAACATAAACAATCTGTTTATAAAAGGAGACAAAGAGAAAAAACAAAATTGTTAAAGTGGTTATAAATAGAAAACATTAAAAATCTGACTCAGATTTTACTTGGTATACATAGATATAACAGTATATAGATAAATGTAACCAGTAACTGATACTCGTTTCGTACTTACCTTAAAAAATAAATGAATAAATAAAAAAACTTATTCCACTTCAGTGCGTAAATGAAATCTTCCAATACAACAGTTTTCTTATATAATAATTGTATATATATTTATTTATGTCACCTTCTATTTTCTATGCTCTTAAAACCCACACGGCAATGAATAAGGTATCATTCGAAAGATTTTGGATCGGCATTTACGTAGCACTCTCAAGTAATATAAAATTATTTATTAAAAAAAAAATGTAATACATTTACATTTCGTTAAAACACTTTTAATACAAAATGACTGTTGATTAAAAATTAATGAAAAAAAGTATCAACAGGTATTTTTAGATTGCAGGGCAAAAGTCTCGCACGGGTTTACTGGTAATAGTAGGATTTATTAATAAAAATTTTGTTAATAGATCCAACGCAATTAATCATACAAATGAAAACTTTAAACTGATTTTTCTCCCTGTTTATACTTTTACAACTTGCTTGTTCAAAAAATACTAAGACTCTTTTGCTAAGTTATAAATAGGTTTGATATTTTTTCCATGGTGTATTTAATATTTTTGAGCATGGATTTAACATTCAAGTTTATAGTTATTTAATTTAAAATATTTAAATTGAAAGTTTGTTGATTTTTTTTCCATTTTTTACCATACACGAGAGTGAAAGAGTCATATTAAATGTAAAATACAATACATCTAAAAATTCATGTACAGTTTTATGTAGTACATTTTAATGAATGTGGAAAAAAATCGAAGCAAAAATATTCACATCTAAAAAAGTAGTAGAAATTTTTAAAAAGTTATTTTTTGTTATTTAAATTTTAGTAAAAATAGACTGTTTTACAAGATTTTTTATTATTTTATTATATGTAGTTTTTAGTATTAAGTATTGTGCCACGACATGTATTACAGTATTATTAAAAATTGAAGAGAGGGTTTCAAAGGTAATGCGTTCCCTTAATACTGTTAAAATATACGTATAAAGTACACTTTAGACAATTTAAAAATTGAAATAATGACAATAACAAAGCCAACAATAACGAATGTAGAGCGATTTTTACAATGGGTACCTTCATTCCAATTAAAAAAAATAATTAATTTTTTTTTTAAGAAGAAGAAGAAGAAGAAGCTAAAAAGTGCTCTTTTTTCGCTTTTCAGTAGGCAATCTAGTTTTAATAAGTGCACAATTCCTCTTACGAATTCTAAAAAAAAAAAATGTGTGAAGAAGGATTTGGAAGTGAAAATTTTTATTAATAAATAATTTGGAGTAAACAGAATTAAGGGGATGTTTCTGTCAGGCTAAAAACACCTGTCTGTTAATGTTAACACAATAAGAGAAGTTCTGTTAGATATCTCGTTCGCTTTTTTTTTTTTTTTTTTTTTTTTTTTTTTTTTTTTTTTTTTATGACCGAGAACCATTTTTACGTCTGCTATTTTTTACTTTTTTATATTTTGTTTTCAGGTTTTTTTAATTAGGACACTTTCTCTTTCCGGTTTCGAAACCGCTTCGTAAATAAAAGCACTGTCATTTTTAAAACAATCTGCCGAGAAAATTAAAAAAGTAACAGACGGCCTTTGTACAGACCGACTTCAACTATCCAATGTCAAAAAAGAAAAAAAAATCATTTAAAAATTTGAAATGCAAAAGAGATATCGCTAAAAATTTCCTCCATAGGATAAGCATTAGCGAAAGGGTCTTTTCGCGTTACTGAAAGGGTAGCCCCCTTCTTTCTCTCTCCTTGTCAAGTTTTGATTTTCCTGTAAAACCACTTTTTCTGTTTCGACTATTACATGGCGCAAAAAATAAGATAGCAGTGCCGACAGCTTTTAGATCATGTTTTATTTATTCAAATCTTAACCATTATGCACTTCTCACTTATGTTTCTACTTGGGCCATTTTCAAATTTCACTTACATATGCTGGCCAAGAGTAAAAAGAAGAAAATTCAAACATACAATAATATTTAAAGTTTGATTTCAGCTATGCATTAATTAAAAGAATATTGAACATTTCCAACATGAGAAATTAAAAAAATCAATAAAAATTTTGGAGATATAAATCTTTAAAAATTGTAATTCTAAGCAAAAATGCCTGTCTCATTCCAAGTTTTGTGTAATTAACTGTTATCTTTTTAATCTAATTTAACTTTTTTAAATAAAGAGATTTAATTGTTTTAAATATGAACTGTTAGTGTTTTAAATTAATGAAAAAAAAAATTTGTTATATTTTCTTTAAGAAATTAACCGAAATATTTTGCCCCTCACTTTGTGTCAAGTCCGTTACCTTGTGATTATTTTAGTCAAAATAGGTTTTTAATTCTGCTTAAAGTTAGCAGCAAATATTCGGCGATATAGTTAAACGATTCACGCAACTACTACTTCCCATTTTTTACTCTTCAATTGTGAAGCAATTTAATAGTGGCAAGAATAAGCTTTCATCAAAGTTGGTAATTTTTTTTTTTTTTTTTTTTTTTTTTCCACTGTGAAGTCTGTTACCGTAAATTTCAATATTAAAATAATGATTTTTGCACTTTTGTAATTAAATATTGTTTACTAAATAGTTTCAGACCTAAATAGGTTCAGGATTTATGTGTGTTATTATCTAAGTTAGAAATTATACAAGCTAGTTCATTTCTAATAGTTTTATTTGAAATGTCAAGTCCGTTACTTGTTAAGTCCGCTACAATGAAATGTAAGTGAATGGTGAAAATGGCCCACTTATAAAAATTCTTCATCAATCTGTAATACTCAGGCAAAAATAATAAAGCACATAAGGGATATTCTTACAGATTCATTCAACTGAAAAGTAGAATTATGTAAAAATGCCTTTTTTTATGCAAAATTTGATTTTATATATAATTGATTTTTGCCTTTTTAGATGCATTCATAATTATGTAAATACGTAGAACCTATATTCTTCGTTCAATCCGTCCGTCCGTCAGTCCGCATAAAACAATGCAAAAACTATTTAACCGAATCGTTTGAAATTTAAATATATAATTGTTGCATAATTTTATCAAGTCATTTCAAATTTTATAAAAAATCACATGTATAGTTCAACTATAGGGACAATCAAAAGATTACGACCAATGGGAAAAAATAGTTTCATGTGCGTTTTTATTAAGAATTTTTAAAATGCTTAATACGTTTATTAGTGGAGTGTATTTAACTTGTTAAATAAAAATCACAATTAAAATAAAAACAACTAAATTGAAAAAAAAAAAAAGGATCGATCTAGATAAAATTGGCTTCTGTTACAAATACTCTAAAAGAAAAAAAAATCACATTTAATAAAAGAATTTCTTTCACAAAATTTCATTCATTAAGATGTATCCCTGACATAAGTCCAGTTTGAAACTTTATTTGGAGGATTCCTTCTTTTAAGATTATACCATGAAGATACTCAAATAAATTTGAATAAAGCAAAATAACGTTTTCCTCTAATCTATACAATCCGTCCATTATAACAGAAACCATTGATCTTTCAATACGTAAAAATTAAACATTGAACGATCTAGCATCATTTAATTTACCAAAATTATGGGTTGAGTTATTTCATGGTTACGGATATGAAAATAAACAATAAAGTGAAAATAAAATAAACTAACGTGAGTAACCCAAGAGAGAATGTAATATACGTAAATCATGGCAGCCGTTTCAAATCATTGCATTATAGGTATTGCACCTATAGAAAATTCTCATTCCTTCAAAATGACCACAAAGAAACCGAAACATGTAGACAGTACGTATGTAAAATATTTTTACTGTATTAGTTAATACCCTTTATCAATTAAATATATTACCAGGTGGATTTACAAAATTTAGTTATAATAAATGCTTATTTTGGATTTGTTATAATTTTTCTGTTAGCAAAATGGAAACCAAGGAAAAAATCCTGTATTTATCAAATTTCTGATTTGTTCTTAGCGTGCTTATATTAAAAAGTGAGCAATTTTTAAAGTAAATAGTACAAGTGAACACAATTTTTATTTAAAGGAAAATATAATATATTATATTATATTACATTACATTACATTATATTGTATTATATTGTATTATATTACAGTGTATTACTGTATTGTATTATTGTATTATTGTATTATATTGTGTTATACTATATTATAGTGTATTATATTATATTATAGGGTATTATATTGTTTTATAGTGTATTATATTGTATTATAGTGTATTATATTATATTATATTATATTATATTATATTATATTATATATGTTATGTTGTTATTATTATTATATACGTAACGTAACGTTACCTTACGTTACGAACACAAAGCATGCATTATCATAAAAATGCGTATTCATCTTTCTCTTTAAAAAAAAATAACGATAAAAAAAGAAAAAAAACCCTCCCAAGATCAGAAATACAGTGGTGAATTCAAAGTGTAGTATCCCCAACTGATGATTTCGGATTTTATGCTTATAAGAGGTCTAGCAGAGCAAAATCTCCCCTGTAACTCCATAATGCCCCCCCCCCCCTCCCAGAGAAAAATGCCTGAATTCAACATTGCAATAATGATGCGTTATACTCATTAATTAATTAATTAAAAATAATAAAGCGTACATAATTTACATTATGTAGATCTAAAAAAACAAACATAAACCACTATTAAACGCTCATCGATGAAACTAACTATTATCTATTTAAACATTATCGAATTATTTTAAATTATGATATTTAACGACCAACTTTATTTCTAGGAAATAAAAATTATGGGTGTACTAAATTCTCATAGTTTCACCAATGATTTAGAATAATTAACACTGCACAAATAAAAGTCAGGGATATTACATTCGAACGAAAATTGGTTAATACTTATAATTGATATATTACGTATTTATGTAAATCGCAGATTTTGACTGCATATTAAAAAATGAAACTTTTCTTTTAATAAACTTAATAAATGAACGTAATTTTTAGAAAACAAATATAAATTTCACAAAATTAAAGTAAAAGGGCATATTTACAATGAGAATTAAATTTATTATTAATATTAAATGGGATCTGTTTAGGAAGAAATTAGGTATTTTATAGGACCCTTCACAAAATGTTTCATTTCAAAACAGGACCTTTCACAAAATTTTTCATTACAAATAAAGCACTCTTCATATAATTTTTTATCTCAAAATAAGATTCTTCACGAAATTCTTTATCTTAAAAATAGACTTTTTTCATTTTTTTTCTAGCTCCAAACTAAACCTTTCACAAATATAATCAATTAAAAGTAGAATATAACCTGTCACTTTTTGTCTCTTTTACATATATATATATATATATATATATATATATATATATATATATATATATAATGTGTATTTTACATATGTATATTTTTTTAAACGTATATATAAACAAGAACTTAAATATAACAATTATTTAAAATTCACAAAATTAAAATTAGAATTTCCCCAAATGTAAAAAAGGCTATTCACAATCCCATAAAAACAGAACCCTGAACGTAAAGCCTCGACAGACCTCTGATTAGTGTTACTTATAATATATTATATATTGTATAAATTATTATCGTTCATCAATTTAAAAAAAAAGTCTTTTTTTTTTTAGAAATAAAGTAACATAAAACTGAATATACCTACTTATTATTCATAGTTTTTACTAGAAAAGAATATTTTTATCATACAATAATTACTAAAATTTATGGAGATATTGTTAGTTGCATATAGATATACTGTGAAGATTTTGTTTCTTTTCTCTCCCCTACCCTTTCTTTTAAACTACAATAGTTATTTCGTGATAATAAATAAAAATATAATACATATATATATTGCCCAAATTTATTCAAAGTTAAACATTACATTTTCTAATATCTTAAGTTATGAACTATCTTTCGAATTTTTAATTATAAATCTTTTTATTAACAAAAAATGAATTATATGTCAACATATATTTGGGGCATCATCAAAAAAAAAAAAAAAAAAAAAAAAAAATAACTACAACTTTTTAATTAATAAATAAAGTAATGCCGTTTTCTCCGTTTATTGCCATAATTGAAAACTCCCATTAACTTTCTTTATATTTCCTGTTTTGGAAAAAACACCCACCTAACAGGGTAGCTTTTGAACTGTTAAAGAAACGTTTTTGCACACCCGGCCTCTGAAACGACGGCTTTACTTAATTAAATAATTATCCGGACTTTTTATTAGTACCCAAATGAAAACATCTGGTCGAAAATGCTTCAAGTATTCTTGATAACTTTTCCAACCCCACTTCTGCAAACAAACAACAACGTATGTTTCGAGTATTCCCGATATTCTCATAAACATCCTCCCGGACACGCCATATCCGGCAAAACCCATTAAAGGCGTCGGGATAATTACCGGATTTTAAGACTTCCAAAGGTACGTAAAGACAAGGCGCGCGCGGAAGCCCATTAATTAACGTTATTGCGAGGGCCGCCATCTTGGCTGACGTCACAGTCTACTCTCGAAACAGGCATTTATTTAAAGCCATAGCGACCGTGCTGAGTGGGCCACGGCAGACATGTTTAACCCCAGGAGGTTTCGTAAAGTTTAAAAGAGTGCTGAATATTTTAATAGGGATAGCAGAAACTTCAAAAGTGTATTTTAAATTTAAATATCCGCAGCGTTAATATTATTTCAGATTTTAGTTTCGAACCATTATGATGGCATATATATTCATGTTTATTTAGAATTTACATGTTTATATGATTCAGATTACTTTTTTTTTCTTTAATTAAATTTGGAAATATGATCATTTATACTTGCATATGCGATCTGTCTTCATTAAAATTCTATTTAGAGAGATACGGAATTTCTGAGTACCAAGTTCTAAAACATTAATAAATTATTATGATTCTAAAGAAATTCAGGGTGGCTGATATTAGAATAAGAATTTATACTAATGAAAGCATGGTATATTTCTAGCATTAATAGATTCTGATTTTAAATATAAAGGACTTTTGCTATTAAAGGCGGGTGTTTCATAAAGATAAATATCTAATAATATGACAATAATTATACATAATAAAGATGTAGTAAAAAAATACCGCTTTTTTAAATAATATTATTTCATATGCTTAAATCTGTATTTTATTTATATTTATATTTATTTTATTTTTGTATATGCTGACTTAAAATATATACAAAGAGCTATTATTAGATAAATAAATATTAAACCTACATGTAATTCATGAATAAATACACAAATACAGTTTTAATATTTTACCATTTCTTTATACACGTTTTATTAATTTCTTTTTTTTATAGTTGTATTATTTTAACAATGTAAAATTCTCTTTAAATTAAATTAACGATTTCTCATAATTACCCTATTCTTTTACTAGGGCATATCATATGCAATGCATATACAGGTGGTCATAAAAAAAACTTTGCCGCTATACGGAGCTCTAGCGGCCATTCCGCTCAACCGATCGAAATGAAATTTCAGATATAGCTATTCAGAAGTATGAGCTCGAGATTCTGTGAGCGACAACAAAATGGTGTTCACGGTTACGGTTATGGTTACAGAAACTCGAAAATTTCTAATGGCAACACCCATTTTTTTTTCATCGCAAAATGCTCAGCGCATGCGAAAACCCTAAAAAGCGTTGGAACCGTACGTGTATCGCAAGAAACGGACATGTTATGCACGCACAAAAAACCATTCTGGGAATCCTCCCCCCCCATAGAAAAAACTCGATATATTAAAAATACGATATGACGATTATGACGATTATTATGACGATAGATCGTCATAAAAAAAAAACTCGCCGCTAGAGCTCCGTATATCGGCAAAGTTTTTTTATGACCACCTTGTACATATTTGTAGCACACAATTCTCTTTTTTTCATCTTATAAAAATTTACAAACATAGTATTATTAAAACTAGTTTATAACCCCTGTAAAAAATGACGGAATGTTGATCTGCATTTAATTTACATAAGACATTATACAAATGAAACTTTTATTATTGAGGAGTTTGTATGGTAGAAAAGTACGTTTTAAAAATGAGAAATACTTTCTAAGTTTGCAAAAATTATAAGGATATATATTAATCAATTAATTTTTATTATTTTTCAATTTAATTAATTTTTTATTATAGTAAATACCTATTATAATTCTCGAAAAAGATTGTTTTAAATAAGAACTTATTTATTGTTACATTATTTAAACATTTTGTGTTTCGAGCAGTGTACTTTTTCTTTCCAATCCTACACAAAAACAAGATTTAAAGTTTTGAAGTTCAAAAAAAATATTTTTGCATATATTTGTATCAAACCTATAGTAGTTGGAGTTGGTCAACTTTTTATTGGATGCTCGATGCCACCATCTATCTTCTCCTTTCTGTTCTATTACTCATAAAACTATAATCGAGTTCACTGATGGTTTTATAAAGACGATTATTATTTTTTTTTGTTTTGTTTCTTTTCTTTTAACCACCTTTGTAGCATACATTATCGAACAAAAAGTAAATGTCATTAATATTACAGGGTGTTTGAATGGGCCAAAAAGAATAGCGCAGTGTGACTGCCGTAATGGATTTATTCAGCCGAAAAAAAATTATTCTGCAACTACAATTATACAAGTTTTATTTGGCAGCAGGAAAAAAATCATCGAATGCTGAATTCGCCACTAGAAGCTCTGTTAAATAAAATGTCGCCCATGCAGGAGAAAGCGTACTGCGTTTTCGAATATGCCAAAACCTCTTTGGTAATTGTTATGCAAAGACATTTTCGTACGAAATTTCGTAAAGAACCACCGCATCGCATTTCATAAGCAGGTGGGCGAAGGATTTGACATGTCTTCATTGGCAGCCGAGATCACCAGATCTAACTCCCTGTGATTTTTTTTTCTATGGGGTTTCGTTAAAGACAAGGTGTTTGTTCTTCCACTTTCTCAGGACTTAGAGGAGCTGAAGCAGTGGATAACTGCAGTGTTGAACTCCATCAGAGGGAATATGCTATCATGAATGTGGCAGGAGCTTAATTACCGTGTAAACATTTGTCGTGTCACTGGAGGGGCACATGTTGAACACCTGTAGAAACTTGAATAAATTTAGTTTAGAGGTAAATTAGAATTTTCTAAATATATTCATTACAACTTTCACAATCATGTTTTCTTTTTGTCCCATTCATTATGAATCACCCTGTATAATCAATGATGAGGCCAATACTTAATTTCCCCCAAAACTATAGCCATGTCAAGCGACATTTTATTTGACCACAAATAATTTTTAGTTAACATAATTCACAACCTTCCCTTTACCTAGATATATAACAGAAAATCGATTCTACCAATAGTATAATCGACTAAATGAAGTCACTATGTATTTAATTGCCTTCAAAATTATAATTGTGTTTACCGCTTTGAAGTCAAATAGGGAATTTTTTAACTTACACCATTTTTAACCTCCAGTTTACCTGCTTTATCTAACCAAATATCAATTCTACTAATATTATAATCGATAAATGAAGACACCACTTAAATGCTCTTAAAAGTATAATCGTGTTCATTGTTTTTTTATTCGTGGCCATAAAAGTTTTTTTTTTTTTAATTTATCTTCAGTTTTAACTTCCCCTGGTTTCTCTATATTGTCTAATTAAAGATCCATTTTACAAATAATATTATCTATTATCAATCATATTTAATAGTTACAATAATTATATATAAAAAAAAAAGAGAGAATGGTGTTGAATAAGTAAATAAAATATTATGCATCAGTCTTTTGGGAATACTATGTTACTTTTTCAGAAATGTAATAGCCCTGATACAAAAAGTGATTTTAAACAAAAGCCAGAACTTGGCTAACAGAACTCAAGAAGATTTTTTAATAATCATGCCCTTTGAAGTTGCGGCGATAAAAACATACAATAATACGCAAAACAAACTTTTTTTTCTTTAATTTACAAATTTTAGAGTAAGTATATATAAATATATACATACATATATTTAAGAGTTATATATATAACTCTTAAATATATATATTTAAGAGTGAAATAAAAGGAAAAAACAACTATTTATTATTAAAAATAAATAAATATTTTAAAGAACGTTTTTGAAATTTTTAGAATTTTTTCCGCTGGTGTTTTGAAAAATATAATCGTTTTTTGTCTGATAAATATTTCTAATTATTTTCAGATTTTAACAACACCCACAACAATATTACTACTGCTACTACTACCAATAAAAATCGGTTTTTTTTTTTTTTTTAAGCATTGACTTCGCTATTTTAAAGCGATCACAACTGCTTTATACAAAAATCGTTCCAGATTTATTTTTTATTTTACTTTTTTTTTGGCATCATTAATATTATTATAATTATTCAAAATTCAAAAATACATTAAATGCATTGTATATAATTTTTTTAAAGTATTAAAATTGCCATTAACTTTCATTGAAAATGGTATTTATTTTTGAAGTAATGTCTCTCCCACCCCCCCCCCCCCCCCCAGAAAAAAATGGAGCTGAAATGACAAATATTAACATTTAATAACTAAAATCCTTTAACATTTCTTGAAAATAGTTGGTTTTAATAATTTTAATTTAAAGATTTTATATTTTTTAAATGTTGAATCTCTAATTACAAAATAATAATGTTGTTGTTTTTTTTTTTCCCTTTTTTTTCAGCAATACTACTATTGAAAGAATTTCACTTTTCGTAAATATTGGTGTTACTAATTATTATTATTATTATTCAAAAAATGCATTCCAAAAAACTTTTGAAATATGTTTTATGTAAAATTTTTAAAAGTATTAAAAATACAAGTAATTCTGATAAAAGTCGATTCTTTATTCGGAAAATAGAGTTTCTAAAAGAAATGAAGTTATAAAGTGAATATTGTATTATTGAAATAATATTGCAGTAAATGTTGGTGGTATTATTATCATTATTATTATTCAAAAAATGCATGCACAAAAATTTTTTTGAAATATTTGAAATTCATTTTATGTAAAATTCTTAAAAGTGTTAAAAATGCAAGTAATTTTAAGTCGATTTAAATTAAAAGTCAATATAAATTTAAATTAAAAATAAAAGTCGATTCTTTATTTTGAAAATAGTATTTCTGAAGAAAATGAAGCTGTAAAAACAAATTCATTAACTTCCAACATTTAAATCCGGTTTTTAAATCCCTTTGTCTTTTTCCACTTACTACATTTTTGCGTAAATTTTGAAGTTACAACCACGGAATATTTTTTATTTACTCAAGTATAAACATTTAAAATATTCTAAACTAGATCTCTCATTGATAGTTATCATATTTGAACATGGTGAATTAATCATTATTAATAACGTTTTACGATTTTAGTTCCACTCACTGCCATAAAGAATTATAAAAGAAATATTTTGTAAAAAACATTATTATTATTATTATTATTATTATTATTATTATTATTATTATTATTATTATTGCATAAGCAAACTTTCTTATTACCAGATTTCATTTAAGCACTTCCGTGAACTAAGATTAATCAATACTTTTTATTTAAATTTTTACTTTAAAGATATTACTCTTTTCTTTCTACTTTTATGAGGCAGAATTTTCATGATTTCAATTGACATTTTGTTTATCCCCTTTCTTCCTTTTTCTTTCATAATCAAGTACCTGTTTTTTCTTCTTCTTCTCCTTCCTTCTTACGATGAGGGTCGTTTTCCGTCATACGGAATAACATTCAAAATAACAAAAAATATAATAAAGTAATTTCATTATAAAAAATAACTTTTCAGCTTTACAGGTTAAAAATATTTTTGGCAATTTCAATTAAAGTGTTTTTTATATTAAAGAAAAAGAAAATGTAACTGAAATTGTAATTCAACGTTCGTAAGTTAATTTATACAAAAAAAAAAAAAAAAAAAAAAAAAAAAAAAAAAAAACTAGAAACATATTAAACATACATTGTAACTTAGAAATCTTCCATTATAGGAAAATACTATATTTTTTAACTAAACGCAAATAATAATTAGTCTGGTGGTAATAAATAAATAAATAATAGTAACAACAAATAATAAAATCGCGCTACTGTGCTAATGTTGACGGCGATGCTTATTTGGTTTTCCCTCTCTGTAATACTCCTGGCACTAAAAACAGTTTTACAGGGAAGTTAGGATTCAGCAAAGAGAGGTGATTAATATTCTTCATTCTCTCTCGCACTCTCTCTCTATTTTTCCTGTTCGTTTTTTAAAAGTATGATAAAATATACAATTAAAATACTTTATAATTTATTTAACAATATCTGCAACAAAAAAATCTCTTGTCAAAATAACCAAGTTACCAAAATAAATAAATTAAAAAAAATTAAATTGAAAGGAATTGAAATAAATAATGAATTATGAAAAAAAAATTTTAAAAATTAGCATGCTCTTTCAAATTCTCAAAGCTGTTTCAGAATTTCTGTAGTTAAAAAAAAAACTGTTTTGTAAAACTAAACATGATCAATTCAAAGTATCGTATGTTTAATCGAATTCTTAATTGAATTAATTCTGCTTGAAGAGACAGACTTAAATACTATCAAGAGATTAATTTTGATGCACAGTATTTCATAATACCACGTTACATAGAAACTCTTCTAAACAATATGCTTCCATAGATGCTTCCGTGACCTAAACTTATGCCTACAATGAATCATGTAGCCTACAGCAGGTGGCGCTCGCTGACAACGAGTATTGCCAACGCGTCGGTTATAAATTTTCAGGTCTCTATACAGTCTTATATTAGCATGATACGCTGAGCCTCGTATTTCCACGCTGAAGACTCCAGTCGTAATAAAAGCCAAGAGGTAGTGGAAGGGGGAGGTTCTAATGGGCCGTTAGCAAGGAACAGCTTGACAACGGTGTGGTGGTTACGGCAAGGTTGTGATTTTCTGGAAAATTTCCGATTGCTTGCGATATATGATGTATTTGTTAAGCCATAAACAAGTTTATTGGAGCTAAAAAAAATCCTAAAAACATACATTCGAAAATACAATCACAATACTTACAAAATGCATGTAATAAAGCTATCCTGCTTTGTTGCTTTATAGGAATTAATTTTATTATTACAAAAGTATCTACTGCACATAGATCGATCATATCAATTGCAAAATATACAAATCAGAGTGTGTAATTTATTAGTTCTAAACTAAAAAAAAAAAGAAAAGGAACATGTTTAAGAGACAATAAGTGCTAAATCATGTTTCATATGCTAAGTGAAGGATATTTCCAAATAAACCTTTACCAGGGAAATAGATACGTATTTTTCAGTACTTATATTAACGAAACGATATTCTTTGATTTAAAATAATATTATTAATAATAAAATTTGTACAAAAACTTTATTTTTGAAGAGAGGTTGTCATAAAAAAAATCATAAAATATTGAATTATATATTATGAGCATGTTTTTTTTTCTAGATAGATCTAAAAAAATTCAGTCATATATGAAAAAAATTATTTTAAGGTGGTGGTTACGGCAAGCTTGTGATTTTCTGGAAAATTTCGGATTGCTTGCAATGTATGATGTATTTGTTAAGCCATAAACAAGTTTGTTGGAGCTAATAAATACTCTTAAAAAGCATATATTCGAAAATAGAATTACAATACTTACAGAATGCACAATAAAGATTTATAGGAATTAATTTTATATTTATGATAGTATCTATATTACATCGCTTGCACAATATACAAATCAGAGTTTGCAAATTATTAGTTTGAAACTAAAAAAGAAAAGAAAAATGTTTAAGTGACGATAAGTGTTAAATTATGCTTTATATGCTTAGTGAAGGATGTTTCTAGATAAAAAATTCTCAAGTAAACAGATCTGTATTTTTCGTTACTTAAGGGTGTTCTCAACTGCTCCGCTCAACAAGCGCAAAACGTTTTGACACATTTACAAGTTCATTTTCTGACGGAAAGGTATAAAATTGAAAGGCCTGACTATGGAAGCGATTTCAAATCGAACTTAGTTTTCCATTATTTGATCAATAAATTACCTATTCAGCTCTAAGCTATTTCGATCACGTGATCACCCATTTTTCTCCTGCTTTTCGACCGGTTTTTTTGCTTTCGTCGAGAAATTGTCTTAAAAACGTCAACTTTGAAGGCTTGTTATAAAAGATCTATTGTTTAAAAAAAAAAAAAAAAAAAAAAAAAAAAAAAAAAAAACAGGGAATTGAGTGCAATTAGACAGCTTCTGAATAACAACACCTGCTAGTTTCATGCATTTCCGAACAAAAATAAATCAAAACTTATGTCAGAAAGTTGCCCTTTTTGATTTAAGAACACCCTTGAAAACGAAATGATATTATTTGATTTAAAATAAAATTATTAATAATAAAGTTTGCTCAAAAACTTTAATTTTGAAGCAGGACTATTATAAAAAATTATTAATAATAAATTATGTATTATTTTTCATATTTTTCATGTAGAGCATATTTTTTTTCTAGATGGGTTTAAAAATTTTTTTGTCATATATGAAAAAATGGTTACAAAAGTAGTACAGGTTTTAATTCACTAAATCAAATAAATTAAAAGTGAGCAAGAAGGAATCCACGACCTTCTATTCAAATTTTCACATTTCAAGGAAATGGTAAAATGTTTGTTTCCCCATATTCACACCCAAGTAAAAACATCCAAATACATTTTATTCAGATTATTAATATAATCGCGTTATTTAGATTGGATGAGCTCTACAGATTTGGGACGTGTCAGGGTCATTGATGTCCAGGGAAAGGTTTTGATTTTAATATCCGTAAAATTCACACATTTGTTATCTATAATAATAAAGAGAGAAGTTTGTGAGTGTGTGAGCGCTGTTTTGAAGAGACCGCTGGACATAGAATTACAAAACTTGGAAGGAATTTACCTCTGTATATAAATTTTTGCACCTCGAAGCCGTATTTTCGCTTTTTTGATTAGATTTTTTATATTTAATTTTTTAGTCGATTTTTAGAATTTTTATTATGTTTCGAGGCGATTTTTCCACATGGGTGAAAGGAAACACAACATAGTAAATTTAGTTATCTTTTCAATAAAACTTATTAGGAATTTATGCAGAGATTTTTTAATTTTAAAAGAATTTTTAATGCGGTTTTTAGTATGTTTTCGCATTTTCTGACCATTTTTTGACATTGATAGAATGAAAATTCTTTCAAACTTTTAACCTAATTTACTAAATTTGTCTGCTACATTTTTTTAATTTCATCGATTTTTCAAGTTTCATTATTTTAGAATCTATTTTTTTTTTCTTTCAATAACATAGGTTTTTTTTATGAATCATGGTTATCACGGACTCGGGCAACACCGGGCGGGTCAGCTAGTTTACAAATAAATTATGAACCGAGCTTTTTGAGGATTTTTGTCCATTTCATCCTTCTTGGTTATAATCCAGTGTTGGTGATCTTGTCTAAATAGCAAAATTTCATTTATTTTATTTCATGATATATTTTCTGTAAAAATCAGAGATATAATTCAAGAAGGAACTTTCGTAAACGTAACTAAGTTGGATCAGATGTGAATCAATTTGTAAACAATGCGGTATTTGTGTCGTCGTATCATATATAATGCTTTTAAGTGTTTTTAATTAGCAGAATTTTAATGAACTTGATTTTTTAATGCTTCATTCCATTGCAAATACAGTAACAGTCATAGCGTTAGAAAGTAATGGAATGTAATATATTGTATGGCAAGAAGCATATTACTTGTTTTTTATTTAATTATTTTTTTTTAAACTGAGAACAACATGGATGAGTTTAGAACAATGAAATTGTCTTCTGAAAAATTAAAAAATAAAAAATAATGACGTCAGGAACCAGATAGTTATCTTCCAGCTACAAAAAATATGGTTGAACTGAAAAAGTACAGATAGTAATCTTTGTGTATCTGCTAAGTAAAGAAGGACTCGAAATCTTTAATACATTTCCATTTGAAGTTCTATAATCTCGATGAAGTGATAAAAAATTTTGACGAATATTGATCCCTTCGCCAGAACGTCAAGTATGAAATATATGTTTTTACTCTTGTGTTCAAGCTGAAGAGAAGGCGTTAGAGTGACACAGCTGAAAACATTGGCATTGGTTTGTGAGTTTTTGATCAAGAAAATGGGCTGATACATGGTTTAAAAGAACTTCTGCTTTAGAATTCGAAACTACAACTGGATAATTATTTAAAAATACTAATGCAGCAAAATATAGTAGAACAGATCTTCATAATAGAAGAGATGAGAATGAAGAAATATTGTTTTAAAGCATCAGAAAAAGAATCATTGGATTCAATCAAAACAGTCATTGGACATTGGAGTATAACTGTAAGTGGAAAGCATAAGTCTCGTGAGCGACCGGCATGTAGAAACGTGGGATTAAAGTAAAACAAATGAGCCATTTTGTCATTAGATGCCCTGTGTTAGCAAATAACGTTCATGATATGCAAAATGACGAAAATAAACTGACCCTTTTTGTGTACTTTTTAATAAAATCTCAGAAAAGGTACTCAGTTTTTATTTATTTATTTATTTATTTTTCAGCTATTCTACCGTTCTTGAATGTGAGCTTGATTCGACCATTTCTGAACGTGAACCTTTGAAAACAATACAAATACATCTAAAGGAACTGAGTGAGGGAAATTTTAATGATTTTAATGGATTAAATATTGTTGAATATGTTGCTAGAAGTGTTGAAACGATAAGTCAAACCTGGTTTTAACATCTTACATAGCATATGAATAACTAGCGGCATTCGCCCGCTACGCTGGTCCGTTTATCTAAAGAAATCTTGAAGAACAGGAAATATCAATTTTATTATATTTGAAAGAAGGTGAAGGTATCATCATTAAATTGACTAAACAGCCGTTTAGTTCAAAATGTTTCAAACTAAGTGAGTAAACAAATGTATTTTAATTGAGTTGAGTGATCTTTGCTTCTGAAGTATTCTTTTCGATCCATGGAGGTAACTACATTTTGCTGCACTAAGGTGCTAATTTATAGAAATTAGCACCAGTTGTATAACTTTTTTTGTCATTGCAATTTTTATTAAAAACCCTTAACTTTTATTACAAACAAAAGGATTTCGCGTTTAAGTATGGATTTTGGCATAATGCCAAACATATCTTCCGTGGAAATTATGGGTTGGATGTACGTTTTACGAAAATCAAAGCCGGCCAAATCAATGCTTTCATTTTGAAGTCTGCTTCAATAAAAATTATTTAAAAAAAAAAAAAAAAAAAAAAAAAAAAAGCTATTTAATTAATTTTTTCGAAATTTCGAATACCTTTAAATCATATTTAGATAAAAAACTAAAAACATTTTTGAGTGAAAATAGCCAAAAATCGGCGAGATATAAAATATTAATGTTCACAATCGCTTATATATCATTATCCAATCAACCATTCAACCGATTTTTTCTATCTTTTCCAGATAGTTAGATAAGGTTCAGACATACATTTAAAAAAAAGCAAGTCGATAGTTCAAAAACTTTGGGAAATATAAAATATTTACTGTAAATTTTTAAAAAAAAACGAAATTTCAAAAAAAATTTAAAAATCGAAAAAAAATTACACTGACATTATCAAAAAAGAATGAGGATTCAGAATCCGGCATTGTTTTTTGTTAGAGTTTCATAGAACTGCCAGAATTGGAATTTAAAAATGCATTTTGAAAAAATTGCGATAAAAGACGCTAAAAATCAAAGTTTCGTAAAAAAAATCGAAAAAAATCACAAATTAAAAAAAATTAGACTGTTAGTGCAAGAAAAGAACGAAGTATCCGAAAATCTAATTCTTTTGTTGCTGGTGTGTTTATAACTGCACCGATGGCAATTTAAAAACGAGAAAATTTCTCCCTCAGTCGATCTTTTTCGTATCGCCATTTCCGTCCAAATTGCAAACATGCAGGGGCAAATCAGTTAAAATTTTAACGTGTCTGACTAGTTTTTAATTATTAATTAACGAACTAATTGGAATTTCGGGATGTGAATGGGCAACTCATGATCCCCGGATTTTCTTCCTTCAATTCAAAACAAACGCGACGTTTCTCCGTTTCCGGGTTCGGAAGAGGTAGCGTCACATACATACATACAACATACGGTCGAATTTTAATAGTATAGATGAGTATTTTAATGTTGGTTTCAAATTAGATGCTGATGCTGAAGTAAATATTTCGCTATTGCGTATTATAAATATTGCTGACAAAATTTAGTAAAACTAGTACAACATTATCCACTTACGATAATTTTAAATTATCACCTACTATTGTCATAACGTGTTTAATTAATAAACTTTAAAATGTCCCGCTTGAGTTTTATATTATAAATGTGCAATCCAGACCAATACCGGGGTTAAAAGCATACATATGCTTACTTGGAAGCAGTTTTATAAATGCGAAATTTTGCAACTTTTGAGCTTTGATTATATTTGATTACTAGTTGATTACATTATTTTTTTTATTTCTGGTAAAAAAAAAGACAAATTTGCTTAGAAAAACACAAGTTTTACCTTTATTATTACATTTACATCTAAATTAAAAATTCACTAATTTTGTGTCTAAATTAAAGTAGTTTTTACCAATGAGTGGATGAAAATTATTTCACATTGATACTTGAAAATAACATGTTTTTGATAGGTGAGAACATCTTTAATATGTTTTAGTAGTTGAAGAGATGTAGTCCAAATAAATATTCAAATTTATTTTACAGTTTCAAGTCTGAAATCTGTCTGGCCTAAATCAAAGTATTACTTGGAACCGGTCCTAAAGCCTTTCTTATCCAATAACATACATACAATTACATAATAAAATAAATTTTATACCGGAAATTTAACAATACATTCATTATTATAGAAACCAGACGTTATACATATCTGTTATGAGGAAAAGTTTTCACAAAACAGAGACTGTAAAGCATTCAAAAATTGTCCACGGAAAACATATTTTAGAAAGATTTTTAAAGAATTTTACTCATTTTTCTACAGCTTCCTGATAATCAAAGCGATGAATATTCATATGTTTGTTTTTGGCGAAGTAATTATTGTCATATCGCCACCTAATTTAATAAATTCAACACCTAGCCAAAGCCTTAAAAATGCAGCTTTTCTGAAATGAGCGAACTGGGAATATTGCAGTGAAAAGGCTGCTTCCTCCCTCCGCTATTTTGCATATCCCCATCACATAGCGTTATTTCGCACCTTTGTCCAAGCAACAAGTCGGAAATTTTGTTTATTGCTTTCTCAATCAACAGGTAACTGAGACTTTAATCCAACTTTCGCTTTTTAACTAATCTTATTTAGCATGACGTAAATGAAAATATTTTTTTCTTCATCAACAATGAATAATTCTCTGGCTTCATTAGAGAGACAATGATACGTCATCAGAGAAGAATTCTCTCCCCTCCCCCCTTCCTCTCTTTCTCCTCATTTCATACTGTTTGTGATAAATTCTTTTATTTCTCAAATTTTCGAAAGGCTTCTCTTTTCTTTAATTGCTTTCATTTATGTAAGCAAGTAAATTGCTAGCACTCTAATTATTAAAATTAACGAAAAAGCAAAAATTTTTCCCTTTTCGCACTTCGAAGGTAATTAAGCCCTATCGTGAGGGATGTTGCAGCTTTACGGTTTTCCATACATTACCTCTCGCCCCCCCCCCTCCCCCTCCCTCTTGACTTTTCAGCACACACCTGTCTTTTCCTCTCTTGTTACATTTCTCGCCTGAACCTTCTTCTTTCCCATACGGAAAAAAAACAACTCCACTCTTCCAAGTTGATATCAGACGATAATCGAATTGTTTCTGAATTTAGGGGGATTACTTAGATCAGCTGCCAGACGATAATGAGATTAAGACTGTGCGAGGAAAACAAAGAGCGCGCTACTCCTGCAGTCGACTTTTCTCTCCTCTCTGGACACCTCCCTTCCCTTCCTTTTAAAAATTCCCCCCATCTCCCCCACGACTGTATTTTCTTACACAGAGGTTTTGAACCAATGGGAATAAATTAGTTTGTCAACGCATACGCTGAGTGTTAATTCATAGAATGTTTGTGTTAATTACCCTACAAACTTTTGATGAAGAAACCAGGCGGCCCAGGAAAGGCGCGCCGGAGTAACTGTGTTAGAGAACTTCAAAAACTTTTCGCTGGAAAAGAAGAAGTGTAGGTTCCCGTTCAAAATTTTCTGCTGAAAATTTTCGGAAGCGCAGGCAGGCAGCAGCAATCAAGTTTCGTGTAAATGAAAAATTTATTTTCGCGTACGTTTGTTTCTAATTTTAATGCGTGCAGCTTTAATTTGGGGCCCTCACTTTGAAGTTGCTTCCTATAGCTTCGAAAAAAACAATTGAATTTCGAAATTTCTCTCTTTCTCTCTCTCTCAGCCTTTAAACGGGGTAGCAGGGCGAATTAAATCCAGAATAAAATAATCGCGAAAAGCAACGCTGAAATTGCAAAATAATATCAACTAATTAGCTTTTCGTATGAATAAATTTTATGAATAATTGATTTCAGTCTTCTACAACTTTTCCCTTAAATTCAGTTAACGTATTGTATACACGTGATATAATCAACCTGAACGGCTAATTCGGGAGATGTATAACGAACTTGTTTTTGAAAAATAAATATCCACTGCCTTTTGTGCCGGGGCTGTAAACAATATTTAAATGTGTAAGAAAGACTTCCTCAACAGTATGTTTATCAAGTCATTCTCATTTCTAGAAGCGATGCAATATTCCAAACAAATATAAAGATATTTTCGCAAAAATATTTATCGGAGTAGAAAATTTGTTTGAAGTCAAAAGCGAAAAAGTTTGTTTACCTAAATGCATTAGAAATACGATCAAAAGAATTTTATGATTTCAAAATAGTAAAAATATTTATTGACAGAGAATATGTTAGGTAATTCTTATAGTGATAGCTGAACTAAACTTTATGCATTGCCGAAAATTTTTAATACAGAACATAAAGAAATAGTTTGTAGTAATAATTTCATTACTGCTGCCTGGCGGCTACTTTTAATTAGTAGCAAAGTAAGCAACGTATAATATTCTCTAGCAATCAAATTCAGTAATATTTTCTTAGAAATATAGAATAATCAAAATCACTCTTTGAGTTTAACGTCTTCTGATAAACATATTAGATAAAAAGTTCTTTGATAAATTGAGAAGTCACATAAATATAAAATTTTAAGTACTAAGATTGGAAAGAATTTGATAACGTTAAGAGAATTGAAAAGAAAAAGTTATTTTTCTTTCTTATTCGATAAATGTCACAAAACATAAAAAAGGCATAATAAATAGACAAATGTAATTAATTAAATTATAAAAAAAGATACACGAACGTGCTATTTGCAACCTTTCAAACAATCAATTTTTAATGAAGGCTAAAAAATATTGTTGATAAATATAACAATAATATTTAACAGGGTTTGAAAATTAAAAAATAAATTAAAAAATATTTTTAAGAATGTGCTTTTGTGAATAAAAAAGGGAAAATAGACTTCAATGGAATAATTGCTTAGTAAAATTATTAATAAATTAGAAAAGTAAAAATAAAAATCCATTTGATAATAATATTTTTAAATTAAAATTTAAAAAAAACATGCATGCATCTGTGGTACTGACATTTTTCTTTCAGTTTGTATTTCATAGCTATTCCCCCCCCCCCCCCCCAAGAATATGGAACGTCGAGTGATGAAATAAACACTAGTTATCAGTCTGGATCGAATATGTCACACAAGGTTTCGGAATTTTAAAATTTGAACTAATTTCCGAAAAAATAATGATTATTATTAATTATTTTTAATGATATTTCTGTAATAATAGCAACAAAATAAATTCTTTTTTTTTCCTTTTGGAGTTATTTTTTATATAAAAATTAAAATGTTTATTTATGGATATATGATCATGTTTATGATTTTTATTTCAGTAGATGGTCAAAATAGCATATGGTGGTTGCATTTTATTTCTCAAAAAATTTTGAAAAAAAAAACCAAACATAAATTCACTAGTTTAAACTTTATTAATCACTTTTATTTTTACAAATAAAAAAAAATGTCTATTGATCAATTGACGTTTAGAAAATCAATTCATCGTAACTCTTCTGAGTTTTACATTTGCCAAGGAGTTTCAATGTAAACAAGTTTAAGCTCCTTGAAATTCGACTATTATTTTCCCTATTTAGAAGTGAAGAGTTTAAAGAAATATAGCTTTTTAACTAATATTTATTAAAGTGATAGTTAAAATTTGTTACAGGAGTACAAACCGCTAAGTGATTAAACGATAGTAAAAAATATTTATTTTAGTTCATAAATTAAAAATATTTTGCATCAGTTACTCAAGATGAAGTCATTGTTCATAAGATCGCCTAAATGACGTCATTTTTATCACACCCGAGGCCAACGAAAGAGACAGGATACCGCGGTGCATTTCACGTATCTTTTTTTACAGACCGCTGGAGACACGTGATGTTCGAATGCACCAATGTAGGGCTCCTGTAACTCAGGCTGAATCGTCAAGCATCTTGTTTCCCAGTTACCGTTTGTTTCCCATTGATTCCTATGGGGCGAGAAACGTTTGAATGACTTTAAGGCTACAAAATCGTTAAAAATGGACGATTGTTTAGCAGAAAATTATTCTGACCTGTTCAGTAATGGGTTTAGAGTATTTAACTTCCATATAAATGAAAAAAAGGGGAGTAATTTGTGTATAAATACTTCAAAGAATAGATCTGGATTGGAGAACTTCGCCAAATATCGCGCAAACCTAATCGCTTGTATACAACAAACAGGTTCTTCGAAGCTCATGTCGTGTTTTATACCAGACGGGTGAGAAAAGAAAAGAAAAGACAAGAATTCCCAGTTCCCTCATTTATCTAACTTTCGCCTTATTCATTTATTTATTTTTATTTACTTATTTTTAGAGTGTGAGGTATTGATTTAAATGGTTGGATTCATTTAATATTTAAGAAGTAAAGAATAGAGATATTTTAAATCGAAATTGAAAAAGATATTATATTTTGCGCGTAAGAAAAGGAGGGGGGGGGGGACATAGTTAAAGAAAAAGCCAAAAGTTCAGAGGGAGGTTGGATTTTATAATTATAAATTTATTGTTAAAAAAAATAACAAAAATAGTAGAAAAAATCATGAGTTTTAAAGATTTTAAATATTTGTAAGATAAAAATGAGGGATGTGGCATATTTTATTATTTATTTATTATTATTATTATTATTTATTATTATTTATTTATAATTTTTATTTATTTATTTATTTTTAGAGTGTGAGGTATTGATTTAAATGGTTGGATTCATTTAATAATTAAGAAGTAAAGAATAGAGGTATTTTAAATCGAAATTGAAAAAGATATTATATTTTGCGGCGTAAGAAAAGGAAGGAAGGGGGGGGGGGGGAGACATAGTTAAAGAAAAAGCCAAAAGTTCAGAGGGTTTATTGTAAAAAAAAAACTAGTCGTTGGGGGCCACCGTAATACTTACCCATCATGGATATGTATATGAAAATAAAACATGTGAAAACTATTTATACAATGCATTGCAATTCATAAACAAAACTTAAATATTGTTAATATACATAGTAATGCTATATTAAAGAACTGCTGATGTACCAATTTCGACAAATTATATAAAACGCCAAACTACTCAAGTAGTACCGAACTGCGTAAAAGAAACATCCTTATAACTCCAAAAATAATAATTCTATTAACTAGCAATTAACTGCGTCGGATTAAGTGTCTCATTTCCAATTAAAACATACCTCTGAATTGAAATTTGAATGAAATACAGGGTCATGAAAAATCGAAGAATGTAGAAAACAGGATTACAAATATCTCGGCAACTAATAATCTGATCGATTTCGTTTTATATGCAAAATGTGTGTTATTTTATTGCCTTTTACGTCTAGTCCTTAGAATAAAAAAATTCGAAAATTTTTTTATACCTTTCATCAGAACGAATTTTTCGAGAGCCCGAAAAAAATAGTTCCGTATAATCGAGGTCGCTGGTATTAAATAGGCTTCGTCCAATTCTTACATACTAACTACATACAAAATTTCAAGTCTCTATCTCAATTTGTTCGAGAGATAGAGCGTTTACAGACAGACAGACAGACGGACGGACGGCAATTTTTTTTTCTAAAAATATGTTTTTCGGAATCTCCACTATCTAAAACGTGTAAATCCGTCAAAAATTTTTTTTTCGATTTTCAAAACGATTGCAAGACTTACCCTATACTACGTATGATGGGTAAGTAACAACAAAAATATTAGAAAAAATCATGAGTTTTAAAGATTTTAAATTTTGCAAGATAAAAATGAGGGATGTGGCATATTTTATTATTTATTTATTATTATTATTATTATTTCTTATTATTTATTTATTATTTTTATTTATTTATTTATTCTTTTAGCGTGGGGTTGGGGTGTTTGACTTAACGATTTATTATTTATCAACAATTACAATATAATTCCAAATAGAATAGAAAAATAAAAATGAAAAAGTATCGTTTAATTGTTTTATATTTTGAATTCTCAGTTTGGGGGAAGGGGTAATTAAGCGGTAATTTCGAAAGGTGGAGATTTAAATAATTAATTATTTATTGTTGCAATAAAGTAATAAAGGATAGAGATATTTTTAATCGAAAGTGAAAAAGATATTATAGTTTTGCGGAGGAAAAGGAGGGTGGGGGGGGGGGAGTTAAAAAGGAAAAAGCAGAAAATTCAGAGTGGTGGGATTTTATTATTATAAATTTATTGTTTAGAAAAATATCAAAAGCATTAGAAAAAATTATAAATATAAAAGATTTATAATTTTTAAGCTAAAAATGGAGGAGGTGTCATGTTTTATTATTAGTATTATTTTATTTTATTTATTTATTTATTTATTTGGCGTAGGGGAAGGGCATTTGATTTAACAATATATTATTTACCTACAATTACTATAAAATTCCACATAGAGCAGAAAAAAATGAAACAGTATTGTTTAATTATTTTACATTTTGAGTGCTTTGTTTCGGGGGGGGGGGGAATCGGTAATTTCGAAAGGTGGAGATTTAAATAATTGATTATTTGTTGTTGCAATAAAGTAATAAAAGGGCAAGATGGTAAATAAAAAAAGTTTTACAAATCTTAAGCATTTGATTGAATCTTTTAGGGATTAAGGGGGAAGGGGGGCGAGTTAAGATGAAATTAAAAGAAACCGGAAACACGGAAGGATTTCATTCTTCCTTTTTAAATTATTTCATTTTTTAAATTTTTAATTAGAAATTATTTTACGTACGACTAATTCGTTAAAACTGTGTCCTTAATTTACTAACTTATAGCAAAGAATATTAGCATTTGAAGCTTTTTTATTAAAAAAATATTATAATAATAAAAAATAATATATAATATATAATAATGAAAATATAATAAATCATAATTTCACTGTGAAAATAAAAAAAGAATAAAATCAGTCTAATGTATGTGAATATATATTTATACTCACATTAAATCAAATTTACAATTAGTTCCATTTATATTTTCTTTCTTAAATAAGCATGTAAAACATATCAATAAAAATAAATTGATGGAAATAATTTTTTAATTCTAATATAGCATTATACAAAAGCATACCTACACGTTATTATTTTACCCAATTTTAAATGCCTTATATTTTCCCGTGAGAGAGATTGAGAAACTAAAATTACTCGCCTCGCCATCTTCGCGATAAGACGCCAAATCAGGCAACCGTTTTGGAAACTTAATGGAGGCGTAATTCAGCCCGAGTATATAGGAGCCTTACACCAATGGAGGCGTACGAAAAGGGCATCACGTCACTCTCGCAGTCTGTAAAAAATACAATTGGGATGCACCGCGATAGCCTGTCTTTTTCGTTAGCCTAGTATCACTTCAACTATTAAATTAAAATACAATAGCTAAATCTCGAAAATAAGAATTTTCTAGACAAATCAAGTCAATGAAAGTGCGCGCTTTTATTAAAATTTTAACCTGCATTGTAATTATGATTTCTAGTTTACAATAAAATTATTATACTCAATATTTTGTAAATGAAAAAAAAAATGTAAAGAAGGAAATGAATGCACTAGATTTCATACAATGCAAAAGTAACACATGGTTTCCACGCAATTATTGTAATTTATTTTAAACCATAACTATCCTTAAATATATGCAGTGTGTCCAGCAAATAACAGCCTGATTGCAAAATTAAATTTCTCAAAAACAAAGATCGATAGAATTATACGGTAAACGGTTTGTTTATTAGGTGAGCTGTAAAAATCTTACACAGAAGTTTCGAACGGTGAATATTTTGAGAAGATAGTGTTCTGATTGCAAAGAATACTTGACTTGGCATTTTTCTTGTTTTAGATTGCTTGTAGTGAACGAGGTTTTTGCCTTACAGTGCCATATTTTAATGATTTTTTGGATTAAATTTTTGAGATTTCAAAATTCCAAGAAATTTAGTTCGAAAAATCGTTAAAATATGGCACTGTACGCTGAAAAACTCGTTTTCTGCAAGCAATCTAAAGCAAGAAAAATGTCAAGCCAAGTATTCTTTGCAATCAGAACACTGTCTTCTCAAAATATTCACTGTTCGAAACTTCTGTGTAAGATTTTTACAGCTCACCTAATAAACAAACCGTTTACCGCATAATTCTACCGATCTTTGTTTTTGAGAAATTTAATTTTGAAATCAGGGTGTTATTTGCTGGACACCCTATATAATAACAATAATTATTTTTTGCTCATCTGTATCTCTGTAGAATAAGTATACCCTTACATAAGACTATATATTCTTAATAAAGATATTTATATTTTTTGAAGATTAAAAATATAGCAGTAAATGTAAAAATAAAAATAAAACTATATTCTCCAAGGGAAAAAAAAAACCTGTAATCCTTAAAGAAAAAAAAAATTAAACTTATTTTTAGACCACACTCTGTTAAATCCCGATAATCCCTATTAAATTAATTATTCCATGAATTCATCAAATTTGACATTTCAATAACTAATAACAAATAATAAAAATAGTGCTAAGTAACAGGTTTAAAGGCAGTGTTTTTATATAATCAAAACAAACAAATGAAAAATCCCTATACATTTTATTATATTATCTTATTAACTTGGTATGTCTTTAAAGCATTATTTATTTAAAAAATATTTTTTTTTTAATCACACTTAACTGTAACCATGCGGAAACAATTTGCATAAACCGGAAGTGACTTAAAAGTTGGTAACTCCATTAGTAAAAACTCCCAGATTAGTGGTTCATATCAAGTAGAACCTACTTATTTTAATATTTTTAAACCGTTTTTCAACCACTAGCTTATCTTTTGAGAGAAAAACACTTCATTTGTCTTACAGATAGCTAAAAGAGAAGGATTAGGGGATAGATGACGCAAATATTAACACTCGCCGTAATGAATAAAATTTGGGGGAATGCTTGCAGAGAAAAAAGAAAAAAAAAGGTCAACCGCAATCACGAACGGAAAGATTAGAGTGGATTACTTGGGTGAATTTTTAACAACGTTTTTGTTTGTTATTCAGATTTTTTTAAAGTCATTTTAATAAATAAACAATTTAGCAGAAAAATGCTTTTTTTTTAAATTAACAAATTTCCATTTTATATGAATTAATAGTTTATGTACATTAAATGCTATGTATTATTTTACACACATTAAAAATTACATAGCTTTATTTTTAAGCGTTTTTACAGTCGAGTGCTGATTTAAGATAACCACACATATTTGGAGGGGATTTTTGCAATTTTCTCTATATACCAATTTTTTATGATGATATTTAAGTTAAAACTTTGAAACATAATTATAAATATTTTAGAAATTACACAAAAAAAGTTTTAAAAGTGAAAAATAGTCAAAGTTATGTGAAAAAAAAAAAAAAAAAAAAAAAAAAAAAAAACACGATAACTCAAAAACAAATCAATATATTGACATTTTATAAATTGTGTAATAAAGATAACAACTTTCTCTAGGACATAGACAATTCGCATCATAATAGCATCGATGTATCTCAGATGATATGGTAGTTGAAGTACTGGTGTAGTGAAAAACTTTTTTTATTCCTTGCAACTTTGCAACTTATACCACTGTAAATATAAAACTAGTTAATATAATGTCATGAGTGTAATCGATTCCCTTAATAAACAT
Source organism: Maratus speculifer (assembly GCA_964019185.1). Taxonomy (NCBI): domain Eukaryota; kingdom Metazoa; phylum Arthropoda; class Arachnida; order Araneae; family Salticidae; genus Maratus; species Maratus speculifer. The sequence continues at coordinate 419,232,717 of OZ025289.1, read as the reverse complement.
TTTTTTTTAAAGTACACAATATTTCAAGGCATTTCATGCACATTTTTTTTTTCTTTTTACAGAATATTTTGGATGTAGTAAGACGACAGAAAAAGCTAAAAATGACTTTTAAACACAATTTAAAAGCTGTAATAGCTGTAACTTTAAACGATTGTAAAATGTTGCTCTAATTAAGATACAGACACAATATAATCATAATTCTACTGTTAAAAAAGTAGATTTTATTAATATTGGAACAGTAAAAAATCGACATTTTGATAGAAAAGGACATTTCAAAGGGTGTGTGGATACTTTAACGAATTTCTCGATGCAGAAAATTTCTTTAAGACCCCGACAAAAAGGGAGCAAAAATACTTTGATTTAACGAATTTGTATTACCAATTTAACAAATAATTTTTAATGTAAAAAAAATAAATAAAGTGATTTTCAAGCATTTATTTTACAAAAAAATGTCCCTGATTGTCAATTTTCTGAATATGCATCGTGTGACGTAGAAATTTCTAGATGCAAAAATGTACATTACAGCAAAGTTATTAATAGCAATAGTAGTAAATCAGATGAAGAAAATCTAAATAGAGATGAAACATATAACATTCGAAGAAGCAGTCAGAAGTTTGAATACTTTGAAATGGTATTTGGTGGCTCATGATGTTAATGACACCGTTTTCACAGCTTCAGGAAAAAATCGAAAGAGAATGTTATGTTTTTTTTTAGTAATATTTTTTTTGTATAAATTATTTTAATATTCCTAAGTTAAAAAGAACTCTTGTTAAGATATTGTTAATACGGCTTTTTATAATGCTTTATGTATCTCATATTTAAAATTATTCTTTTTTTTCTTAGTAGCGAAAACCCTGGACATTCCCTTTTTCTATTTATTTTTATGATCGTTCTCACGAGAATAAAGGCATTGTTGTGAATGAAAGTGAAAGTTTCCCATTCCCTTATCTAGCGTAAATAACACCCGTTCGTACGAATGCTTTTACTGTCCTGGAATTATTGTACTATTTGAGTAAAGTGGTCCTTTGTTAATTTTTTTCGAAGAAGAGTAGCTTCTGGATTGTTTGTAAAGGGCATATATTCAGCCTTGTTAAAAATTGGCCCACACGCATAGTTTATTGCTTGCGTACGTGAATGAATAGTACCCTAAAATTTTATAACCCATGACAAACGTTGACTGTCATTTGAGGCGGAGTAGATATTTTCCCAGACCCTTAAAGTTTTTATGACCGATTTGAGATAATAGGGCAAATTCACGGATATCGGCGAGCACTGGTTTGCAAGCAGGTGCAAAACTTAGAGACAGCTGTCCCTGCTATCTGACCACGTGATTGAGAGTAAGGGATATTAGCGATGACCATATTTGGTCATGAGAGAGGGTGAATATTGCATTGGCCAATGAGATGGACTCTAGGAACAGGAGAGAAAGGGGAAAGCATTAGTCTTCCTAGTTTTTGGTGCCCCTTTTGATTTGCAGAGGGACGTGCGATTGGTTTTTTGGAAATATAGGGAGTCTTGGTCAGAGCTTCGTATGGAGAAGATCTAGTTGAAGAAACGCATAAGTGTAAGTCAGGAAGAAATGCTACCTGCCGGAGAGAGCCGAGATCTTGAGAGTTCTTCGAGATTAGCAGTCTAAAGAGAAAACACTCCAAGTGTAAGTCAGGAAGAAATGCTACCTGCCGGAGAGAGCCGAGATCTTGCCGTGAAAGAATATCCCCTCCGATCTAGCCTTCACCGTGAGCAGTGGAATGATTAGCGATCTAAGACAACACACTCCAAGTGTAAGTCAGACAGAAATGTTACCTGCCGGAGAGAGCCGAGATCTTGCCGTGAAAGAATATCCCCTCCGATCTAGCCTTCACCGTGAGCAGTGGAATGATTAGCAATCTAAGACAAGACACCCCGAGTGTTAATCAAGAAAAAGTACTACCTGCCGGAGCGAACCGAGAGCTTGCCGCGAAACGATATCCCTTCCGATTTAGCCTTCACCGTGAGCGGTGGAATGATTAGCGGTCTAAGACAAAAACTTGAAAGAATTCAGCTGCTGCTTAAACTGAGTATAGACACTGGGAATTCTGTGTAGAGACTGTTGATCTAGTACATGGAAGACTCTGTGCGCTATTGCCCATCATATAAATGAAAAATGCCCAAAATGGGTAAATGAAGGAACTCAGCTGCTGCTTAAACTGAGTATAGACACTGGGAATTCTGCTTAGAGACTGTTGCTCTAGTGCATGGAAGATTTTGTGTACTGTTGTCCATCATATAAATGATAAATACCCAAAATGGGTAAATGAAAGAATTCAGCTGCTGGTAAGAGATATATTATGTATTTAATCTTAAACGATTTTTTTATCCTAGTGATTAATCTTGTAGTGATTTAGTATTTCCTTATGTTTACAACAAAAGTTGTATTAGTGAATTCAGATGTTTTTTTTTTGTTTTTGTTTGTTAAATTAAATAAAGGAGAATGTATATATAAGGGATATGCTTTAGTATAGTTTTTTTTTTGTTTTTTTTTTATTTATCCTACCTTGATATTAACTTAATTGAATTTTAACCTCTATAGTATCGAAATAACTATACTAAGTTTTGTAATACCATAAAATTAAAGTAGTTTCTTTGAATGTTTGGAAGTAAAATAATTTTCAACCACTACCTATTTTTTTATTTGGAATTTTTAAATAACTTTTTAAAAAAAAAAAGTAAAAAAAAAAAATAATTTAATAAATAATTAAAAATCATATTAACACTGATTAATTAATATACTATTGCTTTAACTGAGTAAAGATATTTGACTAGGTAATAGAAATTTTAAAGCAAAAACTGTTAAGAAATTCACTTGATTTTAAATGAATTAACTTATCTTATAAACAAAATAAAAGGAGAAAAAAAAAATGGAGAAGTTAAAGCAGATGTACTAACACTATACGAAATTGGTCAAAAATATCATTGTTGATTTCTGGGGTGTTTATGTTTATTATTTCTAGTTTTTTAATTTATTCAAAATTATATCTTTCTTTGCCTTCTTGAAAATAAGAAGGATTTCAGGGTCTTTCTTCTCTCTTTTATAATGTTAGATTGAATCTTGTATTTTTAAATTATCAGTATGAGTTTAATATCTCAGGAATCAACATTGATAAATGTTGGGTTCTACTGCAGATCAAGGTTTAGTACTTGAGACTGGGTCAGATTGAGAATCTTGCTGTGTTCTTTCTTATTTACTTGTATTCATTAAATTTTAAAGAATTTTAAATGATATTTGTGTTTATCCTCTTTATCGTTTTAATTTGTCGTTTAGTCTGTTTATCTTAATGATTTCTTAATGTTGACTGGTGTAATCTTAACTTAATTCTTTTTTTTATACAAGCATCTAGTTTATTTAATTAAAACAACAACAAGATTCATGTGATTGGAAATTTGACCCAGATCTCATTAAATTCTTTAATAAAGCTGAAGAATATTTATTGATCTATATTAATTAAATATAATTTGCTGAGCAGAAATTGCAATTAATTAAAATAATGAGCTGTTGCAGAAATTTAATAAAAAGAACCCAACAAAATAAATGGTGCCGTGAGTGAAAAGCCTGGTTATTGTGTAAATAAATGGCGCCATGTGTGAAAAGCCTGGTTATTGTGACAAATAAATGATGCCGTGTGTGAAAAGCCTGATTATTGTGTCACAATAAGTATAAAAATAGTACTATGAAGTAGAGCCTATTTATTACAACAATAGCCTGAATTTTGATATATATTTACTGTATTAAGAGTGAAACGAAATGAAAATATATGTGTTTTGTGATTTTATTGTGTATTATGTTTGATTATTTTAGTGTATATTGTGCATAAGTAATAGGGGTGTACATAGCTTACTAATTTCAAATGCCTTTTTTTTAGTTAAGCAATTTTACCGGGTTTTCAAAAAAAAAACTATTTATTTTGAAATTTTTACTGTTATATTTACATTTAAAGGAGTGTTTGGGCTTACTGAGTAAATTATATGCCAATATAAGTTATGCATTTATGTATTTTTTATTTATTTTTTTTTCTCTCTTTCTTGGGCATCTGAGAATTAAGTAGCAGTTAAATTACTTTATTTTCTATTATTTTATTTTAATTCGGTGTGAAGTTTTGCCTAAAAATGACAGAAAACCAGCATTTCAAAGAGCTCGCTCTTATTCAGAAAAAGAGCGCATTAATCGAAAATGTCAGTCTTATTCCCCCTTTTAGTGGCGAAGGCAACTCTTGCTCATTTTCTGCATTTTTAGAAAAGTATGAGCAGTTGTCCGAGTTCTTTAATTGGTCAGAGGATGAGAAAAAATTTGCCCTACTAAGTAGATTAAGTGGGAATGCTGCTAGGATATATAAATTGCACCGCACTAAGGGAACTGTAGAAATAATTAAAGTACTTAAAGAGAGATATACGCAAGAGCTAGCCCCTGATATTGCTTTGACCCAATTTTTGAATTTTAAACAAAATCACCATATGCCTGTTCAGGAATTTTACGACAGAGCATATGATTTGTCCCTTAAAGCATTAGTAGTGGAGGGTGTAGAACAGGATGTTGCTGATAAAAGCAGGGAAGCTCTACTGCATTCTATGTTATTAAGTAATTTAGTTCCTGAGATAAGAAGAGGAGTTATAACTAGGTGCCCTAAGACACCTGTTGAAATTTTAGAATTTGCCCTCCTTGAGGAAAAAGCATTAAAGAGTGTTAATCCTTTATATAACATGCAGGTAGAGAATATGAACCCTTTTTTCCCCCAAATTGCCCAGCAAAGTGTTGCATGTGCTGCTATCCAGCCAAGTCACCCTAATCAGTCAGAGCAGGAGATTAGTAAACTGCGGGAGCAGGTAGAAGCTCTTACTAGTAAATTAGAGAGATTTTTAGAGGGTAGCAATCAGCAAAGAGACTTTCACACTACTGAGAGGCCTCTGTATAGAGAAATAATCTGTTACGTGTGTTCCCAAACAGGACACATAGCCAGAGTTTGCCCACAAAACCAAAATGCTAATAGAGGGAAATTTCAGAATTTTAGAGGAAGAGGTAGGGGTAGTTATTCTCAGTCCCACCAAAATCGCAGGGGAGGATATAATAATTACAGAGGTAGAGGGAATGGAAATAATGATAATGGTGTAAATATAGAAAGCGAGCATGTTCAAAGCTCAATTAGTGAAGGGAATAATCAAAACAATTCTTTAAACAGGTAAGGGCTGGTGTCGATTTGGTCGAATCGTCTCCATCAAGGCCTCTAGACCTCCCAATTATTTTTAGTATGTTTTCACCCGAGTCTTATCATTTACCTACTGTCTTCATAAATGTAAGTAATGTGTTTTTTAATGCGCTGTGTGATACAGGATCTGCTATAAATATTTTAAGTAATACAATACTTAATGGTTTAGATTCTTATGAAATTGTAGAGTGCAACACCCCTATTTTAACGGTGACTGGCGAGAGAGTGCTTTTAAACCATAAAATTTCCTTAAATTTTAAATTTAATAATTTATTATGTCAGTCTGAGTTTTTTATTGTCCACGGTAAGTTGGCCGATGAGTTTAGTGTAATTTTGGGGATGCCCTTTTTAAGTAAATATCAGGCTGTAATTAATTGTAAAAATAACAATGTGGTTTTAGATGTTCCTACTGAAACGCAGTGTAAGCAAATAGTAGAGAACCATATGTCAAATGTTTTACCTGTGAAAAATTCTAGAGAAAAAAATGTTGTAAATAGTATCAGTGTAAATAGTATAGTTTTAGAGAATAATTATGTAAATACTTGTAATGTGCAATCTAAAGGCAAGCAAAGTTCTGATAGTGAACAGAGAAGTAAGTGTAGTAATAAGAGTACTCCTAGGAAAAATGTAAACAAAAAGAGTAAGGAATGTGTACAAGAAAAATTTGAGAATCTGGGTAGTGGAAAAGAGACGGTTCAGGGTAATATGTATCCCATTATGGAGGAAAGGGTAGACTCAAGCATAACATTTAATGCGAAAGAGTCAGAAAGTGAAATTGCTCAGGTTTTTTGTTTGCAAAGTGTACCAGGGAGTAACTCAAGTACTAATGAGTGTGAAATTAATGAGAATAATGTGCCTTTAGACCTTAGCCAGCAATCAGCGAGTCAAATTGTACAGGAAAATTCAATCTATGTTCATGAAAATTTTTACATATCTGAGGATAATGAAAATGAGTTAGTAAATAAAGCAAATCAGACTAATGAGTTGGGCATTGTTGACAATAATAACAGAAATAGTGAAAGTACTTCCTTAGCTATTTTATGCGAGAGAATTTCTGTTCCCCCCCAGTCAAAATTAATAGCTGAAGTTAAATGTAATAAAAATAATTTTATAAAAGATAATGATATACTGATATTAGAACCTTTAGCGAAGAATTTAAGCCAAGGGCTTCTTATTTCTCGAGCCATTTGTACCCCAGAACATGGCCTTTTTGTTTCGCTTGCTAATTTTTCGAATAAAACTGTTAAGCTAGGAAAAAATACTTATGTTGCTAAAATTCAGAAATGTGTAGATAAATCTAATATACCCTTAAATAATAATAATATAACTTGTAATGTAAATTTAACCACTCCAATAGCTGACTTTGATCACGCTGATCTCACTTGGAGCTCTGATATTGATTTAAGCCATCTAGACCCCCCCTTAAAATCTAAAATGCAGGAATTTTTAGACCAAAATAAAGATGTGTTTGCAGCTTCTGTCCTAGACTTACCAGGCTGTAATACCATACCCCATGTTGTAAATTTAACCTCTGATAAACCTGTAAAATCCAAAGCTTATAGAGTCCCATATAAATTACGCCAGGAAATGGAAGATCAACTTAATATTTTACTGCAAGCTGAAATTATTTCCCCGTCTATGTCTGAATTTGCTTCACCAGTTATTCTTGTAGAAAAAGCAGATGGTTCTTATAGGTTAGCTGTCGATTTTCGTAAACTTAACAAGAATCTTGTCAAAGATGCATATCCTATCCCAAACATTACTGACTCTGTTGATGCGTTAAGTGGAGCTAATTTTTTTTCAACACTAGATTTAACTAGTGGCTTTTTTCAACAGGTCATAAGACCCGAAGACAGGCATAAAACTGCTATTATCACGCATAAAGGTCTTTTTGAGTGGAATAGAAATTGTTTTGGGTTGTCCAATTCAGGCAATAGTTTTCAGAGGCTAATGAATGCCATTTTTGGAGATTTAGGAAATCTAGGAATTTTAGTGTATATAGATGATATTGTCATTGCTTCTTCTGATGTAGAATCCCATTTTGAAAAACTTAAATTAGTATTTGATAGACTAAGACAACATAAACTGAAACTTAAGCCCAGTAAATGTAATTTTCTTTCGAATAAAATACAGTATCTTGGCTTTGAAATTAATAGCGGGCAAGTATCCCCGGTTAATAAAAATATTGAGATAATAGAAAAATTGCAACCACCTACTAATCGTAAAGGTGTCAGGTCTTTTATTGGAACCCTATCATTCTATAGGCGTTTCATACCTGACTTCACAAAAAGGGCATTAAATTTAATCGATTTGACTAAGGAAACTGGACATTTTGCCTGGACAAAAGAAGCCCAGGAGGAATTTGAAGATTTAAAAAAGGCTTTAATATCTAAACCGTGCCTAGTACTACCTGATTTCACTAAAGAATTTTATCTATATACAGATGCGAGTGGAGAAGCATTGGGGGCTGTTTTGTCACAATTGGATGATGAGAATAAAATTCATCCAGTGGCGTTTGCCAGTAGGCGACTAAAAGGTGCAGAGACAAGATACTCTGCCACTGAGAGAGAACTTCTCGCTCTGGTTTGGGCAACTAGTCATTTTAAGTGTTATCTAGCTAACACTCATTTTAACATTTTTACTGATCATGCACCACTTACTTTTATGTTAAAGATTCATGACCCCACCTCACGTATAGCCAAATGGGTATGTACTCTTTCAGATTTTGATTTTACTATTAAATATATTAAAGGGAAATGCAATAGTGTAGCAGACTTTCTATCTAGATTTGCTAAAATTGATGAAACACCTGAGATTAGTAAGAGTAATTTTTGTATTCAAGTAGAAAAAGAAACTACTTTTGTTCCCCATTCAAATTTAATTGAGAAAATCAGTGAATTACAAAAAATTGATAAGAAATGTTGTGAAATAGCTAGAAAATTAGACAAAAATATAGATATAGCACCTAAATACATGAAGTTTTTTTTAGAGATGATATTCTCGTATGTGAAGATACCAGAGATTCAAGTGTAATAAATAACCCTATTAAATTAGTAGTTCCTAGGGATATGATTGAGCAAGTGTTCGCTCTAACACACGATTCTCTAGCGGCTTGTCATCAAGGGTTTAAGAAAACGATTGACCGCATCCGGGAGCACTTTTACTGGCCCGGAATGTCGGCCGATGTCAAGCATCTAGTAGAATCATGTATTAGTTGCCAGCAAAAGAGAGCGTATAAACCAGATCAACAGGCACCCCTTCAACGGATGCCTACGCCTGAATTTCCCATGAACAAAGTTCATCTAGACCTAATTGGCCCATTACCGGTCACGTTTTCTGGTAACACCCATATTGTTACGTATATAGACTCATTTACTAAATGGCCAGAGGCCTATGCTGTTAGCTCTACCACGTCTGATGTTATCGCAGATACACTTGCCGATTTCATTTCACGTTATGGCGCTCCTGTGTATATTGCGACAGATAATGGAAGAAATTTAGTATCGGAAGCGATTGAGCATGTATATAAAATGTTCGGTATTAAACATATAACTACATCTGCCTTTCACCCAGCCTCGAATGGACAGATTGAACGGCAGAATAAAACTTTAAAAAACGCACTCAGTCACATTGTAAATGAGAACCAGTCAGACTGGGATACTAAGCTAAAATTTGCCCTGTTAGCGATGCGTTCGGCTGTGCATTCTTCGACTAAATTAACCCCCGCAGCAGTTTTATATGGCAGAAACTTAAATCTACCATATAATCTATTTTCGCAAGCGCCGAGGTTTAGCTATAACGACGCCCCATCTTTTTGTGAATTATTAATACCCGCACTCCAAAAGGTATATGCTGAGGTGTATGATAGTTTAGTTAAGGTGTCTGAAAGCCAGGAAAGGTACAGAGAAAAAACCGCAGTCGTTAAGGATTTAAAAGTAGGCGATAGAGTGTGGTTATTTAACCCATCCATCACTGCTGGCAATACGAAAAAATTGTCGAAATTAAATAACGGACCATTTACTATAATTGAGAAGCTCAGTGAAGTTAATTTTAAGATAGCATTAATTGCTAATCCGTCTAAAACTCAAATTGTCCATGTAGACCGCCTCACTTTATTTAAAGATAGGCATATTTCAGGTGTAAATGAGCAAAATGAAGACGATATTGTAGACCAAAACAAACGCCAACCTCTGATATCAACTACGAATGATTCGAATCATTCTCAATTCGATTTCACTACGCGAAGGAAAAGGAATCGATTCATAAATAGATTTCCCCCTCCCATTCCATGTCAAGGAACCAGCCAACCTGCAGTGCAATCTACGAGCAGACAAGAGGGTAGCGAGGAAACGGTTGGTGGGTTGCTCTCAGAAGCACGGGAAAATACGGTAATAGCGAGCGCTGATAACTGTGAGGGAGTAAGGCAGGTAGGAACGCCTAATGATTCGGGGCGCGTGAGTCGTTCGCGAGATCGTAATGGCGTCTGTTTATCTAGGCGAAACAAATCTTATTCAATTACGAGAACTGAGTATGCGTTTCGAAAAAGGGATTCGCGACCGAATTATAAATTTTAGGGCGGTTTAACTTTATTTTTTTTAGATTGTATATAAATACTTGTGATTTTAGTTATTCTAGGAAGGTTTAATGCGCGAGTTAGCTAAAATTTAAGTAATTTTCGAGCCTCGATATCGTTTGTTTTGATTTGGTTCCGCTGTTATTTAATGTGGATTTCCGCCAGTTCCGTATTTTCTCTCGGTGATTTATGGATTATTTCGATAGATTAGGACAGTGTAAGTGCTTCGCCCCCTATATGTGTTCTTTTTTTTATTTTTTAGCGGATTTTAGCGCTAATTTTGGGGACTTAGAGAGATTTCGGGTCAGGAAATTTTGGAGTAGAGACTTGGTAGCAGTACATGTGATGCTTGCGTATTCCTACTGCCCCCTTTTTGTATATAGTATAGGTACTGTTAGGAATGTAGTTCATCTTTTATTTTTATTTATTTTTTTTTTGCATTTCTTTTAACTTTGTATTTTTTTTGGATATTTTTGATATCAGTTCTCTATTTGGGAAGTGGGGATTTAAGATACAGGTAGTGTACACCCCACAACCCACAGATATATTATCTGGTTTATGTGTATTATATATGTATATATCTTGTTTATATAGTCTGTTTTGTTATTTCATGTGATTTTTCTAACAATATACCCATTGTTTGTGTAAATTGGGTATTTCAAAAAAATTAGTGGTACTTGTCAATGAAATTGGCGAACTCTATTGTGAAATTATCAGTTCATTTTAAGTATTATGTGTAGCATTTTATGAATTTTTTTTTAGTTACTATTAGTTTATGGAATATTTACCCATTGATAATAACTAAGGCAGACAATTATCAGTCTAGGCTACACAAGGTAACCTATATAATTATAATGCTGTGATATAAAATGCCCATACACTTATGTAATACTGTGTCACCGATGCAAGTCATTGAACTGTTCTTTTTTATTTATATGCACATGTTATGCCACTGAATATAAACAGATATTAGTACTGTTTTTTTTATGTGTACCCTATATATGTACTGAAAGGTTATTGCTATTTTTATTTTGTTTTGTGTATGTGTATACAAAATGTTATCGTGCTATTATATGTATATATTTGTGATACCTACAGCTGGCAAGTAGTATATCTATTGTATTTTTTCAGAAATTGATTGTTTCGGTCCTTTGGCTCTATCCTGCTCACAGGATTCAAAATTTTAAAAAAAAAAAATTTTTAATTTTTTTGTTCACTGGACAACTCTTCCTTGCATTCTACTTGTGGAATTTTTTTTTAGGGATATTTTTTTTCTTTTTGCAGAGGTGTTAGCAGATAGGGATATCCCAGTGTGTTGGTATTCTTGACGGTATAGCAGATGTAGAGATTTAATTAAGTATGCCAGGTATATAGTATAGATTTTAATAGCATCTTAGGCCCTAGTATATGTTTAACTTCTAGATGTTTTGCCCAAGCTTCAACTTAGCATTTCCGGTGTGCAGAGTTGGTGTGGTAGCTTAGTAGGGTGAGGTTATCAACTTTTCGGGTCGTCGTCTGATCTGTTCTAGGCGATTATCTTCATTCTACTATTCAACCGGGGTACTGCATTGTTTTTTTTATTTAATCTTTTCTTTCATTTTGGTTTTAATTTTAAATTTTTTTAGGACTTTCTTTAACTGACCTTATGTGGTCATTTAGCTAAAAAAATAAAATTCTTGTTTTTGTTCAAAACTAATAATGTTTATTTTTTTTTCAACGAGGGGGAGCTCTTGTTATGTTTTTTTTTAGTAATATTTTTTTTGTATAAATTATTTTAATATTCCTAAGTTAAAAAGAACTCTTGTTAAGATATTGTTAATACGGCTTTTTATAATGCTTTATGTATCTCATATTTAAAATTATTCTTTTTTTTCTTAGTAGCGAAAACCCTGGACATTCCCTTTTTCTATTTATTTTTATGATCGTTCTCACGAGAATAAAGGCATTGTTGTGAATGAAAGTGAAAGTTTCCCATTCCCTTATCTAGCGTAAATAACACCCGTTCGTACGAATGCTTTTACTGTCCTGGAATTATTGTACTATTTGAGTAAAGTGGTCCTTTGTTAATTTTTTTCGAAGAAGAGTAGCTTCTGGATTGTTTGTAAAGGGCATATATTCAGCCTTGTTAAAAATTGGCCCACACGCATAGTTTATTGCTTGCGTACGTGAATGAATAGTACCCTAAAATTTTATAACCCATGACAAACGTTGACTGTCATTTGAGGCGGAGTAGATATTTTCCCAGACCCTTAAAGTTTTTATGACCGATTTGAGATAATAGGGCAAATTCACGGATATCGGCGAGCACTGGTTTGCAAGCAGGTGCAAAACTTAGAGACAGCTGTCCCTGCTATCTGACCACGTGATTGAGAGTAAGGGATATTAGCGATGACCATATTTGGTCATGAGAGAGGGTGAATATTGCATTGGCCAATGAGATGGACTCTAGGAACAGGAGAGAAAGGGGAAAGCATTAGTCTTCCTAGTTTTTGGTGCCCCTTTTGATTTGCAGAGGGACGTGCGATTGGTTTTTTGGAAATATAGGGAGTCTTGGTCAGAGCTTCGTATGGAGAAGATCTAGTTGAAGAAACGCATAAGTGTAAGTCAGGAAGAAATGCTACCTGCCGGAGAGAGCCGAGATCTTGAGAGTTCTTCGAGATTAGCAGTCTAAAGAGAAAACACTCCAAGTGTAAGTCAGGAAGAAATGCTACCTGCCGGAGAGAGCCGAGATCTTGCCGTGAAAGAATATCCCCTCCGATCTAGCCTTCACCGTGAGCAGTGGAATGATTAGCGATCTAAGACAACACACTCCAAGTGTAAGTCAGACAGAAATGTTACCTGCCGGAGAGAGCCGAGATCTTGCCGTGAAAGAATATCCCCTCCGATCTAGCCTTCACCGTGAGCAGTGGAATGATTAGCAATCTAAGACAAGACACCCCGAGTGTTAATCAAGAAAAAGTACTACCTGCCGGAGCGAACCGAGAGCTTGCCGCGAAACGATATCCCTTCCGATTTAGCCTTCACCGTGAGCGGTGGAATGATTAGCGGTCTAAGACAAAAACTTGAAAGAATTCAGCTGCTGCTTAAACTGAGTATAGACACTGGGAATTCTGTGTAGAGACTGTTGATCTAGTACATGGAAGACTCTGTGCGCTATTGCCCATCATATAAATGAAAAATGCCCAAAATGGGTAAATGAAGGAACTCAGCTGCTGCTTAAACTGAGTATAGACACTGGGAATTCTGCTTAGAGACTGTTGCTCTAGTGCATGGAAGATTTTGTGTACTGTTGTCCATCATATAAATGATAAATACCCAAAATGGGTAAATGAAAGAATTCAGCTGCTGGTAAGAGATATATTATGTATTTAATCTTAAACGATTTTTTTATCCTAGTGATTAATCTTGTAGTGATTTAGTATTTCCTTATGTTTACAACAAAAGTTGTATTAGTGAATTCAGATGTTTTTTTTTTGTTTTTGTTTGTTAAATTAAATAAAGGAGAATGTATATATAAGGGATATGCTTTAGTATAGTTTTTTTTTTGTTTTTTTTTTATTTATCCTACCTTGATATTAACTTAATTGAATTTTAACCTCTATAGTATCGAAATAACTATACTAAGTTTTGTAATACCATAAAATTAAAGTAGTTTCTTTGAATGTTTGGAAGTAAAATAATTTTCAACCACTACCTATTTTTTTTATTTGGAATTTTTAAATAACTTTTTAAAAAAAAAAGTAAAAAAAAAAAATAATTTAATAAATAATTAAAAATCATATTAACACTGATTAATTAATATACTATTGCTTTAACTGAGTAAAGATATTTGACTAGGTAATAGAAATTTTAAAGCAAAAACTGTTAAGAAATTCACTTGATTTTAAATGAATTAACTTATCTTATAAACAAAATAAAAGGAGAAAAAAAAATGGAGAAGTTAAAGCAGATGTACTAACACTATACGAAATTGGTCAAAAATATCATTGTTGATTTCTGGGGTGTTTATGTTTATTATTTCTAGTTTTTTAATTTATTCAAAATTATATCTTTCTTTGCCTTCTTGAAAATAAGAAGGATTTCAGGGTCTTTCTTCTCTCTTTTATAATGTTAGATTGAATCTTGTATTTTTAAATTATCAGTATGAGTTTAATATCTCAGGAATCAACATTGATAAATGTTGGGTTCTACTGCAGATCAAGGTTTAGTACTTGAGACTGGGTCAGATTGAGAATCTTGCTGTGTTCTTTCTTATTTACTTGTATTCATTAAATTTTAAAGAATTTTAAATGATATTTGTGTTTATCCTCTTTATCGTTTTAATTTTTCGTTTAGTCTGTTTATCTTAATGATTTCTTAATGTTGACTGGTGTAATCTTAACTTAATTCTTTTTTTTATACAAGCATCTAGTTTATTTAATTAAAACAACAACAAGATTCATGTGATTGGAAATTTGACCCAGATCTCATTAAATTCTTTAATAAAGCTGAAGAATATTTATTGATCTATATTAATTAAATATAATTTGCTGAGCAGAAATTGCAATTAATTAAAATAATGAGCTGTTGCAGAAATTTAATAAAAAGAACCCAACAAAATAAATGGTGCCGTGAGTGAAAAGCCTGGTTATTGTGTAAATAAATGGCGCCATGTGTGAAAAGCCTGGTTATTGTGACAAATAAATGATGCCGTGTGTGAAAAGCCTGATTATTGTGTCACAATAAGTATAAAAATAGTACTATGAAGTAGAGCCTATTTATTACAACAATAGCCTGAATTTTGATATATATTTACTGTATTAAGAGTGAAACGAAATGAAAATATATGTGTTTTGTGATTTTATTGTGTATTATGTTTGATTATTTTAGTGTATATTGTGCATAAGTAATAGGGGTGTACATAGCTTACTAATTTCAAATGCCTTTTTTTTAGTTAAGCAATTTTACCGGGTTTTCAAAAAAAAAAACTATTTATTTTGAAATTTTTACTGTTATATTTACATTTAAAGGAGTGTTTGGGCTTACTGAGTAAATTATATGCCAATATAAGTTATGCATTTATGTATTTTTTATTTATTTTTTTTTTCTCTCTTTCTTGGGCATCTGAGAATTAAGTAGCAGTTAAATTACTTTATTTTCTATTATTTTATTTTAATTCGGTGTGAAGTTTTGCCTAAAAATGACAGAAAACCAGCATTTCAAAGAGCTCGCTCTTATTCAGAAAAAGAGCGCATTAATCGAAAATGTCAGTCTTATTCCCCCTTTTAGTGGCGAAGGCAACTCTTGCTCATTTTCTGCATTTTTAGAAAAGTATGAGCAGTTGTCCGAGTTCTTTAATTGGTCAGAGGATGAGAAAAAATTTGCCCTACTAAGTAGATTAAGTGGGAATGCTGCTAGGATATATAAATTGCACCGCACTAAGGGAACTGTAGAAATAATTAAAGTACTTAAAGAGAGATATACGCAAGAGCTAGCCCCTGATATTGCTTTGACCCAATTTTTGAATTTTAAACAAAATCACCATATGCCTGTTCAGGAATTTTACGACAGAGCATATGATTTGTCCCTTAAAGCATTAGTAGTGGAGGGTGTAGAACAGGATGTTGCTGATAAAAGCAGGGAAGCTCTACTGCATTCTATGTTATTAAGTAATTTAGTTCCTGAGATAAGAAGAGGAGTTATAACTAGGTGCCCTAAGACACCTGTTGAAATTTTAGAATTTGCCCTCCTTGAGGAAAAAGCATTAAAGAGTGTTAATCCTTTATATAACATGCAGGTAGAGAATATGAACCCTTTTTTCCCCCAAATTGCCCAGCAAAGTGTTGCATGTGCTGCTATCCAGCCAAGTCACCCTAATCAGTCAGAGCAGGAGATTAGTAAACTGCGGGAGCAGGTAGAAGCTCTTACTAGTAAATTAGAGAGATTTTTAGAGGGTAGCAATCAGCAAAGAGACTTTCACACTACTGAGAGGCCTCTGTATAGAGAAATAATCTGTTACGTGTGTTCCCAAACAGGACACATAGCCAGAGTTTGCCCACAAAACCAAAATGCTAATAGAGGGAAATTTCAGAATTTTAGAGGAAGAGGTAGGGGTAGTTATTCTCAGTCCCACCAAAATCGCAGGGGAGGATATAATAATTACAGAGGTAGAGGGAATGGAAATAATGATAATGGTGTAAATATAGAAAGCGAGCATGTTCAAAGCTCAATTAGTGAAGGGAATAATCAAAACAATTCTTTAAACAGGTAAGGGCTGGTGTCGATTTGGTCGAATCGTCTCCATCAAGGCCTCTAGACCTCCCAATTATTTTTAGTATGTTTTCACCCGAGTCTTATCATTTACCTACTGTCTTCATAAATGTAAGTAATGTGTTTTTTAATGCGCTGTGTGATACAGGATCTGCTATAAATATTTTAAGTAATACAATACTTAATGGTTTAGATTCTTATGAAATTGTAGAGTGCAACACCCCTATTTTAACGGTGACTGGCGAGAGAGTGCTTTTAAACCATAAAATTTCCTTAAATTTTAAATTTAATAATTTATTATGTCAGTCTGAGTTTTTTATTGTCCACGGTAAGTTGGCCGATGAGTTTAGTGTAATTTTGGGGATGCCCTTTTTAAGTAAATATCAGGCTGTAATTAATTGTAAAAATAACAATGTGGTTTTAGATGTTCCTACTGAAACGCAGTGTAAGCAAATAGTAGAGAACCATATGTCAAATGTTTTACCTGTGAAAAATTCTAGAGAAAAAAATGTTGTAAATAGTATCAGTGTAAATAGTATAGTTTTAGAGAATAATTATGTAAATACTTGTAATGTGCAATCTAAAGGCAAGCAAAGTTCTGATAGTGAACAGAGAAGTAAGTGTAGTAATAAGAGTACTCCTAGGAAAAATGTAAACAAAAAGAGTAAGGAATGTGTACAAGAAAAATTTGAGAATCTGGGTAGTGGAAAAGAGACGGTTCAGGGTAATATGTATCCCATTATGGATGAAAGGGTAGACTCAAGCATAACATTTAATGCGAAAGAGTCAGAAAGTGAAATTGCTCAGGTTTTTTGTTTGCAAAGTGTACCAGGGAGTAACTCAAGTACTAATGAGTGTGAAATTAATGAGAATAATGTGCCTTTAGACCTTAGCCAGCAATCAGCGAGTCAAATTGTACAGGAAAATTCAATCTATGTTCATGAAAATTTTTACATATCTGAGGATAATGAAAATGAGTTAGTAAATAAAGCAAATCAGACTAATGAGTTGGGCATTGTTGACAATAATAACAGAAATAGTGAAAGTACTTCCTTAGCTATTTTATGCGAGAGAATTTCTGTTCCCCCCCAGTCAAAATTAATAGCTGAAGTTAAATGTAATAAAAATAATTTTATAAAAGATAATGATATACTGATATTAGAACCTTTAGCGAAGAATTTAAGCCAAGGGCTTCTTATTTCTCGAGCCATTTGTACCCCAGAACATGGCCTTTTTGTTTCGCTTGCTAATTTTTCGAATAAAACTGTTAAGCTAGGAAAAAATACTTATGTTGCTAAAATTCAGAAATGTGTAGATAAATCTAATATACCCTTAAATAATAATAATATAACTTGTAATGTAAATTTAACCACTCCAATAGCTGACTTTGATCACGCTGATCTCACTTGGAGCTCTGATATTGATTTAAGCCATCTAGACCCCCCCTTAAAATCTAAAATGCAGGAATTTTTAGACCAAAATAAAGATGTGTTTGCAGCTTCTGTCCTAGACTTACCAGGCTGTAATACCATACCCCATGTTGTAAATTTAACCTCTGATAAACCTGTAAAATCCA
Organism: Maratus speculifer; assembly: GCA_964019185.1. Taxonomy (NCBI): domain Eukaryota; kingdom Metazoa; phylum Arthropoda; class Arachnida; order Araneae; family Salticidae; genus Maratus; species Maratus speculifer. Next base: position 419,215,082 of record OZ025289.1, on the reverse strand, counting down.
AAGCTTATAGAGTCCCATATAAATTACGCCAGGAAATGGAAGATCAACTTAATATTTTACTGCAAGCTGAAATTATTTCCCCGTCTATGTCTGAATTTGCTTCACCAGTTATTCTTGTAGAAAAAGCAGATGGTTCTTATAGGTTAGCTGTCGATTTTCGTAAACTTAACAAGAATCTTGTCAAAGATGCATATCCTATCCCAAACATTACTGACTCTGTTGATGCGTTAAGTGGAGCTAATTTTTTTTCAACACTAGATTTAACTAGTGGCTTTTTTCAACAGGTCATAAGACCCGAAGACAGGCATAAAACTGCTATTATCACGCATAAAGGTCTTTTTGAGTGGAATAGAAATTGTTTTGGGTTGTCCAATTCAGGCAATAGTTTTCAGAGGCTAATGAATGCCATTTTTGGAGATTTAGGAAATCTAGGAATTTTAGTGTATATAGATGATATTGTCATTGCTTCTTCTGATGTAGAATCCCATTTTGAAAAACTTAAATTAGTATTTGATAGACTAAGACAACATAAACTGAAACTTAAGCCCAGTAAATGTAATTTTCTTTCGAATAAAATACAGTATCTTGGCTTTGAAATTAATAGCGGGCAAGTATCCCCGGTTAATAAAAATATTGAGATAATAGAAAAATTGCAACCACCTACTAATCGTAAAGGTGTCAGGTCTTTTATTGGAACCCTATCATTCTATAGGCGTTTCATACCTGACTTCACAAAAAGGGCATTAAATTTAATCGATTTGACTAAGGAAACTGGACATTTTGCCTGGACAAAAGAAGCCCAGGAGGAATTTGAAGATTTAAAAAAGGCTTTAATATCTAAACCGTGCCTAGTACTACCTGATTTCACTAAAGAATTTTATCTATATACAGATGCGAGTGGAGAAGCATTGGGGGCTGTTTTGTCACAATTGGATGATGAGAATAAAATTCATCCAGTGGCGTTTGCCAGTAGGCGACTAAAAGGTGCAGAGACAAGATACTCTGCCACTGAGAGAGAACTTCTCGCTCTGGTTTGGGCAACTAGTCATTTTAAGTGTTATCTAGCTAACACTCATTTTAACATTTTTACTGATCATGCACCACTTACTTTTATGTTAAAGATTCATGACCCCACCTCACGTATAGCCAAATGGGTATGTACTCTTTCAGATTTTGATTTTACTATTAAATATATTAAAGGGAAATGCAATAGTGTAGCAGACTTTCTATCTAGATTTGCTAAAATTGATGAAACACCTGAGATTAGTAAGAGTAATTTTTGTATTCAAGTAGAAAAAGAAACTACTTTTGTTCCCCATTCAAATTTAATTGAGAAAATCAGTGAATTACAAAAAATTGATAAGAAATGTTGTGAAATAGCTAGAAAATTAGACAAAAATATAGATATAGCACCTAAATACATGAAGTTTTTTTTTAGAGATGATATTCTCGTATGTGAAGATACCAGAGATTCAAGTGTAATAAATAACCCTATTAAATTAGTAGTTCCTAGGGATATGATTGAGCAAGTGTTCGCTCTAACACACGATTCTCTAGCGGCTTGTCATCAAGGGTTTAAGAAAACGATTGACCGCATCCGGGAGCACTTTTACTGGCCCGGAATGTCGGCCGATGTCAAGCATCTAGTAGAATCATGTATTAGTTGCCAGCAAAAGAGAGCGTATAAACCAGATCAACAGGCACCCCTTCAACGGATGCCTACGCCTGAATTTCCCATGAACAAAGTTCATCTAGACCTAATTGGCCCATTACCGGTCACGTTTTCTGGTAACACCCATATTGTTACGTATATAGACTCATTTACTAAATGGCCAGAGGCCTATGCTGTTAGCTCTACCACGTCTGATGTTATCGCAGATACACTTGCCGATTTCATTTCACGTTATGGCGCTCCTGTGTATATTGCGACAGATAATGGAAGAAATTTAGTATCGGAAGCGATTGAGCATGTATATAAAATGTTCGGTATTAAACATATAACTACATCTGCCTTTCACCCAGCCTCGAATGGACAGATTGAACGGCAGAATAAAACTTTAAAAAACGCACTCAGTCACATTGTAAATGAGAACCAGTCAGACTGGGATACTAAGCTAAAATTTGCCCTGTTAGCGATGCGTTCGGCTGTGCATTCTTCGACTAAATTAACCCCCGCAGCAGTTTTATATGGCAGAAACTTAAATCTACCATATAATCTATTTTCGCAAGCGCCGAGGTTTAGCTATAACGACGCCCCATCTTTTTGTGAATTATTAATACCCGCACTCCAAAAGGTATATGCTGAGGTGTATGATAGTTTAGTTAAGGTGTCTGAAAGCCAGGAAAGGTACAGAGAAAAAACCGCAGTCGTTAAGGATTTAAAAGTAGGCGATAGAGTGTGGTTATTTAACCCATCCATCACTGCTGGCAATACGAAAAAATTGTCGAAATTAAATAACGGACCATTTACTATAATTGAGAAGCTCAGTGAAGTTAATTTTAAGATAGCATTAATTGCTAATCCGTCTAAAACTCAAATTGTCCATGTAGACCGCCTCACTTTATTTAAAGATAGGCATATTTCAGGTGTAAATGAGCAAAATGAAGACGATATTGTAGACCAAAACAAACGCCAACCTCTGATATCAACTACGAATGATTCGAATTATTCTCAATTCGATTTCACTACGCGAAGGAAAAGGAATCGATTCATAAATAGATTTCCCCCTCCCATTCCATGTCAAGGAACCAGCCAACCTGCAGTGCAATCTACGAGCAGACAAGAGGGTAGCGAGGAAACGGTTGGTGGGTTGCTCTCAGAAGCACGGGAAAATACGGTAATAGCGAGCGCTGATAACTGTGAGGGAGTAAGGCAGGTAGGAACGCCTAATGATTCGGGGCGCGTGAGTCGTTCGCGAGATCGTAATTGCGTCTGTTTATCTAGGCGAAACAAATCTTATTCAATTACGAGAACTGAGTATGCGTTTCGAAAAAGGGATTCGCGACCGAATTATAAATTTTAGGGCGGTTTAACTTTATTTTTTTTAGATTGTATATAAATACTTGTGATTTTAGTTATTCTAGGAAGGTTTAATGCGCGAGTTAGCTAAAATTTAAGTAATTTTCGAGCCTCGATATCGTTTGTTTTGATTTGGTTCCGCTGTTATTTAATGTGGATTTCCGCCAGTTCCGTATTTTCTCTCGGTGATTTATGGATTATTTCGATAGATTAGGACAGTGTAAGTGCTTCGCCTCCTATATGTGTTCTTTTTTTATTTTTTAGCGGATTTTAGCGCTAATTTTGGGGACTTAGAGAGATTTCGGGTCAGGAAATTTTGGAGTAGAGACTTGGTAGCAGTACATGTGATGCTTGCGTATTCCTACTGCCCCCTTTTTGTATATAGTATAGGTACTGTTAGGAATGTAGTTCATCTTTTATTTTTATTTATTTTTTTTTTGCATTTCTTTTAACTTTGTATTTTTTTTGGATATTTTTGATATCAGTTCTCTATTTGGGAAGTGGGGATTTAAGATACAGGTAGTGTACACCCCACAACCCACAGATATATTATCTGGTTTATGTGTATTATATATGTATATATCTTGTTTATATAGTCTGTTTTGTTATTTCATGTGATTTTTCTAACAATATACCCATTGTTTGTGTAAATTGGGTATTTCAAAAAAATTAGTGGTACTTGTCAATGAAATTGGCGAACTCTATTGTGAAATTATCAGTTCATTTTAAGTATTATGTGTAGCATTTTATGAATTTTTTTTTAGTTACTATTAGTTTATGGAATATTTACCCATTGATAATAACTAAGGCAGACAATTATCAGTCTAGGCTACACAAGGTAACCTATATAATTATAATGCTGTGATATAAAATGCCCATACACTTATGTAATACTGTGTCACCGATGCAAGTCATTGAACTGTTCTTTTTTATTTATATGCACATGTTATGCCACTGAATATAAACAGATATTAGTACTGTTTTTTTTATGTGTACCCTATATATGTACTGAAAGGTTATTGCTATTTTTATTTTGTTTTGTGTATGTGTATACAAAATGTTATCGTGCTATTATATGTATATATTTGTGATACCTACAGCTGGCAAGTAGTATATCTATTGTATTTTTTCAGAAATTGATTGTTTCGGTCCTTTGGCTCTATCCTGCTCACAGGATTCAAAATTTTTAAAAAAAAAAATTTTAATTTTTTTGTTCACTGGACAACTCTTCCTTGCATTCTACTTGTGGAATTTTTTTTAGGGATATTTTTTTTCTTTTTACAGAGGTGTTAGCAGATAGGGATATCCCAGTGTGTTGGTATTCTTGACGGTATAGCAGATGTAGAGATTTAATTAAGTATGCCAGGTATATAGTATAGATTTTAATAGCATCTTAGGCCCTAGTATATGTTTAACTTCTAGATGTTTTGCCCAAGCTTCAACTTAGCATTTCCGGTGTGCAGAGTTGGTGTGGTAGCTTAGTAGGGTGAGGTTATCAACTTTTCGGGTCGTCGTCTGATCTGTTCTAGGCGATTATCTTCATTCTACTATTCAACCGGGGTACTGCATTGTTTTTTTTATTTAATCTTTTCTTTCATTTTGGTTTTAATTTTAAATTTTTTTAGGACTTTCTTTAACTGACCTTATGTGGTCATTTAGCTAAAAAAATAAAATTCTTGTTTTTGTTCAAAACTAATAATGTTTATTTTTTTTTCAACGAGGGGGAGCTCTTGTTATGTTTTTTTTTAGTAATATTTTTTTTGTATAAATTATTTTAATATTCCTAAGTTAAAAAGAACTCTTGTTAAGATATTGTTAATACGGCTTTTTATAATGCTTTATGTATCTCATATTTAAAATTATTCTTTTTTTTCTTAGTAGCGAAAACCCTGGACATTCCCTTTTTCTATTTATTTTATGATCGTTCTCACGAGAATAAAGGCATTGTTGTGAATGAAAGTGAAAGTTTCCCATTCCCTCATCTAGCGTAAATAACACCCGTTCGTACGAATGCTTTTACTGTCCTGGGGAATTATTGTACTATTTGAGTAAAGTGGTCCTTTGTTAATTTTTTTCGAAGAAGAGTAGCTTCTGGATTGTTTGTAAAGGGCATATATTCAGCCTTGTTAAAAATTGGCCCACACGCATAGTTTATTGCTTGCGTACGTGAATGAATAGTACCCTAAAATTTTATAACCCATGACAAACGTTGACTGTCATTTGAGGCGGAGTAGATATTTTCCCAGACCCTTAAAGTTTTTATGACCGATTTGAGATAATAGGGCAAATTCACGGATATCGGCGAGCACTGGTTTGCAAGCAGGTGCAAAACTTAGAGACAGCTGTCCCTGCTATCTGACCACGTGATTGAGAGTAAGGGATATTAGCGATGACCATATTTGGTCATGAGAGAGGGTGAATATTGCATTGGCCAATGAGATGGACTCTAGGAACAGGAGAGAAAGGGGAAAGCATTAGTCTTCCTAGTTTTTGGTGCCCCTTTTGATTTGCAGAGGGACGTGCGATTGGTTTTTTGGAAATATAGGGAGTCTTGGTCAGAGCTTCGTATGGAGAAGATCTAGTTGAAGAAACGCATAAGTGTAAGTCAGGAAGAAATGCTACCTGCCGGAGAGAGCCGAGATCTTGAGAGTTCTTCGAGATTAGCAGTCTAAAGAGAAAACACTCCAAGTGTAAGTCAGGAAGAAATCCTTCCTGCCGGAGAGAGCCGAGATCTTGCCGTGAAAGAATATCCCCTCCGATCTAGCCTTCACCGTGAGCAGTGGAATGATTAGCGATCTAAGACAACACACTCCAAGTGTAAGTCAGACAGAAATGTTACCTGCCGGAGAGAGCCGAGATCTTGCCGTGAAAGAATATCCCCTCCGATCTAGCCTTCACCGTGAGCAGTGGAATGATTAGCAATCTAAGACAAGACACCCCGAGTGTTAATCAAGAAAAAGTACTACCTGCCGGAGCGAACCGAGAGCTTGCCGCGAAACGATATCCCTTCCGATTTAGCCTTCACCGTGAGCGGTGGAATGATTAGCGGTCTAAGACAAAAACTTGAAAGAATTCAGCTGCTGCTTAAACTGAGTATAGACACTGGGAATTCTGTGTAGAGACTGTTGATCTAGTACATGGAAGACTCTGTGCGCTATTGCCCATCATATAAATGAAAAATGCCCAAAATGGGTAAATGAAGGAACTCAGCTGCTGCTTAAACTGAGTATAGACACTGGGAATTCTGCTTAGAGACTGTTGCTCTAGTGCATGGAAGATTTTGTGTACTGTTGTCCATCATATAAATGATAAATACCCAAAATGGGTAAATGAAAGAATTCAGCTGCTGGTAAGAGATATATTATGTATTTAATCTTAAACGATTTTTTTATCCTAGTGATTAATCTTGTAGTGATTTAGTATTTCCTTATGTTTACAACAAAAGTTGTATTAGTGAATTCAGATGTTTTTTTTTGTTTTTGTTTGTTAAATTAAATAAAGGAGAATGTATATATAAGGGATATGCTTTAGTATAGTTTTTTTTTTGTTTTTTTTTTATTTATCCTACCTTGATATTAACTTAATTGAATTTTAACCTCTATAGTATCGAAATAACTATACTAAGTTTTGTAATACCATAAAATTAAAGTAGTTTCTTTGAATGTTTGGAAGTAAAATAATTTTCAACCACTACCTATTTTTTTTATTTGGAATTTTTAAATAACTTTTAAAAAAAAAAAGTAAAAAAAAAAAATAATTTAATAAATAATTAAAAATCATATTAACACTGATTAATTAATATACTATTGCTTTAACTGAGTAAAGATATTTGACTAGGTAATAGAAATTTTAAAGCAAAAACTGTTAAGAAATTCACTTGATTTTAAATGAATTAACTTATCTTATAAACAAAATAAAAGGAGAAAAAAAAAATGGAGAAGTTAAAGCAGATGTACTAACACTATACGAAATTGGTCAAAAATATCATTGTTGATTTCTGGGGTGTTTATGTTTATTATTTCTAGTTTTTTAATTTATTCAAAATTATATCTTTCTTTGCCTTCTTGAAAATAAGAAGGATTTCAGGGTCTTTCTTCTCTCTTTTATAATGTTAGATTGAATCTTGTATTTTTAAATTATCAGTATGAGTTTAATATCTCAGGAATCAACATTGATAAATGTTGGGTTCTACTGCAGATCAAGGTTTAGTACTTGAGACTGGGTCAGATTGAGAATCTTGCTGTGTTCTTTCTTATTTACTTGTATTCATTAAATTTTAAAGAATTTTAAATGATATTTGTGTTTATCCTCTTTATCGTTTTAATTTGTCGTTTAGTCTGTTTATCTTAATGATTTCTTAATGTTGACTGGTGTAATCTTAACTTAATTCTTTTTTTTATACAAGCATCTAGTTTATTTAATTAAAACAACAACAAGATTCATGTGATTGGAAATTTGACCCAGATCTCATTAAATTCTTTAATAAAGCTGAAGAATATTTATTGATCTATATTAATTAAATATAATTTGCTGAGCAGAAATTGCAATTAATTAAAATAATGAGCTGTTGCAGAAATTTAATAAAAAGAACCCAACAAAATAAATGGTGCCGTGAGTGAAAAGCCTGGTTATTGTGTAAATAAATGGCGCCATGTGTGAAAAGCCTGGTTATTGTGACAAATAAATGATGCCGTGTGTGAAAAGCCTGATTATTGTGTCACAATAAGTATAAAAATAGTACTATGAAGTAGAGCCTATTTATTACAACAATAGCCTGAATTTTGATATATATTTACTGTATTAAGAGTGAAACGAAATGAAAATATATGTGTTTTGTGATTTTATTGTGTATTATGTTTGATTATTTTAGTGTATATTGTGCATAAGTAATAGGGGTGTACATAGCTTACTAATTTCAAATGCCTTTTTTTTAGTTAAGCAATTTTACCGGGTTTTCAAAAAAAAAAACTATTTATTTTGAAATTTTTACTGTTATATTTACATTTAAAGGAGTGTTTGGGCTTACTGAGTAAATTATATGCCAATATAAGTTATGCATTTATGTATTTTTTATTTATTTTTTTTTCTCTCTTTCTTGGGCATCTGAGAATTAAGTAGCAGTTAAATTACTTTATTTTCTATTATTTTATTTTAATTCGGTGTGAAGTTTTGCCTAAAAATGACAGAAAACCAGCATTTCAAAGAGCTCGCTCTTATTCAGAAAAAGAGCGCATTAATCGAAAATGTCAGTCTTATTCCCCCTTTTAGTGGCGAAGGCAACTCTTGCTCATTTTCTGCATTTTTAGAAAAGTATGAGCAGTTGTCCGAGTTCTTTAATTGGTCAGAGGATGAGAAAAAATTTGCCCTACTAAGTAGATTAAGTGGGAATGCTGCTAGGATATATAAATTGCACCGCACTAAGGGAACTGTAGAAATAATTAAAGTACTTAAAGAGAGATATACGCAAGAGCTAGCCCCTGATATTGCTTTGACCCAATTTTTGAATTTTAAACAAAATCACCATATGCCTGTTCAGGAATTTTACGACAGAGCATATGATTTGTCCCTTAAAGCATTAGTAGTGGAGGGTGTAGAACAGGATGTTGCTGATAAAAGCAGGGAAGCTCTACTGCATTCTATGTTATTAAGTAATTTAGTTCCTGAGATAAGAAGAGGAGTTATAACTAGGTGCCCTAAGACACCTGTTGAAATTTTAGAATTTGCCCTCCTTGAGGAAAAAGCATTAAAGAGTGTTAATCCTTTATATAACATGCAGGTAGAGAATATGAACCCTTTTTTCCCCCAAATTGCCCAGCAAAGTGTTGCATGTGCTGCTATCCAGCCAAGTCACCCTAATCAGTCAGAGCAGGAGATTAGTAAACTGCGGGAGCAGGTAGAAGCTCTTACTAGTAAATTAGAGAGATTTTTAGAGGGTAGCAATCAGCAAAGAGACTTTCACACTACTGAGAGGCCTCTGTATAGAGAAATAATCTGTTACGTGTGTTCCCAAACAGGACACATAGCCAGAGTTTGCCCACAAAACCAAAATGCTAATAGAGGGAAATTTCAGAATTTTAGAGGAAGAGGTAGGGGTAGTTATTCTCAGTCCCACCAAAATCGCAGGGGAGGATATAATAATTACAGAGGTAGAGGGAATGGAAATAATGATAATGGTGTAAATATAGAAAGCGAGCATGTTCAAAGCTCAATTAGTGAAGGGAATAATCAAAACAATTCTTTAAACAGGTAAGGGCTGGTGTCGATTTGGTCGAATCGTCTCCATCAAGGCCTCTAGACCTCCCAATTATTTTTAGTATGTTTTCACCCGAGTCTTATCATTTACCTACTGTCTTCATAAATGTAAGTAATGTGTTTTTTAATGCGCTGTGTGATACAGGATCTGCTATAAATATTTTAAGTAATACAATACTTAATGGTTTAGATTCTTATGAAATTGTAGAGTGCAACACCCCTATTTTAACGGTGACTGGCGAGAGAGTGCTTTTAAACCATAAAATTTCCTTAAATTTTAAATTTAATAATTTATTATGTCAGTCTGAGTTTTTTATTGTCCACGGTAAGTTGGCCGATGAGTTTAGTGTAATTTTGGGGATGCCCTTTTTAAGTAAATATCAGGCTGTAATTAATTGTAAAAATAACAATGTGGTTTTAGATGTTCCTACTGAAACGCAGTGTAAGCAAATAGTAGAGAACCATATGTCAAATGTTTTACCTGTGAAAAATTCTAGAGAAAAAAATGTTGTAAATAGTATCAGTGTAAATAGTATAGTTTTAGAGAATAATTATGTAAATACTTGTAATGTGCAATCTAAAGGCAAGCAAAGTTCTGATAGTGAACAGAGAAGTAAGTGTAGTAATAAGAGTACTCCTAGGAAAAATGTAAACAAAAAGAGTAAGGAATGTGTACAAGAAAAATTTGAGAATCTGGGTAGTGGAAAAGAGACGGTTCAGGGTAATATGTATCCCATTATGGAGGAAAGGGTAGACTCAAGCATAACATTTAATGCGAAAGAGTCAGAAAGTGAAATTGCTCAGGTTTTTTGTTTGCAAAGTGTACCAGGGAGTAACTCAAGTACTAATGAGTGTGAAATTAATGAGAATAATGTGCCTTTAGACCTTAGCCAGCAATCAGCGAGTCAAATTGTACAGGAAAATTCAATCTATGTTCATGAAAATTTTTACATATCTGAGGATAATGAAAATGAGTTAGTAAATAAAGCAAATCAGACTAATGAGTTGGGCATTGTTGACAATAATAACAGAAATAGTGAAAGTACTTCCTTAGCTATTTTATGCGAGAGAATTTCTGTTCCCCCCCAGTCAAAATTAATAGCTGAAGTTAAATGTAATAAAAATAATTTTATAAAAGATAATGATATACTGATATTAGAACCTTTAGCGAAGAATTTAAGCCAAGGGCTTCTTATTTCTCGAGCCATTTGTACCCCAGAACATGGCCTTTTTGTTTCGCTTGCTAATTTTTCGAATAAAACTGTTAAGCTAGGAAAAAATACTTATGTTGCTAAAATTCAGAAATGTGTAGATAAATCTAATATACCCTTAAATAATAATAATATAACTTGTAATGTAAATTTAACCACTCCAATAGCTGACTTTGATCACGCTGATCTCACTTGGAGCTCTGATATTGATTTAAGCCATCTAGACCCCCCCTTAAAATCTAAAATGCAGGAATTTTTAGACCAAAATAAAGATGTGTTTGCAGCTTCTGTCCTAGACTTACCAGGCTGTAATACCATACCCCATGTTGTAAATTTAACCTCTGATAAACCTGTAAAATCCAAAGCTTATAGAGTCCCATATAAATTACGCCAGGAAATGGAAGATCAACTTAATATTTTACTGCAAGCTGAAATTATTTCCCCGTCTATGTCTGAATTTGCTTCACCAGTTATTCTTGTAGAAAAAGCAGATGGTTCTTATAGGTTAGCTGTCGATTTTCGTAAACTTAACAAGAATCTTGTCAAAGATGCATATCCTATCCCAAACATTACTGACTCTGTTGATGCGTTAAGTGGAGCTAATTTTTTTTCAACACTAGATTTAACTAGTGGCTTTTTTCAACAGGTCATAAGACCCGAAGACAGGCATAAAACTGCTATTATCACGCATAAAGGTCTTTTTGAGTGGAATAGAAATTGTTTTGGGTTGTCCAATTCAGGCAATAGTTTTCAGAGGCTAATGAATGCCATTTTTGGAGATTTAGGAAATCTAGGAATTTTAGTGTATATAGATGATATTGTCATTGCTTCTTCTGATGTAGAATCCCATTTTGAAAAACTTAAATTAGTATTTGATAGACTAAGACAACATAAACTGAAACTTAAGCCCAGTAAATGTAATTTTCTTTCGAATAAAATACAGTATCTTGGCTTTGAAATTAATAGCGGGCAAGTATCCCCGGTTAATAAAAATATTGAGATAATAGAAAAATTGCAACCACCTACTAATCGTAAAGGTGTCAGGTCTTTTATTGGAACCCTATCATTCTATAGGCGTTTCATACCTGACTTCACAAAAAGGGCATTAAATTTAATCGATTTGACTAAGGAAACTGGACATTTTGCCTGGACAAAAGAAGCCCAGGAGGAATTTGAAGATTTAAAAAAGGCTTTAATATCTAAACCGTGCCTAGTACTACCTGATTTCACTAAAGAATTTTATCTATATACAGATGCGAGTGGAGAAGCATTGGGGGCTGTTTTGTCACAATTGGATGATGAGAATAAAATTCATCCAGTGGCGTTTGCCAGTAGGCGACTAAAAGGTGCAGAGACAAGATACTCTGCCACTGAGAGAGAACTTCTCGCTCTGGTTTGGGCAACTAGTCATTTTAAGTGTTATCTAGCTAACACTCATTTTAACATTTTTACTGATCATGCACCACTTACTTTTATGTTAAAGATTCATGACCCCACCTCACGTATAGCCAAATGGGTATGTACTCTTTCAGATTTTGATTTTACTATTAAATATATTAAAGGGAAATGCAATAGTGTAGCAGACTTTCTATCTAGATTTGCTAAAATTGATGAAACACCTGAGATTAGTAAGAGTAATTTTTGTATTCAAGTAGAAAAAGAAACTACTTTTGTTCCCCATTCAAATTTAATTGAGAAAATCAGTGAATTACAAAAAATTGATAAGAAATGTTGTGAAATAGCTAGAAAATTAGACAAAAATATAGATATAGCACCTAAATACATGAAGTTTTTTTTTAGAGATGATATTCTCGTATGTGAAGATACCAGAGATTCAAGTGTAATAAATAACCCTATTAAATTAGTAGTTCCTAGGGATATGATTGAGCAAGTGTTCGCTCTAACACACGATTCTCTAGCGGCTTGTCATCAAGGGTTTAAGAAAACGATTGACCGCATCCGGGAGCACTTTTACTGGCCCGGAATGTCGGCCGATGTCAAGCATCTAGTAGAATCATGTATTAGTTGCCAGCAAAAGAGAGCGTATAAACCAGATCAACAGGCACCCCTTCAACGGATGCCTACGCCTGAATTTCCCATGAACAAAGTTCATCTAGACCTAATTGGCCCATTACCGGTCACGTTTTCTGGTAACACCCATATTGTTACGTATATAGACTCATTTACTAAATGGCCAGAGGCCTATGCTGTTAGCTCTACCACGTCTGATGTTATCGCAGATACACTTGCCGATTTCATTTCACGTTATGGCGCTCCTGTGTATATTGCGACAGATAATGGAAGAAATTTAGTATCGGAAGCGATTGAGCATGTATATAAAATGTTCGGTATTAAACATATAACTACATCTGCCTTTCACCCAGCCTCGAATGGACAGATTGAACGGCAGAATAAAACTTTAAAAAACGCACTCAGTCACATTGTAAATGAGAACCAGTCAGACTGGGATACTAAGCTAAAATTTGCCCTGTTAGCGATGCGTTCGGCTGTGCATTCTTCGACTAAATTAACCCCCGCAGCAGTTTTATATGGCAGAAACTTAAATCTACCATATAATCTATTTTCGCAAGCGCCGAGGTTTAGCTATAACGACGCCCCATCTTTTTGTGAATTATTAATACCCGCACTCCAAAAGGTATATGCTGAGGTGTATGATAGTTTAGTTAAGGTGTCTGAAAGCCAGGAAAGGTACAGAGAAAAAACCGCAGTCGTTAAGGATTTAAAAGTAGGCGATAGAGTGTGGTTATTTAACCCATCCATCACTGCTGGCAATACGAAAAAATTGTCGAAATTAAATAACGGACCATTTACTATAATTGAGAAGCTCAGTGAAGTTAATTTTAAGATAGCATTAATTGCTAATCCGTCTAAAACTCAAATTGTCCATGTAGACCGCCTCACTTTATTTAAAGATAGGCATATTTCAGGTGTAAATGAGCAAAATGAAGACGATATTGTAGACCAAAACAAACGCCAACCTCTGATATCAACTACGAATGATTCGAATCATTCTCAATTCGATTTCACTACGCGAAGGAAAAGGAATCGATTCATAAATAGATTTCCCCCTCCCATTCCATGTCAAGGAACCAGCCAACCTGCAGTGCAATCTACGAGCAGACAAGAGGGTAGCGAGGAAACGGTTGGTGGGTTGCTCTCAGAAGCACGGGAAAATACGGTAATAGCGAGCGCTGATAACTGTGAGGGAGTAAGGCAGGTAGGAACGCCTAATGATTCGGGGCGCGTGAGTCGTTCGCGAGATCGTAATGGCGTCTGTTTATCTAGGCGAAACAAATCTTATTCAATTACGAGAACTGAGTATGCGTTTCGAAAAAGGGATTCGCGACCGAATTATAAATTTTAGGGCGGTTTAACTTTATTTTTTTTAGATTGTATATAAATACTTGTGATTTTAGTTATTCTAGGAAGGTTTAATGCGCGAGTTAGCTAAAATTTAAGTAATTTTCGAGCCTCGATATCGTTTGTTTTGATTTGGTTCCGCTGTTATTTAATGTGGATTTCCGCCAGTTCCGTATTTTCTCTCGGTGATTTATGGATTATTTCGATAGATTAGGACAGTGTAAGTGCTTCGCCCCCTATATGTGTTCTTTTTTTTATTTTTTAGCGGATTTTAGCGCTAATTTTGGGGACTTAGAGAGATTTCGGGTCAGGAAATTTTGGAGTAGAGACTTGGTAGCAGTACATGTGATGCTTGCGTATTCCTACTGCCCCCTTTTTGTATATAGTATAGGTACTGTTAAGAATGTAGTTCATCTTTTATTTTTATTTATTTTTTTTTTTGCATTTCTTTTAACTTTGTATTTTTTTTTGATATTTTTGATATCAGTTCTCTATTTGGGAAGTGGGGATTTAAGATACAGGTAGTGTACACCCCACAACCCACAGATATATTATCTGGTTTATGTGTATTATATATGTATATATCTTGTTTATATAGTCTGTTTTGTTATTTCATGTGATTTTTCTAACAATATACCCATTGTTTGTGTAAATTGGGTATTTCAAAAAAATTAGTGGTACTTGTCAATGAAATTGGCGAACTCTATTGTGAAATTATCAGTTCATTTTAAGTATTATGTGTAGCATTTTATGAATTTTTTTTTAGTTACTATTGTGGGAATATTGAGTGATTAGCTTATGATTTAAGCAAAAGTAACATTCTTAAAAAAATAAAAAGGTTTAATAGACATAAAATATGTAAGTAACATTCAATGATAACAGTAGAACTGAATAATATTTAAAATAAATAAGCTTCTCTGAGCTTTGGATTAAAAATCCATCCAACTCGCCATCGCTGAAATCTATAGAACACCTCGTTCTTTTTATGCATCATCACGTGAGTCTCAATTGGGATATCACGTTCATTAAATCATTGAGTATATTATCTTTTATTGCTTAATACTTCATCCTTTATACCCACATTTTCGGTCATCCTGACGTTCCTGGCGACCTCGCCAGCTGCCTATTAAAATTTAGACACAAATTTATAGAAATAAAACAGGTAAATATAAAACAACAACATCTATCGTTACAAGTAAACATAAAACAAAAACATCTAACATTATGCAGATGCATTACCCCACGGCTTGACGTATTTTGCAATAGTGGATATCTTGTCCACCATGGTCTCCAATCCTCTTTGCATCATAATGATCATGTGATTTTTCTATAATGTTTTTATTAGGTCCATGGAATTTTCTCCTTTTCATTCCTGTTCCATACTGCATTTCTTGGATTAACTTGGTATCATTTAATTCATATCTGTTAGGTACTTTTCT
Source organism: Maratus speculifer (assembly GCA_964019185.1). Classification (NCBI taxonomy): domain Eukaryota; kingdom Metazoa; phylum Arthropoda; class Arachnida; order Araneae; family Salticidae; genus Maratus; species Maratus speculifer. The sequence goes on along the minus strand of OZ025289.1, from coordinate 419,199,780 downwards.
CATCATGTTAAATTGCTTTCTATAATTACCATTACTCCAAAAATATAGATTTCTACACGGACCATTAAAATTTGTTTTTATGCTTCTTTTGCCTTTAAATTTAAAAGTATCCTTTTCACACGGTTCAGCCCTTTCTTTTTCAAAAATTTCATATTTTCTTTCTGTTTGCTGTACCTCTAAATATTTCTGTTTGCTGTTTCTCCAATTTTCATATGTGTGACGTTTTCCATCAAAATTATTTCTCGAATAATATTTCTTTTCTTCATCTCTATCATTGTAATCACGCTTCTTGTAATTTCTGATAAATTTCTGTTTATTTGCATTAACTCCTTCAATATTCCTTTCTTCCCTCGTATTTTTCCGTTTATAATATTTTTTAATTTTCCTCGTTTCATTTTTATTTTCATTGGCGCGTGCACATAAATTGCGTTTTTCTTTTAGGTCATTCATTCGTCCTGTTTGTGATGTCTCGTTTCTTTCATTCAATCTTTTCTTACTAATTAAATTTTCTTCTTTCTCATTTATTTCTTTTCTAATTTTCAAATTTCTCACGTGATTCAAATCAATTTCATTTTCTTCTATGACTCTCGCGAAATTAATCAAGTGATTACCTCCTGCATTATTATCATTTGCAAGTATAACATTTTCATCGCGTGAATTATCTAACGTAGACGTTTTCATTTCATTATTATTTTTGGCAGCATGATTCAATTTTATATCAGAATTCTTCTGAACTTTAGTGTAACCTACTTGAATACTATTGCGTTTGCCAACGATCTTAATTCCATTCTCGTCTATCGCCAAATTTAATTTGCTAATGACATCATATCCCAGTAAAATATCATATTCAAGAGATTCCAGCACGTACAAATTTGTTCTGATTAGAAAACCATCAATATTAAATTCATATGGGAAGTATCCTTTTGGATAAACAACTATTTTATTTATGCCGGACAAAAAGATATTATTTGAAAATAATCTTGGCGAGCCTATTTTCGTATAATATTCGTAACTCACCAAACTGATATCACTTCCAGTGTCGAAGAAGATCTGTGTCTTTTCACCGTTAATATCAATATTTTTCATGTAATCTGATTTGGCACTGTTAGTTTGCTTGATTACTGCGGAATTCATCTCTTTGTAGTTGGATAATCGCGGATTTTGGCTCCGATTTTGGCTGTCATTTTTTATTTGTTTATTATTCCCATTATTACACTGCGATATTACGTGGCTAAGACGATTACTTTTGAAACACATAATTTGTGCCCTGTTCTTTTCATTTAAATAAGAAAATTCATTTACATTATCTGTATTATCTTTAAATTGTTGTCTTCTTAAAGTATTATAACGTTGATATGGTAACCATGGTTTTGTGTTGTTGTTTTCGCGCATTTTTGGCTCTCTTTCTTCAAAGCGGTGTAAATTTCTATTCAGGGTTTTAATATTACGTCTTGCTGTTTCGTAATCATCTAGTTTACAAACTAATGTATCAACACTTTTAATTTTTGGAAGATCATCGATAAAATGTTCTTTCATTTCTATCGGTAACCTTCTCTTGATTTGATCGACTAATATTAATTCTTTTAAATCTTCAAAATTGGATACATCAAGACCGGTAATCCATTCTTCTAAATAATTCCTTAACTCAAATGCTAGATCGCGCCAAGTGGCTGAGTTTTCTTTCTTATGCGACATTAATTTTTGCCTAAACTCTTCTGGCGTCAATTTGAATCTTTTGAGCAGCAAGTTTTTTACATAATCGTAGTTATTTGTTAATGTTTCTGGTTCTCTAGTTATAACATTAGCAATTTCTAGCGGCATTAAACTTAATAAGTGCATGACCCAATTCTCTTTTGTTATATTCATCCTAGAAATCTGTCTCTCGAATAGAGCTAAGTAGATACTAATATCACCCTTCCCATCAAAGTGTGACATTAATTTAGACAAATTTAGTTGCTTACCTGTACCAGTTACAGCCGAACCGTTACTTGTATTTATCATATTTCCTTGAAGTTCAATTTTTCGTAATTCGTACTCCATTTCCATCTTCTTTTCCTCTAATCTTCTTTCTGCTTCTAACCGTAACCGTCTTTCTTCTTTTTCTGCTTCTAGTCTTTTTTCTTCTTTTTCTGCTTCTAGTCTTTTTTCTTCTTTTTCTGCTTCCAGCCTTAATCGTCTTTCTTCTTTTTCTGCTTCTAGTCTTTCTTTTTCTATTCTCTCCGCGGCTATGACTTCAAGTCGAACTTTTACAAAATTTTCTTCATAATCCTTCGATTCAGTCACCAACTTTATCAAATCAATGATTCTTGGACTCTGAGGCACAACTATACCTAGGTCATCACACAATGTTAACAAGTCCGCCTTTCTAGCTTTATTCAGAACAGACATTATAATTTTTGTTTACACTTCAACAAAACAATATAGTGCACTATCTTGCAGGCTTGATTACGGATAATTTCTAATCATTACACATATAAGAAACAGTTCCTTTTTTACATAATACGTATTAGTTTAAAAACAAACATTTTTCTTAGACTTAGATCTTCTTAGTGTAAAATAGCTTTCATCGTGAAATTCAAATTCAAATATAAATCAGCGAAATCATTCAAATCCTTCAATCCCGGCAACGAACCCCCAAAACTTGTGGGAATATTGAGTGATTAGCTTATGATTTAAGCAAAAGTAACATTCTTAAAAAAATAAAAAGGTTTAATAGACATAAAATATGTAAGTAACATTCAATGATAACAGTAGAACTGAATAATATTTAAAATAAATAAGCTTCTCTGAGCTTTGGATTAAAAATCCATCCAACTCGCCATCGCTGAAATCTATAGAACACCTCGTTCTTTTTATGCATCATCACGTGAGTCTCAATTGGGATATCACGTTCATTAAATCATTGAGTATATTATCTTTTATTGCTTAATACTTCATCCTTTATACCCACACTATTAGTTTATGGAATATTTACCCATTGATAATAACTAAGGCAGACAATTATCAGTCTAGGCTACACAAGGTAACCTATATAATTATAATGCTGTGATATAAAATGCCCATACACTTATGTAATACTGTGTCACCGATGCAAGTCATTGAACTGTTCTTTTTTATTTATATGCACATGTTATGCCACTGAATATAAACAGATATTAGTACTGTTTTTTTTATGTGTACCCTATATATGTACTGAAAGGTTATTGCTATTTTTATTTTGTTTTGTGTATGTGTATACAAAATGTTATCGTGCTATTATATGTATATATTTGTGATACCTACAGCTGGCAAGTAGTATATCTATTGTATTTTTTCAGAAATTGATTGTTTCGGTCCTTTGGCTCTATCCTGCTCACAGGATTCAAAATTTAAAAAAAAAAAAAAATTTTAATTTTTTTGTTCACTGGACAACTCTTCCTTGCATTCTACTTGTGGAATTTTTTTTTAGGGATATTTTTTTTCTTTTTACAGAGGTGTTAGCAGACAGGGATATCCCAGTGTGTTGGTATTCTTGACGGTATAGCAGATGTAGAGATTTAATTAAGTATGCCAGGTATATAGTATAGATTTTAATAGCATCTTAGGCCCTAGTATATGTTTAACTTCTAGATGTTTTGCCCAAGCTTCAACTTAGCATTTCCGGTGTGCAGAGTTGGTGTGGTAGCTTAGTAGGGTGAGGTTATCAACTTTTCGGGTCGTCGTCTGATCTGTTCTAGGCGATTATCTTCATTCTACTATTCAACCGGGGTACTGCATTGTTTTTTTTATTTAATCTTTTCTTTCATTTTGGTTTTAATTTTAAATTTTTTTAGGACTTTCTTTAACTGACCTTATGTGGTCATTTAGCTAAAAAAATAAAATTCTTGTTTTTGTTCAAAACTAATAATGTTTATTTTTTTTTCAACGAGGGGGAGCTCTTGTTATGTTTTTTTTTAGTAATATTTTTTTTTTATAAATTATTTTAATATTCCTAAGTTAAAAAGAACTCTTGTTAAGATATTGTTAATACGGCTTTTTATAATGCTTTATGTATCTCATATTTAAAATTATTCTTTTTTTTCTTAGTAGCGAAAACCCTGGACATTCCCTTTTTCTATTTATTTTTATGATCGTTCTCACGAGAATAAAGGCATTGTTGTGAATGAAAGTGAAAGTTTCCCATTCCCTTATCTAGCGTAAATAACACCCGTTCGTACGAATGCTTTTACTGTCCTGGAATTATTGTACTATTTGAGTAAAGTGGTCCTTTGTTAATTTTTTTCGAAGAAGAGTAGCTTCTGGATTGTTTGTAAAGGGCATATATTCAGCCTTGTTAAAAATTGGCCCACACGCATAGTTTATTGCTTGCGTACGTGAATGAATAGTACCCTAAAATTTTATAACCCATGACAAACGTTGACTGTCATTTGAGGCGGAGTAGATATTTTCCCAGACCCTTAAAGTTTTTATGACCGATTTGAGATAATAGGGCAAATTCACGGATATCGGCGAGCACTGGTTTGCAAGCAGGTGCAAAACTTAGAGACAGCTGTCCCTGCTATCTGACCACGTGATTGAGAGTAAGGGATATTAGCGATGACCATATTTGGTCATGAGAGAGGGTGAATATTGCATTGGCCAATGAGATGGACTCTAGGAACAGGAGAGAAAGGGGAAAGCATTAGTCTTCCTAGTTTTTGGTGCCCCTTTTGATTTGCAGAGGGACGTGCGATTGGTTTTTTGGAAATATAGGGAGTCTTGGTCAGAGCTTCGTATGGAGAAGATCTAGTTGAAGAAACGCATAAGTGTAAGTCAGGAAGAAATGCTACCTGCCGGAGAGAGCCGAGATCTTGAGAGTTCTTCGAGATTAGCAGTCTAAAGAGAAAACACTCCAAGTGTAAGTCAGGAAGAAATGCTACCTGCCGGAGAGAGCCGAGATCTTGCCGTGAAAGAATATCCCCTCCGATCTAGCCTTCACCGTGAGCAGTGGAATGATTAGCGATCTAAGACAACACACTCCAAGTGTAAGTCAGACAGAAATGTTACCTGCCGGAGAGAGCCGAGATCTTGCCGTGAAAGAATATCCCCTCCGATCTAGCCTTCACCGTGAGCAGTGGAATGATTAGCAATCTAAGACAAGACACCCCGAGTGTTAATCAAGAAAAAGTACTACCTGCCGGAGCGAACCGAGAGCTTGCCGCGAAACGATATCCCTTCCGATTTAGCCTTCACCGTGAGCGGTGGAATGATTAGCGGTCTAAGACAAAAACTTGAAAGAATTCAGCTGCTGCTTAAACTGAGTATAGACACTGGGAATTCTGTGTAGAGACTGTTGATCTAGTACATGGAAGACTCTGTGCGCTATTGCCCATCATATAAATGAAAAATGCCCAAAATGGGTAAATGAAGGAACTCAGCTGCTGCTTAAACTGAGTATAGACACTGGGAATTCTGCTTAGAGACTGTTGCTCTAGTGCATGGAAGATTTTGTGTACTGTTGTCCATCATATAAATGATAAATACCCAAAATGGGTAAATGAAAGAATTCAGCTGCTGGTAAGAGATATATTATGTATTTAATCTTAAACGATTTTTTTATCCTAGTGATTAATCTTGTAGTGATTTAGTATTTCCTTATGTTTACAACAAAAGTTGTATTAGTGAATTCAGATGTTTTTTTTTTGTTTTTGTTTGTTAAATTAAATAAAGGAGAATGTATATATAAGGGATATGCTTTAGTATAGTTTTTTTTTTGTTTTTTTTTTATTTATCCTACCTTGATATTAACTTAATTGAATTTTAACCTCTATAGTATCGAAATAACTATACTAAGTTTTGTAATACCATAAAATTAAAGTAGTTTCTTTGAATGTTTGGAAGTAAAATAATTTTCAACCACTACCTATTTTTTTTATTTGGAATTTTTAAATAACTTTTAAAATAAAAAAAGTAAAAAAAAAAAAATAATTTAATAAATAATTAAAAATCATATTAACACTGATTAATTAATATACTATTGCTTTAACTGAGTAAAGATATTTGACTAGGTAATAGAAATTTTAAAGCAAAAACTGTTAAGAAATTCACTTGATTTTAAATGAATTAACTTATCTTATAAACAAAATAAAAGGAGAAAAAAAAATGGAGAAGTTAAAGCAGATGTACTAACACTATACGAAATTGGTCAAAAATATCATTGTTGATTTCTGGGGTGTTTATGTTTATTATTTCTAGTTTTTTAATTTATTCAAAATTATATCTTTCTTTGCCTTCTTGAAAATAAGAAGGATTTCAGGGTCTTTCTTCTCTCTTTTATAATGTTAGATTGAATCTTGTATTTTTAAATTATCAGTATGAGTTTAATATCTCAGGAATCAACATTGATAAATGTTGGGTTCTACTGCAGATCAAGGTTTAGTACTTGAGACTGGGTCAGATTGAGAATCTTGCTGTGTTCTTTCTTATTTACTTGTATTCATTAAATTTTAAAGAATTTTAAATGATATTTGTGTTTATCCTCTTTATCGTTTTAATTTGTCGTTTAGTCTGTTTATCTTAATGATTTCTTAATGTTGACTGGTGTAATCTTAACTTAATTCTTTTTTTTATACAAGCATCTAGTTTATTTAATTAAAACAACAACAAGATTCATGTGATTGGAAATTTGACCCAGATCTCATTAAATTCTTTAATAAAGCTGAAGAATATTTATTGATCTATATTAATTAAATATAATTTGCTGAGCAGAAATTGCAATTAATTAAAATAATGAGCTGTTGCAGAAATTTAATAAAAAGAACCCAACAAGAAGTTTGAAATTCCAACTCGAAAAAAAGTAAGCAATCATTAATTAAAAAAAATTATTATTTATTAATAAAATTTGATTAAATGAGATTTTTTTATTGCAATGTTTTTGATATATAGTAGTACATAAAGTAAAGAATTAATTTTTACACAGTGTATTTTCCTTAAAGCAACAAATATTTAACATCTTTATTAAGGTCAGTTATTTTTATTTATTTATTTATAGCTATTTTCTAAGTTTCTTTGCTATATTAAAAAATTCCTTTCATTATCCCGGTTTAACAAATAATCTCGACTTAACGAAAAAACTTGCTAGTCCCTAATGATTTATTAAATCGGGATTTAAATGTATTTAACTTCGTTTTTGTCTGTCTGGGTCAATTCATGCAACTGACTTTTGACCATTTCCGTCAAACCAACTTTAGACGAATTTGATAGTTGAAAAACTTGGAGGAAAATCTAAATCACTGCTACATTAATTATTATTAGGAAATTACTTTACTATTAAATGTTCTTATTATTTTATTAAAAATTATTACTTATCTGTATCACTTTATATACTTTTATTTAACTGTGCTAGGCTTTTGGGTCAAATATTCTAATAAAAAAAAAGATTTTATAATTCCTTTTCAAACATCTTAAAAACCAAAATGGAAGTTTTAAATTTCAAATTTTGTCCATTTTTTTTAACTTGTAAAATACGTTTTTTGTCTGTCGTAATACAAATGCTGAGGAGTTCATACAAGTCAAATCATACTGCTATTTTACAGCATCAACATATGTGCAATAATTCAAATTTTTTATTATTCTAACTGTTTTATGTCATGTATTCACGCAAGACATGTACTGTATAATAATGATAATAATGTACAATAAATTTGGGTGTTTTTCTTCATTTTTTCATTACGATTATCATTTTTGTTTTATTTTATTTATTTATTTATTTATTTATTTATTTATATTTTAATTTTATATTTTTTTATTTTTTTTATTTATTTTTTATTTATTTTTTTTTATTTTTTTATTTTTGAATACGCGAATGTATTTTCTAGGCATTTGTTATAAATTTATTAAAATATTAAATTATTCATCATAGAGCCATACTTTCAAATTGCGTTAATGTTGTTTTACAGATGCCTTTTGTTCGTTTTTTCTTTGAGTAAACGAGTTTAGTTTCTAGACATTTTTTATAATTTTATTAAAAAAGGAAACTATTCATCATGCAATCATAATTTCAAACTGCACTAATCCTGTTTTATAGATGCCTAATAAGAAATTAAAAGGAAAGAAAAGAGAATTAGTTTAAAACAAGTTGGAAATTGCACGTGAAGCGTAGCAAATTAGGTGCGTTCGTACGATAACGAAATTTTACTTTCATATATCAATCTCATAAAATTGTAAATAGTGAATTACAATTTAAACGCTCATCAAACAATGTTCTCCCTATACCATTATGTAACCTATCTCCCTATCTTTTGTGTGGCCTTGTAAATCAATAACAAATGTTCTTTGTACCACAAATTATGTAAGATGTATATTATAATATGTACTTTATAGTTGCATATAAATTTTATTAAGTTCGCATGAGTGTAACACGATTAAAATGTTTTGAAACATTTTTTCTCATTGACCGTAATGTAACGGAATACCTTTGATTGTCCCTGTAATTGATCTATGCATCCGATTTTCATAAAATTTGAAATAACTCGACAAAATTATGTAATAATTATGTATTTTAAATTTCAAACGTATAGAATATATTTGAAACTTTTTCCCCATTGACCGTAATGTAATGGAATACTTTTGATTGCCCCTGTAATTGATCTATGCACACGATTATCAAAAAATTTGAAATAACTCGACAGAATTATGTAACAATTGCGTATTTTAAATTTCAAACGATTAAAATGCATTTGAAACTCTTTTCCCCATTGACCGTAATGTAACGGAATACTTTTGATTGCCCCTGTAATTGATCTATGCATCCGATTTTCAAAAAATTTGAAATGACTCGACAAAATTATGTAATAATTATGTATTTTAAATTTCAAACGATTCGGTTGGGTAGTTTTTGCGTTGTTATATGCGGACAGACGGACGGACGGACAGACGGACAGACGGACGGACGGACAGACGGACGGACAGACGGACGGACTGAACGACCACTATAGGTGCTACGTATTATATAATTACGAACGCACCTAAAAAATGCGTATATATTTGAAAAAGAGTGAGAGAATTCAAGCTTCTTAAAAAACAAAATTGAAGGTTCTTCATTTCTCATTTCATCATTCTTTTTTAAAAACCTGAAAAACACGTTTCTACCTTATGGAAATATAAGTGCAGGGAAATTGATACGTGTCAAAACAAATTAATATTTTACAGCAGCAACATCTGCGCAATAATTCAAACTCTTTATTATTCTTATTATCGTTTAAGAATAATAAACTTATATATATATATATATATATATATATATATATATATATATATATATATACATTGATTTATTTATTTATAAAAAATACGTATACATTTAGAAAGGAGCGACAGATTTCGAACGCCATAAAAACAAAAATGAAGCTCCTTAATTTCACATTTCACCATTATTTTTTAAAAACCTGTAAAACACGTTTCTCCTTTGTGGAAATGCAAGTGCAGAGAAATTCCTGATAATAATAATAATAATAATAATAATATACAATAAAATTGAATATTTTGTTCATTTTTTTCTTTGAGTAAACGAGTGTAGTTTCTAGGCATTTTCTTATCAATTTAATAAAGGATGAAATTATCCATCATGCAATCATACTTTCAAACTGCACAAATCCTGTTTTATAGATGCCTAATAAGAAATCTTTTAAAAAAGGGAGTTCTCCTGCAAAAAATAAGAATAACGAAATTATATACATATTTATTTTTTAATAAATGCATGCATGTTTAGAAAAGAGTGAGAGGTTTCAAATACCTTGAAAACAGAAATGCAGATTCTTAATTTCTCGTTTCACCATTATTTTTAAAAACCTGTAAAACAGGTTTCTCCTTTGTGGAAATGGAAATGTCAAAATTATACATGTCAAAACAAGTTAATGTTTTACATCTGCAACATCTATGCAATAAAACATGTTATTTACTTTACAGCAATGCAAATGTGGAAGAATTCATATACGTTAGAGGACCAGAATTGTAAGGTGGATTATATCTAAAATATTGTACAATGTTTGTTACATGAATGTGCAATATATATCAAGTAATCGCAGACTGAAGAAAAGAATAAGTGCTTGAAAAAGAATAACATTTTGAACGTTTTCAAGATTTTTTTTTTTTTGTTATTTTTTTATTAAATTCTTTAAATACTAAATAATTTGTCAACTAAGTTTCAAATTTAAATCATCAAGTTTAAAATTTAGTATTAATCACGATCCTTTAAAATTGGATTTTTTCCAAAAGTTATAACACTAAGGTATAGAAACAAGTTTTCGCAGTAACAACAATGATAATAGTAATAATATATAATACGAAGAAATCATGTCTATGTGCTAGAAGTGAAAAGCTTAAAACCTCTTAAAAACTAATTTGAATGTTTGTTATTTTTCAGTTTGCCATTTTTTTTTAAACCTATAAAACACGTTTCTCCTTTAGAGCAATGCTAATGCGGAAGAATGAGTATACGTTATAATACCCGGATATGAGGCTGACAATGCATAAAATCTTGCACAATGTTTATTTCCCGAGTGCGTAACGCATATTATAATACTAAAATACTAAAATACTTAAACTCGGTAATCACAACAACAATAACAACAACACCAATGCGAATGTACAGGAAGTGAAAAAGTTCGAACCTCTTAAAAACTAATTTGAAATTTTCTAGTTTCAGAGTTCGCCTCTTTTTTTTTTTTTTTTTTTTTTTTTTTTTTGGGGTATCCGTAAAATATGTTTCTTCTTTACAGATTTGCAAATGCGGTAGAATTCCTATACGCTAGAATATCCGAATGTAAGGAGCATTATGCATAGAATATTGAACCATGTTTTTTTCCCGAATGTGTAACATATATATTCAGCTACACAATTTCTCAATAATAATAATAATAATAATAATAATAATAATAATAATAATAATAATAAACCAGGATAGCCTGATTATGTACTGAAATGGAGATAATTCTAACCTCTTAAAAACTTATTGAATGTTTCTAATTTCCAAGCCTGTCATTTTTTCAACTGTAAAATATACTTCTCCATTATGGCAATGTTAATATGGATACATATCCTTTAAAAATACCAGAATTTAAAAGAGGAATATGCTTAAAATATTTTACAAGGTTTCTCACCCGAATGTGTAACGCATATCATATATTCATACAGAGCATTTTTTAGTAATAACTATAATAATACCAAGAAGTTACGAGTATGTGTTGAAGGGAACTTCGAACCTCTTAAAAATTATTTTCAATGTTTCGAATTTATCAGTTTGTCATTTTCTCACCTGTAACAGATGTTTCTCCTTCACTGATATGCAAATGCGGAAAAGTACAAGTAAGTTAGAATACCAGAATTTAAAAGAGCTCTATGCGTAAAACATTGCTCATTGTTTAACAGCCGAATGTGTAATGTATATTACACATTCATGTACAGCATTTCTTATTAAAAACAACAACAATTATTATTATTATTACTATTATTATAATTATAATAAAGTATTAAGGAAAGATGCATAAGTAATGAAAAAGAGAAACTTCGATGTTCTTAAGAACGAAATTGAATACTTCTAGTTTTTCTTTTTTAACTTTCTTCTATCTTTACAAGAAAAAAAGAGCTGGATTTGTGAAAATTTTCAAATTCCGGTTTTTGACATATTTACACAATTTAAGGGGGAAAAAAGTGTTTTGGGCGCTTTATTTCAAAAACTAATACACGGAATTTAATAATAATAATATAAAAAACTATATTCAGATAGTCCCTGATATAAATTAAGACTGATTGATGTTTAGTGTTAATCATTCAATATATGGCACTTCTATGCTGCATTTTTTACAATTTACGCAGCAGCTGTAACTCAAGAACTAATGACGGATTTTAATAAAAATTTATATTCAGGTAGTCCCTGGTATAAGTTGATGCTGATTAGTTTTTGGTGTAAATTGTTCAACAGGTTTCGCTGCTATGCTGTATTTTTTTACGATTTATGCAACAGCTATATTTCAAGAACTAAAGCACGGATTTTAATAAAAAATTATATTCAAGTAGACCTTGATATAAATTGAATATGATTAGTTTTCGGTGTAAATCGCTTAACAGGTGGCACTGCATTTTTCACAATTTATGTAACAGCTGTATCACAAGAACTAATGCACGGATTTTAATAAACTTTTATATTCAGGTAGTCCCTGGTATAAGTGGATGCTGATTAATTTTTGGTGTAAATCGTTCAACAGGTTTCGCTGCTATGCTGTAATTTTTTTTTACGATTTACGCAACAGCTGTATCTTAAGAACTAATGCACGGATTTTAATGAAAATTTATATTCAGATAGTCCCTGATGTAAGTTGATGCTGATTAGTTTTTGGTGTAAACCGTTCAGCAGGCTTCGCTGCTATGCTGTATTTTTTTACGATTTACACAAAAGCTGTATCACACGAACTAATGCACGGATTTTAATAAAAATTTATATTCAAGTAGACTCTGATATAAATTGAAGCTGATTAGTTTTTGGTATAAATTGATTAACAGGTGGCACTGCTATGCTCCATTTTTTACGATTTACGCAACAGCTCTATCTAAATAACTAATGCATGGATTTAGGTAGTCCCTGATATAAATTAATGCTGATTAGTTTTGGGTGTAAATCGCTCAAGAGGTGATGCTGCCATGCTTCATTTTTCAGGATTTTCACAATAACTCTATCTCAAGAATTAATGCACAGATTCTCATCAGACTTCAGATTCAATTAATCCTTGATATGAACTGATTATGTTTACGTTTTGGTGTCGATCGCTCAACAGGTGGCATTGTTATGTTGAATTTTCCCCAATTTCGGCAATAACTCTATCGCTAGAGCTAATGCACGAATTTTCATCTAACACCAGATTCAGATATAGCTTGATAAATATTATTGCTGATTATGTTTTGGTGTAAATCACCCAATAGATGGCGTTTTTATATTACATTTACTCCGATATTCGCAATAGTCCTATTTCAAGAACTAATCCATGGAATTTCATACGTTTAGAATCCACATGATGGGGCATAGATTGTCATTTACTTTTAATACCGTGGCAGAGAATTTAGAAGTAGTACATGTATGAGATAGAAAAAGATTTGGAATTGCCACACCCGGTTAGTTTTTTACATATAAAACTCTTTTTCCCTTACATAAATTTAAATGCTAAAAAATTCATATAATTTAGATCATAAGAGCTTAAAAGTGGAATATGTATAAAATATTACATAACGTTTATTACCCTCTAATAATTAAAGTATACCTTAGATTTATATGACCTGTAACATAATAATTATTAAAAGTAAATAAATGGTGTTTAATTGATATTGTAAATCACTTGATTTTGTTCTGATGCACTTTTATACGAGTGCCTTCGTAAGAGAATGGTAACTTACAGTCAAGGAAATTGAATTCGCCGAGAGAATTCTGGATGAAATCTTGAGAATGCTTACCATTATTTTGATTACATTTATTATTAAGGAAATCTTTTTTGTTTTATTTCACATCTAACTCATGTAAACAAATTAGACCATGCGAGTATCCACGAATTCTATTATATAGCTTATTTCGTTTAGAACGAAAACTTACAACTGTGCGTATGCCAATACTCAAAACAATGCAACACTGTAAAAAAATTGTATAACTTTGCTCCGTAAAATTGGTGGCAGTCTTGCCGCCAATTTCATAGAGTATTTTAACCGATATAACCGGTATAACATTATACTAATATGTAATGTTTTAACACTAATATATGCTTAAATTACACCATTTTATGAGTGAAAAAAATTACTCCACAATACTGAAGGCAGCAACTGCCACCATTTTTATCGAGTAATGTTGCATAATTTTTTTCCAGTGAAGCATGAAAGTAATCAAAGTATCAACAATTCTTTCATATTTCATTTTAAAATAAATTTTATTTAAGGATTGTCGCTACTTAGCCATAAATTATATCATACCATTTAAAATACAGGAAAGAGGATAACAATTTTGATACTTTTCCAGTATAGCGAGATAAAGATAATAAACTTGACGAAAAAAAGAAATTGTGATGCATATTTTATAGCAAACAATTCACTGTCTCATATACAGAAGCAGTTTTTTTTTTTTAATTTTGTATATTTTATTAAATACAAGCAAGCCATTTGTATATTTTATATGTATACAGAAGTAAACTGTATATAACAAGATCCCTGCCGGCTCGGACTGCCCGTGAGGGTAGATTTCGAAGTTAAATGTTAATTTCACTAACAGAAACTAAATTAGAGATAAACCCAATTTAACAATTTTATCTGGTTTCTTTTGAAAATTTTTCAATTTCATTTTTCTGCAAATGGTGATTTTTGCTAGAATAATGCTAAAACGGTACTTTTAACAACTCGAAATTTTCTGACACATTTTCAGACTCGTTTTTAGAAGAGTAAAAATGCGAAACTTTCTGAAGTAATTTTTTCAAAAGAGGTATAAGAAGCTATATGATTTCATTTCTCGTTCAATTAATTAGAATTTGATTTATAAACAATTATTTTTTCAGTATGATTCTTTTTTTTTTTTTTTTCAGATTTTTCGCTTCGAAAAATTTGATTCAATATGCTAACTTTGACAGCATTTCTTGTAATATTTTCTCTATTTATCAAAATATCGACAATCATGGCACATTATGTAGTTTTTAAATAAGAGAATTTGCCAGTTTTATGCGTTTAAGAGCAAAAATGAATTTTAAAATGAATCAGAAAATAAAAGGTTTGGATTGGAATACATCCTTAACGAGCTTGACTGAGATTCTGTTGCTTCTCGATTTTATGTGTTAGTTTGGTTAAGAATTGTGAGGAATTGTGGAAGTTGCCGTGTCCATAAAAAATTATATAGATAGAGAGGTAGATAGATAGATTGATAAATAGATAGACAGATAGATAATGTTTTGAACTGCGGGTGGTTTGGGGTTCTGGAGGTCATGATCGGCGCAAATCTGTAAAAAATTTCAGAAATTCTAGCATAGGGGAGAATGTAATAAGCAATATTTCTTACGAAATGTATCTAAAATAACAACAACAATAAGAATATATAAAAAAATGTTCTTATATGCATGTAAATGTTCTTATACACATATACAAGCATTTAAGATCATCAAGTTTCCATAGCTTTTTACATCATTTAACAAGTAATCTTACTTTCCGATACCCGAATTGTGAAAAGCTTAAAAAAAACAACATGGCCACGATACTGGAAAAATATCATAATTTTTATAAAAAAAAAAAAAAAAAAAAAAATACTCAACAAACATTTCAGGTTTATTTTGTTTCCTTTTGCTTTATTTGTCGTTTGCAGCTTTTTAGAGACGAATTACCTTACATTTAAAAAGCAATCATTTAAATAATGAAAGAAATTTTTTAGAAATAAAAGCCATTCAAATAATTAGCTAGCATTTTAGATTCTATTATTGTAATTATTTAAATAAGGGAAGAATTTTTTTAGAAAAAAAGCCAATCAAATAATTAGTAAGCATTTTATATTTTATTATTAGTAGTAGTAGTAGTAATATGAGGAGGAGGAGTTGTAGTAGTAGTAGTACTAATACTACTACTACTACTAGTAGTAGTAGTATTTACATTACGCGTAGTTAATAAAATATTTATTTTCAGAAAAAATGGCATGGACACTTCTTGATAAAAATTTATTTCTACTTCATAATAATAATAATAACTTGTTTATGTTATTTACCTTATTATCTCTCACTCTCTGTGTAAGAACACCTTATTTGAGGGTAATTTTCTTTTTTTTTCCAATTTTACATGTTTTTACTTAAAACATACACTAAAAAACACCAATCCATAGCATTTTTCTAAAGGATTTCTTCCGAAAATCCGAAGTTTGCCTCACCATTTTTCGACTTCTCGTGACCGCTGAAAATAATTTGAAAAAAAAAAAAAAAAAAAAAAATTGTAATTTAAGAAATTACCCCAACCATTTGAAAAATGTTTCACTCGATACATTCATCTATCATTTTAAGCTAAATACCAGTTGTTTTATTGTGTATTATCCGTGCCACTGCTATAAATGACTTTATACATGCTGCAATTTGAAGGTACGGTTCGTTTAAGTTATATCACTCTATTGTCGCCAAGCATAAAAGTTGGCGACGAAAGAAACATTTCAAACTATTTAACATTGTTGGTGCAAAAGTAATCATTATTAAAATACAGCTTTGGCATATACTGTTATACTTGTAAGACTTTGGCATATATTGTTTGATTTTACAGAGCAGAATTTTGGTGATGGAGGTTTTAAACCAAAATCGATCGCAGCACATGCATCTGTGAATGGGTCCATCAGACATCGAATCAAAAAAGTTTTTTCCCAGTTTTTCCCAAGCCGATTGCTTTTTAGTTTTCTTTTTAGGTGGTGGAAAATCAAGAGTAATAGCTATAACATTTTCCGGCTTGTTAGAATCACTATTGGCACTCAAATTTTCCTGGTTAGAACCGACCGATAGTAAAACGCCATGGCTAGTGGATTGGTCGCCCTGGCGACATGATGTTTTACAATTAATCGGTTCGGCATTAAATTGCTTCCTTTTTCGTGATCGCCTTTCAACACGTAATTGGTTTTCAGCGGCTCAATAATCTTTTGATTTTATCATTTTCTGCATTGAAAGACGTTTTTGCGCCAAACCAAATACAGTATTACTCAGTTATCCCGTCGACCAATTTCGCCAAATGATACGAATCGCCAAACTAATAAGCAACTTATACATGTTGACTAAATTTTTATTTTAAATAGCAAAAGAAGAAATAAAAATCACTTTATGATTGTTTAAGTACGCGTATTGTGTTTAATATCATTGAATGCGATATTCACGTTCATTCATTTCTTTGGCTTCGGCTTTTTCCGTATCTGTTAATTTCCGTCTACCCATTTTTAAATTTGTTAGTTTTCTCCTTTATTACAATGATTTTAACCATTTTAATTTACTATTCAAATAAAAATTCTTCTAAAAGTAAAGAATTTAATTTAAATTCAAATAAAAACTCTTCTAAAAGTAAAGAAATTAATTTAAATTCAAAAGTGACCACATCATTCAAAAGTGGTAACATCATTCAAAAGTGGTAACATCATCGGGTCCATTCTCCCGAAAACAACAACCATTTTTCAAATGGTTAAAAAAAAAAAAATTGACTAGTTTTGTTGTCAGTTGGATTTCAACTTTCAACGAGGCAAGACGTGCTTTCGATGCTCTCTTCAAATGCGGACAGCGGCATGGAGTAACCGGGGCGCATGGATATAAACAGCCGCAGCAGGTCTTGACTCCACCGTGTCCGAGCGAAAACTGACTGCAGATCGCTCGAAAGCGTCCTATCCCCATAAAAAAAAAAAAAAAAAAAAAAAAAAAAAAAAAAAAAACTTTTTTGACTAGTTTTGCCGTCAGTTGGATTTCAGCTTTCGACGAGGCAAGACGTGCTTTGGATGCTCTCTCCAAATGCGAACAGCGGCATCGTGTAACCGGGGGCATGGACACAAACAGCCGCAGCAGGTCTTTTCACTACCGTATCCCAGCGAACACTGATTGCAGATCGCTCGAAAACCATCCATTCCGAAGGTCCATTCCGAACCATCCATTCCGAAGGTCCATTCCGAACCATCCATTCCGAACAGGTATAATTATGCGAGCGTCCTTCGTAGAGCACACATAAACACTCATTCCAGTAAACAACAAGCATTCAACGGAGCAGCCGCAGTAGGTCTTGTCACCACCGTATCCGAGCGAACACTGACTGCAGATCGCTGGAGAACCCTCCTTTCAAAAAAAAAAAAAAAAAAAAAAAAAAAAAAAAAAAAAAAAAAAAAACTTTTTTGACTAGTTTTACCGTCAGTTGGATTTCAGCTTTCGACGAGGCAAGACGTGCTTTGGATGCTCTCTCCAAATGCGAACAGCGGCATCGTGTAACCGGGGGGGCATGGACACAAACAGCCGCAGCAGGTCTTTTCACTACCGTATCCCAGCGAACACTGATTGCAGATCGCTCGAAAACCATGCATTCCGAAAAAAAAAAAAAAAAAAAAACTTTTTTAACTAGTTTTGTCGTCAGTTGGATTTTAGCTTTAGACGAGGCAAGACGTGGTTTCGATGCTCTCTCCAAATGTACGCGCTTGAATGCTCAATAATACAATGTTATACTAATGTTTGCTTTATAATATACTTTTCCAATTGATATAAATGAAAAAACTCCTCTGGAGACTTCTCACACCAAAGGCAAAGTGACCCGAAAATTTCATACGCGACACGACCCGGATCGAGTCGAGGTGACCGCTGGTCAGCGGCGACCGGACGGACACGGAACGGCAGAGGCCGGTTCTCGACTCCGAGCGAGAAAGGCCGCCGACTCTCTCTTTTTTGCAACGCACGGGCACACGAAATCGAGTCGAAGTGACCGCTGGTCAGCGCGGTCGTCCGAACGAACGGGACCTTTCGATTCCCCGGTCCATTTCCGAAAGTTCGACACGCGACACGACCCGGATCGAGTCGAGGTGACCGCTGGTCAGCGGCGACCGGACGGACACGGAACGGCAGAGGCCGGTTCTCGACTCCGAGCGAGAAAGGCCGCCGACTCTCTCTTTTTTGCAACGCACGGGCACACGAAATCGAGTCGAAGTGACCGCTGGTCAGCGCGGTCGTCCGAACGAACGGGACCTTTCGATTCCCCGGTCCATTTCCGAAAGTTCGACACGCGACACGACCCGGATCGAGTCGAGGTGACCGCTGGTCAGCGGCGACCGGACGGACACGGAACGGCAGAGGCCGGTTCTCGACTCCGAGCGAGAAAGGCCGCCGACTCTCTCTTTTTTGCAACGCACGGGCACACGAAATCGAGTCGAAGTGACCGCTGGTCAGCGCGGACGTCCGAACGAACGGGACCTTTCGATTCCCCGGTCCATTTCCGAAAGTTCGACACGCGACACGACCCGGATCGAGTCGAGGTGACCGCTGGTCAGCGTAAGTCTCGCGTCGCGAAAAAAAACAAAGTCCACAACCATGTTTATTTTTCATCAAAGTATCAATTCTCTCGAAGTGGAACCGGCATCCGGACAGCAGCGTCAGTGGATCTCGACTCCACCGCGTCCCAGCGAAAACTGACTGCAGATCGCTCAAGAGCTACCTATTATTAAAAAAAAAAAAAAAAAAAAAAAAAAAAAATAATTGTAATTTAAGAAATTACCCCAACCATTTGAAAAATGTTTCACTCGATACATTCATCTATCATTTTAAGCTAAATACCAGTTGTTTTATTGTGTATTATCCGTGCCACTGCTATAAATGACTTTATACATGCTGCAATTTGAAGGTACGGTTCGTTTAAGTTATATCACTCTATTGTCGCCAAGCATAAAAGTTGGCGACGAAAGAAACATTTCAAACTATTTAACATTGTTGGTGCAAAAGTAATCATTATTAAAATACAGCTTTGGCATATACTGTTATACTTGTAAGACTTTGGCATATATTGTTTGATTTTACAGAGCAGAATTTTGGTGATGGAGGTTTTAAACCAAAATCGATCGCAGCACATGCATCTGTGAATGGGTCCATCAGACATCGAATCAAAAAAGTTTTTTCCCAGTTTTTCCCAAGCCGATTGCTTTTTAGTTTTCTTTTTAGGTGGTGGAAAATCAAGAGTAATAGCTATAACATTTTCCGGCTTGTTAGAATCACTATTGGCACTCAAATTTTCCTGGTTAGAACCGACCGATAGTAAAACGCCATGGCTAGTGGATTGGTCGCCCTGGCGACATGATGTTTTACAATTAATCGGTTCGGCATTAAATTGCTTCCTTTTTCGTGATCGCCTTTCAACACGTAATTGGTTTTCAGCGGCTCAATAATCTTTTGATTTTATCATTTTCTGCATTGAAAGACGTTTTTGCGCCAAACCAAATACAGTATTACTCAGTTATCCCGTCGACCAATTTCGCCAAATGATACGAATCGCCAAACTAATAAGCAACTTATACATGTTGACTAAATTTTTATTTTAAATAGCAAAAGAAGAAATAAAAATCACTTTATGATTGTTTAAGTACGCGTATTGTGTTTAATATCATTGAATGCGATATTCACGTTCATTCATTTCTTTGGCTTCGGCTTTTTCCGTATCTGTTAATTTCCGTCTACCCATTTTTAAATTTGTTAGTTTTCTCCTTTATTACAATGATTTTAACCATTTTAATTTACTATTCAAATAAAAATTCTTCTAAAAGTAAAGAATTTAATTTAAATTCAAATAAAAACTCTTCTAAAAGTAAAGAAATTAATTTAAATTCAAAAGTGACCACATCATTCAAAAGTGGTAACATCATTCAAAAGTGGTAACATCATCGGGTCCATTCTCCCGAAAACAACAACCATTTTTCAAATGGTTAAAAAAAAAAAATCGGGAAAGACTAGTTTTTCTGAGAATTTGCAGTAGATGAGTAGAGTTCTAGTAGATCAACTAGCATTAAAGATGATGACGACTTCGATGAAGATGTTCATATTTTTCGTGTGCATGGACTCAACCCAGGAGTGGCAACAATCACACTTCGGCGACTATGTACCGTCCGTTGGACGAAAGGAAAGTTGAGTAAAAATGTTCTTCATTCTTATTGCACAGGAAAGCCACTACACAGGCCTCATTGAGTTTGTGGCTAAAATTCTAGGATTGGACAGAACTCGATTATCATATTAAAATGCAACTGATCTGCCAGAGCCATAATTTGGTGGAAACAGCTGTCAAAAACTCTATTTTAGTGGTCAATTGGAAGGTTTATCCCTGTGTTTTCCTGAACCCAGTCGTCTATGTTTTTCATATCTTAGGGTACAAGGTAGGGACTTGCACGGGCCTGGGCTTGATCCGAGGCCCGCACTCGGCCAGTTGAAATAAAGACAATTTTCAAACGGGTCGGGTCGGCAGAATTAAGACATTTTTATCAACGGGCTGATAAACGAAAAATACGGGCAAATAAATTACCAGCAAATAAATTAAACGGACCAGCTAGGCCGGTAAAAAAAAAATTAGTGGGCCTGCCGGCCCGATCTGAAAGAGTAAGCAAAACCGGCTAGTTTCAATGAATATGATTTTCGGGAGAATAAGTATAAATGTTCGTCATGAACCGATGCTAGTTTGATAAATCAATAAAGAAATGTTGCATGTCCACCATAGAAGTCGGCTTCAGGGATAGTGTCTGATCTGAGCTTCTTTTTTCTTTAGCAGACTCGTGCGGTGCTGAAATCAAGCTTGCTTTTTTTCTCAGTGAAGTCGAGACGGGCTGGAACTGTACTTAATTGTTCTCAGGATGTATAGCGCAGGCAACATGTTTTGTAAAAATATTAAAAACGATAATGTTCTGTTAAAGTAATCTTTGGAAATATATAGTAAGGTGGTCAAATGTATTGATAAACAGCACATTTTTAAACTACTTTTAACTGTAAAGGCTTAAAACTGACAAGCCTGACTATTGAAGCGATTTTGAATCCAATAGTAATTTATATATATATATATATATATATATATATATATATATATATATATATATATATATATATATAAGGTTAACAATAAAAGATTCTTGTTACGGCTTCAGGTTTTTCTCCTTTTTCGTGATGTCGGAACTGGAAATTCGTTTCAAAACGCTTTCTTTAACACTATTTTATCTAAGATGCATTGCCTTTACTAAAAAATAAATAACGCCATTCGATTGAATAGTTTCTAATGAGAACACCTGCCAATCTTATGCATTTCCGAAAATAAATGAATGCAGAAGTGTGTCCAAAAATAGCTCTTTTGTTTTGGGAAAACCTCAATAAATGTCGGAGAAATATTTTCACAAATCTACCTTTTATTAGACAGCTTCAAAAGTATTCTAAACTAAATTATTATTATTTTTATTTATTTATTTATTATGAATCCTTATTTGAATGTTGAAACGGCTGGGAAAAGTAGTCATTAATGTTGCTTTTATGTACTTTCTGTCTTGCGAACGCATCGTAATATACTGTATATACTGTAAGATATACTGTAAATTTATTATATAAATATGCATGCAATATTGTTAAAGGAATCCTAATTGTAGTTAAGATAAAATTGTGATTTTATTTTTTTTCTTACAGAAATTGAATTGGGCCAGATTGCGCAGGGCGGGGCTGTGTACTATAAATATAAACGGACCAAACTTAAAATTTTTACATTGGATAGGCAGGTCCAAGATAACTGTCATTCGAGTCGGGACTGGGCCTGAAAATTCTGAGTGAAATTCTGTCTCTAATACAGGAAAATTTGATGATAAACCTATCGATCATTGACGAAAATCAGGTCTGCAGGTGGCACTAAGAATGACTTTGGCAGACCAGTTGCATTTTAACATGCGAATATTGAAAATTCAGCCGTCAATTCGATGTGGAGATGATTCGTACAGCTGATTCTCAGTCTGATGGTGTTTGTTTATCTTCTAGATATCCGCAGTTGATGTGACATAGGTAAAGTTCAATGAAATGGGTTGAATAATTGAATCATTTAGTCGATTATTTACGTCTAAAGCCGATTATTGAAAAATTGACCTGTCTGTTGAATAAAATGTTTTTTTATCCCTTTTAGAGACTAGAGATAGAGATCCACACGGGCCATAATGTTCAGGCTCGACCTGTTTGAAAAAAATCTTGGCCCGGCCCTTAAATAGAAGTTGGAATTTCGCCCGAAACCGGCCCGCAAAATTCCAACTCAGTCCGATTGAATTTCTACTAAATAGGGATTTTTACTTGTATGGAGAAGTTCTGATTAAAAAAAAATACCTTAGAATTTTTCTAACGTTTATGATCTTCATTTATATAGAAATGACGTAGTTTATGTTTAAAATGAACCGCTGTTTGTTGTATGTAAATGTTTCAGTTATCCTTAATACTATTAATCCGTATTCCATGTATTGGAGATATAAATATCTTAAAAATGGTATACAGTAAAATCTTCTAAAACGGAATCGCATAGGAAAGAAAAAGATCGTTATAGACATGTTTCCTTCTTAGCAGGTATAAAAATGTATTATATTTTACCCTCACATATTATTGCATTAATTTTGTATGGATGAAACGCAATTTTCAATTTAAAACATTATTCCGCCATAGGCAAATACTTTTTTATACATTTTACTACATTTTAATGAGCTTAGTAATCTACGATTCTTTAAAAAGAATAATTTTTTATATTTAATTGAAGAA
This sequence comes from Maratus speculifer, assembly GCA_964019185.1. NCBI lineage: Eukaryota > Metazoa > Arthropoda > Arachnida > Araneae > Salticidae > Maratus > Maratus speculifer. The sequence goes on along the minus strand of OZ025289.1, from coordinate 419,176,531 downwards.
TAAAGGCGATTTTAAACTGTATGCTTTTTTTGTAAAAATTTTTGGCTCAGGCCAAATTTTACTGTCGTGTAATGTACTACTATTTTTTTAGATGTCGCTACTTGTCCACTCAGTTGGTTTTGGCTGCTTTCTTCTCATTGGTTGCTTTTCTTTAGGCGGGATTGTTCCCATAGCGGGTATATAAGCCCGCGTCTCTCTGTCTCTTTGCTCAGTTTTGCTACTTTTAGCTCGCTGAGTTTTGCACTGATGAAGAATCTCGTTAGTAGATTCGAAATAGCTATTTGCTACCTTCTCATACTTTATTTGTGCATTTATATTCGTTGGTTTTCTATCTTTAAACATTTGTGCACAAAGGCTTTATTTGCTATTTTAATGTATTTGGCGTCAACGGGCCTTGATTCCACTATTGCTGTTTTTATTTTACTTCTCTTTACTATGTCACAAATTAATAGATTTTGTAATTTACGGCTGAAAAAGTATAGGTTTTTGGAGCACTTACATTTTCTACGTGACTGCAGACGCAAAAAAGTGATTCCTAGATTTATTTCAATACGTTGTAATTTATTTAATTCAAGTAGGATAGATAAGGTCTTGTTTCGTTCTAAATTAGCTCTTTTAAGGGCTTTGATTCAAGAGACTCGCCTGAAAATTGCTCATATAGAGCGCGAGTTATATCACTTACATATCTCTCTTGGTAATTCTTTTCCTGATTTTGATTCTATAGACAGAATTTCATGGAATAGAGTCCTCAAAGCTTCTTCGATTCATTGCGCAGTTTTAAAAAGGAAATTTAATAAGCTTTGTAATAATTCTTTCGCCAACAACTCTATAAATTTACCTACTGTTAACAAAAATGCTGTTCTCAATCTTTCTAGTGTCGCTTTAAGTAATAATCAGCTAAATGCTCTAAAATTAAACGACAATTTCTCTGTTTCTGCCCCTCCTTCGTTACCCCGTCTAATTGCTCCTATTGAAAGAGCCTTTAAGCATAGCGCTATTTCTCCTTCTCAAAAAGAGTCTATTAGGCATCTCATTGCCAATACTGTTGATTTCAATTCGAATGTTTATAAGCCAAATCTTAATAGTTCAGTTAAACATTGTCTAAAAAGTTTGTCTTCTGATCCGAATTTGATCATAACTAAGGCTGACAAAGGTGGTCAGATTGTCGTTCTTGATAAGTCTTCTTATTTAGAAAAATCCCATAAATTAATTAATGATGGTCCCTATGTGGATATCCACAAAGACCCTTCCTCTAATGAAATTGCTACTATCAAGTCTGCCATTAAGTCTTCTCACATTATTCCTGCTAAATTAAAGAGGTCTCTTATTCCTTCAATTGCTCATTGTGCCAGGTTTTATGCTTTACCTAAGGTCCATAAACCTGACATTCCTTTTAGACCCATTGTTTCCAGTATCGGTACGGCTTCTTATAAACTTGCCAAATATCTTGTTTCCATATTTTCTCCTCTCTCAAGCAGTAATTCTTTCACGGTTAAGAATTCTTTTGAATTTACTAAGAAACTTCACAGTTTTAAGCCACAAGGCCACATGATGGTTTCTTTTGATGCTAAATCATTATTTACCAATGTTCCTGTCGAAGGTGCTTTAGATTGCCTCAAGAAAAGGCTTTGTGAATTTCATTTTTCCTTTTTCGAAATCGAGGAGCTTATTCATCTAACTCGTGCTTGCTTATCTCAAAATACTTTTGTTTTTAACGGGAATTTCTTTCGTATGGTTGACGGTTTGGCTATGGGTAATCCTCTTAGTCCGACTTTATGCGATTTGTACATGCATTACTTTGAAATAAAATTATTTGAAGTCTTAAAATTTCCGTTCTATGTTCGTTATGTAGATGATATCTATGCTTTAGTTGAAGTGAATTCTGATATAAATCATATTCTCTCTGTCATGAATTCTATTGATTCTTGCATTCAATTTACTTTTGAAACTGAATCGGACAATTGCCTTCCTTTTCTGGATGTTCTTGTTATTCGCAATGAAGATAATTTTCAGACTACTGTCTTTCGCAAACCTTTTGCGGTCAGTCTTCCACCTCACAGATATTATTCTCATCCTCCTAACCAGAAAGTTGCGGCTTTTAAAACTTTTGTTTTCCGGGCTGCCAATATTTGTTCAACTCCTCAGTTACTCAGTGATGAACTTAATTACCTAAAAGCTATTGCTGTTGATCGTGGTTATTCTCCTAATATTATAGATTCTATTCATAGAAAATTGACAAAATCCACACATTCTGAAAGTAGGAACTTTAATTCGAACACCAATGCTTTGATTGTTTTGCCTTTTTTTCCCAAAATCAGTCAGCAAGTTGCTAAAATTTTAAAAAGGTTCGATTTCAATGTTATTTTTTCTCCTGTTAATAAAATTGCTGTTTCAAATCTTAAGCACCCCATTGATCACTTAGATAACTGGGGTATTTACCAAATTTCTTGCCAATGTGGTCTTTCTTATATTGGTCAGACTAAACGTGCTCTCAGATTTCGTTTAATGGAACATAAAAGGTATGTCAAAAATCAGGAGCTTAAACGTTCCTCTATTGCTCAACATTGTTGGTCTTCTCAACATAAGTTTAACTTTTCTTCAGCCACCATCATCCATAAATGTCCTTCTAATCTTGATCTTGATTTTTGGGAAGCTTACCACATCATAAAAAATTCTCACTCCTTAGTCAATGACTTATCTAGTACTCCTTATTTTCCAAGTATTTGGAAATCTTTAATTTAATACTTTTTTTTTTTTTTTTTTCCCACTCGTTTTTTAGTTTTTGTTTTGCTTGTTCTCCGTTAGATGTCGCTACTTGTCCACTCAGTTGGTTTTGGCTGCTTTCTTCTCATTGGTTGCTTTTCTTTAGGCGGGATTGTTCCCATAGCGGGTATATAAGCCCGCGTCTCTCTGTCTCTTTGCTCAGTTTTGCTACTTTTAGCTCGCTGAGTTTTGCACTGATGAAGAATCTCGTTAGTAGATTCGAAATAGCTATTTGCTACCTTCTCATACTTTATTTGTGCATTTATATTCGTTGGTTTTCTATCTTTAAACAAATTTTACTGATCTTTCAACAGACCTGGCTACGCCGAGACAATGATTTTCATATAGGCTGGCTCAAAACTGGGACAAAGTATTTTGGCCCGTGAAGGCTAAGAAGAATGAAATCAGTCCCGGCTCGGTACGGAAAAAATAAATTAGGCCCGGCCTGATCCAATCTTTCAGGAAAAAAGTAAATCCCTATCCCAGCCCGACCTAGGAAGAGTAATAAAATAAATTTTGATTTAATCCTTTTTAATATAAATAAGTTTACTGTAAATAAATTTCAAGTAACTTCTTACTAAACATTTCAACTTGTTTAATTAATTTGGATTCGAATTTCCTGCTGTACTATCAGCAATAAAATAAACAAATTTTCATTAATATGAAAATACGTAACTGGAATATTTATAACAATATAACGTAAGGGGTAGTATAGAATGTCCATCTTTAAATCTATCTTATAGTCTCCTCAATAAGTGTAAAATATTCGATGTTTTAAAGTGAAAAATTTAACCCATTAATGCCCAAATTATTTTCTTCAATAAAAATGAAATTTTTGGGTTTCCCACCACTTTTAAAGGAAGAATAACTTTGATCTTAATTTATTGAGGTCTCTTAAAAAATAGTACTTATTTATCTTTCTATTTACTGGTGTGAAAAGTGCTTTTTTGTCTATTTTGTAATTGTCCCTAAAAAGGGACGCTAGGCACTAATGAGTTAATCTCAGTGGGTTAATAATGCTGAATTTTATATAGAATATACAGGGTGTCTTAAAATGAATTAACTGATTTAAAAATTCAATAACTTACAAATGGTCGCAGCTATTTAAAAAATATTTGCAGAAGGGTTAGGTAAGATGTGAGAAGTGTTTTTTACAGCGTTACTTAAGTTTAAAATAGAAGAAATACATGACATTGCTAGCAATGGTTGTTAAATTGGGGGCCGATATTTTGTTTCTCTTCACTCTCAGTCTTGTTGCGACAAAAAGAGATTAAATATATGAAATGACTCTCAGTTGCCAATGTAATTTTGTTATTAGGATTCCACTGCATATATTTAATCTTTTTCTTTCACACCAGAATTGAGAAAAGAGGCCAAAAGAGCTCAGATTTAGCGCCTGTTGCTAACAGTACCATCTATCCCCGCTATTTTAAATTAGTATCGAGAATCGCGGTAAAAAACTCCTGCTATCTTACATTCTTACATAACACTCTTGTAGGAATTTAATTTTACAGCTACCACAATTTGCAAGTTACTGAGTTTTAAAATCAGTCAGTCAATTTTAGGACATCCGGTAGATGCATATATACAAATACAGAAACATGCTTTTAAAGATATAAACACATATATTTTAAGTTATATATTTTAAGTTAGTCGGCAAAATCGTCATTTACGCCCCCCTAATGAATTCTACTTAAATACGCCCCTGACAACTACATACACATGTGCACATAACATGATATAGCAAGCAAATAATAATAAAAGAAAGAAAGAAATATCTCCATATTATATATTTTATATTCGATATATTTATTTCTGCATTATTAATTACACATTGGATTATTCATTTTAATTTTGTTAAAATTATACAATGCTACTAAAATAATTGTATAACCACTAAAGAATTATTTCCTCCTCAAAATACATGTCTTATACGATTTTCTTTTCCATTGTTTTGGCGCAACATATGATATCAACAAAAAGGATTAAGAAGCTTTTATCTAACGGCTGCATCTTCCTTATATTTTGAAAATCAATTATTTTTTTCTTTCAAGAAAATTCAATTAAGTGCGAAACAATAATCTAACTAGATCTCAAATACCTCTTATGTGGTGGAATATAACTCATTCCATGTAATTATTTATAGCCAGAAAATAAATGCGAATCAAATTTTAAAATGCTTCGTTGACACTCAGAACAATTAAGGGAGAATGAAAAAAGATAAGTATTTTCCTGGATTAAATACTTTTAACTGACAGTTTTGTTATCCTTGCTTAGAAACGTGTATTACAATATTTGATTATGTTAATAACTTGATACACCTGATTATAGGATGATAGATGTAATTTTTTTCCCTTACTCAGATCTCTTTACATTTACACAAAAGACATGAAAAGATAATTTAATCTTTCTCTATTAATGCCTTGCTGATTTTCCCAAGTTTGATCTGTCATTCCTGTGTAATCATCATTTAACTTCTCCCGCTAAGCCCAGGCTTAAAACTGTTCGTTTAGCTGCAACACAGTTGGCCACGAATCAATAAAAAAGAATCCCCAAGAAAAAGCTAGATTGATGATTGAATCATCATCAATAAGAAAGGTTTTTAAAAAATAAACCAAACTTTTTAAAAGAAATTGTTGCAGAAATGGCGAGAGATTAGTAACGCAGGGTTTTTAAATGAATATTTCGCATTGTTCTGTTTAACTAATGACAAAAATCAGCCGAAATGAAAATCGGAATACCTAAAAACCGGATCTAAGAACCGGAATTCCTAACTCTCTCGGATAGCAGAAGAAAGTTACCATTTGTGTTTACTTTTTGCCTATAGCAATGTCAATATCCCATCAAGCAGAAAAATACGAATCGGAAGCTGCGTATTTTTTAATTCCCCTTCTTTTTGCCGAGAACTCCGGAATGACTTTTTGATTTTTATATTCCTTTTCCTATTAATATCGATGAAGAATACCTTCTTTAGCCATTTGGATTTAAAACATAAAGAACACTCGGATTACGTCGCAAAACAAATGATTCCCGCTAATGAAAAACTTTTGCTTTTGGGGAGAGCAGGCTTAAAAGGTTATTAAAGAAGGGTTTCTACGGAGGATGTTCTAAAGAGAAGGGGGTGGAAATTTTTGATTTTACACTTATCCAAGTGTATTGTTTTGGAACAATGGGATTTTCTGTCATTTACATACGTTATGAAGTGTCCATCGCAAAGAAATATTTCACGACAAATCCGCAATTGTATTCCGAGTTGAATGTTTTTGTTTGATGCTTTATCGGGAAATAAATGAGATACATTTCTCATAACAATTGCGATGGCAACAAAAGTTTGTTTTTTTAGATCTTAATCTTGGGCTTAATTTTTAAAGTTCATTCTTAAGCAAATATACTTTAGGGTAACTTACGAAAAGTGGCGATCATTTTTCATTTTTATTCTTTCTCTTCCATTTGTGCACTTAAAAAACATAAAAGCCGTTGCTGAGATTAAATACATTAATAAAATCTCTTTCATTATAATAAAATTTAAATCATATTGCTTTTTCTGAGAGTTTGTAAATATATTAATTTAGTGTTTCAATAGAAAACTCGAAAAAATGAAATACTTTTTGCTTTTATAGCGATCTGAAAGTAATCTATTACAGATTTTATTTTTTTTTTCCAAACACTATCAGTTTCTTTAAATACTCGGTAGAACGCCTATTAATAAAAATATTTTTTTTTTTACCAATTTTTAATTATTTATTTTGTTTTTGATGTAGGCTTCAAAATTTTATATCTAATTGAGCATCTTACACTGTTAAAAAAAGGGGGGTCGATCTACTAAAAAAATTTTAGTGATCCTTGTAATTACTAAAAAATATTTAGTAATCTTACTCGGTTACAAGGGATCTGTAAGAATTACTAGAAAAAACTAGCAACGCATAAGAGTTAATAGTTTTACATTTTTAATAGCTATTACTAAAAATCACTTGGTGTGGCCGTGATAGTCTAGTGGTCATATCACCGGACTACAGGCTGAAAGTACCTGGGTTTGATGCTGACCAACACCAAATATGCACCGAATGTATGCAATGTAAGTACTTGTATAAAGGGATTATGAAAATCCTGTCGTAGCAGTTACCATGGGTAATGATCTCTGAACTTTTCCTCCCCTCTAGAAACATGTCAAAATAGAGCAGGTAGCAATGTTTGGTGCTGCCATCTATTGCAAATTTGCCGTAAATCTTCCGTTTCAGAAGTCTGTCTTTTTACCCTCTGGATGCAGCTCGAAGGAGGCTCCTGTCCTTCGGGCAGACGTAATTACTAAAAATAATTTTGGAGCTATTACTAAAATTTGCTTGGTGGCTCATACTAAAAAGTTTTAAGTTAGTTATACAAAAAATTCTTTTGTTCAGTTTACAAAAGAAATGTTTGTTTCGCTTGCAAAAAAAAAAAAGTTTGTAATGGTTACTAAAAAATTCTGTGGAATACAAATTTACTAAAAAAATTTTAGCAACCTCTTATTTTTTTTTTTTTTTTTTTTTTTTTTTTTTTTTTTTTTACAGTATAGATTTATCAAAAATCTAAACAATGGAATACTCCGTTTGAATATGTGATTCGGACAATATCTTAACAGAAGCAATTAAAAAAAATATTCCGCTTGGTTAAAAATGATAACTTTAAAAGAAATTTCTGGAAAATTCCCTGCATATAAACTAGTTGATGTGCGAATCCCAAAACTTTCTTCTATCTCATACGTACATTTTCATGTTTCAAAATTTAGTTACACATGTTAATGCATTAATATTATTAATTCAATATTATACCAATAATGATTTGCATCTTAAATTTCTGCTTCTGTCAATTAATCGGAATAAAAACGAGTTTCCGCATCTGCACGAGCCGATAAACAATAAAACAATATTCAATTTTTTTTTTTTTTTTTTTTTTTTTTTTTTTTTTTGTTAAATTCAAGAAAGATCTATTCGCCATACTCCAAAAGAAAATGATATACAAAAAATTTAGTTCAGTTCTATGCATAACATCAAACCCTTTTCAATGGTGAAATAATAAAAATGGCACAGATATAGATTATAGCGCCTCCTTCTGGCGGATTTTTTTTTCAACTTCAGACAGGGTCTGCTAGCCATAGCCAAACACTTACACAAAAAATTTGGTTCAATTCGATGCATAACTTCATACACTTACAGTCGGTGCAATATTGAAAATGGTACAAAAATCGCTATTGCAGCGCCCTCTTCCGGCGGAATATTTCAAAATTGAAGGAAAACCTGCTTGCCACAGCCAAAAACATTCACAAAAAATTTGGTTCAATTCTATGCATATCTTTATACACTTTTTGATGGTAGAATGGCGATATACGGACACACACACACACAGACACACGGACAGACAAACATTTTGTAAAAACATGTTTTTCGGAATCTCTGACCCCTAAAGCATGTAAATCTGTCGAAAACCGGAAGTCGAAAAATTTTCGATTACAATACTTTCTTCTATTGTAGATAGAACAAAGTAAAAAAAAAAGAAAAGAAAAGAAAACAGTTTGAGTACTAAGTATTTGAATAAGAGTCCTGTCCTTTCCTAACCTTTGTCAATAAAGTGGATTTAAAAATGTCAAAAAAGATACATTTTGAATTTCAGAAATGTCTTAGGTTTATGTATATCCACCTTTCCTACCATGCTTAGCAATACATTTCGACTTTTCACCTATTTGATAACTCCAAAACAAAATTATGCAGCTACTTTAAATTTTACTGGCATAATAAAGAGGTAGAAAAGTCCTATGTGCCCATTTTTGGAGTTTTTAAGATAATGTGTGTGTTTGTGAAATTTGAACGGTGGTATTTCAGTATAGCAACCATATAAAGATAAAGATAACAATATAAAAATTTTTAATAAAATCACTATTGGTTTTTTTAGAAATTCTTGTTTATAATAATTCTTGCAAATAATATTATAATTATTGATGATTTGCCAAAATAAATAAAAAATGAATTTATTTTATAAATTTGAATATGGATTTTTAATTTTTTTTTGGGGATAAAAGCCATTATTGCAAATTTTAATATTTTGACGAAACTTAATTAGCTTAAGAACGTCCGGATGTTGATTTTCTTCACTGATAGGCATTTTTTAATGATTTTTTCCCATGCAATGTACTTTCCATGTATGTTAGTTTTCAGTCTCAATGTTTTTAAAAACTTTAAAATTATGTATTTTTTAAATATTTTTTAATTATTAACCACTAGATTATAATTATTACCACCACTGATCCTCCCCCCCCCTCTCTCCCTCTTTTTGTAATTGTGTTTTTCACATTCTTTGATTTTTCATAACCCTGTATTTCATTCAAATTTTAATTCAAAGATATATTTTAATTGCAAATGAGACGATCAATCCGACGCAGTAAATTGTTAGTTAATATAATTATTATTTTTGGAGTTATAAGGATGTTTCTTTTAAGCAGTTCGGTACTATTTGAGTAGTTTGACGTTTTATATAATTTGTCGAAGTTGGCTCATCAGCAATTCATTAATATAACATTACTATGTATATTAAAAATATTAAAACATACGTTTAAATTTTGTTTTAGAATTGCAATGCATTTTATAAATAGTTTACAAATGTTTTATTTTCATATGATATATTATGCGTATCCATCGTGGGTAAGTATTAAGGTGATGTTCATGTGAAAACAGACATCTCTAAAAAGAATAGACGAACTAAAGGCCAAACAACAGGCTCCACCCTATAGCGAACCAAGAAAACAATATCCCACCAGTGAGCAAGGAGAAAATATCAACTAGTTACAACTATTAGAGAAAATATCAACTGGTACACCCGATTTTGACTACAACAACCAATATATACACTACATGGCCATTGGTTCACTTGCGATTTTAGACATTTTGTTAAACGTCTAGAAAAATACATAAGGAATTATCCCGAAACTTTTAGTGTATAAATATAATAGTACAAGTTATACATTTCCGGGAAGATTATTTCCCGAAACTCCATAGGGGTCCGTCAACAAATTAAAAAATAATGAATATCGTTGGGATAACCCTGTCAAAACTAATGTAGCAAAAGTGTTCAAACTCTAGATTGTGATTAAGTGGCTTATTGTAATAAACTGTGTTCATTTTCATGTGAATAGCATGCATATTCGTAGAGAAATTAAGGTTTTTATAAAAATGGTCCCAAATTTTGCCACGTTTTTTGCTTATAATTTGCAGAGTTCAATAAAGTACAATTCTTTTCTGAAAATATGAAAAATAACATTGCACACAATGCCATGTAATCAGAGTTTTAAAATATTAAAAAATATATGAAAAATGACGAGGTTTACTAAATAATTTTTCACTGCGCATGCGTCAACGATATCAAAATTTCATTTGCCTATTGTGTTAGCTAAATTTATAGAGCAACTTTTATGAAAGTCTTAAAATCGTAGCTTGAAATTCCTGAAAGTGATGGTCCATAGAATGAGCAGAAAATCCGTTGTTACCAAAATGAAGCAAAAACAAAAGGGGTTGTTCCACATTTTCACTGATTAGTGTCACTAGAGAGTACACAATATTGGACGTACTACTATATTTGGATAAAATCCCTCTTGTTTTTGCTTCATTTTGGGAATAGCGGATTTTCAGCTTATTCTGTTGACGATTATTTTCAGAATTTTCAATCTATGATTTCGCGAGTTTCACAAAAGTTGCTCTATACATTTAGCTAACATAATACGCAAGTGTAATTTTGATATCGTTGACACATGCGCAGTGAAAAATTATTCAGTAAAACTACTCATTTTTCATACAATTTTTATTATTTTTTATTTCTAATTACAGGGTATTGTGTGCAATGTTATTTGTCATATTTTCTGAAAAGAATGTTAATTTATATTAAGAACTCTGCAAATTATAAGCAAAAAACTTGGCAAAATTTGGGACCATTTTTATAAAAACCTTAATTTTCTACGAGTATACATGCTATTCGCATAAAAATGAACACAGTTTATTTCAATAAGCCACTTAATCATAATCTAGAGTTTGAGAGTTTTTGCTACATTAGTTTTGACAGGGTTATCTCAAAGATATTCATTATTTTTTAATTTGTTGACGGTCCCCTATGGAGTTTCGGGAAATAATCTTCACGGAAATGTATAACTTGTACTATTATATTTATACACTAAAAGTTTCGGGATAATTCCTTATGTATTTTTCTAGACATTTAACAAAATGTCTAAAATCGCAAGGGGACGCTCATCAATGGCCATGTAGTGTATGTGACACCAACGACCAAGATATGAGAAAATGAACATAAGACAAAAAGGAATATATGGGCAGCAGTGGCCCAAATGGCAGAGCGTCATGCTTGTAGACGTAAAGATCGTGGGTTTGAGGCTCACTGATAGCTAAAAACCCACCATGTACGCTAATGAGACCTGGTGCATGTAAAATCCGTCGTGGGTGCAAAGTCCTTCAGTTACCTGTAAATTATACCTCTGGAGGTGCCTTGTCCGGTGAAGATCTCGTCATCTGATCAAGGCTCTAAATTAGGAGATCAAACTCGAGTATCAGTTGTCGTATAGGCAGCTCGTATCAGCTCTGTGGAAGAATTAGCGTTACGCCCGTCCTTTCTTTTAATCCCTTTTAATTCCAACATCGTACAAACGAAATCAAACAGATAATTAAAAGTAACCTAGAACGGGCCAGGATAGTAAATAATATTATAAAAATAATAGCGATACAGCTGCAGTCCTGTCAGCTATAGTCCTGTATACAGCCACAATCAGGTAGATCTCAGCTTGTGACAATCAAGCGGTTTCTGCCCCGCAGCCAGGTAAAAAACTCGTTAAGCTAGGCATATTGCCCGGCAGGCAGGGGCCTAGTCTGCGGTATAACAATAATAATAATAATAATTACGGTGCCCCCAACGACTAGTTTTATCCTGTATACGGCTTATTGAAAGATGTTTCTTTCTTTTTTTATTTAGCAAAGTATTTCTAAAATCGATAGCACTTTTTATTTTGGTGTATTAAATTTTTATTCCAACTCAAGCATAACTTGGATTTTTAACACATAATATTAAATGATGAAGGCATGACTTTAGAAAACTCGCCTTATCTGAAAAATCAAATTTAGGAAATTGCGAAAAATTTCTAACTGCTTCCATTGGTTTTCATCGTAAACCAGAATTTTGCAAGGTCAGAAATACATAATAAAACTAGTTTTTTTTTTTTTTTTTTTTTTTTTTTTTTTTTTTTTTCGTGTGTGTGTATGAAGTTTTAAAAAAAGTTTAGAAATACAAAAGATGGATAGAGAAAACGCGATTTTTGTAATTTTGGATAAGGCAAGTTTTAAAACTCACTTTTTCGCATATTTTCAATTTTTTTTTTTTTTTTTCAAAAAAAGTGTAGTTTAACAAATTACAACAACCATGTGGAAAATTATTATTTTTTTTTTTTCAAAGAGTAAAATTTAAGACTTATAAATAAATTTTATATTTGAAAAAAGAAAGAAAGAAAGAAAGAAAAATAAAAACACTTTTGTACAAATCGGTTTCTTGGTAAACAAACCTCGTATTTTTTAAAAATCAAATATAGAATTTATTTTTAAGTTTTAAATTTTAGTTTTTGAAAAATCATTTTCCAAATAGTTAAATTACACTTTTTTTTTCTAAAAAACTAAAAATATGTGAAAAAGACGATCTTTCATACAACGTCTTTCTTTGGATTCGATTTTTTTTTTTTTTTTTTTTTTTTTTCCGTATCTGATAACTGCATTTACCCATTTTGTAACGTTTTTTACTTTCTTCTTTATTAACAACATTTCAATTCCCTATTCAAATAAAAATTATTCTAAATGTAAAGAAATTCGTACAAAAAAATTAAAAATGCGGAGGACATCCATTGCCTAAAGCAAAATGTTAGAACATTAGTTCCCATTGAGATATATATATATATATAAAAGATCAGAATGTGACTTACGTAATAACAGTGACATATAATACATACGCCGTGGATTGAACATTAATATTCCTGGACCAACCGTTAAAAAATAAATAAATTGCGGACATCCATTTCCCAAAGAAAAATGTTTGAATACTTCCCATTGAGTTATTAAAAATCAGTAAAAACATAATTTTCATGATAATCAAAACGTGGCTTACGTAATAACAGAGTCATATTACGTACGCCATGGATTAAGCATTAATATTCCCGTATCAATCAGAAAAAAATAAAAATAAAGTGCAAACATCACAAGAACTCAGATATCTCTATTTTCGACGAAAACAGGCATTTTCCAAATGGTTAGAAAGAAAGGAACATCCTTCATGTAGAGTACGCAGAAAAAAATAAATAAAAATTTTAAACTTCTGGTGAGTAATTTAAAAAATGCGGATGCATTTCAAGCCCACAGATTGAAGAGAAGCATTTCAGAATTCATTAATTAAGAGCTTTAAAACATTATATTTTGGAACGTCCATTTGCTACTACCCACCAGTGGCCGAGAGGTTCTGTCCTCTCAACTGGTAGACGGCAGGTGCTGGGTTCGAACCCAATCGCGGCTATCGGCCTAACCGTTCGGAGTTTTCGTGGTTTTCTTCGAACCTTGCGTAAATACGGGTTAGGTTCCCTTAGAAAGACCCCCCACGAAGGGCACCCCCCCTGGGCCTATATCCCTAGTGTAGATAATCGGCCCACAAAAATACACCAAATACACCATTTGCTACTGTTGTTATTATAAATACTTCCAATTATTTTGTAGCAAAATATAAGTAAGATAAAAATTGATATAACCAAATAAATATCACTATTTTCCACTGACGTAACGTTATCTAATTTGTAATAAAAAGCATTTTATTTGTCAGTATATTCGATCAAAGTTTTATTACTCTTTTAACACTCAACTCACAAATGTAACAAAATTTTTATTTATTATATAGACAAGCAAAATGAATTTTGTAAAAAAAAAAAAAATAGATAGAATTTTTATGAGTGGTGTACAATGATATTTAATAGCTATATGTGGACCATTTTCAAATTTCGCTTACATATGCTGTCCAAGAGTAAAAAGAAGAAAATACAAACATAAATTAATATTTAAAGCTTGATTTCAGCTATGCATTATCTAAATAAGACTATAATGAACATTTCTAACGCAAAAAATTTAAAAAAATCAATAAAAATTTTAAAGATAAAAACCTTTAAAATTGTGATTCTAAGCAAAAATGCCTGTCCCATTCCTAGTTTTATGTAATTAACTGTTATTTTTTTAAACCTTATTTAACTTTTTCACAGAAATAGATTTAATTATTTTAAATATAATCTGTTAGTTTTCTATAATAATGAAAAAATTTGTTTACAAGAGATATTTTCTTTAAAAAATTCACAGAAATTTTTTGTCCCTCACTTTGCGTCAAGTCCGTTACCTTGTGATTATTTTAGTCAAAAGAGGTTTCTAATTCTGGTAAAGTTAGCAGCAAATATTCGGCGATACAGTTAAACTATTCATGCAACTACTACCTGCCATTTTTTACTCTTCAATTGTGAAGCAATGTAATAGTGGCCAGAATAAGCTTTCATCAAAGTTGGTTTTTTTCTTTTTTTCACCTTCAAGTCTGTTACTGTAAATTTTAATATTAAAATAATGATTTTTGCACTTTTGTAATTAAATATTGTTCACTAAATAGTTTCAGGATTTATGTGTGTTATTATCTAAGTTAGAAATTATAAAGCTAGTTCATTTCTAATAGTTTTATTTGAAATGTCAAGTCCGTTTCTTGTCAAGTCTGTTACCATGAAATGTAAGAGATGAAATATAAGCTACTAAGTAAGTTTACTAAATAGTTTTAGAAAGTATGTGTATTATTATCCAAGTTAGAAATTATACAAGCTAGTTCATTTTAAAACTTTTATTTGAAGTGTTAAGTCCGTTACCATGAAATGTAAGCGAATGGTGAAAATGGCCCACATCAATTCTGTCTTATTTATATTTTGCTACAAAATAGTTGGAAGTATTTATGGAAAACTGCTCGACAGTCACAAGAGTAACAGTGGACATTCTCATTTCCATGGACTACAATATTAAATTGGTTTATTATATTCAATTGAAAAATTGTAATTAAATAGGTCTAACAAGGGACTCTTCAAAAAATGTATACCCCGATCCCGATGAAATTTTTGTCATAGTTAATAGAGTACTCATAGTATGATGAAGAATGAAACTAGTTTTATCGGTCATTGTCAAGGTTTAGTGTTTTTTAAATTCTATTTCTAAAGTATCTATGTTTTAAAAAAAATCCTTGAAAGTTTTATTCTAAAACATTCCAATAATTTCAAGCATAATAATCGTCAATCAATTAACAATCACAGAAATGATAAAGATAGAAATAAGAAAAACACAATTAATTTTTATACCGTCCACAAATTATTAAATAAAATTTTTCACATTCATGACATTCGCAGATATTTTGAAAAAGGTAAAGTAATGAGAATGAATACTTCAAAATTAATCAGATTTATTAATAGTAGAATGTACGTAAAAGTGATGTGGTCGATTGCAAACATTTTAATTAAATCCGCACGGATATAGAATATTGCGGGTTTTTATATTGGAGGCCCAAATTCTCTAAATACTGTTTTTTTTTTCTTTTTAATTCTGTTTGCTTTATTTAACCAGAAAATTTTCTGCTTTGATTCACGGAGAAGAAAGCCTTACAATATTACTAGTTTTGTTCACCCACCTTGGTTACGCCAATGCTAAAGGATATTATAGTAATTTTTCATTAAGATTTAAAAAAATATTTAATATCCTTAGAGAATAATATCATTAAAATCATGCAGTTGGAAATGTGACAATTCAATATTATTAGACGTCTTCTAATGTAACCACAAAAACTATAAAATGAAAAATCTTAAGTATAATAATGAATACACCACGTAATGGTCCTTAATCATATAGAACAGAAATCGGAAATATAGTTAATTTTGGTTAATAGGTTCTATCGTTTCATTCTTGCACAAGTAACAGGTTCTAACAACCTGTTATTTTCGTAACATATAAGTAATCACTGCGTATGACATCAACAAATGTTTTAATTAACCCTATCCAGCACACTGTGCCCGGTCTGGGATACCTAATATTAATTCCTAACTTGCAATCTGCACCAATAACATTTTAGTAAAATTTTGCTTTTACAATAAAAGTTTAAATTAAGGAATTCAAAATACCTAGAAAATTCGTTCTTAAATTCCGGTGTCAGTCGATAATTTCTCATTTTATTAACAGATTTTCCTTGTGCCAAAAGGGTTAAAAAGTACTTAAACAAAATGCTTGAAATACTTTTCGGACGTAAGTATAAACGCTGTTTTTCTTCAAATGAATTCACACCATTAAAATAGTTTGTGATTAAAAATTAAATTCTGCAAGATAAAAATTTACCTAACTATGGCACTATAAATTTCCTACATTTTCAGCTTTTTTTCCCCCACTAAGAACACATTTTTTATTCACTATGACTAAAACATTGAAAATTTATAAAATTCAATGTATCATTGAGTAAGTTTTGGTCATATAAGAATCAATTTTTACTGTTTTACTTGTTAGAACATGGAGGAACATTTTCTATATAAAACTTATGATGGGCCCCATACATTGTATAAAATTTGGAATTTCTTAACTATTTAAAAATTAATTATTTTAACATAAATTGATTTTCATAAGATGCAGAAAGAAATTTAAAAGATTTTTGTAATTGGAGCTACACCTCTAAAACTAACGGTTATTAGCAATTGGTAAACAGTAATAAGAGATTCCCTGTTAAACAATAAACAGAGTTTTAAAAACTCAAATGGTAAAAAAGTGAAATTTGATCCCCGACTTCATTGCAACTGTAACCGTATCCATCAAAGTATGTTTAAAGTGAATCTTACAAGAATACGAAAATATTATTTATACACTTCTAATCAAATTCAATTCATCCAAACGAATAGTAAAAGAATCATCCTTATAACTCCAAAAATAATAAACATATTAACTAAGAGTTTACTGACTCGAATGAATTTCCAATTAAAATATATATTGGAATTGAAATTTGAATGAAATACATGAGCATGAAAAATCGAAGAGTGTAGAAAATAGAATTATAAACATCTCGA
This sequence comes from Maratus speculifer, assembly GCA_964019185.1. Taxonomy (NCBI): domain Eukaryota; kingdom Metazoa; phylum Arthropoda; class Arachnida; order Araneae; family Salticidae; genus Maratus; species Maratus speculifer. Next base: position 419,159,604 of record OZ025289.1, on the reverse strand, counting down.
CAGCTAATTATTCGATTGATTTTATTTTTTAGATAAATTTATACACATATTATATATATTTATGTATACTGTCTTTTATAGCCACTACTTAAAATAAAAAAAAAATTGTAAATTTATATGTACCTTTCATCTGAACGAATATTTCAAGAGCTCGAAAAAAATAGTTCCGGATAATCGAAGTTACTGATATTCAATAGGCTTTTTCACATTATTATATACTGAGTATACATCAACTTTTAAGTCTCAATCTCAATTTGTTCGGCAGATAGAACATTTACAAACACAAATGCATACATATTTTTTAAATATGTTTTTTGAATCTTTAATGTCTAAAACGTGCAAATCCATAAAAAAAAAATAATAATAATAAAAATAAAAAATAAAAAAAAAAATCGATTTTTAAAACGATTGCAAAAACTCTATACTTCGTATGATGGGTAAGTAAAAAGCTATTTCCAATTGATATAAATGTTAAGAATATAAACTATACTATATGCTTTTAATGATACATAAACAATCACCGAATGAGAAGTATTTATATGAAATTCAAATTATTAAAGCATAAAAGTAAATTGGTGAAGATAAATTTTTTCTCAATCTGTAAAACGAAGCAAAAAAGACGATCTTTTTAGGAAATTTATAAACGATTAAAATATTAAATCGTAGTATGTAAAAATAAAATAGTATCTTCGCTCAAGTTTGGAAAAAAAACTACACATAAAATGTCAAGTACTTTATAATAAAAATATTGATGGCAGACGACCTATCAATTTCATTCCATTTCAGCGGTGAAATCAATTCAAAATAGATATTGGCAAAATTGATCCATATGTACTGAATATAAGACTTTTAAAAAAATGTTAAGTAATGAAAATTCACAGGTCACAGAGGTTCCCGTAGTTTCTCTTTATCAAAACAGTTTTTCTTAGTTCGAAAATAGCTATCGGCAAAATTACGAACTTCGGATTGCTGATATGAATTTTCCTATCCAATTTGCTAAATGAAAATCGAAAATTACTCCCAAAGAAAATAATAAAAAATATATCTATCAATAAATATAGCTGAGAGTTTTTCGTATTAGTTTAATAACGAAAGAAACGTTAAGAGTTGATTCCGCGAAGTTTTGATTGAACGAATCTTCCTACTTTAATTGCGATACTTTTGCTTCAGCGGTTTTGCTCATTTTTTTGCATATCAGAACCTAACACTACGGGAGAGGTGCATAAAAAAACTCAGTGATCAAATAGCCTCTCTCCTCACAGGAGGACAGTAAAAAAAAAAAAAAAAAAATGTATTAATGCCTAAGGGATGATTATTTATCCCTGTATCAAACCGTTTAAGAATTGCAAAGTTGTCTTTTTTTTTTTTTTTCAAATTTTTCAGGTAACGATTTCTCTACGAATGGAGATAGATAAAGAATCGAACGCTTACGCCATCTATGGAGCGTAAACTCAACTACTAATTCATTAACAGCAACCAGCGAAAAAGTTTGTAAAGTTTTTTTAAACTCTTAAAGGGTGATGAGATATATTTTAAGCCATTTAATTTTATTCAAAATCTATAGCATAACTTTAGAATGATGTTTCCCTTAAAGAAAAGAAAAGAAAAAAATCTGTAAAATTGTATTTTTTTATTTCCAGACTTTTCTCCCCCCGGAAATTCTGGGACGAATTTAAAGAAACAAATTGCTTGCTCTGAAAGTTTTAACTAATTTAAATAATTCTGTTTAAGGGATCAAGATCAAGTTATTGAATATTTTAGTTTTAAAGTTGCAGAACTTGTAGTCTTAAAAAAAAACAAGGGGATCTTAAAACGCCTTTTTATTTATTTATTAATCATTATTTGTTTTTTTAATTGTAGTACTATTCAAGGGCACACTCTATGAAGTATGGCATATATTTATTTCACAAGACATTAAAAAATGTAAAAAAATAAATAAAATAAATAAATAAATAAAAATAAATAATAATAATAATAATAATAAGGAATTTTTCTGAATATTTTACGCATTGTAAAGAACTTTTCAAAATGCCCCATGCCCATTCCATATCAATTAAAAACCCCAATATTTTTTATGCCAGTTTGGCTTACATTTACAAATAAAACTGTGTTTCAGATTTTATATATTTGAATATAAAGGTAAGAAAAAAGAAATTTCTAAATTTTATGAAAATTACAGCATTTTTGCATCATATTTTTGCATTTAGCTACTTTTAATCTTTCCAATTATATTGAGTTTCAAAAAATTATACACAGTTTTATTACTTTCTTCAATCCTACAAGAAGAAAGTACTAGATATGTGAAAATTTTCGAAATCCGGTTATCGACAGATTTACATGTTTTAGGAGTCAGAGAACCCGAAAAACATGCTCTTACAAAAGTCTGTCTGTGAGCCTCTTTATCTGAATGTATATGGCAAAAATTTTATGGGCGCTCTATCTCAAGAATTAATGCCCGGAATTTCACAAAACTTTAAATTCTGTCAGACCTTGATATAAATTAAATCTGATTAGTTTTTGGTGTACATCGCTCAACAGATGGCGCTGCTATGTTGCATTATTCACAATAGCCATATCTCAAGAACTAGTGCATGGATTTTCATAAAACTTTAGATTTAATTAGTAAATGATATAAAATGGTGTTGATTACAGTTTGGTGCAAATTGCTCAACAGGTGGTGCTGCCATAGAGCATTTTTGTGATTATCGCAATAGCTCTATCTCAAGAACTAATGCACGGTATTTCACAAAACTTTAGTTTCTGTGAGACTTTGATATAAACTAGATCTGATTAGTTTTTGGTGTATATCACTCAACAGTTGGCACTGCTTACTGCGTTTTTTATAATTTCCGCAATAGCCATATCTCAAGACCTAACGCATGGATTTTCATAAAACTTAATATTTAGTTAGTTCTTAATATAACATTGTGCTGATTACGTTTCGGTGCAAATCATTCAACAGGTGGCGCTGTTATTGTGCGTTATTCGTAATTATCTCAATAGCTCTATCTCAAAAATTAATGCATAAATTTTCTAAAATTTGAGATTCAGTTAGTCCCTGCTACATATTAGTGTTGTTTAGTTTTTGGTGTAAATTGCCCTACAAATAGCGCTGCTATGCTGCATTTTTCACTGTTTCACAATAATTGTGTCTTAAGAACTAATGCATGGATTTTCATCAAACTTCGGAATTCAGTTAGTACCTAATAAAAAATTGATCCTGATTAGTTTTTGGTGTACATCACTTAACATGTGTCACTGTTATCCAGATTTTCTTAAAAGATATTGCAAGAACTCTATCTCAAAAACTAGTGCACGGATTTTCATTAAACTTCAGATTTGGTAATAAGTTGACATAAGTTGTTGCTTATGTCATTATGTCAGATTTTGGTTTAAACCACCTAATCAGCCACTAGCACCCTTTAGCACTCATAACGAAACAATTTTTATGTAGCAGTGTAAAGTCCAAAATCAAAAGTTTTGGCAAAAAAAAAAAAAAAAAAAAAAAAAAAGACATGCGGAGGAAATAAGAACAAGTATTATAATGACATAACAATTGCAGTAAGATCTCAAATGTGCCACCACCAACATCGATACATATCTGGCAACGTGTAGCAAGTGTTGGGCGTACCTTTCACAGGTTCCAGATTATTATTATTATGCCGCAGAACTACCTGTCCCTACCTGCCGGACAATATGCCTAGCTTAACGAGTTTTTTACCTCGCTGCGGGGCAGAAGTCGCTTGATTGCCACAAGCTGAGATTTACCTGATTGTGGCTGTATCGCTAATATTTTTATCATATTTGTTACTATGCTGACCTGTTCTACGTTACTTTTAATAATCTGTTTGGGTTAATTCGTACGTTGTTGGAAATGTAAGGGATTAAAAAGAAAAGACAGTGGTAACACTAATTCTTCCACAGAACTCATGCGAGCTGCCTATACGACAACCGATACTCGATTTTGATCTCGTAATTTAAAGCCTTGATTAGGTGACGAGATCTTCACCTGACTAGGCACCTCCAGAGTTATAATTCACAGGTAACTTGGAGGACTTTGCATACACGACGGATTTTACATGCACCAGATGCCATTAGCGTACATGGCGGATTTTTAGCTAGCGGTGAGCCTCGTACCCACGATCTTTTCGTCTACAAGCACGACGCTCTGCCATCTGGACCATCGCTGCCCATATATTCCTATTTGTCTTATGTTCATTTTCTCATATCTTGATAGTTGGTGTCACATATATTGGTTGTTGTAGTCACAATCGGGAGTACCAGTTGATATTTTCTCTAACAGTTGATAACTAGTTGATATTTTCTCCTTGTTCACTGGTGGGAGACACAGGTTCCAGATGCTTCATCTACGAGACACCAGTTGACTCTGATAAGGACCTCATTGGGAGACTTTCAGTCGTTGCTGCAAATGTTCGTGCGACACTTGGAATCTATGAAAAGGTACGCCGATGATTTTTTAGACGCTGTGAATGGTACATTCGAGCCATTACTGCAGTTGTTATGTCAATAAAAATCTCGTTTTCATTTCCTCCTCATTTGTTGTTTTTCGACAAAACTTTACCTTTCCGACCCCACAATGCTGTGTCAAAAGTGATTCTTTTACCTTCCTTTACAGTTTGTTCCATAAACGTAGAAACACCTTATATATTTAAAATAAGTATAAAAATGCATTCATAATAATTTTATTGGAAAAAGTATTTGCCTTTTTGAAAACATTTTGAAGAAGCATTTAGTTTGTGATAATAAATAAATTAAAAGTAGTAACAAAATTTCTTTCGAATGCTTTTTTATTCGCCATAATTTTAGTATACAGACGAAGTTTAACCATATATTATGTGTGCCATGAAATAATAATTTTTTTTAAAAAAGGTTGAAAAGCATTGATTTATTTTATTGTAATCCTGTTCTTTGTATCATAATTTTGAAATAATTTTCATTCCAAAATCCATGTACAGCGGAACCTCGATTAACCGAGCTTCGATTAAATGAGGTTTCTGTTAACTGAGCTGACAGTCCAAGAGCCGACCTCGCAAAACCCTAAGTCATCGAGCACAAGAAAAATTCCTTTATTTTATGAACGAGTAGTAATAGAGGAATCTAATGATCCATGTCTGCCGGAAGCGAAGTGGTGCATAAGCCAAAAATCAATACCACAAGTGATTTACTCGTAGGCTTAGCATTATTTTTTCCTGCACACAGTTTTCCATGTTTTCATATTTTTGATTGAACGGCAAACACGATGCTAAGCCTACCAGTCAACCACTGGTGGTGTTAGTTTTTGGCTTATGCACCACCTCGCTTCCCTCGGACATGAATAATTAGATTCCTCTATTACTACCTTCCATAAAATGAAGGAATTTTTCTTGTGCTCGATGACTTAGGGTTTTGTGCGGTCGGCTCTTACACTACAATAGCAAGCTCTGTTTGTGTGTGTGTCTGTGTATGTAAATGAGTTTTGAGACCATTTAAAAACATCAATGTAAATTCCTTTCCTGTGAAGTAAAGAAACAATAATTCTGCTTCGATTAACTCCGAAATTTATGAAAAATCGTTTTATTATGACTTTGTACCACATGTAAAGTAACATTTAGCACAGGTAAATCCAACTTAAAGCGGCTCTGCTGATTGACAATACTCCTTGTCATCCGGAAGAAAAAAATCCTGCCTTCAAGAGTAATAAGAGAGATTTTTCTTCTCGCAAACGTGGCATCGTTGATATAGTCAATAGATCAAGGTTTGATTGAAGCAATGAAGAGACAGTGCAAAAGGAACGTGGTATAATTTAGTATAGTTACAAAATTTATTCAATTTGTTTTTTAAAATGTACTTTTAGCACTTGATTTCCTTTTTTAAATATATTGAGCTGAGAAACAATACTTTTTATATATTTATTTTTATCATTTAAAAAGCGTTCGCTTGTTTTTTACTCTAAGAGATGTTAAAATCGTGAGTACGGCGAATTTCTTTATGCAATTTCTATTAACCAAGATTCCCGATATCCGAGGTACTACACGCCCACAAACGATAGAATATAGATTACAGAACAGCAACATTAAACAGTCCCGACCTATGCTACAGTCGATTAAATCTCGCCCAACTCGACTCGAATCAATTTTCAACCCCCCCCCCCCCCCCCACACACACACACACACACACAAAAATTTTTTTTTTTTTTTTTTTTTTTTTTTTTTTTTTTTTTTTAACAATATAATTAAGATTTTGTAAAGATTTCTTTAAATGCTGCATGCGTTTGTATGAAAATTTTAGCTTGTTTACAATACGTTCTGCATATTTTGGATTGCTATACCATGGCAAGCCACAGAAAACAAAATACCAACATTAATGACCACTCTTAAACTATTACATTCAAATAAAGACTCATTAAAAAAAAGTAATGTAGCTTGGAATAATAGGGAAAAGACTGGTAAAAACATCATAACTTTTAAAGCTATGTAATAAAAAATGAGATTTTTTTAAATATTTCTTTGTAGTTTATTAAAGTATATTTACGAAGATTGTTTACCAGAAGTTCACTATTGCTTTTACTATTTGACAAAACAAATTGCTAGTCCCACACGTCCTGGACTCAATTAAGCCCAATCAGTGTTCTCGCTGCCATTTGACCAACGTTAACATTAGTAATTTGGCTAATTAAGTATAAAAAACATTCGCCAAATAAAATGATTAGCAAAATAAATTCACTGTGTAGCACAAAAAAAAAAAAAAAAAAAAAAAAAAAAAATACATTTTTTGATGTATTACTTTTTTTTCAATATTTTCTAAAATAACCTAAATTTTTATAATTACGACAACGATTGTTTTAAATCTAATTTCAACTATCCCCTACAAATATAATAAAAATATATATGTATGCATATGTATGAAAAACGAAAAAGAAAAAACAAAAGTTGAGCACTAGCAATTTGGCGAATCTAACCTCTTATTTACTCGCCAAATGAAGAATTTAGTCGCAATTTTGCGCAAAGGCGAGCGACAGCGAGAACACTGACAAGGAGAGGATACGAGGCTTGTGTCACCGAATAGGATGAACGTTTGTGTATCGATAGAGTGTAGTTAGTATATAAATATATGACAGCCATAAAGCGCAATACCCAGGGGGTCTCGAGAAAATAACCCTTAAAGTTCATGCTATAGTTTATAGTCGGATAAATTTCCACCATCAGCAAGCGTCTCCGTGGCTTGATTGGTAGAGCGCTAGACTCGAGTTTTCGGAGCGAAAATTCACAGTGTCGGGACGAAAATTCACAGTGATTATCTTTGAACCGCAATTGAAAAAATATGCATGACAATTGAAATTTACGAAAAATATAAATTAAATTGACTTTTTTGTGAGACATAAATGCATTTTTAACTGCGAACAAACGTTCATCCAATTCGGTGATACAAGCCTCGTATCCTCTTCTTGTGAGTCCAATTCTGGTCCACTATGTAGAATAAAATATAAGACTAATACCGACCTGAGTCTCCTGAAAAAATTAAAACCGTGGTCATACACAATGTACCTGTCACATGGTAGATCTCTACGTTGGACATGTTATATTTCTGCATTGATGTTGTCAAGCTAACATACTTTGCATCACATTTATACTTGTTCTTGTTCCCATCTCACGTCTTTTTAAAATGTTTGCATTTTATCGGTTGATTTTGATCCTTTAAATTTGTTATATGGACACTTCGTCCATTTAATTTTTTATTACCCCAGCTGTTCGATTTAATTTTTTTCCCGACCCGTCCAAATATTATTATTATAATCATTATTATTTTGACTGCCCTGCTAAATAAAAAAATTCTCTTAATCCTGCCGACTCAGCTAGGCCGAGACTTACGCCCAGTGAAGGTCAAAATATGAAGTCAAACAAATCTTTACATTTTTAAAGTTCCAGAAAAAGTTATCTTTGTCTAGATATTCGTCAAAATATTTAAAATATAAACTTTCCTAGTGCTATTGACTATACACATTTTAATTCAGATATGCAAAACGAAGTCATCGAATGTGGTGCATCAACTTTACTATTGGAATGACAGAAACAAAAGAGGAAAAAAATACACATTTCATCCGAATGTATAGATTAGAAAGTTCTTCTCACGAACAACAAAAATTTTTCGTTTCTAATATTTATTCCTTAAAAATTTATTCTTTAATATTTTTTCTTAAAACTTGCATGTTTCTAATACTTATTTTTTTCTTTCTAAATAAAATAATAAAGAAAAAAGAAATTAACGGATGTTCTGATTTCTGCTATTTCACTTAACAATTAAAAATATATTAAAACTGTTTCACTTCTTGTCATTCAAATTAATTTAAACAATCCTATTAAATTAGCAAGCGTTCTTTAAAAATTGTAGTTTTGTAGAGAAAAAAAAAAAAAAAAAAAAAAAAAAAAAAAAACATAAATGCTATGTATTTTTTTCACTTACTGACAAAAAAATTTGTCTCAAGCAGAGGATAAATAATGAAACAATATATTTATTCATTTAATTTATTTATTTGAATTTAATCAAATAAACAAAAGCATGCCACCATTGAAAGTTTTTTGGAGAAAAAAATACTGTATAAGCATCTTGTCAAATATGTTACAGTGCAGAAAAAAATAAACATAAAAATAGTCACGAAATTTCAAATTTCATTGCTGTTAAAGATCGAAAGACCTCTGACAAGAAAATTATCTTGAACAAAAACAAAATAATATTCTTATTTTCCTTATTATATATCATTTAGATTCAAGTAGGGGCTTTTTTCATAAATTCTTTTGCAGCATTGACGAGCTGAAAAAAATATGCATATATGCATAGTTCCGTTGGCAACAATTAAGGAAATGCTTTGTTTTGCGAATAAAAGATTGCACTTCGAATAATTTCTGACACCCAGTTGACATTTGAAGGAAAGAATTGTTATTTATGACATCACGAAGGCATTAAAATCTAGAAAAGACAAGGGTAGGATTTTATTTTTTCACAATCGTGATAATTTAAAAAGAAACGAAGAAATAAACATGGATATAAAAAAGATGTAGAAATTCTAACAAAAAACAGAAAAAATCGTTTGGTAGATAAATTTGGTAATAAATTTAATCTATCGTTTGTTCTGATAAAAGTTTTTCTAAACCTTAAAAACTGTAACCGAATAGGAAAAAAAATCTTTTTTCCCCCTTTACCAATATTTTAAAGCAAATGATACGCTTTAAACTTGACACTTAGTATGATTAACGCAATGCTTCGAGAAGAATAACAAAATTTAATTAAAATATTTTTTGTATAAAAGAGCGAGACATGTAGCTTCTAATTATGCTTATTTGTCTTCGAATCACTTAAAACTAATGAGCCAAAAGTGATATGCAAAGAAGTAAATGCCTGCTTAGAATCTTGTCTGATTTATCTTCAGAAACACAATGTTTTATTAATAAGATTTATTTATTTTCAAGAATTAAATTCGCGTTTGGACATGAAAATTGTAATCAGCTTAGGTTTTCGAAAAGAAATTAACAAACATTTTTGCAGCTTATTCTCGCCGAATTACTGATAATCGTAAATAAGTTTTCTTAAGAAAATGAAAGCATCTTTCGTCTAAAAAGGATGTTCCTCAATTAAGTTCAGAATAATCGAAGAAGCCAAATTTGCAAATTTCTTAAAATAAATGAAAAACTTTTAATCGAAATTTCTCTAATTTTTTCGGGTGTAAATATTAAGAATAATTGCATTTATAATTTGATTTGATTAATTTTGAAGTAATCTGCAAATTTATTCACACCTTTTTGTCAACTATCATAATAGATATAATTAAGTTATTTCACTGATTTTGAAGAAATCAAAGTAATTGCATTACTTATGGAAATAGAACATAAAGTATTTTAATAGAAATACAAATCTATTTTTTCCCCTTTTTTTTTTTTTTTTTTTTTTTTTTTTTTTTTTTTTTTTTTAGAATATTTAGTGTGAATAAATCTAAATTCTTCATAGAATTAAAATTTCAACATTTCCTAATAATCAATCATTTTTAATTTTAAAGCGATAAAATATCAATATTTTTACAAATTTTAGAATTTAGAATGTGATAATTAGCTGGAGGATTTCTGGTGTAATATTTGGTTATTAACAAGTAAAGATATGTAAATAATAACATAATGCCTAAATTATTCTTCATTATTCTTTTTTTTTTCGGGGGGGGGGGGGGGGTAAATGAGAACCCATAATAAAAAAAAAAAAAAAAAAAATGTTATTGTGCTGCATGTTAGCTATTATCTGTTTTCAAATCAGATCTCCATAAAAGAATGCTCAATTTTTTTTTTCGCTTAATAATGCAATAATTATCTGTCCTTATATAATGCCCGTATGCATGAAAGGGTTAAATTACCATTAAAAGCATCCTCACACTGTTCAGTATCTTTCGAAAATTTGAAATTTTAAACGTAAAGTAATAATAAATGCAAGCAAATTTATAAATATACGTTTAAAAAATTGGTATTTATTAGGGATGCACCCAATATTCGGTATTCGGCCAAGTTACCGAATATTCGGTTAGGTCGAGTAACAAACTATTCGGTTAAGCCGAATATAAAACTATTCGGCCTGCCGAATATTCGGTTTGGCCGAATATCAAAGCATTCGGCCAAATCTACTTAAATAACTTAATAAAACCTTTTAAAACACATTTTTAAAAACTTTCCACAATTTCTACTTGTAACTGTCAATTTATAAATATATTTAAATTAGTTTATGGAGGAGCCACCGTAACACTTATCCATCATGGATATGCATGATATAAAATATGAAAATAAAACGCGTGTAACTAGTTATAGAATGCATCACAATTCCAAAATAAAATTTAAACGTATATTTAAATATTTTTAACACGTAGCAATGCTCTATTAATGAATTTCTGATAAACCAATTTTGACACATTATACAGGGTGAGTCATAAATATCGAAACAATAGGCTATCTCCTTAAATATTGCCCCTAGATCCATACTCCCAGTTGCAAAGTTTCATAAAAAAAAAGGTGAATTTTTTTATAAAGTAAGTGGCAACTACATGGGGGGTCTATTTTATAAATTACGAAAATTAAATTTTTATATGGCCCCTAGAGTACAATACTTCCAATTAGAAAAAATTTCCTTATCCATTCCTGAAATGAACAAAAAAAAAAAAAAAAAAAAAAAAAAAAAATCATCTCGATATTTACAAATCACCGAAAGATATTAAAATCCAAAATTTTCCAAAATTCGTGACCTACACCACTTAAGCATACTTCTGAGCGCAGTGATATCAGTTCATTTGAAATGCGATTTAGGGATCGACCATAAATTTACGCATTATTAAATGTCGATCAAAGACAATATTTTAACTTTTAAATATAAAATAAAAGCGTATAGGTTTTTGCTTTAAACTTCTTTGAAATATGCTAAATGTCTGCAATATCTCGAGCTTGGCGTCAGCCTCGTAACTGGCACGACCCATTGGCCGGACCGTCTTATTAAACACTTATTAAATGATACTTTTATTAACTTTCAGTGTTCTCGCTGACATTTGACCAACGTTAGTAATTTGGCTAATTAAAAATAAAAAACATTCGCCAAATGAGAAAATTATTAGTAAAATAAATTCGCCGTGTAGCACAAAAAAAAATTAAAAATAAATAAATAAATAAATAAATAATAAAAAAAATAAAATAAATTAATCCTTTAATGTATTCCCTTTTTTTCAAGATGTTCTAAATTAACCCAAGTTTTTATAACTGTGACAGCAATTGTTATTAATCTATTTTCAACTATCCGCTACACATATAAAAAATATGTATTCATTAAATATGTATGCATATGTATGAAAAACAAAAAAGAAGAAAAAAGAAAAAGCAAAAATTGAGCACTAGCAATTTGGCGAATCTACTCGCTTGTTTTTCGCAAAATGAAGAATTTAGTCGCAATTTGGCGCATTGGCGAGCGACAGCGAGAACACTGTTAACTTTATATACTTTTATTAACTTTATTATAAATGTTACTTTTATTAATGATACTTTTATTAACGGAATCATTGGAAATATATTTTAATAAATTACACCGAAATATTTTTTACTTTTCAGCTTCACAATTTATGATGGTTTTAAACCTATTTTTATTTTCTTCTATCTTTACAAGAAGAAAGTATCAGATTCATGAAAATTTTGAATTCCGGTTTTCGACGGATTCACACGTTCAGAGATACCGGCTCAGAGATACCGAAAAACATGTTTTTACAAAATGTCTGTCTGTGAGTCCATGCTCCTATATCTCTGTATATGACGTAAATTTTGTGAGCATTCTATCTCAAGAACTAATCCACGGAATTTAATAAAAAAATATATTTACTTAGTCCTTGATATGAATTGGGACTGATTAGTTTTTGATGTGAATCACTTAACAGGTGACCCTACTGTACAGTAGGGTGGAGCGAAAACAAAAAATTTTTGAAAATCAAAAACGGGTAGGTGCCAAAAGTTGCTTTTATACTAGTACATCAACTGCGTGAAATTTTACCGCTGAAAAAAAATGGCTTGAGTCTGCGCTTTTGCTCCAAAAATCGAAATTTTGGGTAATTTTTTAATTTGTCATTTTTTGACATTTTTTTCAAAAAATAAAATAAAAAATTTCTACAGAGCTGGTTAGTATTTAAAAGTGTTGCTTAGACCTTTATATTTATCTGCTTAATATATTTAAACTATAAAACAATATGTTTATTCCCTATAGCTGGAGCAAAACAGACAACTTTTAGTAAGAAAACAGCATTACAACTCTATTGGGTCATATAACGAATTGTTGTTTTTAATACAGATCTTGTTTTCAAAATTACCTTGGACATGCGTCGTGGAGATGGCTATATTTCCTATACCATCCGGCCCAACTATTCGATCATCTTAGTACAGTGTTTTATTTATACATTGATTTGTGATTTTCTTTATAAAAATTTGGCATGTTTTCGATGCTTCCACCTTGTTTATCAGTTCTTTGCATCCACATGCTGCTGTAACTATCTTCATGTATATTTTTACAGTTTATACAAAAAAAATGACAAGCAGAGGGAATATTATTAAAGGGATCTATTCGACCATCTATTATATTTATCAAACTTACATTCAGTTGATGAATAATGATTGGAAGTTCTGTTACCACAACATTTTTTCAGTCAATTGTATTTTTTATTTATTTATTTATTTATTTATTTTATTTATTTATTTATTTATTTATTTATTTATTTATTTTTTTACGTAATGATTTGCTTCAAAGATGATTTCAGATTTTTCAACTATAAGTATGCCATCATTTATTCTACTTTTGCATTTTTTATATGTTGAGAAGCGAGCTGTTTAATGTGATTGTGATCGGCAGCGAGAATTGCAATGAAAATTTGTTCTCCATGTGTAAAGCAACCGCTGTTGTAAATAACTTTTTTTTGCATTAGTTTTATGCCGTTTTCTAAGTGTTTTCGTATCCAGTTAATTTCCTATTAACTTTTAGATCCCCTTTGTATGAGTGGACAACATTTGATGGTGAAATGTCCTGGGCATAAACTTATAATGCATTGTACTTTATGAGGGAATGGACGGATATCGACTATAAGTGCTCATTTAAAATTAGGAGAATTTTTTTTGTCACTGTGAACTCTTTTGCATGGGGTAAGCTTAGAATTGTCTATGATATTGAATCATTCGCTACTTCAACTCTAGGGTCATTCCATGTCAAATCAACACAATTTTTAACAAAAATTTACCTTACCTCCACAGATTTTGATGAAATTTGGCACATAGTTACTTCTTATATAGATTTAGAAAAATACCAAATTTTATCAAAAAATATCAACCCGTTTTGAAAATATACCCCCGGGAATGTTCAAAAAACAAGTAAAAAAAACCTTGACAGACCAATTTTCAAAATGATGTGGAAACTTTTCTAATTACGTTAGAGAGATAAAATTGATGCCACTGTACAGCACTTTTCATCAAGACCTTTTCAATGATGTGTAACACAATGAGGTTTTAGAAAAAAATATTTTAATAAAATTTAAATTTAAACTTAAAATTTAAATTTTTCAAAATGCGCCGCTTCAAAAATTTTCAAAAAAATTTGAATGTTAGTTTATTTAGTACTGAAATGATTGTATGAGTTTGAAAGTGGGATCTTTATGGGTTCATGTTAAAATATTTCATTGAATAAAGCATTCTTGATTAAAAAACGCACAATTTACTTAATACAACATCTTTCAAAGAGTATAAAACATTTAAAAAAATAATTTAAGATTTGAAATTAACCATATTATATATAAATATTACAAAATTATGTAATAATTATCAAGCTAGAAAATTTGAATGAACTCCTATAACTCATTGCTGGTTAAAAAGAAATTTATTTAAGATATAAGATTTGAAATTAACCATATTATATATAAATTTTTAAAAATTATGTAATGATTATCAGGCTAGAAAATTTCAATGAACTCATAACTCACTGTTGGTTAAAAAAAGGAAATTTATTTAAGATGTGAAAATATAATAACATTTTGGTTTTATATAGATAATTTACAGATCATATATTTACATATTATCATTTGAAGTTCTTGTACATTTTGTTTACGCGTAAAACTTCATTTTCTGATAATTTATATACTCTTCCTGTTGAAGTTATACGGTTTACTAACGATAGAATTTGAATGATAGAAAACCACAATATATCTGGCCTACTTGGAAAAGAAAAAAGAAGGCAAAGGTCCTGCTGGATGTAGGAAAGATACCTTTACTTCATCATCAGTTTCATTTTTTGCTAGCACATATGCAAGCCACCAATTGTGTTCATACATAACCTTTTACTTGTGAAAGTTGAAGTCTGTCTTCTGATAAGGATACTTTCTCAATAACCGACTCAGATGCATGAGAAAACATCCTAACTTTAATTTTTGATGTACTTGAGGCTACGGGGATAAATCCATGTAATTTCTGCGTACCTTTAATAGTAATAGTTTCAGACGATCTATTAGAAAATTTTCTATATCTATGTATTCATCTTGAGTGACATATAGAAAATTTACGGATGGAAAATTTTCTACAGCCCACTGGTATAACTGTATTGGAGTCATAATTTGGTTTTCAGATGGCCGTTGTAAACTCGCCCTAGCAGCTAACCTCTTTATTGTGCCACCAACACCATCACATGGCCCTTTGCCATGTGCAGTGGCCGAAAAGTGCCACTCTGCTGCAATATTAAAATCATTTTTGTGGAAACACAAATTGGTGAAATTCTTCCTGTGTTTATATTGTGCAGTTGGACCATTGGAATAATAAAAGATCTTTTCAGTTCTTTCAAACTTTGCTTTCAAATAATCAATCATTTTTTTCTGGAAGCAATACACTGCTACTGAGTTGTGTTCTAAGCATTCAGATATTACAACTAAACTCTCATGTTTAATCTTTCCTTCACTGTTGTAATAAATCACAAAAGGGTGGATAGTGGCTTATTCACTGGTCCAATAATAGCTTTGGACCTCGTCTTGTAAAACAAATGCATAGTTTTCAGAAAAGTCACATATTACAACATATTCTGAATCTATCAAATTGTTCTTGATTTCATTAATAAAGGAAGTTTGCTGTTTGGCAATAAAATCATGCCGAGCAAGAACAAAAAGCTTTTCACAAAACAGATCAATGAATTCTGTTACAGATTTCCCTAGTTTCTAAATTACACCGATCAACAGAAATCCATTGTCGAAAAGTTACTTTTTCAATCATGTTTTCCTCAAATACACTTTCTAGTATGTCTTTAATATCTTCACTCCCAGGACAAGATGAACATTCTCCCAAGTAACAAGCTACTGAAGCAGGATTACATAGTATTTTAGCAAGGCAATGTTTATATGTTTTTAATTTACCATCAGTTAGTTCATCAAGTTTAGTATTTTCGATCATCAACTTTATATTTTGATGGATAGTACATACACAAACTGTATAAGTTCCACTTTGACCAGCGAGTATGCAATGCTTAGGCCTGAGTTCAGCAAATTTAGAAAAACCTACCTTCATATTTGGAATTTTTTCTTTGTATGATCTGTAAGCTTCTATTAGATTACACAGGACTAACCTTTTAGATACTTTTACTTTTTCTCCATTTTCTGTTCGTACAGACATACAATCTTTCATCCCTGGCAATATTCTACTTATTTCATCACTTTCATAAAAAGCCTTTATGTTTTCAACAATTTCTGCTGGAGGACTTTTTCCAGGTTTCTGATTTGCACTTGCTAGGATGCCTTTGTTTTGCAAAAGTTTTTTTTTTTTGCGTTCCTGACCGTATAATTGGGAGCATTGAATTCTCGCATAATTTTCCGTATACTCCATGTTTCAGGCAAGCAAGTCAATATCATATTTTTTTTTAACTTAAGAGGTGCAGTTAGAAAATTGAATTTTAAGATTGTTTAAAACTGCTTCTTCTGGTGTTTCAGTCTCACTATCTGAAGATCTTTCACATTTTAAATGCATTGTTTTTTTTGTTTTTTTTGTCTTATATTTTCTAGACTTTAAAAGATGTATTAACTAAATTGTATGTTTTTTAATCAGGAATGCTTTATTCAATGAAATATTTTAACATGAACCCATAAAGATCCCACTTTCAAACTCATACAATCACTTCAGTACTAAATAAACTAACATTCAAAATTTTTTGAAAATTTTTGAAGCGGCGCATTTTGAAAAATTTAAATTTTAAATTAAAATTTAAATTTTATCAAAATATTTTTTTCTAAAACCTCATTGTGTTACACATCATTGAAAAGGTCTTAAAAATTGCTGTACAATGGCATCAATTTTATCTCTCTACCTTAATTAGAAAAGTTTCCACATCATTTTGAAAATTGGTCTGTCAAGGTTTTTTGACTCGTTTTTTGAACATTCCTGGGGGTTTATTTTAAAAATGGGTTGATATTTTTTGATAAAATTTGGTATTTTTCTAAATCTATATAAGAAGTAACTATGTGCCAAATTTCATTCAAATTTGAAATGGTGAAGAAAAATCAGTGTGTTGATTTGATCTGGAATGACCCTCTAGTGAATTTCCTCTGCGTCAATTATTAGAGAAGTCGATATAAAACGTTCTAAGCTACATGGATTCACTGGATCAATAAGGAAAATCTTTGTCTACGTAATATTCACTTCCTATTGCAATTTTATATATATATATATATATATATAATAGAGAAATTATATTCTCAAATTGAGAAAAGATACTCAGACCAGACTAGAAATTTCTGTCGGAGATTGGAAAGCTAATTCATAAGGAAAGCTATTTCTCAGAAAGAATGGGGAATAGAAATTTAGAAAACATCTCACAGAAAAGACAGCTCATACAGTAACTTTGTCTAAGGCGAAATAGATTGGAATCGAGAAAATTTCCGTTGTAGACAATATTACGCCGTAAACAAATTTTACTCTATGTCTATAGATTCGCAGAGACTTGAAAATTTTTGCGAGATAAATAGATTTCCGTCTTACACAGTGTCCGCCTCACAGAGGTATTACTACAGTTGAATCACCTTTTTATAAATAAAAGATTATATGATGTTTTGAAACAAAACAAAAAAAAATCATATTATAGAAGTAAAAGTTAAAAAATATGCATATCTATAAAATATTTCTATCACAGTTTTAGGCATACATTTATTTCTCTAAGAAAACCATTTTTAAGAAATGATAATACGACCTTTAGTGAATTTTAAGAAATCATTGAAAAATCCTTCCTTAAATTGAGATTCTAGTGGGCTAATGTTTTTAATTAAAAAAAAAAAAAAAAAAAAAAAAAAAAAAGATGTTTTAAAAAAATGCCCTATGAGTGTAAAAATGCGCCGGTGAAGAAAAATGTATGGAAGTGTGGATACCATTTCAGATATACACATTTATAAAGAAATGAAAAAAGTTGTTTGATTTCAAAAACAATTTTCATTCATTTTTGTACAAAAATATTTAAATGCATAAGAAAGTAATTTATGTAACAAAATGTATCAAAAGCATGTTTTTACGCAGGAAAAAAGTAAAACACTTTTGATACAAAATGAACAAAAGAATTAAAAAAAAAATGTATTGTTCTACTGAAACATTATTCATTTTAAGGGAAAATTATCAGCCTCATAACCTCTGCCTTCCAACCCGCTTGCAGAGGCAAAAAAATCAAAATTCCTTTTTTTAACAATTTTTTCCACTTTTGAGTTTAAAAAAAAAAAATAAATGAAATAAAGCTTTGCTTTTGCATTATAGATAGGTGGGGGAGGGGGGGGAGCAGACAGAGACGATTTAGGCACAATCTAAAGGCCTTTTTCTATATTTGAATATTTATTTTAAATTATTTTAATGTATTTTAAATATTTATTTATATTCTTTTAGTTATTTTTTATAAATAATGAATGCAAAAGGGCACCTGAAGAAATTATTTGGAATATGCATACATTTTGGGAACAATATTTATTATTTATAAAAAATATTTTTAAATTAAATAAAAATATGTCATGTGTTTAACTGTCTTAAATATAAACCATACAACATATTTATATGTTTAATAAAACTCAGATTTGAAGTAGTTTTTGAAAGAAATGAAGACCAAAAATACCCTTTCTCTTTAAAAAAAATTGCTGGTTAGATTATAATGGCCCTCTGCTTTCTAAAGTATGAAACGCCATTACAATATTGCCAGAAATTGACCTTTAGGAGTTGGCCGGCAAAGTAAATGTAACTGTTCTCTCATCGCCGATCCGTTACTGGCTCGGCGGTAGCTGTCGCAACTAGCGGCGGGTCATTTGCGGTACCGCATTGTTTTGTTACAAATGGCCTTAACTCCTTCTGGCCGCAATGAAATCGCCTGTCGGCCGTAATTCATGTGTTTGTGGGGCAGTCATGTGACACATCATTTGAAAGGTCTGCAACTGCTTATTCATATAATGGATGTCTTGTGTGTCACCCCCACATTCTTCTCATCCCAGGGGGGCACATTTTTAATTTCTTTAGAACACCAGTCGTGTGACACATCATTTGAAAGGTCTGCGACTGCTTATTCCTTATTATGGATGTCTTGTGTGTCACCCCCCACTCTGCCCCCCCCAGGGGGGCACATTTTAAATTTCTTTACAACACCAGTCATGTGACACATCATTTGAAAGGTCTGCAACTGCTTATTCATATAATGGATGTCTTGTGTGTCACCCCTTACTCTGCCCCCCCCAGGGGACACATTTTTAATTTCTTTACAACACCAGTCGTGTGACACATCATTTGAAATGTCTGCAACTGCTTATTCATATTACGGATGTCTTGTGTGTCACCCCCACATTGTGCTTTATCTCTTTACAACACCAGTCGTGTGACACATAATTTGAAAGGTCTGCAACTGCTTATTCATACCATGGGGTATTGGCCAGCGCAGCAAGCAGGGGTAGCCTACAACTTGGAATCGCGAAGCAATTCCAAATGGGATCGCGAAGCGATTATGCGGGGGGTTGGCGAGCGTAGCGAGCAGGGGGGGGGAACCCCCCTAGTGGCAGAAAAAACAGAAAAGTTGTAAAAATTGACTTTTCATAATTGTTACTCCCAAATAAATTTTATTTTCTTAGAGAATATGAAATAATTAACTTTTTTTTCATTTATTTGTATTAAAAGAAAATTATTTTCACTTTATATGACTATATTACAAAATAAAAAAAAGAAGTAAAGCCTGCTTTTAACAGTCCCCCGCTCCTCCAGCCTCAGAATTTTTGTAGTGCATCCAGGCTTTATTTAATGTTATTGTTTGTTGTATTATGTGTCAGTTGAAATGATTTTTCAGTTACATGTTTAATTACCAATTGACCTAATGTAAAAACCTGAGCCAATATGTCTGCAGATTGGAATGAAATGAATTATACATACCATTTACATAAGTATTGTTTTTAAGTAAATTATGCTACTTTAAAGAAATAAATTATTGTAGTTTTGTCATTATTATGAATATCAGTATTCAAATCTCCCTTTGTTTAAAAAATGTGTATTTTTACAATATTACTTTTTTTTCTTACAATTATAATTTTATTTCCTTTAAAAAATATGGTTAGTTTCGGTATAGGGTCATTTCATGTCAATTCAACCAGACCTTCAGGGCCGTAACTACCGCCGGGGCAGACGGGGCACTGCCCCGGGGCCCCCAAGCCCGAGGGGCCCCAAACTGGTGGTTAAAAAAAAACTATTCATTTTAGTTTCTCGTCTAACTTCCTATAAAATGCCCAGCATCTAGCTAAATAATAATAATAATAAATCAAAGTGCTAGAGTAAATGTTTCTGCGTGTCCGATGATATACTCCATACGTTTCGCATGCAAAAGCAGCTCTAGTGCAGACAGCAGAAGTGTCGAGCTGAAAGTGTCATGTCGCGGCAGCATGTTTGCCGATCCCTCCGAAGCTAGTATAAGGAAGATAATATAGGCTTCTGATCGGTTGAATAATATAAAAAGCATCTAAAAATTTTTAGAAAATCTTTCTTCTTTATGTAAATAGATAAAATCGAAAAGAAAAATCAAAATCCATATTTCATCCTTTTAGGCTTTTCATACTGTGTACATTTAAATAACAACGTGCGAAAAAGAAAAGAAAAGAAAAGAAAAAAAAAACTGCGTCCGGGACAAAGTTTTAATTTGCCCCGGCGGGAGGGGCCTCACTGGTTTGCCCCGGGGCCCCCAAGTTTATAGTTACGGCCCTGTAGACCTTGTAACCCGACCCACAGGGATTTTGATGAAACTTTGTGTACACACTAATTCTATCGTGAAATGATCCATCAGAAATTTTTCCTTCCTAGACCTCATACTTTTTGAGATATGAGGGGTCCAATTCTTGGGGGTTTCTCAAATCGCACATTTCTGAGTCTGTATTTTGAGATTGCAGTTCCATCTTCAAAAAATTGTTTCTCTGGATCTAAAACGTGAATCATCGTAAAAATATCACTGTAAGAATATAAAAAGATACAGATTTTAATAAAAAAAATATTTAAAAAATTTACTTGTAATATTTAGGATAAAAAAATTAGCCAAAGTTGAGAGTTATGGTTATTTTTCCAAATTTTTGTGACTTCACCAAAAAAGCTGTACACAAAGGCAAATTAAATTTCCAATTTCATTTTGTTTTAAATAAAAGTTTATACTTTAGGCTTTCTATCAATGAAATAAAAATGATGTGTTTCGCATGGCTTATGCAAAAATTTTGGGTACTTTCCAATTAGCCGGATGCATGTTTTACTTTTACATATTACATATGCAAACAAAAAGGCAAATGAAATTTCCAATTTCTTTTTGTTTTAAATAAAAGTTTACACTTTGGGCTTTCTATCTGTGAAATAAAAATGATGTCTTTCGCATGGCTTATTGCAAAAATTTTGGGTACTTTCCAATTAGCCGGATGCTTGTTTTATTTTTACATATGTATAGATCTATATAAATGCAGATGTATTATACATGTACAGTACATATGTATGTATATATACAGTATATTGATATATATATATGTATAACACTGGTGCCCGTCTAACCGAAAAGTACCAAATTTTGCCTTGTTTTGAAAATCTGCATCAATTAAGAGAAAAAAAATCTGACTAAGTTTAGCTGAGGTACTTAAATAATTACTGGAATTTCTACGAGTTATTGAATTTAATGTTATTTGATGCATATTTTTTTTAATTTGCAAAGTAAAATTTAGGCTTTGTTTTTTCTGATTAAAAAAAATCTGACTGTAATATGTTTCCCCATTAAATTTAGTGAATGGTCCATATATTTCATTTAGTTTAGCGATGCACAACCTATGGCCCGCGGGCCAAAAGTGGCTCGCGATGGGTTAACGTGCGGCCCGCGAACATCGTCGATTTACAACTACAAAAAATTGCAATTTTTGTGCAAAGTCGCAGAAAAAAATCGTAAATTTCTTCAGTTACTTAGGGAAAATATAAAATTTCGTCAGTCACTTGAGAATCACAAATTTCTTTGATCGGGCACTGAAAAATCGCGAATTTCATAGATCAAGTGCGGAAAAATCGCACATTTCGTTCATCAGGTGTGAAAAAATCGTGAATTTTGCCTATGAGGGTCGGAAAAATAACAAATTTAGCCGATCGGACAAGGAAAAATCGCGTGTTTTTGTCGATGAGGCACGGAAAAATCACGAATTTTGTCGATCGGACGCTAAAAATCGCACATTTCGTTGAAGAAAAAAATCTGATTTGTTGATGATGCACAAAAAAATTGCAATTTAAACTGATCGGCTGCGGAAAAATTGGATGTTTTCTCGGTTTAAAAAGGCAATTTTTTTTTTTATCGGGAACGAAAAATTCGCGAATTTTGTCGATCAGGGACGAAAAAAATAGCAAAGTTCGTTGATAGGCTCTGGAAAATCGCGAATTTTTCGATGATGCGCGGAAAATTTGAAAATTTCGTTGATCAGCTTCGAAACAACGTGAGTTTTGCAAGTTTATCAAGACAAAAAAATCGCGAATTTCGGTGATCGGCTTCGTAAAATTAGCGAATTTTGTCGATCAGGCTCGAAAAAATCGCAAATTTCGTCGATCGGCTTTGAAAAATCCTGAATTTGCCAATCAACTTCCAAAAAATTGCTAATTTTGTTGATCACGCGCGGAAAATTTGTGAGTTTTCTCGATCGGTTTAGTAAAAATCGTAAATTTCGTCGATCAGCTTTGTAAAAAAAGCGAACTTTGTCGATCAGTTTTGTAAAAATGGCGAATTTCGTCGATCAGGCACAGAAAAATCGAAAAATTTCGTCGATCAGCTGCGGAGAGATAACGAATTTCGTCAATTGGCTTTGAAAAAATCGCAAATTTAGTAATCAGGTTCGTAAAAATTGCGAATTCGGTCAATAGGCTTCATAACAATTGCGTTCGTCTATATGGTTTGTAAAAATCGCGAAATTCGTCGATGTGGTATGGAAGAACATTAAATTTTATCAATCATCCGAGGAAAATTGCAAATTTTGTCAATCAGCTTCGTAGAAATCGCGAATTTCGGCGATCGGCTTCGTAAAATTCGCTAATTTTGTCGATCAGGCTCGAAAAAAATCACGAATTTTGCTGATCCGGCTCGAAAAAAATCGCAAATTTTATCGTATGGCTTTAAAAAATCGTGAATTTGCCAATCAGTTTCATAAAAATTGCTAATTTTGTTGATCACGCGCGGAAAATTTGTGGGTTTTCTCGATCGGTTTGGTAAAAATCGTGAATTTCGTCGACCATGCTTATAAAAATCGCAAATTTCCCCGATCAGCTTTGTAAAAATCGGGAATTTTGTCGATCAGTTTTGTAAAAATGACGAATTTCGTCGATCTCCTTCCTAAAAATCGAGAATTCGTCGATCAAGCGCAGAAAAATCCCGTTTTTCGCCGATTGGCTTCGTAAAAATCGCGAATTTATCAATCGGCTTCGTAAAAATCGATAATTTCGTCGATCGGCTTCGTAAAAAAATAAATTTCGTCGATCAGCTGCAGAAAAATCGCAATTTTTTAGATCATGCGAAGAAAAATGGCGAATTTCACCGATCAACTTTGTAAAAATCGCATTTATTTCATCGATCGGCTTCGTAAAAATCGCGATTTTCGTCTTTCGGCTTCGCAAAAATCGGTAATTTCGTCGATGAACCGCAAAAAAATCGCGAATTTTATTGATTATGCGAAGAAAAATCGCGCATTTAACCGATCAGCTTTGTAAAAATTGCATTTATTTCGTCGATGAGCTTGGTAAAATCGCGTTTATTTCATCGATCGGCTTCGTAAAAATCGCGATTTTCGTCTTTCGGCTTCGTAAAAATCAGTAATTTCGTCGATCAACAGCAAAAAATCGCGAATTTTATCGATCATCCGAAGAAAAATTGCGAATTTCGCCGATCAGCTTTGTGAAAATCGCAAATTTCAGCGATCGACATTGTAAAAATCACGCATTGGCGTTGTAAAATATGTGAATTTTGTCGATCGGTTTCATAAAAATCCTGAATTTTCTCGATCGGTTTCATAAAAATCCTGAATTTTCTCGATCGATTTCGTAAAAATAACAAATTGTGTTGATCAGGAATGGAAAATTGATTTTTCTCTATCAGTTTTGTAAAAATTGCAAATTTTTTCGATCACTTTCATAAAAAGCCCAAATTTTTTTTATCAGGCATGGAAAGCTGCAAATTTTGTTTTTGTCGGCTTCGTAAAAATCGCGATTTTCGCCTTTCGGCTTCGTAAAAATCGGTAATTTTTTCGATCAACCGCAAAAAAATCGCGAATTTTATCGATCATGCGAAGAAAAATTGCGAATTTCGGCGATCAGCTTTGTGAAAAATCTAGAATTTCAGTGATGATGCACGGAAAAATCTTGTTAATCGGCTCCTTCCCTCACCTTCGTTCATATTTTTATCGGCACCAGCCACTTACATTTGTTTTTTAGTACTTTTAATGAAACAAAATTTACCCTCTTAAATAAAGTCAAGGAATACTATTACATCTTAAGAATAATCCTTTCTATATCTGTTATATATACAAACGTAAAAACTGTTGATATATCCTTACCAACTGAATTGGATATTTTCACTGGTTAAGCAACCTAAAGGGGTATCTCTTCAACTTCTTTCTGAAAACATGTTTTATCATATTATAGACCACAGATCACCTTCGAAATTGAATTCTCTCCATGTTATTGATGTGGCCCTTGACCACCTAGGCATATTTGTAAGTGGCCCTTCTCTTGAAAAGGTTGTGCACCCCTAATTTAGTTATTTAATAATGGGCATTTTTTGCTAATCTAAAGAATCTCTTACTTTTATTTTCAATAATTAAACTCAAAACAGATTTTTTTTTTTTTTTTTTTTTTTTGTACGGTGTAAAATAGATAATTTTTTCTCCTCACATTTCCATTCTTTCTTTCGAATGCTTATATATTAATTATTTGCGTTTAAAAAATGTTCAAAACCTTGTATTTTCTGTCCTTGGTTAATTTTAATCAGTTTAAATGTTTATATTGGCAAGTTTAAATACACAAATGTTTAAATACACAAATGCGCGATTTTTCTTCGCATAATCAATAAAATTCGCGAATTTTTTGCGGTTCATCGACGAAATTACCGATTTTTACGAAGCCGAAAGACGAAAATCGCGATTTTTACGAAGCCGATCGATGAAATAAATGCGATTTTTACAAAGTTGATCGGCGAAATTCGCCATTTTTCTTCGCATGATCTAAAAAATTGCGATTTTTCTGCAGCTGATCGACGAAATTATCAATTTTTACGAAGCCGATCGACGAAATTATCGATTTTTACGAAGCCGATTGATGAAATTCGCGTTTTTTACGAAGCTGATTGACGACAATTCATGATTTTTACGAAGCCAATCGGCGAAAAACGGGATTTTTCTGCGCTTGATCGACGAATTCTCGATTTTTAGGAAAGAGATCGACGAAATTCGTCATTTTTACAAAACTGATCGACAAAATTCCCGATTTTTACAAAGCTGATCGGGGAAATTTGCGATTTTTATAAGCATGGTCGACGAAATTCACGATTTTTACCAAACCGATCGAGAAAACCCACAAATTTTCCGCGCCTGATCAACAAAATTAGCAATTTTTATGAAGCTGATTGGCAAATTCACGATTTTTTAAAGCCGAACGATAAAATTTGCGAATTTTTTCGAGCCGGATCAGCAAAATTCGTGATTTTTTTCGAGCCTGATCGACAAAATTAGCGAATTTTACGAAGCCGATCGCCGAAATTCGCGATTTCTACGAAGCTGATTGACAAAATTTGCAATTTTTCCTCGGATGATTGATAAAATTTAATATTCTTCCATACCACATCGACGAATTTCGCGATTTTTACAAACCTTATAGACGAACGCAATTGTTATGAAGCCTATTGACCGAATTCCCAATTTTTACGAACCTGATGACGAAATTTGCGATTTTTTCAAAGCCAATTGACGAAATTCGTTATCTTTCCGCGGCTGATCGACGAAATTTTTCGATTTTTCTGCGCCTGATCGACGAAATTCGCCATTTTTACAAAACTGATCGACAAAGTTCGCTTTTTTTACAAAGCTGATCGGCGAAATTTACGATTTTTACTAAACCGATCGAGAAAACCCACAAATTTTCCGCGCGTGATCAACAAAATTAGCAATTTTTTGGAAGTTGATTGGCAAATTCAGGATTTTTCAAAGCCGATCGACAAAATTTGCGATTTTTTCGAGCCTGATCGACAAAATTCGCTAATTTTACGAAGCCGATCACCGAAATTCGCGATTTTTTGTCTTGATAAACTTGCAAAACTCACGATGTTTCGAAGCTGATCAACGAAATTTTCAAATTTTCAGCGCATTATCGAAAAATTCGCGATTTTCCAGAGCCTATCAACGAACTTTGCTATTTTTTCGTCCCTGATCGACAAAATTCGCGAATTTTTCGTTCCCGATAAAAAAAATTTGCCTTTTTAAACCGAGAAAACATCCAATTTTTCCGCAGCCGATCAGTTTAAATTGCAATTAACAAATCAGATTTTTTTCTTCAACGAAATGTGCGATTTTTAGCGTCCGATCGACAAAATTCGTGATTTTTCCGTGCCTCATCGACAAAAACACGCGATTTTTCCTTGTCCGATCGGCTAAATTTGTTATTTTTCCGACCCTCAAAGGCAAAATTCACGATTTTTTCACACCTGATGAACGAAATGTGCGATTTTTCCGCACTTGATCTATGAAATTCGCGATTTTTCAGTGCCCGATCAAAGAAATTTGCGATTCTCAAGTGACTGACGAAATTTTATATTTTCCCTAAAGTAACTGAAGAAATTTACGATTTTTTTCTGCGACTTTGCACAAAAATTGCAATTTTTTGTAGTTGTAAATCGACGATGTTCGCGAGCCGCACGTTAACCCATCGCGGGCCACCTTTGGCCCGCGGGCCTTAGGTTGTGCATCCCTAGCTTAAGGTAAAACAGTATTAAATAATTAAAACATGAAAAAAATCATTAAGTAAACCCATGTTTGGAAATAACTCTTCTATGTTTACATTATAAATGGAAGCTATGTATTTCTTTGTGAAATTACTTTATAATTATAAAATAAACATATTGATAAATGGGTAAAATTTGTTCTACAAATTATCTGCATTTCATTGTACAAATTATTAGAAATTATCAGCTTTTCATTGTAATTATTAGCCATTATCAGCATTTCATTGTAATTATTAGCCATTATCAGCATTTCATTGACAAATAAGCGGAATATTTAAATGTTTGAAGTACATTTTTTATTCAGTATTATTAATATACACATACAGGGCTTGAACTTTGGCATGGGATGGCTGGATTCATGCCTTAAAAAATCTTATGGCCAAGACATTCCTGTTACCAAAAAAAAAAAAAAAATCCTTTTTGATTTTTTTTATTTCTTTTGTTAAATGGCGATCAAATCTCAGGACTACTGACTATTTTTGTGATATTTTTCGCTATCAATTGGCAAATCTCACAGTTTTCTCTTACGGCAATTATACAAAATTCATGATTGGTTTTTTGCATTTGATTGAAAAACTTTGCAATTTTTCTCACAATTTTCTTGCTTGCTCGCCTTGCAAACTTTTGCAACTTTTTTCTCGAGACCGATTGCCGAATTTCACAATTTTTTTTCTCTCAACTGGATGTGACAAATTTAGCTATTTTATTCTGCGACTGATTGGAAAATTTCCCCTTTTGTTTTAGTGACATTCTGCTAAAATTAATAATTATTTTCCTGTGTCCAGCTGAAAAATTTGTGTTTTTTCTCTCTTACCTGCTGATGATTTTCATGATATTTGCTTGTGACAGGCTAACAAATTTCACAATATTTTACTGTAAATGACTGATGAATTTCGCTATATTTTCCCACTGCCCAAGTTCCCTCAAACTAAAAATTTTTTCAGACCAATTGACTATTTTTAAAAATTTATTTTTGCCATGGTGGACAAAATCAGCGATATTTTTTCTATGGCCGATTTCCGTATTTTGTGAATTTCTTTTTCTAATTTATTTTGTCTCTTTTGCCAAAACAAGAAATTTCTAAAAGATATGCAGTAATGGTCACTAGAGTCTGAGCTCTATCTAATTAGCCTGGAATCAGCATTAAACAAAATGAAATTAGATCTTGTGTTGCACATTGGAAAAAAAAAAAAAAAAAAAAAAAAAAAAAACATGGTTTTTTTTTACAATCAATGGTTCAGCATTAGATTTTTTTTTTCACTTTTCGAAATCATCGCACATTTTGTAATCAATGGGCTTGATAATCATACTTCTTTTTTCAATTAAAAGATAATCTTTCATTCGTAAAAAAAATAAATAAATAAATAAATAAATAAAATGAGGACGTCCATTGTCCAAAGCAAGATGTTTAAATGTTTCCCATTGAGTTAATGAAAATCAGTAAAAACATTATTTTTATGATGATCAAAACATGACTCATGTAATAAGAGTCACATACTACATATGTCATGGATTTCCTGGACCAATAATAAACAAAATAAAATGCAGACACCACAAGGTCCATTCTCAACCGATAACATCAACTGCTTTCCAAATGATTGAAAAAAAAAGGCAAACTTTAAGGAAACACATTTATTTAGAAACAATAAATAGTTTATGTGCATAGTTCACAAAAATTAGGACATGACCTTTTTAAATAAACCATTTCTCATGGAATAGAAGAAACCTACTAATTATGCCCTTTTCAGAATTTCATATGGGTTTAAAATTCCATAGCATAGAAGAACATAATTCAATTAGCTAAAATGTCAGAAATTACAGTATTGACGATAATTCCACTAAGTGGTATGCAATCACCGCAGGATATTGACAATACAATCATCTAAATGTATTATTCTTGCAAGTAAATTGAAAATGAATGCATATCAGATTTTACAAAAAAAAAAAAAAAAAAAAAAAAAATACATATATAAATAAATAAATAAAATAAAATAAAAATAAAAAAGTGTAACTTACAAAAGATTCTAAACCACACAAAATCGAATAAAATCTAAATTAAAATATTCATGTAGCAACTCAATTATTAATTGTTCATAACACTGAATGAAAATTGAAAAATAGATATGATACAGGCTGATGAAGGCTTGATTCTTTTCATTTGTTTTAATTAAAATAGACATTTTGGATAATTATCTTGAGTTGTTGATTTAAATTATTTTAATGGAATTTTGTCATGCTGGTATAAATTAAATATTTAAATGGCATGTAAAAAAAAAAATTATTTTTTTATTTCTTCCTTCTCATATAGTTTAACACCCCTGCATTTACAAATGTTATGAGAAAAACTCTCTCTGCCTGGGAAAACCTGAATTTCAAGCCCTGATAGTCAAAGATATAATGTTTCTGTAAATTATATTCCAATACGTTTAAAAGTTGCAATGGTCTGTGAAACATGTTTGCAATTTATTATTTGAGATGGCATTGCATAAAGAAATAAACAAACATTCACCATAACCAGTGATGTAAAATACCCGGGTATTTATTTTTAAGGGTAAATACCCAATTTGGGTATTTACCTGGATATTTATTTTCAATTATATATATTTGGGAAATTGCATTAATTTTACTTTTAGTTATGATAAAAGAGTATAAAAGAAAGAAAATTATAGAACTTTAGACTTCTTACAATCCTTTAATTAAAAAAAATCAACTTTTTACACTTAAGTATTGAATTTAAATGTAATTTTTAAAAATGAAGCATATAAAAAAGTTAATGTGTTTATAGAGAATTGTTTTTTCAATAAATTTAAGGGATAATATTGATATAAAAATAATATACAAATATATAATACACAAATTAAGCACATATTAAATATAAAAGTGAAAAATATAAATAAAAAATATACAAATTATGCAAAGATATAATATAAAAGTGAAAAATATAATTTTCTTAATTCAATATTCGTTTGTTGAAGAGAACCATTTAGCATCAGCAATAGCTTGACTTTAAGGAAATAAAACTCAGTAATTTTGGATTGAGAAAGCAGCCTAATATTAAACACAATTTAACATTTATATATAAATAATATGCAAAACTATAGATATAGATAATAAAATAGAAAATGAAAAATATAATTTTATCATATTGACACAATTTTTCTCTCAGTTTAAAATCAGTCAGACTTCAGACACAACAACTTCGGAATCTGAATTTTCAAAGTCCTCAATTTCTAAGCTGTCGTCACTTGAAAGTAATTCTTCTATACGATTTATTGTTTCTGAAACATTTTCATTTGTTTCCTGTTTCTTTATTTTGGGTGTATTCTGTTTATTTACTTCATTGTGTAGTAGTTTCCAATTATACGATAGGTAGGTTAGCTTAGCTGCTCTTTCTGATGTCCAGCGGTTTCTTTTTTTACTGTGAATCCAGCTAAAGGTGCTAAAGGTTCTTTCCGTCGCGGCAGATGCAATAGGTGCACTTAATATGCGCAAAGCTACTTCAGCTAATATATTAGTGCCCCGTAAGCTTTTCCACCATAGTAGAGGAGGCATATTCTCTAGCCCTTCCCACAAGATTTTTCTTTCCCAGAGACCTTCTTTTTCTCTGTAATGAACAAGATCCATTTTAAGTTGTGTGCTCTCTAATTTCATGTGATGGCCAACATCATAAATGAATGTTAAACCATCAAGCAAATCTGAAGGTTCTAAGGTACTTCCTTGCATTATAGGATTTAAAATGTCTGCTGCAAGATGGAGAGGACCAACACCACATTCTTTTCTTTTTCTAAATTGCTCCATAATATGCTTTTCTTCATTTTTTTCCAATAAAGATACAGGAAGTAATTCTAGCAATACTTTTTCTAAATTGTTTATTTTGTTATACACCAAATGAATCTGAGGTTCATTTGATTCAAAAGATTCTATAAGTTCTACAATCAGAGTAAAGATATCAATCATATTTTCAATACGAATCCAAAAAGTATCATCTAAAAGTTTTTTTTTTTTTTTAACTCAGAAGACAATTGAGCTTCTTCACAAACTGCCATAGTTTGCAGCGTAAACTTGTTATCTTTTAAGCTTTTAAGACTGTGTAAGTAGCTTCCCCAACTAGTTTTACCTGGCAATTTCAAGGAAATATTTTTCTTGCTTTCTTGATCTTGAATCCGGTTAAACAATGCACTTAAACGGTTGCTACGTTTGATAGTTTTCACTATATCAATTACATTTGTAAAAAATTGTTTAACGGACTTGCATCTTGAAATATCAGAACACAATAAGTGTAAAAGATGGGCAAGGCAACCTAATGGAACAACATGCAGATATTTTTCTTTTACTAATCTAAACGCTGCTATCATATTTTTAGCATTGTCACCTATAATCACAAAAATTTTTTCAGGATCATGATCTTTCATAACTTTTTCAATTTGCTCAGCCAAATAACAAGCATCATGCTTGTTTCCCTTTGACATGATAAAATCAACAAATAGAGGTTGTGGTTTTGAAATTACAAAATTTATTATTGACTCATTTCTTATGTTACTCCAACCATCACATTGCAAATAGAGGTGTTTTGATTCAGTTAGTTGTCTCTTAACTTCACATTGCATTTCAGAATATTGAGAATCTAAGTAAGTTGAGGCAAGATGAAAACGTGAAGGTAAATTGTAAGAAGGTCGAATTTTCTTAAAAAATTCAATCCACAAAGGATGTTCAACCAATGACAATGGACTTCCACTGATGAGAATGGCCTTAGCCAAATGTTGATTGAGTGTTTCCTAAAACAAAAAAGAAGCATTTGTAGTTTTATTTTTCCAAAATAAAAATATACAAGGCATAGAATTTTTACATTTTTAATCCAGACTTCTATAGCATCTGTAATCTTGTAATTCAGATATTCCAAAACCTTTTATTATTATTTTATTATTTCTTTTCTTTCATGAAATGATAATAGATGCCACCACTAGCATACAAGAATACATTTCAGAAAACACTATTTTATGCAGCTATATATATTTTCCTTTTTCAAAATTTTGAATTTATGCTTGAAATTGATATTTTTAAGTATTAATTACTTAGTTTATCCTAATTCCTTCCGCCTTGCGTGTTTAACCATTGTTCAGTATGGTAAAGTAATAATATTTTTTTTATTATTATTATTAATGGCAAGTCCTATTTTAATTATTTAACTGTAAATCTTATTTAAATGTTTTATATTGTTTTATTTTTTAAATTTATATTTATCAGTTTCGTGATTTGTGTTATTTATTATTCAATAATATAAAATTCCAAGTTAAAAAGAAAAAAATCTTATTGTTTCCCACAACTAACAACAGATGGCGACACCATACAAAATATACATATTTTTGAATTTTGAGATATTTTTAAGTGGAACTTCTTAGTATTATTTATTTATAAATTGCCTTAGTGTTTTGTATTATCATAATAATGCCTGATGTTATTATCATTTACCTAAATGCATTCTAGTTTCAAATTTTCTCTAATTCGCTATTGCCGTGGTTCAAATGATTCCGGATTAAAGATATAGGATTCAGCATATGATATTTTGTCAGGTATATGATATTTAATTACATTTAATTGTTTTGAATTGCAATACTGCAAACCAACCGATTTATACTTTAAAAACTTCGGCAGCTAAGGATAAAGTTAAAAAATGGGGGAGACCCTTATATGGATTTACATAAGGGAAGGGGATTTTAGAAGGTATTAACAATATTTATTATACTTATTATTTGTAAGTTAAATTAATTTATCAGGAATTTATGTGTCTATAACTATCTTTTAGAATAAACAATATTTTCAATTAATTTCCTTTTTAAGTCAAATTTACATTTAATTAAAATGTACAGGGTTGGGGTTTTGGACGCCCAAAACCAGTTTTGGACAGGACACGTGGGTTTTACTGTCCAAAACTGTACTAAAGTGTCCAAAACTGTACTAAAGTGTACAAAACTGTACTAAAGTGTCCAAGACCTTTAAAAAAAATCCACATTTCACCACTGCACACTTATTAAACATATGAATAAATATCTCACAATATATTTTACTAACATTCTATTTAATTCTTTGGTAAATGAAAAAAAGTTCAAACTTTTCTAATATCTCTGCAACATAAAAAGTTCTGTTACTGTTAAATTTGTGCAATAATAATAAGCAATTCTTTATAATACTACATATGTAGTTGAGAGAGGATGCTTTTATTTCCATTTTTGTGAAAGAAAAGGCTACAAAGAAATTTCTTTTAAATAATGTTTCATTGTAAATTATCTTTTCTAGATTATTGGATAATAAAAGAAAACAAATATTTAATTTAAAATCTAGAAGTTATTTTTTAAATATGTATTGTTATTATGAATATGCAAATACAAAAGCACTAAACAAAATAATTCACTGTAATGTGTTAAAAAGTACCACCATTTTTTTTCCCCCTTTCAGGGCAGAATGCTGATGAATCAGTATTAGATCATGTATAGATAACACAGCCTCAAAAATTGACTGACAAATAAAATATAATGTCACATAGTTTCTAGTAGAAACTATGTGGCATT
Organism: Maratus speculifer; assembly: GCA_964019185.1. Lineage (NCBI taxonomy): Eukaryota > Metazoa > Arthropoda > Arachnida > Araneae > Salticidae > Maratus > Maratus speculifer. The sequence continues at coordinate 419,125,990 of OZ025289.1, read as the reverse complement.
ACCATTGACTTTCTAATATACGTAGACGACACATCCCATTGTTATCTCGGCATGGTTTCAAATCCAACATCTTTGGCGAAAAGATGCTGTTTCTTGGCGGTGATCGCTTTATTGGCAACTTTCAGATTTCATTCTCGCAGTAAAATTAACAGTTATTTTCAGTAATAACTCTTGAGAATTTCAATAACAGAATCGGAATGCATTCTTCATAAAACTATTAGTACTTCAATTAACTACTATTATTTAAGTGAATAAATTAAAATTATTACATATAATTAAATTTAGTATCGTTTTTATGCAATTACATTGTTACATAGGGTAATTATGTTGTTAATATTTTTGTATTGTAATCATTTTGCCAATTGCACAAACTTTAAGCATTGTTCTAAAAATTACAATTTTACTATAAAATATAGTTTTGGACAGTTTAAGACAGTTTTGGACAGTACGGTTTAAACCATGGATTTTACCGTGGTTTAAACCATTGTGTCCAAAACCTTGCCAACCCTGAAAATGTAGTATTTAACTTTTATCCAAAATGTTCTTTAAACAATAAATGCATATATCCTGTAATGTTATTTTTTATATAGAATGTTTTTTGAAAGCCTATAGAAACTATGAATCTTGAAAGCAGACTGTTTTCATTACAAATAAATTTATAAACTTGTGGCTTTAAGCAATCTATTTTTGCTTTGCTATTCTATATAAAAATAGGATTACATTGAAACTGCCAAAAAATATTTGTTTTATAAAATTGTATAATGGCAAGGGAATGGGTTCTTTGGGGATATGAAGATTTTCCCCAACTGCCCCCTCCCCCCCCCCCCCCCCCCCGTGAACACATACACTCATTCCATGTCACTGCTTATAGCTCTGTATTATTTCAATCACAAAGTGAATTCTTGCTTTTAAATTATATATTTTTCACATCAGTGTTTAACAGTGTTTCTTTATCTACACTTCAAAACAAATTAAACGATTTTTTTTATTAAAAGAAAAAATATATTAAAATGCAAAGGCTTATTTCAATGAATCTTTTAAATTTTAAAATAAACTATTTATTAATTTATTAAAAATTGTAATATTAAAAATCAGAGACATGTGCTAAAGAAAAGCTTCAAATAATTTATTTCAATTAATATCAGTTCTAATTTAAGTATTTACTTTTAAAAGAACAAAATTGTATTTATTTTTGTTTATTAATATGTAAATGTACTTACATTTGTTATTTCATCCATCTGATCCAAAAAGGCTGTCATAGATATCTGTGACTTCAAAATTTTTTTATTTGTCAAAAAACTAGATGTTCCATCTCCAGCATTTTTTAGAAGTGAAGGTACACTTGTTATCGGTATCGATGAAGTGTTAGAAGACGTACTGGACATTTGACCAGTATTAGGTTCATCTGTATCACTAATTGTTATATTTTCTTCTACATTTGAAGTTGAAGGCATAGTAGAAATAGATTCCTTATGATATTTTTTGCATTTAGAATCATTGTCAAAAACCTTTTTCAAACCTGCAGGACATTTGAAACATTTCTTAATATGATTTTCCATTTTGTTTACATTAGCATGCTTGTAATCCTTATTACAATATTTGCACTGCGCACTTTTTCCTTTCACATTAAAAAAATTCCATGCAAGTCCTTTTTTTCCTCCCATTTTTACTTCTAACTCTTTCAAACGCACACCATAGAGTTTATATAGAATCAAAATACAAACCAAAACTAGCATGGTTTTGGTTTGTAAAATCTAGCATAGTTTTACTTTGTAAAATCTAGTATAGTTTTGGTTCATACTTATGCAATGATTGGGCACCATCTATTGCTTCTGGTGGAAATTTCTAATTGAAATTTAAAGGAATTGCAGATTATAAACAAAGCAAGAAAAGAGTGTGTATTACTAAATTTTTAGAAAATGGGAATGATATTTTAAAACTTAAAAGATGATTCATAGAGGTTTATAATTAAGTTGATGATCAAACATATAATATTTGAATAGTGTTTTGTATTGAGGCAAAATATTTTAAATTTTTGGGCAGCTTTTTAATTCAGCAAGAAATAATCACACCTCATAAAATTGGAAATGAAAATATTTATTTAGAAAGTGAATACTTTGAAATTGCAATTCCTTTAAACTACTGTTAATATTTAGAGAAAATCAGTAAATTCCTATTTAATCTTTATACATGTCTGCAATATTAGGAAAAGATAATTAAATTTCTAAAACCAAAATTTTGTAGTTCAGCTGACAATTGTGAATATTTACAGACTGTAAAATAATAAAAATTGTTTAATAAACATAAATCAATAAATTGTTTGTTAAATTATTTATTTAAATGCTTGATTGTGTAATTTATCTTTTTTTTTTATTATTATTATTAGCAATCTAAATTTCTCTTAAGTATGGATTATTATTATTATTTTCTTAATAAATAGATGTGACATGTAATCTGTATAATGCTCTGCAATAAACTGTGCAGATAGGTAGTCTTATATTTTCTTTTTAAAAAATGTAATAGAGCTTCACATTATTTACTTTGAAAATTTCCTACAAATTCAATTCGCTTACTTTGCAGCTGAAGCACACTAGCAGTAAAATTAAGCAATTTTGCGATGTAAGTTTCGACTTCTCTTTAATTGTGGCTGAAGCCATACAACTTTCATAATTTGAATATCTCATTCTATGATTTTGGACTTCATAAATATTTAAGTTTCAAATAAAAATAAATTTTACTTTAAATATACTTTTTCAAGCTGAAATATGAAAATACCCAGTTTTTGGGTATTTACCCGAGGCTTGGGTAAATACCCAAAAAACATTTACCTACCCGCTGGGTATTTACCCGCCCCACATCACTGACCATAACTAAAAACACATTCAGTACCGGATATCCGAATCCGGCAGGCAAATCAGATAACCGGATATCCGGTATCTGGCAAAATCAGTATCTGGTGCATCCCTAATTATTACTATATTTATGTTCCTATTTAGACATTTTTAATAAGGTTAGGGGTTGTGCAAATATAACATTATCATTTTAGTGGGGAGGGGGGGGATGTTTTTTGATATCGATATCATTTTTGATCCAACCAAAATTTTCACTTTTTATTTGTAACATGGTCTTTTTTAGTCTGTTATCTATTTTTATGAAAATACAAAGTTATTAAAGTTACTAAATTATAAAATTACTTTTAAAAAATAACTATTTCGTTAAAGTGTTATTTGACATAAAGTGATATTTTATTGATATTGCTTCATTTGAATAAATAAAGTATGCTAAAAGTAAATGTAACCAATTTTGCATATCACTCCAAGCAAAGGAAATAAATTCCAAAAACACATTTTTTTTTTTTTTTTTTTTTTTTTTTTTACATTGATAACGTTATCATTATTGGGGGGGGGGGGGGGATTCAGAAATGCCAAAAAGTTGATAACGTTATATATGCACAGCCCCTTATTCATAGATCTTATACAACTTGCTAAAATTCTGCAGCTATATGGCATGAGATTTTTTTTTTTTTTTTCTTCAATCACAGCATTTATGAAAGACTTAATTTGGAGATTAAATTTTTTTCTGAAATGTCTATTTTCAAGAGAAATTTTGTAGAGTCTTGCATTTCAAAGTAGAAAAAAATATGAAGGATCCTTGCAAATCTTCTCAAAAAGAATTTTGCTGAGAAATCAGATTACCCACATTAAACTTTTCATGTGGGATACTCAACATAAAATAAAAAATATGAAAATGTAGCTATTATTGAATAAATGATATTACAAAAAAAATATGATACAATAAAAATGATATTACAAAATTTTCAATATGTATTTTACAAATGAAATTTCAATTTTTCCCAGTTTGAAAAAATTAAAAAATAAGCCTTCGGAAAAAAACTGAAAAAAAACCGTTTTTTTTCTGAGCATTACTATCTCTTCTCTACTCTTGACAAGATCCAGATCTGGCAGTTTGGACCTTCCCTAGTAAGACATCGTACTAGCACATCTTTCTTTTTTCTTTTTCAGTGACTGCCGACAGATTGCTTAGCTGGAATCTCAAACATTTTTTACACCTTTATTGATTAGTTTCAAAACCTTCAGTTTATCAGAAAGAGTTGTGTTTATACTAGGATACATTTCATGCAGATGTTGAAGATCGCACCACTATTAGTTTAGGTCATAGACTTCTCATATAGATATTTACTTCTATCTTTCCTCTGAGGTTTAAGCAGATGAAAATGTATACAAAAAGAAGACACTTTCATAATTTTTTGTGATCTTCTGACAAAACTTGTGTTTTTTTGCAATCTTTTGACCACATTTTGTTCATGAATATACAGGGATGAGATTGACCAAAAAGCAAAAAAGCTGAAAACTGCGCGAACGACTTTTGAGCAATGACAGGAATGTCAATCGCAACAAATATAATTGTATTAATATATAACATACAATTTAGCTTTTGGTAAATTAAATTAAAAGGAAATTATTAACGTGAATTTCAGAAAATACAGCTCATATTCAAAATATTAGAATAATTACCTTTTTTTTTAGAAATTGAAAATATCGTTTGGTAATTTAATGTCTTTTAATGAAAATATGCAAACGATATTTTTATTAAGAACTTATTGTTGATTAAACTTACTTGTTATCTTAAATTTAATATCATTTTTGAAAAGATTAATTGCAAAAAAAATTATTTTAAAAAGTCAAAATATTAGAATATTTATTCAAGTGGTTCAAAATATTAGAATATTTCACATTAATTCTCCTTTAATTATTACCAATTCTTAACTGGTGGCACCATTGATTAAATTCAGACTATTTTATTTAAAATCAGTATTCTTTTTTGCAGTTTGTTTTTTTTTCGTCTTAAAATGGGCCGTGTGAGTGATATTCCTGAATCTACTAAACTTCGTATGGTTGATTTGTATCGGCACGGTAAAAATCAATGTTTTATAGCGAATTATTTACATTGTTCGCAATCGAGCGTTAATAAAATACTAACACAATATTCAAAAATTGGAAAATTTCAAAATAATCGCCGAAATGGTGGCCGAAAACCAAAAACATCTGCTAGAGATGACAGGAAACCAGGGTTGGTATAAAAACCGGTTTTTTTGAAAAAAACCAAAAAACCAGGTTTTTTTGGTTTAAACCAGGTTTTTTTGGTTTAAACCGGGTTTTTTTCAAATCATTATTTAAATAGCATTTGCAAGAAAAATAACTTGAGTTTTAGAAAGTCATGAGGATTTTTTGTAATTAATAGTTAATTAATGTTAAACATTTACATTAGTATTTATTTTTTTGATAATTAAATAACTAAAGCATAAAAATTTACAATTAAATTATCTTATAAGTTTAGGTTTCTATTGGGAAATATTCATTGTGTGAAAGAAAAATAAACTATTATTTTATTAGTATACTTATATAAACCTTTTTGATAATAATTTAAGAAATAATTATATGCAGGTTGATAATGAAGAACATAGTAAAGGGCAAACAAACATATTTTACTAAATTAACAGAAATAAGCTGAAATAGACAACATATTCTTGTGCATAATTTAGAAATTATTTACAGTATTAACATCAACAAATGATTATTAATCTCTTACTACATATATTTACTTAAAAAATATCAATATGCATTTTATTAATGCTAAAAAATACATGTGTATTGACTTACTTGATACATCAATGAATGTAATGCTTACACAAATTGACACGTAAGCTTAGAAAAATTACTTTTTTTTTTTTTTTTTAATACAAACTTTATTTTTTTTCTGATTCTTTGTTCTTAAAAAGATGACGATTTAGCATTAAATTTTATCTGTGCAAGCATCGAGTTACATGGATATTTTTGTTTTGTAAAATTTAATGTATCCTTTTTTTCTTGTTCACATAGTTTACTTTGACTGTATTGTGGTTCAAGCATGCATACCTAAAAGGGCATGGGTGTTAGGGCTATTTTATACCTGGACTAAAAAACTATGAGACTTCTTTATTTACATTTTTTTTTCTCTTAATATTTTTTGAAGACCTGTCCAATTATAAACTGCATTAGTAATGGAACTTATTACTTTAGATATTATCCAGGGCAAATGCAACAGAATTTAACAGTTTAAACATATCTTCAACATTTCTTTTAAAATAAAAATTAGACAGATACGAGCTTTTAAATATTTTTATCAATAACATTCCTATTTTCTACACAAATTTTAAGTAAAGTGGGGCAATTTTTAAGGTAAACATCTAAAGCATCTGAAAATGAATCGCACCTAGTATTATAAGGAAGAGCTAATTTGACAGCATTTACATTGCATGCAATTTTTACATTTGGCTCTTAAACATGTTTTTGATGTATTTCTTATTCCCTCAAATGAAAACCAGATTATATTTTCCTTTCTTCTAGTTTTAGACATTCTTTTATTTCAATATATATAAGTAGCTGTCTTAAAATAAAATACAGTACAAAGTAACTAGAAACAGAAAAAAATAATGTAAAAACCGCAAATCCAATATAAGAAAAACCAAATCTTACTAAAACCAATAGCTATGGAACAGAGAAAATTCATAGCCAATCATTCATTAGCATACAGAACAAGAGTAACCAATGGAAAGAATGACTTATGATTATGTCATTATTGATGCTTTGATACATGATGCAATCCTTAGTAAATCATAATCAAGCTATCTAAGCAGTAAAATTGCATTTTTGGCTGGCATATGGCATTTTTGCATTTTTAAAAAAATAAAAGGTTTAAAAAAGAATTAAAACTAACTACCTTTTTTTATCCTCCACAGTTCACTGTAGAAAAATATTTTGCCATGTCAATTTATAGTTAGTAAGAAAAATTAGATTGATTAAAGATGTTTGTCACTTTAAAAATTTAATTTGTCTTAAGCTTTGCTTGTAGCTACTCCATAACTTTGATTTTGCACATTTTAATAATATGTAAAATAAATGAAAACATTAGGAAAAAGGGAAAAAAACCAAATTAAAAAAAACCAGCATGGTTTTTTTTAAAAAAACCACTTGGTTTAAACCATGGTTTAAACCACGGTTTAAACCAGCGTGGTTTAAACCAAACAACCCTGCAGGAAACTGAAGCGTATAGTTAAGAAAAACCGTTTTAAAAGTGTGCGATTCTTACACCGAAAATGGAAAGAAGAAGGAGTTGAAGTTTCTACATCGACAACATTAAGACGTCTCCATAAATTTAAATTTGAATCTCGTGTACCGAAAACAAAACCTCTCATGACTGCAAGACAAAAGCGTATAAGATTGAATTGGTGTAAATCAAGACGTTTATGGAGCAATGAAGATTGGAAAAATATATTATTTAGTGATGAAAGTATGTTTTGTGTTTCATATGGTAATCAAGGTATTCGAGTTTGGAGAATGAAGCAAGAAGCATTTGATAAAGAATGCCTTAAACGTTCCGTAAAATTTGCTGCTAGTGTCATGGTTTGGGGTTGTATGAGTGCAGAAGGACCTGGAAAGTTATGCATCGTCTACGAAAAGGTTAACTCTCTGATATATCAAGAAATTTTAGAATATTACATGATTCCATCATCAGAAGATTTATTTGAAGATGATTTCATCTTTCAACAAGATTTAGCGTCCCCGCATACCTCGATGTCAACTAAGAATTGGTTCCGCCAACGCAACATTAAGGTACTTCCTTGGCCACCAAATTCACCAGATCTTAATCCCATCGAAAACTTATGGTGTATAATGAAGAAAAAACTTCAAGAAAATCCTCCTTCAAGTAAAACTGAGTTAGTGGCACGTATAAAGTCTACTTGGGCTAATATTGATAGAAATGTTTGTAAACACCTTGTATATAGTATGCAAGATCGATTGTACGCTGTTATGAAAGCTAAAGGGGATGCTACAAAATATTAACTACCATTTACTACATATTCATAAGGTAATATTGTTGCGTAAAATAAAATATTCTAATATTTTGAACCAATCTAAATTTTATTCTAATATTCTGGTGTGTTTAAGGAAGCTGTATACCTAATTTATTGTGCTGTATTTTATATTTTATAAATGTTAAAATCTTATCTAAACATTCCAGATTTAATTTATAAGAAATTTAATTGCATTTACTTAGTATAAAAAATAAATAAATGACAAATAATTTTTTCTTATTACTTTTTCTCAATTATTCTAATATTTTGAATATGAGCTGTATTTATACTTACTCTAATGAAAATTTAGTTTATCAAGATACAGCACATTAATAAAACCCTGTTGGCATGATTTTTTTTTTTTTTTTTTTTTTTTTTTTTAATTTTCTAACAGTGAGACACTTTTGGTTAAGTACTAGGGAAAAGAAAATAGAAATTTTCTTTGTTTTTTAGCTTTGCTCTTGCACAAGGTAAATTTCTTTCTGCTGCTTTTTTCTTGAATATTACACATTAAAGATATCAAGTGATGTCGCTGGATTTTAAAAATCCTGGGAGTTTCCAGGACCCAGAACTTAAATTGTGGGTCTCTTTTTTACAAAAGTGGGTCCTCACTGATAAGTCATTTTTAGATGCAAAAAAGAACTTGTTCATTTGGAAAAGAAGACTGAAATGCAATAATTTTTGTTTTAACAATAATTAATGAATAATTAAAATCAATATTATTTTTTAAAACTATTGAGAAAAATTTTATTAAAAAAAAAATACATGTGCAAGATACAAATTTAATTATAAATTAATGCTTATTTGAGTGTAGAAGATAACATGTATCACTATTGTTTGCATTTCTTTTTAAAAAGGGCAAGACGGATTTATTGAAAAAAACATTTTTGCTGAAAAAAAGGATACTTTTGTTGAATATAAGGGTATTTTTTGTTCAATGAATGTGTGCTTTCAGGAGTCACATTCATTCAGAAAGATTTAGAGGTGTCAAAAATGGATTTTGGAGCAAGAAAGTCTGTATTTGGAGTGGCAAAAAAATAATTTTGAAAATTAATTTTTTGGGTTAGTTTTTTTCAAGAGTCCCTTTGATGAAATTTTTAGTTTTATCACTATCTCTTCATGAAATCTGTCATATGTTGGAATCTTTTGGCAAAATTTAAAGTTTTTTTTTTCCAAAATTTTGCCATTTTTTGCGAATATTTTGACGAAATCTGACGTTTTTTCGCGATCGTTTGACGAAATATGCCGTTTTTTTGCGATCGTTTGACGAAATCAACCGGTTTATTGCGATCGTTTGACGATATCTACCGATTTATACTGATTTTTTGAGAAAAGTTGTCATTTTTCGCAAAACATTTGGCGAAATTCGCCTTTTTATCGCGATTTTTGGACGAAAATTGTTGTTTTATCGCGATTTTTGACAAAATCTGCCGTTTTTTCGGTATTTTGTGACGAAATTAATCATCCTTTCGCGAATCTTTTGACAAAATTGGCCGGAAATTAGTCGTTTTTTGGCGATCTTTTAAAGAAATTTGCTGTTTTTTCGCGATTTTTTTTGACGAAATTACGCGTCCTGTATTTTTTTGGGAAATCAGAAAATTTGAAATGTGAAAATAACAAAAAAGCGGAAAACCGCGGATCCGCGGAAGAATCTCATCCCTGAATATAGCAATCATATGACAAAATTCACCATGGGTTTTTTTTTTCGCAATCTTTTGATGAATTTACATGGGTTGTTTTTGCGATCTTTTGACAGAATTTATTGTTTTTTCGCGTTACTCTGAAGAAATTTGGGATTTTTTTTTTTTCAATATTTTACAAAATTTGCGTCTTTACATGATTTTTTGACCACGTTTTGTTTGTTTTTGATGAAGTAAGCAAATTTTTTGACCAAAATTCACTTTTTTTTTCACAATTTTTAGACTAACATTATTAGGAATTCTTTGTGCAAAATTTTTAAAAAAAATACGCTCTTTTGGTACAGATATAAGCAGCACATTAAACCCTGAATTTTGTGAAGGGACCTGTTTTTAGGGATTAGAATTTTGTGAAGGGACACACAAAACAGCCCCAATTTTTATCTGGATCAACCCCTAGCTATGACATGAAAATTCAGTGGAATTATCAATGTGAATGTTGCAAATAACTGAAGCTTAATAATGGGGAGGAAAAAAAAAAAGACTAATTATAAGCATGCTTATACATAAAAAATATGAACAAGGAAGCAAAAATAACATAATGATTAATGAGATAAAAAATGATAATGTATTAAAAAAAAAACTAATAATAAAAGTAAAAATAGAGAAAGAACTATTTTTAATTCAATACATATTAAAAAGATATTTGGAATTATTGCACTATAATTTTACTTTCATGCAAATATTGAATAAATCCAATATTTTTTACAAATTTGATTTTTTTTAATTATATATATATATATATATACCATATGCTACATTACAATTAGTCTCTAACTTTTATATTGAAGAAAAACTGAATACAGAAATTATTTTAACAAGTTACAAATTTAAAAGAATACATATACAAATGAAAGAAGTTACTACTTGCTTTTAACTCACTAAAAAGCTAAAATGACACACAATATAATTTCAATATAAACAAATATACGGAAGGCCATTTCTACTCACAGAGATATTAAAGGTTAGCACAGTTTGCTGTGAAAAATGATTCGTATAACTGTCCAAAAACGTTGTTGATCGCTTCCAAACTTTCGGCATTAATATTTCGAAAAGCATCAGGTAGGGTAACTGACTCGTTTTCTTTATTAGAACTATCACCAACATCAGAAATAATACGAGAAAAATCTTCCACAGTTGTTTTCTGAAGCTTGTCGTATTCAGTTATTATGTCTGGTTCTTCATCATCTAAATATTCTTTGACGACGAGGTATCCAACTTGAAAAAATTGTTTATTTTTATGATAACCAACTAAAAGCACAACACTTGGCGCAAGCAATTCATCTTTGGGAATCTTATCTGGATCAATCGACGCTGAACGCAAAATTAAATCGTGCTGACCTTTACTATAAAATCCCAGGGATTCTGATAACAATACTTGATCAAAATCCTTACTTTCAGCAGATCCGACATATACGATCTTCCATTCATATTCATCGTTTTTTATATCTTCATCTGCAGTAAAAGTTATTTTAAATTGAAATGGTTGTAAGAAATTACTTGGATTTTCTAGAACCTCAACATTACAAACTTTGATCATTTTTATCCGTAAGTGAGATTTTTTTTAAATAAAAGTTTTACGTTTACAAATACCGCGGCAAAATAAGAGTTTTTGTTTTTATTTGAACAATATACATGTTGCCAATCAAATTATAAATATTTTTTATTAGTGATTTCATGATTTTCATAGAAAAAATACATGAATTAACGAAAGGAATGCAGTTATAACCCAGATTTCTAAGCTTTAATTCCGATTTATCCATGATTAATCAATAAATCAAGTGTCATTATGGATCGTTTTCAAATTCAAAATAATTGTTTGGCCATTAGGCGCAGCAAAAGTCTTAAGAGTTAAGATGCAACCAACCATCTAACCTACTAAATTTTTTGTTTGTCAACAATGAAACAACTCTAAACAAATTTGTATATAAATAAAATGGATCAATCTTAGATTTTTCATATTTTATAGTTAACTGTTTTAGATAATCTTTAAAAGCAATTCAAAGCAATTTTTTAGTTGCATTCATTTCCCAATTTAAAACAAATGTGCAACATGGCTTGACTGTTAAATCCTTTGATCGTTAATCGATCAAAGGCCCGCATACACAAAAATGTCAGAAGATTCATATGATAGTAGTGCTCCTCTGGAAACATTCTCAGGTAATTATTGAGACTTAATAAAAGAAAAAAATCTCAAATATACGTTATATATTTCGTAGTAGTGTTATATATTCTGCATTAAATTTAAAAAAGAGTAATTATTGAATTCCTTGACATCTTCAAGTCATATTTTATAATGCCTTTTGATTTTTAAAATGTAAGTGACACTTGTAGCTTTTGCTATATTGAATTTACAAATTTCTGATATTCCTACACCCTTCAGGTAGAAGCAACTGTGTTTGTACAATCGTATCAGCTTTAAAATTCATCTAAAAGTACTCACTTGTGTGTTGGAAACCGCAATTTTTTTAAACTGTAAGTTTTCCAACATGGATTTTTTCTTCCTTTTGTGTATATGTATTATTTTTGACATTCTCTAATCTATTTCCTGTTAAACCCCTTTTGCATGAATTATTTTTTAGAGACCGAAAAAATATTTTGCATTTCAAGTATATTATTAAGAAAAATACTGTTGAATTTCTTTAAAATCTTACTTTACAAAAGATTAAAAACACTAAAGAAGTATTATTAAGTTATCAAACATATTTTGTGTACATATATATTGTGTGTTATGTTATATATGCCATGAAGATACATCGTTCCAACAGTAATTCTAATTATAGTAATTTCTATATTGCAACTGCATGGATTGTTATTTAGTTGTCATATATTAACTGCAGAAGTATGACATAGTAAAGATATAGATACACATGTTACAAAAGGGAAAAAAAAAAAAAAAAAAAAGAGGTGAGTGTATTGCAGCACTTGGTACTGGTAATAGTAGATTTGTGTGCTACTATTGCTATTTGAGCATCATATCTGATTCAGTAATCATCTAGCTGTGACTGTGCAAGCCTCTTTCATTTGCTCATTCATTTGTTATAATCTCAAAAAATGGGTGCTGCAATAAAGAATTCAGCCAAATGTGAAGTGTGTGCTTTAATAAAATTATTATGGGTACAAATTTTTTCAATAGTCAGACATTCATCAGTTAATGCTCATCCTTGCGGTGCTCTCAACTAAAAAAATTTTGAATAAATTCAAATGGGTCATTTTTTATCATCTTCCTTACACCCTCAGATATCACGCTGAGAGATTTTCAATTTTTTATTTAAATGAAGAAGTGACATAAAACACTTTGATAGCAATAACAAACTTCAAAATGTTATGAAAAGTTGACTTTGTACCCAAATGGTAAAATTTTATGAAGGAGATATTTGCAAATTAGTGAAACATTATGACAAATGCATAACCTCCTCACTCCTGATGTCACCTGGAGGTATCTTTAAAACAAGTAAGAAAAATCATGCGTTAAGCATAGATTATGAAGCACTTTCCAACACTTAATGAAATCTTTAACAAAACTTTGTTATTTAGGGAAATAATAGTGTATAGTTAAATATACCCAAATATGTATTCCAATACTTTTGAACAGCCCTGTATTTCATATGTCAGTTTCATATTTCCCATGTATAATGGGAAAATTTAGTTTAGCAAGAAAATACTCAGTAGCTTGAATTTTCTTTTTCAGCAATTCATACTATTAGATGGAAACATACTTGAATACTTTTGTTCAACCCTGTAGTTTACATTGTACCTTTATTACACGTCAGCATTAGGCTAAAATTTATTGCAAACTAAAACACTTTTAAAACAACTGAAATCACATTCTCATAAATTATCATTCATAGACGTCCATGTACCGAATTCTTTGTGTGGCCCTGTATATCTTTTTATCTATATTCTGCAAACATTTCTTAGTAAATTGAATGAAGCTCAGTGTAAAAATGCATAGCTTATTTAAGAACCACTTAAAAAAATTTTTTGCTCATATTCAGTAACGTTGATGAGCTCTTTGGGGTAGCCCTGTATATCAACTATAACATTTAGTATATACACCTTATAATGTGCATATATTTAGCGAAATATAAACGCACATATCATAATTAAAATGCATTTCATCCCTCCATCAGCTTTCATCGGACACATATACGGTACTTCGGACAGAATATACTATTTGAAATCTTTTGTATGGCCCTGTAAATGCTATGTACTTCATATTATGCAAGACAGTAGCATATAATTTATATTAAGCTTCAGTGACATATATCAATTTTATTATACATGAAACAGCTTAATATATTTAATATAATAATAAATATAAATAAGAGTTATTACTCATGTATTCAAAAATATTCATTTTTATTGATAAATATGCATGTATATGTAATAGGAAAACATATTTAAAAAAAACGGGTTTAAACCAAAAAAACCATGGTTTTTGGTTTTTTATTTAAAAAAAAACCTGGTTTTTTACCAACCCTGCTCTTTAAAAGAAAAAAATTTTGCATCCTGAAGGATTCAACACAATTTTTTTATGCATCCCTTCTCCATCATTTTTTTGCTTAAATAATATAAGGAAGATGGGACACATATGAACAGTACATTATTTTACTCAGTTAATCTGATGTAAAAGAAAATATTAATAGATGCCAGTACTGGTACAATCAACTGGCTGATTTCTCAAAATAATCAGCCATTTTTATTTCTGATTGTTGTTAGAGTTAATTTGTTAATTGTAGAAGGTGTTAAGTGAAAAATCTTCCAAAGTAAGTTTCTTGTAATACTTATAGTATGAAATTTTTATATTGCAATTCTTTCTGAAATAGCATTTTTTTATACTTCAAGAGTTTTTTTTTTTTTTTTTTTTTTTTTTTAATTATTATTAAATATTTATGCATGCATATAAAAGTCACAGGTAAAGTCAATTTTTCAAAAAAAAAAAAAAAAAAAAAAAAAAAAAAAAAAAAAAAAAAAACTCAATTGCGAACATGATAAGTGAGACTGGAGAATCTTTATTTCAGTTAAATAATATTCTTTAAATTTTTATTATTATTGTTATTTTAGCAATTCCAATTATATTTGGCACAAGAGAAAATATGAAACAAATACTTCATGGTTTTAAAATGCACTAGTGAGCTTGCTGGATTTTCAAAAGTAATGGTTTGTTGAAAAAGTTGATTTTTTTTGTTATAACAAAAAAAAAAAAAAAAAAAAAAAAAAAAAAAAAAAAATGAAGATTTATATATTTTTTATTTATTTTCAAAATTTAATTGTTCTTTAGAAAGTTATAATAGAATAAAACTTAATTTTACAAGAAAAAGGTAAAAAAAAAAAAAAAGAAGAAGAAGAAAAACTTTCAGTAATATGTTTACACTGTATGCATGTGCACTGTATAGTTTAGAACCATTTATCTATAACCATTGGAGTCAGATGTATTCCAGATAACTGGTTTTTACAGTTAACTGGTTGGGCATTAAAGCAGCATCCATTTGATAAATTTTCTTTAATATAAGTGTTTGTGGCATCATTTCTGTTTTTAAATTAATTATTAGATTACATAAATTAAGAATCAGATGCAAGTAAGATTAAAAGAAGAGAAAAAAGAAGGTAATTTTGAAAGAAGGTAATTTATTTCCCCCCTCTCTCTCTCTCTCTCTCTTTTTTTTTTTTTTTTTTTTTTTTTTTTCATAAAAATTAAAATATCTAAAATATGATTAAATATGTTTCCATATCAAATACTAAATGTTGTCCTCAAATTATACAATTGTTTCAAGCAATGGGAATGTCAAACTGCCACTGTATGGCACTTTTTTCTACAAAGATTCTGAAATCAATCTATTAGAAATATCATTCTGGATAGCTGGTTTTCCAGTTAATTGGTTTCAGATAAATGGTTACATACAGTAATTATAAATTAGAATAAAATAATATTTTGCCAATTCACTACATTTGTACTAAAACTGCTAAATTTTGATTGTGTTTGTTAATATTGTACAAAAAAAAAAAAAAAAAAAAATCCATTTAAAAAATGGACTTACCTCACATTCAAAATCAACACATTTGAATTTAAAAATCTTTGTCCTGTCCAAAGAAACAACCAGTAACAAATTTATACTAATACTAAAATATATTTATTGCAAATTGATTTAAAATATAAATTTTAATTTAATTTGAAATAAAATTTAGCTTTAGTTATTTTTTTTTCAAAATTGACTTGCCCCACTTTCAAAATCAAAGTCTCTGTCATATTACAACAATTTTGATGATGTTTTTCAACAATTAGTAGTATATTGCTTTAATATTTACTTTTTAATCATTCATTCTTTCAGAGATGTGGTACAAGATCTTTATGTGGGCATTACTTTCTTCAGTGTTTGTTCATACTGTTGCTGCAGCAATAGCTCTTGGTATGCTGTGGAAACATAAACTTGGTCGTTTTACAGCTCTTACCATTCTAGTTTTCGGAATTTTGGCTCCTATTACTGGTGGTGTGATAACTAGTAAGTTTGAACTTTTTGTTACTAATAATAAATCATATATTAAAGAAAAAAAAACCTTTTTGCTGGTCCTTTACTAAGAAGGGGGGGCTCCCCCCTTACCCCTTAGTGAGTTGGGGAGTCCATCCCCCATCCCAAACATTCACAAATACTATTTATTATACTTGGTACTTGAATAAATTCACAAACTTAAATGATAAATTTGTTTAAAACTTTAATAAAAACTATAATGCACTTTGTATTTCTATTCTGATTGAATTGACAAAAGTTATGGATTTAATTGGGAATATTATTAAACTTTTAATAAATAAGGACTATATTACATTTTCCAGTTGTGGTTATTTGACAAATTTGTAAAACTAATTGGTAAATTTCAAGAACTATTTAATTTTACTTCTCAATGAGTTAGCAAATACTGAAATTTGGCTTGGCAATTTAAGGTCTTCTACAACCCCCCCCCCCTCCCTCCCACCACAAAAAAAAGTCTTAGCAATGGCCCTGCTTTTTTATTTATAAAATTGTAAAATATAGTTGCTTACTGAACATTGCAAATTATTTTATGAAAACAATTTATATTTGCTGTAATTTATTATAACAGTAAAGACTTATTTACAGAAGGAATGAAAAAAAATCAACTATTGTAAGTTAAGTACTACTATTAATTTGAATTTTTTTTAATTTCAGTAGAACATGCAGTATTTTCTTTAGCTGTATATAAAATGTTCCTACATAATATTTGTAAATTAGAAGGAAAGTTAATTAAAATTGTGATTTTGTTTCTTTTCCAGATTAAATTCTCAAATTATAATATAATTAATGTGTAGCTTCATTTCTGTCTACATTCAATAGTTTGATTGATTTTAAATTTATTTGTTCTTAGATCTTAAATTTATTTGTTCTTTGTTCATTAAAAAAAGCTTTTACTTTTTTTTCTTCCTATGTGGTATTTGAAAAATGTGCATTCAATAACAAAAAAAAATAATTTATTTGCATGAAATTGCACAAGAATATTTGTAAAAACTTACATTTTTTTATTTATTTTAGTAAGAATAGTTTTAGATCAGTATTTTTAACTTTATGTAGACATACACTGTAAGGAAAGAATTGTAAGCATGATAATTATTGATTTATTTTTGCATTCATGTTCCTTCAATACATTTTCACTATTTTTAAATCCATTCCATATGCATGTGTTTACATAGAATTTCATTATGTTTCTCAATCCCCAGAGCTAGTTTTCAGTGGTATTTCTCTAAAAAAGCATGAGAATAGCCAAACTATGTTATTGATTGAGTTTTCATTGGGTGAATATATTGCAGGCAAATGAAGACAAAAACTGTATCCATTAAAAAAAAAAAAAAAAAAAAAAAAAAAAAAAAAAAGCCAATAGATTTGGTGTTTAAACCATTTTTCAACCATTCTGTATTGAAAACTGATAAATATTTTTTTCTTATATCTCAATATGGATATTATGTATTATTTTTTTAAGAAAAAAAAAATAACTGCATATAAAAAAATCAAATGAAATACTTTTGCAAATGATCACATTTTGATGATAAAAAGATTTTCAATCTCATCCTCTTGAAAAAATTGTTTGCTTAAATTGCTCATGTATGACCTCAACTTTGGCTGTGATTTGACTGCAGAACACTGCAGACTCTATAATTTAATAGAATAAATTGCATATTATGTTTTATTTACTTTTAGATTACCTGGTATCTGAATGCAAAATATTCTATAAAGTTTAAAAAAGTTGAGTGCTTTCACTCCAGATTTTTTTTCTATTTTTATTAATTTAAAAGATAATCTTGTCTAATGTTTCCTTCCCTCCATTCGTAGAAAATTTTTAATTTATTTTATTAATTACTTTATTAGGATAATTCCACAGTCAAAAGGCTTCTGCCCTCGAAATTTTGGTTGGTTGATTTTTGTCGTCCGATTATCTACGCTAATGGGATATAGGACCAGGGGGAGTGCCCTCCGTGGGGGTCTTTCTAAGGGAACCTAACCCGTATTTACGCAAGGTTCGAAGAAAACCACGGAAAACTCCGAACGGTTAGGCCGACAGCCGCGATTGGATTCGAACCCAGCACCTGCCGTCTACCAGTTGAGAGGTCCGAACCTCTCGGCCACTGGTGGGGCCCTCGAAATTTTGAAAAATGTGCTTTTTTTTTAAATGGCAGGCGATCAAATAGGAGATATAATGATGAAATTAAAACTACAAAAACTGGATGAAGTTTTACAGGCCAAATCCTCCAAAACATGAAATATCTCCAGTTATTCATAATTTATATTTTTTTTCAACATTAGCATGGGAGTCAACATTCAGATTAGGGATTGTCCAAAGCAGGAATTTCATCGAATACTGAATATTCAGTATTCGGTAATTGAATTAAACATTTCTGTACATATTAGTTTATACATATAAAAATATTTTAACTAAAACAAATTTTTAGTAATTTAATTCAGTTACATTTTTCTTAAATCTAAGTACACAAAAAATTTAATCGCTTCTTTCCACTCAGAAATTCCTTAATCCTCACTTATTTTTTATTTTATCAAAGTTAATACCCAAAATAAATTATAAAAATATTAAATTTTATAGATTATTATTAATAAGGGAAAAAATTCATTTAAATAAAAAGAAACTATGTTATATTACCTCATTATCTGATGATAACTGTATGTTATCATCAGATTTACTGATTGTCTAGCATAATTATAAACACATTGAATATAAATGTTCTCAAATACAAAAGATAATGTGTCAATTTGTGCATTAGTTATTTTCTGGCAAATAATTGACCTATATTTTGATTACCATATATTTCTATGTGTAAGCTGAGAATTCTTGCCATTTTTTTCTTTTTGGCCCTAAAGTAAAAGGTTGGCATATTCACGTCTAAGAAAATCTTCAAATTTGATTTTTTTTTAAATAAAAAGATAAAAGTAAAAACAAAATTTAAAAATTTCTATAAATACTTTAATACTTCATTCTTTTAAATAAACAAATCACCAATCCCCATTTATTATCTAAGTCATTATCAGAATTTTCAAACAACTTCTTAAAATTGCTTTCATTGGTACATCAGGATGGATATTAGCAGTACCTAGTTCATCATCACCATTTTCATCCAAAATGGCATCATCCACAGTTCCACCCATCACGTTATTGATGCATAAAAAATTGTAAATATAAAAGTTGTGTAGAATTTAGACCTCTTTGAAATTGTAATTGACAAATAATACAATGGGTCTTGAGATATTTTATAAAAATAAAGTCCCAAAATTTTGCTATTTTTCAGCCACAGAAAAGAAGTTTTATTGAAAAATTTGGTTTTTCTATGCTGGCCTCAATTTATATGATTCGGGTTTTAAAAAAATAATAAATAAATAAATAAAAATAATCTTATTTTGGAATTTTTGCAAGGTAAGGCAATTTTTTACATTTCTCCTGGATTACAGCTATGATCTAAACTTTTTTCTTTTAAATGTCGTCATTTGAAACAGCTGCACGTAGATGACATCCATTCAGTCAATTTTGAACGTAGCCTATCTTAAAATGATTCATTCAGAAAAACGTAGATTTTTGCAGAATAGAAGTAAGGCTACCAGAGAGCTACCAAAGATCTCTAAGAGTTATCAATAATTTTCGAACACATAATTTTTTTTTTCATTAGCTATTCAAAAGAGAAAAGAAAGAAAATTGCCAGGTTTTCATTTGCTGAATTTTTCATCACATTTGTTTAGCATCGGCTTATATATGGGTTTATGATTTTGCACGATTTCTCCTGAAAAGTTGAATACTCGGCTTAGATACAGAGATATATGGTAATGAATTAAGTGTGTTGATGAAGATAAAAAATGATCCGATGGAGGAAATAGCTTTGACTGGAAAAAAAAAAATCACATCATACATATTTCCTGGAAACTTATTCGCTATTTCATTTACCTTAACCCATTTTTTTTTTTTATTTATACAATTTATTTAATATACTGAAGCCATTCATGTTTTGTTATTTAGAAACAATAATTTGAAATAAATTTTTTATACTATTTTTGAATGGTTTTTTCGTAATATGAGGACTTATATAAACAAATATTAGTTCATTAGTTTTGCATTTTTTGTTGTTTATATCATTTTAAAACATTTTTTACTTTCTTAAAACCAAATTGAACTAAACTTTTAAAAAGAGTTCAAATAGCTTTATAACAAAAAATATCTTATGTATTTTTGTTCTTTGATTATATCTTGCAACAAGATTTTATTATTGAACTACTCTATTGATTTTGCATGAGTTTCATTATTAAATCTTTGTTTTTTAGGTGCAGCCATTGCTGGTGTGTATAGTGCTTCAAGATTTCAGATGATGCCTGATTATGCTTTGGTTTGGGGAACTGGACAAACATTCTTAGCAGCAGTGATGTCTTTTACAAGAATCTTGGCTACCTTATAAAAATCAAATTTTGTTTTTGAATCATTTTGTAAATATTTTATTAACAAAATCTGTGTAGATTCAGTTTGCTTTAATTTATATTTGATTTTTTAAAAAATCACTGTAACATATGCTTACATATTAAAATGAATCTTTTACTTAAAAAAATATGTATTAAAATAATAAATTATTCATTGTCATGATTCCATCTTATTTATTTAAAAGTTATAAATCTTTGACAGGATAAATTGAATACCAATAAGAATATATGTAATAGTATTTATATATATTTAAGAATTTTAGTGCATTTTAGACTCTTTTTAAATGTCAACATGTGTTTTCTAATATCTAAATAAACATTTGTATTTTATCTAATTTTTTAATTAGAAAAACAAAGTTTATAGTTTCAAAACTTAAGAATTTTTTCTCAATTCAAAAAACTTACATTCATTTCACTGTTATTTATATGAAAAGCCACATACAGTAACACCTTGACTTACATCAGCAATTTATTTCAAAACTAGCAATTTAAGTCAAAAATGACACAAGTTGAGATACATTTAGACAAGCAAAAAAAAAGATAATAAAAATTCATTAAAATCTAATGAACATATTCTGCTGTATTTAGAGATTGTGTTACACACATTCAACATTAGCAAAAAAAAAAAAATAAATACATTTGCAATAAATCAATAAATTGTTAAATTAGAATTTATAGTTCTTCTAGACACACTGTTTGAGTCTTTGAACATGTGAAAAAATCTTGTAATAAAGTTTGAACAAAAAAAAATTTTTTTAATCTCTTAGAAGTAATGTAACAGCAAAATGAGTTTTCTAGTCTTATTATAGTCATTGCTATGCTTTGCTGAATCATTTCCCTTCAAGAACTGTTATTCCAGCTTCAATATGTTTAGTCTTTTAGTTAATTTTTCAACCATCATATCTTTTCTGTGGGTTTAATATTTTCATCTATTTCTTAGACAATAATTAATTCCCGATCAGGGAAATTTATGAGTTCAACAACATCTTCAGCATCTATTTCTGAATTGAATTCTCTTCCAATTTTATAATTAGGAAAGATAAAAAGTCACAATTTACATACAGGGGTTGGACAAAAATATGGAAACACCTTAAAAAAAACATGTTTCTTTGCCTATCATTGTGTAAGGTACCCGTTGTTATTCAAAACAGCTTGCAGTCTTCTTGGAATGGATAAATACAGTTTCTGTATATTTGCCAAGGGAATATTGTACCATTATTCCTGCAAAACGGTGGCAAGTTCAAATAACGATGTTGGCGGTGGTTAGCAAGAACGCAATTTCCGCTCCAATGTAGACCACAAAGGTTCGATAATATTCAAGTCTGATGACTTTGGTGGCATGGGTAGATGCGAAAATTCATCCTCGTGATCAGAAAACCAGTCCTGGACAATGTGAGCTGTATGAATGGGGATGTTGTCGTCTTGGAAGATACCATCATCATTGGAGAACAAAGCTTGTACCATTGAAAGGACTTGATCGGCCAAAATGTTCACATAAGTCTGAGCAGTAATACGCCCTTACAGAGCTATCATGGGGCCAGAAGAGAACCCCTATATGGCTGCCCAAACCATCACCGAACCCCCGCCATGTTTCACTCTTGGAAACAAGCAGTCTGTATTATAGGCTTGAGATGGCGTTCTCCAGACATAACCTCGGTCAGAAGTGGGGAACAATGTGAAAAAAGACTCATCAGACCATATTATGCTCTTCCACTGCTCTATACTCCAGGCTTTATGACTTAAACACCACTTTTTCCTGTTACAGGCAGTAGCATTACTGATGGATGGCTTTTCAATTGCAACACGGCCAGCAATTCCCTATTTATGAAGCTCCCTTCTAATTGTTTTGGTACTCACAGGATTTGGTAACACGACATTCATTTCAGCAGTAACTTTTGCAGCTGTGGACTGCTTATTTTTCGCGATAATCCTCCTCTATGATCGTCTGTCACGATCACTCAGCACACACTTTCATCCGTGCTGTGATTTAGCGGATGATGTTTTTTCCGCATTTCAAATATGCGGAATAAATCTTCGACACATTACCTCTTGAAACACTAAAAACCTCGGCTACCTTGCTTACGGAAGCACCTGCCATACGTGCACCAACAATTTGTTCACGTTCGAAGTCTGTTAACTCTGACATAATGCAATGATAATCTCACATAACAGTGCTCCAACAACAACTGAACGGTGCAGCGATTTTACGAAGTTGTATAGGTGGCGTCAGTAGGCGAAAACTCCAGTGCCATCAACATAGTTCATTATAATCAATCTTTCTTTTCAAACATGCATTTCAAAAGGTGTTTCCATATTTTTGTCCAACCCCTGTATATTTTCTTAGTCTTAGCGAAGAAAAAAAAAGGTTTTTTAAATTCATGATTCATTATTTTTTTGCTAAGCTTCACTCCACGAATCCCTTATGATTACGACTGCATCTGAAATGTTAAATTTCTTCCAGCATTCTTTCACTATGAATTCTGCAATTTATCTCATTGCTGAATTCAAATTGACAAATGAATGTCAGATATATCATGCTTTAGAAGACTTGATCACACCCCGGTCCATAGGTTGAAGTAAGCGTGTGGTATTTGGAAGCAAAAAGACAACTCTTACTCTTTGGTCAAAATTCTAAATTGCTGAATTGTAACATTTTGCTATTCCTCTGTCACCAATTTCAACATATTACAATAAACAAAATAAGATAAAATTTGTTTTTCTCAAAATGATTAGTCTTAAGATGCAGACACACACAACCACTTTTTGCGGTTAGAAGTTGGCGTGTTTTATGTTTGTAGATGGCATGTGTTATGTATAACTTTTCCATGTCAAGGAAAGGAAACTTCAATCTAAATGTATGACAAGTACCTTTTCCTTAAGTAGGGTTGAGATAGTTATCTCCTGAACCATTGTAATATCCCCATTTTGTCTGTCAAACTGCAGGAGGGAGGAGAAGAAAAGATTTTCTTGAATTCAGTTGAAGTTGGGCAAAATACACATGTGTTTAGAGCCTTAAAGGCACATAGACACATATAGTAGTTTTAAGTTTGCCATTTACTTTTTTTAGTTTGTCTCTATCAAGTGACTGACTTTGGAAATTTTCTCTTCATAGAACCAAAAATTTCAAAGGTTTAAAGTGTGTTTTAATTAATAGAAAAAAAAATATTCAAACCAGACAATGTAAACCCAGAATTATGTATTTTGGGGTATTACTGTATTGGATGAAGGATATTTTCAGCAAAGTCTTAAATTTTTCTCACTTATGTAAAACCCAAGGGAAAGAAATGCCTTTATATTTTTAAAATATCTCATCAAAAATTTATATTGTTAACTTTTTTTTTCTGTGCAGTTTTTTAAAGAGTGTTTCTTTCTTTTATTAATTAATAAAATATTCCTAAATTATATACTTACTTTATTTGAAGATTTAAAATTTTACTCAGAGTTTGTCAGCTTAAATAAGAATATAACACATAAAATATTAAACTAAGCATGTATTTTAGAAATATTTTGCCAACTAAAAAAGATGCACTTTATTCGAATAGATTTAGCATTAGAAAAGGAAACTGGAGACCTAACTGACCAACACCTTTAAGCATTATAACAAAAATTATAGAGTTTCTATTTCAATTCATTATTGTTCAAACCTTAAAAAAATATATGTTCTTTAAAATAAGATTTTTTCCATATTTTGAGTTAAAAATTGTCTTTACATTTCTACATTTTATTACTAGGACTTCCCTCAGAGGGATTAGTCTGAGGGATATTGCTTAGAACTTAGTTTTAATAATAATATGCTAAAAAAAAGATGCTATTTTTAATTGATATATATTGTCACAAATTGAAATGACAAGAAATAGTAAAGTGAATGGTACAATAGCAAAATATTAGATAATTCCTATACACGGTTAAAAAGGGAGATCAAACTATACAAAACAGCCATGCATGGGTATAAAATTCTAAGTACGCAATACATTAAAAGTAATACAGATAATAAAGCATTAAAATATCTTGTATCGGAATTTGAACTCTTTGAAATGACGTCAAGAATATACACACCAGTTTTAGTACCTAAAAGTGGCGCAAATCATGATGGTTGAGTAGAATGAGGGAATTTTTTATATGGTGTGTAGTGCCCTTAAATAGTTAGAACAATATAGTTAAGATGCGTAATAATATAATGTCTACATCTGTTTTATATGCCTCAGAAAAGGTTTTCGATAAAAATATAGGGTATTCTCTCTTTAAAAAATGATATATAAAAATCTCGAAAACACCAACAAAGGAATGCAATATGTATTTTCGAGTATGTTTAAGATATGCTCAATCTGATTTAAATGGGTCGTGCATGCTGGCCACTACATACGCTGTTTTGTTTTCTTTTCAAACTTATTCTCATGAAATTGAGCTGTATTTCACTTTAGCCTGCATAAAACAAAACTAATTGGCAATCATGAATGTAATAGAAAGTTTACAGAGGTATACGCCATATACTTTCTGGATTTTTAAGAACCACTGTATACCCCTCTCTCACTTTCTCAAAAAGCTGAAGTATATACATTCTAGGGTATATTTGCTAACTTGAGCGTATACTCTCTGATAAGAGCGTATATTCTTTTTTTTTTCAATTATTCCACTGTTGGCAATGTCTATACTATAATGTACGAACGAAATCTGAATATCTCGTCTGCATAAGCTTTGAGCCGTCAAGTGTCATTGCAAGTGATTTATAAATTTTAACATTTTTTTTCAGTATAACATGCTGGCTCAAATATGCCGATGTGAACTCGATTATACAATATACAGTTATACCCGAAAAAGTTATTATGAAAAGACCTGCTAATGAAATTGAGAAAATGACTCTGTGATAAAATCCCTAGATTGGTAAAGCTGAAAAATTATTGTAGCTCCCCCCATACTAATTTGGAATACAATTCTTTTGTAGTGACGTGTAAATTGAAATAAATATTTTTTGCGCCGCATGTTCTACAAAATATATATTCTAGTTCTCTTCATAAATGCATATTAATTTCATTATGTTTCTACGGGTTTAACATCATTAAAAAGTATTTGGAACTATTACATCCCAACGGCCGTAATGTAACGGAATGCTTTTGAATGACTCTGTATTCGAACAATTTATCAGATTTTATTAAAATGTGCATATCTGATTTTATTAAAGTTTGCAATGATTAAAAAAACTCGGCAACAAATAGATATTTAAAATTTGAAACGATTCTGTAGGATAGCTTTTGTGTTGTTATAAGCGGACAAACAGACTGACGGATCAGACGACGACTATAAGTACTAAATAATTATATTAATTAGGGGCACACCTTAGAGGTCTGCACGGGCCGGAATTTCCAGGCCCGGCCCGGCCCGTAGGAAAGTGATTTCGGCCCGGCCCGGCCCGTTGCAAAACTCAAAAGTTCGGCCCGGGCCCGGCCCGGCCCGTTTAAATTTTTATATTTTAGGCCCGGCCCGGCCCGTACAAAAATCAGCGAAAACAGGCCCGGCCCGGCCCGGCCCGTTTCGGCCCGTTGCAATGTCTACGATTTCTAAAAAATTCATATTTTTATCATATAACTAAGATTCTTTTAAAGAATACTGCATACATATCTATGGAATGATTTTACAGTATATTTTACAGCAAATACACATTAACAACGTTAATGATTACTTTGATTCTTAGGCTTTCAACATTCGAATAAAGATTCATTAAAAAATTAATATGGCTTAGAATAAAAGAAAAAAGAAAGAAAGCTAAAAACATCGTTAATTTTGAAGCTGTTTAATAAAAGAAGGTTTATAAATATATTTCTATATCATTTTATTATAGATTTCATATCCAAATTCATTCTTAAATTCAAAGAAGCTCCTTTCTGATACATTTCTAAATTCATTTTTTTTTCTCAAAAGCGCATAAGATTAGCAGATATCTTTATTCAGAAACTATATAATCGAATGACGTTATCCATTTTTTGATACAAGCAATTTAAGAATACTGCAAACAAATAAAATACTGTCATAATTAGTGTTTTGAATAGAATTTCCGGAAGCAATAGCAAGGGAAGGGAGAAAAACCTGCAATCATTTGAGAAACTATTATATCTCAACAAGGTTATACAAGTATTTTATTTACCAAAAAGGAAAAACGCCATTCGATTCCAAATCCCTTCAATAGTTAGCCTTATCACTTTTATACTCTTACAATTTAAAATTAATCAGAAAATGTGTCAAACTTTCGCACTATTGAGAAATTAATTTAAAAATCATCAAGAAGTATATATCCAAAGACTAAGCTAACATAAGTTCTTTATCGCTGTTAACTTTACAAATCATGTTTTCTGCCAATAATTAAGTCTAGTACCGGTCCGCCCAGTCTATATGTAGAAAAATAATGCAAGCGTGATCTCGGACCGGCATGAGTCAGCTAAAAAAATATTAAAACGGGTTACACATAATGTAATTCTCCGATGCCGATACACTGTACATTTTTATATTCATGTTGTCAAACTAGTATGGCCACATTTATACTTATTCTCGTTAAAACCATTTTCGTTGGAAATAGCTCATATTTTATCGTTTCTGCTTAAATCTTCAAAACGGGCCGGCAGGCCCGAAAAATTTTTTTTCGGCCCGGCCCAGCCCGTCTGGCCCGTTCAATTTTTTTGCCGGCCCGGCCCGGCCCGGCCCGTTTATGTTGTTTGTCGGCCCGGCCCGGCCCGTTGAAAAAACTATTCTAAATCTGCCGGCCCGGCCCGGCCCGTTAGAGAATTCGAAACGATTCCGCCGGCCCGGCCCGGCCCGCGGGCCGGGCCGGGTACGGGCCAGGCCCGGGCCCGTGCAGACCTCTAGCACACCTAAAAAACAGTTGAATTTAAAAGCGCATGCAAAAATTGAAAACGCATTTCCCGAAATCATTGCTCAAATACAGTATTGGAATCGATTTCTTTTGTGTGTCCCTGTAATTGGATTAAAAATGCTATGAATGTCCTTTTCTAATGTAATCGTAATGAAATTCAGTGGTTTATATAAGTTTCACACATTTTCAATAGCACAATTTCATTAAAATACGCTGCAATGGATAGTCCCCAATAGACCATAATGTAATGAAATTTTTTTGGGGGCTCCTGTAGATAAACTATTAATCCCACATACTTCATATACAATACCAAACATGCCTAAGGGATCCTAAATAAGGTTTACGATTTAAATATAAATCGGTGTATATTTACGCATGTTAGAGCATGGACAGACGGATAGACAAACCGAATGCATAAACAATTTTCAGCTTTGTTCAAGGTGTAAAAAAAAGCAACCTCACAAGCTGAAGATCGCAACCACATCAATTCATTTAATGCCAAAAAGAAAGGAAGAAAAAAAAAGTTTGCCAAAAAATTTAGAACAAGATATGGTACACTTTTTTATATTATTGTCGCCAAAATATCGTTATTTACCTTGCATGGTCCCAGGTTATTGTTGTTTGTTTATTAATAAATTGATTATTTATTTTTTATTCATTTAATATGGATTTAATCGTGATTTTTTAATTATTACTTTCTTTTTAAAATAATAAAAATTAATTAAAAAATGATTTTTGCCAAAATTGCGCCAAACCCGATGCGTTTATGATATCTCTGCCCTAATTTCATGGTACTTTTCAAATACCTTCACCTTAGTGTTTTTATAAATCATGGTCCAGTTTGGGCTTCAGAAATTGAGATTTCAATCCTGATGAACGTTTATGTTTATTTTTACTCATAAATATGGCTCATATTTATGTGTAAAAATATAAGCTACACATTAGCGCGATTTTTTCACCGCCAAATTGGTGAAAACGTTATTTTTGAATATTCCTATAAGTATTTTACGATTTATTGTGATATTTATATTTTTTATTATATTTATTATTATGCTTATTATTTATAACTGTTTATTCATCGCTTCAACCACTGTTTCAATCTTATTTTTTTGTATTAATTGATTATCCCGTCAACCAAAAACGTATCACCAAACAATAAGATAAAATGCCAATAATAAATGATCGTGAATGTCGCATTCAGTTGCAGTAAATACGATACACGTGTTTAAAACATCAAGTGATTTTTTATTCCACTTTTTATTCGTATTTTTATCAATGTTTCACTAATTTATTTCTTCTTTCGTTATTTAAAGAAAAAAAAACGTCGATACGAAAAATTTGGCAAAATTGATAAACGAGTTAACCAAGTAGTACCAATATTTTATTTAAACACGTATTTTATTTAAACAAGGCAGAATTGTGTCTAATTTGCACGTGCAAAATATAAAAGATGCTAATGGCCGTTATAAAGTGCTATTATAAAGAATATCGCAAAATCTCAAGTACTAAGTTACTAAGAATTAAGGCTTTTTTCTCTTAAATTAACAACAAGAACAAAATTATTTTCCAGTTTGTTTCTTATGTTTAAGTATAATTTATTGTACTTAAAAAATTTTTTGCGTATTTTCCTTGCTCCGTGTGCTTAAATTTAGGAATCTAACGAAACATGCAGCCAGTGAAAAGTGACACACACCAAATTTCTGTGACGTATGCAGATAAATTATGATTTTTTATCAGTTTT
The DNA here is from genome assembly GCA_964019185.1 of Maratus speculifer. NCBI lineage: Eukaryota > Metazoa > Arthropoda > Arachnida > Araneae > Salticidae > Maratus > Maratus speculifer. The sequence continues at coordinate 419,096,799 of OZ025289.1, read as the reverse complement.
TTGAATTTTAATTTTAAACTATTTGGAACTAATTTTTGAAAGTAGGTGCTTTCAATAGGTTACTCTCATAGGTACCGTTTGGTACAATCAGAATCACAATCCGACATTTAGTTTTTCAGATTTGCTTGACGAAAGAATTATGCTTGACTTTTAATATTGTTATGTATTATGTGTATTAGCCTTGACTTTGCTCACACAACTATTTACTCAATGTGTTCTGGTTTGGTTGTCTATGAAAATATCAAGCCGGTGAAAAATGACGCACACCAAGTTTCTGTGACGTATGCAAATAAATTGTGCTTTTTTATCAGTTTTTTAAATATAACTTTTAAACTATTTGGAACTAATTTTTCGTAGTAGGTGCATTCATCAGATTACCTTCATAGGTACCTACTGGTACAAACAGAATCAAAATACGACAAGTACTTTTTGAGATTTGCTTGATGAAAGAATATTTTTTACTTTTAATATCGTTACGTACTCTGAGTATAAGACTTCGCTTCGCTCAGACAATTATTTTTTTTTAAATTGTTTTTTAAAAATTCAACATCATAGCCATATTTTACAGCATCAGAGAGATTGAAAACACACCATGTAGAAATTTTTGTCCAGTATTCATAAATTATTGAAAAATAGCACTTTTTAAATTTAAATAATAAATGGTTATAGGTAGAACATATATTTTCTATCTCAGAGTAGAAGGGATGAAATGTCATATTAGACCAAGTGATATGAAATGTTTAATTTTTTTTTAATTTAAATGCGTATTATGTCATTTTCATTGTTCATTCTAATATGAGTTCCCTTTATTTAAAATGTGATATCAGTAACATTTCATCCTTTTAATTCGCACACTAATTTTTTATAGCTTTATGAGGCTTTAATCTAGAAAAATGAACCTGGAGAATAAATCCCAGTAAAAATTATATTTTGTTGCAATAATAGTAGAACATTTTATAAATTAAAATATGTTTCCTTATTTGTAATATCATTCATTAGAAGTAATATTCAAATGCAGTTGTTTGAAACCTTGAAGCTGTTAGGGTCATCCGATGATTTTAGGACTCTGAGCCCAACCCTTCCCACTATTTGGTGTCTGTAATTTAAAATGAATTTTCCTTTTAAATTTATCTGTTTTTAAATTTTCTTTTCTTTCTGGCTTCCAATAGTCTCTAGGCACAAGAGACATAGTATAGTGCTTTCTGCAAATTCCACTTGAAAATTCACAGAGTGCAAATGCACAGTTTCTATGCATTCCTCCTATATCCCTTGTGCCAAGACATTAAAGAAAGCCAGGAAGAAAAGAAAAAAATTTTAAACTTTAAACCAGACAAATTTTAAAGGGAAATTCATCAAATGAAAGACAGTTAAAAGTGGGAAGGGTTGGGCTAGAGGTCATGAAGCCATTGGACAATCTCTACATCTTTATGTTAATGCACTGATTTTATATATATATATATATATATATACTAGAAGACAGCCCGTCAAAATGACGTGTTTGCATTTTTAAAAGGATGATAAAAAAATTATAACTGTGGTCAATCAGCCACTTTAGGCTTAAACAATTTTAAAAAATACTGCGATTAAACACGCGGAAAAAAAATCTATATAAAAAAAGGAAATTTTAACAGAAATTGGCATTTAAAACTATAACAAAACTGTCTGGTGGATGGGGGGATTGGAATGAACAAATCGTAAATACATAAATTTTAAAAGAATAAAGTAACGCAAAAAATCAATTATAAAAGATTATATTGTGAAACTACAGCCAAAAAATATATAAAAATACTGAGAGAAAATAATAAAAATAGCTAAAATGTATTAAAAAAAATTCCTATTTTGGACTATTTTTTAGCTAATACTTAAAAAAACACTCTATAAGATCGGAAACAAATGTAAACAATAAAGAGTAAACAGCGCGTGTTCGAGAGACACACGCGCTGCGAGCGCGAGCTCAGGGATTTTGGTTTCCGAGTACTAAATTCGCTGTAATATTCACTCCATGTACCTGTCTCCTGAACACGCGCGCATAGCTCCCGAACGCACCCAATCATTCCTGAGTCGTGATGTTACAATGGAGTCATTCTAAAGATTCATTCACGGAATTTGTCATTCTTAAATGGCAACAGTTTTAACTTGTTTACATTGTTTGTTCTTTTTCGTAATTGCTGGTTGTTTTATTTAGAACTTAAACATTATAATTAAATAGTTTTTGTAGGTTTTAAAGAAAATGCGTAATGAATAAATCTTTTACATGTATATTTTCATAAGTTGAACAATTAGAATATTTGTAAACGGCTCGGAATAGTTAAGCCTAACGTGGACGCAATTGCAATAAGTTTCTTTTTCTCGTGGATGGGCTGACCCCGGAATCGTCGTACACGGAGGGGTTTTATATATATAATACATATATAATAATTTTTACGCATATCACATGTAGCCCAATTATGAACCAAGGCTAACTTATCATAATATCAAGGCTTGTCATTCGCCAAGTTTCCTTTGACCGCAGTACAGGGGGCGCTGAACTACATGATTTTCACGTTGGTAGCGCCATCTAATGTTAGAAACTGAAATGTTTTCCATTATTTCCTATGGGATTATTAGTAGTAGTACGCACCAGATGGCGCTACATACGAGACAAAATCAGTTAATATGTTGGCATCTATAGAGACAATTTCAACAATAGATTTTCTCCTGAATGCGAGGCCTGATTATGATAAGGGGGCCTTGTTATGAACGATTAAAATCATCTGCTAGAGCTCTGCATATTCCTGTAATTGGCCCAAGGTTCACATTGGGCTTGGCAAAACAAAGGCGAATTTTTTAATGGGTCATGCCTGAAAATTAAAGAGAATTTTATTAAAGGGTCAGGCCAGACTGAATCAAAGATTATAGATCTATCCCATTTGTTTTTTCATCTTCTGCCCCAGTCTATATCAATAAAAAGCTCAAATGGGCTGACTAGCTAGATGTAGAAATTTAAAAGTATTAAACTAAGTTTATAACGTACAAACAATTTTCAAATGATGTAACTGGGGTGAAGATAAGTATAAATGTGCTGCTCAATTTGATACTAAATAACAACATCAATACAGAAAACATGTAGAGCATAGAGATCTTCATTGGATAGTTAGATTGGGTCTGAGATAGAACTTAAAATTTTCAGTACTCTAATATGAATGGGATCAATCATGCTTGCATTTTTTATACATTTTAGGCCAGGCTGGTAATAGACTTAAGAAGCTACTTTGATCACGAGAAACCACCTGTTCGTTAATGTTAATTCAATGGGAGGAGCTTAAGGTATTTTGTTTGAGTTTCAATATTTTTAAATGATTTCTTTTGCATTGGATAGAAGTTCAATCTCGAAAAAGACTATTTTGCACTTTTTCCATCTAGTTTGCAGTTAGCTATTTTTATTCAATACAACTTCATTTTTTGAACTAGTTTTGAAAATGAAAACATCCTCATAAAAGAAAATCTGAAAATAAAACCATAAAAGTAAAAAATGGTCTTTGTAGATATCAGCGATGCAATAAAGGAAAAATCATTTTAAATATTGAAATGCAAATGAGATATCTTTTTAAAAAAATTTCATTGGACTAACATTAGTATGCAGATATTTTCATGTGATTGAAGTTATCTTGTTGGGTAAGCAATTTGTTTTATAGAAATAATACAGTAATAATGAATTTTGGTAAACTAAAAGAATATATTACTCTTTGAAAATTGATGGACAGAGGGCAGGGAGGAAAAGGTATTCACTCCATAATGTTGAATTAAAATGGAGATGGTATTTTAACCAAAACAGGACAGTCTAATGTTGTTAGAATAGAATACCAATTTCAAAAGATGCTAAGTTGTAGTGATGTGAAATAACATCTGATACATCAGATGTTATTTCATCATTTTTGCAGACTTCTTATTAAAAATAAAAACAAAATCATAAGTTTTTTAATGCTTATATTTGTTAATTCTTTTTTAAAAGAAATTTTTGATTTGTTAATTCAGCTATTAAATATTTATAGGTAAATAAAAAATGGTTATAACTGTCGTAGTGGGATACTGATAAACTTTAGCTTTTAAAAATAATTGAATTTTAATACTTTAATTCTCGATTTTTAGCTCAACTTAAACTATATAATAAACTATGGTGATTTTAGCTAAGAAATTGTAATAATTTTTTTTTAATGCTTAAAATTGTCATAACTATGCCATTACCTGAAACGTTATTACTATAAACTCTAAACTGCTTACATAATTGGAATTGATATTTGTAACATTAAGTTCTTTTTTAGGAGTAAACTAGAACTATTGAAAGTTTCTAATAGCTCTTACTAAGTTGCTAACATCAAGTAAAGTAGATGAAATACCTCTTCACCTAACAATTTATTGAAAATATTTTGATTAAATAATGATATGTTTTTTCTTTCTTTTTTTTAACTATTTAATTTGTTTTTACACCAATTATTTAATAAATATCAAACACAAACTGATTAAGACAATAAAAGCAAATGCTTTCTGTAGAATTGATGTTATGAGTGAAAATTCAAGAGAAGGTTCTTCAAAACTTCACAAGAATTATCTAATTGTCATGGCAATGTCACATCATCAGCTCAAGTTTTTAAAACTTCCAAGTAGCTAAATAAATAACTACAAGTGACAGGGCTGAAGTTGTACTAAAGATATCATGGCTTGGAAGTAAATGCGAGTTGATATTCAAATAAGACACTTTTTTCTGTTTTATTGTTTGCTTATAATTTGTAAATATGTTATTTACTATCATGGATATTTTATAAATAAGAAATTTTTAAAAAGTGTCCTGTAATGATACTGTGTTTAATTTATTATAAACACTATTTAACAATTCAAAAGAAGACGATAAACAGCAATGCACTTTGTCATAAAAGAATAGAACTATCAACTGTGGTAATTCAAAAAGACGGTAGAACAACAAATCTTATAAAGATAATTATTAAATCTCAGTGTTAATTGATTCCTAAATATAAGACATACATGAGAAATTCATAGAAATGGACATATTTTATCTACACAAGACGCATACAAATTGGTTTTTATCCTTTTAATACTTCCATTTTCAATTGTGTCTATATAAGAATGGAGATATTTCTTAATTTATATAAACAAAGTTATTGCATGCAAAAATATGAAAACTGATAGTTCTATAGATAAATGTATGATTAACATACTGGAGTAAACAAGTTTTTAAATCTAAGAATTACTTTAAGCACTACTTAATGTTAAAATAGTTTCGTAGAATCAAAAAGTATAGCAAATTAGTTGTCTTTCGCAAGCACACATTAGACTACATTGCAGTGTACAATTATTTTTTTTAAAGTCTTTTTTTTTTTCTAAGATTTTTTACTTATCATTTATTTGTCCCAATTTTTTAATTCAAAGTTTCCTTTTCAGAATAGATATTTATTTCACATTTTTAAAATTTATTTACATACTTTTGGAAGATTTTTAAAAAGTGCCAAAAATAATGTTTCCAAACATTTTTCAATTGAAAATATATTTACGCATGCATATTTTAGATAAGATTTATTTTCACAAAGCATGTTTAGAAACATCCTTTCTGGTGATTAAAAAGGCTTCATTAAATATTTTCAAAATGTTTCATATAAATTTAATAATGATTTTTTTTTAATTCTAGAAAACTGATTATATCTTTAGTATGTACAATGTCAGAGAGTCTGCTATAACAAACATTTCCAATAATAATGGAAAAAAAAAAAGGCTTTTTTTTTTTTTTTTTTTTTTTTTTTTTTTTTTTTTCCCTAAGAGGCATGCTCTTGTTTTTAAATTATTCTTTTTAATAACAGTTTTAAATATTTTTCCTCTTTAGACACCATCATTTTAATTAGCTAATCAATTTAAATCTTTATGTTTGATTACTTTGTTAGACCCATTGTTTTTATTTATATTCAAAATATTTTCATTTTTAAATCAGAATTCTGTTTCGATGAGATAAGATGTAAAAGTCTAGCACAGTGTCAATTTGGTGAAATGCAGGTTTTTACATGCCTTTTGAATGCCGACTCATAAGTTGCTTAAAATGCATGTTATCATACATTGTACCTAAGGCTGCCAATCATTCTGCTTCCGAATTCCCCTCAGTAATGTTAAATCTATAACTTCTTTTTTCAGTGTATACTTTTTACATGTTTCTTTTAAACAATTGTTCACTAAACTCATTTTTAATTTCAGCAATCTATGTCCACAAACATTGACTCTTTTTCTTTTTTATGTTCTTGGGAAGTCCTGTGTTTTGAAGATTAGAAACACAGTGAAAAATATCTTTGATGTAATTGACATAACTCATTGTCATTTCATTACGTTAATTTTTGAGTTAGCAACATTTAAAAAACATTTTAGTCCAACAATTGTGGTGAACAATATCATCTCTTCCATCATGTTCAAAACCTATATAAAGAAATTCAACAAAATATGCATGATAATTGTTCTTATGAGATTTTTTAAAATAAAGATATCCTGTAAATAGTCCTTTTTATATTTTAAAAATATTTTTGCTATTTTACAGACTGTATAATCAAGATTCTATCTACTTTTTTTTTTTTTTTTTTTTTTTTTTTTTTTTTTTTTATGGTGTACTATTTTTAAGAAATTGTGAAAAATTCTTAGACTTATGAAAAAGTAAGTTAAAGTTTTGTGAATCTGAAATTATTGTTGTACTCAAGTATTTTAATATAAATTATTGTTACGCTCTACATAGTTATACTATCTACTTTTAACAAGATCTTTTAAATGTAAAAAAGTTAGATAATAAGTTATTTTTGTTTTTAGTTGTTTGGTGAAAAGTTCAGTTTAGGGATCGAAAAATTTTATGAAAAGTCTATATTTAAGACAAAATTTTGTGAAGGGTGTTTTATCAGAAAACATTTTGTAAAGGATCTTGTTTTAAGATAAAAAAAAAACTTTGTGAAAAGTCCTTTAAAGGACTTCGATTTTTCCTGAACAGATTTCAAATAATTAAATTGAAAATTTTCAATAAATGAAATTTCACATTCACATACTCAGAACAAACACTGATTACGAGATGAAGTAATGCAACAGAGAAACACAAAATGACCGGCTTCATTTTACTTACCTAAATTTGTTTCAAAGGAATACTTATGGAATAAAATCTAGCTGCCACAATGCAAACTCGGATTCATTGTTCATTCAAAATTGGAAAATTTAAATAAACATAAATTTATTAGAGTTTCAGCACATTTTTGCTTACTTCTCAATTTTTCAAAGAAATAAATTTTTATGTTAATATTCAGAAAAATCATTTGTTAAAATTTATTGTTAAAATTTTAACTACCGTATTTTCGGGTATATAGCCCGCACCCCTAAATCGAGCAGTGCAGTAAAAAAAGTTCGTGTATAACCCACGGAGATGCATCGGTGTATAGTCCGTGGGTTATACACAATTTACGAACATATATTTCAATCAGAGTTCGAAATTAGAAGCCATTAGTCATGATTTTTAACACAAATTTACCAAATTTTTTTGTGATGCATAATTTCTACAGTAATTCGGCCAAACAAGTAAGATTATCAGTACTGTAATTTTCAGAAGAAACACCGTGGCGTTTATGTGTTTTATGATAAAATTTGAAGCAATGCGGCGTTTACGCGCATTTTTTTTTTTTTTTTCAAACAAGCATGATATTTTTTTCTGAATTTTTCCGAAAATTAAAAAAAAAAAGATCGGTGATAAATTCAAAGTTTAACACATAAAATGTATATGTATCTTAGGTCATTGGTTCAAAAAAGGATCGAATCCTCGGAATCGATCCGAAATGCACCAACTCCAAAAAGGAACAATTCCTCAGACTCTATCTGAAATGAAATGACTCTAGAAAAATTCGATTCCTTGAACTCGATCCGAAATGAAACGACTCTGTAAAGGAACGATTCCTCGGAATCGTTTCAAAAATGAGCGACTGCTCTGAATCATACTGAATTGACATTAGTGCTCGCAATAGAATACGTATAGCAGCTATACGTTTAAACGATATACGTATATCCGTATAATACGTTTTTCTGCTATACGGATACTTTAAAATATAGGTTTAAACGTATCCGGATTCGTATAAGGAGTATCAATTAAACGTATATTTTAGAATACGTATATTCCACGTATCGTATCTAATTTAAATATTGGACTTCATCAGTCTTATTTCACTGAATGAAGAATAATTTGGAAATCGGTGGCATTACGATAGGAATCCGTATAGTATATGTCTTATATATACAAGATCAAGCAATGAAAAGCGTATATTTTTTAAAACAGTTTGCAAAAATCTCACAAAATATCTGACTCCTGATTGGCCAATCTCGTTTCACTAACAGTGAAATATCTATTTTCAAAATAGCGAGTTATTACCGTGAATCGCAAAAGTATTTTGCAACATTGTACTTTGAATTTATTTAGATTTTTTTATTCATCTCAAGGTAATGAGCTCAGATACCCCGTTATTTTACATTTTGTATAGGTAATGTATACAAATTGTATCCATTGTAAATAACCAGCAAAATTAAACACTTTTTGAGGAAAGAATGAGGGTATAAATGTTTCAGATTTATTGTGAATTCTTGTTAAATTTAGTTTTTTCTTTTAAATTATTTAAAAATTCTTTATTCACTTATTGTTTTACACTCAAGATTGCACCCGAGCGTAAATGCTATTCTTTTCATGGAGCTAATATTTTCTAACTCTGCTAATGTATAATGAAATTTCATTTTTTTAATCTTGACATTCTCACCAAAACATACATAGAATCACTTCATATCAAGCATTAACTGAATCTGTAGTTTGATAAAAATCTGTGCATTAATTCTAGAGATAGAGCTATGGCAGAAATCATAAATAAAATACAGCAAAGTAGAGCCACCTGTTGAGCGATTTACATACAAAACGAGTCAGCAACAATTTCTACCAGGGACTACTTGAATATATAGGGGAGACTGGAATGCATGTGAACAGTTCACATAAACATAGCTTTTTGTCATAACTGGGTTAATTTCTATAAGCAAAACTATTCTATATAGTAAACAGAACTTTTTTTTTTTTACGCATGATATTTTTTTAAAATTAACTTTACAGTTCTTCTTACTTTTCTTAATAGTTTATTGAATTTAAAAAAAAAAAAAAAAAAAATGTTAATATGTGCCCTAACAAAAGAGCAGTTGTAAACACATAAGAAAAACATGTGAACACAAGGGAAAAAAAATTTTAACGTGTTTTTATTATCTTTTTCATATGTTACCTTAATCATTAGTTGTATTATTTATTAAATTCACCATAAAGAAAAATATATGTATATTCATATAGTTTCTAAGTTATATGTTTATGCAAAATATTATAAAATAAAAATAAATAGATTTGGGGGGGGGGGGGGGCTTAGATAATTGATAAAATATTGTTGCAATATAACAAAAAAAAAATAAAATAAAATAAAATAAACAAAGAAGTAAACTTGAGAAAATAATTAAAGAATTTAAATTTTGCTAAGGGCTTTTTGTTTGAGGGAGATTTTAGGGAGGGGGCATTTGGATAATAATTATAGGAAAACTACCAAAAGGCAAAAGATTCTCATTCCTATATTTGCCTGTAAATTAAGGATAAAAAATTGTTTTACATTTATAAGCTTTGTCCAAATTTAATTTCTTTTGCTTTTAAAAGAAAGGGGGGAGTCAGTAATGGAGATTTCACAGTAGTCATAAGTTTAAAAATTTTATTTTCTTAATATATATATCTATTTTCAAAACACCAAATAAAATAGCTGTTTTAGAAATGGAAGTAAAATAATACTACAAGTTTGCAACAAATGAAACAGAAAAATTTGTAAAGTTGTTAAACGTAATATTTTTTGCATTAATGATGCATAAAAAATAGTATTGAAAACTGTTAAGTAAAATAATGTATAGCATTTATTGCAGTTTAGAAAACATGAAATTTATTTAAATTACAATTGAACGTAAAGAGCTTGTTGCTTTTTATGTATTTGCTGACAGTTGTGTTTGCAGAAGTTTCTATTACACAAAATCAACTTTATATGATAGAAATGTCTTCTATTTCTATAAAAATATAGATAATGGAGCTGGCATTATTTTCATGAAGTTAACTAAAAGGAATAGAATCACTGAATGATTATTGGGCAATTTAATGACATAATTAGATCTGCCCCAACTAGACTCTTCATAAGTGTCCCACATTACCACAAGAGTTAAAATGACAAATCATTAGCATTTCTCAATTTTAAAAATAAAAATATCATAAATATTTATTAGTATCCATAGTATATGTTAAATAAAGAAAAAAAAGAATAAATAAATAAAATTATTCTTTTATCAAGCTGGAGATTTTACTTTTAAGTACAGTAAGCAGTATTTTGGCTCCTGGCGACAAACAAAATGTCGAAGAGTTTCAAAAAAAATTTCCATTTCTATAGATGCTCCCATCTTTGATAATTTTCTGAAATAAAAAAACATATAATAACTAGTGAAAAATGACAATGTTCTCATATGCCCCATTTTCACATGTGCCCTAGTCTCCCCCATATATGTTACTTAATTCTGTGTATGTCTTGAGATAGAAAACCCACAAAATCCACGACACATACAAACAAAGTCACAGACTCATACACGACAGGCAGATATTTTGTAAAAACATGTTTTTTGGACTCTCTTACCCTTAAAACGTGTAAACCCGTCGGAAGTATTCCCGAATCCAATACTTTCTTCTTCTAAAGATATAAGAAACTATAAAAAACTAAGTACTGCGTCTCAGATTTCCCAAAGATTAGTTTGATTCTACCCACAACTAATGTAAGACATTTTATAACAAACAACTTAGTTTTTTGGAAAAAAAAAAATCTAAACTGAGGAAGTATTTAGATTTTTTTTCAAGTACCTGCATAACAAATAGTAGTTAAGTAAACACATCGTAGTTCTTTGAACAAAGAATCGGGGATACTCTACCGGATATTTCTCAATGTCTCTAATCTGCAAAAAAACATTGAAACATCAAATTTCATACATTGAATGAAAAACGTTTAAATGTTTGGGTAAAATCCATATATACGATGTACCGTATATGCTGTTTCGTGTAATACACATAACAGCCGATGCCGAATTATACGTATGGCAAATACGTATTTCGTATAATACGTATTATACGTATTTTCGTATAATACGTATACTCGTATAATCGGGAGCTCTAACTGATATATATCTTGCTCTTTTTTTTTTTGTTTTTTGCAACAGGGTAGGGTACCAACTCTGAAAAGGAACGATTCTTCGGACTCTATCTGAAATGAAGCGACTCCGGAAAAATTCAATTCCTTGTACACATTCCGAAATGAAACAACTCTGTAAAGGAACGATTCCTTGGAGTCGTTTCGGAAAATAGCGACTGCTCTGAATCGTTTCAAAATGACATAAATCGCGCACTTTTTTTTTTTTTTTGCAACAGGGTAGGATAGATTATTTTTTGAAAAATAAACTAAATCTTAAATGATCATAAATTTAGAATCGTCGAGGTTGGAAGGGTTCCTGATTTTCGATTTTGTACTCTACAAACACAATGCGGTGCTGAAGCACCGATTCGCTAGCAAATTATTTTCTGATATTTTATTTATAGATTTTTTTTTTTTTTTTAGGTCTCGCGTATAAGTTGACACCCCCCCCCCCCACTTTGAAGTTCTTTTTTTATCTAAAATTTCAGCTTATATAAGCGATTATATATGGTAGATCTATTATAGATCTATTAGTGCAATACTTGGCGATAGTTGCGACAGTTCTTCCAAACCCAGAAATAACTGAATTTAAGCAATAAAAAAAAGGCTTTACAAACATGAGAGATGCTCTAAATTTCACGGCATAGTGAAAAAAATTTACAAATTTTGATGTTTTTTCAAATTTTTTGAGGTTTAAAAGTTGTAGAAAAAAATCACAATTTCCAATTTAAAAAAAAAACCTTTGTATAACCCGCACCGTGTATAAGCCACAGCGGCTTTTTAGAAGGGTTTTTTTCTTGTATAAGCCGCGGAATATACACCCAAAAATACGGCAAATGAGATAATTGTATTTAATTGATATATTAAATGCCCAAGTTGTATTTGAATATGGAAAGCAACTATTATTATTTTGACAAATCAATGTTTGACTGGTATTGATTATAGCCGAAACATTACAAAATCTGCAATTTGCACATGCTTGCTTTTACTTGTTTTTTCTCTTAATTTTGAATATATTATAGCAAGTTTATGTTGCATTCTGACTGACTCTTAACTAGAGTCCTGCATTAGATTGAGTAACTACATTTTACTCAAACACGACCACTGCAGTTGAAAGCAAATCACACTTTCAACTGCAGATTGGATTTGAGTAAGGTTGACTTTAAATGCTTCAGGATCAATTTTAGATTAGGTCTTAACTGAGAGTCAGGTTGACTGAATTTTTTTAAAGAAATTTTGAATTTTTTTCCAATAAAAAAATATATACATATATATAAATATTAATGAGAGTAGATGTGTTCTTTTTTATACAAAAAAAGATAAACTTGATAACTATTAATCCATAATTGCATTAAAATATGATAAACTTTCTTTCACTTCATATTTGTATTTTAATATTTCAGATTGACAACTTTTTTGTTAGGTTCATGTTGAGTTGAGTTAAGGTAGAAGCTTTGGGATTTGGTCACCCAACTCATACAACACTCTAATCTTCAGTAACACTGACAGATCCCTGTAATTAATGTGTGTGAAAAAATGAAAAGAGTTTATAAAAATTGTTCTTCAAACATAAAAAACAACACAAAAACATGAATGGTATTAAAAAAACAAGAGTTTTTAAACATGCATTATCTATAAGAAAAATGCATAACTAGTACAATACATAGTAAATTATTATAAAAAACTTATTTCTTCAATTTTCTTCACTATTGGTTCGTTATATTGGCCATTTTTTTCTCTATAAACAAGATTTGCTTAATGTGTTGGCGGATACTCTAGAAATTATCATAGATACACTAAATAGCCAAAAGTGATTGGCCACTTGCATTTTAGATGTTTTGTTAAATATCTCAAACAGTACATGAAGAATTATCCTGAAATTTCAAGTATATAAACAGAATAGTACAAGTCATATATTTCTGTGAAGAATTTTTCCTGAAACCCTATAAGGGACTGTCAAGAACGAATATATTTTGAATAACCCTGTCAAATCTAATCTAGCAAACTCGTTAAAACTGTAGATTATAATAAATTGGCTTGTTGTAATAAACTGTGTTTATTTTTATGAAGACAGCATATTTGCTCATAGAAAAATTAAACTTTTCATAAAAACAGTCCTAAATTTTGCCAAGTTTTTTTCTTGTAAATTTACAGAGTTCTTAATATGAAAAAATGTTTTTCAGAAAATATGACAAATAACATTATACACGATACCCTGTAATAAAAATTGAAAAATTAAATAAATAAATAAATAAATAAATAAATAGCAGGCTTATTAAACAATTTTTCACTGTGCATGTGTGAACGCTATCAAAATTTAATTTACATATTGTACTAGCTAAATGTATGGAGCAATTTTTGTAAAAGTCTCAAAAACATAGCTAGGAAATTCTGAAAATTTTCATTGATAGAATGAGCTCAAAATCTGTTGTTCTGAAAATGAAGCAAAGAATGAGGGGCTATATCCAAATATAATAGTATGTACAATATTGTTTTTCTTCATTAACACCAGAGTTGGAAAAAAATCACGATTTAAAAAAAAAAAAAAAAAAAAAAAAAAATCCGATTTATTTTATTTAAATCAGATTTTTTTTTATTTAAATAGGATTTATTTGATTTTTTTAGAATTCTATTTTTAATTATTGTGTTTTTATGTTTTTACAATACATGGAGCAGTTTTTTAATAAAAATAACTAAAAAAATAATAAATAAAATTTATAATTTATAAAATATATATATATATATATAAGAAATAATTATATAGTTCAGTAAATACTATATTCTAGTTACTAATTGGTACTAAAAATTAAACATCTAGGCTTTAATCTAAAGCCATTCTATTATTTTGTAATTGAATTGTGCACATTAAATAAGAAATACACTTAAATAGATTGTAAATGAACAAAAAATGGTAAAATTAAAAAAAACAAATTAAATATTAATTTAATGCAAGCTATATATTAAGGGATAAAAATCACAATTCAATAGTTTTTAAGCAAATAAGAAATAAATCAGGGATTTAATTGTTTGAACAAAAACACTAATTTAGAAGCTTTGTCCACTCCTAATTTATTACGAAGGCTTGAATGAACTAGTCCAAAAGAAGAAAATTGTCTTTCTACTCCAGCAGATGAAGCCATGGCTGTTGTTATTTGGTAAATAAATTCAATTTCAATTTCGCTGATTATCTCTTTACCTCCCATTATATAAAAGGACTGAAAAATATAAAAATATTATATACAATATAAAAGGACCAATCATAATCTGTCATAATATCTGAAACTTTTTCTCAAGCAACGGTAATTTTTGGAATGGGCCATTTTTTGCTTGAAAATGTGCTGAAAAGATTTGGACAATTTTCTTTAATGAAAAATATATCTTTATTATTTTCCGCTACAATAAGTCAAATTTCATTTCCATTTAAAACAGAGGGACTTAATAAAACTCCAGCAAATGACAGCCATTAATAGCTTGTTCATATTTTGCTTTAAATTTTGTAATTCTATCTCAGAATTGACAAGTTCTGAAAGTTAAAAATCAGGAGATTTTATTTCAGAAATCAGGAGATATTTTTGTCAATGAAAACGTGTTAATTTGTTGATGTAAACATCTTTAATAAAAGTTTAAGTTTCAATATTGCTTGGTTATTACTAAAGATTAAAGAAATCTATCACTCTTACTCGAATATGGAAAGCATATATTCCTTACAACTAGAACACATTTAAGACTATGATGTTTAGGATGTTTTAACATATTTTTAATTTGACTAAATATTATAAAAAGAGGGATGTTTTGTTACTCATTAACTTATATAAAACTATTATAAAGATCATAAATAAGTCTTAATAGAGACAAATTATTATTATTTCAATACATGACCATAGTAATAATAACAAACCTTAAAGATTCATAGTTTATGATGAATTTGGGTGTCATTCATCACATAACACTACTATTCAAACATACTAAAGAACAATTACACCTGTACTAGAGTTTTTCTCCCTGAATCACAGCACATTTGATTGTTAAATAACAGAATATTTAAAAAGTGTGAAAAATTAAGAGAAATAAGTCAAAAATAAGGAATATGGAGAAACATCTGAAAATCAGGAGACTTGACAACTCTGCTATTTTTATCTAATACATTTTCTAGCTTTTAGTTCAAAAACTTTAAAAATTCATAAGCTTTGATTGAAATTTGACAGTGTAATATGGCAAGTTTTAAAACTTGTTCCTTGCACGTAGTATTACGATTTTTTGGTGAGCATTAATGAATTTGTTTAATTATTAACTTGTGAAACAAAAAAGATTCAAATAATTTAGTTGTGAAGATTGGCAAACAAAATATTATTTATAGAGTGTTTCTGTGTTTCGCCTCATCATCTAAAGTTTATTACAAAAGAACAAAAAATTAAAGGATTAGGAGGGGGACACCTGAACTTAACCTGTATCTGCCACATTCTTTCTGATAGCAATCCTGAAAGTACCAGAAAAACACCTGTTACTTATTTACACCTATTTCTTATTTCTCTGCTGACTAATTTCAAAAATGAAAAAAAAAAATTATTTAAATCGAACGATTATTTAAAAAAAAATCAGTTGATTTAAATCTTGATTCAAATCATGCCAACCCTGATTAACACTCATCAATAGATGTATAGATACAGACCCCCCCCCCCCTCCCCTTTTTTTTTACTTTTTTTTTGGGGGGGGGGGAACAAAGAATTTTGAGCTTATTCTATTAATGATAATTTTAAGAATTTTCAAGTTATGTTTTTGAGGCTTTTACAAAAGTTGCTCTAAACATTTACCTAACATAATATGCAAATAAAATTTTGATAGAGTTCACACATGCACAGTAAAACATTTAATAAACTAGTTCATTTTTTTATATAATTTTTATTACTTTTTGATTCTGATTACATGGTATTGTGTACAATGTTGTTTGTCATATTTCCTGAAAAGCACATTTTTTATATTAAGAACTCTTAAATTATAAGCAAAATACTTAGCAAAATTTGGAATTTTTTATGAAAACTCTCATTTTTCTACGAGTATATATTAGGGTGGTGGATCACAAAAAACTTTTTTTTGAAATTCAAAATTTCAAGTTGATAAAAAGTTGTTACAGTGATCACATATTTACGCCAAAAAACATTTTTGAAATTGAAAGATATTTAGGTCTCTCTTTATGAGGATGAAGTTTAAACTTTTTGGCCTAAAATGTACTTTTTTCATATTTTCTAAATATATGAATATAAAGTAATTGTTTTTTGAAAAGTACAAAAATATAAAGTTTAGATAGACATTTGACATTTTTAAAATTTTCGTTAATGTCATTAATTTTATTAGACTCCCGGAATCGAACAAAAAATCTCATTATTTTATGAAATATTCAAGATTTTCAATTTATTTTTATGGTAGTTTTAAATTTGTTGCAGGTAATTTTTTACATTTGCAAACCTCTATATATCATGCAAATTAAATGTATATTAATTTTTAATTAGTTTATTAGTCTAATTTGTTTTGGCTCATGGCATTAGAAACAATTTAAGTATCATACACATAAACAAAAATAAAATAAATTTAAAAAGTTTTATATTTAAATGAAAAAGGTTGCAAATGCAATAGTTTAACATTGAATTAGAAAATTATTATTCAAAGTAAATCTCGATTTCATTGTCTGTTTATAATAAGCTGCCTTCATGGATATAGAATAACCATGTTCAATATTTTGGTTATGTAACTTCAGGGAGTGGTTCTAGAAAAGACATACTATCTTCAATACTAAAATACATGAAATGTTACTGCATTCATTTGACAACTATTAAAACTCTTAGGTGTAGTATGCAAAACAAATACTGTTGTCTCCAATGGATAAATTGTATTGAATTTGTTTGCTT
The DNA here is from genome assembly GCA_964019185.1 of Maratus speculifer. NCBI lineage: Eukaryota > Metazoa > Arthropoda > Arachnida > Araneae > Salticidae > Maratus > Maratus speculifer. The sequence continues at coordinate 419,079,620 of OZ025289.1, read as the reverse complement.
TAAAGCACATGGTACAAGTAGTGATTTGTTTGCTTCATTTAAATGAAATACCTCTTAGAAAATTTTTGTTGTCGCAAATAATCCAATGTATTTAAGTAAGCCAGTAAAAGTTTAATATACGGTCAAAAATTACCTATTGTTGAATATATCAAAATAGATAGTCTTTTTCCAGAAGTTAATAAGAAATATTTGAACACGGATCAAACTGTACTTACAGCAGAATTACAAAAATGGGCAAGCATAAAACCGGGAACTTTTTTCTATGCAAAGTTCCTGACAATGGCAAACAGAATCTTGCGTTTATTGATTGCATCAATTGTTCAAACTCCACAATTGAAAAAGCCAGTTCAACTTGTCGTGAATGTTTATGCCCCTCATGCTTTAACATAAAAAGTCAGCCTAGTGTTGTTTATTTATCACAACATTTTAAAAAATAGAACAGTATATCAAGTATTTTGAAGATGAATTTAAAATTGTAATTCAATCAAATCTACAGAGAAAGCCTTTATGATACATCCAGAATATTTCCATCTGCGAATGTTGTTTGATTCTCGAAAACATATGTGATCTCTGACAAATAAAAAGATAGAAAAAGCCTGAAAAACCGAATTTAGTGAAAAGAGAGTTTTTAAACCTCCACAAGTTAATTATGAGGCAGAAGACTACATCGATCTTATTCATTGGCAATCTACTATAGTAACAGAACCACCTCTCATAACTAACTTGAGCAAACAATACATTAATTGATTGTTGGTTCTAAAACTAGTGATAGAAATGCACTGAAATTTTTTTCATACACACAGACAATTTAAAGTATGCTAAAGGAAGTTACATGCGTGTCTAAACATGTTTGTCTAAAAACACAAAGGTTGAGATGGCTTCATTAGGTAAAGATCGCTGGACAGAAAATAAATTCCAAAGTTTCAAACGAAGCATCACTTCATATCTGCAACTACAGCAGTTCAAGAAAAAAGAAAAGGTAAAAATTTTTTCTATAGCATTAATTCAATAATTTTTCTTTGTTATAGCAGCAATAAACTTAATGTAATAATTTGTTTAATAAGCATATTTGCAATTCATTGCAATATAAATTATATATTTCAACTTTTCTAAACAAAAACTTTTGTTGCAAAGTTGCTTACACTTCTGGTGCACTGCCTAAAACTATCAAGATAATTTATTGTAATAAACAGACAATGAAATCAAACTTTATTTTCAATAATGCTTTTCTAATTCAATGTTTAACTATTGTGTTTGAAAATTTAATATTTAAATGAAAAGGGTTACAAAGTTTTATGTGTGACATTTTAAAAATTGTTTCTAATGTTATGAGCCAAAACAAATTAGACTAATAAACTAATTAAAAATCCATATGCATTTTATTTGCATGGTATCTGAAGGTTTGGAGAGAAAAAAAATTAACTATAACAAATTTAAAACCATCAACAAAATAAATTGCGAATCTTAGATATTAGGTAAAATAATGAGATTTTTAATTCGATTCTGGGAGTCTTATAAAATTATGACAGAAACAAAATTTTTTTAAATGTCAAATGCCTATCTAAACTTTATGTTTTTATATTTTTCAAAAAACAATTACTTTATATTCATAGCTTTAAAAAATATGAAAAAACTACATTTTAGGCCAAAAAGTTTAAATTTCTTCCTCATTCCGGGAGACCTAAATATTTTTCAATTTCAACAGGGTTATCCAAAAGATATACAGTGGAGTATCGTTTATACGACGCCAAAGGGACTACCGAAATACGTCGTATAAACGATAACGACGTATAATCGATTTTCCCTTCCAAAACTAGAATTAATTTTGCTTTCACTTAATTTTAATGTTTAGTGATGTGCATGAATTTGTAAATTAAAAAATCAAAATAAACAAATAACCAAAAAGGGTAGGATGAATTAGTAAGCAATTTAAATATGCGTACTAAAACGCTACGTACGCTTGAGTACCTTTATTTATGTTTCACCGAAAGGTTCCTCATTTACAGTACATTATTTCCTTTCCATTTAAAGTCAAAGATTAAAAACCCCGCGTGGCCAACTAAAAGTCGCCAATACTGATAACAGTTAGAAAGATAGTTACCAAAAAAAGAATGACCCCTCCCAGTGTAATTTGTTACACGTAAGCTGTTTTTTCAGACTAATCGAACACCAGCCCACATTTTTATAATGTGGAGTGCATTTAAGCACGCTCTATGGTATCATTCATAGTTGCCAACTTCCGCTCGTTCGTAAAATACACAAGAAAAATAAACAAAAATAAACCTATACAAAATCGAAAAATCGACGTATAAACGATTTTGGGCGTCGTATAAAAGATATATTTTTATATTAAAATGAATAGAAATGAATCGGGACCACATTAAAACGTCGTATAAATGTAAACGTCGTATAAGTGATCGTCGTATAAATGATGCTTTACTGTATCTATCTTTTTCTAGTATGTTGACGATCTGCTATGGGGTTTCCGGAGAAAATTGTCACAGAAATATGTGATTCTTACTATTCTGTTTACACACATGGAGTTTCAGGATAATTCTTCATGTATTTTTTGAGATATTTAACAAAACATCTAAAATCACAAGTGATCAGTCACCTTTGGTTATATAGTGTATGTGCCACTTTATGTAAGAAGCAATGAGTAAAAAAAAAAAAAAAAAAAAGAAAAAAAAATGCAATACATATTTAAATAATTAAAATGAACCAAGCTAAATAAAATAATTTTAAAAAGATAACAAGAGAAAAAGAAATTTTATTGTTAATATCTAATAATATTCATAAGTAATAATGTGGAAATCACTCTATTCCATACAATTTATAAAAGCTAAGAATTTTAATGTCCTGATTCATGAGGTTTTCCATACTTCTTTTCCCAACGCTCAATGTATTCTTGCTTTCTTTGTTCCCTTCGTGCAAAATATTCAGGATATTGAGCTTTCTCTAATGGATGCCAAAAATCTAACACCTAGATTTAATAAAATACAATTAATATAAAAGCATAAACAATAACTCTGCAATAAAAATTAGGTATAATTTGATACAATAAAAATCATTACATGAAGAAATACAATACAGGAACTGCTATACACCAATTAAAACATTTTATTCAGGAGCCTGAATTTATTTAATGAAGTCATACAATTCAAAGCTTTAAAATATGTGTGAAAAAAGATACAGTAGAAGGTTTTTATAATAAATGCCTACATAAATTGCATAAGTATTTAGATTACATTATGAATTTAATTTAAACTTCTCATATTCAAAAATTTTGCCCTCTATTTATGCTTTCATCATAAGTTTAATTATTTAGAATTACCTGAACTATTTCTGAATATAATAGTTAATATGCTGCAAAAACTAGTAAATATAAAACATAAGGATGCACCAAATACCGATTTCGGTTAAATACTGAATATCCAGCACACAAGTGAGCCAAATAAGATCTAAGCTTCGAATCATTATTTAAGAGAAGGATAGTCTTAAAATCTTTTAAATTACCAATAGTTTTAACTTTCATGCTTATTTTTTGAATTAAATTAATGATATGATTTTCTTTTCTTAAATTATAGAACAAATATTTTAAAAACAAAGAGAAATTTTGACAAGAAAAATTTTACAGTCATATAGTGTTTGTCTGCAATCTAAAGAAAATTTTGAAATGCACCAAAGAGCATAGTCTAGCTTGAGCAGTTATTTTCAGATGTTGGAAATATACAAGGTGTTCCTAAAATTTTGGAACAAACTTTCAAAGGAGGATTTACTGTCAAGTAACTGAACATTTTCTATACAGTTAACATTGCAATCCATTTATTCAAACAAAAATACATAATTGATTATTTTATAAGTTGAACCTGATTTTTTATACACAATTTTAATAACAATTAAGATATTTTGGCAAAGTTTTCGTGAAAATAACTTTGCTTTGTATGAAAGTGATGACATCATTGGAAGTTACTGAATTTTGGTCAGTGACACAGTATATGCTCTGCCAGTGTATTCTGAATAATTAAATGTCTAACTTAATATTGATTAGATGTGAAAAATTGCAATTTCTTCCTCTCTCATCATATTTCACAGAATCAAAATATGTCTGTTGAAAATATCATTACAATATCTTAATTATTGTTAAAGTTAACCAAAAATCCAAGTTCAACTTAGATTGAGGTACACTGAAATTTTGAATGAGTAAGTGGATTGAGATTCCGGTTTCCTCTACATAAACTGTTTGTCAACATGCTTATGATCATCCCTGACTAATAGCAAGAAACAATGAAATACCTGCAAGTATTCATGAATTTGCACTTATGCAATATTAATTGCTATGAAATTTAGATCTGAATATCTTGATATTCAATTAAATGAAATATTCGGCCTCATCGAATAGTTTAATATTCAACCTAACGGAACAGTTTATTATTCAACAGTACGGCTGAATACTGAATACATGCTATATATTTGATGCATTCCTAATAAAAGAATACTCATTAAGAGGCTACTTTAGCCAAGCAAAAAGACCTCTTTGCTAATACTAATCCTAAGGAGAAAATTTATAAAGATAACTCAGTAACATTTCAATATTTTTAAAGGATTTGTGTTTAATAGCTCAGATCAATCTGCAAAAAGGGCATTTACTTTTTTGATTTTGTTTACAGATATTTTTAATGAAAACATTTTGACTTTTGGAATCAGCTTTGAATGTGAAAGCATCTTTATTAAAAAAATCTGCAAGCAAAATCAAAAAAGCAAAAAACTGTCTTTGTACAGAGTGATCTGAGCTATCCAGCCCACATATATAGACAAAGAAAAAAAAAATTAAATATTGAAATGCAACCGAGATATCTTTATAATTTTCTTCCATAAGATTAGCATTAGTGAACATGTCTTTTTGCTTGACTGAAGCAGCCTCTTAATAAAATTTTTAGTAAAAATGTTACTTTTTTTTAAGTTTACATAGCATATTGTTTGAGCTCTATTTAAGGCATCCCCCCTTCACCCAAATTTTGAATCCTACAAAATTAGTCGTTTTATTTTTCATCTATAAGTATATGGTGGCATCAAACTATGTCACACATTTATTAATGATGAAACTATGCACATATCAAACTAATACTACATAGCACTATTTTCTGGAAAATCTGAAGTCAATAGATTGAAAATAAAAATTAAATGAATCTTTCTAAGTAATTAGTTTCAGGATAAAATATTTCATGTGTAACATATAATAAAAACAATAAAGGAAAATAATATAAACTCTCTAACATTTATGTAGACCTAAAAACAGGAACATTTTGAATAGCATTATTAACATAGGTTAGCATGTACATAAGCATTAATATATTAACACAAGTCAAAAATAAATCAAATCCAAAAGGTGAGGTTGAAATTAAAATTAAAAAATAATCCATTAAAAAGAAATTATAATTAACGAGAATATAAATCTTGTTAGATTTGTATTAGAATTAGATTTATAGTCAATTATCGTATTTCAAATAGCATATTAGTAATGTAATATGAATGAATAACACACACATACAATAATTATATATAAAATTCCAAAATCAAATTTTTCACTTTATCAAGATCTTGCAAAATTAATTTGCTGAACCCTCCCCCCATACATACACACTTCTCCTACATGTGTTATTTTATGAAAAATAAATGTTAATCTACAAAACTTAACAGATACATTTTGTCATTTCAAAAATTTATAGCATTTTTCAAAGCAGCGCCTAAATTTCTAGTTATCTTTATATCTATTTTGTTCATCCCTCTCTCTCATTTAAATCATATTTTAATATAGAGACATAATTTTCATAAGATTAAAACAGTTTCCTTTATTTAAACAGACAAACAAACAAAAAAAATCATTGCATCATATGAATAAAGTAAATAAAATTACAGAGTTTTGCTAGCCTATTTACTTACTTATTTTCATGATTAATGAGTTTTAATGATTTTAAAATTTGTATGCTGACAGAGATTTAAAAAAAAAGGGGGGGGGGGGGGATAAAATTTTGAGAGAGGAATTCAAGTAAAATTATAAAAAAAAATGTCGAAAATTCTCTATCCTGAAATACTGACGAATGTGACAGAAGAATCTGGTTAATCAGTGAGAAAAAAGTGAAAAAAAAAAAAAAAAAAGAATCCATGAAAAGACATCCATGTGAAAAAAAAGAATATACAAATGAAGAATAATTCATATATATATGTATATAATGTCTTCAGGGGTGTTAGTTGTGGCATAAGAAGTTGACTCAGGAGCCTCTTGTTGGATCGAACTCTTTTAATTAGGCCTCTCTTTGTACAGAAGGATTCGCGAGTTCGGTCGGAGGTCCTGGAGCCCAATGTGTCTATTATGGAGTGTTACATGGCCATAGTTTCAGCAGGCCTCTCAAATCTGCAAAGTCTCTCGTTTTTCTTGCATGTTATTGGTAATATGTTAGAGATTATAATATTTTCCAGCAGAAGGCACAGTTGTGAATTAGGGAGGCACATTTAATTGGCTCATTAGCTTTTGATTCATATGTGGTCAAAGCCCACACAATTCCTGGGTTGTTGACGTATGAGGCTCTAGCCACAAATAGCTGCAAAAAGCCCATAGATCATCAATTTTAATCTTAAGGAGCATCCAAAATTGATCTCTGAAAGTAATAAGGTGTATTGCTGAAAAATAATGTTATCAGGGAAAAACTGTTTTAAGCTTCAGAATTAAAGTTAAAAATATTAATTCAGACTTTAAATTTTTAAATTTTAATTTTAAGTTTTAAAAAGCATTTAGTTTTTATCCTTTCATATATATATCTGTACATATAATATATGGTATGTATGAATTTATTTATTTGTAAATATTGCATACATTCGAGTTTCTAAAGTTGTTTTCGAAAATAAATATTTAAATCTTATTTTTATACTGAGGGATTGCCTGTCATTGCTTGGATTATTTTAAATATACATTATGCAATGCTGTCAGTTTTTCCAAACAAACCTAGGGTTGTAACTATGCAACAGTGCTTTCAGCAGAATAAACAGAAACCTAGGGACGCAAATCATTAATATCTTGTTTATACTTTGTAAGAAACACAAAAAACAGTTGCAACTTTGGTAACAAAATTTTATCATAGAAATGGAATTCATTTTCCCTTTTGCTCACAACTGATTTTCATCTTGCACCTCTATTCACAACATTTTAAAGAAGTAAACATACATGAAAAGATTAAGAGTTTCAGGGAAAAAATGATTAAAAATTATAAGAGACTTGGAAAAACTTTTCTAAAATAGATGTATTTTGTGGGGAGGGGGGGGGGAAGGAGTCACCAGAAGAGTGAAATTATCATGTATCTGTAGGGAGGGGGGGGGGGTAGCAAAGTCCACACCGTGGTCAGTAAAATCACAGTTTTATTTTGTAGAAGAAGCAAATGTTTTTTATTTCCTTTCTCCATGAAGAGCATGATAGAAGCTATAAAAATTACAATATGTAATGCCCAGGATAACAAGTTTAGTATGTCTGCATACTTACAGTGAAGTAATATAAGCCAATATTTTAAAACCCAAAGAAGAAAAATATAATGAATCTAAATATTTCATAACAGATTTAAAAGACAAACAGAATGAAGAAAAGTATGCAAATGAAACCTTCTAAAACTTATGTGGAAAAAACAAATTGGTATCTGGAGGATTGAAAAGTAAGAGATGACAGATTAAAAATTAAAATTTATTAGTTCTTTAAAACATAAAAGCAAACAATTATTGTAAAAACATATATAATTTCTTGGTAAATTACAAAAACAAAAATTATATGATTTACATTCTTTTTACAGGACTTTATCACAAAATTCTATTAAAGTTGTCACACATTTAATTGACTACTGATACATAATTTGAATTATTTTTTATTTTGAGGTATTTCATTAACTAGATAGAATTCAATACATTTATGCCTAATTTCTATAATAAATAGAACTTAGCATAGAATTATAATGACTGAGCAAAAAAAAAAACATATAGTATTATTTTAAAAGGAATGCATATAACTTTTACAAAGTCTATTATTTAAAAACATAAAAGTTACTTAACTATTGCAAGCCTCCAAAACATCATTCTCAGTAAAACTAAAGTGTAACCCTCCCATCCCCACCCCTAGCAAAAATAGTTTTAACACAGCATAGAGAAAAACACAGACAATAATTATTGGATAAAAAAATGAGCAAAATTAAATTTGATCATTAGTTAATCATTTGAGGTTGAAATAATTGCATCCCTATATATTTTTCACAGGATCTCTAACATCAATCTTAGTTGGAAACAGGGCATATTAATTAAAGAAAAACTTAATGTAACATACATGCAAAATTTCTACACAGTTGGAAAAAAACACCATTGAGCTGTTTAGTTGAAATCTATGACTTTTCAATCAGATAATTCAGGATTTTCCAACAGTAGTAAAATTTCACTACGGTTCAAAAATATGATATAAATAAATAGAATTTAAAAGAAATTAAAACATTGTAATAAAACTTTAAAAATACAAGTAAAAATATTCTGTAAGACTTTTAAAATATAAACTAATAAGTGTGTTGCTCTATTGCACAGCATCTCATTCAGAAGCAAAAAATCAACTGCCCTAACAATCAGTAATCTATAAACAATAACATGGAAAAAGGTCTACTATGCAATGCAAATAGTTCCTTCTTGGCTTCCTGAATTTACTTACTGAAGCAGTAAAATTGATTTTAGAAGTGAGACATAATCATACTGGACTGCTAATGCTAATGTTATCTCAGATCAATCAGAAGTACTACATCAGTCATCAAAAGATACGAAACAGCAAGTATGAATAAATAAACAGAAAGTATCATAACAGAATTAGAAGGGAGCAATAGATAAATTAAGAAAAGTTAAAAGCCTAAACTTCTGGAGATAAAATCAATAAAAGATTGGTTCATATAAAAGGTAAGTATAACTTATAAAGGTTATCAAATACAAGGATAAAATTAAAATTTTAAGATAGGGGCAGATAATACACCCTCAAAGATGAGATTGATGAGGACATAAAAGCATCTTTTTCATCTATCCCAAGAAATGGATGACTTGAACCATTTAATCTTTGAAAAATTTACCAACAGAAGTACTTTGATCTTAAGTGAACTATTTTGGAGCTTTTACAAGTTTGTAAGATTAATTGATACCATTTAGCCATATCTCAAAAATTTTAGTGTGACCCTTGTAAAAATACCGATCACTTAACAAAAATAAAATAGATAATACATGCATACAGGGATATGATATATGGGATGAGCATATTCCGAATCCTAACACAAGTGATCTTGATGTCAGCAAAGTGAGGACAATTGAAGCTTACTCATCAGCATTCAATGAAGAATTATTAATATTGTGACTAATTATCAAAAAATGAAATAGTACCTAAATATAAGATGCATTGTGTATAAAGACTTTGTACACTTTTATCCAATTTTGTAGATCTTTATGTGTCATAAAATTCCTTAACAATTTTAACAGGCATACAAACAAATATAGATTTCTGGTTACTTAACAGAATTTTCATAATGGGAATTAATTATTATTAAATAAAAAGGTGCTTACAGAAAAAGAAATCCTATGCACTTATAGATATCCTTCATTTAAAAAACAATTTTAAGAAAAAAATTTCAAATTTTAAAAATTCAAGCAATTTACATGTAGTCTATTTGAAATTAAGAGAGATGGAAAATAAATAAAACTACATGCTTATAAACAACTTTTAGAATGTGTTGATTACAATCAATTCCAGTGAAGAAATGATTGTTTGCAAAGTTATGATCATTGCTTTGCTGTAAAAGAAAAAATAGTTTGATATTTCTTTTACTTTGGCCAGATTTTTTTATATTGTTCAAAGTAGACTAGGGAGGATGACCGAGCTTCAGTCAAAATGAACTTTGTGTTAACCGATATAATATTTTCACTGTATTATTCTCTCTCTATTATTGCTACAATGCATGTTATCTATAACAGTATTATCTTCAAAAACAATCAATATGAAAACTTTGTACATATGTACATGTTTATAAATTTTACTATACTAAGATATTCAAAAAAAAAAAAAAAAAAAAAAAAAAAAAAAAAATCTATCTAAATCACATTTTTAGTTCGACTATAATTGATAGACTAGATCTAGATAGACTAGACACTAGACTATAACTGAATCTCCACCTTTCACAACGCGTTAATCTAACATAGCTCACAATACAAAACTTTTTAATTAGAAAGACCAAAAAAAAAAAATATATATATATATATATATATTTACCCAGTCAGGACAAGGTACAGATCTTCCATAGTTGATTCCACCAGGAGAATAAGCAACTAAAAATAATGCATGTGATTCAGTATAATATTGAATGCAAACTATTATCTGTATCATAAAGCAAAAATATATCTGAGTAATGCTAATGCTGTAATGACAAGGAAAGGGTCTGAGGCAAGGAATTCAGCGAGCCTCTGTGCATTGATAGAGTATAGTCAATACATAAACATATCACAAGAATAAAGTGCAATATTCAAGTTGGCCTTAAAAAATGATCTCCAAAGTTCATCCATTATTGACATTTTAACATACAATAAGATAAATTGAACTCGTTTGCAAGCGCATGGATTGTACAGTTGGCAGCATGCCAAACATTTACTTTTTTTTCGCACATGGCTGTCTGTGGTTTCTGTGCCCTGAAAAAACATTTTTTTTTTTTTTTTCCCCTCCACAGACAAAATAATGATTACTTACTTTTGAACTTCAATGTCTAATTATTTAAATGCAATATAAATAAAACATGCTTCTAAACACACACACATAAGAGCATACTTATTTATTTACAGAGAAATTACAATTTTATGGATCTAAGGAAATAAAAAACTGAATTATTCAATCAACAGAATTTTAATTTTAGTCACATTTATTTATATATATTATGAAATTTCTTTTTTTACAGTTGGTAAAGTATTTAAATGTCATTATCATGTGAGACATGTAGATGCTATTCTTATCTAACTCCTTTTTACTTATGATGTTTTTTTTTTTTTTGTGTAAAATTTATTTTAAAAAGTGGAAACTTTTAAATAATTCCAGAGCTATTTATTACAAAGAGAAAAAAAAAAAAAATTAATGCATGATAGTTGCTGAGAAAAAGAATTAAATTTGGATAATATAATACAGTAGACTCTCTCAAATCCGCAATCTTAAAGGGAAGCTTTAGTCATTTTAAAAATTGCTTATTGCCGATAGATGGCGCTGAATTTCGCTCGAAAAAGGCAATAGGTAGTTACTGCTTGCAAACCCAAGATCGGTAAGTCTATACACGTCATTCCCTGCTGAAATCGAAACTCTGGTGGATAAGTGGAGACTTCAGATGTACATAGGGATGGGGGGGGGGGGGGGAATGGATGTAATTTAATCATTTTTTATTATTATAAAGCTCCAAATTTAAGAATTTTTTAAGTAGATTTCATAAGAAACCTATAGTTAATACTACCTATGCCATGATACAACTTTTGAAAAGAAAAAAAAATCACAGCTTTCATTATATGACCTTAGGAACCCAAATCCACCAACATAAAAAGTTTATATGTATATATGTACGTATGTATGTACAAAATTTTTTCAGCACGATAGAGGTCTAAAATATGCACATATCATTCTTTAAATCGTCAAACACATTGAGATGTTAATATCGCGATGGGATTGCAAATGGATAAAATCGGCCTAAGGGTTTGAAAATGGGAGGGTTCAAAAATTTAAATATCACCTTAACATAGCTCTGATAAAATCAGCCCTTACATAAGCAAGGAAAGAAAAAATAAACATTTTTTGTCAACAATTTAGAAAAAATACAATAAAATTTTTACCACAATGACTTTTTTTATTGCAATATTTCCCAGTGAAAAATGCAAATGAAATAAATTGATATGTATATATATATATATACATAGATGTATGTATATATATATATATACATTAGTGATGGGCGATTCTGGAAATTTTGAGAATCGATTAAAATCGATATCGTATAAAACAACATCGATCATAATAAGAATCGATGTCTCAGTTCTAGAATCGATACTAGAATCGATATTTCGATATTTAGGTTCACACAGAGAAGATTCAAATTACTAATTCCAAAACTTAGTCAATCAGCAGGACCGTAATTACCGCCTCCCGCCCCCCATCCCCATTTAAGGAGGCATAGAATTAAGCATTGCAGATTTTAGAGTCGGATATTAAGAATTTTAAATTTTAAAATGATTGTCACTTATGGTTTTCACTTACACAAAAACTTTGACAAATTTGAAAGACATAACCCAACTAATAACAACCCTGAGTAACTTGGCATTAAACCGAGTATAAAGAGTGCCAAGAGCGTGTAACTAGGATGGGGAACAAGGAGTATAGACAAAAAAAAAACTTTTTTTTTTCTAATGCCAACCAAATGTTACACGAGATAGTTTGGAAGAACATAAAATATGCCCGATTCTCAAGGGGGCAGGTAACCCCCACTCTTGACGGAAAGGCGACCATAGCCCAAATGTATCTTTTGTCGAAGTTTCAAAATGAGGATTTATAATAAAATAGAACGAGAATTGGACATTTTAAAAATTGCATGCATACTTTGAACGGCCCATTTAGTAAAGATTGGCGAGGAAAGGGGGGGGGGGCGAGGGTTTAGAACGGACGAACTTGAAAAAAAAAAAAACATAATTAACTAATAGCCCAAATAACTGAGCTTCTAAACAAAAATATAGTGTTTAACGTAGTGTTACAGGGCCGTTCAAAAAGTAATCTGCCGTTCAAAAGTAATAAAGGACCCCGCGGGGTGGCCCGCGGGGAACATACACTCTTTGAAACTATAAAGAGTGCCAAGAGCATGTAACTAGGTGGAGAGAGAGGTAGTAACAGAAAAAAACGAGGAGATAGAAGCTTTATAACGATATGTTACATGAGATGGTGTAGAAGAAACAAAAAATATGCCCCCCACCCAGGGGGGCAAGGTGAATCCCAAACGGACAAAAGGGCGACCCCGGCCCAAATGTATCGTTTATTGAGATTTCAAAATATGGATTTATAACAAAATAGAACGAGGATTAGACTTTTTAAAAATCGCAGTCATAATTTGAACGAACCTGTAAGTTAAGATTGGTGAGGAAGGGGGGAGGGGGCGGTAGTACGGACGAACATGAAAAAAAAAAAAAATAGCGACACTCTGAGAGTGCCGATAGAAGGGAAACCTTGAACAATTACGTGTGTATTTTTGAATCGTTCAGATATATAATTTTGAATCGCCAGGAAATACTTTTAAATGAATAAAAAAAGGTTCTATAATATTAAAGAACATATTAAAGTCTATAAAAAAAAAAAAAAAAAAAAAAAAAACCGCGCGATACTATATGTCCAGCTATTGTAGTTAACTAACTATAACTACTTTCTTACATCTTAAAACGCGATAAATACATCAACCAAAATTAGACCATACTATCGATACCTTAATCTTTGTCCAAATAAATCATTTTGTATTAATGCCTATTACAATATCTGTAGATTACTTTTTGAATTATTCAAATCGGACATTCCATTCAAAAGATATTATGAATTTAAGGCTGACAATCAAAAGAAATAATAGCGCTGCTGAGTACTCGGTGGCCAATAAGCTTAGGGATTACGTGTGCAATCAAACGATCGCGGGTTCGAACCCCAATTTCGCTAATGTGTATCAATGTTTTTTTTTTTTTTTTGAAGAAGTTTGAAAAATTAAAATTTTAACACATTACGGGTCCGTAACGTGACCTGAAATGATGGGAGAAAATTTCTTTTGCTAGATTTGTAATGCATGAAGCATAAGCTTTCAATAGACATATTGTATGAAGGAAAACCCTCTCCCCCCCCCCCAAAAAAAAGGTCCTATAGGGAAAACCGAAAAACTAAAAAAGCAAAACGGCGAGAAATGTTTAGCTATATTAGAATTTTTCTCATCACTGTAACTCCTACAGAAGCAAAGTTATAGCCTTTTAATGATTGAAATTAAGTGAAGAAATAAGCAAAATTAGGTGAGTGATCGACAGGGGGGGGGGAGGGTCCACAGCTCTGGGGGTACCATGTAGCTTAAACTTTTAAGTTAAAAATGGTAGAAAATTAAATGAGCGAAATTTTAAGGTGTATATTGGAAGAGGGTGCAAGCCCCTCCCCCCCCCTCAATTTTTTTTTGTTTGTTTCTTTTGAGGAAACAAAAAAATATGCCCCCCGGTGGGGCGCAGATAAACCCCAAACGTTCGGAAGGGCGACCCTTTATTTATCTTTTGTCAAGGATTTAAAATGTGGATCTAAAATAAAATAGACCGAGAATTGGACATTTTTTAAACTGTATGCATATTTCGAACGGCCCTGTAAGTTAAAACTGACGTGGAAGGGGGGATTAGAAAAGACGAGCGTGAAAAATTAAACATAATAAACTAATACTTCAAATAACTGGACTTCTAAACAAAAATATAACGATTTAACCTAGTGTCGGATTAATGGAATGGCCCGTAAGGGATTACCCCCCCCCCCCCCCCAAAAGTTATAAGATTTATACTTTTTAATGCACAAATTGCGATTCCCCCTCTCTTACAGAGCTGTAAAACATGATGCTTTCCTCTGGAGTCGCAGAAAAATACCTGCATTCAACACTAATTTAGCCTAGAAAAAAAGAAAAAAAAATCGAAATCGAATCTAAAGATCGAAATCGAATCTAAAGATCGACATCGAATCTAAGATCGAAATCGAATCTAAAGATCGAAATCGAATCTAAAGATCGAAATCGAATCTAAAGATCGACATCGAATCTAAAGATCGATCTTACGGGCAGAATCGATTTTACATTTTTACTTTCTTTTGTAACTTTACAAGAAGAGAGTATTAGATTCGTGAAAATTTTTGACTTCCCGTTTTTGATGGATTTATATATTTTAGAAGGTCTTTAACACGATTTCATGGTTTTTAAGAAATATCTGTCTGTGGGTGTGTCTGTCACTCTGTGAGTCTGTATACGACAAAAATTTCTGACCGTTCTATCTCAAGAACAAATGCACGGAATTCCACAAAACTTTAGATTTAGTTTGACCTTGATATAAACTGAATTTAATTAATTTTTGGTGCATATAGCCTAACAGGTGGCGCTGCTATGCTGCATTTTTTGCGATTTGCGCAACAGCTATATCTGAATAACGAATGAACGGATTTTCATCACATTTTAGATCCAGTTAGTCCTTGACATGAATTGATGTTTTTTGCATTTTGGTGTATATAGCTTCTCAGATGGCGCTGCTATACTGAATTTTTCACAATTTCCACTCAGCGCCATGTGAAGGGGGGTGGGGCGAAAGGAAGCGGTCGTTCCGAGCACGGAAATTTAGGGGGCGCCAAATTTTTACTACTAACATCACTTCTAGCCTATCACAAGAAAAATTTAATAGGGGGGTGGGGCTAAATTGGAACTTTGAACCGGGCGCAGTTCTGTTTTCGCACGCCCCTGTTTCCATTTTAGCTTTATCTCAAGAACTATTGCACGGACTCTCATAAAAATTTAGATTCAATTAGTCCTTGATATTATTTTATGCTAATTACATTTTGGTGGAAATCGCTTAAGAGATGGCACTGTTATACTGCATTATTCATGATTAACACAATAGCGCTATCTCAAGAACGAATTTTCATCAAAATTCAGATTTAGTAAATCTCTGACATAGATTAGTGTTATTTAGTTCTTGGTGTAAATTTCCCAACAGGTGGCGCTGATATGCTGCATTTTTTATGATTTCGCAATAGCTGTATCTCGCGCTTTCATGGATTTTCATCAAAATTCAGATTCAGCTGGTACTTAATAAAAATTGATCCTGATCAATTTTTGGTGTACATCACTCAACAAAAAACGCTATTTTGCGGGGGGGGGGGAGGGGGGTTCTGAGGTTTCTTTAATTCTTCTATCTTAGAAACTAATACACTGAAATTTTGGAATTGGCACATCCGTCTATTTTATCTTCGACTTTTGAAGGAAAATGAAAATTATATTACCTTCAGAGAAATCGATTAAAAATTTTAAAGTATCGATTAAATCGAGTTGGCCGTAGTATCGATTAAATCGATTTAAAAAATCGAAATCGCCCATCACTAATATACATAGATGTATGTATATATATATATATGTATATATATGTATATATATAAATATATATATGTATATATATAAATATATGTATATACATATATATACACATCTCGTCATAACTTTTCAATAGCAAAATTTTCACGTGAAAACTGAAAATGAGTTAAATAATTTGACAAAGTTTTTAAAAAAGTGAATGTTATGTCATACTGGAAATAGATGTAATAGATGTTACCAGATGAATAAGTAACGTCATGGAAGTTTGAAAAAACTTAGTGACTCATTTTAAAAATATCCGACAATTGAAATATTGTCACATTTTAACATTTTGGGGCTCTTTGAATTTGATTTCTGTATTTTTAAATCTATTCCTCATACATTAGAATCTTCACAAAAGCTTTAGGTCTGTAGAGCTTATTTTTACCGAAGGAACTGGGTTTATCTCTAATCTTGATTTAGATTTTATTGGTGAAATTAGTACTTAACTTCGAAATCTACATCCGACTGTAGGCCGAGCTGGCAGGGATTTTTTTTTAAACTTCCTTTACCCCCCCCCCTTTTTAGTTACATTAATTTCGTTACTATGTAGCTGACATAGAATATTTATTATGCATTTTTTTTTTTTTTTTTTTTTTTTTTTTTAGGCGCACGGGCTATTAAAGCCTAGGAGTTTATAAGCCCGCCAGTTCTGTATGTATGTAACACAATAACTCATGATACAAATATCTGATTTACTTGAAATTTTGGGTATAGGTTTATTCTGATAAGGCGCATCCCTAATTAGTCTCGGGAGTTCATTCGATAAGTATAAGAGGTAGAACAGGGGCTTATACCCGTCCCTTTAATTTATATAAATGGATTTTTCATACAAAATGATCAGATTTATTCAAATTTCAGATATAGGATCATTCTCATAACGCGTTTTAGAGTGTTAGATTAGTTTTGAGAGTTCATTAGATAAATATAAGGAGAGTGGGTAGGGCTAATTCCCTGCGCTTAATTTAGATAAATGGGTTTTTCATTCAGAATTATCATAATTCATTCAAATTTTAGATATAGATATATAGAATCATTCTGATAAGGCGCTTCCCTGATTTGTTGGGAATTCATTGGATAAGTATAAAGGGAGGATTGGAGAGACTATCTCTCTTAAATTTAATTTTTTTTTTTTTTTTTTTTTTTTTTGCAGAATTAACAAATTTGCTTCAATTTTTGGATACAGGTAATATTATAAAACATATCCTTGATTAGTTGTGGGGTTCTTTTGTTAAGTATAAAAGGGGTACAAGCGATTACCCTCCTTAAATTAGATAAATGCGTTTTCATGCAGAATAATCTGATTTGCTTCAAAATTGGATGTAGGTTTATTGTATGATAAAGTGTATCTCTGATTAGTATTGGGAGTTCAATGATTAAGTATCAAGAGATGAAATGGGGGGGGGGGGGCTATATCCCTCCTTAGTGTGTTTTTGAAGGGCATATTTCCTTGAAAATATAAAGCTGTAATATACAATTAGTATGCGTAGCCTCTGAGCTCAATGACATCAGTTTAATTAGAAAATATTCTTTTTTATTACATACGCATGATTTTATTATTCTAAAGGATCAATCGAGAAGAATCAGATCGTCTTATTTTATAGTTTTTTTTTTTTGATACTCGGAACTGTGAACTATGAAAATGTAAAGCATCCGAGTTGAGCCCGAATCAGCTAAATTATATATTTTCGCAATATGGACATGTTTCCTTAAATTTATAGTTATATTTTTAATGTATTTAACTATTCAAATTAAAAGGATATTAGTGTCCATCTATATTTTTCCCTATCTATAATAGTAGTATTTCTAGATTAATAAAATTTTGATGATCCAAAATAAATAAATCTATAATATATACTAAAGGAAAATATGGGAAAGATTATTTAATTAAAAAGGACATAAATAAAATTTAAATTATATGCTAATTCCCAGTATACATATTTTATTTACATAACGTATTTGTTTTATCTACCTACTTAAATTTAAATAGGTGTATTTTATTTATTTTAAGGCTGATGTCAAATTTAAACTGGGTAATTTCTAACGAATTTTTTAATTCCTTTTTTATTCAAAAACGCATCAGATTGGAATGTGTGCTTGTTAAGAGACTGTGTAATAAAACTATATTCTCTCTCCATTTCTTCTTTTTTATTATTATTATTATTATATTATTCGCTTTTCGGTAAAGATTGGAAATGATGAAAAAAAGGGATTAAAATGGACATAAATAAAATTTAACTTACATGCTAGTTCCCAGTATATATATATATACTATTTACATAACGTATTTGTTTTATTATCTTCTCTTTCTTTCTTTTCTTTATTATTATTATTATTATATTATTTATTTTTTGGTAAAGATTGGAAATGGAAAAAAATCCATGAACTAGAATGCTGTTTCAAAATTATTGTTGACTAAAAGATCAAAGGCATCGATAATTTTTTATCTAATAACATAAAAACAGTTTTAAAAATGCATTCGAGATTTTAAATAAAAGTTGCAGACAGAGCAAAAAGTTCAATAGATAGAGTTGTAACAATAAGTTTTAATATTTACACAAACTGAAATGTACGAACCGGAACATTATTTATTAGAATTTCACAAATCAAATTATTCTGATTTGCTACAGTAGAAAAAAAGCTGCCAACTTGAAGCAATAATAGCTTATAACTTAGTATAATGTTATTCTTTTATGGGTAAAAGAAAAAACAGTTTGATTACAAATAAGTATCAGGCCTTTATGCTATTAGAAAATGTGGAAGAAAGTACTTAAATTTTTTAATCTGAGGTTCGCAAAAAACTCGTTTTCGGTGAAAAGGATTCCAAAAATTCGGCTGGACAGGAACCCAACCAAAACTATTTGAATTCCAAAAATTTCGATTCTTCCTTCGAAAATTTTCAACTTTACTTATTGATTGAGCTGTATCGGCTCAAATAATGGACTCTTTAGTTATTACTCTTAATTTCACTGTTTATACTCATCAGTCATGACTAACTCAACACGTAAATGCGAATTATAAAACAAGGAATGCATACATGGCTAAACTTTGAAGACCCTTTTCACATGCTCATTAAAACTTGCAGACTTAATAATAACAGAAAATTCTTAGTTTGAAACCACAAAAGTGTTTCGAATACAACTTTGCAGTATAACAGAGATAAAATATATTCTAATGTAACAGTAACACTAGAATAACAATATATTCTATTTTAAAAGATGATCATTTACAAAAACCATTATAACAGATAAATCAAGGTATGTATACATAAAATATTTTTTAATTAAATGAGATTCGTATAATTAGAAAATCATTTTGTGTGACGACATAATTACATTTTGTTTTATATAAAAATAAAAAGTTCTGGTTAGAAGAACAGAGAGCCAACTTGGGCCATGCATATAACTACACGTATAATTAATGAATAATTATGTACATTTGCGTATGTGTTACCGTTCAGTCCGTCCGTCTGTCCGTCCGTCCGCATATAACAACGCAAAAAATATCCAACTGAATCGTTTGAAATTTAAAATACATAATAATTACATAATTTTGTTGAGTCATTTCAATTTTTATGAAAATCGGACACATAGTTTAATTACAGATGCAATCAAAAAATTTCCATTACTTTGCGGGCAATGGGGAAAAAAGTTTAAGTGCATTTTAATGGTGTTACACTTTTTTTAACATAATAAAATTGATATGCATCTATAAAGTATGTACTGTAATATGCATTCTGTGCAAATCTGTGGTGCAAAGAACATTTTTTATTGAATTACAGAGTCACACAAAAGTATTCTATTACATAACAGTATAGGAAGAACATTGTTTGGTGCACGTTTTAATTATCTAATTTAGGCCGGATGGGGGGAGGGGGGGGGGTATTCATCCATTCCCATAACTAATCAGGCAAGCGTCTTTTCAGTATGAATGTATATCCAAAAACTGAATCAAAACAGTTCATTCAGCATGAAAAACCCATTTACCTAAATTAAGGGTGTATTTCAATTCAAACTGCTTATTTTTCGATTTATTTTTAAAATCATTTTTGCTCTCATATGCATCAAACTGGCAAATTGTCTTATTTAGATAGTACACAAGGTGCCGTGATTGTCGATTCGTTGATAAATGAAGAAAACATTGCAAAAAAAGCAATTAAAAACAGCATTTTGAACTGATTTTTCCGAAGCGGGAGATCTGGGAACGAAAAAAAGAGTCATACTGAGAAGATAATTGTTTATAAATCAAATTCTAATGAATTGAGAGTAAAATGACATCACACGGCACCTTATACTTCTCTTCAAAAATCCCCTCAGTAAATTTCATGTTTCTATTTTTAAAAATGTGTTTGAAATTGTATCGGAAAATTTCGAGCTGTTGAAGGTGGAAAAGCGTTTTTTCGAATACACCCTTAAGAGCCTCCCCCAGATTCCCCAATCATACTCAATCAATGAATTCCCAAAATCAATTATGAATCCCCAAAATCAATTCCTTGTCACCCATTTCTGGTAACTTTTTTTCCTTGTCACTTTTTTTTGGTAACTTTTTTTCCATGTCCCTTTTTTTCTGCTTTTGTCACTTTGTCACCATGTCACTTTTTTCCGATAACTTTTTTTCCTAGATTCGTCAATTGCATGTGTTTTTTGTAAGCAAAATGAGCTAAATAATAATACAAAAATAATAATAATTCCATGAGCATTTGAGGCTGTTGGAGATGTTCTTTTTAAAATAAGGCAATTTTTTAGCAGTAACCAAACCCGAAAATTAGCATATTTTAACTTAGATTTTAGACAATTTAGTGCACTGTAAATGCTATTCCAGCTTATCAAAGAAAGGTTTCACAAGCAAAAATCGCTAAATTGTTTCCCTGTTTAGAAAAAAAAAAAATGATCATTCAGATGCTACTTCAGTCAAACAAAAAGACCCATTCGCTAATTACATATGTATAATTAAACTAAAAAATAATAAATAAATAAATAAAATAAAAATATTGAAATGCAACTGATATATATATTTATTTAATTTCTTTCATAGTATTTATATTAGGAAATGAGTCTTTTGATTAAGATTTTTTTTTTTCAGAAAAACTTTGTATTTGTACAATAAAAATTAACTCATACAGAAAGCAGCTTAAAAATAATGACCCTACAGTTCCTTTGTCTGTGAATGACCCTCTTTTCCCCACCAGAACACCAAAGTCAAAGGTCAACTCGGTAGATCCTCACAGATACTGCCTATACAGCGTTTTTCCTAACGGAAGTAAGATGGTTACCAGAATTTTAAAGAATCTTTCAATCTCTAGTGGAATTTTACTAATAAAATCATATTTTGCGGACACAAAATGTCTTGTTGAGGGATATTTCATATAATATCTTGTAAGAGGTATCCTATAATACATTTATAAGAGAGATAATAATGACAATTGACAGGAAAATATGTAAAAACTAAAAAAATAATCGCTTGCTTGTTCTTTACGAGTAAGCGACAGTACTCCTAGGTCCACCTAGGTGTTTTTGTCGGAACTAATGTCAGAAATTTAAAATTTTAATTTAAAAAAGAAGGCCTTACTTTTCTTTTATAAAATTTTGCCAAGTTAAAGAAATAAGTTATATCAATTACCAAAAAAAATTTTGAACAAATTGGTTGAATAGCAAATGAGAAATTCTGTTTGTAAGAATATAGTATGGAGAGAATAGGACAAAATAACACTGACAGTTACTCTTAAAATCTGCAACTCTCTAAAATCCGCACATAATTTACGGATGTAAACAATGAAACATTCACTTCAGATGTAGGTGCAAAATTTGACATTTTTAGTTTTATATTAATTCAATATTTTTTTTTATTTGTAATTTTTGTTAAGGTTATTGAATTCATGTTTTTTTATGGAGAAAAAATAATTTATTTCTGAAAAAATCAAGATATTGCTGATATGATTGGCAATCACAATCTGGCCAAATATATTTATGTATTAATCAAGCTTTTTTAGTTATTAAGTCTGACTAAACCTGAAATAAAGCTTCATTATTTTTTTTATTCTTTTGTGAATTAGTAATGTACTTTTATGAGGCAAGTTTCATTGAATAATTTAGGAAAAACACATATTTCATCTTTATGATGAATATTTAATTGTACATTATTAACTCGACCTTTGCTTTTAGTATTTTAATCATTTAAAAAATTATCTAAATTTTTAGTATTTTAGTTTATTACTAGAGATGGGCATTATTTAACGTATTAAGATAAATAACAATGTTATTCATCAATAGTACATTATTTAGTAACATATTAACGGAAAGCCCCTGTTAAATTTGTAACGCATTGCCCAAAAAGTATGAAAAAATAAAAGAAAAAGCTGAAAGAAGTTTTTAGAAATTCATATTTAAAATTATAATAAAAATAAAATTTCCAAAATTTGTTTTCGATACTAATAAAAAAAGGAGCTTAAAAAAATGTAACTTTCAAATAAAAAATTCCTTCTTTGAACGCGCAAAGCTAAAATGAAGAAATCTTTAACAGCGCAGACAATCAAAAATTATCCTTTCATGTCTAAGTAGTTTTTAATGACTAGATACTGTTAGGATTTAACAAGCTTTCCATATTCTCAATGCCTCATTTAATATATTTCTCCAGTTAAAATAATATATAAAATATTTAATTCTATCGGTCTTCATACATTCAATATAACTTTATTTTATACATATTATTTTTAAAATAAACTTACCTTTTGCTTAAATTAATCCTATTAGATAATGTTTTATTGATAATTCTTTTATTTTAATTTACAGTCTAGTTAAATATCTTCTAGACTTATACTTTTTCCTTTATTTACATTTTCCGGTTCTTTAGTCAAACATCTGTCACTAACTTTCGTTTCTCGAAGACACGATTCGCTATCTTTTCGCCAGGAGGCGATAGCATCGTAATGACGTAACCCTTGCATAAATTAGCAGACGTCATTCACTCCCGCGAATCGCCGTGCGACCGATCCTTCTGGAAGGGGGTGTGTCGACACGTGCCGTTCTTACGCAGGGGTATAAATGCTTTTTCGTTCTCCGGTTTACTCGTTTGTTTTGAATGTGTTTTAGTCACGATACAAAGATGCCGGCTGGTTCGTAGTGTATTTTGTATTTTGCCGGCTTGTTATTTTAAGTTTATATTTATTTTTGTGATTAGTTTATTTAGTTGTATTTCGTCTTCAAGTTTCTAAAAGTTAAATAGCCACGCCACTTCACCGCTCCTATGAACTTTTGTAAGTAAATCTTCAATGCTTTTGAACTCTGTTGATATGCTCCGTATATGATTCAAGTATGTTCCCTTTTTCAAGTATAATAAATGAACTGCCATAGTAATATTGACTTTTTATTTGTGCAAGAATACTTTACATAATTTTTACAAGAACTTTTTAACAGTATTTATTCTTTTGACTTTTAATATATGCCAAGTTTTACATCCTCATTTGGGAAAGCTTTTCACTGAGAACGCACTCTGCTAAAATCTTTTTAATTAGTGTTAATGTGTTAAGTTGGGGAAAACATTGACTTATGTCAGTTTTTCCCTAACAAGTGAAGGTTATGGGCGGAGACCCATAAGAGGATGAATTAAATATAAAATAAGAAATATGTTTTTGGAAATATTTTTATAGTTTTTTTTTAAGTGCATTTAAATGGAGGAACGATGTGGCCCTACTCCTAAGTTAAAAATAGTGAAAGAATTAATGAAGATTGTTGAATAAATGAGGGGGGGGGGGGCGAAGATTTAAATATTTTTCCCAGCTTTATGGTTTATTTAAAAGAGACTGTGATATTTTTCAACCTGTTCATGCAGATCAAGAAGTATTTTTTAACTGAAAATTTTTAACATTTTTGTTTGTTTTGGTTTTTGAATTGAATTTTAACATTTTTTAATAGAATCTTTAAAAATGGCAGTCAATAATATAGAAAAATTAAATGCATTGAATTATGCTAATTGGAGTATTGATATTAAATATGTTTTAATAGAAAAGGGTTTGTGGCATGTTGTGGAATCTGGTAAGGAGTTCTTGGAACTTAGTACTACGGTTACTGATAAAGATGTTAATGAGTTTAAACAGAAATCCAGTCAAGCATTGTCGGTAATATTTTCGAATATAGAGAATGATTATAAGAGAATTATTACAGATTGTACGAATGCTGTAGACGCCTGGCGAAAACTGAAGCAAAATTTTTATCCAGATTCAAGGGCATTTCATATGAAGACTTTTACTGATTTAATAGAGTGTAAACAAATGGAAAATGAATCTATTAATTAATATGCTACCCGACTGAGAAGGCTGTTAAATGTCATAAGAGATCAGGATAAGGATTTTAATGAAATATATGTGAACTTTCAGTTACTTAGACATTTGGGGCGAAAATTTGATGGTGTTGTGCAAAATATTTTAAGGTGGCCGGAAACGGACTTTAAATTTGATAAAATTGTAATGGAGTTAGTGGTAGAGGAAACCAGACTCAAAGTGAGAGACTTGGATAATGCTAAAGTTGTTCCAACTGCTAATGTTGCTAAAGTAAAACGAAAATATAAGAAGAAACTAATATGCTGGCGATGTGGTAAGCCTGGACATACAAGTAAAAAATGTAAAGAAAAGCAGTCAACGTCAACTTATGGAAAGGATTCCTCTTCTACATATAAGCCATTGACTTCTAGACGGTCCTCTTCTGTATCCAGATCTCGTGAACGTCCGGATGATCCTCGTGGGAGATCCCTGGAGTCAACTGATAGCCAGACTAGTTCCAGTCGAGCGACAACAGCATCGAGTTCCAGATCACCTAGTCCTAGACGAGGCCACCCCTATCGAGCAAGGCGACACCATGATAGAAGTAGACGAGATATGAACAGTGAGTTTTCGGACAGTTCACGTAAGTTTACTCACATTATTTCTCATGTTAATTTATGTGATGTTTTAGATGATGACACCTGGATCTTTGATTCAGGTGCATCGCATCATTTCACAAGTAATAGAAATTTATTTGTTAAATTTGAAAAAGTAAATAATGAGAAATTAAATGTTGCCGTAAAGGGGGTATCTTTTCCAATTGAGGGAAGAGGAGAAATAAAATTGCGCTTTGGCCAAAGAATGTTTACATTTACTGATGTCTTATATTCAAGCCAGTTAAGACGCAATTTGATCTCCGGTCCTTAGTTGGATAAGAAAGGATTGTCTTTTATGGGTGGTAATGGAGTAATAGACATCACGAGGGGAGACGATGTTTTATTTAAGGCCTATTTGAAAGGTGGTTTTTATCAGTTATATCCTAGAACTCCTAAACTTAACAAAAATGTGTCTTTTGAATCAAATTCTGTTGGTAATTTCAGTGGACTAAACAAAATGCATTTGTGGCACCGGAGGTTTGGTCATATTAGTCCATCAATTTTGGTTCATACTTTTAAAGAAAACGGAGTTCGAGGGTTAACCAACTTAAAAGATAATAATTTTTTTTGTGAGGTTTGTAAAATTAATAAATTTTGGAGGCCATCATTTAAACCCATTGGCAGCATTCGTTCTGAAAAACCTTTAGACCTTTTATGTGCCGACGTCTGGGGACCGTGTCGTATTGCTGGGAGAAATGGAGAAAGGTACTTTTTGTCAATAATGGACGACCACTCTCGTAGAGCATCTGTATACCCAATAAAATTAAAGTCTGATGTTTTTGATATTGTAAAGTCACATATTATACGTGCAGAAAATTTTTTGGGTCATAAAGTAAAGAATTTTAAGACAATGGGGCGAGTTTGTCAATGACAATTTTAAGATCTTTTTCGAAGAAAAGGGCATTCATCACGAAGTGACTAACCCCTTTTCTCCCCAGCAGAATGGTGTGATTGAAAGATTTATGCAGACTGCCGTCAATGGGGTACGCACTATTTTGTTTGAAAGTAAATTAAATCCCAAATTCTGGCCGGAAGCTTTGAAATATTTTGTTTATACATGGAACCGAACTTGTCCTAAGTCTTTAAATAAAACTCCTTTCGAGTTATATGGGGGTAAAAAGCCATCAGTTAGACACTTGAAACCTTTTGGGACTGTAGCCTATGTAGGAGTTCCCCATCAGAAAAGATCAAAGTTAGATCCTAAGGCGAAAAAGGGTTATTTGGTTGGGTACGCTTTTAATACTAGAGGATACCGAATCTGGATCCCTGAAACCGACCAAATCATTGAGTCTATAAGTGTATCTTTTAAAGAAACCCCAGGATCCGATAATTCTTCAGATATCAGTGGAGTCGTGATGGGCCCGGATTTCTGTGATCCTTTTTCCATCGATCCTGGCGATAGTCAGAGTGAAGGTGCAGTGGAGGGAGACCCTTGAGTCCCTCCAGCACACCATCTGACTCCAGGGTTGATGGGGAGGGGACCACGGAGTCCGAGTCAGATTCCGATGAAAGCGAGACCCCTGTTTCCTCCAAAAGAGAAGTCAGGTGGTTACGTAAACCCGTAAAGAGAAAAACTGGAGATAGGACGGACATTTATTACTTTGAAGAGGGGTCAAATCAAAGGTTAAGATCACTTGTAAGATGTAGAACGATATTGTGACAGAAATAATATCAGGTTTAACCCAGACATTTTCGACTTTCATGGAAGTAATACTTAGGATGGTTATATCCCTATAAATTTAGATACCGGTTCCGATAGCCCAGAGACTTCCAATACAGCTCCTTCAGCATGACTAGACAACATAGTTGTCCCGAGGACATTTAAACAGGCATCTCTGTCCGTGCAGCGTGATATGTGGTTTGCAGCGATGCAAAAAGAGATCGGTGTAATGAACGAACAGTCGGTTTGGCATTTGGAAGAATTAGCAAAGAACGTGACTCCTGTGGGATGCCGGTGACTATATACGATCAAGCGAGATGAGAAAGGACAAATCGCTCATTTTAAAGCTCGTCTTGTAGCCCAGGGATTTAAGCAAGTGAAGGGCGAATCTTATGATGAGTCCTTCAGCCCTGTGGTTAATTTTGGAGTGATTCGATTCTTTTTCTCCCTCTTGGTTTCGTATTGCCGATGGTCACACGTTCAGTGTGATGTAATGAGCGCCTACCTTTATGCCCCACTAAGAGAGTCCGTTTACATGTCACAACCGCCCGGTTTCGTTGTTCCCGGTAAAGAGCATCTTTATTGCAAACTGGATCGCGCGCTGTACGGGCTCCACCAAAGTGGAAGAGAATGGTATTTTCAGATGAATAAAGTACTAATTGATATTGGTTTTAAAAAGTTTGAATCATGTAATTGTACTTATAATTTTATATGTTGATGACTTTGTAATTTTTGGAAGATTCAAGAGGGCAATTGATAAAGTTTTAAAATTATTGGGTAACCATTTTGATATAAAATTTTTAGGTAGAACCCATAAGCTCCTGGGGGTAGAGTTTGAAGAAAAAGGTGATTCACTTTGTATCCATCAATCAAGCTATATTGATGAAGTATGTGAAAGGTTTAAAAGTTTTAGAATCCCTATCTCCTCTCTTCCAATTAGTAAAGGAGTTGTATTTTCTAAAGTTGATTGTCCTTCCTCTGAATCAGAAAAAAAATATATGTCTAAATTTCCATATAGAAGTTTACTGGGCTGTTTATCGTTTATTTCTAGTAGAACCCGGCCAGACATTTGTTATGCAGTCAATATATTCAGTCAGTTTCAAGCTAATCCTGGAATTAATCACTGGGATGTTTATTACGGTTACTTGGTTACCTAAAACTTACTCGGCACTACCGTCTTCATTTAAAATGTAATTCAGAAAAGTTAATTGCTTATACTGATGCTGATTTTGCGGCGAATCGAGACGATCGAACATCGGTAGGGGGGCAGATGGTTATGGTTGACAGTTCCCCAGTGGACTGGCGTACGTTTAAAGAGAAATGTGTCAGTTTATCCACTATGGAAGCAGAATTTGTGGCCATGACCGAGGCCTCGAAAAACCTGGTTTGGTTTGATCGCATTATGATGGAGTGTCGAGATAGGAAAATCATACGTAACTTATGTTTAAAATCTAAACTGTATGCTGATAATCAAGCTGCTATAAATTTTGTAAAATCCCCCATCGAAAATTATAAATCACGTCATATAGATGTTAAATTGTTTTTCATTAGGGATTTAATTTATAATAATGCTTTTGAACTAGAATATGTCTCTAGTAAGTCAAACCTCAGTGATGTCTTTACTAAATCACAAACTAAGAATGATCTGTTAAAATTTGTTCAAACTATTTATGAAAAATGAAAATTTTTTTTGTAATTAAACTTTTGTAAAGAAATTTTTAAAAAATTTTTATCATTCTGCGTACCAATGTTTAATATTTTCATGGTGTAAAAATTTTGTAATTCTATGTTGTGGTGAGTGTACATAGCCATTTCATAGTTGTTATACAAGATTTTAAAGGTTTTTGCCAGCATTTTTTAGATCTCTTGGCCACTTGTTTTTGTATAAGTTTTTCTCTTTTTGACTATTGATCAATTAACTTCCCGTCCGATGGTAGAAATGGTGCCTTCTACCGTTCTATTCTTGGGGGTTCGAGCAGCTCACAGTTCCGTTTCGGGTGGGTGACCCCTAGGGAGGTAAACGCCAGAGAACTTCTGAGGTAGTTCGTGTGGGGGGTAACCGCTACCGGAGGATCTACTGCGGGCATGTTAAATTTTCATTTTGTAAGTCCCTATTTTATTAAGTTTGTTGTGAGAATGTCACTTATGTCCCGATTATTAGTCAATTTTTGAGAGAAATTTTTTTTTTATAGAGATTTAATTTTGAATAATTGGATAATGTATAATTTTTTTTGATAAATTAAAAGTTGAATCTATGAATATAATAAATTTATTGTTAAGTATTTTTTATAATGATTGAGGAAATGTTGAGAGTTTCTCCTATGTAGCGAATTTAGAAATTATTGTAATTTTTGATTAAGTTAAGAGTTAATACTGAAATATTTATTGTTATGTTTGCTTTTTATATCTGGTTTTTGTTTCAGAGACTGTTTATTATGGACTATTGGACTGATTTAATTATTTATAATTTGTTGTACTAATTATTGTTTCTAATTACAGGCATCTGATTATCTTCTATGTGGATGAATGAGCGAATGTCGGTTTGAGAAAATGACCTATGTTATGTTAGATGATGTATGGAGATGAAAGATTGGACCGTAATGTATTTGTCTCTTTCAATCAGATGCAAGTAGATTATCAGATTTCTTATGCCACAAGGAGAGATGAAAAATTTTTTTTGTTATTGTAAAAATAAAGAATTTTTGTTTGATTGTTCAATTATATTATGAATTTTTTTGTGGTCAAGAGACCGGATTCCTGTAAGCTGGTGAAATGGCATTTCAAATTGAAATGTTATTGTAAGATGGTACGTATGGTGATTTATATTGTTATATTGTTGAATTATTCTATTGTTAAAAATTTGATTTGTTATATATTTGAAATTTTTGAATTTGTAAAGGAGATGTGAAGTTGGCAAAAATTTTTTTTGCCTTTTGTCTCTTATCGTTAACGGTAGAGTTAAGTTTTTGAAGTTTAAGAATTTAAAAAAGGTTGTTGAGTTTTTTTTTTAGGTGTTTAAATTTAAGAAATTTTTTTTGAAGCTGGTAATGAGTGGTCCCGTTGGACATACAAGTTTTTGGCCTTAAGGGCTAATGTCAGCATGTTTAATTGATTTTTTGTTGAATTTTTTTTATAGAAAGAAGGATATTCTGTGGCAGTTCTTTAACGAGACATTGAGAGGGGGGGCACTTGTTAGGATTTAACAAGCTTTCCATATTCTCAATGCCTCATTTAATATATTTCTCCAGTTAAAATAATATATAAAATATTTAATTCTATCGGTCTTCATACATTCAATATAACTTTATTTTATACATATCATTTTTAAAATAAACTTACCTTTTGCTTAAATTAATCCTATTAGATAATGTTTTATTGATAATTCTTTTATTTTAATTTACAGTCTAGTTAAATATCTTTTAGACTTATACTTTTTCCTTTATTTACATTTTCCAGTTCTTTAGTCAAACATCTGTCACTAACTTTCGTTTCTTGAAGACACGATTCGCTATCTTTTTGCCAGGAGGCGATAGCATCGTAATAACGTAACCCTTGCATAAATTAGCAGACGTCATTCACTCCCGCGAATCGTCGTGCGACCGATCCTTCTGGAAGGGGGTGTGTCGACACGTGCCGTTCTTACGCAGGAGTATAAATGCTTTTTCGTTCTCCGGTTTACTCGTTTGTTTTGAATGTGTTTTAGTCA
The DNA here is from genome assembly GCA_964019185.1 of Maratus speculifer. Lineage (NCBI taxonomy): Eukaryota > Metazoa > Arthropoda > Arachnida > Araneae > Salticidae > Maratus > Maratus speculifer. Next base: position 419,049,112 of record OZ025289.1, on the reverse strand, counting down.
CGATACGAAGATGCCGGCTGGTTCGCCGTCTTCGGGATGCTGTGTATTTTGCCGGCTTGTTATTTTAAGTTTATATTTATTTTTGTGATTAGTTTTAGTTGTATTTCGTCTTCAAGTTTCTAAAAGTTAAATAGCCACGCCACTTCACCGCTCCTATGAACTTTTGTAAGTAAATCTTCAATGCTTTTGAACTCTGTTGATATGCTCCGAATATGATTCAAGTGTGTTCCCTTTTTCAAGTATAATAAATGAACTGCCATAGTAATATTGACTTTTTATTTGTGCAAGAATACTTTACAGCGTTCGAATTCCTTGGTGGTCCGCTGGTCCGAGAAAACCGATAATTCAATCGGACCACTAATTTGAAAAATTTAGTGGTCCGCAGGACCAGTGCCTTCTTTCAGTCCCTGAGAAAACCGCAACCGATCGCACATAAGATTTTTTTTTTATTACAGCGATGCCGCGGACGCGCTATAGCGCGTAAATTACGCAAAAAATCGGCGATGGCACGCAAAAAATAGCTCTTACGCGCCCCACGGAACGCGTAATTTCGTTAAAAAATCACGAAAAAACGGCAAATTTCGTTAAAAAATCGCGAAATAATGACTAATTTCCGGCAAATTTTGTCAAACAATTCTCTAAAAAATGGCTAATTTCATTCCGAAACCCGAAAAAAAGGCAGATTTCTTCAAAAAATCGCGAAAAAACGGCAAATTTCGCCCAAAATAGCGATAAAACGGCAAATTGTCAAAAAAAATCGCAAAAATTGTGGGAAAATGGCAGATTTCCTCAAAAAATTGCGAAAAAAGGAAGATTTCTTAAAAAAAGGTGCAAAAAAGGCAGATTTCTTCAAAAAATCGCGAAAAAACGAAAAATTTTGTCCGAAAATCGCGGTAAAACGGCAAAATTTGTCAAAAAATCGCTAAATAACGTCTAATTTCCGGCAAATATCGTCAAAAAATTCGCGGGAAAATGGCTAATTTCATCCTGAAACCCGAAAAAAAGGCAGATTTATTCAAAAGATCGCGAAAAAACGGCAAATTTCGTCCAAAAATCGCGATAAAACGGTAAATTTTGTCAAAAAATATCACGAAAAACGGTATACTTCGTCAATAAACCCCGAAAAAACAAGATTTCGTCAAAATAACACAAAAAACGGAAATTTCGACAAAAAAGCACGAAAAAAAAATAATAATAAAATAAATAAATAAGTGAATGCTGGGAGAGAATTTTTTTGTTTTAAAAACCAATTTTCCTGCTTCAAAATTGTTGTTCTACTCCAAAATTTGATATTCCTGCTTCCCAATCGGTTTTTTATTGTTCCAAATCTTTCTGAGTGAATGTGACTCCTGAAATCACCATTTCATTAAGCAAAGTACCCATTTATCAAAAAAAATATCCCTTTTAGCAAAAATGTCATTTTCAATAAACCTGTCTTGCCCCATTTTAAAAGAAATGCAAAAAATAGTGATACTTGTTATCTTCTACACTTAAATAAGCATTATTTTATAATTAAATTTGTATATTGCACATTTATTCTTTAAAAAGTACAGAAAATTTCTCTCAAATTAATATTGGTTTTAATTATTTATTATTACTAGGGGGGCCCCGTCCCCCTGCTCGCTATGCTCGCCAACCCCCCCCCCCCCCCCCGCGTAATCGCTTCGCGATTCCAAGTTATTGGCTACCCCTGCTTGCTGCGCTCGCCAATACCCCATGGTATGAATAAGCAGTTGCAGACCTTTCAAATGATGTGTCACACGACTGGTGTCGTAAAGAAATTAAAAATGTGCCCCCTGGGGGGCAGAGTGGGAGGCGACACAAAAGACATCCATAATATGAATAAGCAGCTGCAGACCTCTCAAATGATATGTCACACAACTGGTGTTGTAAAGAAATTAAAAATGTGCCCCCCTGGGGGGCAGAGTGGGGGTGACACACAAGACATCCATAATATGAATAAACAGTTGCAGACCTTTCAAAGGATGTGTCACACAATTGGTGTTGTAAAGAAATTACAAAATGCGTCCCCTCCCCTGGGGAGAGCAGAGTGTGGGGGTGACACACAAGACATCCATAATATGAATAAGCAGTTGCAGACCTTTCAAATCTTGTGTAACACGACTGGTGTTGTAAAGAAATTAAAAATGTGTCCCCCCTGGGGAGCAGAATGGGGGATAACACCAAGACATCCATTATATGAATAAGCAGTTGCAAACCTCTCAAATAATGTATCAAACAACTGGTGTTGTAAAGAAATTAAAAATTTGGCGAAATATTACAGTTATCGCCAAGTTGGCGTCACTTTTGACAACTAATTTTGGTCGCCAAATTTGGCGATATATCGCCAAGTTGGCGACAAACTTGGCGATTGTTACCTTTCCTCTCTTTATGGTAACCCATACGGCGATGCATAGACGGAGCTCTTTCCTGATTGGTCTATTCAACTCATAGAAGGAGTGGACAACCCGGATTCGTTAGTTCCGGAAATCTTCCACATCAGCATCATTCCAGGAGTCATTCCTTTTAAGGCTAGTTTTTTTTTACTATAGAAGGATTAAAACAATTATTGCATTTTATTTTGCTTGTGGAAATGAACAAGTTTAATTTTTGCGTCGAAAAATATGACTTATTATTAGTGAGGACCCGCTTTTGTCGAAAAGGGACCAAGAATTGTAGAAGTCCCGGGGACCCAGAATTTTTCAAGTTCAGCTGCATCACTGACACTAGCTACAATTCCACCCCTCTGGCTACAATCTGGAGAAAAATTGAAAAAAAAAAAAAATTGCATTAAACCTTACAGTCAGTTGAAATAAGTAATGGCAAATAAAATATCTAATTAATAATTTGATCGTTTTTCTTTATGTACTGTTTATTTAATTTTTAGCAAATATAATTTTACATTTTATTATGCTGAAAATTTTGGATAAATGCAAAGTAAGATTGGTTTATATTCAAGGGAGGGGGGAGGGGGAGAGGCTACTCTAAGTATTAAAATTATTTAATCAAATTTTATGTAGCGGACCAGTGATGATGTCTGCGGACCAGTAAATTCTCATGCTTACTGGTCCTTGGGACCAGTGACTTTTTTTTAGGAATTCTAACGTTGCTTTACATAATTTTTACAAGAACTTTTTAACAGTATTTATTCTTTTGACTTTTAATATATGCCAAGTTTTACATCCTCATTTGGGAAAGCTTTTCACTGAGAACGCACTCTGCTAAAATCTTTTTAATTAGTGTTAATGTGTTAAGTTGGGGAAAACATTGACTTATGTCAGTTTTTCCCTAACAAATACTTCATCCACATCCATTGCAGAAAAATGAGTAAAAACCTTGGAAGCTTTATAAATTGATTCGCAAACAGCCAATCAAAGTCCAATTGACTGGCACACACTGGCCATCTGCCAGAAAAACAAAAAAAATTCCACGTCAGTTAAAAATTTCCCAGAAACGGTATAGAGCTTGACAGTTATTTTATTACAAATATTCCTTATTATTGATTCTATTACAATAACTGCTTTAATTTAACTCAAAGAAAAAATATTTTTTATCTCATCATATGTCATCAGTTCAACTGTTGTAATTTGTTATTCAACAAATAGTGTTCCATAAAACCATTTTAGTAGATGAGATTTATTGGAATGAAAAGCAAGACCTGTTTTTCAATAAAAAAAAATATCACAGGACGGCAGTAATTCCGATTTCGTTGCATTGGCTGAGTAAATCCGTCCACCATTTTTGACCCAGTGATGTTTTCTTTGAATTTCAATGTTTAAAAGGGATCAGAGGGTGGATATAATTTTGATTTCATAGCATTTTTCGTAAAGCTATTGCGGTTAGCCATTTTTGATACAGTAGTGTTTCTAAATTGAATGCTTAAAAGGGATATAGTTCATGGAGTTTGACAGACCTTTTCTTTTTTTAATTGATATTAGATATTTTATCAAAAAGGAGACAAGCGTTTTTATTATTTATTTATTTCATAAAGTCTCAACACTGTGTTTTTTGGAAATATGAGCTATAAACATTTTTATTTCTGTGATTTTGTTTCATTGTAAGTAGAAGAAAGATTATCGCACTGTTTGTGCAAGGATTTAACTTTAACACGCATGTAACTAATTTGAAAAACGTAATAAAAATCTGGTTGGTGTTTGGATAAATGTTTTTGATTAAAAATGAATAAATATTTTCAGGTTCTTATAGATTATATTTGGACAGGTGAGGTATTAATAAATGGCTGCAGTAAAACCATGGATTTTTTTTTTTTTCAAATTAAGTTTTTAAAGCACTGTTTTTTCTTATATAGCGTGCTTTTTCTTATTGTTTGCCCAAAGCTAATTTCTAAACTGTTAGTTTTAGAGATATAGTTCCAGTTGCAAAAATGTTTCAAATTTTGTTCTGCATCATATAAAAATTGATTTATGTTAAAATAGCGTTTATTAATATTTAAGAAATTTAGAAAAAATACAATGTTTGGGTCTTATAAGTTTCTCTATATTCTAACATTTAAGACAGTAAAAATTTATTCTTCTGTGACCAAAATGTACCATTTCACAATATTTGCAATTGAATGAATTGTCAGATTTTTAGTCACCTAATATAAAAAACATGTTTTTAGTATTGCATTAATAAACTGCATTTGATTAAAAATGTACTAGGAATATTTTCATGTTCTTGTGTTGTTCTTTATGCGCATATGCATTGATACACATGGCAGCAATTAAGTTAAAAAAAACTTTCATTTTTTCTTTTTTTTTCTTTTTTACCTATTATATTTATTAAAAGCGTGTTTATTTTTATACAGAGTGTTTCCTCTTAATGTTTACTAGAAGATAATTTCTAAACTGTTTGTTTTAGAGGTATTGTTCAAGTAACAAAAATATTTCAGATTTTGTTATGCATCATTCAATTTACATTGAAATAGATGTTTTTTTTTTTAAATAATTAAGAAAATTTAAAAAAATTACATTGTCTGCATCGTATAAGTACCATTCAAAAAAAGTTTGTCCATGTTCTAATGACTAAAATAGTAAAAATGTTTTTTTTTTTTCTATATCTAAAACTAACTGAGTTATGAAACTTAGAATTTTATGAATTTTTGATGCTTTAGTCAATATAAACATAAAACGTGTTTCTAGTGCCAGAAAACTGAAAATACATGAAATTAAAAATATCATAACTAGATAACTTTTGTCATGTAAAAATTAAATTTTTAACCAAAAACTTTTTTTAATGATGTGAATTCATCTAAAAAAAAGCGTCTATATACGTACATCCCAAAATTATTTCAAACATTTTATTTAAAGACTTTTTAGTTAAAACATCTGTTGACAGTATACAGCCTTTAATTATGCGTTACAAAAATAACAGGTTGTTGGAACCTGTTATTTGCGTCAGTGTGGAACGATGTAACATGTTAACCAAAAATAACTATATTTCGCATCTATTTATTACTCATTTTAATATATTGTAAGATTTCATTATATTTTTGATTTCATTTTTAATTACATTCAAGTTACTTTTTAACAAGTATAAACAAAGCAATGGCCAGAAATCTGCAAAATTCTAAAATCCGCACAGCCTCTGGTTCCAAGCTGTGCAGATTTGAGGGAGTCTACTGTATTTAAATTACATCTTCAACATTATCACGTGATTGCATCATGAATAAAATAATTCATAGATAAAATAGAAACTATGAAGCAAGTGTGTTTAAACTACTATCTTAAAATATAATTTAATAAAATTTAAAGTCGTAAATATAGTATATGAAGTACCTATAAATTAAAGTTGCCAATAATAAATTGTATCAAATAGAAATAAAAGAATTCACTCTTCAAAATTGTAGACACAAATAATGATAATCCATTAAAAATTCACACACTTTTATTATTGCATTGAAACATGTGATCTTTGACCAGACAAATCTTATTATTATTCAATAAATATATTTTGATAATTTACTATGTTGAAGTTGATACAATTATAAACTGATGATAGTGCATATGAAAGAAATCATTAATGTATTTTAAGATCTCATAAAAATTATAGTTATACAAAACTATTAGAGATTGATGATTTTTTTTTTTCTATTGGGTTATATTAAATATGATGATTATCTATTAATCTATGAAATTTTCATCAAGAGTATAAGATGATTTAATAGAATTGTAATCAATAAAGTTTAAAAGTTCATTAATATTGAATTTGATTCAATTTGTTTGGTGTACAAAGGAAAACAATTGGCAATTCTCAAGCAAGAGTTAATTAAAATTTACTGATACACATGAGAATAGTTACTGGATACCAGAGATCAAAGTTGTTGAATTTACTTAGGAAAAGATGTCATACATTTCTGAAGATGAATTATGATGATTTTCTGACAAGACTTTCTTAAAATATATTCCTAATTGGAAATTGGAATCACTGAATATATGCAAGAAAGGATGTATGTTTTTTGAAATTGGATATTGATGAATCTCAACCTAGAAAGCACAGGAGATGGAAACTGTATTCGTATCTTTTGAAACAAATTAAAGTGAAGTTAGACAAAAAGCATATTGCAAATAAAAATCACCAATATTTGAAAAAAAAAAAAAAAAAAAAAAATTGTAGAAAAATTAATATTGATATTCCTTAGCGAAAATCCCCCAAAAATAGTTAATGTCACTTAGAACAGAACATTTAGAAGGAATGAATCTTCATCCTGATGATGTTACTTGAAGAATGCCAGCTGTTTTCAACATCTAGAGGCAAGGACAAACCCCTTCTTCAAGACTATTTTCACACAATCCTTTCACAACGACCATAACCTAAAAATTGGTGAATGAAATTTACCGTCTGATGAAAAGTTCATTTGGGGTTCATCCTTAGTACAAATCAGAATTGCCCAAAATTTTCATCCACAGCAGTGATCATGTACAACCAGTTTAAAGTGCACTTAACGACATAACCAATAACTGAGATTTTTAATACAATTGTATCCAGGTCATTTAACTCCACAACAAGTGTGAAAAAAACCTGTTCCAAAATGGAGTTTAAAGACATGTCAGGTGTTCTATAAATACTATTTTCAGAATAGAGAAGGAATGAACATGGCATACTGCCATACCTAAAAAAAATAACTAGAGGAATATTTAAATTCAAAATATGTATAAAACAGTATTTTCTTAGAGTCTGAAGGGGTAAAATGGGTATACATTGATATTTTAGCCAATAACAATTGTTACATTTAAGAGAGAATTTTTTTTTTTTTTTTTTTTTAATACAGTCAAACCTTGTCAACATAAATTGTTTCAGATTGCCCTGTCCAGTTGTATGTAATGCATTTAAATTCAGATAACACAAACAAAAAAAGTTCCCCCTTAGGTGTTTATGTTAACAAGGTTTGACTGTATATTTTCAAGCATTAGTTTTCAATATTTCTATTCCTATAAAAAGTTTTTGTGTTGCATAAAGTGCCATTCTGACAGCAATCTCTCTTTCTCAGTCATATAGCACGAAAAATGCATCAGAAAATACAAGATTTAAGGAAACAAGTGTAGGGTAAAGCTGATGAAATTTTAACACAGAATGAAGTTGCACAATGTCTCTTAAAAGAAAAAAAATGATCATTGAAATATGAAAAACAGATTGTGAATTCAATGGACATATTTGGCATAGAGGCAGAAGAAAAGGAATTCAAAATATAATTCTTACAAAATTCTTACTTTTTTTTTTTTTTTTTTTTTACAATTTGTGAAAAAGTGAGTGGATGAGAGGTGAGATTGCAAAACTCAAATTGTGAAAATTTTAAAAATGAGCCACACTTCAACCACTGTAGTTACTACAGATTTCAAATTTTAAAAATGAACATTTTTTTTAGTTAAGATTTTAATTTTGTGTAATTTTCTTTAAATAATTAATATAAAAACATAATACAGCTTCCAGAAATTTAAATAATTATCACTGACTCAATAAATATGTATTTTATACCATTTCAGAGGTAAAAAATTTATACAAAGCATAAAGTTATTTATATTTTTTTAAATAAAAAAATAAATTAATAACTATTTAAATATTATCCCAAATCATCAGTTATATAAATAAACATAAAAAATCAGATTAAAATTTTTTGTCTCAATGAAAACAAGCACAGAATGAAAAAATAGTGCTTTTCATACCTATTTTACCTCACCTGATCCTACTTTGTATAACTCACTAAGTGTTGATAGAAAATTAATGAAATTTTTGGCCACTAAATCTAATAAATGCATTTTTAAGTTGAAATAACTAATAGTCATTAAATTTTTAAATGTTATTTTTGCAACTTAAGCTGATGCTCGTTTTTTTTTTGTTGTTGTTGTTGTTTGTTTGTTTGTTTGTTTTTTCTCTAGAAATATTTTTTTATGAATATTTTATTTTTATTTCTAAAGTGATAAGTAATTAAATATTTGAAAGCATATTTCCATAAATAAATATAACTTTTGAATGAATAACAGAATATAGGTATTTTATATTGATTTTTAGAAAAATTATTTACAAACATTTATAAAGAATTACAAAGAAGTTATTTAAGCTTTGATTCAAATAAATCCTTATATCCTTATATATATTATAAATGTGAAAGTGTGTCCGAAAATTGGAATGAACTTGGCCTCAAAACGGATGGATTAATGTCTTTGAATTTTTGTGTAAAGATAGATTATTGGCTTGAAATGAACATAGGCTAATTTTTATTTATTTTATTCAAATATTTTTCTTAATAATTCAAAATTTCACTATTTTTCATACAGAATAAATTGAAAAATTTTTCATAATATTTAATCATCTTTCTTTTTTCGTTGCCAAAAAATAAAAAAACCGGAATAATTATTTATCTTCTGTAATTAATTTTCAACTGAAAGATTTTCACGTGATAAAACAAAATGAATTAAATAAATGGACCCTATTCTGTTTTTCGGTTCGAGGTTAAAAACCGCAATTTTACCAATTGTGACGTCAGAGGAATACTGTTTTTCTTCTTATATCAGGCAGACGATTATGTAAAATTTCTTTTACACTTAGAAGACTTCACAAGAATATAACTTCACACTTTAGAAGAAAATAAATATTTTAGTAGTTTTTCCAGATATTAATCCGTAATCAAAATGAACCTTTTTCTTTCTTTCGGTTCGAGGCAATACAATTCAATTTTTTACCAATTGTGACGTCACAGGACTACTTTCCATTAAGAATTTTAAACTTATCAATGTAACGTCATATCTGAAACAAAGTATAAGTTTTCAAGTTTTCATTTTTAATAACACAATGTAATTTAGAGTAAGTGCTAAAAAGAGACGACTGTGATGTCACATATTAAAAATAAAATAAATATGCTCTGATGTTGTAATGAAATGAGATTGAATTATGATATCAAAAGTTATTATTTAAAGAAAATTAAGTTTATCGTCTGAGCGTGGTTAGTATAAATATTTAATTTTAAAATGAAATATGTTTTTTAAAGATTAAGTATTAAATGATTAGAAAATGTTAATAATTTATACATATCGTAAATAACGTAATGATCAATGAAAAATACTTTTTACCATTCTTAGAAAGTAAGAAAAACTCAACTAATAATTAAAAAAATATATTTTTGTATGTTAATTCTTAAAATTGTTCAATTCTTCAAATATAAATAAAAATCACTTTAAAAATGTACTATCGGGCTTAAAATCTAAAGATTTAATGTAATTGTGAGAAAATACATTCCCTCAGTCAATATCTCAATTTCGCATAATGCACTCGAAGTGTGCTGGAAACAGGTTTGTAAATGGATATTAATTCCACTTTTTTTTAGCTCTTAAAAAGTAAAAATATGTTGTCATTTTTAAGAATATTTTTTTACAATAAATGTGTATAAATTTTTATGGTATGCAAAACATATATGTACAAATTATACAAAAATGCCACCTAAAACACAGTTTTGAAGTAGATTTTTCCTAACACTTTTTTTTTTTTTTTTTTTTTGTTCGTTTTACGAACTACCTCCATTTTGACACTTTCTAACATGGTCTAAAAGTGTTTACGACTTCAGCCTGTCTGTATACCGGATGCCGAGTGCCTGGAGTCTGCCGTCTGTTTGTCCGTGTTTCAACTTGAGTAAATATAGTAGGATTCATACGAAAATAACTTACGTTATTGAGTTTTGCCATAGCATGTGCGGCATTGAAAATGCGCCAGGTAGCAATTATAGCTGAATCACAGGAGCACTCATAAGGAGACTTTACATTATGGTTTAAGGAGGAAAAATCATTTCTGGTGTATTTTGATAATGTTACATAATTTTAAGTGTAATGAAATTTACATGCATTTTTAAGGTTCACAAGAACATGGTTACCATTGAATATGTTAAGTGTAGTACTTTATAGTGTGCGTACAGGGAGCTCAAAAGTATTTCAATATATAATGGTCTGTGAAGAAAAACCATTTGCAGCGCATTTTAATAATGTTATTTTATTAAGGTTATTTTAATAATATTGAAATTGATATCAGTTTCTGAAATGCACTAAAACAGGCCCGATAGTACATTTATTTCTATAGAAAATGGGGTGAAAAGATTAACATCCATTTACAAGATCACAGAAAAATGTTCGGTAATATAATAGTCCACGGGGAAAAATATTCTCAGCGTATTTTAATTGCGTTGCACTATTTCAAACATGATGAAATTATATACTGAGATTAATCAATACAATGATAAATACTGAAATTTACTACAATAATGCTTGCAGTTAAGTATGATTTGCATCACATTTGTTGTTCATTTACACAGACGCATAAAAAATTTTGGACCTGTATCCAGATCTCAGATATTGTATCCAAAGTATGGTCTATTAGAAAAGAATGCTGAAGAGCTTTTACAATTATCGTATGTATTTTAAGGAAAACTAATGCATCCTGAAGTTCAGCTACATTTAGTATAATAAGAGATGTTTGTAGAATTTGAATAAATCATGTATCGGACTATACAATAAAATGGATATATGGTCACCTGTGCAATAGCGATTCCCGGAAATATGAATTCAATAATTTTAATCGGGTTTTTTTGCTTGAATAATTTAAGCTAAATATGCGGTCGTATAAATATTTGCACGTACTATACAGGACTGTAAAAAAGAATCCAAGAAAGTTTCTGTCTATTATTAGAAATTGCTAAAGGTGAATTTTAATCTTCGTTACACTTTTTCTAACTAAGCAAAATTTTAACATTGTATTTAGAATATTTACAAACACATGGATCATATACACAGCTGCAGAAAAGAATGGGCCGGCGAAGTTATGTATTATGGAAATGTTGGATTTTTTTTATTACCTAGGTTTAACATATGATTTTTCTTTCTTTGATATGGAATTTTGAAATACACTACAACATGATTTGTGTACAATTGGGGTGCGTTACAGTTGTTCTACAGTATAAGTGGTTGCAATTTCATTTTCGCGATTGCTCATATTATCTAACACATTTCCATTTTATTTGACCGAGTTTTTTAAGTCCCCTATAAAAAAACTACTGCATAGCCTCCTATAAGATATGTGTTATATATATTTTAAATTATTATAAATGAAACGTTTTGTTTAACTAAAGCGTTTATCTTTTTTTAATGCTACGTGAACGACGTCACGGGTAACAGCTAGTATATTATAAATGTGAAAGTGTGTCCGAAAAATTGGAATGAACTTGGCTTCAAAACGGATGGATTAATGTCTTTGAATCTTTGCATATAGATAGATTATAGGAGTGGAATGAACATAGGCTAATTTTTATTTATTTTATTCAAATATTTTCTTTAATAATTCGAAATTTATTTATTTTTCATACAAAATCAATAGGCATTTTTTAGATAAAATTTAACCATTTTCCTTTTCTGTTGCCAAGAAAATAAAAAATTGGAATAATTTTTCAGAGGCAATGAATTTTTAATAAAAAACTTCCACGCGAAAAATTATAATAAAATAATTTAAAAGAAAATAAATATGACGTCATGTTTGAAATAAAAATAAAAGGTGTATTTTTTATAATATATTTAACAAGGATATTTGTTTAGTTAATGGGAATTTTTGTGTAAAATATGGTGACATAAATTCAAAGTAAAAAGAATGAAAAAGAATTATATTTTTAATAAAATGGTTCACTTATGAAAATATGACGTCATAGTTGAAATAAAACAGGTACTTTATAGCAGTCGTTAAAAATACAAGGGGTATGAATATCAGTTGCTAATGGAGCGAGATAAATAATGAAGTCATATTTAAAATGAATCAGAAATATTGGGTTGGGGAAAAAGTAATTTTGCTTTTTCCCAACAGATAGATTTAAAGTTGCATATCTCAAGTAATACTTACTCAAATAAGCCATACTATACAGCATTTGCAAGGTAATAGTCTCTAGAATATTCTGGATATAAAGGTAGCGTCATCTGTTTGTACAGTCAAAAGTTATTGCGTTTTAAAAATAGAGATTCCAGAAGATCATTTTCATCACATTTTAGTTTTTTACTTCCAAATAGGGCTAAATTCAGCGCATGCTTATCAAAAATTGTGTGGTGTTTAGAGTGATTAGTGCTTAAGTAAACGCCAAAGTAAGAAATGGTTTGCTTGTTTTTGTTCCGAAAATTTCGATGTTAACGATGAACGCTTCCATGGCTGGCCAATACTTGAAAAAGTCGATGAAATTTAGAAACAAAATCGAAGTAGATTGACATTTTTCTACCCGCAACATTGCTACGGAGCTAAACATCAACCATAAACCCCTTTGAATCATTTACATAAAACTGGATACCAAAAGAAACTCGATACTTGGGTTCCCCATAAACTTACAGTGTGAAATTTAATGGACAGAGTCTCCATTTGTGAATTGCTGCTGAAACGGAATAAAATCGAGCCATTTTTGAAACAAATGATTATGGGTGATGAAAAGTGAACCACGTACGACAACAATGTGCTAAAAAATTGTGGTCGAAGTTTCATAAACGATGGCAAAGCCCGGATTGACGCCAACGAAGATGATGCTGAGTGTTTGGTTGGATTGGAAAGGAATTGTCCATCATGAGCTGTTCAAACCTGGCCAAACCATTAATTCAACTATACTGTGAACAACTAATGCGATTGTAGCAGGCAATTAAAAAAATCCGGTCAAAACTGATCAATAGGAATGGCAGCGTCTTCCATCACGACAAAGCTAAACCACAGACATCTTTAGTCAATCGGCAAAAACTGAGAGAGCTTGGCTGGGAGGTTTTGAAGCCACCACCGTATAGTCCGGACCTAGATTCGACTGATTACCATTTCTTCCGCTCTCTGCGGAACTTTCTTAATGGTATTAAGCTGGCTTCAAAAGAGGCTTGTGAAAATCACCTTACTCAGTTTTTTGCCCATAACTCTCAGAAATTCTACAGTGATGGAATTATGGTTTTACCAGAATATGGCAAAAGGTCATCGAACAAAACATCATATATATTATTGATTAGTTGTTTACTTTATGTAAATAAATTCAGTTTAAAAAATACGAAAAAAAGCGAAATTACTTTTTCCCCAACCCAATATTTTTTACTTATATTAATTAATAAGTTATAAGTTACATACAAATGAATATTTTTATTCAAAACTCATAATTATCAATGGAAGAAATTTTTTGTGGGGAAAAGGTGGAAAATAAAATCACTGATTAATACATTTTTGGCTCGCTTTTTTAACACTTTCGAACAAAGTTGAAAAGTTATGCTTTCAGTTTGTCTGTCTGTCTGGTCGCTTTCCAAATTTTGTAAATATACTCCGATTTCCATGAAATTTTTGGACGTTTTTAACATTTACCTAGCACGAATACCTATTGAAAATGAAGTTTCTACCATGATTAGTTTATTTACAGGGATAGTCAAAAAATTTCCTTATATTACGGCATTATGGGGAAAAATCGTTTTAATTAAATTTGACGATGTTACACCTTGTGAAACATTCAAATTTATATGCATTTACAAAGTGCACTAAAATATGCATTTTGTAAAGTATGTAGTGAAAAGGGCACTTACTATTCATTTACAGGATCACACAGAATAATTCCATTGCATAAGAATAAAAGGAGGAACAGTTTCCGACATATTTTAATTATGGTAAACGATTTCATGTATAATCAAATTGATATACGTTGCTGAGGCTTAATGTAAGTTATTTCATGCATAATACGAAGTGCATAGCATTTACAGGGACACACAAAAGATTTCAAATATTATATATTCTATCCGAAGTACTGTATATCATGGATGATGACTGTTGCATGGATGAAATGCATTTTGAATTATGATATGTGCTTTTACGTTTTGCTAAATGTATGCATATTAAATGGAGAATATAAATGGTAATAGTATAAATAATTAAATTTAGATATACAGGGTTACACGAAAGATCTCGGAAAGGTTACTGAATATGAGAGTAATTTACTTAAAGGTGGTTTTTAAATAAAATATGCATTTTCATTTTGAACTGCATTCAGTAAACTAAGAAATGTTTGTAGTATATATATAAAATGATATACAAGATCCCGCAAAGAACTGGATACAAGGTTGTCTTCGGATGATAATTTCTGAAAATGTAATTTAGGTAGTAATAAGGAATATTTTTGTTTGAACTAAATTTTAGAAAGGTACTTTCGTGTATTAACTGCACTTAGAAAACTACAGGGCTGAACAAAAGAATTCAAGAATGTTTCTATCTATTAGTATTAATCGCTGAAAGGAAAATTTTAACCAGCAAAAAAATTAGCAAATAGGGATCATCAGAAGTTTTTTACCATAAATTCGCGATAAAAATTTAATTACACATACTTATCATCATCGAAATTTTTTGCTTGATTGATCAATTATTTCTTCTTTAAATGTTATGTGAACAAAGTCACGGGTAACTGCTAGTAATAAATAATTAAAATTAAATATTAAAGACAGGAAATATGAGATATTGTTACAGATACCAACACAAAAAGTTAAGGAGGTGTAAATCATTACTTTTAACTTATTTTCCTACAAAAATATTTTTTATGCTTATGCACACTAAAAGAATTGTTTTCATTTCACATGAATATTACAAAATAAATTAAATATTTTTTACAACTAGAATTTCAATCTTTCGGTTTTAGACCAAGAGGTGGCAGCACAGACAATTAACTCATCGAGTTCACAGATGAAAATATAAAATTAGTTAAATCTTGATTTGCATATTAAAACACAATCAGTCTGCCAAGTCATATGTTGTGGAAAACTTAAAATCCGTATTTAAGCAGCAGATTTTTAGACTCGTAGGTTTACCATTGTGCTTTCCTGCACCTAAAAATATGAAAACATGGAAAACAGAGAGCAGGAAAACATCATGGCAAACCTGAGAAGCAACTGCTAAAATCAGATTTTTAGGTGTTTTCTACCAAGATATAACATGGCAGACCAACTGCATTTTAATACGTGAATTGACATTTAACTATTTTTAGTTTCCATCCATGAACAACATGAGGTGATTGCCTGTGTTCCCACCTTTCAATCTATTTAAGATTCAAGGAAGTTTTCCTTACTTAAGCTTTCTTTTTTCAGTATAACATAGAATTCTGTAAATAATACTTTCAGTTTCATTTTGTAGTTTAAATTTTAATTAAAACTAAATTTTATAATTTAAAGGAGAATTTTTTTCTTTTTTTTCTCTGAGCATTCCCAATACACAACATTGGAAACTTTTTGTACAGGTATATCTTAACTCCTGAGCAAAACTTTAAGGGGTGATTGTACACCTCAAGGCAAACAATATTAAATAGTAAACTAAGGGTCCCAAACGTTTTCCAAAGGAGATAGGTGCCATTAATGTTTAGGGTCCAAAATTTTAAATGATTATAAAAAACAGAAAAATTGTTGATTCGTTTACAGTTTTCATTAAAACTATTCTTTATGTCAGTATTGTCTTGAAAATAAATTATACAGATAAATTTCAAAAAATGCTGATAGTGGGAGCTCTAGACTTTGGAGCAACGAACAACTATTTTTACAGTTATTTTTTTGCATCTCATTAATTTTTTTTAGAAGCTTAGACATAAACTTAAATTTTGAGCTAAAAATCTGAATCATTGGGAGTAGTTAATTAGTGCAAACTGAACTGTGTTCAAGGGGGGGGGGGGGGGTATTCAAATTTGAAATGATTATAAAAAACAGAAAAGTTGGTCGATTTGTTTGTGGTTTTCGCTAAAACTATTTTTTTTGTCAGCCTTGGTTTGAAAATAAATTATAAGGATAATTTTCAAAAAATGACGATAGATGGCACTTTAGACTTTGGAGTAATGAACAACTATTTTTTACTGTTATTTTTTGCATCTCATTAATTTTTTTTTTTAAGCTTAGACAAATTTAAATTTTGAGCTCAAAATCTGAATCGCTGGGAGTGGTTAAGTAGCGCAAACTGAACTGTATTCAGGAATTGAAATTTAACCCCCCTCCCCCATTCTCAAACACAGTTCAATTTTGCACTACTTAATTACTCCTAACGATTCAGAATTTAAGCTCAAAATTCAAATCTAAGCTTAAGCATTTAATTAGGTACAAAAAATAACGGTTAAAAATAGTTGTTAGTTATACTAAAGTTTAAGGTGCCTTCTAACAGAATTTTTTTGCAATTTATCTTTAAAATTTATTTTCAAGGAAATACTGGCATAAAGAATAGTTTTAGCAAAAAACTGCAAATGAATCGGCAGATGTTTCTGTTTTTTACAATCATTTGAAATTTGAACCTCCTTCCCCCCTCCATTTGAACACAGTTCAAGGAAATACACCCTGTATATAGGGAATAACAATTTAGCAATTTTGGCTAACTACCCAATATGTGGCACACAGATGAAATGATTGCAGAATATTAAGTAATAATTATATACCTATATATTTACCAATCACACCAGTTATTATGGTAGTTTTTAAAATGGGGTAGTCTCTACATTCTTTTATTTAAAAATTTTAAAATACTTTTTTTAATGTAGTCTATAAACACACAGTATACTCTGGATGCTTTAATAAATTTATTTATAATTCAATTATAAATATAGCATTTCTTATAATTTTATTAAAAAACAATAATTTTCTTTAAAACACATATATTGCATGGAATATTTAAGATTTAAAAAAATGATATTCTTCAAAAAGTTCAAATTAAAAATATATAATTTTGTCCATAAAAATTCATCTTTCAATTTCTTCTTATTTAACTTCATGCATTTTTGAAAAAAGTTAAAAACTTGACTGTCCTTTAAATAGTGCAATTTTCAAACAGTTTCAGTATTAGAATATATAATAATTCATATAAGATGCATTACCTTTCTATCTACTTCTTAGTTGAACGCATTTTCCCCATTTTTTCTACTTGAAAACATTTTCACCTTATTCAAAGGCATCCTCAGTCAAAGTGATCTATTCAATCATTCTCTGGCAGAGATTTTCGAATTTTCCATTCCCTTCAAATATCAACTAGCACCACCTGTTGTCTATTGTTGCATGTGTCATATCGTTGCTTAATATTTCGCCATTTTCTTCTTGTAAAATTTTGATTTCTATAGCCTTCCTGATCAAGGCATTGCACAGACATCTATAGTTCGCGATTTTTTCAATTTCCATTGTCTTACTTTTAAAAACGGGGTTTTTGTATTTTTTCTTGCTAGGGCTGTTTTTTGATTATTGCACTTTAAGTCTCGGATATGTTCTTTTAATCTCTCCTCTATTTTTTTTTTTTAGTCATGCCTATGTATGCAACATCTTCATTTTTATTGTTTTTACACGAAATTTTATAAATTCAAGCCATTTGTAAGTCATCATATTTTTCTATGTCATTTTGTATTAGATTGAAAGGGGAGGGATTCAATGTTATTGGTACGTGTTTTCCTAGTTTTTTTATTTCTCTTTTTATTTTAAGTGAGATGCCATTTAAAAATGGAAAGGAGGGGGTGGGACGTGAAATCATATTTCTTCTTCTGTGCTGGTTGGATTAGTTCGAATCACTCAGTAGCTTTCTGTATAACCAGCATAGAAGAAGAAAAACGATTTCACACCCCCTTACCACTTTTAAACGGCATCTCACTTAAAATAAAAAGACTAGGGGAACACACACCAATAACACCAAATCCCTCCCTCTTCAATCTAATATGAAATGACATAGAAAAATACAATGACTGAAAAACGATCTGGAATTTTATAAAATTTCCTGTAAAAACAATAAAAATGAAGATATTTATACATAGGCATGACTAAAAGAAAAAAACAGAGGAGAGATTAAAAGAACATATCCAAGACTTAAAGTACAATAATCAAAAAACAGCCCTAGCAAGAAAAAATACAGAAACCCCGAATAAAAGTAAGACAATGGAAATTGAAAAAATTGCAAAGTACGGATGCCTACACAATGCCTTGATCAGAGAAGCTATAGAAATCAACATTTTACAAGAAGTAAATGACGAAATATTAAGCAATGATATGACACGCACAACAGTAGACAACAGATGGCACCAGTTGATATTTGAAGCAAAGGGAAAATGAGGGAAAATTCCAAAATATCTGCCAGAGAATGAGTGAATAGATCACTTTGACTGAAGATGCCTTTGAATAAGGTGAAAATGTTTTCAAGTAGAAAAAATGGAGAAAATTTAATGCGTTCTATTAAGAAGTAAATAGAAATATAATGCATCTTATATGAATTATTATATATTCTAATATTGAAACTGTTTGAAAATTGCACTATTTAAAGTACAGTCAAGTTTTTAACTTTTTTTGAAAATGCTTGAAGTTATATCCAAGTTGAAAGATGAATTTTTTTGGACAAAATAATTAGGATGAACGAAGCGAATCCTCTACTAGGCCACTCAAATTAAATTTTGTCATACACTTTATAAAAAATCTATTCAGTATTTTGACTTGAAATTAAACACAAAAATAAAGTATGATCTGTAGATTTGCACGATATTTTTTTTTTACAGAATAACCTTTAAAAAATTATTATTTTAATTAATTTATTTTACATGTTTTTCCATTACGGACGAAATTTCGGAAATGAAAAATGAAACGCATGTTTTCAGAAGAAAAGAAATCATGGAGTTGCAATTACAGGTTGATTACATCATGATTATTAAATAAATAAAATGTATTTTCTTTATTCCAGCAAAATCGTTTGTGCTAATGACACTTACACATATTAAAAGAATTATGTTATGTTTTGTTTTTTTTGTAAAGTGGCAACAAAAGAATAGTAAACAAATAAAATTAATTGTTAAATTCGTTATATAAAGAGTTGTTTGAATTTTGAAGGTTGAAATTTCAACCAAATGATACATATATTGTTATTTTGGTACACGTAGTATTATTTTTAAATAATTTACCGTTTTATTTTAAACAATTTGTCATTTTATAACAATCTACAATATATTAGCTCTCTTATAAAAAAAATGTCAAGAAAACGTACACTCACTGGTTGAAAAGAACGCGAATATGATATATCATTAAAGCAAGAGGCTAGCTATCAGCATAAAAAACGACGGCACAGATGTCATATACACATCACATTGGTGCAATTTTTTTCAGACGCCAATTTGGCAAAGACTTTGTTTTCAAAAACCAGTTACCATACATATTTTTAAAAAGTAAATAACAATAAATTTTAAAAAGTTTAATTCATATCTATAGAACAAAACAATTTATGTTATTTGAGAAGTGAAAATTAAAGTAAATGAACAATTTATTAATAACTAAGCAATATCAGGGTTACCATGTAAAGCAAAATAACAACATTTTGTCACCAGTTGTAGCCCGGTGCGTATATGTCATTGGCGTCTGAATAGAAAACAGCTTGTATGTGATGCGTATATGACATATGTGCCAAAACGACGTCATGACGGATCTATTCTGAGAGGGAATGCATGTGCTCGGAAAAATGCTTTAAACTTCGAAGATGCACAAAGAAATTTAAAATTATATTTTTGTAAAATTTTGTCATCGTCGTTAATTTGGCATGCATATTCAATCTGCCGGATCTTGTAAGACTTGCCATAAATGTATAGTAAATTATGAACTAAATATTCTTTCTGTAACTAATAATATGGTATATGAATCCTGATCTACATCCCTAAATATTGTAGATTTTAACATTCGTTGAGGAGAAATTAATTGCTCAATTTCATCCTGTTATTACTGTTTATCGCATTAAATTCGTCAGCTTGAATAGAGTAGATATTTAATCAAGATATTATAGAATTTTGTACTTTATTACCTCATTCCATTGATACTATATCACAGTACATTTTTGGGTACTAATTGGTTTTCCCGCCGACCAAAAATGTTACGCTAAATTTCAGGATTAAATTCCAAGGTACTGCTTGGTTATCCTGTCGACCAATTTCGCCAAATTATACAAATCATCAAACTAATAGCCAAATTATACATATTGAGAAAAATTTTATTTTAAATAATGAAAAAGCAAATAATTAGTAAAATATTAATAAAAATACAAATAAAAAGTTGAAACAGAATCACTTAATGATGTTTCAAACACCTTTATCGCATTTAATGTCATTGAATGAGACATTCACGGTCATCCAATACTAGCATTTACTCTTATAGTTTGGCGATAATTTTTTGGTCGGCAGGATAACCAAGCACTATCAATTAGTTATCTACTATTGATTAGTACTACTCGGTTATCCCGTTAACCAATTTCACCAAACTATTCATTAAATTACACAAATTGGCATAATTTTTATTTTAAATAACGAAAGAACAAATAAATTAATAAAACATTAATAAGAATACAAATAAAACTTCATATTAAAAATCACTTGATGACCAGGGATGAACTGGAGGATATAAAAGGGTATGAACTGTATACCTTCAGGATTTTTTAAAGGAACACCATGTACCATCTGCTGCTCAAGAAAGCTTTAGTGTATATATTCTAGGGTATATCCTAAGTATTGAGCGTATACCCTCTGTTTCTCTTACAACTTCGCCACTGTATGATGGCGTAACGAATACGTGATACGAGTTTAATGTTATGTGAATGTGACAATTTTATCATCATTATTGGCATTTAATCTTTTAGTTTGGCGATATCTTTTTTGGTCGACGGGGTAATCAAGTACTACAAATAATATTTAAAAAAATATTGTTAAGTTATCTAATGAAATAATGCTTCGCGAATCCAAACAAAGCATGGCTTTTGCTAGTATATTTTTAATTTGAACTTTTTGAAGAATCATCATCATTTTTTAAAATCTTAAATATTCCATACAATGTATGTGTTTTAAAGAAAATATTAATTAAAATTTTTGTTTTTAAAAAAATTATAAGAAATGCTATATTTATAATTGAAGGAGTATGAATAAATTTATTAAAGCATCCAGAATATACTGTGTGTTTATAGACTACATTAAAAAAAGTATTTAAAAAATTTTTAAATAAAAGAATGTAGAAACTACCCCATTCTTAAAACAACTATAATACCTGGTGTGATTGGTAAATATATAGATACATAATTACACTGGTGTCCAAAAGTTAAGCATAATTGGTAATTAAGTAATTATTTTTAAGTAATGAAAGAAATATGAATCGGAATGTGCTGAAACTCCAGGTGTGTAAACAAAATAGTACGCGTCACATATTTTCGCGAAGAGTTTTCCCCGAAATCGAACAGGGGACCGTCAACAAATTGAAATAGAACGAAGATATTTTGGATAACCCTGTAAAAACTAATGTAGCAAAAGCGTTCAAACTGCACATTATGATTAATTGGCTTATTGTAATGAACTGTGTTAATTTTTAAAAGGATAGCATGAATACTCGTAGAGAAATTAAGGTTTTTATAAAAACAGTCCTAAATTTTTCCAAGTTTTTTGCTTATAATTTGCAGAGTTCTTATTATAAAATAATGTTCTTTTCTGAAAATATGACAAACATCATTGTACACAATACCCTGTCATCAGAATTTAAAAATAATAAAAATTGTATGAAAAATGAGTATGTTTAGTAAATAATTTTTCATTGCGCATGCGTCAACAATATTAAAATGTCATTTACATATTGTGTTAGCTAAATGTATAGAGCAACTTCTGTAAAAGTTTCAAAAACATAGCTTGAAAATTCTGAAAATGGGAGCCTATAGAATCAACTCAAAATCCTTTATTCCCTAAATGAAGCAAAAAGATGAGGGACTGTATCCATATTCCATTGTTTAGTGCCTACACAATATTGCACGTACAACTATATTTAGGTAAAACCCCTGATTTTTTTGCTTCCTTTAGGAATAACGGATTTTGAGTTGTTTCTATAGGCTCCCATTTTCAGAATTTTCAAGCTATGTTTTTGAAACTTTTACAGAAGTTGCTCTATACATTTAGCTAACACAATATGCAAATGACATTTTGATATCGTTGACACATGCGCAATAAAAAATTATTTACTAAACATACTCATTTTTCATACAATTTTTATTATTTTTAAATTCTGATGACAGGGTATTGTGTACAATGATGTTTGTCATATTTTCAGAAAAGAACATTATTTTATAATAAGAACTCTGCAAATTATAAGCAAAAAACTTGGAAAAATTTAGGACTGTTTTTATAAAAACCTTAATTTCTCTACGAGTATACATGCTATCCTTGTAAAAATTAACACAGTACATTACAATAAGCCAATTAATCATAATATGCAGTTTGAACGCTTTTGCTACATTAGTTTTGACAGGGTTATCCAAAAGATCTTCGTTCTTTTTCAATTTGTTGACGGTCCCCTGTTCGATTTCAGGGAAAACTCTTCGCGAAAATATGTGACACGTACTATTTTGTTTACACACCTGGCGTTTCAGCACATTCCGATTCATATTTCTTTCATTACTTAAAAATAATTACTTAATTACCAATTATGCTTAACTTTTGGACACCAGTGTATAATTACAGGTATTAACAAAATCAAAGATAAAACTTTGGTTATTTCTTATCTATTTTGTATAAAGTAACATTTTATTCAATTAATACCATGGAAAAATTTAATGCATCTTAAATATTTAGCAAATCAAATACTTTTGTATTTTCATGAGATTCACAAAAATAAAGTTTATAAGAACTAAGTTCATATTACCACCAAGGAATAAAAGCGTGAAAACTTACATTTCAAAGGTTGATAATGCATGTCTCTATATAATTCCTTTTCTCCTTCTTCAAGCAACTGTTTAGCTTTTCTTAAATCTTTTTCATCTTTATGCTCATCAAATCTTGCTCTTAGAAGAACTGCATGATATCGAAACTCCCATCTAATTTAGAAAATGCAAGCAAAGATATTAATATGAATATAGAAAAAAGCTGCTATATACACTATATGGCCAAAGGTGATCGATCAATTGTGATTTTTGGCGTTTTGTTAAATAACTAGAAAAATACATGAGAAATTATCCTGAAACTCTAGGTGTCTAAACAGAATAGTACAGGTCATATATTTCCGGGGAGTTTTTTCTCCCCGAAACAACATAGCGAATCATCAACAAATTGAAAAAGAATCAATAAAATGTAGCAAAAGTATTCTAACTATAGATTATGATTAAGTGACTTATTGAAATAAAGTGTGTTCATTTTTATGAAAATAGTATGCATACTTGTACAGAAATTAAGGTTTTCATAAAAACAATAGCTTTGAATTTTGCCAAGGTTTCTGTTTATAATTTTCAGAAATCTGAATATTAAAAAAAAAAAATGTTCTTTTCAGAAAACATGAGAACCAGCATTGTATGCAATATTCAATAATCAAAATTAAAAAAATAAATAAATATTGTATGAACAATGAGCAGGTTTACTAAATAATTTTTCACTGTGCATGCATGAAAGCAATCAAAATATAATTTACATAATGTGTTAGCTAAATGTATAGAATAGATCAACTTTTGTGAAAGTCTCAAAGACATAGCTAGAAAATTCTAAAAATTATCATCGATAGAATAAGCTTAAAATACATTGTTCCCAAAAAGAAACAAAAGATGAGGAAATGTATCCATACATCTATTGATTAATGTCAATGTATCATACATAATGTTGCATGTACTATTATATTTGGATACAAGCCCTCATCTTTTTGCTTCGTTTTGGGAATAACGAATTTTGAGCTAATTCTATTGACAATAATTTTCATGCTATGTTTTTGAGACTTTAGCAAAAGTTATGCTATACATTCAGCTAACACATTATGCAAATTATATTTTGATTGCTTTCATGCATGCACAGTGTAAAATTGTTTTGTGAAGCTATCCATTATTTATACAATTTGTATTATTTTTTAATCCTGATTACAGGGCATTGTGTTGTTTGTCGTAATTTTTGAAAAGAATATTTCTTTATGCTAAGAATTCTGCAAATTACAAGCAAAAAAAAAAATGGCAAAATTTGAGACTGTTTTTATGAAAATCTTAATTTCTCTATGAGTATACATACTATCCTCATAAAAATCAACACAGTTTGTTATATTAAGCTATTTAATCATAATTTACATGTAGAATGCTTTTGCTACATTAGTTTTGACAGAGTTATCCACATGATATTTCTTCTTTTTCAATTTGCTAACTGTCACCTATGAAATTCTGGGAAAAAATCTTTGTGAAAATATCTGAACTGTACTATTCTGTTTACACATCTAAAGTTTCAGGATAATTCCTGATGTATATATTTTTAGATATTTAACAAAACATCAAAAATCACAAATGGCCAGTCACCTTTGGCCATAGTGTATTTTATATATATAGAATTATAATTTAACAAGAAATGCTACAAGTTTTAGTTAAAAAAAGGGAATAATTAAATATTCTCAGTAATCATTAATATTGCTTTTCAATGAAAAATTATGATCAGCGATGCAGTTATAAACCATTTTACTCACCATTGGCAAATGAGTTTTCTGCAAGGTGAGTGCATTATCAGGTAGTTTTTAAAAATTGATAAACTATAAAACTATGCTGAAAAATTTATACTTTTTAAAATCTTGCTACATTTTTAAACTTCCCTGCGATGCAAATATGGTACTAAGTTTTAATTTATATTAAATTTACCTTTTTTATATATTATATTACTTAATTTTATAGAAAAAAAAATATGAAAATGTATTGTAATGTTAATACATATGTATTTTTGCAGTTGCATACATTTTGTCATAACAATATTTTACTACCTGGTAAGATTTTCTAGAAATTCCCCACCCCTGATTATGACACTGAAAAAGGACTTGCTTGAAACACAGTTCTGCATATTTCATAACAAACAATAACAATTACTGAGAATTCATAATATCCGACATCCCTAAAATTCAATTCATGAAATGAACATTGAAATGACTGCTGCAAAAACAAAGTAAATTCACCACAGTTATTTTCTTTAATTTTTGGCCGCCTTCTGAAATAATAAGAAAATAATAATAAAAATAATAGAAAATTTACTTAAAATATTTCTTATACAACATCTTATTTTAACATCTTAATTTTTCAAGGCATTTTTACGGATTTTTATACCATGCATTTTAATGACTTCTAAAAGGCAAAGCCACTATTTTTTTTTTACTGTCAAAAATATCAATCAAATGATACTTTTAAAAAATCATTTATTACTTTCAATATGTAAAATCATAATGAATTATATTTTTAAAACACATTCATGAAATGATTTTATAAAATGACTAATTAGGATAAGTGAAACAAATATATAAAATAATAATTGTCCAATTTTTGAATGAAAAGATATTTAAATTTCCTCTTTGTTAATTTTTTTATTTCAATGAAAGAGTGTATAAAATAAGCTTCAGCGAAGAATAAAGTAATCAGTTGATTTTTTATGTGACCTTAATTGAAAAAGTAAAATACATTAAGCTCTTAATTTTTTCCTGCACAGTAATTATTGCATTAATAGATCTTAGAGCAGCTAATTAATACACATATGAAACGACCGAGTGATTACACATACAGTAAAATCAATTTACTATTAAAATGAGCAAAATACAAAAGGAATAAAATATCTGATATAAAAAAATACTTTTTAATAGATATAAATTGCTAGAACTTATATTTTCAGCAAGCATTTACTTATTTTTTTAAAAGATTTTAATCTTACCAAACGAGAAAACTACAAACATTTAAGAACAAACACTGTGAATTTGTTGAACACGATAACAAGAAGGAAAGATGTACAAGTTGTATAAGAGCGTGTTTTAGAATATTAAGTAAATAATTTGCTATACTATCATATTGCAATAGATAAATTCCAAACCATTACTTGTCATCATGAATACTCCATAAATTTCGTAAAGCTCTTTTATAAAGACTGCAAACTTTCTCGGCATGAGTTTTGACAGTAACTTGTAAATGCCTTGGAAGGACCACTAAATAAGCAAATCAGAAAAACGAGAAAATATTATTAATATCATATGTTTACATTAACTTAAATTAATATTGCAAAGTAAAATTACCCTTCGACATCGACATCCTGAAATGTCCGACGAGTCCAAAACATAAATAAAGGTGATTCAAATATTGCCAAAATGCAAAACACAATTATCAATTTTCCCTATTAGCATTTCGGTGCCGCATACAGGAAGATTTTTCGCTGTTAGCGAAAATGCAGTATTCTGGTTGGTCAAAAACGCTGCTCGTTAAACTTGGGTCGTAGTCGCAACATAGATATAGGAATAACTATATTTTATTAATATAGTTAATAATTATTCCTATATCTATGAGTCGCAATCGCAAATCTTGCTTAGCGCACAGATTAAAGCGTCTCTTCAATATTCGGCTTATGCAGCGATTGTTGAATTTTTAACGAATTTTTTAATGCGATATTTAGTATTTTTTTCGCATTGTGCGGCTATTATTTGTCATAAATATGAAAATTGTTTCAAACTTTTAACCTAATTTACTAAATTTTGTCTGCTACGATTTTTGAATTTCAGCGATTTTCAATTTGATTTTAACGATTTTTCAATTTTGCGCGTTTAGTTGTTTTCTCTCTCTGACGCAGAAAGATAAATTAGCCCATATTCACATTGTAGGTATAATGTTTCGTTTTAAACTGTTGTAATAATTTCATTTCATGCTAAGAAAACTACAGGATGATGAAAATTTTGGGTGTATAACTCGTGAAAAATTAAACATCATGTTAGTTCCATAAGTACAAATAGGATGAGGGAGTGTTGAAACACTTATTTTAGAAACAATTTAGTATTTCTGCAAAACTGTGAAAGGTCTTCAAAATTAAATTAGATTTTTGAACAGAATTCAATTTGGATTTTTAGAACAGATATTCATTGAGTGACCTTGGAATCTTTTCCAGGGGGGGGGGGGGCTGAGCTGCCCATAGCGCCTCCTTAACTAGGGTCCTGCTGTCCTGCATCACGGTCTTATGTATTTTTCAACTGTATGTAAAAAAAAGGCAAAATCCATGAAATTACTGAATCAGCAATAAAAGAATTATTTAGAATATTTACAGTAATCTTCAATAATTATAAAGAGACAAGTTTGTGAGTGTGTCAGCGCTGTTCTGAAGAGACCGCTGCAATCAGAGTTACAAATTTCGGAGGAAAGGTACGCCTATAAGTGAAGTTTTGCCCCTCGAAGCCCGATTTTCGATTTTTTGATTAGATTTTTTTAATTTAAATTTTTTAGGCGATTTTTCCACATTAGTGAAAGGAATTCGGTAACATTCCTTTAATCCAACATAAAAAATTTAGTACTCTTTTCAATAATATTTATTCGGACTTCATGCAGCGATTGTTGAATTTTTAACGAATTTTTTAATGCGATATTTAGTATTTTTTTTTTTCATTTTGCGGCTATTATTTGACATTAATATAAAGAAAATTGTTTTAAACTTTCAGCCTAATTTACTAAATTTCGTCTGCTACGATTTTTGAATTTCAACGATTTTCAATGCGATTTTCAGTGCGATTTTCAATTTGATTTGTAACGATTTTTCAATTTTTTGCGCGTTTAGTATCAATTTTTAGTCATTTTTGTCAATATTATAGATTTTGGTATGCATCATTTTCTTATGTATTTTTCAATTGTATGTAAAAAAAGGCAAAATCCATAAAATTACTGAATCAGCAATAAAAGAATTATTTAGAATATTTACAGTAATCTTCTATAATAATAAAGAGACAAGTTTGTGAGTGAGTTAGCGCTGTTCGGAAGAGACCGCTGCACGTAGAGTTACAAATTTCGGAGGGAAGGTACGTCTATAAATGAAGTTTTGCACCTCGATGCCCGATTTTCGATTTTTTTATTAGATATTTTTTAATTTAATTTTTAGGCGATTTTTCCACATTAATGAAAGGAATTCGGTTGCATTCATTTAATCCAACATTAAAAAAAAAAAATGAATTCTCTTTTCAATAATGTTTATTCGGAATTCGGGTAGCGATTGTTGAATTTTTAACGAATTTTTTAATGCGATATTTAGTATTTTTTTCGGATTTTGCGGCTATTTGACATTAAAATAAAGAAAAAAATTTCAAACTTTCAGCCTAATTTTCTAAATTTTGTCTGCTACGATTTTTGAATTTCAACGCATTTTTTAATGATTTTTGAATTTTTATAATGCAATTTTCTATGTGATTTTGAACGATTTGTAGAATTTTTGTGCATTTAGCATCGATTTTTTTCCATCATTTTTGCCAATATTATAGGTTTTTTTTTTTTTTTTTTTTTTTTTTTTTTTTTTTTTTTTTGTATGCATTATGGGTTTATATATTTTTGAATTGCATATAAAAAATGCAAAAACCATAAAATTACTGAATCAGCAATAAAAGAATTATACAGAATATTCAGAGTAATCTATAATGATAAAGAGAGAAGTTTAGGAGTGTATCAGAGCTGTTCTGAATAGACCGCTGCACGTAGAGTTATAAAATTTGGGGGGAATGCACCGCTACACATGAAATATTTCGCCTTGAAGCCCCATTAGTCTAAGAGCCCGTGACTGGCAGACCTTCGTTATTTTATAAAAGCTGAAACTTTCTCAGCGCAGTCTTCCAACAAAGATAGGAACAATGGGTAATTATGAAATTTGGATCATGATGGCTTTGGCAGTGACCAGGAAGCAAAGGTGTAAAAAATACCAACTTACTTTCGTCACTTTATAAAGCGTAATTTTTTTATATTTCCTTTGGAATGATGTTAGAAATCACGTCCTCCACTGGCAGACACTTGCTGTGGTTCCAACCCCGGTCGACAACCACTAAACTTCAATAATAGGAAATTCTACTTTCGTCATTTTATAAAAGCTGAATTTTATATATGTTACTTGGGTAACTACCAGAAGATATTTCCTCAGTTGGCAGACAGTTTTGGCTGTTCCAACCCCCGGCCGACAGACATATACAGCGGCTTCTCAATACACTAGAGTCTGCGCGAAACAGACATTTTCCCCGTTTTCCCTTGGCTCGGAAATTGGCGACAGTTATTTGAGGTTGCTGCATTGAAGAGAAAACGAAGAAGGAAAATCCCATACATTTCACTATTTTAAAAAATATATGTGCAGATATTTTTAGTTAAAACTATGTACATCTAATGCATTTTGCTTTTTATAGTATTTTCCATGTTAATTTTGACACCGTAAAACATGATTTGCATCCTAGTTTCAATAAAAACTGATTTTTAAAATTCTCAAAAGATTAGATGAAATTGTTTTACGCGCAAACGGATATTTTCTCACAGTACTCTTTTTTTCATTTGCTTAGCATATAAATCACGTTGAATTTATCCTATCAAAAACACGAGTGTGAAAAAATGCCAAGTTCGTTAAAGGTTTCGGTCATAAAAGAAGTGATTTGACAAAAAATAATAATATCCTGTCAAAAACATGAATGTGAAAGAATGCCAAGTTAGTTAAAGGTTTTGCTAATAAAAGAAGTGAGATCTAACTGCAAACCAAGTTCTTTCGGAGCTCCTTAAATCATAACTCCTGTCATGTATAATATTATTCAATTGCTTAAAATGATTTGTTATGTTACTTGTTATTCAATAGAGCGACTTAGCAGTTTTCTCTTATTCAATTTTTTCTATTTAGTTGATCAGAAATTAAAGTTGATCCCTTCCTTAACTTATCAGTACCTTAACTTCAATATACTTATTCGAACACTTGACTGACTAGATCTTTGCCAATCAGATTCTAGATTAAATTGTACTCCGACTCAAAGATTAAAGTTGGTAGCTGAAAACTTGCCAAGTCGCTCTATTGAATAACAAGTAACATAAGAAATCATTTTAAGCAATTGAATAATATTATACATGACAGGAGTTATGATTTAAGGAGCTCCGAAAGAACTTGGTTTGCAGTTAGATCTCACTTCTTTTATTAGCAAAACCTTTAACTAACTTGGCATTCTTTCACATTCATGTTTTTGACAGGATATTATTATTTTTTGTCAAATCACTTCTTTTATGACCGAAACCTTTAACGAACTTGGCATTTTTTCACACTCGTGTTTTTGATAGGATATCATTATTTTTTGTCAACCAAGTAGGTATTTGTTTCTTTTTTGAAGTAAATAGGTTAAATTAGTTTTATTTAATATTAATTAATCTTTCAGCTTTTTCCTGCATTTATTCAGTTTTTTTCAGTCAAATTTAAAAATTTAACATTGGGATTGCTTATGTTCCTTTGAATTCCACTAATAAGGATGTTTCTTTTACGTGATTGGGTACTACTTGATTATTTCGTCGACCAAAAACGCTTGTAGCCAACTTGGCGAAATATCGCTATATTGACGACAAAAATTACGCTCCAAAAGTCATATTAACATGGCGCTATTTCTGGTATTTTGCCAAATTGCCATAGATTCCCATTGTAATCTGGTAATTTATCCAATAATTTTGTTAGAGCAAGGACTGTCGCCATCATTTTGGCATCTTTTTTTTCTTTAAATCGGTTCGCTAACTACCCAAGATAGCTTAAATATTGCTATTTAGAAAGTTTTTAGAACGCTTTCGCGCATTTTTACCCCTTTTAAATTTTGTATTTGTTAACAAATGTTCTTAGTGATTATTTATATCTTATAATTAATAAACATGCCAAATTTTATGTTTTTAGGCCCTTAACATACAGACATCGCATTTTTAGAAAGCTTTTTGCCCTTTTACCCCCTTTGGATCAGTGGAATCGACATAAGATATAGCTTATATTGGAGCAAGGACTATCACCATCATTTTGATATCATTAATTTTAAGATCGGTTATTTGTTTGCTGAAATTGCTTAAAAATACCTATTTAGACCATTTTTAGAACGCTTTTCGCACATTTTCACCCCTTTTGAATTCCTTATTTTTTATCAAATAACCTTAGAGATCATTTATATCATATAAATAATTAACATGCCAAATATAGTTCTAGGTCCTTCAGTAACACAAAAGTTGCATTTTTAGAATGTTTTTTGCTTCTTCACCCTCTTTTGGTTAATAGTATACGCATAAAATATAGCCTATGTTTGAACCGGGGCGAATACCATCATTTTGGTATCATTAATTTTGAAATCGGTTCGGTGGTTTCAGAGCTTAGCCCCGATACTAGCCAAAAGTGTCGCCAACTTAGCACTATTTCTGATATTTCGCGAAATTCCCATAAACTCTAAAATGCCAAATTTATGTTTCCAGTCCAGTATCTTAATATACAGACATCGCATTTTTAGAATGTGTTTTGCTCTTTTATCTCCTTGAGGTTAGTGTAATCGACATAAGATATATCATACTAGTATTAAAAAATGCTCTGACGAGCACCAAAAAAGGTTAATATGTTTTAAAGTATGAAAAAGTGTTTGACAAGAGCTTCTAATTGAGAATGAGAAAGGACAAGGGGTCCCTTCTTGACTGCAATTCACTGTCAATGCCAAATTTGAAAAAATCATATTTGCGCTTTTTCCATGTAAAAGAAATTTGCGTAAAACTTTCTATCTTTATTTTCTGGTAAAACTTTCAATCGTGTTTTAGATGTTAACTTCATTTTTGACTCTGCACTGCAACTGCACTACTAATCAGTTTTCTGTGCTGTTTTACACTGCGACAGTTTATGGTGGGACTGCGTGAATGTGATACGCTGCAGGCAGTGTTGAATGCAGGAGGTGGGCCGTGTGGACATTCCCTACCAAAGGTATCAAATGCTCCTTCCCCTAATAAAATTTGAGATTTTGTGTTTTTAATGGTAAAAAAGTATAATCCTCTTAGAACTCTATTGTGTCCCCTCCCCCCCCCCACCACCGAAGCCACAGAAGACTCTCCCGGAGAAAAGTGTCTGAATTCTACACTGGCTGCGGGAACTATGGCCCTATTTTGCTTTACATTCATGTTTAATCACGCTGTGTCTTTTCTAATTATGCCTTTACACTACACAATTTAATCGTGACAGTGACTGATTTCTTTCATATGGAAAAAGCGCAAATATGATTTTTTCAAATTTGGCATTGACAGTGAATTGCAGCCAAGAAGGGACCCCTTGTCCTTTCTCATTCTCAATTAGAAGCTCTTGTCAAACACTTTTTCATACTTTAAAACATATTAACCTTTTTTGGTGCTCGTCAGAGCATTTTTTAATACTAGTCATTTAAATTTTTTGATATTTATATATTGAATATAAGAAAACCTCAGTTGATTTTAAATATTCCCAGTACTTTTAAACCGACTTCCAAAAAGGAGAGGAGGTTATCAATTCGACGCATATGTATTTTTTTTATGTATGTTCACCGATTACTCCGAAACTATCCAACCAATTAACTTGATTTTGGTGTTAAACGAGAGAGCTTGCTCTCGAATTGGTACCACTTCCGTTTCATAGAAATTGGTTCAGTACTTTTTTAGTAATTAGGCAAAAACTAATAAAATTAGTGATTTCTCGCAAATCAGTAGTAATGTGGATGTCGAATAAATATACCGATACGAGGATGGCCGAGCGGTCTAAGGCGCTTGATTTAAAATCTGGTTTTCGAAAGGCAGCGTGGGTTCGAACCCCACTCCTGATGTACGTGTATACAATAATGTTTTCCGTATTGTAATTTTTAAATATATATTTGAAAAGTTAAATACTAATTATACTATTAGGAATATTTTGTATTTAACCGTTACCACAGAGTATCAGAGATTTTTTATTAACTCAATACTTTATCAGTGAAAGAGTACTCAAAAAGGAGAATAGACTTGCAAAAAGTAACATGAGATTGAATAAGTTCTCTGAAGAGAATGAAGTCCGGACAGCCGAGCGGTCTAAGGCACCTGACTTAATCTCTGGTTTTGAAAGAGAGTGTCGGTTCGAACCTTACTCCTGACATATGTATATAGTATGAAAACAAAAAATTTCCGTGTTATATATATTTTTAAGTGACTCCAAAAAAGGAGCGGATGTTATCAATTCGGCGCGAATGTATTTTTTTCTATGTATGTTCACCAATTGCTCCAAAACTATCCAACCGATTTTTTTTTTTTTTTTGTGTGTGTGTGTGTGTTAAATGAAAGAGGCTACCCTTCCATTGGTACTTCCATTTCATTGAAATTGGTTCTGTACTTTTTTAGTAATTAAGTAAAACTAATAAAATTAGTGATTTCTCGCAAACTAAAAGTAACATGGACGATGAGTAAGCTCGCCGAATGGAGTGCAGTCAGCTGGCTGAGCGGTGTAAGACAGCAGATTTGATTTCTGGTTCTTGAGAGAGATCGTGGGTTCGAACCCCACTCCTGACATACGTGTATGGTTTACAGTGATTTTTCACTTATTATAATTTTTATTAACTAACTTCAATAAATCGTTAACTTTTAACTAAAAAGAGAAAAATAAACTTTTCTACCAAAAATTGAACCGACTTCAACAGCTACTGCAAAGTGAAAAATAATTTTTTTACAGAATAGTATTAAGAAATTAAATTAAGAGCGTAGTATTTATCATGCGTATTATTATATTTATGTTGATTAATTTGATTTTTTGAAGTCGGTGCCAGCCAAGCCAAGTTCAAAATTAAAATTAATTATCCAATGCAAATCGTAAAAGAATAAAGTTAAATTTTTAACTAAATATTAAATCGTAAAAAACTCGTAGATACTTGGATGCGTGTCTATTGGAAAATTACATGTAACCTGGCTTGGCTGGCACCGACTTCAAAAAATCAAATTAATCAACATAAATATAATAATACGCATGATAAATACTACGCTCTTAATTTAATTTCTTAATATTATTCTGTAAAAAAATTATTTTTCACTTTGCAGTAGCTGTTGAAGTCGGTTCAATTTTTGGTAGAAAAGTTTATTCTTATTTCGCTCAATATTGAACTATTTAATCAATGGACAAAAAATGTGAAAAAACGAAATTAATTTTAATTTATTCGTACAGAAATTGACAGATTCAATTAATTTTAGATAATACATATTTTGTAGAAAAATAATGCGAATAGATATTTTTATTCTTTTCGCATAGGATTCGTGGCATTATTATCTACTTGTTTTAAAAATCAGATGTTATAAATATGAAATATTTCCGCCATTAGCGAGATTTTTGTGATCATGGCACTCAAAGGTCGCTAAACATAATTTTACAGTCAATACACATAAAAACGAATTTTCCCATTTAAATTTTTAAAAAAATTAAGTAAAATATTTTTATTTCTCCTTCCTGATATCTATTGGAATAGCTTATTCCAATTACTGAATAATATTCTAGGACATTTTCAGAGAAATTATAGGTTAAATTATCTTCCTTGGAGAAAGTCGCTCGAAATACAGCATTAATAATTTACGTCAAACTAAGGATGAAAATATACTGAAAATTCATTTTTAGTATTATTTGTAAAATTGACATTAAAATCACCAACTGCAATTAAATTTTTATATAATTTTTATTTTTATATTTTTACTCCAAACTTGACCTATAACAAGAGTTATGTGAGGGTTGCCAACTGAACTATTCGACAGCTTTGGTCGCGAATCGAGTTATCCTACGCCGAAAGAGTAAAATTTTGATAACTGAAGTTGGTCATAAACCGAACTTGTCAAAAACAGAGGGGGCCGTAAACCAAGGTTCCACTGTTTTTTGACCGATAAGTTTGCAAATATGGCATTATTTATATATTCAGTGGCGATGATCATTACGCAACTTGGCGATTTAGCCGATTAAATTTGCGATTTTAAAGTAGCGTTTGTTAATAACGGAAAATTGAGAATTTCTCTTAGAAAAATTAGGATAATTACTATAATTTTTATGCACGGTTTTAAGTAAACTCTGATTTTTTTTCATAATTTGAAATTTAGTACATTTGGAAATGGAAGGGAGAGGGAAAGTATATCTTTGCAATGCTTTTTCTACAATATCTCAAGCAAAAATACTTTTAAATGCCAATAATTGCTGATCGTAAATGTTACATTCACTTCACACCATCACAAAAGTTTTTTGCATCACCATGAGTTTTTTCATTTGATGCTTTCTTGGCACAGATGCCATATATGCACGACATTGTGCGATATTCTTCTGACGCCAATTTCGCAAAAGCTTAGTTTTCAAACTTCAATTACATACATATATATTAAGGTACTACTTAGTTATCCCATCGATCAATTTCGCCAAACTCATAGTGAAATTATACATATAGACATAATTTTCATTTTAAATAACACAAAAAAATAATTTGTAGAATCTTAATAAAAAATACAAATAAAAAGTCCAAATAAAAATCCCTTAATGGCGTTTTAAACACGTGCATCCTATTTAATGTCATTGGATTCGACATTCACGATCATCCATTATTGGCATATAATATTATAGTTTGGCGATGGTTTTTTGGACGATGGGATAACCAAGTAGTACTTCTATTAACTATTTTCTATTATTTTCAAAAGAAAATAATAATGAATAAAAACCGGTGATAATTGATTATCCCTTCGACCAAAAAATTATCGCCAAATTATAAAATTAAATGCCAATAACGGATTATCATAAAGGTTACATTCAATTTACATTAAATAGGTTACCCATGTTTGTTATGCCATAATATGATTTTGAATTCAACTTTTTATTTGTACTTTTATTGATGTTTTACTAATTTATTTCTTCTTTCGTTATTTAAAATAAAAATTATGTCAATATGAATTACATGGTGAATAAATTGATGATTTGTAAAATTTGGCGAAATTGGTCGACGGGATAATCAAGTAGTATTGAAAAGTTTAATTAATAACTACAGAATGAAACGATTTATAAAATTTAACAAAATTAAATAAAGGTGAATATATATATTTTTTAATAAACATTAGCCCGCTTATCTTATCAGACAAAATAACAAAATTTTCGTGCCAACTAAGTACCCTAATGCATATTTGACATTACATCCCTATTTAAAATCAATTGAATGCTATTTAAGATATGGACAGAATGTGAAGTTTTTGTTTTACTCTATATCTTTTCTTTGTGTAAATTAGGACGTTATATGATCATAATTAAAAAATCTTACATTTAGTTCCTGAAGAGAAATTTTGGTTTTCCCAGATACTTTTTTCCGATGTACTTGTTTTTTCCCCATTTTTTTCTACTAATAAAATATGTACTTCTCTGTTATCCCGTCGACCAATTTCGCCAAATTATACAAATCGCCAAACTAATAGCCAAATTATACACATTGGCATAATTTTTTATTTTAAATACCGAAAAAAGAAATAATTAGTAAAATATTAATAAAAATACAAACAAAAAGCCGAAATAAAAATCGCTTAATGACATTCTAAACACGTGAATCGTATTTAATGTCATTAAATGTGACATTCACGATCATCCATTATTGGCATTTAATCTTAAAATTTGGCGATAATTTTTTCGTCGACGGGATAACCTAGAAGTACCCTAAAATTCAAAATGGTAGGACACTCGAGAAAATCATCCCATGGTCATATAAATGCATGTTATTTGAAAAAATAATTATGGATTCGACCAAAAAAATAATAACATTGCGTTCACAACTTTATTATTTAAAGAACTGAAACTAAAAGCTTCGCAATAAAAACAAATAACTATCTTTTTCACGTGATTTGTTTAATTTGAATGAATTATGATACATACATGACAATTTTTATATTTAACTTGGTGGCAATGAATAAAAAAAACTACAATCGCAACAGCAAAAGACAATATTCAACTGGAGGTTTAAGACATATATTCGATTTTCTCAGAAACCATCCAACATACAAAGATGGAAAAAAAACTGTTCTAAGTTTTATCAAGACGATAAAAATAAACCAAAAATGAAGTTAATCCATCCATAATAACGTAAGCTATTGCTTGTTGAATTTTTCGTCTTCATTTTTTTCTTTAAAAGTTAAATAAAAAACTACAGTAAACTGCGATCATTTTTTAAATGCTATCATTTTATTCGTCTCGTCGAGTTCTATCTTTTGAAACTAAAATCACTGTTCTACGTCAACTGGTTCGCTAGAAATTTCGAAAAGACGTTCGCATTTTCTATTTCTTAAACATATTATACCAAACGCTACCGCGTTTGCTATGATGTTGGAGCAAAGACTGTCATCATCATTTTGATATCATTACTTTTAAGATCGGTTTGTTGTTTGCTGAGATTGTTTTAAAATTGGTATTTCGAACTTTTTTAGAACGCTCTTTGCGGATTTTCACCCAATTAAATTTGATATTTTTTAGCAAATGTCATTAGTGATCATTTATATCTTATAAATAATTAACATGCCAAATTTTGTGCTTCTAGGCCCTTCAGTAAAACAAAAATCACATTTTTAGAATGTTTTTCACTTCTGAACCCTCTTTTGGTTAGTGGCACAGGCATAAGATATAGTCTATGTTTGAACCGGGGCGAATACCATCATTTTGGTACCATTACTTTTGAAATCGGTTCGGTAGTTTCTGAGATTAGCCCTAATACTCGCCAAAAGTAACGCCAACTTGGCACTATTTCTGGTATTTTGTGAAATTCTCATAAACTTCCATTGTAATCCAATAATTTATCCTCTAACCAACCATTAATGTTTAATTAATGGTGATTTCTGATTTTTTCCTATTTATAGATCCAATAACCTACCTCCACACCAAATTTCAACTTCCTAAGTCACCTGGAAGTAGTCAAACATTTCTATGAGTGAGTCAGTGAGTCAGTGGTAAAAACAGTGGTTTTCAGACGTCAATTTCTCGTGAACGGTAAAAGATTTAAAAAAAAAAATTAAGATTCGGAAATTAGAAGATGGTCTTACACGACACAAAAAATTGCAAATGTGTAGGTCAAATAGAATTTAAGTTATTGAGGGGTCAAAAGTGGTTCGAAATGGTTCGGGTAATATAACCCACGGCCGGTGTGTCGCTTTTACTTTGTGAACTTGGCTGACACACTGCCGTGTGTCTAGATCCTTTAAATATTAAAAGGCATTCAAATGTAAAACTTTCATTGCGAAATATCTCATTTTCTTGTATTTAAATAAGTATTTTATTATTATAATATAAATACATGTTTTTCTCCATTATTAATATAAAAAAATTCTTTTCAAAAATATCTTAATTATTAATATACAGCAGCAAATAAAGTAAAAAAAAAAGCATAAACACAAATTGGGGGAGCGAAGGGTTCGAATCTAAAACCTCTGGTATCGAGTTCCGTGCTTTCATATTCGTTGTTTTTGTTAAATATAGCTTTTTTGTGACTCGATTAGATGAGTTAATAAAAATTCTTTAATGCTTGATTATTATCTCATTGAAAATTTTACTGAAATTTTAAGAAGATCAAATGCTACGAACCCTATAAAAAGAAATTTCGTAAATACTGAATTTGAATGAGAATTGTGCCAAATTAGTAATCTATAGCCAAATCGGCAATATTTATGATTTCTTAATTTTTGTCTTCAAATTTGGCGATATTTTTAAATATTTGGCGATAAGTGTTTCCAAGCTTGGAGAGAATTCGGAGCTAACGTTCATTAATGCTCATAAATAAATAACTAATTTTTAGTAATTTGGAAAATAGTTGTTATCCTCGGTAGAGAATTGGGAAATCCGAAGTATATCTGAATGTTTTTATTGGTTGAATTCCGCATTTTATTCATTTTCTGATTGGTCCATGTTTAATGTCCAAAAATGGTTTACTTCTGTTGCCACAATGACAAAAAAGTAATAAAAACTTTAAATAATAATAATAATTTGAAAACAAATTGTCATAAAAATTTCAAACGAATTTCATTCAAAAGTGCATTTTTTTCTCTATTCAACGGTATAAAAATTTAAAGTGTGCAATGTTTAGAAGTTTAAAAATTTGCAGTTCAAAAAAATTGTAAAACTGAAATTTCATTTAAAATTTTTATAAGATGGGTCCAGGAATATTAATGTTTAATCCATGTCATACGTAATAAGAGGCAGTCAGCCTGATTAACTCCATCAAATAAAAATGCACATTTTAAACAGTTAAAGTTATATAACAATAAACTACTGTTTTTTTATGGTCTAGGAATATTAATGTTTAATGCATGGCGTACGTAATATATGACTCGTTATGGTCATCCTAAAAATGATGTTTATTATTATTATTATTAAATATAGAACTCCTCTTTAAGTCTTTAAAATTTAAGTCTTTGAAAATATCATTTTCCGAATAGTCGTTCTAATTTGTTAAATTACATTTTTTTCCCTTTCATTGTGGTCTTTTTTCAAAATGTCAACAACCGTAGAATTACATGCAACAACCTCAAATAATTGTCGCCAATTTCCGACCCAAGGGAAAATGGGGAAATTGTCTGTTTCGCGCAAACTCTAGTGTATTGAGAAGCCGCTGTATTTGTCTGTCGGCCGGGAATTGGAACCACCAAAACTGTCTGCCAACTGAGGAAATATCTTCTGGTAGTCACCCAAGTAACATATATAAAATTCAGCTTTTATAAAATGACGAAAGTAGAATTTCCTATTATTGAAATTTAGTGGTTGTCGGCCGGGGGTTGGAACCGCAGGAAGTATCTGCCAATGGAGGACGTGATTTCTAACATCATTCCAAAGGAAATATAAAAAAAATTACGCTTTATAAAGTGACGAAAGTAAGTTGGTATTTTTTACACCTTTGCTCCCTGGTCACTGCCAAAGCCCCCATGATCCAAATTTTATAATTACCCATCGTTCCTATCTTTGTTGGAAGACTGCGCTGAGAAAGTTTCAGCTTTTATAAAATAACGAAGGTCTGCCAGTCACGGGCTCTTGCTCTACATTTTTTATTAGATTTTTTTAATTTAATTTTTTAGACAATTTTTCAAATTAGTGAAAGGAATACGGTTTCATTCTTTTAACCCAATATAGTAAATTTCGTTTTCTTTTCAATAAAGTTTATTCGGAATTCGTACAGCGATTTTTGAATTTTAAACTAATTTTTTAATGCGATATTTAGTATTTTTACACATTTTCTGGCTATATATATATACAGGGTGTCCGAAAAGTCTGGAAATGGCTGAATAACTCGAGAAATACATATGAGATTGAAAAACGCAAATATACGTGTTAAATATTTTTAAATAAGCTACTCTGTGATACCAAATTTGACCTTCGAAACCGACCCCCTGGGGGTCAGAGGGGGTCCAACTTTGAAATCTTAAATTATAACCCCCATTTTTTATTGCAGATTCGGATTCTACGGACAAAAATACGTAACTTTTGTATTTGATGTTTATTTCAAATCTTCGTTTATCACGGTGTAATCGAGCATATTAAATCGATACATATTCCCGCTTTTCCAACGGGATTTTCCCTAATCGAAACTGATTGGGCAGAATTTTTGACGTCAAATTCCTCGTCTTTTGTAGGAATAGCGTTTCCTGAAAATCACCCGTGGCGATTATTTCAATAGTGCTACACTGTTAAAAATTTGACCCATTTGCTGCAGCGTCACTCCACAGCTATTATAGAATATCTCTTTTGTGACCAATGAGAATGCTCCATAACACAGTAAAGTAATCGTTTTCTATAAAAGCGGTGGAGTGACGATGCAGCAAAAGGGTCAATTTTTTTACAGTGTACTTAACTCTGTTTTGGAACATTCTCATTGGTCATGAAAGAGATATTCTATAAAAGCTGTGGAGTGACGCTGCAGCAAATGGATCAAATTTTTAACTGTGTAGCACTACCGAAATAATCGGCACGGGTGATTTTCAGGAAACACTATTATTGCAAAAGACGAGGAA
Source organism: Maratus speculifer (assembly GCA_964019185.1). Lineage (NCBI taxonomy): Eukaryota > Metazoa > Arthropoda > Arachnida > Araneae > Salticidae > Maratus > Maratus speculifer. Next base: position 419,007,883 of record OZ025289.1, on the reverse strand, counting down.
TTTGATGTCATAAATTCTCCCCAATTAGTTTCGATTAGGGAAAATCCCGTTGGAAAAGCCGAAATATGTATCGATTTAATATGCTCAATTACACCGTGATAAACGAGGATTCGAAATAAACATCAAATACAAAAGTTACGTATTTTTGTCCGTAGAATCCGAATCTGCAATAAAAAATGGGGGTTATAATTTAAGATTTCAAAGCTGGACCCCCTCTGACCCCCAGGGGGTCGGTTACGAAGGTCAAATTTGATAAATCTGAGTAGCTAATTTAAAAATATTTAACATGTATATTTACGTTTTTCAATCTCATATGTATTTTTCGAGTTATTCGACCGTTTCCAGACTTTTCGGACACCCTGTATATTTGACATTGATAAAAAGAAAATTGTTTAAAACTTTGAGTCTAATTTACTAAATTTTGTCTGCTACGATTTTTTAATTTCGACGATTTTCAATGCAATTTTCAGTGCGATTTTCGGTTTGATTTTTAACGATTTTGCAAGTTTTCGCGTGTTTAGCATCTTTTTTTTTGTCAGTATTATAGATTTTTGTATGCATTATGGTCTTATCTATTTTTAAATTACATGTGAAAAAGGCAAAAACCATAAAATTAATGAATCGATATAAAGGAATTATTGAATTATTTAGAATATTCATAGTAATCTACAGTAACAAAATAACAGAGCGTTCTGTCTGTCTGTGCGTATCTGCGATGGCTAGCGAAATCTACGGCACATACAAGACTCCAATGGATTATGAAAGTAGCCCAAAGTCTCTTCTGGTGTACCTGACATTAAGAATTTCAAAATTTCTAATTAAGAATTTCTAATTATTAACTGAGTAATTAATTAAAATTCAGAACTCATTCTCATCAATAAATCGACTTTTTTTCTCTTTTGTTCTTTCTCTTGCTTTCGGCTGGTTGATTCATAAAGCATCGCTTATGAAATATACATTTCTTTATTTCGTTTCGAGTGTTTCGAATGTCAAAACATAAAATTTTAGCAAGGAGTTGAAACTCTTACTTTGAAAACATATGTATTTACAATCGACGTTTAAGAGAACAGATTTGTTTTAAATGACGTCAAAACCTTGTATGCAACAAATTTACAACATGATGCATATGTTGGTGCCCATCTTTTTCGGGTTTCGTTCATCTGACGAAGCCCTATTCGTCGCTGACCTCTGTCTGTCTGTCACAGAGTCCGTACACAAAAACTACATAAGCCAGAGAATTCAAATTTTGTATACTTATAGCTGAATACCTTTTGACACAACAAATCGTAAAATTTTGAAAAAGACTATTACTTTAATTAAAATATTAATTTTAATATCATCAGTTCATGTTTTTTAGGGTTTCGTTCATCTGACGAAACCCTATTCGTCTCTGTTCTCTGTCTTTCTGTCTGTCACAGAGTCCGTATACAAAAACTACATAAATCAGATAGTTCAAATTTGGGTACTTATAGCTGAATACCTGTTGTCATACAACAAATCATAAAATTTTGAAAAATACTGTTATTTTAATTAAAATATTAATTTTTGTTTCATCAGTTTATTTATTTTGTTGTTGTTGTTGTTTTCTCTCTTCTAATTACTCCATTTCTTTCACTTTTAAAAGAAATAGAGTACTTCTAATTCCACAATTACAAAATTGGTATTAAAAACTACAAAAAAAATTAATATCTCAAAAATAAATTGAGGTACAGCTTTCAAACAAACTGCATTTAAAAGTACATTTTTTTCCCTGTACGATGGTGTAAAAGTTGAAAATATGTAAATTTTACAAGTTTAAAAATTTGCAAAAGCGTAAATTTCAAAATTGAAATTTCATTTCTTCTTATTGTTGCAAGCAAATTTAAATAAAATTATTATGTATGCAAGATAAATTAATGGATTAAATAAAACACGTGCTTATTTTTTTCATTCTATTTATGATCTATTTTGACACGCTGTATTATCCTATCTATAAATGCATATGTACTTTTGTATTATCTATGTAAATAGTACTCGGAAAAACTTTAAACTGCTTTATTAAATAGGAATTTAAGTGCTATGTACATCATAAAAGTTTCAAGCTTAGACCATCAATAACAACATAGCTAGCCTTGAACCCAGAGTTCCCGATAAGTTCTCTTAAAACTGTTGGCAGATACATTACATTACATCTCCTTTTTTAAAAGTCCTCTTCAATAAGTCTTGAAGGAGCACGAACAGTTCTGCCGCTACGAGTCTTAAATGGATTAGCCTGCTTGGTCTCTGGAACTCCAGCATTAGGAGAATGAGTGATGCTAACAGGATCACTCACAGGTGTTGTATCCTGGAAGGTGTCATTTTTTGGATGTATCATCAGGAACGCCGTTCTCTTTCACCGGGATGTCGTTATCTTCCCATCTGAAGGATTTTGGAACCGTAGAAGGATGCAGATGCATACGATTCCTTCTTAGAATACCTCGAGAAGTCTCAACCATGTAAGATCTTGGAGCTTCATCAGCACTTTTTATCTTTCCATAATCCTCATTTCTGATAGCCATACCTGCTGACCGACATCTAATTGTGGTAGTTGTCTGGCTCGATCATGACTATTGAAATAATACCTTTGCTTCTCGATCCTATCTTGTTTCTTTTTTAATAGATTTTTCGTCTAATACTTTAGGCTATAACTTTTCATTCACTGTCGGAATAGGCGTTCGTAAACATCTTCCCATCAGGAGTTCTGTTGGATTGGCTTAAGGGGGGTCGATCTTAGTGAAAGTAGCATTAGATACGGATCATCCTTTTCAGATTTCAGGTAATGTAGCTTAAAATTTTTAACACGTTCGCTGCCGCTTACATGAAGATGTGATGATAGTTAATGCCGCACTGTAGAAGTGGGTTTTTCTCAGAAGCCGATTTACTTTTTATAACAAAGAATCAGTGAAAGATTTTCCCACGCTAGCGCGTGACTAGCTATTGGACATCACCCCACATCACGCGCTGGCACGTGTGTGGCCCCTTAACATTGGCGGGCGCCATATCACGCGCTATCGCGTGAGCGGCAGCGGTAGCGAACGTTTTAACCATCGGCTCTATGAAACCATTACTTTGAGCATGTTTTGGACTGGATGTTATAATGGAGAATTTATATTGATTGGCAAACTTTCTGCATTTTGAATCTATTATTCTTTGAGAAAACTGGGTACCATTATCACTTCTCATCACTTCAGGAATACCATGCCGTGCAAAAATGGACTTCATATGATCAATGACCAGAGGCGTAGCTACAGATATCCTTCTATAGTAAAAAAAAACTAGCCTTAAAAGGAATGACTCCTGGAATGATGCTGATGTGGAAGATTTCCGGAACTAACGAATCCGGGTTTTCCACTCCTTCCATAAGTCGAATAGACCAATCAAGAAAGGGCTCCGTCTATGCATCGCCATATGGGTTACCATAAAGATAGGAAAGGTTACCATCGCCAACAATCGCCAAGTTTGTCGCCAACTTGGCGATATACCGCCAAATTTGGCGACCAAAATTAGTTGTCAAAAGTGACGCCAACTTGGCGATAACTGTAATATTTCGCCAAATTTTTAATTTCTTTACAACACCAGTCGTTTGATACATTATTTGAGAGGTTTGCAACTGCTTATTCATATAATGGATGTATTGTGTGTTATCCCCCATTCTGCTCCCCAGGGGGGACACATTTTTATTTTCTTTACAACACCAGTCGTGTTACACAAGATTTGAAAGGTCTTCAACTGCTTATTCATATTATGGATGTCTTGTGTGTCACCCCCACACTCTGCTCTCCCCAGGGGGGGGAGGGCGGTCACATTTTTAATTTCTTTACAACACCAGTTGAGTGACACATCATTTGAAAGGTCTGTAACTGCTTATTCATATTATGGATGTGTTGTGTGTCATCTCCCACTCTGCCCCCCAGGGGGCCATATTTGTAATTTCTTTACAACATCAATTGTGTGACACATCATTTGAAAGGTCTGCAACTGCTTATTCATACCATGGGTTATTGGCAAGCGCAGCAAGCAGGAGTAGAGAATAATTTGGAATCGCGAAGCGATTACGCGGGGGGTTGGCGAGCATAGCGAGCAGGGGGGCGGGGCCCCCCCTAGTATATATATATATATATTGGGGGGGGGGAGAATTTAAAAATTTCCCAACTTGAAAAATATTGTTCTAATTTCCAATTAATGCAATTAATTTCCAATTTATACAATGCAATGTGCGTATAATGATAACAATACTTATGCATTAAAAATAATTCCTTTTCAAAAAAAAAAAAAAAACTAGATTTATTGCTATTTTTTTAGCATGAATATAAAGATCAGAAGAAAAAGAGATAAAAATTATACTTTTATCCCAAAGGTTAAAGAAACAATTTTAAATAATGCAATAAATGTAAGATCCAAAGTTAGAGACATTGCATACATTTAAAGAAAATTATATAAATATATGAAATAAGGAACAAAAACTGTTACATAAAGAAAAATTGTAACGATTGCTAATGCACACTTACATTGTAAATTTTTTCTTTAACATTGATCCTTCTGTTCTTCAAAGAAGTCCACCTAATGATCACATCGTCCAGTTTAAGTAAGTCCGCTATTTCATTTTCACATTTCAAAAGCATTAAACTATCCAATCTGTCATCGCTCATGGTAGTTCGTAACTCATTTTTTATAATTTTTAGCTGACTAAATGTCCTTTTATTTGACGCAACACTATAAGCTGCTGTGAATGTTAAAATGCACAGTTTGAAGGCTTGATCTAAATAATTTTTGCATTTTTTGGCATGAACGAAAAGCCCGATAAGGGAGTCAACATTATTGTTTGAGCACAAGTCAAAAAGTATTTCCATTTGACTCTGCAAGTCGTGTATGTCAGGTTTATCAGATCCAGGAGGAAACATGTTAATAACTTTTTCTAGATTACTTATGCTCAAATTTGCTTTGGTGAATGGTAACTTAAAAATCAATATATCGGTTCAATATTATCTTTGATATATGAAACATTGTCATTGAAGCCCATTATTAATGCGTCCAAAACTTCTTTGAATTCTTTCCTGTAAAAAGTATTTAAATCTATGTCCATTGCTGTTCTATTGTTTTCATCAATTTTCTTAGGTGGAATCCTTTTTCTATGGTATTTTCGGAAGTCTGATTCAACATCTATCTCCATTTTTTCAGCGAATATAACTGAACTTTTTATAAGATTATTCATTCCAGTGGAATCATCACTAATTGCTTGTAAGCTTTGGACAGTACTTTTTATTATCACAATGCAGTCAATGACGTTAAAATATGGTGTCTCCAGAATTTCAGTTAAAATTTTTATTTTACTTAAGATGTTTTTCATGAAAAAAAATGATGCAATAAAATCAAAAGTTTTCATCTTCTTATAAATTCCAAATGCTTTTGTTCTAGTAGAGGAATCAAAAATCTTTTCATTGAAAATATTTTGTAATAGTTCTATTATCATTTCAAATGATTGAGTTAAGGCTTTGACCAATTCAGCTCTTGCGGTCCATCTGGTTTTTGATTGATTTTTAAGTTGAATTACTTTATCAATGTTCTCTACATTTGACTGATAATGCTTAAATCTTTTTGTACTTGATGTGAAAAAGACAGAGCTCTTCAAGGATATTAAACAAATCTTGAATTAATATGCTAACGTTGCAAGCATGTTTTAGAGCAGTATTAGTGCGGTGATCTTGACAAGGTATTTAAGAACACTGTGACCGACAATCTCAGATATATGTTTTTGTACACCATTGAACCTCCCGGACATATTTTGAGCAAAATCATAAGACTGGAATGCAAGCTTCGAATAATCAATTTCGATTTCATTTAAGCACTGTAAAATTAAATCTGCCATTCCCTTTCCAGTTTTGTCACAACATTCAATCGTTTTGACCAATCTTTCCCTAATTTCACCTTCATTACTTACATTTCGGATAACAATAGACATTATATCTTCGTGTGATAGATCTGGAGTTGTGTCGGCCAAAACTGCAAAACATAAACTATTTTTTTTTATTTCAGAAGTGATTACCTGACGAATTTCTGATGCTATTAAATTTATCATTTCATTTTGCGATTCTGGACTCATATATATAACATGATATGGTCTCAATTTTTTATCTTCAAACCAACATTTCATTGTAGTATTGTGCCTTGAGATAAGCTGTATCACTTCACAAAAATTTCCTTTATTAATATCAACGGTGTTTGACTCTCGAAATACTAATCCTTGCTTTCCGAATGTTTTACAAATATCCATTAAAATTTTGATAACTTATCTGTTGTGCATTCGAACTTTTTCTTCCTGAATCAAAACTTGTCTTTTTGATTTGTCAATTAAGACATCAATATGTTTTTTCTTTACAAGAAAATTACAAAAATCATATAGAGCAGACTTGTGAGCTTGAAATGAGAAATGCTGTTGGAGCTATCCTAATTTGTCTTTTCCGCAACTTTTCATTTTACCCCATACTTTTACTCCGGTTGAAGTCAAAGCATCTTCTCTTTTTTCACGACCTATACCAACAGGAAAAAGACAGCATACAAAGCAAAAAACAGCATGCTTTGCTGTACTGTATTCAAAATATACAAATTCTGTATACCAATGGGGATTAAATCGGTTTTTTCCATCAGAAGGAAAATATGCTAATTTAGGTTGATGTGGACCTAATTGAATTAAATAATTTTTCTGATTTTCATTTAAAGTATCTGGACTTAGACCAGGATCATGATTAACTATTTCAGAGGTACTTCCACTGTCTTCAGTTGAAAATTCTAACTCATTACTCAATTTATTCAATGCTCTGCATCCCTCTTCAATAACTATATCACAGGTTTATTTAATTGAAGAGATAAAGTCAATAAGCTCAGTTATTGCCAATTTTTCGTTAACTATTTCAGATTCATTATATTGAGAAAAAATAGTTTTGCGCTCAGGTAATTTTTCGAGAATAAAAGAAAATTTTCCCATAAAAGACGCCCAGTCTGACTTATTTTCATTTTCTTCTTTAGTTTGGTTTTCACTTGTGAAGAATTCACTATCCATTTCAGATTGGCTTTGAGTTTTAAAATTCGTAGCCTCATGTAGAAATTCACTTTTTTTTGAAGAATCCAAATTATACTGTTGAAGAAGTTGGTCTTCGCTCTCGGTCTTGTCTATAGGGAAAGAAAAATCTTTTATTTTTCCGTTGACGTTTTTTCCGTTGCCCTTTTTCCCGTTGACCTTTTTCCCGCGCACCTCATTTGACGGACTGCTTTCATATCCATATACAGTCGACTCTCGTTAATTCGAAATCGGATAATTCGAATCTTCGCTTAATTCGATCTAAACATGAAGTCCTGAAATTTTCAATGGCAGAATAAAGTTAAAAATTTTCATTAATTCGAACTCATTTTCTCTTGACTTCGTTTAATTCGAACTAATGAGAATTCCGATTTTTCATTTTTCTCTTCTTTTCACGGATTTCAGATCATTTGAAGAATTTTCTTTCTTTGATTTTAGTGAAAATTGTTCCGAACAAGTATACATATTGTTCTATTTGCGTACTTAGAATGTAATATCAGCACACTGTATTAGCTGACACATAACTTTAATAAGCACAACACACGTACAACACACAACATACATAATAGAACATTTAAAATAGAACAGAACTGGAATGTAAACAAAGTGGAAGTTGTAGTATAAGTAGTGAAAGTTGTAGTAGTTTTTAAGTAGTGAAAGTTATAGTTTATACATAACACTTTTCTCTCCCTATAAAAATTACAAATCTAATCTCTTGGGAATCTTTCTAATTCGTGAAGAACGGCGCAATGTTAAATCAGAGGATGTTAACACACTCTTGTCTGGAGGATCTGGGGGCTTGGGAGATTTCACATTAGCAGCCATGCCTGGACTTTGAGCTGCAGCAGTTTTCTTTGGAGTCTCGACTGTAGATGGAAATTTTGGACTCTGAATTGAAGAGGGTGACATTGAAATTGCTGGGCTAGGAACAGGGTTTGGTTGTCTTGGAGAGAACATCTGAATATCGTTATCTGGATGTTGAGAATGCAGTTGTGGATGTTCCCTTCTTTCCCAAAGTTGATCTCTATGCCTGTGTACTGAAGTACCATCAGATAATAATACTCGAAACATGCAATTTCCAATTGGAGAAATGATTTTTCCTGGAATCCACTTATCACCTTTGCCAAAATTTCTGGCGTATATTAAATCTGCAACTTTAAAAAATGGCTTTGAAATAGGATCAGTAGGATGACGAGAATGCAGTAAATCCAACCTACTACGTATTTGTCGGCCAAAAAGCAATTCAGCTGGTGACAAACCTGAAACAGCCAGTGGAGTTCGTCTGTAGTTCATAAGAATTCTTGCTAATCTGGTTGAAAGTGTACCATCTTGTACTTTCTTTAGCTGTTTTTTGATGTACTGCACAGCCCTTTCTGGCTGTCCATTAGACGAAGGATGATAGGGTGCTGTGGGCAAGAATCGTGTGCCATTACGCTTAAGAAAGGATTGGAATTCATCTGATGTAAAAGCCTTTGCGTTGTCGGTAACAACACAACTGGGTAATCCGAATCTTGCAAAAATTTCATAAAGTTTCTCAATAGTTGCTAGAGATGTACTTTGTTTCATTGGAAAGGCTTCAATCCATTTTGAATATGAATCTGTGACTATCAAAATCATATGATTATCAATAGGTCCAGCATAGTCCATGTGAATTCGAGACCATAGTATGTTAGATGTTGGCCAAGCTTGTAAAACTTTTGGAGGCATATCCATATTCTGTACACAAGTGGTGCAATAACGAACTGTGTCTTCGATTTCTGCATCCAAATTCGGCCACCAAAACAATGAACGAGCAATACTTTTCATTCCTACCATTCCTTGATGAGTAGAATGCAATTCTTGTAGAATGCTATGTCGAAGTGAAGTAGGAACCACTACTCTGTTTCCCCAAAGAAGGATGTCTTGTTCAACTGTTAATTCCATGCGTTTTTTAAAGTATGGAAGAATTTCTGTTATCTTCAAATCAGGCACAGTTTCTGGGTTGAGAACTTCTGGCCAAGCTTCAAGAGTGAATTGAATTACTTGAGATAATACTGAATCTTCTTTAGTGGCTTGTTGAATGTTATTGATTGTAACAGGACCGACATCTAATCTTTCCATCTGAAGTACTAGTTCTTCTGGTAGCGGAGGGATAACTTGAGGTGTATGTATAGGCAGACGGCTGCATGCATCTGCATTGGCATTGTCTTCTCCTTTACGGTAAAGAACTGTGTAATTAAAAGCAGAAAGAGTCAATGCCCAACGCTGAATTCTTGAATTTGCCATAGTTGGAACATGCCGTTTTTCTGAAAATATAGTAACTAGCGGCCTATGGTCTGTTAAAAGAGTAAAATTTCTGCCAAGTAAATATTCTCGAAATCTTGTTACTCCAAATATCAATGCCAGTGCTTCTTTCTGTATATGTGAATAATTCTTCTCTGCAGATGTTAACGTTCGTGAAGCAAATGCAATTGGGAACTCTTCTGAATTTACAACATGAGATAACACTGCTCCCACACCATATGGGCTGGCGTCACAAGCTAGAAGAAGTTCTTTCTTCGGATCAAAATGAACTAGTAAAGAAGAGCTGCATAATGTTTATTTGGCATTTTGAAAAGCTGTATCAGCTTCTGAGGACCACTGCCAGGGAGTATTTTTCTGCAACAATTTATAAAGTGGTGCCAACATGGTACTCATTTGAGGCAAAAATTTAGCATAATATGTGATCAGTCCTAAAAAAGAACGCAATTCTGTGATGTTTTTAGGAACTGGTGCAGATTTAATTGCTTTAATTTTCTCATCTGTGTATTCCATCAGCATCAATTACATGACCAAGAAAAGTCAAACTGTTACAAAAGAATTGACATTTTTGTTGTCTAAGTCGCAAACCCGCATCATTAAATCTTTTAAGCACTTCTCGTAGTCTTGACATGTGTTCAACGTCACTGGTGCCAGTAATGATGCAGTCATCCAGTGAAACAGCAACACCTGGTATACCTTGTAATAATACTTCCATTTCGCGTTGAAAAATGGCTGGTGCTGAGGAAATTCCAAAAGGTAAGCGAATGTACTGAAAAAGTCCTTTATGTGTATTTATAACTGTAAGGTTAAGCACTTCTCAAAGCTCTGGAGTCTTCATCAAGTTCAAGTTGATTATAAGCATCTCTAAGATCCAGCTTAGTAAATTTCTGGCCTCCTGCTAATGTAGCAAAAATATCTTCAGCTTTAGGTAAAGGGTATTGGTCTGTATCAATAGCAGTATTTGCCGTTAATTTAAAATCACCACAAATTCTTACAGATGATCTGTCCCCTTTGAGTACAGGAACGATGGGTGTAGCCCACTTTGAAAAACGAATTGGTTGTAAAACACCAATCTTCTGTAATCGATTCATGGCCTCGCTGACTTTTTCTCACATTGCAAAAGGTAAAGTACGAGCTTTATAAAATTTTGGTTGTACTTCTGGCTTTTTAATTAAACAGACTTTGACTCCTTTTAAATGTCCAAGTGTATTCTCAAAAATATGCTGGTACTCATTCAAAAGCTTGCTTAACTCTACATCATAATTTTTAACTAAATTGGTACGAAATTCTAAAATTTTTAAGGACATGATCCAGTTTCTACCACACAAGTTTGGATCTTTATTATCTACAACTAATAAAGGCAAATGTTCACATTTTCCATTAAATTTTACTTCAACTGTAATTGTTCCTAAAACAGGAATTGGTTGACCTGTAAATGTAGCTAAACCAGTTTTAGCTGGCTGCAAAGGTGGTAACTTTAGCGAATTGTATGTATCTTTAGTAATGAGAGATAAAACTGCATCGGTATCTAATTCCATATTAATATCTCTGTTATTTACTTCAATATTTACTGTAACTGGTCTAGGAGCACTCTTTTCAGCAATAGGAACCATATTAAAAATATTGTATTCCGATTCATGCACAATAGCTACTTTAGACATATTTTCTTCAATAATTTCAACAGAATAAGGTGTAGTATGCATCTGATGAACTTTTTTAGGTTTTTCTTTAAAATTTTTACGACTAGAACCTTCATTTTTCTTTGATTTTAGGCATTTTTTTACCAAATGACCCTTAACACCGCAAGAATGGCATGTAGCTTTCAAAAAAGGACAATTCTTAGGTACATGATCAGAATTTCCACACCGTATACACTCACGAAAATGTTCTGGTAATTTCGAATTTCTAAGTTTCGGTTTTGACGCATTCAATTTGTTCACCGGTTATGAAACAGAACAAGAACCTTGTAAATTTATAGAATTGCGAGCAGCAGATTCCATTGATACAGCCAATTCAATAGCTTTAGAAAGTGTCAGATTCTTTTCAGATAACAACCTACGCTGTATTTGACTATCTTGAATTCCACATACTAGTCGATCACGAATCATCATATCTAAACTAGAACCGTAATTGCAAAATTCAGAAAGCCTAAGTAATTCCGAAACAAAAACTGAAACGGTTTCATCCGATTTTCGAACTCGAGAATTAAATTTAAATCTTTCGACAATTTCCGAAGGTGCTGGACTATAATGATCAGATAAACATGTAATTAAATCAGCATATTTAGTATCTGCCGTTGTTTCCGGCGAAAGCAAACTTCGTAACAGTTTATAAACTGTTGGGCCTATCACAGTTAAAAATATAGACTTCTTTTTGTTTTCATCAGTAATTTCATTAGCATTAATGAAATGATTAAATCTTTCTACGTATAGTGTGGCCAAGTTTCCACCGCAGGATCGAAAATTTCTATTCTACCGAACGTAGCCATTGTATGTATCGATGACTGTAATCACCATACAACAAAAAGAACAATTAAAGTCATAATATACGTATGGATTCGAATAACTCGTCGCCAAAAGTGTTCTATTCGCGTACTTAGAATGTAATATCAGCACACTGTATTAGCTGACACATAACTTTAATAAGCACAACACACAACATACATAATAGAACATTTAGAATAGAACAGAACTGGAATGTAAACAAAGTGGAAGTTGTAGTACTTTTAAGTAGTGAAAGTTGTAGTAGTTTTTAAGTAGTGAAAGTTATATAAGTTTATACATAACACATATAATCAGTTACATTTGATATCCACTTTCTTAGTGCCCCGTCTGTCCATCAGTGACGCTTTAAAATTTTCTTCCCTTGTGCTTGTTTCTAATCTTTTAAATAGTTTATGTATTTATGCATTCTAATTTAATATTAAGTCATATTCTAATGATAACACACGAATTAAATTAAAAAACACTGTAACATTAATTCCTTTGTAATAGTACCATATTACACATGTTTTCACTTCATATTTTCCATAATTCGAACTTCGGATAATTCGAACCTTTCTTGTGGTCCCGACGAGTTCGAATTAACAAGAGTCGACTGTATTTGTTCCGATTTCACATCGCCCACTTTTTTCCTTTTACGTATGGATTTTTAGGGGCTCCAATTTCCTGCACAGAAACTCTATTCCTATTATGATTGTTTTTTTCATGTTGAGATTTATAGTCATTATTAAATACTGCTTTACAAATACAACATTGAACTTTATATCGCTTTGGTTTCATACTTTATAAACAGCTAAAAATATAACAGGTTTCTTATCCGCATACAAACAAAGTAAAAAGGAACACATTTATCAGAATGAATAATTTTTTGAAATCACATTTGCTTTTATAATTATGCTTTTATTTCTTGACGACATAGGGTTAACAATATTTTTTCTGGCGAAAACTCATCAGATATTGTTGCCCAGTTACGTAACATAGCAGGTGTAGCTACCATATAGAAATTAGGACTCCAGATAGAGATCTACACGGGCCGGAATTTCCAGGCCCGGGCCCGGCCCGTGGGAAATTTTTTTCGGCCCGACCCGTTGTAAAACTCAAAAGTTCGGTCCGAGCCCGGCCCGGCCCGTTTTCGCCCGTTACATTTTCTACGATTTCTAAAAAATTCAGATTTTTATCATATAATTAAGATTTTTTTTAAAGAGTACTGCATACATATCTATGGAATGATTTTACAGTATATTTTACAGGAAATGCACATTAGTAACATTAATAATTACTAAAAGTTCTTAGGCTTTCAACATTCAAATAAAGATTCATTAAAAAATTAATATGGCTTAGAATAAAAGGAAAAAAAAATTAAAAACATCATAACTTTTGAACTGTTTAATAAAAGAAGATTTATAAAAATATTTCTATATCATTTTATTAAAGATTTTAAATCCAAATTCATACGTTAATTCTTTCTGATACATTTCTAAATTCATTTTTAGGTAGATTTCGTATGAAATACTACCTATTGCAATCGCACTAGTTTATCTATCTATCTATCTATCTATCTATCTATATATATATCTCACTTTTTTATGGACACGGTAACTTCTATAATTCTTCACCAATCTCCACCAAACTGGTACATAAAATCAAAGGGGATAAAATCTCGGCTGTAAGTTCGTTAATGGGCAAAATCGGACCAAGGGGATCGGAATAAGGGGCGTTTTTGTGAAAACCGAAAAAACGCCATAACTTCTTTATTAAAGTAGATATCGAATCGGTTTAAAGTTTATATTACTGCTTAAAAATGGGCCAAAAGTTTATGCATGACAGATTTTTGATAAATTTAGAAGTGGGCTGAAGGGGCGAAAAAAACAGGGGTTTTGAGAGAAAAAAATTCATAACTTCGTCAATTTTCAAGATATCAAGTCCAACTAAATTTTTTGTAAATGTTCTTAAAATTATCTAAAACTTTTGTATTTACAAGTTTTTGATAGGATCAACTTTTACCCATGAAAGAAATTAAAAACGAAAAGAAAAAGGGCGGTGAAAAAAGAGAAAAATCCATAACTCGGTCAATTTTTACAATATCAAATCTTATTAAATTTATTTTACATCTTCTCAAAAATATCTACAACTTTTATATGGACAAGTTTTTCATAGGACCAATTCGTATAGCAAAAAGAAATTAAACAAAAATAGGAGTTGGAGAAAAAAACCTCAAATCCAAACTGCTTATATTCTGATTCATTTTTAAATTCATTTTTGATTTTAAACGCATCCAAATGGTAAATCCTCATATTTAGAAGCTGTATAAAGTGATGCACTGGTCAATTTTCTGATAAAGACAGAATATATTTCAAAAAAGGCTACCAAAAAGGGTATTTTGAACAGAATTTCTCAGAGTCATCGGGACTGAAAATTTAAGGAAGTATTCAAATAAGAAATTGCGTTTTTTTTCTGATTCGTTTTTAAATCCATTTTTGTTCTTAAACGCATCCAATTTACAGATCCTCTTATTTAGGAACTATATAACGTGATGCGTTGGTCAGTTTTTTGATAAAGACGGAATATATTTCAAAAAAGTCTACCAAAAAGGGTATTTTGAACAAAATTTTCCGATATCATCGTGACTGAAAATTTAAGGAAGTGTTCAAATAAGAAATTGCGTTTTTTTCTGACTCGTTTTAGTATCCATTTTTGCTCTCAAACGCATCCAATTTACAGATCCTCTTATTTAGGAACTATATAATGTGATGCGTTGATCGGTTTTTTGATGAAGACAGAATATATTTCGAAAAAGGCTACCAAAAAGGGTATTTTGAACAGAATTTCCCGAAGTCTTCGTGATTTGAAAATTTAAGGAAGTTTTCACATGGCAAATTGCGTTTTTTATGACTCGTTTTAAAATCCATTTTCGCTTTCAAACGCATCCAATTTACAGATCCTCTCATTTAGGAACTATATAATGTGACGCATTGACCAGTTTTTTCATAAAGATAGAATATATTTTTAAAAATGCTGTCAAAGTGAATATCAAAGTATTTCACACAAAATTTTCCGAAGCAATCATAATTATTAAAGAATTAAGGATGTATTTAAACAACAAATCGGTTATTTTATGACTCATTTTTAAATAAAATTTTTTTCTCAAATGCATTGAACTGACAGTTTCTTGTTATTTAGGAACTGTATAATGTACTGTTTTGGTCGATTTTTTGAAATAAATTCAGAATTTATTTCAAAATATGTTGTCAAAATGGACATTTGAGCTGAATTTTTCTTAAGATGATTCTGATAAAACCAGTTTTTGCAGAAAAATGAAATTAAAAATTTTTCATAAATGGCCGAATGAAGTTATTAAACTGGGTTTATCTCTAATCATACATATATATATATATATATATATATATATATATATATATATATATATATATACACTATATTGCCATTGATTATTGGACACTTGCGATTTTAGACATTTTACTAAATATCTAGAAAAATACATGAGGAATCATCTCGAAACTCTTAGTGTATAAATATAATAGTATACGTCATACATCTCCGTGAAGATTTTTTACCGAAACTCCATAGGGGACCGTCAACAAATTAAAAAAGAATGAATATCTTTTGAATAACCCTGTCAAAACTAATGTAGCAAAAGCGCTCAAACTCTAGATTATGATTGAATGCCTTATTGTAATACACTGTTTTCATTTTTATGCAAATAGCATGCATACTCGCAGAGTAATTAAGGTTTTTATAAAAATGGTCCCAAATTTTTCCAAGTTTTTTCCTTATAATTTTCAGAGTTCTTAATATAAAATAATATTTTTTTCAGAAAATATGACAAACAACATTGCACACAGTACCCTGTAATCAGAATTAAAAAATAATGAAAATTGTATACAAAATGAGTTGGTTTACTAAATAATTTTTTACTGCGCATGCGTCAACGATATCAAAATTTCATTTGCATATTATGTTAGCTAAATGTATAGAGCAACTTTTGTGAAAGTCACAAAATCATAACTTGAAAATTCTGAAAATAATCGTCAATTGAATAAGTTGAAAATCCGTTATTCTCAAAATGAAGCAAAAACAAGAGGGGTTGTATCCATATATTCATTGATTAGTGTCAATATAGAATACACAATACGGGATGTTACGACTACTTTTGGATAAAATCCCTTATTTTTTTTGCTTCATTTTGGAAACAACGGATTTTGTCCTTTTTCTATAGACGATTACTTTCAGAATTTTCAAGCTATAATTTTGATTTAGATAAAAGATGTGACAATTAATTTGAGAAAAGATATGAATCGGAGCATTGTGTCTCCAAGATGATTTAAAGTTGTGTAAATATGTACAAAGAACTGTAAATACCTATTTTTATCTCATTAAATAATTAGTTAAAGAAACGTTCGAAGAAGATTTCTTCAGTTTCGATTTCACTTATGATATACATTGGGGATTAATACGATAGATTATTCCTTTGAATTTAGAATGTTTTTATAGATTTTATGATTACATATTTACGTATGATTTACTCGACCTTGATTTTCGAATGAGAAACCTTGATTTGAAGACATGATATAGATATTTTTTTACAATGGTGCATATAGAGGCCGGGAACGAAATTGAAATATGATAAATACAGACGATTATTATTGATTGCGAAGATTTTTAAAGGTAGTGTTTCCGAAGACTTTTAAAGGTAAGAGTTTTTTAATTTTATTTTGATGTGTTAATTATGGCTGACCTAGAAAAGCTAAAGAAAAACAGAACAATTTTAAGAAGTTCTGTCACGAAATTGATAAATAATATAGAGACTATATTAAAAAATGATACCGTTAATATTGATTCTCTTGAAGAATCTTTTAACCAATTAAAGATTAAATCAAGTAATTTAGATGAAATAAATGAAAAAATAGAACCACTTTTGAATTTAGACGAATATGAGAATGAAATGAATACAGTATATGACTATGCAGACAAAATATCCTTAACGAATTTTCGCGCCGAAAAGAAACTTAAAGAAAATAAAAACATTATTCCTTTGAACAATAGTTCGGTTAATGATTCTACCCCCAATAATGAAAATAAATTTGTGAAACTTCCAAAATTGAACATACAGAAATTTTATGGCGATTGCACGCAATTCACCAACTTTTGGAATACTTTTAAAGTATCGATAAATGATAATAATTCACTGACAAAAATTGAAAAATACAATTATTTGCGAAGTTACTTAGGTTCATCGTTCATCTGCTTTAAACGCCATAGAAGGCTTAGAAGTTTCGGAATCAAATTATGATGTAGCACTTAAAATTCTTGAAAGTAGGCTTGGGAATAAAGAGATGATAATCAATCACCATTTAAATAAATTGTTAAACTTATCTCCGGTTTATAAATCTAGTGATACTTCAAAATTACAGAAACTTCATGATGATATTGAAATTAATGTAAGATCGTTGACTACTTTGGGACTCGAACCACAGGCTTACAGCTCTATGCTTTTAGCCGTAGTTTTAAAATTGCTACCATCAGATTTAAATTTGGAATTTAACAATCAAAACATTAAATCTTCATGCAACCCTGATATAAACAAATTACTAAATTTCTTGCAAACCGAAATTAAAAGTCGCGAATTGGCTTTTTCATTTTCAAAATCAAATAGATTAGAAGTAAACAAACAAAAATTTACGAAATCTCCTAAAAGAGAATTAAACTTTTCATCTGCGCATGAATTAATGACTACAGTTTCAGACAAAAAGAACACAGAGAAACAAAGTTGCATCTTTTGTAAAAGTAATCATTTGTCAGAAATATGCAATGTTTTTGATCTTGATAAAAAGAAAAATATTTTGAAATCGCAAGGTAGATGTTACCTCTGCCTTTTGCCAAAACACCGGATCAAGGACTGTGCTTCTAAGATACGATGTACGACATGTCAGGGTAGACATAACAGAGCTATTTGTAAACAATCTAATTCACCAAATAAAACAAATTGTATAGATAAAAATTTGGAAACAGCGAATGCACAAAATGAAACAACTAATGAAATTATTTCGGCTATTTCGTGTATTGGGAAAAACCGAATTTTCTTGCAAACTTGCTGTGCGAAAGTAAAAAATAAAAATAAAGAAGTTTCTGTTCGATTATTATTGGATACTGCTGCAATGCGAACCTTTTTAAATCGAGAAATTGCTGATAAATTACAACTCAAAATATTGAGAAAGGAAAAATTATCGGTATTCACATTCGGAAGTAAAATTTCTATTGAGAAAAATTATGATGTTGTTAAACTTAAATTAGAAAATAAACATTTTTCGAAGTCTAATTTAGAAATAGAAGCATTGGTAACAGACGAAATATCTGGATCTGACATCCCTCCCCCTGAAGTAAAAGAATTTGGTGAAATGAGTATTTTACAGAATTTAACCCTTGCTGACTCACCACAATGTCAAGACCCTATTTCCCTTCTAATAGGAGTCGATTACTATTATGATATAGTAACGGGTAACATAAAACATTTAAACAAAAATCTTGTTGCTGTTGAAACCATCTTTGGCTGGTGCCTCCAAGGTAGAAAAAGCGAAAACCAATCTTCTTTGATTTTAAACGTAATTATTGAAGAACACTTAATTTCTGATCAAATAAAAAAATTTTGGGATCTTGAAACTTCAGGACTTATTAATATTAAACAAGATTCTGACCCTTTTGAAAATGAAATAATGAAAAATTTTGAACGCGATATTAAATATGAAAACAAAAGATATAAAGTTAAATTGCCCTGGAAACTGGAGAAAGGGCGTCTGGATGATAACAGAAAAATTGCAGAATCTCGATTAGTTAAATTAAATAGAAGATTTGTTAGAAATCCCCAGTTGTTTTTTGAATATAAAGAGGTATTAAATGATTATTTAAAACAGGGAATCGTAGAATTAGTTCCTAATTCAGAAGATAAGGGGCATATTGAATTTTATTTACCTCACAGAGAAGTGATAAGAAGAGACCGCGTAACAAGTAAATTAAGTATTGTGTTTGATGCATCAGCTCATGATTTAAATTCACAATCTCTCAATAACTGTCTTCACCCAGGTCCGAATTTGTGCCCTGAAATTTTTGATATTTTGTTACGATTTCGATTAAATCCAATTGCCTTTACAACCGATATAAAACAAGCGTTTTTGCAGATATTCAGAGGCGTAGCTACAGATATTTTTTGGGGGGGGAGAATTTAAAAATTTCCCAACTTGAAAAATATTGTTCTAATTTCCAATTAAAATTATACAATGCAATGTGCTTATAATGATAACAATACTTATGCATTAAAAATAATTTCTTTTCCAAAAAAAAAAAAAAAAAAAACTAGATTTATTGCTATTTTTTCAGCATGAAAATAAAGATCAGAAGAAAAAGAGATAAAGATTATACTTTTACCACAAAGGTTAAAGAAACAATTTCAAATAATGCAATAAATGTAAGATTCAAAGTTAGAGACATTGCATACATTCAAAAAAAATTATATAAATATATGAAATATGAAACAAAAAATGTTACATAAAGAAAAATTGTAACGATTGCTAATGAACACTTACATTGTAATTTTTTTCATTTAACACTGATCCTTCTGTTCTTCAAAGAAGCCCACCTAATGATCACATCGTCCAGTTTAAGTAAGTCCGCTATTTTATTTTCACATTTCAAAAGCATTAAGCTATCCAGTCTGTCATCGCTCATGGTAGTTCGTAATTCATTTTTTATAATTTTTAGCTGACTAAATGTCCTTTCATTTGACGCAACACCATAAGCTGCTGTGAATGTTAAAATGCACAGTTTGAAGGCTTGACCTAAATAATTTTTGAATTTTTTGGCATGAACGAAAAGTCCGTTAAGAGAGTCAACATTATTGTTTGAACACAAGTCAAAAAGTATTTCCATTTGACTCTGCAAGTCGTGTATGTCAGGTTTATCAGATCCAGGAGGAAACATGTTAATAACTTTTTCTAGATTACTTATGCTCAAATTTGCTTTGGTGAATGGTAGCTTAAAAATCGAATGTATCGGTTCAATAGTATCTTTGATATATAAAACATTGTCATTGAAACCCATTATTAATGTGTCCAAAACTTCTTTGAATTCTTTCCTGTAAAAAGTATTTAAATCTATGTCCATTGCTGTTCTATTGTTTTCATCAATTTTTTTAGGTGGAACCCTTTTTCTATGGTGTTTTCGGAAGTCTGATTCAACATCTATCCCCATTTTTTCAGCGAATACAATTGAACTTTTTATAAGATTATTCATTCCAGTGGAATCATCACTAATTGCTTGTAAGCTTTGGACAGTACTTTTTATTATCGCAATGCAGTCAATGACGTTAAAATCAGGTGTCTCCAGAATTTCAGTTAAAATTTTTATTTTGCTTAAGATGTTTTTCATGAAAAAAAATGATGCAATAAAATCAAAAGTTTTCATTTTTTTATAAATTCCAAATGCTTTTGTTCTAGTAGAGGAATCAAAAGTCTTTTCATTGAAAATATTTTCTAATAGTTCTATTACCATTTCAAACGATTGAGTTAAGGCTTTGACCGATTCAGCTCTTGCGGTCCATCTGGTTTTTGATAGATTTTTAAGTTGAATTACTTTATCAATGTTCTCTACACTTGACTGATAATGCTTAAATCTTTTTGTACTTGATGTGAAAAAGACATAGAGCTCTTCAAGGATGTTAAACAAATCTTGAATTAATATGCTAACGTTGCAAGCATGTTCTAGAGCAGTATTAGTGCGGTGATCTTGACAAGGTATGTAAGGAACACTGTGACCGACAATCTCAGATATATGTTTTTGTACACCATTGAACCTCCCGGACATATTTTGAGCAAAATCATAAGACTGGAATGCAAGCTTCGAATAATCAATTTCTATTTCATTTAAGCACTGTAAAATTAAATCTGCCATTCCCTTTCCAGTTTTGTCACTACATTCAATTGTTTTGACCAATCTTTCCCTAATTTCACCTTCATTACTTACACTTCGGATAACAATAGACATTATATCTTTGTGTGACAGATCTGGAGTTGTGTCGGCCAAAACTGCAAAACATAAACTATTTTTTATTTCAGAAGTGATTACCTGACGAATTTCAGATGCTATTAAATTTATCATTTCATTTTGAGATTCTGGACTCATATATGTAACATGATATGGTCTCAATTTTTTATCTTCAAACCAACATTTCATTGTAGTATTGTGCCTTGAGATAAGCTGTATCACTTCGCAAAAATTTCCTTTATTAATATCATCGGTGTTTGACTCTCGAAATGCTAATCCTTGCTTTCCGAATGTTTTACAAGTATCCATTAAAATTTTGATAACTTCTCTGTTGTGCATTCGAACTTTTTCTTCCTGAATTAAAACTTGCCTTTTTGATTTGTCAATTAAGACATCAATATGTTTTTTCTTTACAAGAAAATTACAAAAATCATATAGAGCAGACTTATGAGCTTGAGATGAGAAATGTTGTTGGAGCTTCCCTAATTTATCTTTTCCGCAACTTTTCATTTTACCCCATACTTTTACTCCGGTTGAAGTCCAAGCATCTTCTCTTTTTTCACGACCTATACCAACAGGAAAAAGACAACATACAAAGCAAAAAGCAGCATGCTTTGCTGTACTGTACTCTAAATATTCAAATTCTGTATACCAGTGGGGATTAAACCGGTTTTTTCCATCAGAAGGAAAACATGCTAATTTAGGTTGATGTGGACCTAACTGAATTAAATAATTTTTCTGATTTTCATTTAAAGTATCTGGACGTAGACCAGGATCATGATTTACTATTTCAGAGGCACTTCCACTGTCTTCAATTGAAAATTCTAACTCATTATTCAGTTTATTCAATACTCTGCACCCCTCTTCAAGAACTATATCACAGGTTTCTTTAATTGAAGAGATAAAGTTAACAATCTCAGTTATTGCCAATTTCTCGTTAACTATGTCAGATTCATTATATTGAGAAAAAATAGTTTTGCTCTCAGTTAATTTTTCGAGAATAAAAGAAAATTTTCCCATAAAAGACACCCAGTCCGACTTATTTTCATTTTCTTCTTTAGTTTGGTTTTCATTTGTGAAGCTTGCAGTCTCGTTTTGAAATTCATTATCCATTTCAGATTGGTTTTGAGTTTTGGAATTCGTAGCCTCATGTAGAAATTCACTTTCTTTTGAAAAATCCAAATTACACTGTTGAAGAAGTTGATCTTCGCTCTCGGTGTTGTTTATAGGAAAAGAAAAATCTTTTATTTCTTCAGACTTTTTATTTAAGTTCAACACATCAGTATTGCAACTTATGCTGATTATTTCTTCATTTGACGGACTGCTATCATATTTATATATTTGTTCCGATTTCACATCGTCCACTTTTTTCCTTTTACGTACTGAAGCATCGAATGGATTTTTAGGGGCTCCAATTTCCTGCACAGAAACTCTATTCCCATTATGATTGTTTTTTTCATGCTGAGATTTATAGTCATTATTAAATACTGCTTTACAATTACAACATTGAACTTTATATCGCTTTGGTTTCATATTTTATAAACCGATAAAAATATAGCAGTTTTTTTATCCGCACACAAACAAAGTAAAAAGGAACACATTTATCAGAATCAATAATTTTTTGAAATCACATTTGCTTTTATGATTATTTTTTCTTGACGACAAAGGGTTACCAGTATTTTTTCTGGCGAAAACTCATTGGATATTGTTGCCCAGTTACGTAATATAGCAGGTGTAGCTACTATTATAGAAATTAGGACTCCAGCTTTTCTTTTTTTTTTTTTTTCTTTTGGCGCCTGAATAAATATTTTTAATATTTTTTTTTTTTTCAAAGTTACTTATTCCAAGTTCTTTTAATACTATTTGAGATTAGCATAAAACGGAAATACAAATTGCATTTTTGTTTTACAATATTAGAATAGATTGCTATTTTGAAATAAAATTTACAGATTTTTAAGCTTAGATTGACTCGACGACTAAAGCCGTTGTATAAATTCTCCGGCGACGCGACGACGACGGGTTAAATATGAAAAGATGTGAATATTTTCTTGTTTTATTTTCATTTTGACAGTAGAATATGTTATAATTGGAATTATTAATTTTATTTTTAAAGATCTATTGCGATTTCTTTTCTTTCGTCAACCATCATTAGTTTGTTTAAAAATTCCCTTTTTTGTTTACTGTCTTTGCTATACATGTCTTTTCCGGCTGGAATTTCCAGATCAGAGCACGGTCCCGACTACATATAAGCTATTTTGGCCCAGCACGGCCCGATTTGAAAATTAAAACTTTGGCTCGAGCCGGATCTATATTTTCACAGTTCAGGGGCCGGCCTGAACAAAAATCTTTGAAAACAGGAACAGCTTGCGTAAAAAACAATTAAACCAGGCCCGATCCGCGGGCCAATTTGATAGCTACAAAAAATTCGGATTTTTCTTAACGTACAATTAAGATTCTTCTAAAGAATGCTGATAAAAAGAATCTAAAATAATTGTTTTCTTGCGCATTTCTCAATTCACTTTTGTTCGGAAACGCATAAAATTGGCAGATGTTCTTATTTAGAAAAAATGTTATCGAATGGCGCTTTCTTTTTTCTTGGAATGAAAGCAACATATATTTCAGAAAAGGCTGTCAAATATTAGTTTTTGATTCGATTTTCAAAACGTCATAGCAAGTAAAGAAGAGAAAACTGTCGTTGTGTAACAATAATCGCCTGTAATTGGATAAGTAATTTATTTATCGAAAAATGGAAAACGCTATTCAATTCGAAATCGTTTCAATCCAATCACTTCAGGCCTGTCAATGTTATGCATTTTCTTTTAAAAATGAGTCAGAAAATGTTTCAGAAAGTTTTGTGTTATTCAACAGGGAATTTGAGAACCACCTCAAGATACATTTCCGATGATTCCCCTTACCAAAAGTTCGTTATCATTATTACTTATTTTGCAAAGCAAAACTGTCCGCCCGACACATGCCAAGAGCAACCAAGTCCAGTTCCGTCCCGACTCAACTATGCAGAAAAAAATAATCCTTACCTCGGCCTAACCCGAGTCCAGGAGAGCCATTTGGGAAGGACAGGGGAGACATCCCCTCCCCACAAGAAAACAGACATTTTTGATCGCAGCCTCTATTACAAAAAAAAAAAAAAAAAACTTCCGGAAGAAAATGTGAGAGATTAATGAAGATGTTTGTTATTATATGACTATGAACAAGGTAATAAACAATCTGGAAAGCCATTTTGGGGGACCTGGCGATGTGAGGGGAATCCCCCCGCCAACTGTAGGGTGTTTGATGTTGCACAGTGTCCTCCTTTCATACTCCTGACGTAAAAATTGCTTGAAAATTTCCCGCCAAAGATAAAAATCTGTCTAAAGTGAAAGTTTTCATCAGTCCTTTGCGACTTCATATTCGACATTTTTACTTTTTTTTGGATCTATGATTTGATAATTTTTCTGGTTTGAGGATTAAAAAGGGGGAGGGGTAATAAACTGACGGTGCTCCTGCCCGAGTCTGCAAAAAAAGCTAAGCTCAGGCTCAAACATGATTAACTATCCGATGACGTTCTCTACATTTTGGACAAAATATATTTTTGCAATAGTGTTGTTAAAATAAAATCGGCTCATGCAGCACATTTATACGCATTCTTGTGAAACTCATATTTATTGAAAATAATTCAAATTTTATGAGCTTCTTTTAAATTTTTATATCAGAATGGTGGAAGCACTCTGTTTGAAAGTTTGCCTGCTCGGTCCACGGGCCATGCCAGTACCTTGGACCAAGCCCAGGCCCGGACAGACTTCTAGTATATGAGCCATTATGGATTTTCATACGAAAGTAACATAAAAGTCACGGACTATAATTTGAAATTTTTCAGAAATGAAAGTTTTGGAGGAAACAAAGGAGTGAAGAAAGCTGTTTAGAGTCAGATATTGATACACAGGAGCAGAGACATTTAGGTCTAATAAGTGTATGATGTTTTCATAGAACAGAGAAATACAATGACAAATTGAGTCTGGTTGATTTCTTTTGATAATTTAACTTGTTTGCTAAACCATTGTCACCGAAAGAATAAAAAGTTCATATATTTCTTGTAATTATTAAAAAAAAAGAAAGTCTTTCAAAAATCTAAATTTTCCCAACTCTAAGCTCAAATTTCCCAACTTCACATATATTGGGGGGGGAGGCTCCCCCCCCATACCCCCCCCCATGGCGACGCCCCTGCAGATATTAGTAGATGAAGAAGACAGAGATGTATCTCGATTTTTGTTTTCAGAAGACCCTTTTGATGAATCTAACCTTCCTAAAATATATAGATTTACTAGAGTTTTATTTGGGGTAAATTGTAGTCCGTTTTTGTTAGCAGCCACAATGAAACACCACTTCAAGAAATATGTCAAAAAATATCCAGAAACTGTCGAGTTTTTAAATGAAAATATTTATGTAGATGATGTAATTGGAAGTCAATCTTCTGTCGAGCAAGCTTTATCCACTACATTAGAGTCTATAGCTATTTTTAAAGAAGCTAGTATGACATTACAAAAGTGGCACACTAATTCAAAATCCTTAAAAGAATTGTGGAAAAATAACGATGTAATTTCCAGTCATAATTTGGAAACATCTGAAACAGAAAATGTTCCTTACAAAGTTTTAGGAATAGCATGGAACAGTCTAAACGATTTTTTGTATTTTGACACTCGTGAATTAGCGGCGTTTGCTTCTAAAAGAATTGACACAAAGAGGTATATTTTGCAAGTTTTGGGTCCAGTGTTTGATCCTATTGGATTTTTAGGACCCTTCACATTAAGAATAAAATGTTTGCTGCAAAAAATTTGGTCATTAGGCATAGATTGGGATGAGGCCATCCCAAAAGATTTAATCTCTCTTTGGAAAGACTGGTGTAGTGAAATTCCTCAAATATCTGAATTGTCTATTCCTCGACATTATTTTTTCGAAATTCCAAACGAGAAAATTGCCAATTTGCAGTTGCATTTATTTTCCGATGCAAGTACAATAGCCTTTGGCACAATTGCCTATTTACGTGTATCGATCTCTGAAAAAGACATTCGAACAGTTTTCGTAGCTTCTAAAAACAGAGTGGCTCCTTTAAAAACTCTCACTTTACCAAGACTGGAATTGATGGCTGCATTATGTTCAGCAAAATTAAGCTGCAGCATTTTGAAGGCGCTACATCTAAAAATTCCATGCATTTATTGGACGGACTCAAAAATTACATACTTTTGGATTAAAGGATTACCTGAAAAATTTAAACCATTTGTGCGGAATCGTGTTGAAGAAATTCGTAAATTGACATCCCCTTCTGATTGGCATCATTGACCAGGGGCAGACAATCCCGCAGACCTTGTCTCAAGAGGAGCAAAAGTCTCCAAATTCATCAATAATCCTACTTGGTTACTTGGGCCAAAATGGCTTAGTCTACCCCCTGAATTTTGGCCAAAATCTGAAGATAAAGAAATAATTGATGAAGATGAATTAGAATACAAGAAAAAACCCAATGACATATTGCAGTGCGAGTGTATAACTGAAGAAATTAAAAATCCTATCTGTATAGAAAAATTTAGCAATTTGGAAAAAGTAATAAGAACAACTGCTTGGGTAAAAAGATTTGTAATAAAGCTGAAAAAATCTACTGAAGTTAGCGGTCCACTAACAACTGAAGAATTACTAGAAGCTGAAAAATACTTAATACGAAGTGAACAGAAACAATTTTTTAAAGAAGAATTTGAGTCTCTTAGAAATAATAATTCAGTAGAAAAGAATTCATCCTTATTCAACTTTGTTCCATTTATAGATGAATCAGAAATCATACGTTTAGGAGGAAGACTAGAATTTGGTGATCTTCCAACAGAAGAAAAACATCCAATCATTTTACCTAGACATTCCTGGTTAACGACGCTGATTGTACGTCAAGATCATGAAAAGATGATGCATGCAGGAATTGCTCACACTTTGACAAAAGTTAGATCTCGATATTGGATTCCGAAAGGAAGACAGTTAGTGAAAAGTTTCATTAAAAAGTGCCTCATTTGTCAAAAATATCTTTGTAAACCTGCAGACCAAATCACAGCCCCTCTACCTAAAGATAGAGTGAATGAAGCTCCCCCATTTTCAATTTGTGGTTTAGATTTTGTGGGACCTATTTACGTGAAAAACTTCGGTGAAATTAAGAAATCTTACATTGTCTTATTCACTTGCGGAGTTACCAGAGCTTTGCATCTAGAACTTGTTACCGACATGACTACAGATTCTTTCCTCCTTGCTTTTAGACGATTCTTAGCTCGAAGAGGAAAATGTAAAGTCATTTATTCAGATAACGCGAAGACATTTAAAAAAGCTAAACAAGAAGTCGATAATTTATACGACGTCATTTCCAACAATCGCTTTTTGAAATTTCTTGCAAGAGAAAGAATCGTTTGGAAAAATATCATTGAAAGAGGTGCATGGTGGGGAGGCTTCTACGAAAGACTTGTGAAATCAGTCAAGGAGTGCCTACGAAAGATTACTGGAAAAGCTCTATTGAGCTATGAAGAAATGTCGACACTACTGGTTGAAGTAGAAGCTATCCTCAACTTGCGTCCTTTGACATATGTGTATAACGAATATGATGAACCTCTTCCTCTCACTCCAATGGATTTTTTGAATTTTGGTAAAGAACTTTCACTTCCTATTAACTTTTTCGATGTAATTGAAAATGGTTCAAAAAGATCGGCACTTCTCAAAAGAAAAAGATACCAATCATTACTACTAAAACAACTTTGGTCGAAGTGGAAAAAACAATATCTTCTAGATTTAAGAACATTCCATTCATCGAAAAATCCCAATTCACATACACCTCTAAAAGTGGGTGATGTTGTCTTGATCGAAGGCGATATAAAAAATAAACTTCTCTGGAAACTTGGCAGAATTCAGAGAGCGATTCCAGGTAGAGACAACAACATTCGCTCATATGAAATAAAGACAGCCAATGGAGTGCTGAAAAGATCTGTCCAACATTTATATCCATTAGAAATTATGGACTGATGAACATTAATAGACTTTCTTTCTTTTTTATCTCTTTTAGAACTCTAAAAGTTTTCTTTCTTTTTAGTTATGCAGTATTATTTGAAGCTTAGCATAAGTAAGTATATTAAATTTTTGAAAAAAAAAAAGTCATTTTTATCGTGCTTATTGCAGGTAATATTTTTCGTTTACTATATTGTTTGAATTTTATACTTTTTTGTTTATAATTAATTGATTTTGTTAGATTTGTTTAGAATTAATTGATATTTTGAATTTGAAATTGATATTTGTATTTGAAACTGATATTTGCATTTGAATTTTGAAATTGTATCAGATTACTGAAACACTGATATGAAAATTTTATTAGATTATTGAAAATACTGATATGAAAATTTTTTTTTAATTTCATAATAGAATTTATTGATGAACTCTGTAAGAGTTCAGGTGGGGAGTGTGAAGAAAAAGAATTGCAGTTAGATGGCGCTGCGCGCTATGCAATTTCTTTGACTTCAACTTCCACTTTTAGAACACTCTGAAGTTGGTAAACAGAGTGTAGACGATTTCCGTTTTTGATTCGAATGTTTTGATTTAGATAAAAGATGTGACAATTAATTTGAGAAAAGATATGAATCGGAGCATTGTGTCTCCAAGATGATTTAAAGTTGTGTAAATATGTACAAAGAACTGTAAATACTTATTTTTATCTCATTAAATAATTAGTTAAAGAAACGTTCGAAGAAGATTTCTTCAGTTTCGATTTCACTTATGATATACATTGGGGATTAATACGATAGATTATTCCTTTGAATTTAGAATGTTTTTATAGATTTTATGATTACATATTTACGTATGATTTACTCGACCTTGATTTTCGAATGAGAAACCTTGATTTGAAGACATGATATAGTTTTTTTTTTACGAGTATGCATACTATTTGCATAAAAATGAACACAGTGTATTACAATAAGGCATTCAATCATAATCTACAGGGTGATTCTGAATTCATCATCAATATTTGGTGGGGAGGTAGGGAATAGGAAAAGAACACTATTTCACATAGGAAACCAAGGGTCCCAAAGTCTTCCGAAGGAGATAGGCGCCATTAAAGTTTAGGGTCCAAAAATTCAAATGATTATAAAAAACAGAAAAATTGATCGATTCGTTTGCGGTTTTCACTAAAATTATTCTTTATGTCAGTATTGTCTTGAAAATAAATTATAAAGAAAAATTTCAAAAAATGACGATAGAGGGCGCTTTAGACTTTAGAGTAAAGAACAAATATTTTTTACCGTTATTTTTTTACATCTCATTAAAGGTTTCGTCAGCGTAGACTTAAATTTTGAGCTCAAAATCTGAATAGTTGGAAGCAGTTAAGTAGCACAAACTTAACTGTGTTCAGAGGGTCTTAAATTCAAATGATTATAAAAAACGGAAAAATTGGTCGATTGATTTGCGATTTTCACTAAAACTATTCTTTATGTCGGTATTTTATTGAAAATGAATTATAAAGATAAATTTCAAAAAAAGCCGATAGAGGGCGCTTTAGACTTTGGAGTAACGTACAACTATATTTTACCATGATTTTTCGCATCTCATAAAATTTTTTTAGAAGCTTAGACATAAACTTAAATTTCGAGATGAAAATCTGAATCGTTGGGAGTGGTTAAGTAGCGCAAACTGAACTGTGTTCAATGGGGGTGGGAAGGTTCAAATTTCAAATGATTATAAAAAACGGAAAAATTGTTCGATTCGTTTGCCGTTTTCGCTAAAACTATTCTTTATGTCAATATTTCCTTGAAAATAAATTTTAAAGATTAATTTTAAAAAATACCGTTAGAGGGCGCCTTAAACTTTGGAGTAACCAACAACTATTTTTAACCGTTATTTTTTGTATCTAATTAAATTCTTGTAAAAGTTCAAACTTAAATTTTGAGCTCAAAATCTGCATCGTTTTGAGTAATTAAGTGCGGAAATTTGAAATGTGTTCGAGGGGTGGAGAGGGTAACATTTTAACTCCTGAACACTGTTCAGTTTCCGCTTCTTAAACCCTCCATCGATTTAGAATTTGAGCTCAAAATTTAAATCTAAGCATTTGCAAGCATTTAATTAGGTACAACAAATAGCGCTTAAAAATAGTTGTTGGTTACTCTAAAGTTTAAGGCGCCCTCTATCGGTATTTTTTGAAATTAATCTTTAAAATTTATTTTCAAGGAAATATTGACATAAAGAATAGTTTTAGTGAAAATCGCAAATCAATCGACCAATTTTTCCGTTTTTTATAATCATTTGAATTTAAGACCCTCTGAACACAGTTAAGTTTGTGCTACTTAACTGCTTCCAACTATTCAGATTTTGAGCTCAAAATTTAAGTTTAAGTCTACGCTTACGAAACCTTTAATGAGATGCAAAAAATAACGGTAAAAAATAGTTGTTCGTTACTCTAAAGTCTAAAGCGCCCTCTATCGTCATTTTTTGAAATTTATCTTTATAATTTATTTTCAAGACAATACTGACATAAAGAATAATTTTAGTGAAAACCGCAAACGAATCGATCAATTTTTCTGTTTTTTATAATCATTTGAATTTTTGGACCCTTAACTTTAATGGCGCCTATCTCCTTCGGAAGACTTTGGGACTCTTGGTTTCCTATGTGAAATAGTGTTCTTTTCCTATTCCCTACCTCCCCACCAAATATTGATGATGAATTCAGAATCACCCTGTAGAGTTTGAGCGCTTTTGCTACATTAGTTTTGACAGGGTTATTCAAAAGATATTCATTCTTTTTTAATTTGTTGACGGTCCCCTATGGAGTTTCGGTAAAAAATCTTCACGGAGATGTATGACGTATACTATTATATTTATACACTAAGAGTTTCGAGATGATTCCTCATGTATTTTTCTAGATATTTAGTAAAATGTCTAAAATCGCAAGTGTCCAATAAACAATGGCAATATAGTGTATATATATATATATTGTTGAAATGAACACTCTTCGAAATCTACCTCCGCCTATAGGCCCAGCCGACAGGGATTTTTTTCTCGGAAATGCATAAGATTAGCAGGTGTCTTTATTCAGAAACTATATAATAGAATGACGTTATCCATTTTTTGATACAAGCAATTTAAGAACATTGCATGCAATTAAAATATTGTCATAGTTGGCGTTTTGAATAGAATTTCCGGAAGCGATAGCATGGGAAGGGAGAAAGACCTGCAACTATTTGAGAAACTATTGTATCTCAACAAGGTTATACAAGTGTTT
Organism: Maratus speculifer; assembly: GCA_964019185.1. NCBI lineage: Eukaryota > Metazoa > Arthropoda > Arachnida > Araneae > Salticidae > Maratus > Maratus speculifer. The sequence goes on along the minus strand of OZ025289.1, from coordinate 418,976,676 downwards.
TATTTACCAAAAATGAAAAACACTATTCGATTCCAAATCCCTTCAATAGTCAGGCTTATCACTTTTATATTTTTACAATTAAAAATTAATGTAAAAATGTGTCAAACATTTGCGTTATTGAAGAATTAATTTAAAAACCATCAAGAAGTATATATCCAAATATTAAGCTAACATAAGTTCTTTATCGCTGTTCATAATTTTACAAATTATGTTGTCTGCCCTACAGCTCTTGAGAACAATTAAGTCTTCTTTCGGTCTGGCAAGTCTATATGTAGAAAAAATAATGCCTTGATCTTCAATTTTGATCTTGGCCCTGCACGAGTCAGTTTAAAAAATATTAAAACGGGTTACACAAAATGTAACTGTCCGATGCCGATCTCTACACTGCACAAGTTACATTTTTACATTGATGCTGTCAAACTAGTATGGCTCGTGACGCACATTTATATTTATTCTCGTTAAAACCATTTTTATTGAAAATAGGTTTATATTTTATCGTTTACGTTTAAATCTTCAAAATTTTTATATCGGCCCGGCCCGTTCATTTTTTTGCCGGCCCGGCCCGGCCCGGCCCATTGAAAAAAACATTCTAATTCTGCCGGCCCGGTCCGGCCCGGCCCGTAGGAAAATTTTTTCGGGTCCGCCTGGCCCGTTGTAAAGCTCAAAAGTTCGGCCCGGGCCTGGCCCGTTTAAATTTTTATATTTTCGGCCCGGCCCGTACAGAAATCAGTGAAAACAGGCCCGGCCCGTTTTGGCCAGTTACAATTTCTACGATTTCTAAAAAATTCAGATTTTCATCATATAATCAAGATTCCTTTAAAGAATACTGCATACATATCTATGGAATTTTTTTACGGTATATTTTACGGGAAATATACATTAACAACATTAATGATTATTTAGATTCTCAGGCTTTCAACATTCGAATAAAAATACATTAAAAAATTAATATCGCTTAGAATAAAAAAAAAAAAAAAAAAAAAAAAAAAAGAAAGAAAGAAAGGTAAAAACATCGTTACTTTTGAAGCTGTTTAATAAAAGAAGATTTATAAAAATACTAGCAGTTACCCGTGACTTCGTTCACATAACATTTAAAGAAGAAATAATTGATCAATCAAGCAAAAAATTTCGATGATGAAAAGCATGTGTAATTAAATTTTTATCGCGAATTTATGCTAAAACTTCTGATAAACCCTATTTGCTAATTTTTTGCTGGTTAAAATTTTCCTTTCAGCGATTAATACTAATAGATAGAGACATTCTTGAATACTTTTGTACAGCCCTGTAGTTTTCCAAGTGCCTTTAATACACGAAAGTATCTTTTTAAAATTTAGTTCAAACAAAAATATTCCTTATTACTACCTAAATTACATTTTCAGAAATTATCATCCGAAGACAACCTTGTATCCAGTTCTTTGCGGGACCCTGTATATCATTTTATCTATATACTACAAACATTTCTTAATTTACTGAATGCAGCTCAAAATGAAAATGCATATTTTATTTAAAAACCACCTTTAAGTAAATTACGCTCATATTCAGTAACCTTTCCGAGATCTTTTGTGTAACCCTGTATATCTAAATTTAACTATTTATACTATTACCATTTATACTCTCCATTTAATATGCATACATTTAGCAAAACTTAAAAGCACATATCATAATTCAAAATGCATTTCTCTCCATGCAACAGTCATCATCCATGATATACAGTACTTCGGATAGAATATATAATATTTGAAATCTTTTGTGTGTCCCTGTAAATGCTATGCACTTCGTATTATGCATGAAATAACTTACATTAAGCCTCAGCAACGTATATCAATTTGATTAAACATGAAATCGTTTACCATAATTAAAATATGTCGGAAACTGTTCCTCCCTTTATTCTTATGCAATGGAATTCTTCTGTGTGACTCTGTAAATGAATAGTAAGTGCCCTTTTCACAACATACTTTACAAAATGCATATTTTAGTGCACTTTGTAAATGCATATAAATTTGAATGTGTTCCACAGGCTGTAACATCGTTAAATTTAATTAAAACGATTTTTTCCCATAACGCCGCAATGTAAGGAAATTTTTTGACTATCCCTGTAAATAAACTAATCATGGTAGAAACTTCATTTTCTATAGGTATTCTTGCTAGGTAAACGTTAATACCGTCCAAAAATTTCATGGAAATCGGAGTATATTTACAAAAGTTGGAAAGCGACCAGACAGACAGACAAACCGAAAGCATAATAACTTTTCAACTTTGTTCGAAAGTGTTAAAAAATCGAGCCAAAAATATATCAGTGATTTTATTTTCCGCCTTTTCCCCAACAAAAAATTTCTTCCATTGATAATTATGAATTTTGAATAAAAATATTCATTTTTATGTAACTTATAACTTATTAATTAGTATAAGTAAAAAATATTTCTGATTCCTTTTAAATATGACGTCATTATTTATCTCGCTCCATTAGCTACTGATATTCATACCCATTATATTTTTAACGACTGCTATAAAGTACCTGTTTTATTTCAACTATGACGCCACATTTTCATAAGTGAACCATTTTATTAAAAATATAATTCTTTTTCATTCTTTTTACTTTTAATTTATGTCGCCATATTTTACACAAAAATTCCCATTAACTAAACAAATATCCTTGTTAAAATTATAATAAATATACCTTTTATTTTTATTTCAAACATGACGTCATATTTATTTTCTTTTAAATTATTTTATTATAGTTTTTCGCGTGGAAGTTTTTTATTAAAAATTCATTGCCTCTGAAAAATTATTATTCCAATTTTTTATTTTCTTGGCAACAGGAAAGGAAAATGGTTAAATTTTATCTGAAAAATGCCTATTGATTTTGTATGAAAAATAATTAAATTTTGAATTATTAAGGAAAATATTTGAATCAAATAAATAAAAATTAGCCTATGTTCATTCCACTCCTATAATCTATTCACATGCAAAAATTCAAAGACATTAATCCATCCGTTTTGAAGCCAAGTTCATTCCAATTTTTCGGACACACTTTCACATTTATAATATATATATAAGGATATAAGGCTATACAGTGTCTCACAAAAGTGATGGGACACTTGTTTTTTACAAAAAGAAACTGCAATAAAATAAATAAACAAACATGTGCAAAAATTTTTTGGGTGTGTTTCATATTTAAAGTTAGTAACAATTATTACATAACATACATTTTGTCAAAATATTAAAATATTAATTTAGTAAAAATACAATTGTTCAGAACGGAGCAAAAAATGACTCACATAAGTGATGGGACACTCACTTTTCCATCAAATATTTATCCAAAAATTTTACTTTTTAAAAGGTTTTAATATTTTGTTGGATTTCCTTTTATTTTTAAAACATGATTTAATCTTTTTGGGATGGATTCGACTAATTTTTTTGTGATTTCTGGAGTGATTTTACCCCATTCTTCTTGAAGCACCGATTTTAGTTGTTGTTTTGAAGAAATGGTGTGTCTGCGAATTCTTGATTCCAATTTTTGCCAAATATTCTCTATGGGATTTAAGTCTGGAGCTTGTGATGGTGTTTTTAGGTAGATTTCGTAAGAAATACTACCTATTGCAATCGCACCAGTTTATATATATAGTATCTATCTATCTATCTATATATATATATCTCACTTTTTTATGGACACGATAACTTCTATAATTCTTCACCAATCTCCACCAAACTTGAACATAAAATCAAAGGGGATAAAATCTTGGCTAAGTTCGTTAATGGGCAAAATCGGATCAAGGGGGTTGGAATAGGGGGCGTTTTTGTGAATATCGAAAAAAACGCCATAACTTCTTAATTAAAGTAGATATCAAATCGGTATAAAGTTTATATTACTTCTTAAAAATGGGCCAAAAGTATATGCATGGCAGATTTTTGATAAATTTAGAAGTGGGCTCAAGGGGCGAAAAAAACAGGGATTTTGAGAGAAAAAAATTCTTAACTTCGTCAATTTTCAAGATATCAAGTCCAACTAAATTTTTTGTAAATGTTCTTAAAATTATCTAAACTTTTGTATTTACAAGTTTTTGATAGGACCAACTTTTACCGATGAAAAAAATTTAAAACGAAAAGAAAAAGGGCGCTGAAAAAAGAGAAAAATCCATAACTCCGTCAATTTTTAAGATATCAAATCCAATTAAATTTATTTTACATCTCCTCATTAATACCTACACTTTTTATATTGACAAGTTTTTCATAGGACCAATTCGTATAGCAAAAAGAAATTAAACAAAAATAGGAGTTGGAGAAAAAACCTCAAATCCAAACTGCTTATATTCTGACTCATTTTTAAATTCATTTTTGATTTTAAACGCATCCAAATGGTAGATCCTCTTATTTAGAAACTGTATAAAGTGACGCATTGGTCAGTTTTTTGATAAAGACGGAATATATTTCAAAAAAGGCTGTTTTGGTCGATTTTTTAAATAAATTCAGAATCTATTTCAAAATATGTTGTCAAAATGGGCATTTGAGCTGAATTTTTCTTAAGAAGATTCTGATAAAACCAGTTTTTGCAGAAAAATGAAATTAAAAATTTTTCATAAACGGCCAAATGAAGTTATTAAACTGGATTTATCTCTAATCATATATATTTTTTTGTTGAAATGAGCACTCTTCGAAATCTACCTCCGCCTACAGTCCCAGCCGACAGGGATTTTTATTTTTTCAGGACAGTTATATAGCAGTCAGAGTCTAACGTTCAGAGCAGTGTGCTTGGGGTCATTGTCCTGGTAGAATTTAAAATCGTTATGGAGGTTCAATTTTCGTGCTGAAGATTTCAAATTTTGCTTTAAAATATCAATATACTTGTACTGATCCATTATACTGTCAATAAAAACAAGATTACCAACTCCAGCGGGCGACATACACCCCCATACCATAACTCCTCCTCCACCATGTTTTACTGTTGGTACCAAGTTCTGTTTGCGAAATTCTTCCCTGGGTTTTCTCCACACCAAGATTCTACCGTCAGAACCAAATATATTAAATTTACTCTCATCAGTAAATATAACTTTATTCCAGTAATCAGAATTTTTATTTATGTTGGATTTTGCGAAAGCTAGTCTGAATTTTCTATTCTTTTCACTTACGAAGAATTTTTTTCCTGGCTACTCTACCGTGATATCCAGCAGATCGAATTACCCTTCTAATAGTCTCAGGATTAACAATTATTCCATATAATGCTTGTAAATCAGCAGCAACTTTTGAAGCACTATTTCTTGGATTTTTTTTAATATTTCGAACGATAATTCGCTTTATTCCATTGGATAGCTTTGATGGTCGGCCGGGTCTTCTTCTATCCTGAATCATATGATTCTTTTTATATCGTTTAATGATATTGAAAACTGTTGAACGACTCAAGTTAACTGTTTCAGCAGTTTTTCTAATAGATTGTCCACGTTCAATATGCAAATTAATAACTAATTTTCGAATTTCAGGCGAAGTTTCTTTTCGTTTAGCATTCATGGCTACACAGAGCTAAAAAACACAAAAATTCCAAAACAAACTGGAGAGAAATACTACAGACGATTTTATAAATTATTGCCAATTGCTTTTAAGTAAAAGTAAAACCCCAAAAAATATTTTTATTGCTTATTTCAGACGATTTTTGTTGCATATATAATGGTGTCCCATCACTTATGTGAGTTATTTTTTGCTCCGCTCTAAACATTTGTATTTTTATTAAATTAATATTTTAATATTTTGACAAAATGTATGTTATGTAATAATCTTTACTAAATTTAAGTATGAAACACACCCACAAAAAATGTGTACATGTTTTTTTTAAATTTATTTGATTAGTTTCCTTTTTAAAGCACAAGTGTCCCATCACATATGTGAGACACTGTATATATAAGGATTTCCTTATAATTTTTTTAAAGATTTTAAATCCAAATTCATTCTTAAATTCAAAGAAGCTCCTTTCTGATACATTCCTAAATTCATTTTTTTTTTCTCAGAAACGCATAAAATTAGCAGGTATCTTTATTCAGAAACTATATAATCGAATGGCGTTATCCAATTTTTTGATACAAGCAATTTAAGAATACTGCAAGCAAATAAAATACTTTCATAATTAGCGTTTTGAATAGAATTTCCGGAAGCGATAGCATGGGAAGGGATAAAAAAAACATGCAATCATTTGAGAAACTATTCTATCTCAACAGGTAATACAAGTATTTTATTTACCAAAAATGAAAAACGCTATTCGATTCCAAATCCATTCAATAGTTAGGCTTATCACTTTTATACTTTTACAATTTAAATTTAATCAGAAAATGCGTCAAACTTTCAATTTTTGAGAAATTAATTTAAAAACCATCAAGAAGTATATATCCAAAGATTAAGCTAACATAAGTTCTTTATCGCTGTTAATAATTTTACATGAGTAAGCTAAAAAATATATTAAAACGGGTTACACACAATGTAATTCTCCGATGCCCATCTCTACACTGTAAATTTTTATATTGATGCTGTCAAACTAGTATGGCTCGTGACGCACATTTATACTTATTCTCGTTAAAACAATTTCGTTGAAAAAAGCTCATATTTTACCTTTTCTGTCGAAATCTTCAAAACTCGCCGACAGGCCCGAAAAACTTTTTAATCGGCCCGGCCCGTTAGAAGATTCGAAAGGATTCCGCCGGCCCGGCCCGGGCCCGTGCAGACCTCTGTCAGGAGTACGACAAAGTTTGTGCTTGATATCTTCAAATGCCATCATTTGAGATTTTCTTCAAATCCATTCAACATCATTCTTCAATAATTCGTAAAGAGGTTTTGCAACATTAGCAAAACTGGGAACGAATTTGTTTAAAAATCCAGCCATTTTGTTTTTTCTGGATCTGGTTTTATCCCCTTTTCTAAAATTATATGACCCAGAAAATTTATGGAATCTTTTGCAAATTGGCATTTCTCAGCGTTCAAAGTCCAAGCCGCTGCTTGAAGTTTTGAAAGAACTTCGTTTAGTGGTCGATTACGCTCTTCCTCAATCGAACCAAAAATTACAAATTCACCCATAAGACCCATTATACCAGGACCTTCTTGAATGCTTTCGCGAATTCTTTTTTTGGAACACTTCAGGAGCGGTTTTAATTCCAAACGGTAACCGACTGAGTTTAAATCTTCCAAAAGGTGTAATAAAAGTAGTTAACTTTGCAGAAACTGAATCTAGACATATTTGCAAAAAACCTGCATTTTGCATCTATAATACTAAAAACTTTACCATTACTAAATTGACTCAAAGTGTTGTCAACTGAGGCCATGGGAAAATATTTTCTCTCAATATTCTCATTCAGAACTCATAAATCAACACAAATTCTTATGTCATCTGACTTCTTTGGAACAATAAGTAAAAGTGAATTTTTTTTCTCTACACAACGGTGTAAAAATTTAGAATGTGCAATATTTAGAAGTTAAAAATTTGCAGTTCCGAAAATTGTAAAACCGAAATTTCCTTTAAAAATTGTTTATGATGTGTCCAGGAATATTAATGTTTAATCCATGTCGTACGTAATATGAGGCGTTCAGAAGTCAGTCTGATTAACTCCATCCAATAAAAATGCACATTTTAAAAAGTTAAAGTTGTTATATGTATAAACTACTGATTTTTTTTACCATTGGTCTAGGAATATTTATGTTTAATACACGGCTTACGTAATATATGACTCGTTATGATCATCGTAAAAAATGATGTGTATTATTATTATTACTTTAAATATAAAATTTATTTACAAGTCTCTAAAATTTTAGTCTTCTAAAACATCATTTTGCAAATAGTCGTTGTAATTTGTTAAATTACAATTTTGTAATTTTTTGCAATTTTTTTTTATTGGTTTAAAAAATTCCCTGAAGCTTACTTAATCCTTCATACGACTAGTTTTTTTTCTGACCATTATAAATAACTGTAAAAATTCAAGGAAAGACAAGAATCAAAGTTCACGGTCATTCACACTTATTTTACGCTAACATTTTATACTTAATTTCTTTTTTTATATTTTCCTCGCACCTTTATGTTTTTTAAATATATTTTGTAGTATGCACAGGTTGTCAAAATATAAGTAAAAGTGTTTTTATATATAAAAAAAAATACTGATGCTAGCCAAATAAAATTCGTGTAACAGATGCTGGTTCCGGTATATAGTCATGCGGGAAATATGACATAGAAGGATAAGGAATAAAACATTACCTCATTGTAGAGATCTGAACGGGCCGAAATTTCCAGGTCCAAACATGGCCCGAAAGTTAAAACTTCGGCTCGACTCCGGCCCAGAAAAAGTTAAAGATTTGACCCGAACCCGCCTGGCTCGAGTGAATTTCTACAGAACATTGATCTTTACTTTTACGGAAGAATTCAGACCAAAAAAACTTATCTTTGTTTTTTTTTCCATGTTTATAATCTCCATTTATGCAGAAGTGCCGTATGCTGCGATATTTACGCTTTTAATGAACCTTTGTTTGTTGTATGTAAATGTTTCAGTTATCATTAGTATTATTAATCCATATTTCATGTCATGAAGGCCCCACCAGTGGCCGAGAGGGTCTGACCTCTCAACTGGTAGACGGCAGGTACTGGGTTCGAACCCAATCGCGGCCGTCGGCCTAACCGTTCGGAGTTTTCGTGGTTTTCTTCGAAATTTGCGTAAATACGGGTTAGGTTCCCTTAGAAAGACCCCCACGAAGGGCATCCCACCCCCTGGGCCGATATCCCTAGCGTAGATAATCGGCCGTCACAAAATACACCACTACACCATCATGTCATGAAGACAAAAAAAAATCTAAAAAATGGTATATGGTAAAAGTAAAATCTTCTAAGACGGAATCGCATTGGAAAGAAAAAAATGCGTTTCCTTCTTAGCTGATATAAATGTTTAATATATTTTTTCTCGCGTACTGTTGTATTAATTTTGCATGGATGAACAGTTTAAAAGAAATTTTTTTGATATCAATTTAAAAGAAAATTCTGTCAGAATCATATTATTTTTATGTGTTTAATTCTATTTTAAAACGCCTAGTGATCTACGATTCTTTAAAAAGAATAGCTTCTAATGTTTAATTGTAGAATATTGACGACTTAAAAGTATATGTTATTTTTGCAAAAAAAATTTGGACCAAGCCAAATTTGACAGATTTATGAACAGACTTGGCCACGTCGAGAAAAGGATTTTCATTCGGGAAGATTCAAGAGGAACTTATTATTTTGGTGCGTGAAGATTAGGAAGAATGAAATCAATCTCGGCTTCGTACGGAAAAAATACGGTAGGCCCGGCCAGGAAAAAAATTAAGGCCTAAGCCCGGCCCGGCCCGTTTGCCGTTAATGTAAATCGGCCCGAACCCGGCCGGCGGCCCGTGCAGGTCTTTACCTCATTGATGTATGAAATTAAATTTAGTTCAAGCGTTTATACATACATGTAATATAATTTATATTATATTTATAAATTATTCATGTATTCGTATATTTTAGTTCATGTGTTTGATAAAATTATTCAAAATTTTCACACAAGTTGGAAGTATCTAAAAAGTTTGCCTCTCCTGAAAAATTGTGTTTTTCAATTAAAAATCCTTTCATCATCTAAATTAGTCGGGCGATTTCGATAAAAGAAATTTTGGTGATAGAGTATAAATGTAAGATCGTACGTGGCAGACAATTTAAAAAATAACAATAACTTTTTTCAGAAAACATTTCTGAAAATTAAAAAATTCTGAAAAATTGACATTGCTCTATAATAAATAGTTTTATTCGCAGAAAAAACTGTCTGCCATAAATCTTGAGGATAATCCAGTGAATTTGGTTGCGATATTTCATCAAAATAGCTCGACTAGCTTCCAAGCAATCGGGTCTTAACCCTCTCACTGACAAGCCCGTCTATAGAGGTTCACTAAGCTCCAGGTTTTACTGCAATGCAAGCAATAATTTAAATGATATAACTCAGTTGATTTAATGGATTTTTAATACATTGTGCAATGATTAACGCACTCAAGGATAACATTCATATTCGTAAATAAGATTTTTCTATAATTTTGAAAGAATCATATTTTTTAGCTATTAAAACAAAATGCTGAGAAAACAACATTACAATTTTACCCTTTTGCAAGACTGTCAGAGGGTTAAAGCTCGTATATTACAGTCACAGCAAAAAAAAAAAAAAAAAAAAAAAAAAAAAAAAAAAAAAAAAAAGGCACTCCGGGAGTGCCGACAGAAGTGAAAACTTGAACAATTATGTGTGTATTTTTTTAGTCGTCTGGACATATTTTATTGTGCAGAAAATACTTTTAAATGAAGTGTTTTTTATTCATTATTATAAACTACTGCTACAAAAATTATATTACAATTTTCATTTAATGCACTATTGTACATGAAAAATAATGCATATTATTTTACATACAAAAATTGCAATCTATTGCTTAAAACATAAATTTACAAATGCATGAAATATGAAATATCGTCAGTTGGTATTCTTTGAAATAAATACCCATAAAACTTATGAATTTTCATCCCCATTTCAACAATTCTTCCATCATCATCATCATCATTATTATCATTATATTCTAGATTTGATATTATAGGTTTATGGTAACTAAAATATATAGCAAACAATTTTGATTCAATTCTATTTAAATATCTTGTAATGACTGCATCAATTGTAATTTTTTATTTCTCTGTGCTAAGATTGCGATGGTTGGTCATTGTTAAATCAAATTTTCTATTTAAAAATTCAATTAATTGTAGATTTTCATCATCCACAAAGTTGATGTTGAAATCCCTACTCAAAATCATCGGCAAATCATCAAATCTCTTTCCAATTCTATCTTGAAGTAATGCAGAAGCCTCTTTAGAACAAATAAATAAATTTTCATACAAAAATAGACTTATCCGGTGAAATATAAATGGCAACCAATACAATTAGTTTTTCATTTTCAGAGTGGCAACAACAAACACATATATCACTGATATCAAAAACATTACTACTAAACATACTGGTGTACCTCACATGCACATTCATATGAATTGTGGAAATATATGCCCATTACATCAAACAACCTTTTATAAATAGCTACTCCTGCTGCTGGACGACCGTATCTTCTGAAACTTGCAACAAATTGAATAGTAATCAAACAATATAAGTTGTTAAACTTTAAATACAATTTTTTAAAAAATGGTTGGAAAGTGCAGCATAATCGATGCACAATATCATGATTTTTCTTTCTTAACTTTTTATTCCATCTGGTAACAGTATATTTTGTTAAACTTTAAATACAATTAAAATTTTTAAAAATGGTTTTGAAATGTAGCATAATTGATGTGCAATGTCATGTTTTTTCTTTCTTAACTTTTTATTCCATTTGGTATCAATTTATGTTGTTACTATTTAAATACAATCAAAAATTAAAAAAACTGAAAAAAGTGGTTCGAAAGTGCAGCATAATTGATGCACAATGTCATATTTTTTCTTTCTTAACATTTTATTCCTTCTGGTAACAGTATATGTTGTTAAACTTTAAATACAATTATAATTTTAAAAATTGGTTGAAAAGTGTAGTATAATCGATGAGCAATGTCATGTCTTTTCTTTCTTAACTTTTTATTCAATTTGATAACAATGTAAGTTGTTAAACTTTAAATACAATTGAAAATTTAAGGAATTGAAAAAAATGGTTGGAAAATGCAGCATAATTGATGTGCAATGTCATGTTTTTTCTTTCTTAACTTTTTATTCCATTTGGTATCAATTTATGTTGTTATTATTTAAATACAATAAAAAATAAAATTTTTTAAAATGGTTTTGAAATGTAGCATAATTGATGTGCAATGTCATGTTTTTTCTTTCTTAACTTTTTATTCCATTTGGTATCAATTTATGTTGTTACTATTTAAATACAATCAAAAATTTAAAAAAAAGGAGAGAAAAATGGTTGGAAAGTGCAATGTAATCAATGCGCGATGTCATTCTTTTTCTTTCTTAACATTTTATTCCCTCTGGTAACAGTATAAGTTGTTAAGGTTTAAATACAATTACAATTTTTAAAATTGGTTGGAAAGTACTGCATAATCAATGTACAATATCATGTCTTTTCTTTCTTATCATTTTATTCCATTTGATAACAATATAAGTTGTTAAACTTTAAAAACAATTGAAAAAATATATATAAAAAAAAGGTTTAAAAGTGCAGCATAATCGATGTGCAATGTCATGTTTTTCTTTCTTAACTTTTTATACCATTTGGTATCAATTTATGTTGTTACTATTTAAATACAATCAAAAATTTAAAAAACTGAATAAAGTGGTTGGAAAGTGCAGCATAATTGATGCACAATGTCATATTTTTCTTTCTTAACATTTTATTCCTTCTGGTAACAGTATATGTTGTTAAACTTTAAATACAATTATAATTTAAAAAATTGGTTGAAAAGTGTAGTATAATCGATGAGCAATGTCATGTCTTTTCTTTCTTAACTTTTTATTCAATTTGATAACAATGTAAGTTGTTAAACTTTAAATACAATTGAAAATTTAAGGAATTAAAAAAAAATGGTTGGAAAGTGCAGCATAATTGATGTGCAATGTCATGTTTTTTCTTTCTTAACTTTTTTATTCCATTTGGTATCAATTTATGTTGTTATTATTTAAATACAATAAAAAAAAATGAAAAAAAGTAGTTGGAAACTGCAGCATAATCAATGCACAATGTCATACTTTTTCTTTCATAACGTTTTATTCCATCTATTAACAGTATAAGTTGTTAAACTTAAATACAATTATAACTTAAAAAAACACACACGGACATTCGCGCAAGCGCCCTGTGCCGCCGAAACGGAGCAGCACACTCAGGCACGGTAGAAAGAGTGGGAGCTACTAGTTCATCTCCTTTCCCCTCGATCTTACGCTTTTTCGATCAGTCACGTGACCCTGACGCGAGTTTGGAAGTTTTTACCCATACAAAAAGTGCTCAGCGCCGCTAAAGAAGTTTTAAAAAGAAGTTTTTAAGGCACAGGGCGCTTGCGCGAATGTCCGTGTGTGTTTTTTTAAGTTATAATTGTATTTAAGTTTAACAACTTATACTGTTAATAGATGGAATAAAACGTTATGAAAGAAAAAGTATGACATTGTGCATTGATTATGCTGCAGTTTCCAACTACTTTTTTTCATTTTTTTTTATTGTATTTAAATAATAACAACATAAATTGATACCAAATGGAATAAAAAAGTTAAGAAAGAAAAAACATGACATTGCACATCAATTATGCTGCACTTTCCAACCATTTTTTTTCAATTCCTTAAATTTTCAATTGTATTTAAAGTTTAACAACTTACATTGTTATCAAATTGAATAAAAAGTTAAGAAAGAAAAGACATGACATTGCTCATCGATTATACTACACTTTTCAACCAATTTTTAAAATTATAATTGTATTTAAAGTTTAACAACATATACTGTTACCAGAAGGAATAAAATGTTAAGAAAGAAAAATATGACATTGTGCATCAATTATGCTGCACTTTCCAACCACTTTATTCAGTTTTTTAAATTTTTGATTGTATTTAAATAGTAACAACATAAATTGATACCAAATGGTATAAAAAGTTAAGAAAGAAAAACATGACATTGCACATCGATTATGCTGCACTTTTAAACCTTTTTTTTATATATATTTTTTCAATTGTTTTTAAAGTTTAACAACTTATATTGTTATCAAATTGAATAAAATGATAAGAAAGAAAAGACATGATATTGTACATTGATTATGCAGTACTTTCCAACCAATTTTAAAAATTGTAATTGTATTTAAACCTTAACAACTTATACTGTTACCAGAGGGAATAAAATGTTAAGAAAAAAAAAGAATGACATCGCGCATTGATTACATTGCACTTTCCAACCATTTTTCTCTCTTTTTTTTTAAATTTTTGATTGTATTTAAATAGTAACAACATAAATTGATACCAAATGGAATAAAAAGTTAAGAAAGAAAAAACATGACATTGCACATCAATTATGCTACATTTCAAAACCATTTTAAAAAATTTTAATTGTATTTAAAGTTTAACAAAATATACTGTTACCAGATGGAATAAAAAGTTAAGAAAGAAAAATCATGATATTGTGCATCGATTATGCTGCACTTTCCAACCATTTTTTAAAAAATTGTATTTAAAGTTTAACAACTTATATTGTTTGATTACTATTCAATTTGTTGCAAGTTTCAGAAGATACGGTCGTCCAGCAGCAGGAGTAGCTATTTATAAAAGGTTGTTTGATGTAATGGGCATATATTTCCACAATTCATATGAATGTGCATGTGAGGTACACCAGTATGTTTAGTAGTAATGTTTTTGATATCAGTGATATATGTGTTTGTTGTTGCCACTCTGAAAATGAAAAACTAATTGTATTGGTTGCCATTTATATTTCACCGGATAAGTCTATTTTTGTATGAAAATTTATTTATTTGTTCTAAAGAGGCTTCTGCATTACTTCAAGATAGAATTGGAAAGAGATTTGATGATTTGCCGATGATTTTGAGTAGGGATTTCAACATCAACTTTGTGGATGATGAAAATCTACAATTAATTGAATTTTTAAATAGAAAATTTGATTTAACAATGACCAACCATCGCAATCTTAGCACAGAGAAATAAAAAATTACAATTGATGCAGTCATTACAAGATATTTAAATAGAATTGAATCAAAATTGTTTGCTATATATTTTAGTTACCATAAACCTATAATATCAAATCTAGAATATAATGATAATAATGATGATGATGATGATGGAAGAATTGTTGAAATGGGGATGAAAATTCATAAGTTTTATGGGTATTTATTTCAAAGAATACCAACTGACGATATTTCATATTTCATGCATTTGTAAATTTATGTTTTAAGCAATAGATTGCAATTTTTGTATGTAAAATAATATGCATTATTTTTCATGTACAATAGTGCATTAAATGAAAATTGTAATATAATTTTTGTAGCAGTAGTTTATAATAATGAATAAAAAACACTTCATTTAAAAGTATTTTCTGCACAATAAAATATGTCCAGACGACTAAAAAAATACACACATAATTGTTCAAGTTTTCACTTCTGTCGGCACTCCCGGAGTGCCTTTTTTTTTTTTTTTTTTTTTTTTTTTTTTGCTGTGACTGTAATATACGAGCTTTAAGACCCGATTGCTTGGAAGCTAGTCGAGCTATTTTGATGAAATATCGCAACCAAATTCACTGGATTATCCTCAAGATTTATGGCAGACAGTTTTTTTCTGCGAATAAAACTATTTATTATAGAGCAATGTCAATTTTTCAGAATTTTTTAATTTTCAGAAATGTTTTCTGAAAAAAGTTATTGTTATTTTTTAAATTGTCTGCCACGTACGATCTTACATTTATACTCTATCACCAAAATTTCTTTTATCGAAATCGCCCGACTAATTTAGATGATGAAAGGATTTTTAATTGAAAAACACAATTTTTCAGGAGAGGCAAACTTTTTAGATACTTCCAACTTGTGTGAAAATTTTGAATAATTTTATCAAACACATGAACTAAAATATACGAATACATGAATAATTTATAAATATAATATAAATTATATTACATGTATGTATAAACGCTTGAACTAAATTTAATTTCATACATCAATGAGGTAAAGACCTGCACGGGCCGCCGGCCGGGTTCGGGCCGATTTACATTAACGGCAAAAGGGCCGGGCCGGGCCGGGCCGGGCTTAGGCCTTAATTTTTTTCCTGGCCGGGCCTACCGTATTTTTTCCGTACGAAGCCGAGATTGATTTCATTCTTCCTAATCTTCACGCACCAAAATAATAAGTTCCTCTTGAATCTTCCCGAATGAAAATCCTTTTCTCGACGTGGCCAAGTCTGTTCATAAATCTGTCAAATTTGGCTTGGTCCAAATTTTTTTTGCAAAAATAACATATACTTTTAAGTCGTCAATATTCTACAATTAAACATTAGAAGCTATTCTTTTTAAAGAATCGTAGATCACTAGGCGTTTTAAAATAGAATTAAACACATAAAAATAATATGATTCTGACAGAATTTTCTTTTAAATTGATATCAAAAAAATTTCTTTTAAACTGTTCATCCATGCAAAATTAATACAACAGTACGCGAGAAAAAATATATTAAACATTTATATCAGCTAAGAAGGAAACGCATTTTTTTCTTTCCAATGCGATTCCGTCTTAGAAGATTTTACTTTTACCATATACCATTTTTTAGATTTTTTTTTGTCTTCATGACATGATGGTGTAGTGGTGTATTTTGTGACGGCCGATTATCTATGCTAGGGATATCGGCCCAGGGGGTGGGATGCCCTTCGTGGGGGTCTTTCTAAGGGAACCTAACCCGTATTTACGCAAATTTCGAAGAAAACCACGAAAACTCCGAACGGTTAGGCCGACGGCCGCGATTGGGTTCGAACCCAGTACCTGCCGTCTACCAGTTGAGAGGTCAGACCCTCTCGGCCACTGGTGGGGCCTTCATGACATGAAATATGGATTAATAATACTAATGATAACTGAAACATTTACATACAACAAACAAAGGTTCATTAAAAGCGTAAATATCGCAGCATACGGCACTTCTGCATAAATGGAGATTATAAACATGGAAAAAAAAACAAAGATAAGTTTTTTTGGTCTGAATTCTTCCGTAAAAGTAAAGATCAATGTTCTGTAGAAATTCACTCGAGCCAGGCGGGTTCGGGTCAAATCTTTAACTTTTTCTGGGCCGGAGTCGAGCCGAAGTTTTAACTTTCGGGCCATGTTTGGACCTGGAAATTTCGGCCCGTTCAGATCTCTACAATGAGGTAATGTTTTATTCCTTATCCTTCTATGTCATATTTCCCGCATGACTATATACCGGAACCAGCATCTGTTACACGAATTTTATTTGGCTAGCATCAGTATTTTTTTTTATATATAAAAACACTTTTACTTATATTTTGACAACCTGTGCATACTACAAAATATATTTAAAAAACATAAAGGTGCGAGGAAAATATAAAAAAAGAAATTAAGTATAAAATGTTAGCGTAAAATAAGTGTGAATGACCGTGAACTTTGATTCTTGTCTTTCCTTGAATTTTTACAATTATTTATAATGGTCAGAAAAAAAACTAGTCGTATGAAGGATTAAGTAAGCTTCAGGGAATTTTTTAAACCAATAAAAAAAAATTGCAAAAAATTACAAAATTGTAATTTAACAAATTACAACGACTATTTGCAAAATGATGTTTTAGAAGACTAAAATTTTAGAGACTTGTAAATAAATTTTATATTTAAAGTAATAATAATAATACACATCATTTTTTACGATGATCATAACGAGTCATATATTACGTAAGCCGTGTATTAAACATAAATATTCCTAGACCAATGGTAAAAAAAATCAGTAGTTTATACATATAACAACTTTAACTTTTTAAAATGTGCATTTTTATTGGATGGAGTTAATCAGACTGACTTCTGAACGCATCATATTACGTACGACATGGATTAAACATTAATATTCCTGGACACATCATAAACAATTTTTAAAGGAAATTTCAGTTTTACAATTTTCGGAACTGCAAATTTTTAACTTCTAAATATTGCACATTCTAAATTTTTACACCGTTGTGTAGAGAAAAAAAATTCACTTTTACTTATTGTTCCAAAGAAGTCAGATGACATAAGAATTTGTGTTGATTTATGAGTTCTGAATGAGAATATTGAGAGAAAATATTTTCCCATGGCCTCAGTTCATCATCAATATTTGGTGGGGAGGTAGGGAATAGGAAAAGAACACTATTTCACATAGGAAACCAAGGGTCCCAAAGTCTTCCGAAGGAGATAGGCGCCATTAAAGTTTAGGGTCCAAAAATTCAAATGATTATAAAAAACAGAAAAATTGATCGATTCGTTTGCGGTTTTCACTAAAATTATTCTTTATGTCAGTATTGTCTTGAAAATAAATTATAAAGAAAAATTTCAAAAAATGACGATAGAGGGCGCTTTAGACTTTAGAGTAAAGAACAAATATTTTTTACCGTTATTTTTTATATCACATTAAAGGTTTCGTCAGCGTAGACTTAAATTTTGAGCTCAAAATCTGAATAGTTGGAAGCAGTTAAGTAGCACAAACTTAACTGTGTTCAGAGGGTCTTAAATTCAAATGATTATAAAAAACGGAAAAATTGGTCGATTGATTTGCGATTTTCACTAAAACTATTCTTTATGTCGGTATTTTATTGAAAATGAATTATAAAGATAAATTTCAAAAAAAGCCGATAGAGGGCGCTTTAGACTTTGGAGTAACGTACAACTATATTTTACCATGATTTTTCGCATCTCATAAAATTTTTTTAGAAGCTTAGACATAAACTTAAATTTCGAGATGAAAATCTGAATCGTTGGGAGTGGTTAAGTAGCGCAAACTGAACTGTGTTCAATGGGGGTGGGAAGGTTCAAATTTCAAATGATTATAAAAAACGGAAAAATTGTTCGATTCGTTTGCCGTTTTCGCTAAAACTATTCTTTATGTCAATATTTCCTTGAAAATAAATTTTAAAGATTAATTTTAAAAAATACCGTTAGAGGGCGCCTTAAACTTTGGAGTAACCAACAACTATTTTTAACCGTTATTTTTTGTATATAATTAAATTCTTGTAAAAGTTCAAACTTAAATTTTGAGCTCAAAATCTGCATCGTTTTGAGTAATTAAGTGCGGAAATTTGAAATGTGTTCGAGGGGTGGAGAGGGTAACATTTTAACTCCTGAACACTGTTCAGTTTCCGCTTCTTAACCCCTCCATCGATTTAGAATTTGAGCTCAAAATTTAAATCTAAGCATTTGCAAGCATTTAATTAGGTACAACAAATAGCGCTTAAAAATAGTTGTTGGTTACTCTAAAGTTTAAGGCGCCCTCTATCGGTATTTTTTGAAATTAATCTTTAAAATTTATTTTCAAGGAAATATTGACATAAAGAATAGTTTTAGTGAAAATCGCAAATCAATCGACCAATTTTTCCGTTTTTTATAATCATTTGAATTTAAGACCCTCTGAACACAGTTAAGTTTGTGCTACTTAACTGCTTCCAACTATTCAGATTTTGAGCTCAAAATTTAAGTTTAAGTCTACGCTTACGAAACCTTTAATGAGATGCAAAAAATAACGGTAAAAAATAGTTGTTCGTTACTCTAAAGTCTAAAGCGCCCTCTATCGTCATTTTTTGAAATTTATCTTTATAATTTATTTTCAAGACAATACTGACATAAAGAATAATTTTAGAGAAAACCGCAAACGAATCGATCAATTTTTCTGTTTTTTATAATCATTTGAATTTTTGGACCCTAAACTTTAATGGCGCCTATCTCCTTCGGAAGACTTTGGGACTCTTGGTTTCCTATGTGAAATAGTGTTCTTTTCCTATTCCCTACCTCCCCACCAAATATTGATGATGAATTCAGAATCACCCTGTAGAGTTTGAGCGCTTTTGCTACATTAGTTTTGACAGGGTTATTCAAAAGATATTCATTCTTTTTTAATTTGTTGACGGTCCCCTATGGAGTTTCGGTAAAAAATCTTCACGGAGATGTATGACGTATACTATTATATTTATACACTAAGAGTTTCGAGATGATTCCTCATGTATTTTTCTAGATATTTAGTAAAATGTCTAAAATCGCAAGTGTCCAATAAACAATGGCAATATAGTGTATATATATATATATTGTTGAAATGAACACTCTTCGAAATCTACCTCCGCCTATAGGCCCAGCCGACAGGGATTTTTTTCTCGGAAATGCATAAGATTAGCAGGTGTCTTTATTCAGAAACTATATAATAGAATGACGTTATCCATTTTTTGATACAAGCAATTTAAGAACATTGCATGCAATTAAAATATTGTCATAGTTGGCGTTTTGAATAGAATTTCCGGAAGCGATAGCATGGGAAGGGAGAAAGACCTGCAACTATTTGAGAAACTATTGTATCTCAACAAGGTTATACAAGTGTTTTATTTACCAAAAATGAAAAACACTATTCGATTCCAAATCCCTTCAATAGTCAGGCTTATCACTTTTATATTTTTACAATTAAAAATTAATGTAAAAATGTGTCAAACATTTGCGTTATTGAAGAATTAATTTAAAAACCATCAAGAAGTATATATCCAAATATTAAGCTAACATAAGTTCTTTATCGCTGTTCATAATTTTACAAATTATGTTGTCTGCCCTACAGCTCTTGAGAACAATTAAGTCTTCTTTCGGTCTGGCAAGTCTATATGTAGAAAAAATAATGCCTTGATCTTCAATTTTGATCTTGGCCCTGCACGAGTCAGTTTAAAAAATATTAAAACGGGTTACACAAAATGTAACTGTCCGATGCCGATCTCTACACTGCACAAGTTACATTTTTACATTGATGCTGTCAAACTAGTATGGCTCGTGACGCACATTTATATTTATTCTCGTTAAAACCATTTTTATTGAAAATAGGTTTATATTTTATCGTTTACGTTTAAATCTTCAAAATTTTTATATCGGCCCGGCCCGTTCATTTTTTTGCCGGCCCGGCCCGGCCCGGCCCATTGAAAAAAACATTCTAATTCTGCCGGCCCGGTCCGGCCCGGCCCGTAGGAAAATTTTTTCGGGTCCGCCTGGCCCGTTGTAAAACTCAAAAGTTCGGCCCGGGCCTGGCCCGTTTAAATTTTTATATTTTCGGCCCGGCCCGTACAGAAATCAGTGAAAACAGGCCCGGCCCGTTTTGGCCAGTTACAATTTCTACGATTTCTAAAAAATTCAGATTTCCATCATATAATCAAGATTCCTTTAAAGAATACTGCATACATATCTATGGAATTTTTTTACGGTATATTTTACGGGAAATATACATTAACAACATTAATGATTATTTAGATTCTCAGGCTTTCAACATTCGAATAAAAATACATTAAAAAATTAATATCGCTTAGAATAAAAAAAAAAAAAAAAGAAAGAAAGCTGTTTAATAAAAGAAGATTTATAAAAATACTAGCAGTTACCCGTGACTTCGTTCACATAACATTTAAAGAAGAAATAATTGATCAATCAAGCAAAAAATTTCGATGATGAAAAGCATGTGTAATTAAATTTTTATCGCGAATTTATGCTAAAACTTCTGATAAACCCTATTTGCTAATTTTTTGCTGGTTAAAATTTTCCTTTCAGCGATTAATACTAATAGATAGAGACATTCTTGAATACTTTTGTACAGCCCTGTAGTTTTCCAAGTGCCTTTAAACACGAAAGTATCTTTTTAAAATTTAGTTCAAACAAAAATATTCCTTATTACTACCTAAATTACATTTTCAGAAATTATCATCCGAAGACAACCTTGTATCCAGTTCTTTGCGGGACCCTGTATATCATTTTATCTATATACTACAAACATTTCTTAATTTACTGAATGCAGCTCAAAATGAAAATGCATATTTTATTTAAAAACCACCTTTAAGTAAATTACGCTCATATTCAGTAACCTTTCCGAGATCTTTTGTGTAACCCTGTATATCTAAATTTAACTATTTATACTATTACCATTTATACTCTTCATTTAATATGCATACATTTAGCAAAACTTAAAAGCACATATCATAATTCAAAATGCATTTCTCTCCATGCAACAGTCATCATCCATGATATACAGTACTTCGGATAGAATATATAATATTTGAAATCTTTTGTGTGTCCCTGTAAATGCTATGCACTTCGTATTATGCATGAAATAACTTACATTAAGCCTCAGCAACGTATATCAATTTGATTAAACATGAAATCGTTTACCATAATTAAAATATGTCGGAAACTGTTCCTCCCTTTATTCTTATGCAATGGAATTCTTCTGTGTGACTCTGTAAATGAATAGTAAGTGCCCTTTTCACAACATACTTTACAAAATGCATATTTTAGTGCACTTTGTAAATGCATATAAATTTGAATGTGTTCCACAGGCTGTAACATCGTTAAATTTAATTAAAACGATTTTTTCCCATAACGCCGCAATGTAAGGAAATTTTTTGACTATCCCTGTAAATAAACTAATCATGGTAGAAACTTCATTTTCTATAGGTATTCTTGCTAGGTAAACGTTAATACCGTCCAAAAATTTCATGGAAATCGGAGTATATTTACAAAAGTTGGAAAGCGACCAGACAGACAGACAAACCGAAAGCATAATAACTTTTCAACTTTGTTCGAAAGTGTTAAAAAATCGAGCCAAAAATATATCAGTGATTTTATTTTCCGCCTTTTCCCCAACAAAAAATTTCTTCCATTGATAATTATGAATTTTGAATAAAAATATTCATTTTTATGTAACTTATAACTTATTAATTAGTATAAGTAAAAAATATTTCTGATTCCTTTTAAATATGACGTCATTATTTATCTCGCTCCATTAGCTACTGATATTCATACCCATTATATTTTTAACGACTGCTATAAAGTACCTGTTTTATTTCAACTATGACGCCACATTTTCATAAGTGAACCATTTTATTAAAAATATAATTCTTTTTCATTCTTTTTACTTTTAATTTATGTCGCCATATTTTACACAAAAATTCCCATTAACTAAACAAATATCCTTGTTAAAATTATAATAAATATACCTTTTATTTTTATTTCAAACATGACGTCATATTTATTTTCTTTTAAATTATTTTATTATAGTTTTTCGCGTGGAAGTTTTTTATTAAAAATTCATTGCCTCTGAAAAATTATTATTCCAATTTTTTATTTTCTTGGCAACAGGAAAGGAAAATGGTTAAATTTTATCTGAAAAATGCCTATTGATTTTGTATGAAAAATAATTAAATTTTGAATTATTAAGGAAAATATTTGAATCAAATAAATAAAAATTAGCCTATGTTCATTCCACTCCTATAATCTATTCACATGCAAAAATTCAAAGACATTAATCCATCCGTTTTGAAGCCAAGTTCATTCCAATTTTTCGGACACACTTTCACATTTATAATATATATATAAGGATATAAGGCTATACAGTGTCTCACAAAAGTGATGGGACACTTGTTTTTTACAAAAAAAAAACTGCAATAAAATAAATAAACAAACATGTGCAAAAATTTTTTGGGTGTGTTTCATATTTAAAGTTAGTAACAATTATTACATAACATACATTTTGTCAAAATATTAAAATATTAATTTAGTAAAAATACAATTGTTCAGAACGGAGCAAAAAATGACTCACATAAGTGATGGGACACTCACTTTTCCATCAAATATTTATCCAAAAATTTTACTTTTTAAAAGGTTTTAATATTTTGTTGGATTTCCTTTTATTTTTAAAACATGATTTAATCTTTTTGGGATGGATTCGACTAATTTTTTTGTGATTTCTGGAGTGATTTTACCCCATTCTTCTTGAAGCACCGATTTTAGTTGTTGTTTTGAAGAAATGGTGTGTCTGCGAATTCTTGATTCCAATTTTTGCCAAATATTCTCTATGGGATTTAAGTCTGGAGCTTGTGGTGGTGTTTTTAGGTAGATTTCGTAAGAAATACTACCTATTGCAATCGCACCAGTTTATATATATAGTATCTATCTATCTATCTATATATATATATCTCACTTTTTTATGGACACGATAACTTCTATAATTCTTCACCAATCTCCACCAAACTTGAACATAAAATCAAAGGGGATAAAATCTTGGCTAAGTTCGTTAATGGGCAAAATCGGATCAAGGGGGTTGGAATAGGGGGCGTTTTTGTGAATATCGAAAAAAACGCCATAAGATCCTCTTATTTAGAAACTGTATAAAGTGACGCATTGGTCAGTTTTTTGATAAAGACGGAATAAATTTCAAAAAAGGCTGTTTTGGTCGATTTTTTAAATAAATTCAGAATCTATTTCAAAATATGTTGTCAAAATGGGCATTTGAGCTGAATTTTTCTTAAGAAGATTCTGATAAAACCAGTTTTTGCAGAAAAATGAAATTAAAAATTTTTCATAAACGGCCAAATGAAGTTATTAAACTGGATTTATCTCTAATCATATATATTTTTTTGTTGAAATGAGCACTCTTCGAAATCTACCTCCGCCTACAGTCCCAGCCGACAGGGATTTTTATTTTTTCAGGACAGTTATATAGCAGTCAGAGTCTAACGTTCAGAGCAGTGTGCTTGGGGTCATTGTCCTGGTAGAATTTAAAATCGTTATGGAGGTTCAATTTTCGTGCTGAAGATTTCAAATTTTGCTTTAAAATATCAATATACTTGTACTGATCCATTATACTGTCAATAAAAACAAGATTACCAACTCCAGCGGGCGACATACACCCCCATACCATAACTCCTCCTCCACCATGTTTTACTGTTGGTACCAAGTTCTGTTTGCGAAATTCTTCCCTGGGTTTTCTCCACACCAAGATTCTACCGTCAGAACCAAATATATTAAATTTACTCTCATCAGTAAATATAACTTTATTCCAGTAATCAGAATTTTTATTTATGTTGGATTTTGCGAAAGCTAGTCTGAGTTTTCTATTCTTTTCACTTACGAAGAATTTTTTTCCTGGCTACTCTACCGTGATATCCAGCAGATCGAATTACCCTTCTAATAGTCTCAGGATTAACAATTATTCCATATAATGCTTGTAAATCAGCAGCAACTTTTGAAGCACTATTTCTTGGATTTTTTTTAATATTTCGAACGATAATTCGCTTTATTCCATTGGATAGCTTTGATGGTCGGCCAGGTCTTCTTTTATCCTGAATCATATGATTCTTTTTATATCGTCTAATGATATTGAAAACTGTTGAACGACTCAAGTTAACTGTTTCAGCAGTTTTTCTAATAGATTGTCCACGTTCAATATGCAAATTAATAACTAATTTTCGAATTTCAGGCGAAGTTTCTTTTCGTTTAGCATTCATGGCTACACAGAGCTAAAAAACACAAAAATTCCAAAACAAACTGGAGAGAAATACTACAGACGATTTTATAAATTATTGCCAATTGCTTTTAAGTAAAAGTAAAACCCCAAAAAATATTTTTATTGCTTATTTCAGACGATTTTTGTTGCATATATAATGGTGTTCCATCACTTATGTGAGTTATTTTTTGCTCCGCTCTAAACATTTGTATTTTTATTAAATTAATATTTTAATATTTTGACAAAATGTATGTTATGTAATAATCTTTACTAAATTTAAGTATGAAACACACCCACAAAAAATGTGTACATGTTTTTTTTAAATTTATTTGATTAGTTTCCTTTTTAAAGCACAAGTGTCCCATCACATATGTGAGACACTGTATATATAAGGATTTCCTTATAATTTTTTTAAAGATTTTAAATCCAAATTCATTCTTAAATTCAAAGAAGCTCCTTTCTGATACATTCCTAAATTCATTTTTTTTTTCTCAGAAACGCATAAAATTAGCAGGTATCTTTATTCAGAAACTATATAATCGAATGGCGTTATCCAATTTTTTGATACAAGCAATTTAAGAATACTGCAAGCAAATAAAATACTTTCATAATTAGCGTTTTGAATAGAATTTCCGGAAGCGATAGCATGGGAAGGGATAAAAAAAACATGCAATCATCTGAGAAACTATTCTATCTCAACAGGTAATACAAGTATTTTATTTACCAAAAATGAAAAACGCTATTCGATTCCAAATCCATTCAATAGTTAGGCTTATCACTTTTATACTTTTACAATTTAAATTTAATCAGAAAATGCGTCAAACTTTCCATTTTTGAGAAATTAATTTAAAAACCATCAAGAAGTATATATCCAAAGATTAAGCTAACATAAGTTCTTTATCGCTGTTAATAATTTTACATGAGTAAGCTAAAAAATATATTAAAACGGGTTACACACAATGTAATTCTCCGATGCCCATCTCTACACTGTAAATTTTTATATTGATGCTGTCAAACTAGTATGGCTCGTGACGCACATTTATACTTATTCTCGTTAAAACAATTTCGTTGAAAAAAGCTCATATTTTACCTTTTCTGTCGAAATCTTCAAAACTCGCCGACAGGCCCGAAAAACTTTTTAATCGGCCCGGCCCGTTAGAAGATTCGAAAGGATTCCGCCGGCCCGGCCCGGGCCCGTGCAGACCTCTATCAGGAGTACGACAAAGTTTGTGCTTGATATCTTCAAATGCCATCATTTGAGATTTTCTTCAAATCCATTCAACATCATTCTTCAATAATTCGTAAAGAGGTTTTGCAACATTAGCAAAACTGGGAACGAATTTGTTTAAAAATCCAGCCATTTTGTTTTTTCTGGATCTGGTTTTATCCCCTTTTCTAAAATTATATGACCCAGAAAATTTATGGAATCTTTTGCAAATTGGCATTTCTCAGCGTTCAAAGTCCAAGCCGCTGCTTGAAGTTTTGAAAGAACTTCGTTTAGTGGTCGATTACGCTCTTCCTCAATCGAACCAAAAATTACAAATTCACCCATAAGACCCATTATACCAGGACCTTCTTGAATGCTTTCGCGAATTCTTTTTTTGGAACACTTCAGGAGCGGTTTTAATTCCAAACGGTAACCGACTGAGTTTAAATCTTCCAAAAGGTGTAATAAAAGTAGTTAACTTTGCAGAAACTGAATCTAGACATATTTGCAAAAAACCTGCATTTTGCATCTATAATACTAAAAACTTTACCATTACTAAATTGACTCAAAGTGTTGTCAACTGAGGCCATGGGAAAATATTTTCTCTCAATATTCTCATTCAGAACTCATAAATCAACACAAATTCTTATGTCATCTGACTTCTTTGGAACAATAAGTAAAAGTGAATTTTTTTTCTCTACACAACGGTGTAAAAATTTAGAATGTGCAATATTTAGAAGTTAAAAATTTGCAGTTCCGAAAATTGTAAAACTGAAATTTCCTTTAAAAATTGTTTATGATGTGTCCAGGAATATTAATGTTTAATCCATGTCGTACGTAATATGAGGCGTTCAGAAGTCAGTCTGATTAACTCCATCCAATAAAAATGCACATTTTAAAAAGTTAAAGTTGTTATATGTATAAACTACTGATTTTTTTTACCATTGGTCTAGGAATATTTATGTTTAATACACGGCTTACGTAATATATGACTCGTTATGATCATCGTAAAAAATGATGTGTATTATTATTATTACTTTAAATATAAAATTTATTTGCAAGTCGCTAAAATTTTAGTCTTCTAAAACATCATTTTGCAAATAGTCGTTGTAATTTGTTAAATTACAATTTTGTAATTTTTTGCAATTTTTTTTATTGGTTTAAAAAATTCCCTGAAGCTTACTTAATCCTTCATACGACTAGTTTTTTTTCTGACCATTATAAATAACTGTAAAAATTCAAGGAAAGACAAGAATCAAAGTTCACGGTCATTCACACTTATTTTACGCTAACATTTTTTACTTAATTTCTTTTTTTATATTTTCCTCGCACCTTTATGTTTTTTAAATATATTTTGTAGTATGCACAGGTTGTCAAAATATAAGTAAAAGTGTTTTTATATATAAAAAAAATACTGATGCTAGCCAAATAAAATTCATGTAACAGATGCTGGTTCCGGTATATAGTCATGCGGGAAATATGACATAGAAGGATAAGGAATAAAACATTACCTCATTGTAGAGATCTGAACGGGCCGAAATTTCCAGGTCCAAACATGGCCCGAAAGTTAAAACTTCGGCTCGACTCCGGCCCAGAAAAAGTTAAAGATTTGACCCGAACCCGCCTGGCTCGAGTGAATTTCTACAGAACATTGATCTTTACTTTTACGGAAGAATTCAGACCAAAAAACTTATCTTTGTTTTTTTTTCCATGTTTATAATCTCCATTTATGCAGAAGTGCCGTATGCTGCGATATTTACGCTTTTAATGAACCTTTGTTTGTTGTATGTAAATGTTTCAGTTATCATTAGTATTATTAATCCATATTTCATGTCATGAAGGCCCCACCAGTGGCCGAGAGGGTCTGACCTCTCAACTGGTAGACGGCAGGTACTGGGTTCGAACCCAATCGCGGCCGTCGGCCTAACCGTTCGGAGTTTTCGTGGTTTTCTTCGAAATTTGCGTAAATACGGGTTAGGTTCCCTTAGAAAGACCCCCACGAAGGGCATCCCACCCCCTGGGCCGATATCCCTAGCATAGATAATCGGCCGTCACAAAATACACCACTACACCATCATGTCATGAAGACAAAAAAAAATCTAAAAAATGGTATATGGTAAAAGTAAAATCTTCTAAGACGGAATCGCATTGGAAAGAAAAAAATGCGTTTCCTTCTTAGCTGATGTAAATGTTTAATATATTTTTTCTCGCGTACTGTTGTATTAATTTTGCATGGATGAACAGTTTAAAAGAAATTTTTTTGATATCAATTTAAAAGAAAATTCTGTCAGAATCATATTATTTTTATGTGTTTAATTCTATTTTAAAACGCCTAGTGATCTACGATTCTTTAAAAAGAATAGCTTCTAATGTTTAATTGTAGAATATTGACGACTTAAAAGTATATGTTATTTTTGCAAAAAAATTTTGGACCAAGCCAAATTTGACAGATTTATGAACAGACTTGGCCACGTCGAGAAAAGGATTTTCATTCGGGAAGATTCAAGAGGAACTTATTATTTTGGTGCGTGAAGATTAGGAAGAATGAAATCAATCTCGGCTTCGTACGGAAAAAATACGGTAGGCCCGGCCAGGAAAAAAATTAAGGCCTAAGCCCGGCCCGGCCCGTTTGCCGTTAATGTAAATCGGCCCGAACCCGGCCGGCGGCCCGTGCAGATCTTTACCTCATTGATGTATGAAATTAAATTTAGTTCAAGCGTTTATACATACATGTAATATAATTTATATTATATTTATAAATTATTCATGTATTCGTATATTTTAGTTCATGTGTTTGATAAAATTATTCAAAATTTTCACACAAGTTGGAAGTATCTAAAAAGTTTGCCTCTCCTGAAAAATTGTGTTTTTCAATTAAAAATCCTTTCATCATCTAAATTAGTCGGGCGATTTCGATAAAAGAAATTTTGGTGATAGAGTATAAATGTAAGATCGTACGTGGCAGACAATTTAAAAAATAACAATAACTATTTTCAGAAAACATTTCTGAAAATTAAAAAATTCTGAAAATTGACATTGCTCTATAATAAATAGTTTTATTCGCAGAAAAAAACTGTCTGCCATAAATCTTGAGGATAATCCAGTGAATTTGGTTGCGATATTTCATCAAAATAGCTCGACTAGCTTCCAAGCAATCGGGTCTTAAAGCTCGTATATTACAGTCACAGCAAAAAAAAAAAAAAAAAAAAAAAAAAAAAAAAGGCACTCCGGGAGTGCCGACAGAAGTGAAAACTTGAACAATTATGTGTGTATTTTTTTAGTCGTCTGGACATATTTTATTGTGCAGAAAATACTTTTAAATGAAGTGTTTTTTATTCATTATTATAAACTACTGCTACAAAAATTATATTACAATTTTCATTTAATGCACTATTGTACATGAAAAATAATGCATATTATTTTACATACAAAAATTGCAATCTATTGCTTAAAACATAAATTTACAAATGCATGAAATATGAAATATCGTCAGTTGGTATTCTTTGAAATAAATACCCATAAAACTTATGAATTTTCATCCCCATTTCAACAATTCTTCCATCATCATCATCATCATTATTATCATTATATTCTAGATTTGATATTATAGGTTTATGGTAACTAAAATATATAGCAAACAATTTTGATTCAATTCTATTTAAATATCTTGTAATGACTGCATCAATTGTAATTTTTTATTTCTCTGTGCTAAGATTGCGATGGTTGGTCATTGTTAAATCAAATTTTCTATTTAAAAATTCAATTAATTGTAGATTTTCATCATCCACAAAGTTGATGTTGAAATCCCTACTCAAAATCATCGGCAAATCATCAAATCTCTTTCCAATTCTATCTTGAAGTAATGCAGAAGCCTCTTTAGAACAAATAAATAAATTTTCATACAAAAATAGACTTATCCGGTGAAATATAAATGGCAACCAATACAATTAGTTTTTCATTTTCAGAGTGGCAACAACAAACACATATATCACTGATATCAAAAACATTACTACTAAACATACTGGTGTACCTCACATGCACATTCATATGAATTGTGGAAATATATGCCCATTACATCAAACAACCTTTTATAAATAGCTACTCCTGCTGCTGGACGACCGTATCTTCTGAAACTTGCAACAAATTGAATAGTAATCAAACAATATAAGTTGTTAAACTTTAAATACAATTTTTTAAAAAATGGTTGGAAAGTGCAGCATAATCGATGCACAATATCATGATTTTTCTTTCTTAACTTTTTATTCCATCTGGTAACAGTATATTTTGTTAAACTTTAAATACAATTAAAATTTTTAAAAATGGTTTTGAAATGTAGCATAATTGATGTGCAATGTCATGTTTTTTCTTTCTTAACTTTTTATTCCATTTGGTATCAATTTATGTTGTTACTATTTAAATACAATCAAAAATTAAAAAAACTGAAAAAAGTGGTTCGAAAGTGCAGCATAATTGATGCACAATGTCATATTTTTTCTTTCTTAACATTTTATTCCTTCTGGTAACAGTATATGTTGTTAAACTTTAAATACAATTATAATTTTAAAAATTGGTTGAAAAGTGTAGTATAATCGATGAGCAATGTCATGTCTTTTCTTTCTTAACTTTTTATTCAATTTGATAACAATGTAAGTTGTTAAACTTTAAATACAATTGAAAATTTAAGGAATTGAAAAAAATGGTTGGAAAATGCAGCATAATTGATGTGCAATGTCATGTTTTTTCTTTCTTAACTTTTTATTCCATTTGGTATCAATTTATGTTGTTATTATTTAAATACAATAAAAAATAAATTTTTTTAAAATGGTTTTGAAATGTAGCATAATTGATGTGCAATGTCATGTTTTTTCTTTCTTAACTTTTTATTCCATTTGGTATCAATTTATGTTGTTACTATTTAAATACAATCAAAAATTTAAAAAAAAAGAGAGAAAAATGGTTGGAAAGTGCAATGTAATCAATGCGCGATGTCATTCTTTTTCTTTCTTAACATTTTATTCCCTCTGGTAACAGTATAAGTTGTTAAGGTTTAAATACAATTACAATTTTTAAAATTGGTTGGAAAGTACTGCATAATCAATGTACAATATCATGTCTTTTCTTTCTTATCATTTTATTCCATTTGATAACAATATAAGTTGTTAAACTTTAAAAATAATTGAAAAAATATATATAAAAAAAGGTTTAAAAGTGCAGCATAATCGATGTGCAATGTCATGTTTTTCTTTCTTAACTTTTTATACCATTTGGTATCAATTTATGTTGTTACTATTTAAATACAATCAAAAATTTAAAAAACTGAATAAAGTGGTTGGAAAGTGCAGCATAATTGATGCACAATGTCATATTTTTCTTTCTTAACATTTTATTCCTTCTGGTAACAGTATATGTTGTTAAACTTTAAATACAATTATAATTTTAAAAAATTGGTTGAAAAGTGTAGTATAATCGATGAGCAATGTCATGTCTTTTCTTTCTTAACTTTTTATTCAATTTGATAACAATGTAAGTTGTTAAACTTTAAATACAATTGAAAATTTAAGGAATTGAAAAAAAAATGGTTGGAAAGTGCAGCATAATTGATGTGCAATGTCATGTTTTTTCTTTCTTAACTTTTTTATTCCATTTGGTATCAATTTATGTTGTTATTATTTAAATACAATAAAAAAAAATGAAAAAAAGTAGTTGGAAACTGCAGCATAATCAATGCACAATGTCATACTTTTTCTTTCATAACGTTTTATTCCATCTATTAACAGTATAAGTTGTTAAACTTAAATACAATTATAACTTAAAAAAACACACACGGACATTCGCGCAAGCACCCTGTGCCGCCGAAACGGAGCAGCACACTCAGGCACGGTAGAAAGAGTGGGAGCTACTAGTTCATCTCCTTTCCCCTCGATCTTACGCTTTTTCGATCAGCATCACGTGACCCTGACGCGAGTTTGGAAGTTTTTACCCATACAAAAAGTGCTCAGCGCCGCTAAAGAAGTTTTCACTTCAAAAAAAAAAAAAAAAAAAAAAAAAAAAAAAAATCTTGACACTTGCAATTTTAGACGTTTTGACAAATATCTAAAAATATACAAAAGGAATGACTCCGAAACTCCAGATGTATAAACAAAATAGTACAGGTCATACATTTTCGAGAATATTGTTTTCCAAAATCCAATAGGGGACCATAAACAAACCCAGGGTTAGAGAAAAGAAGGGCTAAGTCATCGAGCCTCAGAGAGTGAAACAGGAAGTTGCCCGTGATGACGTAGTCATTTTCACGCTGGCTGAAGGAGCCAGCACAAAGTAATGGGATTTAAACGTATTGAAGTTTATTTTGCATAAAAAATATTAAAATGATACTTGAAATACTTATGTTTGTCACTATTTCGGGCGTTGGGTTATTATGATGACTATTGTCTTTCATGATCAATGTTACTCTTGAATGATTTAAAGGAAAAAATTATATAATAATGAGAATTATTTTTCATAAATACGTAACGAGTTTTTTGGTATTTCACACTTTTTAAAATTAAAGAAACGAGGCGGAACCCGCCGAAATTCGAAGAAAGAAAATCTTTTAGAAAGAACTAATTTATTGATTTATAATAAATCTACAAAATTAGTTACAGTAAAAAATACATCTTATATTGGTCAATCTAATTCTTAAACAAATATTATTTTAAGCCAAAATTAACAAAATACTATAAAACTTAATTATCCAAATTATTAAACGAAACAAAACCGAAATTCGCCGGATCTTATAACAAACGATATTTTAAAAATAGTATATGCATTTTAATGTCTATTTTTTTTTTTTTTTTTTTTTAACCATTTGAAAAATGGTTGTTGTTTTCGGGAGAATGGACCCGATGATGTTACCACTTTTGAATGATGTTACCACTTTTGAATGATGTGGTCACTTTTGAATTTAAATTAAATTCTTTATTTTTAGAAGAATTTTTATTTGAATTTAAATTAAATTCTTTACTTTTAGAAGAATTTTTATTTGAATAGTAAATTAAAATGGTTAAAATCATTGTAATAAAGGAGAAAACTAACAAATTTAAAAATGGGTAGACGGAAATTAACAGATACGGAAAAAGCCGAAGCCAAAGAAATGAATGAACGTGAATATCGCATTCAATGATATTAAACACAGTCAACATGTATAAGTTGCTTATTAGTTTGGCGATTCGTATCATTTGGCGAAATTGTTCGACGGGATAACTGAGTAATACTGTATTTGGTTTGGCGTAAAAACGTCTTTCAATGCAGAAAATGATAAAATCAAAAGATTATTGAGCCGCTGAAAACCAATTACGTGTTGAAAGGCGATCACGAAAAAGGAAGCAATTTAATGCCGAACCGATTAATTGTAAAACATCATGTCGCCAGGGCGACCAATCCACTAGCCATGGCGTTTTACTATCGGTCGGTTCTAACCAGGAAAATTTGAGTGCCAATAGTGATTCTAACAAGCCGGAAAATGTTATAGCTATTACTCTTGATTTTCCACCACCTAAAAAGAAAACTAAAAAGCAATCGGCTTGGGAAAAACTGGGAAAAAACTTTTTTGATTCGATGTCTGATGGACCCATTCACAGATGCATGTGCTGCGATCGATTTTGGTTTAAAACCTCCATCACCAAAATTCTGCTCTGTAAAATCAAACAATATATGCCAAAGTCTTACAAGTATAACAGTATATGCCAAAGCTGTATTTTAATAATGATTACTTTTGCACCAACAATGTTAAATAGTTTGAAATGTTTCTTTCGTCGCCAACTTTTATGCTTGGCGACAATAGAGTGATATAACTTAAACGAACCGTACCTTCAAATTGCAGCATGTATAAAGTCATTTATAGCAGTGGCACGGATAATACACAATAAAACAACTGGTATTTAGCTTAAAATGATAGATGAATGTATCGAGTGAAACATTTTTCAAATGGTTGGGGTAATTTCTTAAATTACAATTTTTTTTTTTTTTTTTTTTTTTCAGTTTTAAGAGAAAATGGAGTGATTTTGTTGCCACAACTACAAAATTGGTACTAAAAACTATAAAAAAAATTAATATCTCAAAAATAAATTGAGATATAGCTTTCAAACAAATTGCATTTGAAAGTGCATTTTTTTTTTCTCTACACTACGGTGTAAAACTTTGAAAGGTACGGTGTTTAGAAGTATAAAATTTAGAGTAGCCAAAAATTGCCATTCGCAAAATGACGTATGCGTTACGCACAGATACGTTTGGCCTTTATAATATAGATATTTAAATGCTTGGATTTCAGTATTTAAATTTATACACAGTATTTAAATAGGGTATTATACAGTATTTAAATTTCCATTAAGTTATTACGATACTATTTATTAACTCTCTTGGTCAATATTACTATTAAATAATTTAACAAAGTTTATTTAAATAAGGAGAAATGTTGTTCTTAAATATGCAATAACCCTTTTTGTATTTCATACTTATTAAAATTAGAGGAATATTTAAATGCTTGCATTTCACACAATTTCCCTCTCTATTAAACTATTGCTTTGTTAAATAAAAAGAAATATTTTAAATTATGTAACAATAGCATAAAATTTCAGATAAGAAAAAAAAATATACATATATTATCCAAATCAGATTTAAATTTTTTTAGTTTTTCAGACTTTATTATGATTGTAAGATTCGCACTATTTATACATATAAATAAAATGGCTGCAATAAGATGATTTTTAAAGAAATGAACTTAAATATATTAAGATTAATTACTTTCTAGCAATCATTTCCTATTTAGATAAATATAAAATTAAATTAGTTTTTTTTATTATAAATATTCAATATTCATCCGAAAAATCACATCTAAATTTTTTCCCCCAAAATCTTTCTTTTTTTTTTTTTTTTTCCTATAATATATTCACTTGGCATGAGCATCAAATTAACTCCATTATAAAAAATTTGTGATTTTTTTTTTTTTTTTTTTTTGCATTTTGCACAAAACGCAAACAAGCGGATTTATTAAAAGATACGTAATGTTTGTTCTGTTTGTTTTTTAAGATAGGGCAACTTGAAGGTAACAAAAAAAAAGGCTTTTTTTAGCTATATTTAAAAAATTGTAAATTGATTTATCAATGTATAATCGTAAATTAATTAATATTAAAAAATATTAGTTGATAAAAGAATATAAATTTTTAAATACTGCATTCTACATTTTTTATTTATATTTTTCTACATTTTAGCTATTAAAATGCTTCATTGATTCATTTTCTTTCATGCAGTTTCACAATAATGTAGCCTATTTTTGCGATCGTTTATTGGCGCATCATGAAATTCACTTTTGTTTCAGCTCTCATATAATTGTACAGGTTACAGAGAATAATGGCGGTTGATAACCTCTGGCAAGCTAACAGGAAAGTGCCTTAAAATTAATATATTAATTTATAACAAATTTTTGAAAATATTAAAATGTTGTATAGTCATCAGAAATAAAACTGTGAGCGTAATTTGTATAATTCTAGTTTATCTAGTTGATTAACAATCGATAACAAAATTCCATCTTTACGTACAAAAAACAAGTTGAATAAATAAAAGATTGTAAAAAAATACATGAATCGAAAACTTCGGTTTATAAATATATTTTGGAAAAGAGCGAGAAAGAAACTCAGAAGAAAAAACTTTTAATTTTTCTTTTCAGTTAATCTCAATAATCTGTTTCAAACTTTCTTTGTAAATCGCTTAGTAAAAATTATCACAACCTAACCTTGCGGTTTTTTTTTTCTTTGAAAGTGGGGAGGGGTAATTATGTCTTTTTTGTTGCATCTTTGTATAAATTTTTTGTATAACTATACATTTTTCTGTGCAAACTGGAGAAAATTTTTCTTTTGTGTTACAATCGTAGTAAGATTACATCTTTTTTTTTTTTTTTTTTTTTTTTTTTTTTCGTATTACGATGCATATTTTGGCATGTAACGACTGCATAAGATGATATGTAAAAAATGATAATGTTTGCTTAGTCTAAAAAATTAAAATATGTCAGTTACAGACAAAATAAACTCAATATACTATGTGCTTTCTTGAAAAACGAAGCATAACTCAATGACTAAGGCTCCTATATACTCGGGCTGAATCACGCCTCCATTAAGTTTCCAAAACAGTTGTCTGATTTGGCGTCTTATCGCGTAGATGGCGAGGCGAGTAATTTTAGTTTCTCCATCTCTCTCACGGGAAAATATAAGGCATTTAAAATTGGGTAAAATAATAACGTGTAGGTATGCTTTTGTATAATGCTATATTAGAATTAAAAAATTATTTCCATCAATTTATTTTTATTGATATGTTTTATATGCTTATTTAAGCAAGAAAATATAAATGGGACTAATTCTAAATTTGATTTAATGTGAGTATAAATATATATTCACATACATTAGACTGATTTTATTCTTTTTTTATTTTCACAGTGAAATTATGATTAATATTTTTTTAATAAAAAAGCTTCAAATGCTAATATTCTTTGCTATAAGTTAGTAAATTAAGGACACAGTTTTAACGAATTAGTCGTACGTAAAATAATTTCTAATTAAAAATTTAAAAAATGAAATAATTTAAAATGGAAGAATGAAATCCTTCCGTGTTTCCGGTTTCTTTTAATTTCATCTTAACTCGCCCCCCTTCCCCCTTAATCCCTAAAAGATTCAATCAAATGCTTAAGATTTGTAAAACTTTTTTTATTTACTATCTTTCCCTTTTATTACTTTATTGCAACAACAAATAATCAATTATTTAAATCTCCACCTTTCGAAATTACCGATTTCGCCCCTCCCCCCCGAAACAAAGCACTCAAAATTTAAAATAATTAAACAATAATGTTTCATTTTTTTCTGTTCTATTTGTAATTGTAGATAAATAATACATTGTTAAATCAAATGCCCCTCCCTTACGCCAAATAAATAAATAAAATAAAATAATACTAATAATAAAACATGACACCTCCTTCATTTTTAGCTTAAAAATTATAAATCTTTTATATTTATAATTTTTTCTAATGCTTTTGATATTTTTCTAAACAATAAATTTATAATCATAAAATCCCACCACTCTGAATTTTCGGCTTTTTCCTTTTTAACTCTTCCCCCCCCCACCCTCCTTTTCCTCCGCCAAAATATAATATATTTTTCACTTTCGATTAAAAATATCTCTATTCTTTATTACTTTATTGCAACAATAAATAATTAATTACTTAAATCTCCACCTTTTGAAATTACCGCTTAATTACCCCTTCCCCCAAACTGAGAATTCAAAATATAAAACAATTAAACAATACTTTTTCATTTTTATTTTTCTATTCTATTTGGAATTATATTGTAATTGTTGATAAATAATAAATTGTTAAGTCAAACACCCCAACCCCACGCTAAAAGAATAAATAAATAAATTAAAATAATAAATAAATAATAATGAATAATAATAATAAATAAATAAATAAATAAATAATAAAATATGCCACATCCCTCATTTTTATCTTACAAAATTTAAAATCTTTAAAACTCACGATTTTTTCTAATTTTTTTGTTATTTTTTTTTTAATAATAAATTTATAATTATAAAATCCAACCTCCCTCTGAACTTTTGGCTTTTTCTTTAACTATGTTTCCCCCCCCCCCCCCCTCCTTTTCTTACGCCGCAAAATATAATATCTTTTTCAATTTCGATTTAAAATATCTCTATTCTTTACTTATTAAATATTAAATGAATCCAACCATTTAAATCAATAGCTCACACTCTAAAAATAAATAAATAAATAAAAATAAATAAATGAATAAGGCGAAAGTTGCATAAATGAGGGAACGGGGAATTCTTGTCTTTTCTTTTCTTTTCTCACCCGTCTGGAATAAAACACGACATCAGCTTCTAAAAACCGGTTTGTTGTATACAAGCGATTAGGTTGGCGCGATATTTGGCGAAGTTCTCCAATCCAGATCTATTCTTTTAAGTATTTATACACAAATTACTCCCCTTTTTTTCATTTATATGGAAGTTAAATACTCTAAACCCATTCCTGAACAGGTCAGAATAATTTTCTGCTAAACAATCGTTCATTTTTAACGATTTTGTAGCCTTAAAGTCATTCAAACGTTTCTCGCCCCATAGGAATCAATGGGAAACAAACGGTAACTGGGAAACAGGATGCTTGACGATTCAGCCTGAGTTACAGGAGCCCTATCAATGACCAGCGTGAAAACAGTGACGTCACAGAGTTTCCGGTCGGGAGGAAAGCTAGTCACAAGGCGGCATAGATCGCCTCAAAGGGATGACCTAGCCCTTATATTCTCTAGCTCTGCCATAAACCATGATTTTTTTATTGACTCTGTCAGTGTTCTTGAGGTAGGTAAGTTGACTGTGACAAACGAATGGACTAAAGATGCATACATAAGTGGTCATAATATTAATTTCAAATTGGATACTGGAGCACAAATTAGTATATTACCTTTGCATGTTTTTTCTATTTTAAATAATGGATTTAAAATTGAAGATACCAATATAATATTAGAAGCTTATGGTGGCTCTAAAATTAAGCCTACAGGTATGATAACTTTATTATGTAATGTTGATAATAAGCAGGCTAACGTGAATTTTGTTGTTATTGATAATGTTAAAGCAAAGCCTGTACTTGGGTTAGATGCATGTGTTAAACTAAATCTTTTAAAATGTGTTGATAATGTATCTATAAATTTGAATGTAACCAAGTTTATTGAAAATAACTTGGAAGTATTTACGGGGGTTGGAAAATTTGAAGGAAAATATGCTATTAAAATTGAAAAAAATTCAGTACCTATTGCTCGTCCTCCTAGACGAATCCCGGTTAGCTTACGTCCTAAATTACAAGAAAAACTAAAAAAATTAGAAAATCAAGGAATTATTGCCAAATTTGATAGTCCTCAGGGTTGGGTGAGTAATTTGGTTGTAGTAGAAAAATCTGATGGCTCAATTAGGCTCTGTTTAGACTCCCAAGATCTAAATAAAGTAATAATCAGAGATCATGTTCTAATACCTAAAGTTGAGGAGCTTGTTTCCAAATTATGTAACAAAACTGTATTTACAGTACTTGATCTTAAAGATGGGTTTTTTCAAATAGAATTAGATGAGGAAAGCACTGATTTGTGTACTTTTAGTACCCCATTTGGATGTTATAAAT
This sequence comes from Maratus speculifer, assembly GCA_964019185.1. NCBI lineage: Eukaryota > Metazoa > Arthropoda > Arachnida > Araneae > Salticidae > Maratus > Maratus speculifer. The sequence goes on along the minus strand of OZ025289.1, from coordinate 418,937,285 downwards.
TTTTGCAACTTCCAATGGGATTATCGTGTGCGCCTGAAATATTTCAGAAAAGGAATGAGGCAAATTTTGATGATATTGAAGGGGTTTTAATTTATTTTGATGATCTCCTTATTGCTGCAGATACTCCAGAACAACATGATGAAATTCTGGCCAAAGTTATTAAAAAAGCTAAAGAACTGAATGTAAAATTCAATAAGGGTAAAATACAACTTAAGGTACCTGAAGTCAAATATTTAGGGTATGTGTTTAATTCTAATGGTATGAAACCTGATCTTGACTATGTCCAAGCATATGCTGACCCTACAAATAAAATGAATATGCCTGTATAAAAATAAAATTGTCCAAAAAAATAAAATATGCCAAATAAAATTGATATGCCTGACCCTACAAATAAAACTGAACTTCAAAGAATTTTGGGTATGATCAATTATCTCAGACAATTCATACACCAGGCGTCCACAACATCTGCTCCCTTAAGAGAGCTTCTAAAAAAATGTAACTTGGCACTGGATGCCTGTCCACACAAATGCTCTTAAAGCATTAAAGAATAAAATTGCAAATGCTCCTGTTTTAGGGGTATTCAACAGTTCTAAGTCTATAGTGATACAAGCAGATAGTTCGAAAGATGGGTTGGGTTGTTGCATGTTGCAGGGTGGGAAGCCAGTTGCATTTGCTTCTCGCAGTTTGACAGATACTGAAAAAGGATATGCCCAAATTGAAAAAGAATTTTTAAGTATTATCTTTGCTGAAACTAAATTTCATTATTTTATTTATGGTAGACAAGTTGAAGTGTTAACTGATCACAAGCCATTAGTTTCTGTTATGAATAAAAGTGTAGGTAGTGTAGTGTCCCCTAGATTGCAACGAATGAAATTAAAACTTTTGAAATATCAATTAAATCTTAAATATTTACCGGGTAAGTACATGTATGTAGCTGACTTATTGTCAAGATCATTTATTGTAAAACCTGTGAAAGATGATGTGGAAATGACAGAAATGGTTCATAGTTTAACTAAACATTTGCAAATTAGTGAGTTCAGAAAAAATGAGTTCAGGAAGGCAACACTTTCTGATGTTGGTCTTGCACATGTTTTGAAATTTTTTGATGAAGAGTGGCCTACCAATAGTAAAAATGTTCCAACTGAAGCTCAGGAATATTTTAAATATAGGGATAATATATATATAGAAGAGGGCCTTGTATTTTTAAATGACAGAGTCATAGTACCAATAAGTTTAAGAGCAGAAATGTTAAGTTTGCTTCATGGGGCTCATTGTGGGATGGAAAAAACTAAAGCTAGGGCCAGACAGGTTTTATTTTGTCCGGGGATAACAAAAGATATTGAAGATATGATTTCCAAATGTAAAATATGCGAGAGATATAGACCCAGAAATATAAAAGAACCTTTGATACATCATGAAATCCCAAACTTACCTTATGAAAAAATAGGGATAGATATTTGTGAGCATGGGGGCTACAATTTTCTCATTATTGGTTGCTATTTATCCAAATGGTTAGACATAATAAAGTTATTTAACAAAACAACAGATGAAATAATACCAAAACTAAAGGCAGTTTTTTCCAATCATGGCATACCTAAAGAAATTGTGATAACATGCCATTTGACAGTAGTAAATTCAATGAATTTTGTAGAAAGTGGGGAATTGAACTCACACACAGTAGTCCCAGATATCCAAAATCAAATGGATTTGCTGAAAAAATGGTGGGTATTGCCAAGAATATTCTCCGTAAATCTGGCACTGAAACAGATAAAATCAATGAAGCATTGCTTGAACATAGGAATACACCTATTAGTGGAATGAATATTTCTCCTGCTCAGATACTTATGAGCAGATGTCTTCGAACTAGATTACCTGCGACAGTTTCTATTTTGCAACCAAAAATAACACAATTTCAGGACACATTAAAGTTAAAAAGGGATAAGAGTAAATTTTACTATGACAGGCAGACCAGGGAACGGCCAGATTTTAGTGAAGGGGAAAGTGTTCTTTTGAGGGTCAATAAAATTTGGGAACCAGCTAAAATTGTAAAAAAATGTAAGAATCCTAGATCATATTTAGTAAAAACAGTAAGAGGTAATATATTAAGACAAAATTCATTTCATTTAAGAAAGCGAAAAAATTCATTTCAAGATTTTTATGATACTATTGATACTCCAGAGATAACTGACATTCAAAGAGAAAGGGATAATATTGTACAACCAAATGATTTGCAGAATTCAAGTACAGGAAATAGTAACAATGGATATGTAACCAGAAGAGGTCGTCAGTAGTAGGAAAACAACAGTTTAAGCTCATGCGGAGGCACGGAGGCACCGTGCCTCCGGTTGTGCCTCCTGCGGTGCCTCCGGCTGCCGCTGCGGCTGTCCCTCCTGCGGCTGTCCCACCGCCACCATCCCTCCTGGTCCCTCCTGCACCCACCATCCCCCCTGGTCCCTCCTGCGCCCACCGTGCGTCCCCCTCCACAAACGCCCCCTAGTGGAAAAAAGGAACATACTATTATAACAGGATAGGTGAATAACCTTCCCTAATTAAAAATATTATCAATCACATCTCAACTCGGAATCATACTATATGATGAAGATTAAATTTATATTTGAATTTTGAAGAACCATAATTTTAATGAGTATTATTAATTAAGCGAAACACTGGAAAAAATCTCAGTTTTAACCATTTTATTTAGATTTCTTCAACTACAAGATGAGATTATCAATTTAACACAAGAAAGTTAAACATATATTTGAATTTTGGTTGATAGACATCTTAATGAGTAGTATTAATTAAGTAAAAACAATGGAAAATATCAAGTTTTATAGAAAAAGACTGATTTCTTACGATTTTTATCAACTTAAGAGAGAAAACTTAAACGTACATTTCAGTTTTTCAACAGCTATAACCTTAATAACCATTCATAATTAAGTAAAAAACAATGGAAAATATCGATTTTTATAGAAAAAGACTGATTTCTTACGATTTTTATCAACTATAAGATCAATGTATCGACTTAAAACTTAAACATACATCCTAGTTTTTCAACAACTATAACCATAATGAGTATTGATAATTAACTAAAAAACAATGGAAAATATCAAGTTTTATAGAAAAAGACTGATTTCTTACGATTTTTATCAACTACAAGATCAATGTATCGACTTAAAACTTAAAACTTAAACATACATCCTAGTTTTTCAACATCTATAATCTTAATGAGTATCGTTAATTAAGTAAAAAACAATAGAAAATATCAAGTTTTATAGAAAAAGACTGATTTCTTACTATTTTTATCAACTTAAGAGAGAAAACTTAAACGTACATTTCAGTTTTTCAACATCTATAATCTTAATGAGTATCGTTAATTAAGTAAAAAACAATAGAAAATATCAAGTTTTATAGAAAAAGACTGATTTCTTACATTTTTTTCAACTCAAACTTCAGAATATCAATTTGAGATAAAGAAATTTAAACGTGCATTTCAGTTTTTAAGTGACTATCACTTTAATATCGTCTTAATGAGTTTTGTTAATTAAGCAAAACAACGGAAAATACCGATTTTTAAAGAAAGAAAACCAATTTCATCATACTTTTATACACCAACTAAGTAGAACGAATAATAAACGAATTATTTAAAGAAATATTCAACACATACGCACATTTGAACCTACGAAGCATTCTTCATTACGTCATATCCAAACTAAAACTTTTTTCTACAACCCCTCCACCCATGTACTCCAAGTAGGGGAAACACACAATAGAGTTCTGACGTCACAACTTACAAAGGTATACAAAAAAATGTTTACGTTCAAGTAAAAGTATCGCATAGAGAGAAAAAAGAAGACATTTAAACTATTTATCCATTCTAGTTTTATAACAGTTACCACAACATCATCAAATTAAAATTTGAAGTCATAATGAGTGTAATTAATTAAGCAAAATAATAGAAATATTAGTTTTTCAGTGAGGAAAAGACGAATTTAAACAAATTTTATTAGTTTTACACTAGTTTAATAATAATTTTAAGAGGAAAAAGACGAATTTAATAAATTTTTTTTAGTTTTACACTATTTTTTCTCATCTCCAACACGGATATATGAATTTAACAGAAGAATTAAACGTGTATTTTAGTTTTTAACAACCGAAAAGTAATAAGTATCATTAATTAAACGAAAATAAATATCGATTTTCAAGAAAAGACAATTTTTTACACAAATTTTCAACTTTGAAATACATTTGTTTACATATGTTATTACAATATATTTCCAAACTAACTATTTTTAAAAGTTTGAATGTCATTATAAAATGTTCATATTTTATATTTTTCACGTCTTGACTACATTCGACATCTTTCAACAAATAGTATGCATTTTTTTTTTTTTTTTTTTTTTTTTTTTTTTTTTTTTATTCTAGAAACTGAAAAAAGTCACATCTTACTGTTTCAGAAACTTGACATGTGAAAACTTCTCTGAGTTATTCGATTCACATTTTTAATCAAATTGGCATATTTCACCTCACCTTTTTGAAATTTCCATATTATCAAACATCAAGTTATTTAAAATATAAATACTGCTTAGTGTTTAGATAGTATACATGACTGCTTCTACTTATTCTGTTCGTATTATTAATCAAATTAGCAATTTATTATAAAACTTATTTGTACGCATGCGCAAATTGTCACGTGACATAAACGATTAAAAACAATATGAATTTTCGAAAAGCAGCGCAGCATTTTGCATTCCCACTGTTAGACTTGAAAGGGAAGTTGGTAGGTGCACGACTCTGACTAATTTCCAGATTTTAATGCAAGTGAAAACCGTTTTCTTCGTTAACGAATAAGGTAAGTTTTATTACATCATTACAATATATATGTATCAATAAAAATAAATTTAACGAAATTTAAAAAAAAAAAAAAGATTTTTTATATATTAAGCATTTATTAAGTATATAAATATACTTCTTTTATTACACAGATGTTTCAGCAAGATGAAGCAAAACAGCAGCAAATTTCCGAAATGTATGATCCGACTGATTCGACCTTAGCACATACAAAGTTAAAGAATAATACATATGTAAGTTACTTATATGTTAAATACTAGAATTCATACACTATGTATAATTAGGTTAAATTTACATTAAAATATTTTGTCCTATATTCAATAAGAAGTATTTTTATTTGTAATATTAGAGTGATATCTAACTGTTTACATTAATTTCCCTTACAGAATTGCTCTTTTTGTGATAAAAACTTTTCATCTAAATGGAATTTCAAAGAACATATACAGATCCATGCCAATGAAAAACCATTTACTTGTGAGGACTGCGAAAAACTGTTTTCAAGAAAGTGCGAATTAAAAAAGCATATGATGATGTATGATACTCTATCACCTGTTATATGTGAAATTTGCAAATTATCTTTTACTAGGAAATGTGCTCTAATAACTCATATGAAAACACATCCAAACAGAAAATTGTTTAAGCATGAAAAGTGTGAGAAATCCTTCAACTATCGTTATAGATTAAATCAACATACGCATATTCACAATAGACCGCAATTACATTGTTATGAATGTGGAAAATCATTTTCAAGTGAAAATAAGTTGAATCACCATTTAAAAATTCATCAAATCCAACATCGTCCACTGTTTAAGTGTAAAAAGTGCGAGAAATCCTTCAATTATCGTTATAGATTAAATCAACATATGCATATTCACAATAGACCACAATTACATTGTTATGAATGTGGGAAATCGTTTTCAAGTGAAAATAAGCTGAATCACCATTTAAAAATTCATCAAGTCCAACATCGTCCACTGTTTAAGCATGAAAAGTGTGTGAAATCCTTCAACTATCGTTATAGATTAAATCAGCATACGCATATTCACAATAGACCGCAATTACATTGTTATGAACGTGGGAAATCATTTTCAAGTGAAAATAAGTTGAATCACCATTTAAAAATTCATCAAATCCAACATCGTACACTGTTTAAGTGTGAAAAGTGTGAGAAGATCTTCAGCTATCGTTATAGATTAAATCAGCATATGCATATTCACAATCGACCTCAATTCAATTGTAATGAATGCAAGGAAACATTTTCAAATGAAAATAGACTAAACCTTCATTTGAAAGTGCATCAAAACCTACAGCATACATGTGATCAGTGTAAACATAAATTTAATAATAAATTAAATTTAAATCAACATTTACGAACACACCATACTAAAAAACGTCTTGTTCCTGTTAACAGTGAAATGCCTCCCTTTACCCACTGTAGACTTTAAAAGAATAAAACATGAAATACCAGCTTTCGAAGTGTTTGAAACTCTAACTTTTCATCCTGAGAAAAATGAAGAAGGTTGCTTAGTTACAATGATGGATATTCAAAAATTAACCAATCATTTGAAGAATTTAACAGTCAAAGATCAGATTGGAGATTTCGAAAAATTGAATGTTTAGAACTGAATATTTCAAAGTATGGCACCTTATCTAGAAATTGATTTTACATCATGTAAATATGTATTCTTTTAAGTGTCGATTTTATAATTGATAGGAATGTATATTTTTAACAATGTATTGTATAAATAGCAGTAATAAATAAATAAATAAATAAACATAGTCTTGAGTTAGTCCTTTCATATTATTAATCAAATTATGTTTCGTCCTACATTTCTGCGCTTTCTGAATTAACATTCATCAAGTTGCTTAAAATATAAATACTATCTTTATAGTTTCAATGGTACATAGTATACATGGTTTATCTTGAGTTAGACCTTCCATAGTATTAATCAAATTATATGTTCCATCTTACACATCCGAATTATCATCCATCTAGTTGTTTAAAATATTAATAAAATGTTTATAGTTTTTGATTATACATAGTATGTATTAATACAATCTTTAATTTTTAACAGTTCATATTTCAAAAAACCTATTTTCGAAACCAAACTATGTGAATTTTACCACAATGCTTATCATCATACAAAGATTTGTGTTTCATACTTTTTCTAAAAATTATCAGATATGTACGCCTCAGAGGAATTTCTATCATTAGAATAAATGAAAAAAATTAATTTATATTAAACGTAGAAGAAATTTGATTGCATTATACGTGTATTTAATAAAAATAAATAAATAAGCGATTATTTATACATTAAAACCTTTACTAAATATATATTTCTTGCATTATACAGATTTTTCAATAAGGTGAACACAAACAGCAGCAAACTTCAGAAATTAATGATCTGAATGATTCATCCCTAGCACATATAGCGTTAATGAATAATACATATGTAAGTACTTATATGAAAAATACTAGAATTCGTATATGAATCGTAATTAGAGTAAATATAAAATGATTTGTCTTACTACCTACACTTTAACAAATGCCTTTTTACCTATATTGTTGAAAAGAATCCTAATTGTTTGCATTTATTTCTATTACAGATGTGTTCTATTTGCTACAAACGCTTCTTAAGTAAATGGAATTTAACAGAACATACAAAAATCCATACAGGTGAAAAACCTTACACTTGGGAAGATTACCAAATGCTGTTTTCAAGAAGGCGTGAATCAAAAATGCACACATCATCATATAAAGCATCGTCAGTTATATGTAAACTTAGTGGAGATATTCATAAATTATTCAGACGTTTGAAGAATTTAGACATAAAGGAAGATATTTAGACTATATATCCATCATATTTTCATAACACTTACCACAATATCTCAAACTTAAAATTTGGAAGACATACACACTGCTGAAAAGTAATTTTGTTACCCGTGATTCTTCTAACCAGCATGAATGTATAGATATTATTTTGCAACGTATTCTTTAAATGCTCACAATAAATATTCTTTTATATGCATATATCGTTGTGTTTATTTTTTAAAATTTATTACATTAATAAAATAGGTGACACACACATACATACACATAACATTTTAAGTGAAACAACACTCTCACAACTTAAAAAATGCATAAGAACATACAAAAATAAGCAGATGTATGAAAAAAATATGCAAGTTTACAAAATAATTTCACTGTTTTCTAGAAATACCAACAAAAAATATTTACAATATAAAAAAAATTACAAAAGTGAAAAGAAAAAACACAAATATAAAACAAAAAAATCACAAAATGAAAAACTCACAACAAAGTTTTTGAAAAAAAAATTTACAACAAAAATTTTTTTTACAAAAACCAAAACTTCAAAAAATACTTTTACAAAAAAAAAATTTTTTCAAAAATATTTTTCACAAAAAATTTTTTTTTCAAAATAAGTTTTTACAAAAGTAAAAAATAAAAAATCACAACGTTAAAAAATGAAAAATTTAGTTTAAAAAAAATGTAAAAAAAAATTGTAAAAAAGTTGCAAAAATTTCAAAAAAGTTATGAAAAAAGTATCAAAAATTTTGTTCTTTTTAATACAGTATGCAATGGCAAAACCATTGTATTTGCTATCATATAGTATGATTCCGAGTTGAGATGTGATTGATAATATTTTTAATTAGGGAAGGTTATTCACCTATCCTGTTATAATAGAATGTTCCTTTTTTCCACTAGGGGGCGTTTGTGGAGGGGGACGCACGGTGGGCGCAGGAGGGACCAGGAGGGATGGTGGCGGTGGGACAGCCGCAGGAGGGACAGCCGCAGCGGCAGCCGGAGGCACAGCAGGAGGCACAACCGGAGGCACGGTGCCTCCGTGCCTCCGCATGAGCTTAAACTGTTGTTTTCCTACTACTGTCGTCTTATAAGATAACCTTATCGTTTCAGAGATTATGTTGTATAATGTTAAAGGGGGAGGTGTTATATTATGTTATTTTACTTATATTGTAAATTGTGGTGGAGGTGTTGTATATTGTTATTATAATAATATTGTGTGGCAACATATTATTATGACTGCATAAATGGCAACACTGTAATTTGTAATCTGGTAACTGGTATGATTTGCTAGCTAGCTAAGCAGCATGTTGCAGTTTATATTATTTAATAAATAATTGTTATAGTTAATAAAGTTCGAATTAATTTAAAAATATAACAGCTCGCCATTGTGCCAAATTGCGACTAATTTTTTCATTTGGCGAGTATACAAGCGATTAGATTCGCCAAACTGCTAGTGCTCAGTTTTTTCTTTTTTTTTTTTTTTTCGTTTTTCCGTGTGTGTGTTTAATATTTATATTTTTTTACTATATTTGTATAATAACATAATTTTAATATATTTGTAGCGGATATTTGAATTTAGATTAATAACGATTGTTGTCGCAATTATACAAACTTAGGTTATTTTAGAACATCTTGAGAAAAAATAAGGAGGGGAGGAGCATATTAAAAGACTGAAGATAATTTTTTAGCGCTACAAGGCGGACTTATTTGGCTAATATTTTTTTTCATTTGGCGAATGTTTTTCATTTTTAATTAGCCAAATTACTAACGTTGGTCAAATGTCAGCGACTACACTGCCGTCAACAAATTGAAAAAGAACGAATATCTTTTGAATAACATTGTCAAAACTAATGTAGTAAAAAAGTTCAAACTGTAGATTATGATTAAGTGGTTTATGGTCAGGGTCGTACTGGCATAACAGAGAGGGCGGTGGCAAAATGGATAACAAGGGCGCCGATTGCCTTACAAAAGGGCGCAAATCCTTATTTATATATATATATACACACACACACATATACACTATATTGCCATTGATTATGGGACACTTGCGATTTTAGACATTTTACTAAATATCTAGAAAAATACATGAGGAATCATCTCGAAATTCTTAGTGTATAAATATAATAGTATACGTCATACATCTACGTGAAGATTTTTTACCGAAACTTCATAGGGGACCGTCAACAAATTAAAAAAGAATGAATATCTTTTGAATAACCCTGTCAAAACTAATGTAGCAAAAGCGCTCAAACTCTAGATTATGATTGAATGCCTTATTGTAATACACTGTGTTCATTTTTATGCAAATAGCATGCATACTCGCAGAGTAATTAAGGTTTTTATAAAAATGGTCCCAAATTTTTCCAAGTTTTTCCCTTATAATTTTCAGAGTTCTTAATATAAAATAATATTTTTTTCAGAAAATATGACAAACAACATTGCACACAATAACCTGTAATCAGAATTAAAAAATAATAAAAATTGTATGAAAAATGAGTAGGTTTACTAAATAATGTTTTACTGCGCATGCGTCGAAGATATCAAAATTTCATTTGCATATTATGTTAGCTAAATGTATAGAGCAACTTTTGTAAAAGTCTCAAAATTATAGCTTGAAAATTCTGAAAGTAATCGTCTATAGAAAAAGGACAAAATCCGTTGTTTCCAAAATGAAGCAAAAAAATGAGGGATTTTATCCAAAAGTAGTCGTAACATCCCGTATTTTGTATTCTATATTGACACTAATCAATGAATATATGGATACAACCCCTCTTGTTTTTGCTTCATTTTGAGAATAACGGATTTTCAACTTATTAAATTGCCGATTATTTTCAGAATTTTCAAGTTATGATTTTGTGAGTTTCACAAAAGTTGCTCTATACATTTAGCTAACATAATATGCAAATGAAATTTTGATATCGTTGACGCATGCGCAGTAAAAAATCATTTAGTAAACCAACTCATTTTGTATACAATTTTCATTATTTTTTAATTCTGATTACAGGGTACTGTGTGCAATGCTGTTTGTCATATTTTCTGAAAAAAATATTATTTTATATTAAGAACTCTGAAAATTATAAGGAAAAAATTTGGAAAAATTTGGGACCATTTTTATAAAAACCTTAATTACTCTGAGAGTATGCATGCTATTTGCATAAAAATGAACACAGTGTATTACAATAAGGCATTCAATCATAATCTAGAGTTTGAGCGATTTTGCTACATTAGTTTTGACAGGGTTATTCAAAAGATATTCATTCTTTTTTAATTTGTTGGCGGTCCCCTATGGAGTTTCGGTAAAAAAATCTTCACGGAGATGTATGAGGTATACTATTATATTTATACACTAAGAGTTTCGAGATGATTGTTCATGTATTTTTCTAGCTATTTAGTAAAATGTATAAAATCGCAAGTGTCCCATAATCAATGGCAATATAGTGTATATATATGCGCGCACACACACATGCTACATAATATATGAGTACGTTATTATAAAAATTTTATTCCTAAAATATATATGTCACCCAAAATAATATTATATAATTATAGAAATGTAATATACACGAAAATAGTTCTCCGCAAAATATTGCACTTTTAAAAAATTTTGATATTAGGCAAGCCAATTTAGAGGGTTTGTTTCCACCACACTTTTTAAAAAATATATACCTCTATTTTTGACAGGGATGTCGCGGACGCGCTATAGCTCATAAAATAAGCAAAAAATCGGCGACGGGACGGAGAAAAATAGCTCTTACACGTCCCATAGGATGCGTAATTTCGTCAAAAGATCGCAAAAAAGCGACTTTCGTTAAAAAAAATCGCTAAATAACGATTATTTTCCGGTAAATTTCGTCTAGAGATTCGCGAAAAAATCGCTAATTTCGTCACAAAATCTTCAAAAAACGACACATTTCCTCAAAAGATCGCGAAAAACGAAAAATTTCGTCTAAAATCTCGAAAAAAATGGCAAATTTTGTCAAAGAATTCACGTAAAGCAACAATTTTTCTTAAAAAATCATGATAAAACGTCAAATTTTTTCAAAAAATACGCGAAAAAACGGCAAATGTTGTCAAGATTAGAGAAAAACGCAAATTTCGTCACAAAACCTCAAAAAACTGACAGATTTCCTGAAAAGAATGCGAAAAAACGACAAATTTCGTCTAAAAAACGCGATAAAAAGGAAATTTTGTCAAAAAATTTACGAAAAAGCGCAAATTTCGTCAAAAAATCCCGAAAAAAAACAGTAACTTTCGTCAAAAGATCGTGAAAAAAACTCAAATTTCGTTATAGGAGCATGAAAAAAAAAAAAAAAAAAAGATAATGCCGGGAGTGAATTTTCCTGTTCCAAAAACTAATTTTCTTGCTTCAAAATTGTTTTTTTGCTGCTCCAAAAACGGATTTTCCTGCTTCACAATTCGTTTTTAACTGCTCCAAGTCTCTCTGAGTAAATTTAACTCCCGAAAGCATCCATTCATTAAATTAAAAATATCCCTTTACTCAACAAGTTTTTTATTTTTATTTTTTTTTATTTTTTTTCACTAGAAAAAAATATTTAATTTGTCTTGCCCCTTTTAAAAAGAAATGCTAACAATAGTGACTCTTGTTATCTTCTACACACAAAATAGCATTGTTTTATAATTAAATATATATTTTGCACATTTATTTTTAAAAAAGTAAAGAAAATTTCTCTTAATAATTTAAAAAACTTAATATTGGTTTTTTAATTAATTATTTATTATTATTAAAATAATTATTGCATTTTATTTTTCTTTTGCAAGTGAACACGTTTTGCATCGAAAAACATGACTTATTAGTAGTGGGGACCCGCTTTTGTAAAAAAGGGAAAAAAGGGACCCAAAATTTTAGAAGTTCTGGGTCCCAGGGACCCAGGATTTTTTAAGTCCAGCGGCATCACTGTAATTTCACCCACGTTATCTAATGATAGATTAAATAAGCCGAATATTACTATTGAGAAATAGTGGGGACTTAAGTAAAAATATTTGCGAAATTTAAGCACTGTGTTAATTCTCTTTAACCGCATTACATCAGTTAATATATGTGAAGAATTGCATATTAAATAAATGTACCTGTGATGCCCTAAAAAGTACAGTACAAATCTCAAAAAATATGGAATGTATTAATTTTTATTGAAAATTATTTAACTAATAAGAAGTAAAATTTGCTTTTAACTATATATTATATTTACTTATATAACTCAAACTTTATCTCGAATATCTGAATAACAGCATCCATAAAATTATTTCGAAATATAAAATAAAAATAAAACGAATTAAAACAATTTCATTGGTTCAAAACACAAAAGTCAAAACACATTTTATACAATTCAATAATATTTTATATAATACAATCTCTAGAATACAAATACTAATTATGTTGTAAAATTCTTTCCAAACCGTTATAGTAATTAAGTTTTTTAAGGCAGGGGGGGGGGGGGTTCTTCTTTTCTTCAATAATACGTAAATTAGTTTCAAATTAAATTTAGACTATATATATATACATATTTAAAAAATTTCCCTATTATGAAATCGATTAATAAAATAACAATGTGACTTTTTTTTGTTAAAAATATTTCTATAGTAAAAAAAAACTAACCTTAAACAAATTTCTAGGAATGACTCCTGGAATGATGTTGATGTGTAAGGTTTTTGGAAATAACGCGTCCGGGTGGAGCACACCTTCCATGAATCGAATATAGATCAATCAGAAAAGGGCTCCTTCTCGGGTGGACTTGGAAATTTGTACACTGCCTTTTTTTTTTTTTTTTTTTTTTTTTTATGCTGCTATTTTGGTAGATTTTCCTAGTTTTTATGGATATTTAATGCTCGGTATTTTAATAAGTGTACGTTTATGAGATGAATTCCAAAATTGAGTGTATGGAAAATAAGGTACCGCGAAGCGATTCCATTGGGTATTGGCGAGTGTAGCGACCTGGGGGGTGAAGCCCTCTTAGTTAAAATTAAAAAGAAAAGAGGAAATACTTTGTATCAAAAGCGTCTTATAGAAATTTTTTCATAGTGAATAATCACAAGAAATATGGAATATTATGAATATGGAATGGATTAATATTTATTGAAAATTGTTTAATTAATAAGAATTAAAATTTCATTTTAACTATATATTACATTTACTTATTTAATTCAAACTTTATCCCGAATATCTGAATATCAGTCTCTACACAATTATTTCCAAGAAAAAAAAAATTATTAAAATTAAAATAATAAATTAATTCATTGACTAAAAATTCAAAGTTCGAAACATTATTTTTGGCAATTCAATAATATTTTTTATATATTACAACCTCTAGGATACAAATACTAATTTTGGTGTAAAAATATTCCAAATCATGGCAAGAATGGCATGTATTTTACAAGAATTATTTTTAAAAAGGGTTTCTTTTTTTTTTTTTACATATAACATATAAATCAATTTAAAAAAAAAAAAAAAAAAAAAAAAAAAAATTATCTTACGAAAAATTGACAAAATGATAATGTGACTTAAAAAGTTTTTTTTTTTTTTTTTTCTTGTAAACAATTCAACTTTTAAAAAGTAAAATTACTTTGTTTTAGAAGTGCTCTGAATGGAATTTTTTTTCGCTTTACAAATCGCAAGAAATAAAATCTTTCATTGAAAATTTTCTGGTCAATAACATCTTTTTTCATTCATCTCCCACAGCTAACTTTAAAATATTATGAATATTAATGGATTAATATTTAATAAAAATTATTTAACTAATAAAAAGTAAAATTTGATTTTAACTATATATTATTTTACTTAGTAAATTCAAACATTATCCCGAATATCCGAATGCACCATTTGTTTCCAAATCGAAAATAAATATTAAAATAAAACAATTAAAAAAAATATATTTGTATCAAACTCAAAAGTGCAAAATATTATATAATACATCCAATAATATTTTATATAATATATTCTCAAGAATACAAATACTAAGTATGGCGTAAAAATTTTGAGAAAAGTTATTTTAGTTCGGGGCAAGATTAATGTCGATTTATGTAAATTATTTTTTTTAAAAAAAAGGAAAGAAAAAAAAAAAAAAAAAAAAAAAAAGCTTTTTTTTTTTTTTTTTTTTTTTTAACAATAAAATGATATCATATAGAAGTTTTGATTTGTATTCTGTTTTTTAAACAGTTTATATATATATATATATATATATATATTAATACTCTTGCGAAAGTGATACAATTATTAATAATAAAAAAGTAAAAATAAGTAATCTTACCTTACATTGTTTTTCCATGGGCAAATCATAGCTCTTGCTATGCAAAGTGCATGCAACGTCAATGGGGATGAAATTTTTAGAGTACTGTACACTATTTTTAAAAAGTACGATGCACGAGCTTATATAGAAAAATATTTAAGATTATAACTAAATATCTAAATAACTCAGGTCACAGGCAAATAATAAAGGCGGAATTGTTCTTTGGAACTGGATCGGTTGAAAACTAGAAACACATGTATTTCCGGTTTCTGTGGAGTTTTTTAAATCTTTAAGATTACGACTAAACAGGTAAATAACTCAGGACACAGACAAATAATTTGAAGATGGAGTTGTTCTTTGACACCGGATGAAAATGAAACGAGAAAAACGAAGCAGCTTGAACCCCAAGAGCACTTTATTTATACCGTACCGGCTATCGGCTGAAAATTAGAAACACATGCTTTTCCAATTTCTGTGGAATGGACAATAGATGACTGATTTCGTTACTCTCTTTTCCCTCTATTTACAAAAGCTGTGTCGAGCAATAGATTTGTTTGTATTTTCTCCAGAAAGATAGAGAAATCCAGAAATCTCAGAACTCGGTATAATCAATAAAAAATGTCACACCTGAAATTAATTACTACAGTCACACTGGGTATCTGCAGAGCTCATATTCAGTTAACTTGAAACCCCCCTCCTGAAATGACAATTGGTCTTCTCGGAAGCTCCCATGTTATTGACTAACAGCTTTGAAAACTGAACACAAATACATCTGCGCTTCTCTTAACGACGTTGATTTTCAGGGGTTTATATATTTATATTAATTACATGTGTATTTTTCATTTTGTAACTTGCGGTGGTGTTTGAAGTTTAAAGAGGTTAAGCAGATCAGATCCAGTATAAAAAAAGTTTTTAGATATTGGCATTTTTTTATGCTAAAAACTATTGACTTTTCAAAGAGATATAAAAAATTGGCCTATTCTTCTTTCAAAAGTAAAATTTACATAAGTTTCCGTTGCAAACTCTCCTGAAAAATTATTCTTCGTAATCGGGCCTATATTATCATTTAATAAATTAATGATAATATAAGGTCATTAAGACCTATATTATCATTAAGAAATTATAGAGTGCTCCCGTTTATTAGAACTAGGAACACTAATTTATGTATGTGTAAAAAGCGGTATTATTACAAAAAAAATATATATAATTGTTTTTTAAAGTTCTTTTCACCAAAGAGCTGAACGAAAGAAAGAAAGAAAATCTGATTAGGGGCGCCAGCATTACAAAAATATGGTAATAATTTTTTGAAAGTTATTTTTCTGTTGCGTTGAAAAAAAAAAAAAAAAAAAAAAAAAAAACTCTGACCAAGGCCTCCATGTTTACAAAAAGACGATATTAGTTTTTTGAAAGTTTTTTTTTTTTTTTTTTTTTTTTTTTTTTCACATAAACACGGAAAAAATCCGACCAAGAGCGTTATGATTATAAAAACATGATATTTGTTTTTTGAAAGTTATTTTTAAAGAAACACTGAAAAAAAATCTGACCATGGGCGCCATGATAACAAACACACGATATTAATATTTTGAAAGTTATTTTTACAAGAGGCGCTGAAAAAAAGCTGACGAAAGGCGCCATAATTACAAAAACCGATATTAGTTTTTTAAAAGTTATTTTTGTAGAGGCGCTGAAAATATCTGTCCAGGGGCGCCGCAATTCCAAAAACATGGTATTAGTTTTTTGAAAGTTATATTTAAAGAGGCACCAAAAAGATCTAAACAAGGGCGCCATGATCACATTAAACTGATATTAGTTTTTTTTAGGTTTTTAAAAAAAGTGTAAACAGGCTTTTTTACAGAGGAAAAAATCAGACTAAGGGCGCCATGTATTCCAAAATACGATATTAGTTTTTAAAAGTTATTTTTACAAGAGGTGCTGAAGAAAGATGACCAAGGGCGCAATAATTATAAAAACCGATATTAGTTTTTTAAAAGTTATTTTTGTAGAAGCGCCGAAAAAAATCTGACCTGGGGTGCCACGATTCAAAAACATGATATTAGTTTTTAAAAGTTGTTTTTAAAGAGGCACTAAAAAAAGATCTATTTTCTATTTTTTTTTTTTTTTTTTTTTTTTTTTTTTTTTACACAGGTGTTGATAAAGTTAGACCAAGGGCGCCATGTTTCTCAAAACACGATATTAGTTTTTTCAAAGATATAATTACAAGAGGCGCTGAAAAAATCTGACCAAGGGCGCCATAATTACAAAAACCGATATTAGTTTTTTAAAAGTTATTTTTGTAGAGGCGCCGAAAATACCTGTCCAGGGGCTCCACGATTCCAAAAAACACTGTATTAGTTTTTTGAAAGTTATTTTTAAAGAGGCGCTGAAAAGATCTAAACAAGGGCGCCATGATTACATTAAAATGATATTAGTTATTTTTAGTTTTTTTACAGAGGTGTTGAAAAAATTTCACTAAGGGCGCCATGTTTCCCAAAATACAATATTAGTTTTTAAAAGTTTTTTTTTTACAAGAGGTGCTGAAGAAAGCTGACCAAAGGCGCCAAAATTATAAAAATCTATATTAGTTTTTTAAAAGTTATTTTTTTGTAGAAGCGCCGAAAAAAGTCTGACCTAGGGCGCCACGATTCCAAAAACATAATATTAGTTTTTTGAAAGTTATTTTTAAAGAGCGCTGAAAATGATCTAAGCAAGGGCGCCGCAAAACACGATATTAGTTTTATTTAGGGTTTTATACAGAGGAGTTGAAAAAAATCTGACAAAGGGCATCATGTTTTCCAAAACAAGATATTAGTTTTTTAAAAGTTATTTTTACAAGAGGTGCTAAAAAAACTGAAGAAAGGCGCCATGATTACAAAAACACAATATTATTTTTTTAAGTTATTCTTACAGGGGCGCTGAAAAAAATCTGATAAGAAGCCCATTATTGCAAAAAAACGATATTAGTTTTTTTAAAGTTGTTTTTATATAAAGACGGAAAAAAATGACCAAGAGCGCTATGATTATAAAAACTCGATATTAGTTTTTTGAAAGTTATTTTTACAGAAACACTGGAAAAAACCTGACGATGGGCGCCATGATTACAAAAACCGATATTAGTTTTTGAAAAGTTATTTTTGTAGAGGCGCCGAAAAAAAAATCTGACCAAGGGCGCCACACTTCCAAAAACATGATTACAAAAACACGATATTAGTTATTTTTATAATTATTTTTATAAAGGCGCTGAAAAAATCTGAACAAGGTCACCTCTGACAATATGACCAATTAAAATGAAAATCTTTTCTTTTAAATTGGCATTCCATCTCTTTTTCTCATCGTTCGTATTTTCACAAAAAAAAAAAAAACAGAATAAATATAAAACTACAGCGCAGCCACCTATGACGCTAAATGTTTGCTAGAAAATGCTAATTATGTCATGAACTTTAATTTGCCAAACGAAAATATTTGAAATTTTATGCCTACCAGAATGCATAACTTAAAATGCTCCCATAAAAAAAAAAAAAAAAAAAAAAAAAAAAAAACGTGACGAGGGGCGCACCGGGCATTTGCCTCGCTGCCCGGTGGGCCAGTACGACCCTGTTTATGGTAATAAACCATGTTCATTTTTATGCGCATCGCATGTATGCTCGTAGAGAAATTAAGGTTTGTATAAAAACGGTAAATTTATAATGCTAAAGAAGATAAATATTTACATCCATAACAATATAAAAAAACCCTCAAACATTGAATTAG
Source organism: Maratus speculifer (assembly GCA_964019185.1). Taxonomy (NCBI): domain Eukaryota; kingdom Metazoa; phylum Arthropoda; class Arachnida; order Araneae; family Salticidae; genus Maratus; species Maratus speculifer. Next base: position 418,918,622 of record OZ025289.1, on the reverse strand, counting down.
CGATTTTTAAAGAGCGCTTGAAAGAATGACAAGCTTAGTTCATTGCTTATTTTATTGTATTAAAACCTTCAGCAAAAATATCTTGAAAATCTAGTCTTTAAAATTTAACAAGAAAGGAGAAAAAATTTTCAGTTTGTACTTCATACAACCACCATTGAAAAAAGAGAAATTAAACAACCAAGCATATACAACTATTCTCTCCATAGTTTAAAATAAAATGCAGAAATTCAGACTAAAAAAAATAAATAAATGAAAGATAAACTTGTAAAAAAAAAGGATTAATGATCATTTAAAATACTAGAATAAACTTAAAGGAAAAGTGTAAACCATATAATTATTATGATTTATTATTATTATTATTTTAGTCTGCATTTTTATTGCATAAAAAGTTTTATCAATCACCAATGTATATCGTTCTGCAAAATTATCAATCAAAACGTTTTTATTCTGCAAATAAGCAAGAGATGGCGCCACTAAATATTTAAAACCATAGCAGAAAAAAAGAATATCTGCCGTCGGGAAGGACGCGTAAAAGAGAACTGTAGAATGAACCATAGTCTGAATCAAAGCAATGGAGTAGTAAATTCATTATGTGTAGGTGGAAATTATTACGCTAAGAAACATTAATTTGCCCATGGCACTCGCAATGAAGAAGGAGAGAGACGTATTTCTGCAACACTTCGATGGACAAGTCAAAGGTAAATCTCTAATATACTTAATTTCATAGATCTTTAGCCGGAATTTTCTTACCGTTGATCTGTGTTGTACCTTGTCGCGCACCGGAAATAAAGTCTACGGTGGGTTTTTAAACGCTACTAGTCTAGATTTTATGGACAATTTAATACGTTATTATTCAACTTTCGCGTTTTTTTTAAACCTTTGTATGCTTATTATTCTTTTACAATGCTTTAGATTTTGTTCAGATAATCTATATTTCTTCTGCTAACTTCGTAAGAAGCTTGCAGATGTGTTTGTTTATATTTTTTCCCCTTCGGTTCGATAAGGGACACGACATTACTTGAATGAACTGCTGTAATATGTATCGAATTCTGGTGGAAATAAACCAATGTTTTAAATGAACATTACCGGTTGTTATTAAAAGTAACCGATCACTTTAAAATATAGCTACCTTCACTTTCATAATCTATGCAATATATTTTGATTTGCTTGAATATTATAAAGAAATAATCACTTTGTAAAACTTTCGGATTAGTTATTCAGTTTAATGGTTTGATCAGCTTAATGACAAATTTTGAAATTGTTATCCTTTGATTTATTAGTTGTATATTTATTAAAATTAATTGGTATATGAATATGATAAGGTTATAAAAAAAAGTATGCAGCATTTTAATAGAAACAAGAAAAGATAAATCAATAAACCCCCTGTATTTCTTCCCCCCCTCCAAAAACATTTTCATTTTATTGTTGACGTTTAAGAAATTATTTAAATTGTTTTCAGCAAGTGTATATTGTGTTTCATTTAGTTTCTTTTAAAATTCTGAATCATTTCTGATTTTTTCGAAGTAGTTTTTCACTCATCGGAATTGTTTTTGAAGTGAAATTTATTTCTTTTTTTAACCGCCTCATTTAAAAATCAGGATAAATATCATCATACTAAATTCATTAAGAATATTTTAAATAAAATTTTTAGTATATTTTCAAGACTAAAAGCAAGACAAATTTTAGTCTGCAAATCTAACTTTGATACATTGTTATTATAATTTATTTCTCAAGTGTTTTTGAATACTTTTAATAAATTAAAATTGCAATTTGTTAAAAAGCTTTATCAAAGAATCGCTGTCATTTATTATGTATTGTACTTTTTCACTGTTTAAAAGCATTTTTAGTAGTAACCCCCCCCCCCCCTCTAGAAATCAAAGATTGATTATTATCCTTGGATTCATTTGTCATGTAAGTTAAAAAGGAAGTTTATTTTAATAGTGTTTAGACAGTTTTCTAAATGGTATCCTGACTTACGAATTCCGTTTCGAATCTACAAAAAAAGATGTTAAGTAAATAAAACATAATTATTAAATTTTTATAGGTAGATACAAATTTCGTTTATTGTTAAATAGATTATTTATATTTGGAATAGTATCTTTTTCCTCCCCCTTTAACTTTGCTCATTATGTTAGTTATAACTTTTAACATAAAAAAAAAAAAAAAAAAAAAAAAAACCCCAGCCGCATTTAACAACATCAAGAAAAAATAAGGAACCATTGATAAGAATGTTGCCCTGACAAGGGGGGTGGGGCCAGTACTATTTTCCTCTTTTTTGCGATCTCTCCCCCACTTTGTGCTATAAATTTAAGAACAAAACCTCGTTAAAGCATTGGAATTACATTGTCTAAGCAAAGTATGATTATGTAAAAAACATAATTAAAAAATGGATGACATTTAGGCTGTTTATTTCGACTAAATAATTGCATTTTTATTTATAGATTTGCGGCGGGGTGTGTGGGAGGGGCATAATACGTGTGAAAAAACCGGCTTTACATAACGGGCATACATATTTAAATTATAAAAAGTGCAATGTAAATAAATATAACATATTAAACTAATAACCTGCCGGCTTCTTTCAGTGCAACATATTTTGCAAGATGCGGAAAAAAAAAAAAAAAAAGATAAAAAAAAAATTCTAAGTAATCGAATTTTTAAAATCAAAATAAGATTACAAAAATAAGTAGGTAAACAAAGATATTAGTACTTTTATTTAAAAAAAAAGTTTAGAAACTTATTTTTTACCCCCCTTCACTTTCAAAAATAATTTCGCCTGTTACACCTGCCCACCCCCCTCCTATTTCAAATTTTTTTGCATCTTTTAATATATACTAACTAAAATAATTTAAGTAAAAGTTACTTTTTGTGCGAGTTCGTATCTAATTGTAATATATAATTTTTTATAGATTCAAGAAATTTTTCAACCAATTTATATATATATTTTTTTCAATTTGAAGCAAGAACTTGGGGGGGGGGGGGGAGAGGAATCTATGGTTTAAATTTTAACTAACTTGATAGAAATCGGCGTATTCAGATATTTTGAAGCAGACATTTTATTTAAAATATCAAATTGGATAACTAACACATAATGAAAAAAAAATATATATTTAATACTTTTAATGATTTTTAATTTTGGGTGAAAAGAGAAATCTGCGAATAAAATCATTATTTTAATCAACCTGACATAAATTGGCATATTCAGATTTTTTGAAGTAGACATTTTATTTAAAAAATGAAATTGGATAAATAGCAGGTTGAAATAAACATTTTATTTAATACATTTTCTGGTATTGAAAATGCTTTTTTGAGTTAGTGAAGGAACAAATCAGTAATTTAAATCGTGATTTTAATCAATTTGATATAAACCGGCGTGAACTGATAACCCGAAATTTTATTTAAAAATTGAATCTGATAAGCAACACATTTAAAAAAAAAACAGTTATTAAATCAATTTTTTTATTTTTAAAATACCCCTTTTACACTGGGGGGACAGGGACCCCCCCCCCGAAAGTTTGTAGCTGTGTATTATCAAGACCGTAGCTAAGGAGGTGCTATGGGCGGCTCAGCCCCACTAAAACATTTTGATCCCCCCCCCCCCCTCTGGAAAAGATTTCAAGGTTACTAAATTAACTAATGATTCGGAAATCCAAATGAAATTCTGTTCAAAAATTTAATTTATTTTTGAGACCCTTTCACAATTTTGCAGAAATGCTAAATTGTAACGAAAGTAATTGTTTCAACATTCGGTCGTCCTGTTTGCACAAATTAAACTAACCTGATGTTTAATGTTGCACTATTTATACACTAGAATTTTTCATCATCAATATTCTTTTCTTAGCATAAAATGAAGTTATTACAACTCTATAATAAGAAACACAGTACCTAAAGTATGAATATGCAGTAATTTATCTTTCTGCGTCATAGAGAAAGAGAGAGAAAATGAGTCCCCCCCCCTTACATTTTCTTGAGTCCCCCCCCCCCTGTTATTCACTTCTAACTACGGCCCTGTGTATTATATATACAATAAACAAGAGTGCAGTACAGTCCTGCTATTCCGAATTAAGGGGACAGCAGGCCTTTATTTGAGTAAAATCGTCGCAAAAAAGGTCTATTCCTGTAGTATAATAGTACCAAAACAGTTTTTAAAAAAAATTAAAATATCATTTATGAAGGTTTTAAAAAATAAATAATAAAGGCAAATGTATGTATATTACTTTAAATCTGTTTTTCTCAAAACTAACTTTTCAGCGTTTTTAGATTTTTGAAATGCTCCTTGCGACGTAATTTTGGATCAATATTTATGAAATTGATAAGGAAAGTATCCTGAAGCTTTTTAAAATTCGTCTTCATTAAGATAGTCAAATTTTATTACTTACTTATTAAAAGGCAAAATTTTGATGAAAATCGATATGGAATTTAGAAAAAAAAATCTGTAAAATATTAACTATTCAAGAGATTAAAAAAATCTTACACAAATTTGTTTATAATAGAGATTTAAGTGATAAAAATGCAAAAGCAAGGAAATGTCTAAAAAAAAAAAAAAAAATTAAGACACGAGAAGCATTTTAAAATTTCGTTTAAAAATTAATTTAAAAAAAAAAATTAAAAACTTTAATAAGATTGGAAATTTTTTTAAGGTGTTCTATATGCTTTTGGTGAAATGTCTATATGCACAAAATTTCATGTTGCTATGATGGAAAAAAAAAAAAAAAAAAAAAATTAACGTCCACCGTTCCCTTAATTTGAATTGAACACTGGTCGTTTTAGCGAAAATTCAGAATAGTTGGATTTTATTATTAATCAACGTATTTATTTGTTAAAGCATAATTAAGTGTGGAGACATTTGCTAGAGCCAATTCTATCAGCGTTGATCGGCTCGTGGTATCTCTGTTATCTCTAATAACTTTATTTAAATTTCACTGTTAATATGTAACAGACTCAAATAAATCTTCAAATAAAAACTATAACTGTAGTATCATAACAATAAATACGCTTTCTCTAAACACACAAACCTGAGTCAACGATGACAAAATTCAAGAAAATTTTAATAAAAATTAAACATCATCACTCGATTATATACTTGCCATAAACATTATCTGCCGTTATATAGCCTACGCTCCGGCATCAAATCAAATTAGAGAGTAAACATATAAATACACACATCATGATTTAGGAAATGATTTCAGTATCAATAAATATTACTTATAATGATTTAAATGTTTTTTGGCGAACGTCTTTTTTAAATTTTCCTGTTTTTAAGCTTAAAAAAATAAAAAATCAGTAAGAGCTAGGGCACGATCCCCTGGATATAAAGAACGTTTGTTTGCGTGTTTCTTTAATTACCCTTAGGGTAATTTCTCGAAATACTGAGCTAATTTCAAAAGCAATGGTGGCAAATTGATGATGAAAGTCCCTCCTCCAACATAGGCTATAATTGTCAAGATCAAGACCACTATCTTTTCTGAACTAAAATCATAAATTTATAGTAAAGATTTTCTATTAAACTTTCTTCTTCTCATTAAAGAAAAAATACTTTGTGTCCAGGCGCGAGGCCCTGTGCGGCTGCACCTGTCGCACACCCCTAAGGACGGCTCTGCGCACGATGCAGCATACTAAATTAGTTTTCAATTTTTGTTATTGGGAGAGATAATTTTAAAAGGTCAGGAACTTTTAGTCCGGGAGCTGGTGACATCGGAAGTCCTGCCATCGTGCAATTAAACATTTTTATGTAAATCGGTATCAGCTAGTCGGATGTGGCAATCTCAAAATTTTACTTATATCTCATACATGTTAATCTTACCTAATTCGTTATCAAAGTGCCAAAATTAAATGGAAATCTATATCCATCGTGAGGTTCCTAAAGGAATGAAATTCCATGCATTAGTTCTTCAAATAGATTATTGCATATATCGGGGAAAATGCTGCATAAAAACGCCACCTATTGTGCGATTTACACCGAAACATAACGAGCAGTGATATTTATTACGGTATACTTGAATTTGAAGTTTGATGAAAATTCGTGTAAGTTGTTGAGTTAGAGCTGTTGCAGGAATCTGAAAAATTCAGCATAGCAGCGCCACCTGTTTGGCGATTGATACCAAAACATAAAATCGTTCATACTGGGGATTAATTGAATCTAAAGTTTGATGAAAATCCGTGCATTAATTCTTGAAATAGAGCGGCCGAAACTACAGCATTTTTGGCATCCGGGACAAGCATGGATTTTGGCGGTCCTTTCCCGAGCAGGTACATTTACAAAAAGCATTTTACCAATTTTTTAATAACTGACTTACATAAAAATTTAAAATATGTAATCATAATATATGTAATATTGAACTACGTAATCTGCATTGTAAAATATTGATTCATTAAAATCTTGGAAACGGAATCGAAAAGAATCTTGGAGGGGGGGGGGGGGGTCCACTTTTAGACAGGATTCTTGGAGTAGTAATTTATCTTCTTTTCTATATCATCCTTAAATTATTTTATGCTTTTGCTTTGGCATACGTCCCAGAAAGAACGAATTCAACAATACTCTGCCAAACATAGATGTGAGAAAAAATCGACAAAATTTTCATTTGGCGCCTCTTCGTTCTGACACCCGGGACACGTGCCCCCTCTTCCTCCCTTCCTTAGTTTTGGCCCTGGGTAGAGCTATTGCAGAAATCGTGAAAAAGACCACATACAGCGCTACATGTTGAGCGATTTACACCAAAAACTAATCGGCATCAATTTATATCAGGGCCCATCTAAATATAATTTTTAATAAATTATTTATTAATAATTAGGTCAATTTAAGAATTTACTAAATTATCAATGTGTAATTTGATTGTTTAAAGTCCATTTTCTCTAAACGGTGATTTTGTTTATTGCGCATACAATTTATAAAATAAATAGCTAGATAGAACCTCAGGAAAATTTGACCTAAGGTATAAAGCTTACTGAGGCACAAAATAGCCTACTATCATGTTTACCAATTAAAATATTCTTAACTATTTTATTTTCGAAAACTATTAAAATTTTGAAATTTATATTCCCCCCTCCCTTACAAGAAATAAAAATAGGGATGCTTTTTAAGCCCCATAGGTTTGGCATAAGAGAGGTAAATTTCCAGCTTTGACTGATAAGGAACCTTAAAAAGGTTCGGGCTAGATTTCGTTTTTAGATACTCGTTTACACATTTATCTCTACTTATATTTTTTTTCTAAATGCGTTCAACCGTGAAAAGATTCATCAGAAAGGAAGAAAGAAATTAAAAAAAGAGGCAAAAAATCGGGTATAACAGCAATCCGACCCTCAAGAAACTTAACGCAACTCCAAATCAATCTTCTCTCTGGGTATTGTTCCGAAACGGGGTGAATTATGTTCTCTGTGTTTTTGCATGCTTTTTAATTTCTTCAATTCAGAGGCATAAGTAAGGGGGAACGGTTCATGGGATTATTATCCTCTTTCAATAGAAGATACTAGATGGCATCCGCCAAGATTTGACGATAAACCCCAGAGTAAAGATAAATATATATGCTCTAGGGTCTAGGCGATAAACATGTTAAAAGATTAATTAGAATAATGTTAGATTTTCTTAATTAGTTACCTGTAAATAAAGTTTTGAAAATTGATTTATTTCTATGTTATCCATGTGATTCCAACAGATTCAAAGCGTTTCATGGTTCTGTCAGTCTAACCTACTCAAGTAGTCAACTGAAAGAATTTTAAACAGAATTTTAACAGCGCTTGCTTTTTAGCAGAAGAATAACTAAAATTAATTGAACAGATACAATTTTTATTTGTGTGTGTTGTATTTGTTTTTGTTTATTTCTTTTTTAAGAATGCGATTTGTAAGGATTTTCAATAATTTTATTTTTAGAAATATATTTCTAAAGCCCTGAACTGGAAATTGGCTGTTTATATCTAATAATTACTATGTTTTAATTACTTGAAATATTTTAAAATAAAATTGTTAAAAAAATAGTGTTAAATCTTATTTAATTATAAATCATCGAAATAATAATGATATCAAAAGAATAAAAATCATATAACTTTCCCTCGTAGTAAAATACATCATTATTCAAATAAATTATTTTGCCGAGCGTTGGGATCGATCCCGAGTCCTCTACAAAAGCTCAAAGCTTTAACCAGAATTGCTTCGACTTTCCTCTAACTGGAAGGGCTAATATATTCAACTTCACGCATCCGCAAATGCCTGAATTTTTGAGTTGATCTTAAAGAATTAGCCTACTGTTTTAATATATATGATTTTGTTTTAAATTCACATGATTAGTTCAGAATAAGTATTTTGTTTATCTATCTTTGATGTTTGATAATTCAAGTCTGAAATAACAATGTGCACAAAAAAGTACTAAAAATATTGATTGAATTTCTAAGGTGTTAAGGAAACTCTAATTCTACAAACTAACATTCATAGCGAATACAATACACAATTGAGTATCATGCCTGTGACATAAGATCAATTCCTCTGGTCCACAAACGCTTTGGAACTACGAATAAAGTGTATGGTTTCATCTTCATATTAGCCATGAAAAAGCAAAATAACACGAATTTGGGGCTACCAGCACACTTAAAACCAAAATAAAATTGAGAAAAACATTAAAAATAATTTAATTATTAAAATGGATAGAAAAGAAAAAAAAAAATCATGCCAGATACTATAGTTACCCCTAAAATGATGTTACAAAAAATAATTTAATTTGACAATACTAAACTCAATATCTTAATATAAGATAAAAGAAGGAATAAAATAGATAATAAGATAATATACACTTAGAAATAATATTTTAGGTATTGTCCAAATTGTTAAAAGTTAGATTCGTTAATCTTGAACATTATGAAATTACATTCATAGATTTAATTAATATAACTGTACAATTATTCATATATATGTGTTAATTGAGCATCCAGTATAAAATGCATTCCATATATAAATGAAAAAAAAAAGTTAATTTTTAATTTCTGAATAAAAAAAAAAAAAAAAGCTACTAATATTTATTTATTTATTTTTTGATAGGCCATTAGAGATATTTTGAATACATTTACATATCGGATTTTTTAAGCAGAAAAAGTGACTAGTACACATGTTTTAATAATAATAAAGTAAAAATAAACTAGTTGGATGTGTCAATCCCAAAACTTTCTTCTATCTCATAAATACATTTTAATACTTTAAAAAAAAAAAAAAAAAAAAACTTGGTGACCCCAAAGTTACCCACTATCGAATTTCCTCGAACATTTGACTTAGCCTAATGAGATTCTGGTATCCGAAAAGCCTAAAACGCAAAATTTAATTAATATTCTGAGAAAATGAGCTTTGTAGTGCCTCATGTTGGGTAATTTAAACTAAAACCTAATAAGCATCTATTTACGTCAAGACCTAAGAGAATCTGAAATTTTATGGAATTTCGTCCATTAGTTTTTGAGATATAGTTATAACAAAAAAATTTGCAAAACGTAGCACAGCAACACCATATCTTGGACAATTTATGCCAAAACGTAAAAAAGCGTCTAATTATGTTATGGTGTAAAAGAATCTGAAGTTTGATGAAATTCTGTGCATTAGTTCTTGAGATATAGCTAGTTTAAAAAAAAAAAAAAAAAAAAAAAACGTGCAAAATATAGCACAGCAGCACCATTAGTGGAAGGATTTATAACAAAACGTAATCATCGTGTAATTATGTTATATGTCATTTTGTAACAAAATCTGAAGTTTGATGAAATTCTGTGCGTTGGTTGTTGAGATATAGATATCGGAAAAATCGTGTAAAATGCAGCATAGCTGCACCACCTGTTGCACTGTTAATACCAAAATGTAATAAGCGTCTAATTATGTTATATATTCTAGTGTAACAGAATCTAGAATTTGATGAAGTTCTCTGCATTAGTTCTTGAGATATAGCTATCATGAAAATCATTAAAAACGTGGTATAGCAGCGCCACCTGCTGGCCAATTTACACAAAAACTTAATCAGCGTCTATGTATATCAAGGGGTCACAGAATCTGAAGTTTTGTGAAATTCTGTCTATTAGTTCTTGAGATATAGCAATCCTGAAAATCATGAAAAACTTAGTATAGCAGCGCCACCTGCAGGCCAATTTTCACCAAAAACCAATAGGCACTAATTCATATCAAGGTCTAACTGAATATAAAATTTTATTAAATTTCGAGCATTAGTTCTTGAGATAGAGCGCCCACAAATTTTTTGTCACATACAGACAGACAGACAGACAGACAGACAGACGGACAGACTCACAGACAGACATTTTCTAAAAATAGTAAAAACGTGTTCAGGACCTTCTAAAACGTATAAATCCGTCGAAAACCGGAAGTCGAAAATTTTCATGAATCCAATACTTTCTTCTTGTAAAGATAGAAGAAAGTAAAAATCGTATTTTTAAGTTTCTTTCGTGCAATATGATATTCAATGAGATAAAAATTCAAGGCTTTCATTCATATCTTTAAAAGCTTTAGCATTTTGTTAACTTGAAAAATGTGGAAAAACACGAGCTGAGATAAATGAGTTTAAAGATTTCTCTTAAATAATGAAAATATGATATTAAATGCTTGTAAAATCAGTCGTAACTGTAATTCTACATGATTTCTACATGAAACATTCTTCTGAAATTTTGTAAGGATGCAGTCGAAAGAATTACGGTATATGTGATAAGATTAAAAACTGGAAAATCGAAAATTTTATGAATTTTTGATATTTGTAAGATGCCAAAACCCCTTAATCTTTAATATTTGAAAATTTAAATGAGCAGTTATTATTTTTTTCCTTAGGAGGATTACTAAGTAGCTTCAGAAGTATTTATTCTTGCTTAATCGTAACTTTCTAGAATTTCGTATTCAGGAATATGTTTATGAAGATTTTAGGTTCTTTAAAAGACTCTTCACAAAATAATTTATCTTAAAACAACACCCTTCACAAACATTTTCATCCTCAAACAAGACCTTTCAAAAACATTTTATCCCAAAACAGAACTTTCCACAAAATTATTTCTCTTAAATTAGGGGTGCACAACCTTTTCAAGTGAAGGGCCACTTACAAATATGCCTGGGTGATCGAGGGCCACATCAATAACAAGGAGATAATTCAATTTAAAGGAGGTGATCTGTGGCCTATAATCGGATAAAAAATATGATTTCAGAGGGGAGTGGCCGGGGGGGGGGGTTGTGTTACCCCATTAAGTTTGCTTACCCAGTCAAAATATCCAATTCACATGGTAAGGATACATCAGCAGATTTTAGTTTATATATAACAGATGTAGCAAGGATTATTTTCATGATTAAAAATATTCCTTGACTTTTTTCAGGAGAATAAGTTTTGTTTTGTTAAAAGTGCTAAAAAACAAGCATAAATTGCTGGTACCGAAAAAAAAAAAATGTGAACTTTATGAACGAAAGAGAGAGAATTAGCCGATCAACAAGAATTCTCGTGCCTGATCAACAAAGTTCTCAATTTTTTGTGCTCGATCAATGAAATTTGTAATTCTTCCACGCCTGATCGACCAAATTTGCACATTTTTCAAAACCAATTGACAAAATGTGCAATTTTTATGAAGCTGATTGAGAAAATTTGCATTATTTCCTTGCCTGCTAAACAAAATTCACAATTCTTATGAAACCGATTGAGAAAATGCTGGATTTTTCCACACCTGATCAATGAAATTCACGATTTTTTTCCGCACATGATCGACGAGATTCGCGATTTTTCTGCACCTGAACGAAATTCGCGATTTTTATGAGCTTGATCAACAAAATTCACGATTATTACTAAGCAAATCTACGAAATTCTCGATTTTTCCACACATGATTGGCGAAATTTGCGATTTTTCCGCACGTGATCGACGATGTTCGCGATTTTTTCGTACCTGATCGACGAAATTCGTGATTTTTTCGAACCTCATCGACGAAATTAGCTATTTTTCTGCGCTTGATCAACGAAATTCGCAATTTTTCCGAAACTAGTCGACAAAATTTGCGGTTTTTACGAAGCCGATCGACGGAATTCGCGGTTTTTACGAAACCGATCGGTGAAATTCGTGATTTTACTTCACATGATCAACAAAATCCATGATTTTCCTTCACAGGATTGACAAAATAGGCGACTTTTTTTCACATGATCGGTAAAATTTGGAATTTTCCCGAGCCTGATCGAAAAAAATCGCAATTTTTACGAAGATGATCGAGAAAATTTACGATTTTTTCTCGCCTGATCAACAAAATTCGTTTTTTTTACAAAGCTAATCAACAATATTCGCGATTTTTCCTCGCATGATCAACAAAATTCAAATTTTTTCCGAGTTTAATCAACAAAATGTCCCACGCCTGATAGACGAAATTCGCAATTTTTACTCAGACGATCGACGAAATTAGCGATTTTTCTCGCTTGATCGAAAAATTTCGCGATTTTCTACAGCTAATCGAGGAAATTCGCGGTTTTATTAGAGCCTATTCGAGGTAATTAGCAATTTTTAATTTAGGTAATTAGCAATTTTTTCTTTCATCTTCAAATTGAACTTTTTTCAAATATAGGCACTTAAAAATAAAATCTGGCCTGTAAATAAGCAGTTGAACTCACTAAAGAGCATATTCTTAGCTTTTTATGTACGAAGGATAGAACCTGAAAACGTCGATTTTTTAAAATTCACAAAATTATTTCTAGAATTTTCACAAATATAAAAAAAAAAAATTTCACAATTTCATAAAAACAGAGGACCCTGTGAGATGAGTCTGGACAGACTCCTGGCATTTTAAACCTTTAAAACAAACTTTAATCTTGTGCAATCACATTAATAGTTAGATAGAACAATTAAATGATTCTTGTAAATATTTTAACTGCTACTGATAATGATAATTGTTCAATTTATTTTTTGAAAATAGCGACTTGACACTTGAGCTCCTCTTATACTTTTCGAACTGCTACGCATGTGCTCCATCTTGCCAAATAAGTTTTCTTACAAATAATTCCTTCAGACTAGACTCAGACTACTTAGAAACTCCTTAGCATTGAAAAAATTTCCAAGGAGTACTTAACTCCTTTAAACCATAGTAAATATTAGTGAAACAAAATTTATCTTTAATCAATAATTTAATTGAAGTATAATGTAAAGGTATTTAAATGGAAATTCAATCTTTTTATATGTCACAAATACATAAAAAGGATGCTCATACAAGCAATATTGTTCATCACGTCAAGTGTAATCTTTAAAAGAAGTAAAATAAAAATTTGCTTGTGTTTAAAAAAGTTAAATGATTACTGAGCTTTAAATTGTTTTGTGTATGCCGTCTTTTTTATTTTTTTTCTCTAAAAAAAATTATTTTTAAAATCTAAGTGCGCATAATATGCACATATGACCATTGTTCATAGCATAAAATAGCTTGCTATCAATTTTGCACTCAAATTTATGATGACCAGTAAGCAATATATTGTGAAACACTACACAATTTTGGCAATAGCTGTTAGATTTTAATAGAATAAAATTTGTTTTATCTCTAATTGACAAAAATAGTAATTTGCTTCCTACAGCTCTTTTTTTTTTTCAGATATGTGTTGTATTAAAATGACATTATATATGTTGTTTAAAATTAATAGTTTAATATGAATTAATTTATTGTACATTAAGAAATTAATTTAGAAATTCTTAAAAGTAATTTAAATAATGTTTCCTTTTACCCCTTGGAGACGAACATCACATTTAAGTGACACATAAGGTACTCAGAACTTTTAATTTTTTCCACCAAATATTTTTTTATTGTAAATTTTGCCTTATTTAATCGGGACATTTTCTCGATTCCGTTAGACTAAAAGACTTTCTGTTATATGCAGAGCCCTTCACAGGTTTTCCATATAACGTTATCTTTTTAAGGGGGAAGGAGGGGGGGGGGATCTGTGAGCCGATATTGTAAGATATCTGTAGAAGAGGAGGAGGGTTTGTTTTTTGATATCGGTACCAATTTTGATCCAACCATATTTCCATTTTTAGTTGTAACATGGTCGTTGATTCAAAATAATATGTTGTTGTTTTATTTTTTTTAATCCGTTTTTATGAAAATACAAAGTTTTTATTAAGATCATTGAATTATTACAAAAAAATTAATCCTAAAACATAGAATACCCCAACATTTGATATTATAGTATTCTTCTTTGTATGTGTATGCATATATAATCGTTGTTTGAGATACCATATGTGAAGTATATTTGAAATGAAGTTTGTGTTTATTAATAAATAAAAGAGAAAGAATGTTGTGCATTGTTTTGTTGATATGAATTTCTGTCTCTCGCCCCGTCTTCCATGCGATGCAAGTGCAACTAGACATTATTACTGTTGAAGGCATTGAGTAGCAAAAAGCTATCACAAAGTACTAGTAACTATTTTTGTTAAATGTTATATGATATAAAGTGATATTTTATTAACTCATCTTCCTTTGAATGAATAAAGCATGTGAAAAGTAAATGTAACCGTTTTGTTTACCACTCCAAACAAAAAAAATAAACTCAAAAAATTAGACATTGATAATGATATTATTACCGGAGTGGTAAGGTTTGAGTGATGAAAATGTATATAGGAATATAGGGCGTATGAAAAGGAGGCAGTAGTAAATAAGTTCCAATGTAGCACCATATCAATATTTAATGAACAGTTCTTGGATAGGTATTCTAATACACACAAACAGATGTACACACAAATAGAATAATAATCTCTTGGCTATCATATATATAAAATGACACACACATTAGTGATTAATCAAGCATGCAGGGCTGGGTTTTTGCCGGCAGAAAGTGGTATCTGCCGTGCCAGTGGCAAAAAGTGGTTATAACCGGCAGAAACTGGCAACAACTGGCATAAACTCATTTTATAACATAATCTGAGACTTTTTTAGTGATATTAAATTGCTTATAATATGTATTTTATTCGGGATAAATAATAAATAAAATATTGTGAATAGTTTTAATTAAAAAAATATATAAATTAGTATTAGAATTTGATAGTTTTGAATCTTTTAAGAAGAATGATCCATATTATTTTCAGATAATTGAAAATCATGAAAATGATATTAAGGACATAGCAGTTGTTTAAATTATAAATAAATATTATGATTTATAAAGAGTTAAATACTTGTCACAAATGTTAAAATCTATTGCTGTTGCTTTAGATAAAAGTAAAAAACATGACTGTTCTATTGCAGCTGCTTATAAAAAGTGCTTAACTTTACTCAATGATGGAAATATTATGGAAATTGACAAATGTAAGATTCAAATCTCATTTAATGCAGTGCTAGCTTATTCAATTCATCTTAAGTATATGGGATGAAAATTGACATTTTAGCATAAAGAAAGATCAAGAAAATTGCTTTTTGATATTCATCTAAATTTTGTGCCGTATATAACCCCTTAGCAAAATAAACTCCTTTCTCAGAAACATATTTCCCCAAGGAAGTCCTGGAAAATGTCATGACTTCTGTGGTTGATTGTTTTTAAAAACAAATACTGGTGAAAATAAACATTTTTCAAATTTTACATCTTCAATGGCATTACCAGCAAGTAATGCTGGTCGTGAAAGAATATTTTTGAACTTTTCTTTCATTCAGAATTTTTTTTTTTTTTTTAAAGTCTAGGTTAAGAAAGGTTAGCAAAATTAATAATATACATTTTAGAATTCTCTTAATATAATATTTTCTTTTTCCACAAAAATGAATTAATTCGTTCAATATTGTAAAATAATTGTGCAAGATATTACATTTAAGTTTTTTTTTCTGTTATTTTTGAGCTACAATTATTTAATTATATATTTTTAACAAGAACCATCTTTGTATGTAGTAGTAGATATTTTTTTAAGGTATTGCAGTATATTATTTATTGTACTCTGAAAAATAGTGTTAAAATATCATAGAATTTTTTATACATTTTTTATAAGTTTTAAATAGAAATTCAAACGTAAACAATAATATCGATAGTCAAACTTAGGCAGCATCAGATTACTGTTATAAAAATTTCTGTTTTCAAATGACAGAAAATTATCATATAAACAAAGTACATTTATATGATCCTGTCCGACTACTTGTAGCTTTACTTTAATTTATTTTGTTTATTTGCATTAGAACGTTTCCCAGGCTCTAGAGTCGGGTGTTTTAGAAGACATAAAGTCTACAAACATAAGGTAATAACGACATTTTATTTATGGTTAAAATCATGATAAATACATTGTAAATCTTCCAATAGATTTATTGTGATTATAATTAATAATATAATACAGGATTTTAAAGGATGCCTAATATGATAAGGTTGCTCAAAAACTCAGGAAGGAACCCACTCACCTCTTAGATATACTAGGAACGTCATCGTCGGGCGTCAAGCACATCCCCATACCGGTGCTCATATCCCCACCATCAACTTATTCTTTGTCCCAGAGAGAGCACCAAAACAAAACCCACAGTCATGAAAGACTATTCTAATCTGTCCTTCCTTCCTCTTTCTCTCGACATCCCATTTTACTAACTTCTCCCTGCCTGAAAATCCCTCCTAAAAATCTTATCCTCCTATAAAATTTCTCTCTCTTGCATATCATTATAATTTTTCAAGTAACGCGCTTTTCCATATGCAGGTGGTCTGAAAACAAATCCAAGTAAACAGCTAAAACCCCTTTTACGATGTAATGTGAGAATCGTGTTACCGAATGCGACATTTTTTGGCTAACATGTTAATCCCACTACTAAATTTGCAGACATTCAAATACCACAGTGGACATATTTATTTCTTTGAACTCCCATCTGCGCGAAGATTCTTACTCTTGTTTACTGGAAATTCAATCTTTTCCAGTCTAACTTATAAACATTTTTGACAAATTTATTGGCTAACTGACTGTTTAGCCAGAATTCACTAGCCCCTTGCAAAACACCCCGTTTCACAAAAGTCGTTAAATCGTGGCAAGTTTTGACATTTGAGTCAGCGCCTTATTGTCACATTTGATAATAAAATGCCGACCATATAGGTAATGTTTGAAGCACTTAATTGATTGAATAATTGCTAATAATTCCTTTTCGACTATTGGATATTTTAATTGCGTAGGATTTAGTTTTTTTGAAAAATAAGCAATGGGTCTAATGATTTGATTTTCATCTAGTTGTCCTAACATTGAACCCAAAGCATGATTGGAACTGTCTGTCGATAGAATGAATTCCTTTTCATAATCAGGATGAATAAGTATCGGTGGTTTTGAAAGTTTATCTTTCAATATATCAAATGAATTTTGCGCCTCATCAGTCCAACGGAACTTGGCATTCTTTCTAGTTAAGTTAGTTAATGGAGTTGATATTTCTGAAAAATTTTTAATGAATTTTCTATAGTAGCCAACTAGTCCAACGAATCTTCGTATTTTTTTTACAGTAGTTGGGACGGGAAACTCTTTTATTTTTATAACATTGTATTCTAATGGACGAATTCCTTGTTCACTTAAACGATGCCCTAAAAATTCAATTTCAGGTAGAAAAAAGGAACATTTTTCAGGGTTTATTGTTAATCCAAAAGTTCGAAATCTCTCGAAAAGTTGTCTTAATTTATCTAACATCTGGTCAACATCTTTACTTCCGATTGCGTAATCATCAATAAAATTTGAAATTTTTAACTCAGATAATGGCGCAAGTATTTGGTCAGCTAATTGACACATAGTTTCACTCGAGGCATTTAATCCTTGTGGCATACATACAAATCGAAAGTTACCTTTAGGACTGCTAAACGTAGTAATATCCCTATCTTCTGGTTTCAAGGGGATTTGCCAAAAACTGGAACTGAGATCTAAAGTGGTGAAAATTTTATTTCCTCTTAATTTATCTAACAGATGTTGTGTAACTGGTAATTTATATCTCGGATATTTGAGATTTGCATTAACTTCGCGGTAGTCTACAACTAAACGATATTTTTGCTTGAGTGGATCCCCTGATAAATTTTTCTTTTTAACTATAACTAATGGAGAACTAATATGGGAATTTGATCGTTCTATAATATTGGCTTCCTCTAATTGTGTCAATTGACGCCTAACTTCATTTTTTAAAGCGTGTGGTACCCGATTTGGTCTCTCTGAATTTATTTTATCCACATCAACTATTAAGTTAGGTTGAATTGCCTCAGTTCTACCAATAGTAAATAAACGTTTACTGAAAATGTCTGCGTACTCCATTAATAAGTTTGATAATTTAGCCTTTGTTTGTGTGTCTAGATGTGATAAGTTAAAATCAGTTATTTTTAGCTCATCGCGCCTGAGTTTTTTTATCATTTCTATATCTCTGCTATCAAATTCTGAGCTAATTGTACCTACACGCGTGTTTTTATTGAAAGGGACAGGTTTCGATGATAAATTAGAGACCCTTACGGACAAACGCATGTCATTGTTTACTGTGCATAAATTGTTAACAAATTTTATGTTTGGGTTTCTTAAACATGAAAAGAATTTAACAACAGCTCCTTTATCTGTTGGTCGATCTAACAATAAGTCAATATCTTTAGATTCTCCAGGCTCTAAAGTAAATTTCTTCTTTATGTAAGCATAAATAGTGGTATTTGAAATTACTGGATCTGATCGTGCATCACGAATTCGTGAAATAGAATTTCCTGATTTTAAAGTATCATTAATAAAAGAAATTTCATACTCTCCTGATTTTAATAAGTCATAACCTAAAATTGAACTATAATAATTAGACAGAGGGTGTTTAACGATGTAAAATTTGTGAAATAAATTTTTATTTCCTATTTGAATTGGCAAAGAAACACAATTAGTAATTGTTAAACTATCACCAGTTATGGATTTAATTTGGGCATCTATTTTTAAATATTTAATACGTTTATCTTCTTTGAATGATTTAAAGATACTTTCTTCTAGAAGACAAATACTAGAGCCACTATCAATAAGACTTGTAATTACATTTCCTAATATTTTTATTTCTGTTACAGGTAGTGTATGCTTAGAAATAAAATTCGTATCAAATAATTGTGTGTTAACATTTTCTTCACGATATTTTTTTGGTCCTTTATCATATAGGGGACTATCTGTTTGTGGACCAAATTCGGCGCGACGCCCCCTCAAGCATTTTCCGAATTCTGCTGATTTCCGTAACGTCTTGACCGATAAGAATTAGGTGTTCTCCCCCTAAAAGCGCTGCGGGAGTTTCTTTGAAAATGATATCCTCTTCCCCGATAACTTTCTCTGTTAGAAGGATTATAGTAACAGTCGTTCGATACGTGTGATGTTTTGGAGCAGAAATTGCATGGAGGTAAATTCCTCGAGTTAAAGTTTCTGCTCTGTCTATTATAATTATAATCATTATTGTAATTTGAATTTTTTGTGTAAGGAGGTCTCATATTATATTCTGCCGCTGTTTGTTGATGTTGATCGTATTGCTTGGATTTTTGCGATTCAAGTTTTAAATTCTCAATTTCCTTACTTAACGAATTAACCATTTCCCTAGTTTGGAATGCATGCGCTTCAATTAATGCTTTGATTTGATCCGTAGCTACATCTTTATTTATATTATTTATGGTAGGATCGGAATCTGTATCGAAAGAAGATAATTCGTTGGCTTGAAGCATTTGAACAAAATTTACAGCCTCGTCGAAATTTTTGGGATCTTTGAGTATTACAGAATGTTTATAATTTGCTGACAGTCCTTCTATAAATTTAGCTAATTTAGTTTGTTCCACAATAGCTTTTATTCCGTCATTAGATAAATCTGGATGATTAAAGAAATTTTGTGTCGCTACAGCGACTCTCGCAGCGTACACTTTTACAAGTTCACGGGGCAGCATTTTGCAATTTGAAAATTGGCGCTGTCTAGCCGCTAAGCTAAACTGTGTGTCAAAGTAGGCTAGAAACTTTGATTTAAATTGTTCATAATCTTTCTCTAAATTTAAATCAGGAGAATTTATGACATTTGTGAGTGCCTCCCCGCGCAAACGTGAACGTAAAATCAGGAGTTTTTCTTCATTAGAGCAATTTGCAATATTTGTTGTCTCTTCTAGAGTTTCTATAAAAAATTTAGGGGTTATGGCGGTCATGTTATCGAACTGGGGAATAAGGGCCTGGAACCCAGCGAGTTTTCGTATTTTCGCGTCCGCCTGCGCTCCATTATCTTCGCTGTCAGACATTTTCAAAATTTATAAATAAGCACTTTATTGACGAAAAGTAAAACAACTAATTAATGAATATTCGCTAACATGTAATCATAACCGGTATTCTTATAGAAATAATTAAAACATAGTAATATCTGACTCCAAATATCAATAAATAACAAATATTAGAAATTAGTAGATAAAGGACAATAATGTAAGAAAATAATAGAAAAATATAGATAATAAAGTAACATAAATAGTGAAAGAAAGAAACCATGTATAATTGATATATATATATATATATATATATATATATATATTTTTAAAAAATATGAAAATGTTAAAATTAGTTTGTTTTGTTTAAGTACATTATTATCAAAATCGTTTTTAGCATCAATTGCATTAGTTGTTTCATATCTCTTATGACCAAGAAATATCGCGACAGCCCCATCAATACAAGATAAAATATCTCTAAAATTATACACAAAAATTCACAATAATGAAATTTCCATCAAATAATTTCATAAAAAGCCTTAAAAGTTGAAAATATTTTTTTTTTTCATTATTGACCCTACTTGTAACTGGGCCTTAAATTATAATAATAATATAAATATTACACTTGTTATTTATCATTTTAATAGATTTTAATAGATACAGGCATTATAAATATAAATATCAATACTTTTAATTATTTCAATTCAATTATTACTAACAATTACAGGCATCCTTATTTATATTAAATAATTTACATTGGCCGAAGTAAATAAATATCTTAACACCTAAAGGTATTAAATTGGTCACGGTAACCATTGTCCGACTACTGTAGCTTTACTTTAATTTATTTTGTTTATTTGCATTAGAACGTTTCCCAGGCTCTAGAGTCGGGTGTTTTAGAAGACATAAAGTCTACAAACATAAGGTAATAACGACATTTTATTTATGGTTAAAATCATGATAAATACATTGTAAATCTTCCAATAGATTTATTGTGATTATAATTAATAATATAATACAGGATTTTAAAGGATGCCTAATATGATAAGGTTGCTCAAAAACTCAGGAAGGAACCCACTCACCTCTTAGATATACTAGGAACGTCATCGTCGGGCGTCAAGCACATCCCCATACCGGTGCTCATATCCCCACCATCAACTTATTCTTTGTCCCAGAGAGAGCACCAAAACAAAACCCACAGTCATGAAAGACTATTCTATATCTCGACAATCCTTTTGAAACTTTTTGCTACTTTAAATAACATTAATAATCTTTATTTTAATTTAAATTCTTTATACATTAAATACATATGTGAATTCTGAATCATTGCAGGTTAAAATTCTTATTACTATTATTTCTTAGTTTCTACCAGTTTTTGCCACTTACTGGCAGAAACTACTTTCTGCCATGCCGGTTTTAACCGGTTATAACCGCCAGTTTAAACCACCCCGGCAGAAACTTGCCTGCCGTGAGCATGGATCATCAGTTGATTCTTTTAAAAAGTTTTTAAAAGCGAACGGGAACTTCGCCCCGGTTAAGCACGAGCATACAGGAGTCCGTCTGCTCCCAACCGCATCTTTAGGTCATCTCTCGTCCAGAAATCTTAAAACGTTCACACCCTGCATATTGTATTTAGCTTGCAATAATTTGCCTGGGCCTTTGGACTTGGTGCAGCTATTGAAATACAGTTACGTTATAAGTATGCTTTTGTATTTTTTGTGGCTGATTCGTTTCTACATGTATGATATCGGAAAGAGTGGGTCCAAAATTACCAAAAAGTTGATAACGTTATGTATGCATAGCCCCTTTTTAAAATTAAAAATTCCGTAAAAGACAGTTGCCTCCAACGGGTTGAGAAAGAATTAGAGCAAAAATTATATATTTTTAATAATTTTACTTCCTGTTCTTTCTATTAAGTGTAAACAAAACAAATCAGTGGATTTTTCATAAGAGAGTTCGGTGTACATGCTAAAATTTAATGTATTGAAACAGACATATTTGGGAAAAAACATGAATTGCAGTCAAAAAGTTAGGCTTGATTTTCAAGACAAGTATTGAATGATTATGAAAAAGTGTTTAAAAAAACTCTTTTCACTTTTACACTTAATAAAATCTGGCGTGTAAGGTGTTACACACAAACAAGTTTTTAAGGAATTATGTTTGTGCATACTGAAGAGGTCAAATTCAGAATCTCCTTCAATACAAAGGCAGTTGAGAAAAGAAAGAAAAAAATAAAAAATAAAAAGCGCATTCTATTCAGTGTTATTTTTTAACATATAAAAGGAAATTAAATAAGTTAACTATTTTAATTTTCTTTTCGATAAAAGCAGAGAGTGTGTGAAGTGCTCTCCAAACACTACCTGAGGATAATAAACTGGAGTTTCCACTCCAGAATCGCCGTAAAAGGCAAGGCAATGCGTGTGCGTCACTTTTTTCATTAAGTATTTCGTTCGCTCGTCGTTTTTGCGAGGGAAGTGAAAAGAATGCGGCCTTGGGACACACTCTCTTTCAATGAGCATCTTTGTCTTTTTCCTCTGTTTCTCATTTTCGTTTTGTTATCTCTTAGCAACGAGAACCTTATTTTTTCTTTATTTTTTTCCCCTTAATTCCCTTCTCTTTTTTTTTCCTTACAAATTTTGTTTCGCGCGTATCGGTTATCGTCTTCCGTGACATTCGGAGATAACCGAATGTAACCGAGTTCGCCTACAGTTCATAATTGCAGACGAACTTGAGAATGAAATAAGAGGGGGGACAGAATATTTTCTTGTTATGAGCGAGTTTATTCATCAAAATCAAATTAAAGATCTACTATGTGACCGAGAACAAAAAAATCTGTTAAATGGCGCCTGTCTGAAACGGAAAACTACTTAGAATGGAAATTTTTTATGATTCTGGTATGAAGACTATAATGAACATAGTAACTATAAACGTTGTATGTTACGGAAACCTCCATACTTACATTTTGCTTAGGGAGTCTTCGATATATAGAAATTATAAAATACCTTAAAATTTTCAGTGCTAATACCTAATTTTAATGTCATGTTTGAAATTTTGGTAAAATTTACCTACGGATATTAAACGGGAACTCATTCGGTTTAGTAGTTTGAGAATTATGCAGGTTTAAATTCTGGAAAATCTAAATTCATTTTTAAGCTTTTCAAAACAGATTGCAATATAGTTTTTTTTTCCGATTAACTTGTAATTTTGGATTAAGGATTTTTTTCCCGTAAATTAATTTCAAAGTATATATATCTTGGATATCATGATTATTTTTGTAATGCAATGCCTAGAGAAACAGGCAGATTGAGAAACAAACATTTTAAACTCCCCCACTTGGAGAAAAAAAAAAAAAGAAAATTAATCTTAAAATAAATAAGGATGTATGTAACACTTGTAGTTTTTTCTAATTAAACCAGGAATTATGCGTTCTTTCGATAATGCCGAAATTCTTGATTCCCTCTCATTGACTTAGCGGGTCAATGTAACTTTTTCCACGAAACTGCTGTTCCAAGAAAATTTTACGATTTAACATCTCCGTGTATTTATTAAGAAAATCTCGTTATACCTTTTTCTCAATAAAACCTACCCTTCCCTTCCCACACCTGCATTTAAAAAAAGTATGTCAGGAGAACCAGTTGCAGCTTTTTTCTTTTTCTCTTTCACCTCTGTCTTATCAAAAACCCACTTTCTTTGCTCGGGGGCTGATTTGGGATCCAGGCATTCGATATTTGAAAATAACGATTCGGTTATTTATTTATTCTTCGTTCCGTCTATCATCACAGGTGGTTGCCTCTCATTTCTGGTCTCGTGATTGGCCCACCTGTAGGTGACATCACCTCGCGAGGAAATCCGCTCGTTTTTCTGGCGGACGGGAAATTCGTCTGCCCTATCGTCGTCGCTTTCATCCGTCAGATCACGCGCACATCCTGCTTCGATTTCCCTTTTTGGTATTTCTGCCTCATTTAGACGAGAGCGATATTTATGTCGCTGCTGCAATTAAGCTTCTCGGGGTCCTCGAAATTTAATTGGAATGCTCGGATTTAATTTGAAATGAACTTGAATTTCAACGAGATTCTTGATGCTATTAATTCGAGAGAGATATCTCATATTTCGGTAATAGGCAAAATATTTAATCTTCAGGAAACTGGCAGTTCATTACAACAACAACAAAAAAAAATCTGGTTTTCTTCTATTAGTTATACTATATATACAGGGTGTCGAAAAGTCTTGAAATGTTTGAATCATTTGAAAAATGGACATCGAATTGAAAAACAGAAAAATACGCGTTAAATATTTAAAAAATATATTCAGTGATACTGAAGTTGAATTCTTCCACTCCACTTCTTCCACTTGGGGGATCAAAAGAGGTCAAATTTTAAAATCTTGAATGGGGATCCCGGATCCAAGGGCGGATCTGGAGAGTCCTCAAGGGGGGGGGGGGGGCGATTTTAGAAATTTGTAGACTCGACTTTAATGCGTGGGTCGGGGCTAATTTTTTTTCTGCGCGTCATGTTGCTTTTATTTTTTGCTGCGGGTCGGGTCTGGATCCGGTTGACTTCTAGTTTTTGCTGTGGGTCGGGTTTGGGTCCGATTGACTTTTCTTTTGCTGCTGGTGGGTTAACTAATGTTTATGTTGCTGATCACATTAGCAGGATTAGCAGGTGTTTTTATTCAGAAACTATGGCGTCATCCATTTTTTGATAAGCAGTTTAAGAAAATACTGTAAAAATTATCGTTTTGAATAGAATTTCTGGAAGCGAAGGTAGAAAAATCCGCAATCATTTGACGTGCGAAGAGAAAACTGCGTTCGGGGCAAAGCAAAATGTGGCGCCACCCCCCTCCGACCCAACTTTTTCTTGTAACAGGCCAAAAATTACGATGGTAGCATACATTTGGCGTCTCCTAAATTTCCATGCCCGGGCCGACCGCATCCTGCGCCCCCCTTATGCATATTGTCTGTCCTACACATCGTGAGAAGAATTAAGTCTAGTTCCAGCCCGGCTCGTCTATATGTAGAAAAACAATGCAAGCCTGAACTCGGGCCAGTACGAGCCTGCTAAAAAAAAAAAAAAATTAAACCGGGGTTACACACAATATAATTCTCCGATGCTGATCTCTATACTGTAAAAGTTAGATTTCTGTATTGATGTTGCCAAACTAGTTTCGACTGATGAAGCACAATTATACTTATTCCCATTAAACCCATATAATTGAAAATAGCTCATATTTTAACGTTCCTGCTTAAATCTTTACAAAGAGCCAGTGAGCCCGCAATTTTTTTTTTTTTTTTTTTTTTTTTTTATGGGCTCGGCCCATATGGCCCTTCAATTTTTTTGCCGGCTCGTCCCGCTTATTTTGTCTATTGGCCCGGAAAAATTATTTTAATTTTGCTGGCCCGTTAGAAAATTCGGAACCATTTCGCCGACTCGGACAGGCCCGGGCACATGCATACGTCTAGGCTGGGTCGGACACGGACCGAAATTTAACTTTCATTCCGAGCCGAACCCCGACCAGGGAAATTTTGGTCAGTGCGGACTAGAGATAAATTTGGGCTATTATTCCACAGCCCGGTCCCGCCTGAGACAGAAACATTTTGCGGCATCAAGAGCAAAACCCGATAATGAAATTATAGAGTAGAAAAAATTGCATAATACTTATAAAAAATGTTCCAAAAGTAATTATAATTTTAAAGCTATTTTTTATATTAAAAAAAGTCTGTTAAACGAAAAATTAAATTTAATATTATCAAAAGAACAGTTTGATGTAAAATAAAAATATACTTTACGCATAAAAGGATTCTTATATGTTGTCTCTGTTTTAGTAAAAAAATGTTATGGACAATGGACATGTTAATGAAGTGTGTTTCATGAATAAATGCATGGAACCTGTAGAAAATACTGTCTATTATCTGTCAAATCGAACAACATTTTTAAATTTTCTGTAAAAAATGCACATTTTTAACTAGAATCATTTCATTCTTCATAACAAGCCTTCGTTATAGCATGAGCCAAAAAAATAACCTCAAATTAAAAATTTTAAAGTTCAACACTTTTTTAGGAACAGAGGAAACACTACTCGATCGCAAGAATATGGTAAATACATTTACTTACCGCTACGGCATCAGCAGAGATCCCAAAAGAAATGATGATTACTACAGTTATTTCCATATGAAAAGCGATTAGGACTTGTATACGTTGAATACACTAGAACACAAAAAAACTTCTTGAAACACCATAAAAATAAAATAAATAAAATATCGCAAGGCCTTTCGATAGAACTTAGTCTATCTTCATCAGGCGAAAAGACGTGCGTCTACAATGAATGTAGCCGCACGACTGACTATCGAAAGGCCCTTGCGATATTTTATTTTTCTCTCTGTTTCTTTTTTTTTGAACCATTTTTAAGAACTACATTTAGAAACAAGTCATCGTTTTAACATTTAAGTGGGAGGAAAAAAATCTATAAGCTGAATTGTTAGGTGAAAAATTGTTCACTTTTTTGGGTACTTTATTTAAAGTATTTGGCTATTAATTATAATTTTGAAAGAAACTTTTTTTCGTCATTGTTTTTGCCTCAATACAGATAAGCAGGTAAAAACTACACATATTAAACGAACTGCAACTAGTAGAAAAACTTTACTAACAAAATAGAATGTATGGGTGGGATTAAATTTATATCAAGGCAGGCAGTCATTGACCAAACGTCTAAGCAAGAGGTAGAGCTGAGCAAAATTTCAAATTCTTAGTGTGATAACAAATGTAAAGAACCAATATATATTATTTATATTGCTATTGACTTATTTCTGATTGGAAAATGTGGCAGAGACCAATTAAAAGAAAATTTTACAGGGGTTGTAATGCTGAAAAAATGCGTTTTCAGCAATATGCATTGCTTCTGAAATTAAATACAATTTTGTAAAATAGCATAGGAAATTTAAAGAACAAAGAACTAACTAAGAAATTATAAAAATAAAACAAACAGATTAAAGCAATTAAAGTTATGAAAAGAGAAAAAAAACTATATACACAACGTATATAAATATTAGATTAATCTAATGAGGGGTTTGTTAAATGATACAAGCTATTACAAAAAAGGGGCATTTTAAATAATATTTTTTCTAGGGGCATTTTTTCTTGTTGTACAATGAAAAACAGTATAGAAAGTTTAAATATACAAATAACATAAAACATTGAACTGTTGTTCAAAACTTTACCACAAATCACACAGAGAAGCCGACCATCATACGTTTCAACAAATCTTATTTTATAAGTAATTTTCATCGTATTTTAGTTTTTCATCGGGATTGCCTTCCCCCCAATGTCTCGGTTCTATCTTGCCTTGATGACAATACTTGATTTGGGGTGTACGGTACAGAAATAATTTCATTGTCTAAAAGCTCTTTTGTTGCTTCATCTGATTATGAAGTGTGAGAAATAAAGAATTAAATATAAACATGTGAATAGGCGGAGCTTCAAAGAACAAAACTGTTCTCAAGCACAGTTATTCAGCAAGCAAAGTTAACAGCACTGGCGGGCCTTTTCTGTTTTGACTGACGATGTGCATTCGATTTAGAATACTATTTCTTGTAGCCTAATTTAAATTGAATTTTTTAAACACATAAAATGCAGAAACATATAATAAAGCAATTCAAACCAAAAATGTTATACAGAAAATAAATAGCTTTGGGGTGTATTATTGTATTTTCCATCCCAATTAAATGTATATTTATTTTTGACACACAAATCTACACAAATTTCACACAAGTAGGAATTTGACACACACAAATTCCTACATACTTTTGAAAATCTTTCACTTACAATATGCTAATTTCTTTCATAATTTGGTTATTTTCCTGGTACACCGCGGAGCCCCTAGAAAGTTCAGGCGGAGCACACTTTGGGAACCTCTGTCTAAGAAGAATGACTCCAGGCCAGACTCGATCTGGAAGAAAAATAAGTCAGGCCCAATCCAAATCAGCAGAAAAATAATGATCATGATAGTATCAAATAACTGATGGCCGAGTTCTGAATGCGGTAAGACCAGACACAGTCCGAGCCTCGCGAACTTAAAAAGGCGCGGGCCGGAGGGGGGGGGGGGGCGCTGAATTCTAGTTAGGATCTAACTCATTTATTGCAAGGATGCATGTATTTCTGGGAAACGTTTATTGCCCAAGGAGTGAAGATGATCGCCCCCTCTGACCCGCCATTGGGCCCGACCCAAATCTGCAGAAAAATAATGATCACGATACTGCCCGGTTCTGAAAGCGAGAAGACCTGACCCAGCCCGAGCCTCGCGAAATTAAAAAGGCGCGGCCCGCCCCGGACTCGAGTTAGGCTTCAATTCATTTCCTGCGAGGATGCATGTCTTTTTAGGAAACTTTTATTAGCCCAGGGGGGGGGATCGCCCTTTCGCCCAACCCCCCCCCCCCCTTAGATCCGCCATTGCTTCTCCTCCCTTATGGTCTGGTTCGATCTTAGACCGAGCGATTACCTCAAGGAAGAACGAAATCCACGCCAGGTTCGCCCTGAAAAGAAAAGTACGGCTCTACAGGAAAAAGTAAGACTCGATCCGCCCCGGTTCTGAAAGTGTAAAGACCTGACCCAGTTCCGTGACTTAAAATGGCGCAGCCCGGGCCGCGCCGGTCTCGAGTTTAATTTCAATCTTTTTTCCGTGCGCACATCTTTTTCAGACCCTTTATTGGGCTCAAGGGGGGGGGGCGATCGCCCCATCGCCCCCCCCCCCTTAGATCCGCCATTGCCCGGATCTCCATTTTTTATTGCACATTCGGATTGCTCGGAAAAAAATACATAGCTTTTGTATTTAACATATTTTTTCGGATCGTCTTAGGTAGCGATACAGTCTAACAAAATTTCTGTTCAAATTGCGTCAGAAATTCGCAATTTGCTCAAATTCATTGCATGAAAAATGGCGTACAAAATAAGACGGCAAATTTGTTTGCTAAGCGGAAATATTTCTCTCATATTTTTTACTGGTTCTGGGGGCGGGGGGAAGCTAAACAGAGAATTGTTTCCCTTCCTAGATGTGAATCCTCTAACCTTTCACGATTTAGGGCGCTGTTTAATGCCGCATTTTGTTCGATTACATCGCAGTGTTGAATTCAGACACTTTTCTCCGGGAGGGACTTCTGTGGTTCCGGGGGGGAAATTGCACTTTTTGACATTTGAAAACCCAAAATCTCAATTTTTCCGAGGGGGGAGGCGTTCCATTGTCCCCCCGGGCCATCCCCTAGATTCAACACTGTTACATTATCATCTAGACGATAAACCGGGGGGGGGGGGAAGAAAAAAAACAAAAACAAAATTGTAATTTAACAAATTAAATTATTTGGAAAATGATGTTTCCAAAGATTAAAATTTTAAAGGCTTATAAATAAAGCCTATATTTAAATTAATAACAAATAATAAACATCAATTTTATGATGATCATAACTATTTATGTAATACGTACGCCATGCATTAAAAATTAATAGTCCTAGACCAATGATAAAAAAACAGTAGATTAAAGATATACAACTTTAACTGTTTAAAATGTGCATTTTTATTTGATGGAGTTAATCAGACTGACTTCTAATAAAGCTTCTATTATATAGGATAGGAGTTCTAACTTCTGAACGCCTCATATTACGTACGACATGGATTAAGCATTCATATTCCTGGACCTATCACAAACAAATTTTAAATGAAATTTCAGTTTTACAATTTTCGGAACTGCAAATTTTTAAACTTCTAAACATCGGACATTTAAAATTTTTACACAGTTGCTTAGAGAAAAAAATGCACTTTTAAATAGAATTTGTCGGAAATCTTTATCACAATTTGTTTTCAAATTATTATTATTTTTTAAAGTTTTTATTACTTTTTTTATCACCGTGGCAACAGAAGTATTTCATTTTTGGACATTAAACATGGACCTTATTACCAGTTCCGAAATCAGTGGAATGGCATTCCATATCTCCTTTTTAGCTCACAGGCTATCATAGCCTGAGAGCTTATGTGCCCGTCCGTTCTGTATGTATGTGCGTATGTGCGTAACGCGATAACTCATGATAAAAATATCGGATCCACTTGAAATTTTGTATATAGGTATATCCTGATAAGGCGCTTCCCTGATTAGTTTTTGGAGTTCATTCGATATGTATAAGAGGGGGAACGGGGGGCTCATGCCCCCCGTTAGTTGATATAGATGGGATTTTCATGCAGAATTAAGTTTTCAAAATTTAGATTAGGATCATTCTGATGAGGCGATTCCGTGACTGTTATTAGGTGTTCATTGATTAAGTATAAATAGGGGGAACAGGGGTTCTAATGCCCCCTCCCGTTAGTTGATATAAATGGGATTTTCATGCAGAATTAAGTTTTCGTTCAAAATTTAGATTAGGATCATTCTGATGAGGCGATTCCGTGGCTGTTATTAGGTGTTCATTGAATAAGTATAAATAGGGGGAACAGGGGTTCTAATGCCCCCCCCCCCCCGTTAGTTGATATAAATGGGATTTTCATGCAGAATTAAGTTTTCGTTCAAAATTTAGATTAGGATCATTCTGATGAGGCGATTCAGTGACTGTTATTAGTTGTTCATTGAATAAGTATAAATAGGGGGAACAGGGGTTCTAATGCCCCCCCCCCGTTAGTTGATATAAATGGGATTTTCATGCAGAATTAAGTTTTCGTTCAAAATTTAGATTAGGATCATTCTGATGAGGCGATTCCGTGACTGTTATTAGGTGTTCATTGAATAAGTATAAATAGGGGGAACAGGGGTTCTAATGCCCCCCCCCCCCGTTAGTTGATATAAATGGGATTTTCATGCAGAATTAAGTTTTCGTTCAAAATTTAGATTAGGATCATTCTGATGAGGCGATTCCGTGACTGTTATTAGGTGTTCATTGAATAAGTATAAATAGGGGGAACAGGGGTTCTAATCCCCCCCCCGTTAGTTGATATAAATGGGATTTTCATGCAGAATTAAGTTTTCGTTCAAAATTTAGATTAG
This sequence comes from Maratus speculifer, assembly GCA_964019185.1. Taxonomy (NCBI): domain Eukaryota; kingdom Metazoa; phylum Arthropoda; class Arachnida; order Araneae; family Salticidae; genus Maratus; species Maratus speculifer. Next base: position 418,887,501 of record OZ025289.1, on the reverse strand, counting down.
GATCATTCTGATGAGGCGATTCCGTGACTGTTATTAGGTGTTCATTGAATAAGTATAAATAGGGGGAACAGGGGCTCTAATGCCTCCCCCCCCCGTTAGTTGATATAAATGGGATTTTCATGCAGAATTAATTTTCGTTCAAAATTTAGATTAGGATCATTCTGATGAGGCGATTCCGTGACTGTTATTAGGTGTTCATTGAATAAGTATAAATAAGGGGAACAGGGGTTCTAATGTCCCCCCCCCCTTAATTTATATAAATGGGTTTTTCAAGCAGAATTTTCAGATTTCGTTCAAATCTCTGAATAGTTTTGGAAGTTTAATGGTTAAGTATAAAAGAGGGGGATAACTCTTTTTAAATTATATAAATGCTAAATGGGTTTTTATTAAGAATTATCTAATTTGCTCTGAATTTTGGATATAGATTTTTTATATGATAAAGCATGTCTTTGATAGTATAGGAGGTTCAATAATTAAGTATAAAAAAAGAGAAAAGGGGAGAGCTGTTTCCCCTTCTTAATTTTTTTTTCGAACGGAATTAACCCTTGAAAATATAAAGCTTTAATGTGCAATTAGTATTTGTAGCCTGTGAGCTCAATGCCTTCAGTTTAACTGGGCAGTATTCTTTATTAAAATTTGTATTCTAGCACATCGGCAAAATTATTTCAGATCCCCATCTGCATAAAATATCCTAGTCCTTTCTTTAAGATCCTAAAGAATCGAACATCCACCCCCTTTCTTTCTTTCTTTCCTTTCCCCCTATCTCTTATGAATTAAGTATTTATTCATAGTTACTTGATGATGACTTCTTTTAAGGTGCGATTGTAAATACGTAGCACCTATAGTCGTCGCGTCGTTCAGTCCGTCCGTCTGTCCGCATGTAACAAGGCAAAAACTACCAGCCGAATCGTTTGAAATTTAAAATATATAATTCTTTCATAATTTTGTCGTGTGATTTAAAATTTTCCAATTACAGGGACAATCAAAAGTATTCCGTTACTTACGGTCAATGGAAAATAATAGTTTCAAGTGCATAATGATGTTACATTCTTTCGAAACAAAAAAATTCATATACGTCTATGAAATATATGCTAAAATATGCATTCTGTATAATCTGTGGTACAAAGAATATTTTTCATTAATTTACAGGGCCACACAAAAGTATCTCATTACATAATTGTATAGGAAAAAAACAGTGTTTTGGGTGTGTTTTAATTATATTAAACTGTCTCACATTTTATGAAATTGATATACATTGCTGAGGTTTACTGCAAGTTAATTTACATATAATAGAAAGCACATAGTATTTACAGGGATACATAAAAGATTTGGGATATTGTAGTATATCCGAAATACTGTATATTTTAAAAACTTTGTTATTTTTCAAACGCACCTCATTTGCTACATTTGATGTGCAATTTCCAACTTGTTAAAATTTGTATTTTAGCCCATTGACTAAATTATTACAGATCACCATCTGCATAAAATATCAAAGTCCTTTCTTTACAATTCTAAAGAAACGGACAACCCCCCCCCCCTTTCGTTCTCTCCCTCCTATTATCTTTTATAAAGTGTTTATTGATAGTTACTTGATGATGATGGCTTTTTAATTAAAAAAAATATTTTAATTTGACCGAAATTCTTTAAAGATGTACACTTTTATATATACCGGGTGTCCTGAAAAGGACTGAACGATTTTAAAAATCAATAACTTGCAAACTTTTATAGATATTTAAAAAATTCTTGCACGAGAGTCATCTAAAAGGTCAAAAGTTTTTTTCCTGCGATTCTGGATTTTAGTTCGAATTACAAACAATAGATGGCGCTGAGTGCGCTAGGTGCTGTGTTGAGACGGATATTGACGTCACTTGGCATTGAAGCAAAATAAGGAGGTTAAAGCTATGGAGTGGATCTTATTCAAAAATGAACTTTTACTTTTACCGTGCGATTTTGAATGCAATCCATATAATTTTGATTTTGCTGGCGTCAGCGCCATAATAGAGAAAAATATTATTTTTATGGGTTCGACTCCTTTGAAATCGAAATGTGTGAAACAACAACGTTCGAATTACCGACTTTTATTTATTTATTTACTTAATTATTTATTTATTTTTAACATTCCAAGAATGTAAGTACTTTTGAAAACATGATATCTTATTTATCTATTTATTTATTTGGGTATCTTTTAAACCTTTTTTATGTCACCTAGTCATGTCCTGTATTGTATTTTAAGTATGTGGGATTAACAGTTAATATACAGGTTCACCCAAAAGATCGCATCACATCATAGTCTATGGGGGAAAATCGCTTGCAGTGTATATTAATGAAATACACTATTTCAAATGTATTGAAACTGATATAAATCACTGAATTTCAGTATAAGATGATTATGACAGAATAGAGTATTTGGTATTTATAGCATTTAACGTTCATTTACAGGGGCACACAAAAAGAAACCGGTTACTGTACTGTCTTTAAGTAATAACTGCTGGAAATGCGTTTTCAATTTCGGCATGCGCTTTTAAATTTAGCTGTTTTTTAGATACATTTACATTAGTAATTATATAAATTCATATCACCTATACTCGTCTCTGGTGCGTCCGTCCGTCTGTCTGTCCGCATATAACAGTGCAAAAATTACTCTGTCGAATCGTTTGAAATTTTAAATACGTATTTATTTAAGAATTTTATCCAGTTATTTCAAATTTTATGAATATCGGATGTGTATTTCCAATACAGGGACAGTCAGAAGTATTCCATTACAGTATGGCCAACGGGGGGAAAGTTTCAAGTGCTTTTTGGTGATATTACACCCGTCCGAACATAATGAAGTTAACATGCATTTATAAATTAAATTGAAATACAAATGATGTAGAATATGCTGCACAAAGAATAGTTATTATTCATTTACAGGGCCACACAAAATAATTATGCAATATAACGGTATAGAAGGGAACATACTTTGCGGCATATTTTAATTTTGTTACACATATAATAAAATTGTTACAAGTTACTTAGGTTTACTACGAATTTCTTACTGCGTAATAGAAAATATGAAATATTTACAGGGACACACAAAAGATTTCGGAAACTATGCTGCATCAAAAATGCTGTACGCTAACGATAATTGCTTGAAGTTTTAAGTTTTGATATGATTTTTTTAAAGTTTCACTACATTTTTGCATGTTACGCTGTGTATATGTTGCGGCCAAAACCCGAAATCGGCCAATTCTAGAACTGGCCGGCCAATTCCCGAACTGGCCAGTAACGTTTAAAAATGACTGGCCAATTCTAGAATTGGCCGGCCAATTCGCGAACTGGCCAGATGCGATTAGCCAATTCGCGAACTGGCCAGATGTGATTGGCCAATTCCCGAAATAGATAGAGTCACTCGGTTTAATCATTTCTAACACAGTTGAAAGTGTCTATGAATTCAAATAGTGTAGTCGTCTACCTGGCCGTTCTCTAACTCGAGTAAAGGCTCGGGATGACTTGTATTTGTTATCTTATTTCGTTTATCAATTTATTTTGGCACTGATAGGGAATTGTGTACTGTTTTTTGTTAATTTACTGGGATATACAAAAATATTTCGTTTCAATATAATCAATAAGAATCGTTTTTACGGTACATTTTAATGTTGTTACATTACAATAAAACTGGTACCTATGTATCATTAACGACAAACAGTTATTTATTACAGTGCATGAAATATAGCAATTCTAGATTTTTTCAGAAACACTGAAAATTTTATTACTAAGAAAATGATGAAAGAATTTTTTAGTGCCTTTTAATGATGTTACACTATTTCAAATTTAATGAAAATCACATGCTTCTCTAGTGTAGAAGAACTTTTTTTATAGAGTATATTGATTAAGTAGCCATTTTAGTTCGTTTATTGGGACGCCAAAATGAATTCCGATAAAGATTATGATATTGCCAAAAAATCATTTTTAGGGCATTTTTATAATGTTACATTATTTGAAACATAATGCAATTTACAACCCTAGCTTATGTAGGAAGCAATATATATTTTGTAGAGTATTGGTTAATTAGTAATCATAGTTCGTTAATAGAAACATCAAAAATGACTCCAATGAAGAATTATGATACATTTCATACATAATGAAGTTTATATGCCCTTCTCATGTGGGAAGCAATGCTTTTTTGTAGAGTATTGATTATGTAGTCAATATAGCTCATTTGTAGGGACGCAAAAAGTATTCCGATAAAGAATTATGATAAATGCAAGGAATCTTTCATAAAGTATTTTAATGATGTTACACTATTTCAACATAATGCATATGTGGGATGTAAATTTTTTGTAGCATATTGAATAAGTAGCCATTCTAATGTACGTTTATAAGAACGCCAAAAAGAATTCCGATGAAGAATAATGATGTATGCCAAAATACCTTTTATAGGGTATTTTAATGATGTTGCACTATTTCAAACATAATGCAATTTACAAGCCTGTCTCATGTGAGTAGCAATATAATTTTTTAGAATATTGATTAAGTAGCCATTATAAGGAAATATAATACATGCGAACAAATCTTTTATAAGGCATTTTAATGATGTTACACGATTTCGAACATAATGCACATGTGATACTTTATTTGTAAAGTATTGATTAAATAGCCGTTACAGTTCGTTTACAGGAACGCCAAAAAGAATTCCGGTATAGAATTATGATGTATGCCAAAAAATCTGTTATAGGTTATTTTAATGATATTACACTATTTCAAACATAATGCAATTCATGAGCCTCACTGATGTGAGAAACAATGTCTTTTGTTGCGTATTGATTAAGTAGCATTTGTAGATCATTCATAGGGGCGCCAAAACAATTCCAATAAAGAATTATGGCATATTTCAAACATAGTAAAATTTATATGCCTCACTCATGAGGGAAGCAGTAGGTTTCTTTGTAGAATATTGATTAAGAAATCATTATAAATCGTTAATAGGGACTCCAAAAAAGTATTCCGATAAGGAATTATGATATATGCGAGAAATACTTTTACAGAGTATTTTTTTTCATATTTCACAACTTCAAACATAATAAACCCTTTATACATTTCTAATATGCTCTACAACATGTTTTCAATAGATTATTGAGTAGGTGGAATTTACCATTTATATTCCGATTGTTTTTCATGTGCATTTCCAGCTGCGAAAAACTTTTAATATTTATTTGTAAAGCAATTTGTAGATCATAGAAAGCTTTAATGAAAGATAAAATAAATAGATTACTAGTTGCGGAAACCTATTGCTGAAATGAAATTTTACTTTTTTTTTTATGCTTATGTGGATATCTCTTTACATAAAAAGAACCGGAGTAAATTCTCTTAATAACATTGCGATAGAGTTGCATGATATTTTGTAATCTACACAGTGATTCATTTCCTTTCTTGTTTTAAGTTTAAAATTGCATATTTGTCGATGAGTTACGTTTATTACTTTAAAAAAATCCCCCTTCATGTTTATTTTAATTTGTAAAGAATCTTCTGCAGAATGTAGTTAATCAGGTTCAAAAGAATCGGAAATAATGCGAAATACTATAAATTTACTGAGACCATTTTTATACAAATAAAAAATAATATTTCTATTAGAAAAAATGGCAATTTAGACCACTAAGGTGGCATATTAGAATAGCATGGAAATATCCTTTTCTGTCACGTGTGCATATCAGTGCCATCAAACGGAACCGTCGCAAATTACGTTCTTCTTTGAATAAGAAACAATTTCTAAAAGAATTTCATGACGGCGCCGCATCTACTGGGTAGCCTTAAATCCCCAATTCGGGTGTTGGCCAAGGCTTCTCGGCCAGTTCGCGAATTGGCCGGCCAAAACCCGAAATACGCTATTCATTTCATGTATTTCGGGTATTGGCCGGGAAGCTTGGCCAGTTCGGGTATTGGCCGGCCAGTTCTAGAATTGGCCAGGCTCCGGGTTTTGGCCGCAACATATATAATTGGTGCAAATCATATACAGGGCTACACAAAAGAATTCGCACTCCTTACTTAGTGAATAAGTAAATATATTAAAGGTGGTTTGTAAATGAGTTATGCATTTTTTACGCTGAACAGCTTTAAGTATATTACGATATGTTTAAATAATAGAAATGAAATGATATACAGAGACACTCAAAAATTGGATTAATAGCCGGTTCTGGATGGTAATCTCTGGAAGTGTGATTTCATTAGTTTAAAACATGTTTCGGTTTTAAATAGATTTTAGCTAGATAAATGGCGTGTATTTAAAGATAGTAGGAAAAGTACAGGGCTATACAAAAGAGTTCAAATATGCTTCCGTCTATTTAAATAAATTTCTAAATGTCAAATTTCAACTTAACATGTGTTTTTAACGCTTTCCAACATAGTTAAAAATATTTATGATTTCTTTTTAGTTAGCCGTCTGCCTGTCTGTCTTTCCAAACTCTAACTTGCGTTGAAATAATTGAATTGGCCTGTAAGTGATATATCTTAATAAGATTTATTATGCCGTGTTGGGTATTGTAAACAAACTATGCATAATTCATAATTCATTTACACAGACACTCAGAACTATGCCATTACATTATGTTCTGTGAGGATAATTATATATGTAGCTCCTATATTCGTCATCTGGAATGTTCTTTTATCTGTCCGCACATAATAGCGCAAAAACTACCCAACAGAATGCCCTGAATTATAATATATATACTCGTTGCAGAATTTTCGTTACTCATTTAAAGTTTTATGAAAAGCGAATCAAAACTTAAAAGGATATTAATAAATGTTTTCTTCATTCTATTAAAACCTATTCTGCGTGACTAATTCAATGATATCCAATGATAGGTGATGATTCTAGGTTGTCATTATGATTATGGCTCATTTAAGGTGGAGGTAGTATTATTTCCCTACTACCATGAATTTAATATGCATAATCGTAATAAATTTTGTATTTGAGTATTTTTACAAAAGAGTGCAACAGCTATTGCACCAAATTTTCAATGTTTATACTATGAATATTCTTTGTTCTAAAGAATAAACCATTTCCGCAATTTTTTTACAACATACATAAAACTCTACTAAAGAACTTCTTTAAAACAAACTAGCATTTCTTAGAATATAAAAAATTTTTTAAAATAGCAAAATTGATTAATTTTTAACAAAAAAAAAAAAAAAAAAAAAAAAACTACTAAATCGTTTCACTTTATTTTAAAATATGATGCACAAAGTATTCTTTAAATTAGATGATAAAAAGTAATTTAATCCGAGAAAATACGGCTTTCTTAAATGTAAAATCGTCTACAAAACTCGTACGCTGCTCGTTAAATTCATTTCCAGTTTCCAATCGCTGCTGTTATATAAAAGGATTTATTATTTCCAAGACAACAACACATTTCAAAGAAATTATACCGACTGAGTCCAAAATCGGGTTTCATGTCGAGTGCACATGTCAAATGTATGCTGTTCAATAAAAACAAATAAACAAAAGTTCAAAATCGGGCCCTAAGAGTAAGATTGCATTGTCAAACGAGACCCACTCCACAGCCTTAAACTCCTTATTTTGCTTCAGTACCAAGTGACGTCAATATCCATCTCAACACCGCACCTATAGTGTTCCTACATCCTTCGGTAAGAGTTGCGACATGATGGCAATAAATTCTGATTGGACAAAATGTGTTTTCAACCGCCGCAGGCGATCGACTGCAGCGCTACCATAGACTTTACATGGGATGAAATTAGAAGGTTTTAAAATCCTCATCATTCATAATATTTTCATGCTTTTTTCGATTTGTAACATCAATTTTCATGTTAAAAAATGTTTATATTATGGATATAAATATAATTTTGCCTACGAATTTCGCAATTTTCATGCAAAAATATTTTTTTTCTTCCGTAAGTTTCGTTTTCATTCTGCCAGCATGAGCAAATATCCCATCATTTTCTCGTTATGTTTTATGTATATACATATAATTTGAATTATTTTTATTGGTATGACTAAATTGTATATATATCCTTGCGTTGTTTTGGTGGAATCGCATCATAAGTATTTTTTTTTCCTTTTTTTCGTCATAAGTAATCAAAATAGGTTTGGCGAGGAATACATGAACGCCAAATGCCAAATTCTTTTATGAACTTGTTTCGAGGTTAAAAAAGACGTTTCGCTGACATGTTCACAGATGGTTTGGTGTAATGGTTAGCATACAGGTCTCGTATTCCCAACGTTGTGGGTTCGATTCCCGGTCTGAATTTCTCTTTTTTTTTTTTTTTTTTTTTTTTTTTTTTCTTTCTTTCTTCATTGATTTATTATAAGTTACACTTATTTTTTTGAATAATTTATTACCAGTTAATAAAATATGTTTTTTTAGATTGATTTTTTTTAATGAAACTAACTTTTAATATTAAATATCATCCAAATGCTATATTTTGCTAATTAAAAAGAAACATTTTATTTTTTTTCCTTATTGATTTATTAAAAGTTACTTTATTTTTTAATTAATTCTTTCAAAAAAAAGTAAGTTTCAATATTTAATTTAATTAATTAATTTATTAATAATTTATTATAAAATAATGTATAATAAAATAAAATAATATAATATTATATATATATAGTAATATTATATAAAATAAAATATTGTATTTCTTTAGATTTTTTTAAAATGAAATTAAGTTTTAATATTAAATATCATCCAAGAGCTATATTTTGATAATTAAAAAGAAACATAAATTTTAATGTAATAATATCGAATAAAATTACATTTTAAATATTTTTAAATCGTAATTTAATAATATAAAAATATCTAATAACTAGAGATAACTTATTTCAGCATTCATTTTTATGAAATTAATCTTTCACTGTACAACTTTATCTATTTTTATGATTTTTTTATTTTTTTAAAAAATAATTTAATAATATAAAAATATCTGATTACTACAGATAACTTATTACAGTATTCATTTTTATGAAATTAACCTTTCACTGTACGATTTTTTCTATTTTTATGATTTTTTTTTTTTAATTTATTTTATTATTATTTTTTTAAATCTATATATAGGTCTCATAATGAGAAAAATAGAAAAAATAATTAAATTCAAAATTTTCAGCAAAAATTTTATATTTTATGGTATGTTCTATATGTGCACATTTAAGGTTTTAAAATATTGGATCACTATATTTTGCTACAAAATAAACTTATTTCAGATTTTTTTTTTTTTTTTTTTTAATTAGTTATTCTTTTTTTACCGATTCTTTCCAAATAACTACGTTTTAATATTTAATTAATTTATTTATTTATAATATATTATATTAGTTAATAAAATATTATGTATTTTTACATCAATTTTTCTCAATGAAATTAAGTTTTAATATTTAACATAATACAAGGGCTATATTTTAATAATAATAATTAAAAAAAAAAAACCTAGATTTTAATTTAGTAATAATATCGAATAAAATTACGTTTAAAATATTTTCATGTCGTAATTTAATAGCATAAAAATATCTAACTACTAGAAATAACTTACTACAGGTTCATTTTTATAAAATTAACCCCCTACTGTACGATAGTTTCTATTTTTATGTTTTAATAACAATAATAACATTGAACTATATCAAACTATGAAGCGCTTTAATTCAAAAAATTAGTGTATGTATATAATTTACACATGAGCAATTCCATCTCAGCTCAGGCAGGGCATGTCAATTCACCATCACAGATTTTTTTCAAAAAAATTCAGAAGTTAGAACTAAGTGATTTATAAAATTTCCTAAAAGGATTTTTCCCTAAAAAATTTATTTCTCTGATTACAGCACTTTAAAGTTCATGATAAAATTGGCAGTTTTCAGAAAAACTGAAAAACGCTTCATTTTGAAATGAACACAATACCAAACATATTGAACTTATTAAGTCAATTTATTTTTTATAAACAGTTATTAAACAGAAGTTTACTTTGGCATAGTTTTAAAAAATATAGTGACATTTTTACTTAATTAAAAAAATTAGATTTTAAGTACAAAAAATATAATTATTAGTGAATTTAAGATTTTTTTCAGGATGAAAAAAAATACTTTAAAGCTAAACATTGATGGCAATCCAAAGACCTTTAATGGGAGTTTTACAGTAAATTTTATTTTAACTCTAAGGTGATTACAACTTTTGTAATTCAATTTTAAATTATGCAAAATTCTGTAAAATCACTACATTTGACATGCAATTTCTCAAAAACACCATTTTTTAAAAATCTGATAATATGCTCAATTCATACCTTATTAGTCTCTAATTAATACCTTACAAGCAAATTGTGTGTTTTTGCTTAGAAAATTTTATATGATTTTTTGAAAATATCATGTTGTGTGTATTTTTCAACAGACCACAAAGTCAAGCTCTTCCTTATTTAACCGAACTTGTAATGTAATTAATATTTCAAACTAAAAAATACATCACTAGTACATAATTATTACTACTAATTATTACTACTAGTACATAATCATTTGCTTAAGTTTAAAATTGCGTAAAATACAGCCAATAATAAAATTAGTATTGATCATATGTCATTTCATTCCATACTCATAAATGTGTTAAATTCATCTACAGTGTGTAAAATATTTTGTTATATAGTATGGATATAATATATTATTATGCAAATACATACATTACAGCTGAATTAGATTTTATTTCAAGTTTAGGTTTTTTCCAATCAGTTTTTTTTCCTCAGAAAACCAGAAGATCAAGCATTTCTTATTTCTCTGAATTTATAATATATTATTATTTAATGAAAAGATAATAATATGCACATTATTATGGCAGATAAATATAAGCTAATTTTGAAAAATTCCTATTCATAAAATTAAATAAGCCAAACCCTTAAAAAAAATCTGTGCTTGTGATGCATTTTGACTTTGCTGAAAATTACTCACTAATACTGCCAAATGAAGTACAAAGCTACCACTGGCAGAATACTCAGATAACGTTATTTACCTGCACAGCATATTTTAGAGAAGAATTAAAGAGTTTTATCATAGTTTCTGATGATTAACTCATGATACAGCTCATGCTGTTTGTGACATAGAAAAAGTAAAAAAAGAATTATTTAAGTTGTACCAATTACAAACACTGGAATCAAATGTGTATAGATCAGATGGAGCTGGAGCACGTTTTAAAAACAAGTAGCAGTTTTATGAATTGCACAAAAATAAAATTGTACTGAAGTAGTGGATATTGTCCGGTACTGCCCATGTTAAAAGTGCATGTGATGCTTTTGGGGAGTGAGACAAGCACTATGCAACAAAATTTAATCTCCAAAAAGAGCCAATAAAAGCTATCCAAGATTCTGTCTCATTTGTTGCTGAACTATCTTCTCTGCTAAAAAATAACATTCTAGTCCGCGTTATTCTGTAAAACACGTACCCAACATGGTCCATAGCTAAAGCATTCCAGTGGCCAAAAGAATCTGGAAAGAAAACATATGAATGTGCATTACCATTGGAAAACGTGCTTCTAGAAACAGAAAAACCAATTACAATAGGACAATCTGAGCGACTTCATAACTTCAACAATAAGGAGTTGAAGTTAATTTAAGAAACCTTCACTACCTAATTCTTCTGTTATGTATGTATTTGCATATTAATATAGTATATCCATACTATATAACAAAATATTTTACACACTGTAGATGAATTTAACACATTTATGAGTATGGAATGAAATGACATATGATCAATACTAATTTTATTATTGGCTGTATTTTACGCAATTTTAAACTTAAGCAAATGATTATGTACTAGTAGTAATAATTAGTAGTAATAATTATGTACTAGTGATGTATTTTTTAGTTTGAAATATTAATTACATTACAAGTTCGGTTAAAAAAGGAAGAGCTTGACTTTGTGGCCTGTTGAAAAATACACACAACATGTCACTTTAAAAAAATCATATAAAATTTTCTAAGCAAAAACACACGATTTGCTTGTAAGGTATTTATTAGAGACTAATAAGGTATGAATTGAGCATATTATCAGATTTTTAAAAAATGGTGTTTTTGAGAAATTGCATTTCAAATTTAGTGATTTTACAAAATTTTGCATAATTTAAAATTGAATTACAAAAGTTGTAAGCACCTTAGAGTTAAAATAAAATTTGCTGTAAAACTCCCATTAAAGGTCTTTGGATTGCCATCAATGTTTAGCTTTAAAGTATTTTTTTCATCCTGAAAAAAAATCTTAAATTCACTAATAATTATATTTTTTGTACTTAAAAACTAATTTTTTTAATTAAGTAAAAATGTCACTACATTTTTTAAAACTATACTAAAATAAAATTCAGTTTAATAACTGTTTATAAAAAATAAATTGACTACATATGTTGAATATGTTAGGTATTGTGTTCATTTCAAAATGAAGCGTTTTTCAGTTTTTCTGAAAACTGTCAATTTTATCACGAACTTTAAAGTACTGTAATCAGAGAAATAAATTTTTTAGGGAAAAATCCTTTTAGGAAATTTTATATATCACTTAGTTCTAACTACTGAATTTTTTTGAAAAAAATCTGTGATGGTGAATTGACGCATATCAGTACTGTCTGCCTGAATTGAGATGGAATAGCTCACATATATTTTAATCCATTAAAAGTTTTTTTAAAAGCTGCTGTAACAATAAATTATAAATTATTCCTGATTGGATAAATCAAATAACAAACAAACAAACAAAATAATAATAATAACAAAATAAACAGACAAGGTCAAATGAGCTGTTATTTGATTTCTGTCCTTAAGGGTGTTCTTAACTGATCCGCTCAACAAGCGAAAAACGTTTTGACACATTTACAAATTCATTTTTTAACAGAAAGATATAAAATTTTAATGCCTGACTATGAAAGCGATTTCGAATTGAACTTATTTTTCCATTTTTTGATAATTAAATTACTTATCGAGTTATAAGCTATTTCGATGACGCAATCACCCGTTTTTCTCCTCCTTTTCGACCGGTTTTTCTGCTTTCGTCGGGAAATAGGCTCAAAAGCGTCAATTTTGAAGGCTTGTTATGAAAAATCTATTGTGTTTTTTAAAAAACAAAAGAATGAGTGCAATTAGACAGTTTCTGAATAACAACACCTGCTATTTTCCTGCATTTCCGAACAAAAATAAATTAATGCATGTGTCACTAAGTTGCCCTTTTTGATTTAAGAACACCCTTAATATATTTCCTGTATATTCTTACAACTTTCATTGAGATTATTAGCAGATAATTTTTTTGAAAACTCAAGAAGAGTTCATTGATCATTATCCTCCTGAGACCTAACATCCATTAAAATGGATGTTTTACTTTTCCTTCCTCTTGTGAAAATTTTTATTTTTGAAATCAAGAATTGGCACGGTATTGTAATGGATGAATCAGAAATCACTTTTTAACTTTAAGAAACTGCCAACAGCAGTTTATTTGTTTATAAAATGACGGAGAACATCAGCCACGTTGGAAATCGACACTCTCGAGGTAAGTTTCACTTTTCGTATTCTTCTTCTTATTTTTTAGTAATATTTTAATGTTTTTCTGATACTTTGATCTTTTGTTTTAAGATAAAATAAATTAATAATGTTAAATATGTTCATATTTTTTTAATTAGCTTGTTTTTAAAACATCCATTAAAATGGATGTCAGTTCTCAATTCATCTATTGTATAATTAGGCTTAGTACTTTTATTTCCAATGTAAGCAAACCTTCTTCCCTTTAAAAAATAAATATCTTAGTTTTAGAGTGTATTTTTTTACAAATTAGAATTTTTTATGTCTTTTAAGAATAAATGAACATGTCATTTATGTATGTTTTAATATTTTGTAGGATTGACAGCGCTAGAAGCGTTAGAATTAATGGCAAATGATGATTTATCTGATATTGAAATTGATGATTGGAGTGATGATAATGAGATTAATGATCCTATTACTAATAAAGGTTTAAATCCAGTTTCGGATTTAAGTGATTCTTTGGATGAAACAGATATTTTATCCGATCTTTTTTATCTGATCAAACTTGAAAGTTGTTTTTGATAATAATATTTCACAAGCAGAGAAAGAAAATAAGCTGTGGAAAGTTCAACCAATAATAGATTCTGTTCGAAATGGATGTTTGAAAATACCTAGATCTTCTTTTGTTAGCATTGACGAACAAATGATACCTTTTATTGGAGCAACAGAATTAAAGCAATATGTACCACGCAAACCAACCCCAGTTGGGTTGAAAAATTTTGTAATAGCTGATCCTCAGGAATCGTATTAGATTTTGTAATCTATCAAGGTAAAGGGTCGTTTCCAATGCAGAATGCTGCAAAATCTCTTACTATTGGTGAAGCTGCAGTTTTGAAACTTTGTGAAACATTTGGTGCAGACACTCGAGTATATTTTGATAGGTATTTCACAACTATTAATTTGCTTGAAGTTTTACACGAAAAGGGAATTGGTGCAACAGGTACAATAAGGAAAAATAGAATACCAAAGGCCAACAATTTATTACCAGACAAAATACGAAAATGGGAGATCTGTTAACAGATAGTGTAGTTTGGAGTGATGAAAAAATTAATATTGTGAAATGATAAGACAACAAACTTTTTTAATATGGTATCATCAGATCATTCTATTGAAAATGTCGACACTTGCAAAAGACGGTCCAAAAAAGAAAAAAAGTATATTGATGTCCGTCGGCCATAAATAATTAGAGAGTATAATTTGAAGATGGATGGGGTCGATATGGTTGACAGAACAATTAGTTATTATAGAATAAAAACAAGAACAAAGAAGTGGACGGTGAAAGTACTAATTCATATGATAGATTTGGCAGCAGCTAATTCATGGTTGCAATACAAAAGAGATTATGAAATTAATGGATATCCAAAGAAAGACTTTTTAAAGTTTATGGAGTTTCGAATAGGCATTTCAGAGAAATTAATAGCAGATGGTACAAAAAATACGCCCGTTGCTTCATGTGATGATCTGGATAGTGATGGTGAAGTTCAACCTAAAGCAAAAAAAAAAAAAAAAATTCGATTAGCCCGGCCATCAATTCCTTTTCGACAGACAGAAGCAAAACATATGCCAGAACTTGCCAACATCAAAAACTCTGCGTATTGCAGAAATACAGGCTGTAACACAAAAACTAAATTTCGTTGCACAAATTGCCAAATGTTTCTATGCATAACTGCTGAACGAAATTGTTTTAACCCCTTAACGCTTAGTGTTGCTGGGTCGGCAACACCTAAAGTTCCTCCTGTTTAGAGACACAAAAACTCCGTGAATATTTCAAAAACTACTCTAATGGCTACTTTAAATCTTTCTTATGAGTTCTAGATGGCAGCACCACAGAGATCAAACTCTACTGTTCTTAAATAATAGGTAAAATGTTTTACTGTAATACGCGCTTCACAACAATGCTTTTCTCACTGCGCTTATCAATATTTTACTTATGGGAGGTTACTACTTCAGCAACAGCTGTATAATTAAAATGATTAGTGCAATCTTTACAAAACAATACCTGTGTACTCTTCGAGGCCTAAGTAGATTGCCTAATTTTTCTTTTCTTTAAATTCCAATTTTAAAGAGTAGTGCGCCGAAAAGGGTTAAAACATTTCATGGAGCTTAATTTATTTTTTTTAGCATTAACTGTTAATAATTTACATTTAAAATTTATTTTAATTAACAATAATTATTTTTGAGTAATAAATTTATGTTATCTTAATAAAAAATAAAATTTTGCCTTACATCTTTTCTGCATAAATTTCTTATAGTTTTATAGTGCTTATGACCTCAACATCCATTCAAATGGATGTGCCCCCCAGCAAAATTTAAAAATTAAAATTTATTGATTTCGTAAAAAATATTAGTTTTTAGGCCTAATTGGTCAGAAAAACTAATCTTTGAAAGAATGTATGTATTTTATTTTGCTCAGGTCTCAGGAGGTTAAGGAATATTTATGTTTTGGAAACATTAATACTTTTAAAAATCTTTTTTTTTTTTTTTTTTTTTTTTTTTTTTTTTATTTTACTCTAATAATAATAATAATAATAATAATAATAATAATAAATAAATAATTATAATTAATTAATAAAATTATAAAGGCAAAAAAATGGAATTGTAACATACTAAAATGTTTTGAGAAATATGTTATAAAATCATGTTTTCCTCTTTCAAAATATATAAAAATTTAATTTTTAAGATTAAAGTGAAATCGATTGTCCTAAATAATGCAATATAATATATATAAATATTATTTTATGTTATAAATGGTTTCAATTCATTCACTATACTTTTAGAAAATATAAATTAAATAGATAAATATTTATTGTTAAATTCTAAGTAATAAATTTAAAATATTTATTAAATGAGCTATGAATTTCGCAGTGCAACTTTTTTCATAATAGGGACAAAAACGGAAATAAACAAAATTTACTATATTCCAGACTCGTTCTAAAAAAGAAGAAAATTTGTTTTGCTTATCTATTTCCGATTCGTAAGAACGCGCATTAAAATAATAATAATAGCAATGATAAAAATAACCAAAGGGCGAGGAAGCGCCAAGCATAAACTTCAGGGTTGCACGCGATTTCTTCCATCCTCCAGTTTTCTTCCACTGAGCATGCGTACTTGATCTCATGACGCTACTCTTACAAACAAGGAAGGTCCAGGTGCTCTACGCACCTAGCGCTCTCAGCGCCATCTATTGTTTGTAATTCTAACTAAAATACAGAATCGCAGGAAAAAAACTTTTGACCTTTGAGATGATTCTCGTGCAAGAATTTTTTAAATATCTGTAAAAGTTTGCAAGTTATTGATTTTTAAAATCGTTCAGTCCTTTTCAGGACACCCGGTATAAGAAAATGTTTTTAGTTTTCTAGACATTTGAATATATAGTTCAAAAGTACAAAATGAATTTTTAAAGTTACATAGCTGAAGTTGAAAAAAAAAATGATTTAAATCAATGCCTCCTGTTTCTTCATATTTTCTATAAGAAATTACAATTTTACCAAAAAGTTCTTTGTTTATATTAACTGCTGATATATGGCACCAAAACCATATTTAAGAACAAAACATAAAGCTTCATTAATCGATGACTAAAATTATCGAAGTAGGAGTCTATCTTACACCCTTTCTATATCTATGACTATATCTATATCTATGAGTCAGTTTTTTACAAAAAAAAATATTTCATTTTAAAATTTAAAAGAAAAAAAATCAACATTTATTTTTTGTGAAATCTTCAGAAATTGTCTTTTACTTTGTTAATTATTGTTATTGTTGTAATAAATATTGCTATTTGTTTTACCCAATTGTCGAACTACTTTAAAAATTGAATATAAAGTTAAAAAAAAAATCCTCAACATTTATATTTGTAGAAATCTATAGTTATTTTTATAAAATGTGTTTTTCTACAATACAAACTCTTTAATAGTAAAACCTTCATTTTGTTTGTTTGTCTGAAGTCTTGTGAAAATGAAATGCTAGTCATTCTATAATTTCTGACTGCGGTTATTTACTAGTAATAACATATAAGTTTCAGCACCACATGATTTCGTAATTGTGCCTGAAAATAGAGAGTTTGGAATTTTACTGTTATTTCAACTGAAAATTCCAATTTTCTTTTCCCATCTTTTGCTCAAATATGATGTCTGTGCGCGTGTGTGTTCCTTTTCTAATAATAATATCTTTCTCGACTGCTCACACGTGTCGCATGTCCTCCTGCAGATGCGAGTAAAAATATGTACTATTTTGGAATCTTTTCTCCCCTTTCTGTATAAATAATCTCAGCTGTTTTTCTCCTTCTGCAAATTACTAGTTCTGTGTAGTAATGCCGGGGTGTTAAAATATTTATTTTTCCCCAATCTGACCCTCTTCCTCTGTAAATTTTGAATGAGAGTTGTATTAGTTTTATTTTAATTAAGAATGGTTTCAGTCACGGAAAACTAGGGATGCATCGAATATTCGGTATTCAGCCATATTACCGAACATTCGGCTAGGACGAATATCAAACTATTCGGTCTGGCTGAATATGTAAATATTGGGCCAGACCATATATAAATTTTAAAAACCTTAAAACAACTACTTGTACCTTAATGGACTATTAATAAAAATATTCCAAATAATTATACTTAAATAAGAGATTGCTTTCGCATTATTTACTTGAAAAATATCACTGAAAATAATTTACCAATATTGACGATTTTCATAGGAATTAATGCTGTACAAATATAAATTCTTAATATTGTTAAGAAAGCTATATAATAAAGCTATTTTTGTTTTTTCCACAGTGTTTTTAAACAAAATGAGGGGGAGGGGGGGGGGACTTTCAGGGGTAATAATCGACATCAAGACAATTCTTGTTTATTAAACGAGAATACCACTTCATAACAGTATTCAAATCTGATGGCGATCGAAGTATTTTTTTTCTAAAATTAACGCATGGATGAGCAAACAAAGGAAGTCAAACCTTTGACCTATTCTAAAAGTTTACAACTGAAAATCATTGATTCTCTGTATGAAAAAATTTACTAATTTCAGTATAGGTTCACTCCATATAGAAATGTATAATGGGACATACATTCGAAGAGAGTTCGAAGTTCCTTTTTTTTTTTTTTTTTACTATGCCATTGAACGGGGGGGGGGGGGGATTTGCATTAAAAACTTTTTGGAGAGTACACTGTAATTTATACCTAATGCATAATTTTTCTTTATCATGATACACAAACGCAGCAACTGGCTGCAAAGCTTAATCTAGCGTAAATACTAATAATCGTAAAAAATTGTAAAACTTATCTTGATTTCCTTTCGTGTTTTTGTCATTTACAAATAGGAAAATAGAAAAAAAAATGCAGTTTGATATTTTCCTATTTTCCTTCACAGGTCTTTTTCTTTTAATCTTAGATTAACATTTTTAGCTCACAGGCTATCATAGCCTGTGAGCTTATGTGCCCGCCCGTTCTGTATGTATGTTCGTACGTAACGCGATAACTCATGATAAAAATATCCGATCCACATGAAATTTTGTATATGGGTATATCCTGATAAGGCGCTTCCCTGATTAGTTTTTGGAGTTCATTCGATATGTATAACAGGGAGAACGGGAGGTCATGCCCCTCCCTTTAATTGATATAAAAGAGTTTTTCATGCAGAATTATCAATTTTAGATGTAGGATCATTCTGTTGGACGGCTCCGTGATTGGTATTAGGTGTTCATTGGATTAGTATATACAGGGGGAACGGGGGTTCTAATGCTCCTCCCCTTAATTTATATAAATGGGTTTTTCGTGCAGAATTATTAGATTTCGTTCAAATCTCTGAATAGTTTTGGAAGTTTAATGGTTAAGTATAAAAGAGGGGGATAACTTCTCTTAAATTATATAAATGGGTTTTTATTAAGAATTTTTCGATTTGCTTTTAATTTTGGATATAGATTTTTTATATGATAAAGTATGTCCCTGATTAGTTTAGGGGGTTCAATAATTAAGTATAAAAAAGGGGAAAGGGGAGAGCTGATCTCCCCCTCCTTAATATTTTTTTCCAACGGAATTAACCCTTGAAAATATAAGGCTGTAATGTACAATTAGTATGCGTAGCCTGTGAGCTCATTGCCATCAGTTTAACTGGGCAGTATTCTTTTTATTATCTTTTTTTTTCTTTCTTTCAAAAGAAAGAAGAAGAAATAAACTTTACGGAGCTTAAATTTCATCGAGTAACTGTTTTCTGTTAATACGCGTGCAATTCGCGTACCAGACTTTGGGGGCAAATAAGTTCTGCTTGTCAATCATAGGTTACGTTCTCGTGGCTATTCCATTTCAGCCTGTCCCCATGATTGTCAGGTGTCATTCTATAGCTAGGCTTTTACGCTTTATTTAGGAAACTATTAAATTTCTCGCCTGATGGAAGCCATCGCGGAATTCGACTAATTAGCAGCATATATCTCGAATTTCTTTTGACGTATTTTTAATAGCATGGTGATTAAATTGAGAAACAAATCGTTGAAAAAGTTGGTACGTGTCCAGTAGGTATGGTAGAATTGAAACTTTTATGTGTGTGTGACAATTTATGTGATAAGTACAGAAGGTGTTCACACATTTTTGTGACGAGTTTGAAAAAAAGGATATATAAACAAGATATTAGGGGGGGGGGGCTTGATACCCCCCCCCCAAAAAAAAAAATATATATATATTTTGTAATTATAAATCTATATCATTTTTAGGTTTGAATGAAACATAGTCACAATAGATCATAAAAAAGCGTTATATATTTTAGCAATAACTTAAATAACAATTTTAAAATTCTTTCTTCTCTTTATTTTTTTATATGTAAAAATAGATTTTTACATTTTTATATAAATCTAGGTATCGGATTTTTCTTTAATCCGTTAGATCTGTGGGGAAAAAAGTGGAAAAATAACATGTTTTTAAATTCTCTCTCTCTGTCTCTCTCTCTCTCTCTCTTTTTTTTTTTTTTAAGTTAGAAACATACATGAAATTCGACATTTTTGTCCCTTTTTAGCCAAAATGACAAGTATCCTTAAAAATAATGAAAAACAATAAGATTTTTAGTTTCAAAGATGTTCAGTCTGGCATCTCTTTTGCTGAACTGTCATATTACATCTCCATTTCCGCGGTAAGAGTGTTTCTTAAGATATTAGGTTTGATATTGCTCCACTCCTCAACCATAATCTTCCAGAATCCATCCAATGTTTTGGAATGCTATTTATAAAGAGTTCGTTTAAAAAAAATCCAAATGTGTAGCAATCCATAAGAGCCACATTGTGGAGCTTTGGGTAGGATACATTTAAATATAATAACGTCAATTCTAGTTTTATTCTTCTTTATAATATAGGAGTATACAGTAAAACCTCCATAATGGACACCCCTGAATAGCGGACACTTCTATTTAACGGACAGTTTTCCAATCCCCACTCCCAAAACCTAAATTTTTGTATGTTTAACCCCTGAATAACGGACATTCAAAATAGCGGACACTATTTTCGGCGATAAAAGATGAAAAAATATTTTTTAACGAGAAATTTTTTTTTTTTTAAAGTAAAAAGGCCTCTTAATTTATCAAGGCAATTTGTAACAAATTTTGTGATCACAGAAAAATGTAAAGAGTGGGCTGAGAAAATTTCTTCTTCATGTTCAGTGTTGAGTTCAGGGAATTGCCTGGCAAGGACATCTCTCAGAGCATTAAAATTTCTATGTCCCCCTGATAGATTTTATGCTTTTAATGATCAAAAAGCGCAATCCCCATCCCCGCCCGGAACTCTGTAATGACCAATTACGTCACATTGAAAAACAAATTACATGTAATCCCAAGCAAAAATAAACTTTTGTAACCGATTTTTTCATAAGAATGCAATAAACAGCAGTTAAAGGTGTGTACAAATTTATTTAAGTTTTGTTGCTTAAAAAAAAATTTAAATTTTTCATTAATCACATAATAGAGGTTTTAAGACCTATAAATGTCAATTAATGAAATGTTAATTATTTCTTAGCCATTTTTGTATCTGAGGTTTTCCCAATAGCGAACACCTCCGAATAGCGGACAATTTCTGCGTTCCCGAGGTGTCCGTTATTTAGATATTTTACTGTATTTTGAAATATGGCTAGTTGCCTTATCCTGATGGAATTTAACACAATGAAAATTGTTTGAAGAAAGTTTTTTGAAAATATGTGTTAAAACATATTTCTAATAGTAATCCGAATTAATTTTGACATTTTTTCTCCTTAATTTGTATTCGCTATGAGAATCCAATAATAATAAGAAAACTTTTGTAAAACTTGAACTACAAATTTAAGCTTTTTTCTTTAAGTAATAAAAAGTGCAAATTAGGTAAGGTAAGTTTTCTTACCTTGATTGGTCCATCATAAATTATTATCCATAGAGTAGATCATCAGGAGGAAAATCATGTAATCCATTTGAATGAAATTGTCACTGATTTAATTAAACTATATCTTAATGAGAAGAAAAATAAGATTAAATATATACATTATTAAAGGTTACTAATATATTAAATTGCAGAAAAATGTTTTTGCTTTAAAGCATACATATAGAGAAAAATCGTGTAATCCATTTGAATGAAATTATCACTGATTTAATTAAACTATATCTTAATGAGAAGAAAAATAAGATTTAATATATACATTATTAAAGGTTACTAACATATTAAATTGCAGAAAAATATGTTTTTGCTTTAAAGCATACATAAAGAGACTGCCTATAAAAGTATTTCTAGTGCATGATGTTTTATTAGTATTACATAAGACTATGCAACATAAGATGGAGAAAATTGTCATCGTAAGACCGGATTGCATGTTGATTATCAAGTCTCTTGATTATACTAATTGATAGGGACGTAGCTTTAGGGGGGGGAGGGGGGGAGCCTCCCCTCCCAATACGTTCATGTGGTAGGGCGCCAAAGAAGGTTTAAGGGCGCCGTTAGGCACCCGGAAAAAAGGCTATGTTAGTAATAACAAGTAATTATAAAATAACATAATTTTAAATATAAAATTACAAAGTAAGTTATTATTCACTTACAAAACCTGAAAAATGCACTTAATTTTAGACTTGTTACTACCTCTATTCCCCCACTCCTATCCCGAAGAAAATTTATGCATCCGAAATAAAAAATTTCGAAAACAGACTTGTAATGAATTCCAGGATAGATGTACAATTATTTCCTTCTTATAGAGTTGTTGATGACCCTTAGAAATAGATAGAAAGGGGAAAAAAGTGTGTAAACGACTGTAGTGCGTTTGAATGGTTCTATAATATGTTTTAATAGTAGGGCGCCACAGAAAATTTGGAGGCGCAGTTAGGTACCTAAAAAAGAGGGTTTCAAAAAGGGTGCCATGGAAGGTTTAAAGGCACCGTTAGGCACCTAAAATTTTTATTATTTAGGGTGTATTCGAAAAAACGCTTTTTCATCTTCAACAGCTCGAAATTTTCTGATGCAATTTCATACGCATTTTTAAAAGTAGAATCATGAAACTTGCTGAGGGGATTCTTGAAGAGGCGTATAAGGTGCCGCGTGATGTCTTTTTACGCTCAATTCATTAGAAATTGATTTATAAACATTTATCTTCTCAGCATGACCCTTTTTTTCGTTCACAGATCTCCCGCTTCTGGAAAATCTATTCAAAATGCCGTTTTTGATCGCTTTTTTGCAATATTTTTTACATTAACGAAGAATTGAAAATCACGGCACCTTCTGAACTTTCTAGATAAGAGAATCTGCTAGTTTGATGCGTTTGAGAGCAAAAGTGAATTTAAAAATAAATCGGAAAATAATTAGTTTGAATCGAAATATACCCTTAATGTGGCATTCTTAGATTATTTTTTACACACACACAAAAAAGAAAAAATAATTAAATAACAGTAACGTGATTTGGAATTAATATTATTGTAAATTTATACGAAAATAAATTATGGTTTCAAAAAAAAAAAAAAAAAAAAAAAAAAAGAGATCCATTACATTTGAGACATTTCAAGATTACTACCAGGCGATATCCCCAGTGCGAAAACAAGAACACATTCCGGAAATGGACATTGTTCGATCACTACATGCAATTTGATCTTTCGGAGAAAAGCTCTCCCCTCCAATCCAAGTTTGGTGGTCCTCAACTAGGTTATCTGACCTTAACTATTTTAACTCCCCAGCCCCCACTTATGTCCTTCCTTGTGTTAGGTTAGATAACTTCCGGGCGTCACCTACATCTTGGTTGTCCAGTATCTAGTGTTGTCAGATTGTACTGAAGCTAATAACGCAACTTTTCAAAACTAGCGATTTTTTTCGTTCAATTTTTAAAATAAAAATTAAAAGCTGTCTTTCGTAGTCGTCCAGAGAGAAGAAATTCAGTCATGAGTGATAACCGAAATAAAACATAAAAACAAAAAATAAGGATCTTACTACGGAGAACAAAACAGAAAAAGAAGTTACGAAGCGGAGAAATGATGCTAATTTATGAAAAAGTGGTTGAAAAATGATGATGCAGTCGAAGGTAAAAAATGTACATATTTTCCTTTATTTAAGCATAGTCTTAAAGTATAATGTTTATATTTCTCACGCAATTGTGAGTTCATTTATTATCATTGCTATTATTAGTGGAAAAAAATCGAATAGCATTCTCAATTTTCGGGTAAATTTAAGTTTTAATGATTTTTATTACTTATTTCCTAAACAGATAGCTATTTTTTGATTAATGGTGATTTCTGAAACTTTTACATAATTAATAATCGAGCTAGTTTTAACCCAGGACTGGGCCGGAATGAAGCTTTCCCCAAAATTAAAAATATATATATATGAATAAGGGTGTACTCGAAAACATGCTTTTCCACCTTCAACACCTCTAAATTTTCTGATAGAACTTCAGACTCATTTTTAAAAATAGAAACATGAAACTTGCTGGAGTGATTTTCGAAGAGATGTACAAGGTGCCGTATGATCTTATTTTTCGCTTCATTTATTAGAATTTGATTGATAAACAATCATTGCTTCAGCATGGTCCTTTTTTTTTCGTCTCCAGCTCTTCCGCTTCGGAAAATTCGGTTCACAACGCCCACTTTGACAGCATTTTTCACACTATTATCTGCCTTTATCAAAATATCGAGCTTTACGGCACCTTGTATAGTTTCTGAATAAGATAATCTGTCAGTCTGACACATTTGAGAGCAAAAATGAATTCAAAATTAAATGCGAAAATAAGCAGTTTGGATCGGAATACATCCTTACTTACAAATGTTTTTCGAAAAAGCAATCAAACATAGTAAGATGCAATCGAATGAAACCAAAAAAATATTCAATTTTACATGTTTTTTTTTTAAGGTTTTTGATATCCACATAATGCATTTTCACTGATTTTATTGTGTAAAACACTGTATTTAAAATTGTAACATTATAATTAAAAATGCATTGTTACTGATCAAGTGGTACTGATTTCATTCTTGCAAGGGATTACTGATCAAGTGGTAAAAAAATGTTTTTCAAAAATGTTTTCAACTGAGCAATAGATTTTTTTTACTCTATTTTTTTTTTATAATATGATTTCAAAATATAATTTTGTTATGTTTTATCAATTGTACATATACATTTCAAGTTATTGTCACTCTTCTGATGGGTCTTTTTTCTGCCTTGCGGTGGACATTACCGCTTAAATTTGATTTATCTGAAAAATAACAGTTTTCAATTAACTCTATTATAAACATCACGATGTACCGACGTGCAAAGTGAACTCTTCTATCTGGAATTCCAAAATATATGTGTATGTCTTTATTTTAAATCGAGATTAAAATGTTATGCATCTGAGTTTTTTACGTCACTAATTGCTATTGTGATAAATTACTTTTGACGAAATTTAATGATATCCGGTATTCAGCATACTGTTGCTAAATTGAACATGTTGCTTAAAGGGTTACATAAGTTTTTTATTCTAGTGATTGGATAAAGGGATTTGGAAATAATTGATTTTTGCTTTTAAAGTATAGCCATTGTCAAAACAGAAAATTAAATTTACATTGAACGACTGTCTTTTAATTCTAAAAAGGGACAGGACAAAAAAGTATTCGTTAATGTACTGTATAATTAATAAAATAACCGATTTAAAAAATGCACATTAGAAAAAAATAACTACTTTAACGTTCTGTGTTATAATTGCAGTACGATACAGATTATTTTTTACTTATATGTATTTACTGGGGAACTAAGGTATTAAAAGGGAAAATATGTTATTCCATTTTACAGAAATTGGAATATTCTGTATATTTGGTATATAGACCACCGTTACTTCCTTGAAAAGGGGTCGAATGTTCATCGAGAGCTTTAGCATTCCTTTTTTACATTAGTGGGAGGGATAGTAATGGGCGCGATCTCTGAGGATCTCACAAGAAAAAAATTGAAGGCTAAATTCAATTATATTGACCAGAAAGTTTCGGGCGGGAGCTGCGGTTTTGAAACCACCATAACTCTATTGTAATTAACTTTGCGTTCTGTATTTTTATTTTTCTTCCAAATAACAATTGTTAGTATCATGTCAGGAAAATGGATTTAAGGATCCAGGATTGGTATTCTCTTCAAACATTCTACATTGCCTTTTTAGACCTTGAAAAAAAGAGAGCTGGGAGAGATATTTTATCAGCACATGCACGCTTAAAATGGAAATTTAACCATGGCTGCATCACTTATATCACCTAAATAGATGCCATTGGAATGACTAAATAACATAAATAACATAAAAAGTAGCATAACTAACCCCCCCTCTCCTAAAAAATGTGGAAATAATTCAAGGGCGCCAAATTTTGGTCCTCCCCCCCCAATAAAAATTTCAAGCTACGCCCCCTGCTAATTGAATGAAGATTTATTACTGTTCACATTTCTGAAAATCATTTGTTTCTATCACCCCCTGCTTGATTTCTGAAATTGCAACAGTCATAAAATTTAAATCATTTCTTTGTTTATTTTAATGAAATCAGCTTTGGGTAAGAGCTTTGTAAAAATATCTGCTGTCATGTCCTTGCTTGGGCAATATTCCAGATCAATAATATCTTTATCTCTAAGATCTTTCATACAATGTTTTATATCCATGTTTCGTTTTTTGAATAATATTTATAATTTTGAGTCATTTCAATACTGGACTGATTGTCCTCATAAATAACTATTGGCGTATTATAGTTTAGATCAAAATTCTTTAGAAGATCAATTATCAAAACCGTTTCTTGAGCTGCAATAGTATATATGTTATAAATGCTGATATATGTCCAGTAGGGTGGAGCGAAAAAAATTATTTTTTAAAAATCAAAAACGGGTAGGTGCCAAAAGTTGCCTTTATATTAGTACATCAACTGCGTGAAATTTTACCGCTGAAAAAAAATGTCTTGAGTCTGCGCTTTTGCTCCAAAATTTGAAAATTTGGGCAAAATTCGACATTATTTGACATTTTTTCAAAAAAATAAAATAAAAATTCCTATAGAGCTGGTAATTATTTAAAATTTTTATTTGAAACTTTGTTATTAATTAGTTAATATAATTAAACTATAAAACAATATCTTTTATCCGTATAGCTGGGTCAAAGCAGACAACTTTTGATAAGAAGACGGCATTACCCTCTATTGGAGCATACAGCGAATTGTTGTTTTGAATGCAATTCTTAAGTAGCTGCTTTAAAAACTACCTTGGATATAACTCGTGGAGCTGGCTGCATTTCATATCCCACTCGTCCCAACCACCCGACTATCTAAGCCCAGAATTTTATTTTACATTTTCTCGAAGACGAGCATAAGTTTTCTATGTATCAAAGTAGTTTACCTCTTCTTTGTATTCACTGATTTTGGATGCTGCTGGTGTGACACACTGCACGTATATTTTTATACCTTGTATAACAGAAGAGAAGCTGAGTAATGTATTGGGTATGCTGTTAATTGAACCTATTCAGCAGTCTATTATCTTCATTAAAATTTCATGCAATTAATACATTATGATTGAAAGTTCTGTTACCACAGCATTTTTTCAATCAATTACATTTTATATATAATGATTTTCCTAAAAATTGTTTGCATGAATTCAATTTCTAGTATGCCATCATTTACTGTACCTATTACATTGAATATATGCTGAGAAGCTAGCTGTTTAATATTATGACGATTGTCACAGAGGATTGCAAACAAAATTTGCATGTAAACCAACAATATTTCTAAAGAAGTTTTAGTATTTGTTTTATGTCGTTTCCTGTGTTGCTTCGTAATCGAGTAATTTCCAATAAGTTTTTAGACCTATTTTTTAGGTGTGTATTACATTTGGTATAAAACATCCTGCGGTATAGATTTGGATTATACATTTTGTGAGTGAACCTATAGACACTGATTGTCAATCTGTGCTCATATAAAGCGGAAAATTTTATTCGCTTTATGAGCTGTCTTTTGTGTGAGATGTTTTCTAAATTCTTATTCCCCAGTTCTTCTGAGAAATAGCTTTTCTTATAAATTTGCTTTGCAATCTCCGGCAGAAATTTCTAGTCTTTTTCTCAATTTGAGAAAATAATTTTTCAAAATTCTTCTCTATGTTATAAAAAATTGTAATAGGACGTGAATAGTACGTAGACAAAAGTTTTCTTATTGATCCAGTGAATCCATGTAGATTAGAAAGTTTTATATCGACTTTTCTCTAATAATTGACCCAGAGAAAATTCACTGGAGTTAAAGAAGCATATGATCCATTATTATACATAATTCTAAGCTTACCCCATGCAAAACTGTTCACAGCACAGCGACAAATAGAATTCTCCTAATTTTAAATGAGTACTTATTGCCCATTAGAGTCTGTACATTCCCTCAAAAACTACTGTGCATTATAAGTTGTCAACTTATAAAATGGGGATCTAAAAGTTAATGGGAAATTACCAGGCTACGAAAACATTTAGAAAATGGCATAAAAGTAATGCAAAAAAAAAGTTATTTACAACAACGGTTACTCTGCACAGGCAGAACAAATTCTCATTGCAATTCTCTCTGACGATCACCATCACTTTAAACAGCTCGCTTCTCAACATATAAAAAATGCAAAAGTAGAATAAATGATGGCATACTTATAGTTGAAATATCTGAAATCATTTCCAGCAGATCATTACGTAAAAAAATATAATTGACTAAAAAAAAATGTTGTGGTAACAGAACTTTCAGTCACTATTCATCAACTGGATGAAAGTTTGATAAAGGTAATAGATGGCCGAATAGATCCCTTTAATAATACTCCCGTGCATTAGTGCAAATATACATGAAGATAGTCACAGCAGCATGTGGATACAAAGAACAGGTAAACTAGGTGGATGCATCGAAAACATGCCAAATTTTGATAAGGAAAATCACAAATCAATATATAAATAAAACACTGTACTAAAATGATCGAGTAGTTGGGACGGGTGTGTAATGAAATATAGGCACCTCCATGACGTATGTCCAAGATAGTTTTGAAATCAAGAGCTGTATTGAAAACAACAATTCGTTATATGTTCCAATAGAGTGAGTGGTAATTCCGTTTTCTTATCAAAAGTTGTCTGTTTTGACCCAGCTATACGGATAAAAGAAATTGTTTTATAGTTTAATTATATTAAGTAATTAATAACAAAGGTTTAAATAGAACTTTTAAATAGATACCAGCTCTGTAGGAATTTTTTTTATTTTTTGAAAAAATGTCAAAAAATGTCGAATTTTATCCAAAATTTCGTTTTTTGGAGCAAAAGCGCAGACTCAAGACATTTTTTTTCAGCGGTAAAATTTCACGCAGTTGATGTACAAGTATAAAGGCAACTTTTGGCACCTACCCGTTTTTGATTTTTAAAAAATAATTTTTTTCGCTCCACCCTAATGTCCAGGCTTCAACTGAGAATAATGCAACTGAGTTCTGCTTCTTAGTTGTCCAAGAAATAGCTGTATTTCCTGATTTACATGAGTTCCCAGTGATATTTTGGATAATTTTTATCACCGGCTCTGTCCAAATCTGTATATGCTGTTAGCATCGGCTCAGTTTGTTACTTATAATTAATTTTAATTCTTCTTAGTTTTAAAATATTTGATAACTCTTTAATTTTGCTATAAGTTATATAACAGTTAAAAGTGATGGCTTTCTGTAAAAATCAACATGTTTATTTGTTATTCTTTAATGATTTTCAGTTTTAAATGTATTTATTTTTTCTTAGCCAATATTAAAGTATTTGTAAGATATTTTATCAAAGTAAAAATTAGTCGCCCCCCCCCTCTCAAAAAAAAAATATTGTAATAATTGCCAATTTTTTATATCCCAGTTTTACCAATTTTTAAAATCATGTTGCATAATTTTGTGGTATACATTGTTTAACATTTAGAAACAAATAAAAACCCAATAACAGAATTATTCAATAAATTACATAACTGTGAAACAGTTTTGTATTCCTTGACTCCTAAGAAATAGGTTTATTAAGTGCATAATTTTACGAATAATTTCTTGTATCTAGGTTGAAGCAATTATTGATTTATTCACAGAACTAGAAAGAGGGCATCTAATTAGTTTTTATCACAATTTTTATTAACAAATATATATATACAGGGCTTGAATTTCAGGGCGGGATGGCGGGATTCGCGCCCAAAATTTTGAAATCCCGCCCAAAAAAAATAACGTGGACGGGAGGCTCCCGCCCAAAAAATTTTGCATTTTGAAACTATGATCAACTCCCACGACAGTTTTGTGAATTTTATGATATTTTCGTGCGAGTAATCGACACATTTTGCGAGTTTTTTTACAGCGAAAAATCATTGAAAATCACGATTTTTTCCGCAACTGATTGACAAATTTTGCAATTTTTTTCCTGCAATGATTTGACGAGTTTCGTTGTATTTTTCGCGGCGAAATAGAGGTGATTCTGTTCGGAATTTCCCCCCCCCCCAAAAAAAAAAAAAAAAAAGAACGCATTCAATTCCAAAAATTATGAAACGGTGATGCCGCGGACGCGCTATTGCGCGTAAATTACTCAAAAGATCGGAGATGACACACAAAAGAAACAGCTCTTACACGTTTCACAAGACGCATGATTTCGTAAAAGTTTGTTAAAAAATGGCAAATATTGTTAAAAGATCGCGAAAAAACAACTAATTTCCGGCAAATTTCGTCAAAAGATTCACGAAAGAATGCCTAATTTCGTCACAGATTTCTGTAAAACGGCAATTTTTGTCAAAAAGGTTGCTAAAAAACAACAAATTTCCCGAAAATATCGCGAAAAACGGCAATTTTCGTAAAAAAAAATCGCGATAAAACATCAGACTTCATCAAAAAATCGCGAAAAAACGGCAAATTTCCTCGGAAAATTCACGAAAAAAAGTCAGAATTCGTCCAAAAATCGCGAAAAGCGACAAATTTCGACAAAAGATTCACTATAAATGACAAATTTCCCCAAAATATCACGAAAAACGGCAATTTTCGTAAAAAAAATCGCGATAAAACATCAGATTTCATCAAAAGATCGCGAAAAAACGGCAAATTTCCTCAGAAAATTCACGAAAAAACATCAAATTTCGTCCAAAAATCGCAAAAACGACTTATTTCGACAAAAGATTCACTATAAACAACAAATTTCCCGAAAATATCGCGAAAAACGGCAATTTTCGTAAAAAAAAAATCGCGATAAAACATCAGATTTCATCCAAAGATCGCGAAAAAAAGGCAATTTTTCTCAGAAAATTCCCGAAAAAACGGCAAATTTCGTCAAAAAATCCCGAAAAAACGGCAGATTTCGTGAAAAGATCGTAAAAAAAGACAGATTTCATCAAAAGATAGCGAAAAAATGCAACTTTCGTCAAAGGAAACCTCTCCCTCCTTCCTTCCCCCCAAAATAATATAATGGGGAGTTCATTTTTCTGTTCAACAAACTAATTTTCCTGCTTCAATATATTTTTTTTTTCTTTGCTACTCTAAAATCAGTTTCTGACAGCTCCAAATCTTTCTAAGTAAGCGCAATTCCCGAAAGCAGCTATATATTAAACAAAAAGTATCCCTTTAATCAACAAAGTATTCATTTTTTAAGAAAATCTTTTTCGATGAATTTGACTTGCCCCTTTTTTAAAGAAATGCAAACAATAGTGATACTTCTTATCTTCTACAATCAAATAAGTATTTTTTTATGATTAAATTTGTATCTTGCACATTTAAAATACAGAAAAATAACATTATTAATTATAATTATTAATCATTAATTATAAATATAAATTTATTAAATTAATTAGAAGTTTTATTAATTATCATTAAAATAATAATTAGACCTGTGACAAAAATAATTAGCACCAGGAGGGAATTTACCACCAATAAAAACTAAACAGTATAAAAGTTTTTTTTCACACATTTCGCATAATTATTCTGAACTGTTGATAAAAATTGCTTCAGATATTTTTTTATGTCTGTATTCTGGTAATTCTTTAAATAGCACATAAAATAATGGCAGATTTTAAACATTTTTTCTCCCTCCCAAACAGCCAAACTCCCCTCCATTTATAAATGTTGGTAGGGAGACTCCCCTCCTTCGAAAAATTGAATTTCAAGCCCTGATATATATATATAAATTTTGTCTTATTTATGCATGTATTCACATGCGCACCAGGTATTCTCACAGCTACCCCTCCACTGGAGCACATGTGAACAAATTTAGACAATTTTTAGAATGTTGATATAAGTTAGAAATTCTTGATATATGCATTCAAAAATTTCACCAAATAACAAGCAAAGTATATCAATTTTTGTTTCAGTAGCTCAATAATAATTTTGAGAAATAATAAAAAATGTAAGAATTGTTCTCATTGGCTCCCCGCTCTTTTACAAAGCGGTGACTCAGTGCTAAATAGAGTAAATTTTAATGAAAAAAAAAAAAAAAGTTTTTACCGAGACAAAGATGAATGCGTTTGATTATCAGAATACTCTTGCTAATAATTTTGTTCCACTTAAAGAGGGCTTATGAATAAGAGGTTTGCCTTGCTTCAAGATAACACTTCTGTTCAAAAAAAGTCTATCAACTTCAGATTGGATAGCTGCAAACAATATTAAAACTGGACTATTAAGTTAAAAAGCCCGACTAAAATCTCATAGAAAATTTGTGGAGCATCTTGGCTTTTTAAGTTTGTGCCCATAAGAAAGCAGATTAATTAAACTGTAGAATTAAAAGCAGCAAGCATGGAACTAAATACTCATTTCTACGAGCAAAAATTTGGCCAAATCCTTCTTAAAGCGTCTTTTGGAAATCATCCGTGTTAAGAGGCATAGCAAACAAAATTATTGATAATGAAAATTATTTTATTAAAGCTTTTACATTTATAATCTTTAATATTAAACTTATCGTTTTTAATAATAAAGGCCCTCCAATAATCTCCTAATAATTAACAAGTTTTATTACGTAGAAATTGCATATTGCTTATTATTTGAAACAAAATATTTTAATGCAAAACAGATATCAAAACCTGCATAACTTTATGTGAATGATTTTGTAATGATATTAACTTTTCATTAAAATAAGCACTTAACTGTTTTTGTTGGTGATCCTAAACTTTTTCCAGCACTGTATTACTTTAACATAAAACTTAACTCTTTCCTTATTTTGAGCACTTTTATAATTTACATTACCTACTTATCTTCAACAAGCATAAAAAAAAACTTCGCTTATTAAAAAACATTTTGTATACTATGGTATTTTTTAAATATTTTGCTTCACACACGAATTAAAAAAAAGATGTGCCATTTATTTTATAGTTCTTTTATAGTCCAAATTTTAGAAATGAATGCACCTTATTGTTTCACGACAAAGATAGCTCAGAAACTAGGTATTAGATGATCCAAATTTTGCTAAAACTACCCAAGCAGTTTTTAGAGAAAAGAAAGAAAAAATAAAAGAAAAACGGAAAAGAAAAATAAATTAAGAATAAAGTTACCTAGAATGCTTCCACATAAAAAGAGCATTGTTAAATAACTGGAAAGAAATAAAAAAGAATCGCAGAAATGCGATAAGGTGTGTTAAGGAAAAAAAGGTGTGAAATGAGTTTTATATGCAGAGTGGGAATTCAAAACGTGTTCCCGAGCTCTAAAAATGCGGAGGCTGTCATTCAGTTTTCGAAATTTTCGAGAGGGATAAGTTATTTTTTTATTCCTTTGCTTCATGTTTTTCTATAAATAATTAATGTATTACTTGCCCTTGTATAGGACTGAGATTTCATTCACGGAAACCAAGCTTGCATGTCGATGTCGTATTTGAACTGAATTGCAAATTTCACAATGTATTCCACAATGCAATAAAATAATGGTAGCACTTTGATACTCGGGGCCCGCGAATATTTTCATATCATACACTGGTATCTGTCGTCTTTAATCTGGGATAACTGCGTTGGATTGTCTAGATCAGCCAAATTCAAGCTTTTATGCAAAAATTGTTGGACCAATTTAAATTTTACTGATTTTTGAACACGTCGACTAAATGATTTTCATAGGGGATAATTTAATTGAGATTGAATATATTTTGGTCCGTGAAGACTCTAGGAAGAATGAAATTAGTCCTGGCTTCCTAAGGAAAAAAATAAGTTAGGGCCGGCGCGGTCCGATTTTTCAGCAAAAAAGTAAGGCCCAAGCCCGAACCGAATGTTGGTAATGAAATTCGGCCCAAACCTGGCTCGCCGGCCTGATCGGCCTCGGGCTTCGAGTTGAGGTCTGGCCCGTGCAGATCTCTAGTTGTAACCTCTATCAATCGCAATGGCTTCGATGTTTTAAATTTCACCATTAAATAACTGATAAATCGGAGCAAATATGTATGACACGATTTATAAAGGTATAAAAGGTGGCCAATTTTTTGGTTTGGAGGATGACAAGAACGAGCATGAGATATAAAAAAACAGAAGTTTTTACGATATACAGATGTAGAGAAACCTGTTACAGTGCGAGTTACCTATTTGTCCAGAAATAGGAGGAAACCGTTATTTTAAATTTCATAAATGAATTGAATATTACTATCAATAGAATTCATAATGTTAAGAATATTATCAAAATTGTGAAGAGTCTTTCTGTTATTTGAAATTCCAATTAAGAGAGCTTGTCACTCAGCTTCCACCGTAATGTGAACTTTATTGGCATTATATGCATTCATATATTTAAAATATCTCCTCGGAAATTTGTTTTAAGAGGCTACTTCACTCAAATGAAAAGACCCGTTCGCTAATGCTAATCCTATGGGAGAAATTTATAAAGATATCTCGGTTGTATTTTAATATTTTTAGATGATTCTTTTTGCATTGGATAACTCAGATTGATCTGAATGGAGGTCGTTTTTTAGTTTTTCGATTTTGGTTGCAGATATTTTTTATGGGGTTGCTTTCGCTTTCCAAACCGGTTCCGAAAATGAAAGCGTTTTCGTAAAAAATAATTGTAAACAAAATGAAAAAAGTAACTAACGGCATGCCTACAGATCGATCTCAGATATCCAAAGCCAAGAAATCATTTAAAAATATTGAAATGCATCCGAGATATCTGTATAAATTTCTTCCAAAGGATTAGCATTAGTTAATGGGTATTTTCATTTGACTGAAGTAGAACCTTAACTTCTATTTTTTGCTTACACTTCTTAAAATCTCTCTCTCTCCTTTTTTCTTTCTTTTTTTATCTTAGAAATGTTTTGAGAACTAAGAAGAAAACCCCATCTTTTAAGATGAATACACATAAAACCGAAGTTAAAAATATTAATTTTCTCAAAAAATATTTCAAATATATGAATACATCAAAAATCCATAGACTTAACATTACGAAATAGAATTCCGAAATTGAGTGACCAGCTCCCTTATTAAGGAAAAAGGAATTAAAATCTAACAGTCTTCAAAAATATTGCATATAGTATTCTTCAATACGTTGCGTATAGCTTATTCTCCTTTCGTAATTATGTAAATACGTAGCACTATAATTGCTTAGTCGGTCCGTCTGCCCACATATAACAACGCAAAAACCACCCAACCGAATCGTTTTAAATTTAAAATGTATAATTATTACATAATTTTGTCGAGTCATTTCAAATTTTATGAAAATCGAATGCATAGATCAATTACAGGGACAATCAAAAGTATTCAGTTACATTACGGTCAATGGGGGAAAAAATTTAAATGCATTTTAATGGTGCTACATTCATTCGAACATAATAAAATTTATAGGCATCTATGAAGTACATGTTATAATATAATTTCCACAATCTGTGGTGCAAAGAATATTTGTTATTGATTTACAAGGCCATTCAAAAGTATTCCATTACATAATGGTATAGGGAGAACATTGTTTGGTGCGTGTTTTAATTGTAATTAACTATTTAATATTTTATAAGATTGATATACTTTGCTGAGGAATACAAGCTATTTCCCGTCTAAAAGAAAGCAGATAGTATTTACACAAAAGATTTTGGCTACTACACTGCATTCGAAATACTGTGTACTATTGTATCAAGATCTAAATAATTTTTTGGGAGCATCCGTAATTATATAAATAGATAGCACCTATATTCGTCTTTCAGTCTGTCTGTCTACCCGCACATAACAAAGCAAAAACTGCCCAACTAAATTGCACGATGTTTAAAATATATAATTTTAGCGTAATTTTGTCGAGTCATTTTAAATTTTATGAAAATCGGATGTGTAGTTTAATTAGAGGGACAATACGATCTGTAAGAAAAAATAGTTTCAAGTGCATTTTAATGATGTTAAACTCTTTCGAATATAATAGAATTGACATGAACCTATGAAGTATATATATACTAAAATATGCATTCTGTACAATCTGTGATGCAAAGAATATTTATTATTAAATTACATGACCACACAAAAGTATTCCACTTTATAATGCTATACGGGGAAACGTTGTTTGGGGTGTGTTTTAATTATATTAAACTATTTCACATTTTATGAATACGATATACGTTACTGAGGTGTAATAAAAGTTGCTTCCTGTATATTTACAAGAACACAAAAAAGATTGACCACTATACTGCATCCGAAGTACAGTCTACTATAACAATAAGATCTGAATATTTTTAAAACTTCGTTATCGTACGAACGTACCTCATTTGCTACGCTTCATGTGCAATTTCCAACTTGTTTTATTTGGGAAGAATTACCTCCCGCCCTCACATAGGAAAATTTTGTGCGAGAAATATTGTATTTCTGACGTATATACTTCGTATATAATATCGATATAATATAAATATATACGATTTATTATTATTTAATCTTATTTATTATTTTAAAAAACAACTTTAAGTACCGATCAAATTTTAACCCAATTAAAATTAAAGAAAATCCTATTTTTGCAGCACACTTAAGACAGTCTTGCGAAATATTAGTATATCGTGACGCATAAGTATGTCGTGACTGGGGACTATTTCGCTAAATTAACGATATAATCTAGCTTATGGAGCACAAATTCGATTATTCCAAAGAAATGCCAGCCATCATTACAAAATTGTATCTGAAAGAAAAAGCATTTAAGAGTAGAAAAAAGAAATGCATATAATTCATTTACTATGAGATTAAATTTACGCGTGTCGTAGGTCTTAAGCGATATTATAATGAGGTATTAATTTTTCTCTTCGTATAATTCATAATAAGAATTTACTTTTTTAATTTACTTTTTTTTGCCTTTAATTTCGCTACTTTTTATCAGCTATGTAATTTTTTTTTTTAACATTTTAGTTTATGGTAACGTTTAATTCAATAACCATTCCTTTTTATTAATAGTTTAATATTTTTTTTAGTGTCTAACACATACATTTAATAAATATTATTTTATGAGTGGAAAATTTAATACACGCGTTGGCTACGAAATGCACAATATTTGCATAAATAATTACAGAAATTATTTTCACATATTTAAAATTAAATGTTATTATACACATTAAAATATTAATGCACATATCGTGTAGTTAAAAACTATATGTAAAAAATGTAAAGACAGATGAAGGGAACTTAAATAAGCAGATTTCGTATAGGAATGTCGGTGCGAAAATTCAGTGTTGAGGCAGAAGAGGGTGCTATTGTAAGCGGCGGATGAATGCTCTTTGTTGGCTTGAATCGACATTTCCCGCACAGATTTCGAGCAACAAAGATTATTATGTCAGTCGAAGCTTGCCGACATGCATTTCATGTATAGAAGTTTGCACGGAAATGGGTTGGCTGCTCATAAGATTTAGATTGAACGATTCTCAGGTAGAATTCTGCTAGACCCCCGAACATTCAAGTGTCTTCGTCAAGGTCTTCGTTGTGGTCGAATGGATCATTTTATGCTTTCAGGGGTGATAAGGGTACTGTAAGTTACCACAGAATGTACACGAAAAAACTGTTTTGTTGAAATTATTAAATTTTGGTTGATACGGCACCAATCAAATATTTTGGTTGAAATGACCAAATTGTGGTTAGACTGACCAGATGATTTTGCTAATTCAACAAAATTTTGGTTAAAATTAAAATTTAGCCATTCTAACCAACATTTTTGGTTGGGGCTATATCAACCCAAAATTTAATAGTTTCAACAAAAGTTTTTTCCGTGTATGGAAGAAGCAGTATTAAGGTTCAGGCAGACCTAACCACTACTTTCAATCAACCGTCAGCATGTTTCATGTGTAATGATTTTTCCATAACAAGGAAGGAAAACTTCAATCCAACTGCAGGACACAGAACCTTTCCCTCAAATAGCGTTGAGCTCCTAATATCCTGCACCATTGTAATCTCCCTGCTTTCTGTTGTGAATAAGTCGCAGGAACAATTAAGAATAAAGAATTTTCTAGAGTTCAGTTGAAGTTGGTCAAAACACACATGTGCCTACAGCCTTACGCGCAGTAGAGGATAGTCCTTTTACAGGCTCAGAAGTTTGTTTTGTGTGAATCATTTCTTTGCTTAGCCCGATACATAAAAGGAAAATTAGCAAGCTCTGTATTGGTGGAACGATGCATGTTGCTCGGAATCTGTGAGTTAATGACGATTCAAGTTGGCGAAGCGCTTTCAGCCATCAAACTTAACAGCGCCCTCTACTGATCAACGTTGCATTTCTGTCCCTTCATTCCTATATGAAATCTGTTTATTTAGGTCTCTTCTACTTGCCTTTATATTTTTGCCATATAGTTCTTCAACATCCTGTATTAATGCATATAATATGCACAGTAAGATATTAATTTTACCACGTGACGCATCGGTATGTATCTCGATGTTAAATTTTAAATTATTTCCTGTGCATGCGTGCAATCATTGTGCGACACCGTCTTTGAACTTCATTCACACTGACGCTCAACAACAACAACAAATGATTGAAAAAAGATTTTTTTCGTTTTTGAGCACTAGTGTGAAAGAGCCATTTAATTTTGCTTGCCAATAATATTTCAGCGCTGCACATCTGCAATATTTTATGAGGGTGCTCTTACGTATAAATAAGTTAATGCAATTTCTAGATACCCGACCACCGAGCATTCTATTAGCGATTGGTCCTCTTAACGAAATGGAGGATTCTTAATAAGACAACATAATTCCTCTATGGATTTATAGAACTCCCGTTCTCGAAGCTGGAAAACGGGAAGTGCTGGGTTCGAACCCAATCGCGCACGAGTTAATCGTTCGGAGTTTTCCGTGCTTTTTTTCCGATTATTGGATTTCCGTGCGCAAATATGGGTTAGGCTCCTTTAAAAAATGCATCCATGGAGGGCACCACCACACAGTATTTTAATGAGATAACGGATAAAGCTGTTCCAAATGTATTTGAACTGATATAAATCGCTAAATTTCACTACGATACATTTGCAGGTTCATTTACAAAGACACTCAAAAGAAATAGGTTACAGTATTGTCTTGCTGGAAGTGCGTTTTCAGTTTCGACATGGTTTTTTTAATTTAACTTCTTGCATTTTATTTATTGTAAAAAAAAAAAAAAAAAAAAAAAAAAAATATGTGCCTTTTGTAGAGAAATGCACAAAATAATTCAATTACCATTTCCTTATTAGCGGAATTTGCTGAAGAGTAATTTTTAACTAAAATAATATGTATTTTTTAACTGAACTAAATTTTGGCATGCACGCAGTTAATAGATATAAATCTATGTATCATATTCAGTGCTGCTTAAAGAATTCGGATTATTTTCCGATCGTACATCGGAACAAATGAAATTGGATTTTCAAAAGTGTTATGATTGAATTGAATACAATACTTTAACTTATTAAACGGTGCAATTTTGCACATTATTCTGTTGGAAAGACATAACTTATGCTTGACGCATTTTTTCTTTCTTGATTGTTTTAATAACGGTCACCGCGTTGTACATAAAAAGTAACCACTAGTCAATCCCTCTTAAATGGGAAATATACTGGAAATTAAATAAGGTTTGTGATGATTAAAAGAACAATGTAAGCTATGTCTAATTACATAAGATGCCAAGTAACGGTAAAAAGTTTATTAACTTTTAAATAACCTTCACCTTACATTAAAAAACAATGAGATTTTCTTTTTTTTCTCTTTTGCATTCGGAATGAGTCCTCGCTGGGTGCGTATTTCAGCCTTCAGATGTACTTTCGGACAATGAAGTACATTCGCCACCGCTCGTGCAACGAACTCTCCGTGAGTCATACAACGAACCCGAGAGTCGTGTGCTTCTTTTGGAAAAGAACAACTGATGTAGACATCCAATGGTTTTCATGGCTCGTCTTCCGCAGTACTTCGTCGTGATGTTTTGTGTTTTGGTACAACGGGAGGATCATTCTCCCCCAAAACATATATTTTCAGTGCTAAAAAAAAAAAAATTAATAAAAAAAAAAAAAAAAAAAATTGTAATTTAACAAATTACAACGACTATTTGAAAAATGATATTTTCAAAAACTTAAATTTTAAAGACTTATAAACCATACTTAATTCCATACTTAAATTAATAATATCATTTTTATGATGATCATAACGAGTCTTATATTACTTACGTCAGGCATTAAAGCACGAATATTCCTAGACCATAAATAGTAAATTCCCGTTAAACAGTTATTTATAGATATACAACTTTAACTGTTTAAAATATGCATTTTTATTGGATGGAGTTCACCAGACTAACGCCTGAACGCCTCCAATTACATACGACATGGATTAAACATTCATATTCCTGGACCTATCCTAAGAAAATTAAATTGAATTTAATTTAATTGAAATTTCTGTTTTACAATTTTCGGGGCTGCAAATTTTTAAACTTCTAAACATCGCACATATTAAATTTTTACATTGTTGCGTAGAGAAAAAAATGCACTTTTAAATGAAATTTGTTTGAAATTTTTATCTCAATCTGTTTTTGAGTTGTTAATTTTTTTTTAAAAGTTTTTATTACTTTTTGTGTCATTGTGGCAACAGGAATATTCCATTTTTGGACTTTATTCCATTTTTGGACTTTAAACATGGGCGTCCGCCCCGGGCGCCGAGGCCTAGGGGCGCCAAATTGAGAGATTGTTATATATCTATATTGGGGTGGGGGCGCAAAATTTCTTGTTGGCCCCGGGCGCCAAAAAACATAGCTACGCTACTGCATGCCATATAGCAGCTGAATCTTATCAAGTTGTATATATGCATAAATAACCTTATTCAAAATGTCAAAATAGGACTCTAAAAATAGTAATAATTATTCACAAATTTGAATATATTTTGTATAAGTATATATACAAGAAATTTAGAATTTCACAAAAAAAGGATTGCATAAAAAAAAATCTAGATATATAATTAAATGCAACTTCTCTTTTTAAAAATTAATTCATGTGCAAAATTATTTCAGTAATATGCCGATTAACAGAAATGGTAAAATTAAAAATTTAACATAAAATTTGAAGCATGCATTTATTACTTTTTTCTATCTTTTTAAGAAGTAAGTATTGAATTCGTGAAAATTTTGACTTCCAGTTTTTGGTGTATTTAAACGTTTTAGAAGGTCCTGAACACGATTTGATAGTTTTTGGAAAATATCTGCCATAATTTCACAAAACTTTAGATTTAGTTACACCTTGATATAAACTCGATATGTTTAGTTATTAGTGTATATCGCCCAACTGATGGCGCTGCGTTGCTGCATTATTCATAATTTCCACAATAGTTCTATCTCAAGTATTAATGTATGTAGTTACATAAAACTCCAGATTAAGTTAATCTTTGATATAACTTTGTGCACATTACTTTTTGGTGTAAATCGCTCAACAGATGACGCTGCTATGCTGCATTATTCATGATTATCGCAATAGCTCTATCTCAAGGACTAAAGGGCGATTTTTTATCAAACTACAGATTCAGACAGTTCCTGATATATATTAATGTTTAGTTTTTGGCATAAATTGCCCTATAGGTGGCACAACTATGCTGCATTTTTCAAGATTTCGTTATAGCTGATTAATTGAATGTTTTTTCAAGGTATTGAATCTAAAATTGACCCCATTTTACCTCCATAATGTACAGTAATGTTGCAAAAACATGGGCAGTTTGCATTAGAAAAGTACAACTGCGATGAAAAAAAACCCCATATTTTACTACAAGTAACTATGTTCCAAATTATACATTCTCTCTTGATTAAACTTTGAATTTTTTTAGTTTTTTAAAGCACACTAGAAGTTTATCTCTGTATGTAACTGCTTTTGTTAATTCCTCAAATAGCGAGCATTTTCTATTTGTAGTGTTCTGTTTTCATAACTTTTGAGTTCCATTCTTAGAAATATGAAATTACCATATGAAAACAATATTGAATATGGTTTCTTACTCAATACCAGATTTCAGGATAAAAAGAAAAAAATTACGTTTAATTAAACTTAATAAGAATATTTTATATATATTAAAAAAACTAAACTTTTAAAAGCAGGCTTTGCTACTTTCTTTTTATTTTGTAATATAAAGTGAAAATAATTTTCATTTAATACAAATAAATGGGAAAAAATGTTTATTATTTAATATTCTCTAAGAAAATATAATTTACTTGGGAAAAACAGGCATGAAAAATCAAATTTTCCAATTTTTCCGTTTTTTTCCAAAAAAAAAACCGGTAAAAAACCCAGTTTTTTTTTTCCGCCACTTATATTTTTCCGGAAAATTTACATCTCTAGTTTTTACTAAAGAAAAAAGTGATGGAAACAAAAATGAAATTGCTTCTAAATAGTTTTTGACTCGTCATTATTATTGTAGTGATAATTTTCCTATAATGCTAAACTGAATCAGTTATAATCTATATGCCTTGATTCTGCGAATCCATCTTGCATCATACATTTTCATAAAACATATTTTGAGTTTTTATGTCGGAGTTTATTACTATTTTTTCTTCTAAATTTCCATAGTTTTGTTATAAAAGAATTATAATAAGATATTAGTGTTTATTCTGTAAAATTCCCCAACAGTTGCGTTAAATTTTACGTAAAATTTCGTTCGTTGTTTGAAATGCTACCATGCAATTATGAAGATATATACTACTATTTCAGTTACAATATTCTATAGTGAAGCTTCGATGACGCCCCTTGGACTGTTTGTGACTTTTAAGTATTTTTTCCTTTGAACATTTTCGATGATCAATAATTGTTGACAGCTTGCGGAAATTTTATATACTAATAAAGAAAACAATCTACTGTTTATCTTAGTCGTACTTTAAAGTAAAATTTTTGAGATACTAACACTTTCTCTTTTTTTACTCTTTTGAAATACCTAACTCCTTTCAAGTTTGTAAAAAGTTTTATCATGAAAGTGTTCTCCCTTTTTCAGATCTTACTGCCTCATCCATCACCTTCCTGTCACAAATTTTAAATTTAACCTTGATTTTTTTTCTCGCACAAAATTATAACCTTTTTTAAAATATTTCTGTTTGCAAGGCT
Organism: Maratus speculifer; assembly: GCA_964019185.1. Taxonomy (NCBI): domain Eukaryota; kingdom Metazoa; phylum Arthropoda; class Arachnida; order Araneae; family Salticidae; genus Maratus; species Maratus speculifer. Next base: position 418,844,137 of record OZ025289.1, on the reverse strand, counting down.
TTTTTACAAAGGCAATTGGTTGAATTTCTTTTATAGTAATTTGACAGAGTACGAGAGCAAGTCAGTAAGTAAATTAGAAAGCCAATTAAATGAAAGAGGGGAATATATATACTTGAAAAGCACATTTATTTCTCTTTATAATCGTCATTTAAAGTGATACTGTCTCATGTCTTTAGAAGTTTTTCATTACTTGCTGCGTCAGTTTTTGGACTACTCTTTCATCAGTCTATGCGCCACACATTTAATGTCTGCATCAATTGCGAAATGCTTCCATCTACACTCATGTCCATAAATTAAGGATAATGCCAGTTTCAGCAATTAAAGGTACGGAAACAAAACAAACATGACTTATTTGCCAAGCCTATTTATTAAACAAAAGAAAAAGAATAAAAAAGATGGTATATGTATGTATATTCATAAAATCTACAATTGTTGCTCCCTATAGCAATTATAAAAAAAGTAACCCCTTAAAAAAAAAAAAAAAAAAAAAAAAAAAACTTAACATTGTATGGTTGGTATGATTGTTAATAAATTGTATGTCTCCCAGACGATGAAATACACTCCGCATAACGCCTAGGCATGCTGAGTATCAAATTATCAAGTTGATCTTGGGGAAGATTACTCCACTCAGCAAGCGATGCTCTCCGAAGTTCCGGCACAGATGTAAAAGGTGGTTGAAGGGCTGCAACCCGTCGGCCAAGCATATCCCATACATGCTCTATCGGATTTAAGTCAGGCGAAAATGCTGGCCAATCCATACGGGTGATATCCTCAGTTTGAATGCATTCACTTACGATGTTTGGTTGGCGAGGACGGGCATTATCATCCAATAATAAAAATTCTGAGCCCACGGCACTCCTAAACAAACGTACATGTTGTTCCAGAATGATGTCCCGATAATTTTGGCCTGTCATGGTTCCAGTTTGAACATGTAGATCTGTTCTGGAGCCCTGTATAATTTCATCCCAAACGAGCAATCCTGCACCACCGAAACGATGTCGTTCAATGATGTTGTCTTGGTGGTAACGGGTGCCTGGCGCTCTCGATGTGAAAGTCCGACGTGAATTAGACTGCAAGCTAAACCTGGACTTGTCGGAAAACATTACACAAGCCCATTGTGACGATGTCCACGTTGCATGTTCTCTACTCCAAGCTAACCGCAGGCGACAGTGAGTTGCTGTGAGCGGAACACATCTAACAGGTCTGCGAGCATATAGACCAATATTTCATAACCGTCTGTACAGTGTACACAGTTTGCCTTGAAACAGTCGTACCTGTGGCTGAAGATAGCTGACGTGACAGGTCTGATGCTGTGCTCCATCTGTTTCTTTTGGCAGTTACGTTACTGCCAAATAACGGTCTTCATTCGTGGTTGTTACTCGGGGACGACCTGTACTGTAACGTCTACTGACATTTCCATCATCTTGGAATCGTTGCCAATGTCTAGAGATTACACTTTGGGTGATTCAAAGTTCCTCAGATACTTCCATCTATGTACGCCCACATTCCAGACGGCCGATAATTTTACCACGTAAAATATCATCCACATGTGTCCTCTGTGTCATAACTGTTCGGCTTTGGCACTGAGAAGCTTAGAAAATGCTTGTTAACAGTTTTACTTCTTTGCCACTGTTCCTTATATATGTCTCTCTCACAATTTCGTCATTGTGACGTACTATCGGCACCATCTGGTGGCTTTCAAAAATTTGCATATTAGTCTTGAAGATGTGTGTGATCATTCTGCAAGTGAATTTTTTACTTTAGAGTTTGATTTCCATGTGATTCTGAATTATCCTTAATTAATGGACATGAGTGTATATGCGATTTCATCAGACCAAATAGTTGATAATCGCTTGGAGCTAAGCCTGGACTGTAAAGTGGATGTGAAGAAATTGCCACCGAAACTTTTCAAGCACATCCCTGAACATTCCGCGAGCTCAGTCGCCATTTTCTAATGCAGCTGTTCATCTTGTACACCTGTTGTCTCATAAATTTAAAACCAACATCTTACAATTGATGTGTCTATTGTCATTATTTGGAAACAATATACTACTTATTTTTGGTCTCTCATATCAGTTTGTAACCTACTTGCTGACCTCCCCTCATACTATTTGCCTTTTATTATAATTTTTTTCTATAAAATTAAGCATTTTTTTTTAAAATTTACATTACTGTAGTTAAAGTAGATAAACATTCAATTTTATTTATTTATTATTATTTATAATACGCTATTGTTGTCTATATAAAATGAAGATTACGCTTGGTCTAAATATGCTGGTTACACTAAATTCCAAACATTTTAAATGAAAATTTTACACAAGGTGTCCCATCTTATGATTAATTTTAACATAATTATTCTAATTGGTAAATTAATTACACGAGTTATTTTGCAACTGGGTGAAAAAAGTCCAGACCAGGATTCGAAGAGGTGTTAAATGTTTTGATTGTAGCTGCCAATGATCTGTCAATAGAGTTTTATTCTGGTCAAATCTGACGGACATGTTCCCAGGGTGAATTTTGTGTTCTTAGATTTTTGTCTAGGATAGTTTGGTTGACAGAAATTTGGCTGCTTCGGGCAAAAAGCCCGTAGTTCAACTGCTGATCTAGATACTTTTCTACTAGTTCGAGAATTACAACGCGTGTCCCTTCTTATCGTTGACCAATAGCTAATTCATAACTGTTAGTTTTAGAAGTATAGTTCCAATTGCAAAAAAGCGTCAAGTGTTGTTCTTTTCAAATTCATTTGCATCAAAAGAATTTGTACTGATAAAAGTTAGAATTTTAAATCTTTTTATGGTTTCTGAATCCTACAAGTTATATTTAGAAAACCTTTACAAGTAAAACAGTAATTTTTTTTCTTTTCACGGCGGAATTACTTATCTTAGGGTTTGTTATCAGGGGGGTAGTCGTAAAAATAACAAAGGATATACGTTCAAGGCAGAGGGTATACCCTAGAGTGTGTATTCTATAGCTTTCTTGAGAAACAGAGGGTATACGGTGTTCCTTTAAAAAATCCAGAAGGTATACGGCGTATACCCCATTATACTCTCAACTACATCCCTGCTTGTTATTTTAATAACTAGGCAATGCAGCCTCCAACATTATGGGACCGTTGGCGATTCCCATTGTAGACTGTAGCCTGTGTTTTCATTTTTGGAAGCAGCGGAATCCCCTCAGGTCCACGCACATAAAAAACATAAAAGAAAAAAAGCATGTCGTACTAAATCTCTGTAATACTTATTTTATTAGATTTAAAGTAGTATAAAATCATCAAAATATACTCCAGGCAGCTTTCTTGATAAACTACTCAACTAGAACAGAAATGCGCCCCTGTAAACGATCAAGGTTCAGTGGAGGATGTTCTATAATAAATTTCAATACTCTACGCCAGGCATGTCAAACTCATCTACCACCGCGGGCCAGATTTAGCATTGTACAGAAAGTCGCGGGCAATATTATCGAAAAAGAAAAGCGGATTAATTTGATGACTAACGCAAAAAATCAAAACTGTACATTAGAAATACAGCATTGTTTTAAAAAACAAACAAGGAAACAAAAATGCCTACAAAAATTTTAAAACTTTATTGGAAAAATTAGAAACACGCATTAAAAGTATTTAAAAATATTAATTACAAATCAATCTGTAGTAAAAGTATCTTACGAGAGTGCACTGTCAAATGTAACGAAAAAAGTTAAAATAAAAATACAAACATGCTTAAACACATATTGAACTTTTTTTAAAATTTAAATTCGCAATCAAAATTATACAAAAACGTGTTTTTAAATTTGTAATCTTAATATCTGCATTTTCTTTTATGATATGCTTGCTACTTTTTATAAAGCCAATCATTGATAGAACACAATTATTTACAGTATAATATTATTTACAATACAAAAATTCATAATTGATTAAAATATAATAGCTATGGTTATTGATCCGGCATAGGAATAATTTCCTGATTCTCCTCAGTTATTCTTAAGTACACATCGTGTCTGCGAAAAAAACTGCCCGCAGAGTAAAATTTCTTGCACCTATATTTTCAAGAATTATAAAGTTTAAGGGCAAAATTAACGCTAGCCACCGGCCACGAAGCCACTAAATGAGAAAAAGTGGCTATTAAAAAAACAAGGTAGAACCCGTCGAATTTCGACGAAAGAAAATGTTTTAAAAGGAACTGTTTCATTGATTTGCAATAAACCTACAAAATTAGTTATGATAAAAAATGCACCTAAAAGTAAATCAATCTAAAAAAAAAAAAAAAAAAAAAAAAAAAAAATGGCATTTTAATTTGTTTATTTGATTCAAAACTTGAGGTCTCAATGCTATTAGCTGAAACAGATATTAAACTGTTGATATTCTTTTACGTGTAAATAAAATTTTCTAAATGAAATCAAAAGTCACCGGGTTTTATAATAGAAGATATTTAAATTTCCACTTTTTCACTTCTAATGAGAAAATGGCAACATAAAGATACTGTAATCAATTTCTTCCCTTTTTTCCCTTTGCTTTTTAATAGAAATGGAGTAATCCTGTTGCCATGATTAGAAAAGCGATATTAAAAACTACTAAAAAATTAATATTTCAAAAACAAATTAAGATACAGCTTTTAAACAAATTTCATTTAAAAGTACATTTTTTTCCCTACACGATGGTATAAAAATTGAAAATGTACGATATTTAAAAGTATAAAAATTTATAGTAGCAAAAATTGCAATACCGTAGTTTCATTTAAAATGTGAAAGTGTTGCCATTCGCAAAATGACGTATGCGTTACGCACAGATACGTTTGGCCTTTATAATATAGATATTTGTCGGTGGCTACTGATGGCTACTGTCTACGAATGAAAATTTGTTAGTTTAATGAAAATTTTCATTTATAGCAACGCATAGAAATTATAGATTTCATGCGATTATTGAAATTTCTGGTTATATCATGAATATTTATAGAAATGCCCCTGCATATTTTTAAATTGATTTACTGTTCTGGGCATCCTTTATTTTAACTTGAGCAAATTTCGAGTTCTGTGCAAATGCATCCAATAGTTGTTTTTAAAATCAGATAGATTACTTTTAATATGTTTCAGGAACACTTTTATCAATAAAGTTTCTGTTTAAAATCTATTTTTCCAAATTACTAGATATTTGTGGGGTTTTCGAAATACATGTGAGTAAATTCTTGGCAAACTTCAACGAAGTTTCTACATAACAAACAAATTTTCAGTCTTTGAGTACAAAAAATTATTTCAAATTGACTTATATGAATCTGTGATATTATGTCTTCATCATCAAGAAATATAAAGGTCACAGAGGGATAATTCACAATGATATGTTTACTAACCTTTTACCTCTTCGCGAAGGGAGAATATTACAAAATTTTTAATGTTTTGCCACCGGTTTTTAGAAACAGAAATTTATACCTTATTGAATCGATAAAATACTCCGATTAGATAAGAAAATTTTACCGTAAAAATTTACTGGTGGGAATAAACAAGTATTCTTAAACCTTTTCGCGGCACGTATACGTGTCGCTCGTCCTCAAGGATTAAGAATGTAATTAATGAGCTGATGTCCAAAATACTCTCTTTCGACTATGCATGCAGCCAAATAATCAAAACAGAGTAACGATTTTTTGTTATTATTACTATTATTATTATTGTTTTACAAGACGAGAAATCGTGTCACTTTCCCTTTTAACCCCTTGAGCTCTGCTGGTAGAATTTTTTACCACATAATTTTAATTCCAAAATGTCATAATGACACCAGAAAATTTGACCAGAATTACTTCAAAATGGTTTAATGCATTTTTTCGCGTTTATCGTTAACCGGTTTTTTTCTTTGCGAAATACTGGTGCCGATGTGACATTTGGAATTTTCGAGAAATTTACACCCCAGAGCTCAAAGCCACTTATTCCTTTTGATATTTTATAGGCTTTTTAATTAGAAATTAGTGTCTTATTTTAATTGATTTTCGATACATTATTACCTAACAAATATCACGCTTTACTATGTAATGTCAGAGTGAATCAAAGAGAGCAATAAAAAAAATTGTAAAAATAAAAAACTTAAGTAAACTATTAGGGGGGAGGAGCTAACATAAAACTTATAATTTTTTTTAATATTCAGATTAAAATATGCTCTTCTTAACTTTCTTATTGATTACTTTTGTATACCCTGTCTCCTGGAAACGAAATTTTAAAATGAATTAGATTCGGTCATTTTCAAGACAGTATGTTTGCATCTTTTATATGCCACAATGGTGTTAAATCGGTGTCGTTTGCATCTTGTATGCCAAATTGTAAAAAAAAATCATCCAAAATAACAATCATTAATTTAAAATTTTAAAATTTTCTTCATTTAAATGGGGATTATTAAATTTAATGTATGTCAATACCTGCCATTAAATGTAATGAAGATTAATATTCTGAAATAATGATTTTGAATAAAATCATTCTCCAATTTTGCAACGCTGGAATATTTGCAATGCAAAGTGTATTCTCTGCATCATCTAAGAACTTAATCAAAATACGAAAATGTCAAAGGCTTGGCGGGCCACAAAGAAGTTCCAGGCGGGCCAATTGTGGCCCGCGGGCCACGTGTTTGACATGCCTGCTCTACGCCGATTACGTGGTAATCCAAGCATATTTACGAAATTTATATAGTGTGGACAATCGTTCAGAGAGACATGCAGAATAACCGAAGTCATTAACGCTTTTCAACTATGTTATAAAGTTTTGCAAAAGGAATTGTTGGATAAAAAAGCATAGGAGCAAGTATTGGTCAGAATGTCCTCTGTTATTTATGGTAAGGTATCGGGTAACCAGGAGTGGGCATTTTTTAGCAATGTATCTGTTTAATGCTATTTAAAAAAATAAACAGACATGCATTTAAAAAAAAGAGAAAAAAACTGTCATTTTATATTTAAAATTTCAAGAAATACAAATAAAATGACCACACAGTCGCACTGTTTGAATTGATCTCACTCCGGAACTTGGATTTCTTTAGAGGACTCTTAATGCGTACGGTGCCAACCTCTGTGTAACTTTCTAAGCATACTTGAACTCAACTCAGTATCCATTACCGTTATATTGTTCACTTCTTTGGCATTTATCTTACTCTTATTATGTAGAAAACTCAACAATTTCGATTTTTTTTTTTTTTTGTATATATTTTTAAATTATTATTTTGTTTCTTTACTTCTCACGTATTAACTTATGACCAGGCGCTGAAAGTTGTGATACATGCGAAACCTTAACAAGGATGTAAAATGAAAATTCTGATGGAAAGTTCGCTATTTCTACTGCTTCGCCGCCGGAATATTTTCTGTTTTTTTAAAAACTGCAAGTTCTAGTAATAAAGTCGTAAAAATGCAGTGCCCTCGACTTGCTCCCACTGCTATCTTCTTTATGACATCGGTCTTATCTGTGGAAGTCAGTCCAGCGGATTTACTGGGTTCAGCTCGTCTTCATCTGTGTTGTTTCTTCTTCGATAAATCGGCGACGCTAGTAGTCGGACTGCGTAAGCCTGATGTTAAAAATAGAACTCGGGATGAAAATCGGATTTCTCTCTTGGATCAAAAGATTCTAATTGATTACATATGTTAACCGTAATTCCGTTTAATTTATAAATAATAAAGTCCGACTGCGGGTAAAATACAGTGCAACTAAAAAAAATTTAAAGTTTTGTTGTGAAAATCGGTATGTCTCCAAACTGGGGAGGGGAATCGGTATCCTTTAACAAGAGAAATGCTGTCTCTGAGACTGCGGTTATGTCGACTAACAAAGAGATGTTCCGAAGTATAAGACACAGAATATGCTTGTGTATTGGTAGAATATAGTCACAGTTAGTACATGTATATATATAAAATGTGTATGACACTTTATTTGTAATTCCATAGTATTTGGAATCTGAAGAGTCTACAATGGTTCTGAAAATTCCAAGTACATTCCTTTTAATTCATCTTTTCAAGTTTTTTTTTTGTGTATATTGTTTAACAATGAATGGTTTTATCTATACTTATCTATATATTACAACCATAAAGCTGAATACTCAGGAGTTTTTGGGAAAATAAGTATCTAAGTTTGTTGCATTTTAATATCCTATAAATTTCTTCATACAACTGTATCGTGATTGACAGCGTGTTGGATTCCAGACTTGAGTTAATGAGCATTTTTGAGTTCGAATCCCAATAAAACTTATTTTTCTCAAAAGCATTGTAATTGAAAATATGTATTATAATTGACATTTATAATAAAGATATAAATAGTACAATTTTAACAGAGAATTTTTGCATAAATATTTAAAGGCAAGGGAAATTTTTATATTTCTATAGGCCAGAAATATCTGCTGCCTATTTAAATTTATTTACAGATATTTAAAAGTGTAATTTACTATTTTTAATGAGAAATAAATAAATGTATATAATGCAAATATTTCGGATATTTGAGGATTTTTTTTAAAATATTCTTTTACATTTTAAACTTTTTTTTTATATTTGTTTTTGTAGTTAATGCCTACTTAAAGCGTTTTTAGCAATGTTTGACGTTACAACGTATAACCTTTTTAAATAGGCAATTTATATTTTAAAGAGCACGAAATTTTGCTGGTTTAAACATTTTTTTACTATTATTTACACAAACAATCAATTATTTTTTACTATGAGATAAATTAAAATACATTTTATATAACATTAACATGCTTCTTTAATTTTCATTTAAATTGCAATTTATCTATTGCGATAATATTTTAAAATGCATCTTAAAAAAAAAAAAAATATATATATATAGTTTTTTTTTTTTTTTTTTTTTGTTAAATCTTGAATTTTTAACCGACTTCAAGGAGAAGGTTATGATTTCGACCTGTATGTATTTCTTGTTCACTCATAACTTCTGTAAATATGAACCGTTTGATAATTCGTTTTTTGTTTGAAAGTGTAAGATGCCCACATAGTCCCATTGCAATTTTATCAAATTCTTGTGATTAGAACTTTTTAAAAACTAGTCGTTGGGGGCCACCGTAATACTTACCCATCATATATATGCATATATAATATATGAAAATAATACATTTGAAAACTATTTATAAAATGTATTGCAATTCCAAAACAAGATTTAAACGTATATTTATATTTTTATTGTGCATATTAATGCTGTATTAATGAGTTGCTGATGAATCTCTTTCGACAAATTACCGCAATTTCGGGTGTATAAGCCGCGGATCAAACAATTCTTTTTGGACCCAGAAATCTATTTAATGATTGAAGACAAATATTTACGGCGATTTAATTAGTTACTCTAATTTCTTAAATTCTGGGTCGAAAAAGAATTGTTTGACTCGCGGCTTATATACCCGAAATTACGGTATACAACACGCCCAACTCTCAAGTAGTACTGAATTGCGAAAAAGAAACATCCTTATAACTCCAAAAATAATAATCTTATTAACTAACAGTTTATTGCGTCGGATTAAGCGTCTCATTTCCAATTAAAATATCTTTGAATTGAAATTTGAATGAAATACAGGGTCATGAAAAATCGAAGAATGTGGAAAACAGGATTACAGATATCTCGGGAACTAATAATTCGATCAACTTCGTTCTTTATGCAAAATTTGTGTTATTTTATTGCCTTTTACGAACACTCCTTAAAATAAAAAAATTCGAAAATTTTTATACACCTTTCATCAGAACGGATTTTTCGAAAGTCCTAAAAAAATAGTTCCGGATAATCGAGGTTACTGATATTAAACAGGCTTCGTCCCATTCTTACATACTAAACAGTAGTAGGAAAATAAGAGTACGGGCTCAGCCGCAGGCGGGGCGGCGGGGCCGTCCCGCCTGCGCTGCCTCCGGCTGTCCCTGCGGCTGTCCCTCCTGCGGTGCCTCCTGCGCCCACCGTGCCACCGCCACCCTCCTGCCCCCTACTATGCATCCCCCTCCACGAACGCCCCCTAGTGGAAAAAAGGAACATTCTATTATAACAGGATAGGTGAACAACCTTCCCTAATTAAAAATATTATCAATCACATCTCAACTCGGAATCATACTATATGATGAAGATGAAATTTATATTTGAATTTTGAACAACCATAATTTTAATGAGTATTATTAATTAAGCGAAACAATTAAAATTTCAGTTTTCAACCATTTTATTTGGATTTCTTCAACTACATGATGAGATTATCAATTTAACACAAGAAAGTTAAACATATATTTGAACTTTGCTTGATAGACATCTTAATGAGTATCGTTAATTAAGTAAAAACAATAGAAAATATCCAATTTTATAGAAAAAGACTGATTTCTTACGATTTTTATCAACTTAAAAGAGAAAAGTTAAACATGTATCCTAGTTTTTCAACAGCTATAATCTTAATGAGTATCGTTAATTAAGTAAAAAAACAATGGAAAATATCCAGTTTTATAGAAAAAGACTGATTTCTTACGATTTTTATCAACTTAAAAGAGAAAAGTTAAACGTACATTTCAGTTTTTCAACAGCTATAATCTTAATGAGTATCGTTAATTAAGTAAAAAACAATGAAAAATATCAAGTTTTATAGAAAATGACTGATTTCTTACGATTTTTTCAACTCAAACTTCAGACTCTCAATTTGATAGAAAGAAATTTAAGCATGCATTCCAGTTTTGGACAACCATTTCCTTCATGAACATTATTAATTAAGCAAAACAACAGAAAATATTAAATTTTTAACTGATTTCTTCATATTTTTTTATTATTTTTTTTAATATAAAATCAGAATACACAACTTAAAATAGAAATTTAAACATTTTTTTTAGTTTTTGAACAGTCGTTACCTAAAAGAATTTCGATAATTGAACAATTGACAAAGGAAACTAATGATTTTTTAACGAAAAAAGACGAATTAAACGAATTTGGTTAACTTTTACTCTAATTGGAAATTTCATCGTACTTTATATATACCAACTAAGTAGAATTTTAATACATAAACGAATAATTTAAAGAAATCCTCAACACGCAAATGTGAACCTGCAGAGTAGGACTCCTATAACTCAGGCTGAATCATCAAGCATCTTGTTTCCCAGTTACCGTTTGTTTCCCATTGATTCCTATGAGACGAGAAACATTTGAATGATTTTAAAGCTACAAAATCATTAAAAATGGACGGTTGTTGAGCAGAAAATTATTCTGACATGTTCAGGAAGGGCTTTGGAGTATTTAAATTCCATATAAATGAAGAAAAATGGAATAATTTGTCTATAAATGCTTAAAAGAATAAATCTGGATTCGAGAACTTCGCCAAATAGCGTGCCAACCTAATCGCTTGTACTCAACAAACCGGTTCTTCGAATATTCTACTCTCATGTTTTCCTGTGAAAGAGATTGAGCAACTAAATTTGTTCGCCTCGCCATCTACGTGATAAGACGCCAAGTCAGGCAACCATTTTGGAAACTTAATGGAGGCATGATTCAGCCCGTATTGTAGGAGCCTTTCTGCAGAGCATTTCTTATTACGTCATATCTAAACTAAAACTTTTTTCTGCAACCCCTCCATGCATGCATTCCAGGTAGGGGAACATAACAAAGAATTTTGACGTCACAACTTACAAAGGTATCCAACAAAATGTTTACGTTCAAGAAAAAGTATCACCTAGAGAGAAAAAAAGAAGAGATTTAAGCTATTTATCCATTCTAGTTTTATAACAGTTACCACAACATCTCCAAATTAAAATTTGGAAGTCATAATGAGTGTAATTAATTAAGCAAAATAATAGAAATATTAGTTTTTCAGAGGGGAAAAGACGAATTTAAACAAATTTTATTAGTTTTACACTAGTTTAATAATAATTTTAAGAGGAAAAAGACGAATTTAAACTTTTTTTTTTTTTTTTTTTTTTTTTTTTTTTTTTTTTTTAGTCTTACACTATTTTTTCTCATCTCCAACACGGATATATCAATTTTAACAGAAGAATTAAACGTATATTTTAGTTTTTAACAACAAAATCTTAACAAGTATCATTAATTAAACAAAAATAAATATCAGTTTTAAAGAAAAGACGAATTTGAATAATTTTACACTAGTATTTTCAAAAGCAACATGGAAATATCAATACTTATTCACATATTTCACTTATTTATGTATTCAATACTATATTTAATAAATTTGGATACACTTTAAGAATTTCCTAATCTATAATTATATATTAGCTGTATATTTAATGTTACCCATGTTTTCATCATTAGTTCATAATCGTGAATTTTGTACTTTAAATACCATGTATTCAGGTTCAGATTATTTTTACTTGAAATCATACAGAATTTTTTAACAGAGTTTGTTTTTGAAATCATTGAAGCAACTGTATTTAATATTTTTAACACCAATTTTCTAAGATTTTCTAACATTTTCCGATTATACATTCCTCAGAAGTACATTTCTAAATGCTACAATCACTTTACATATCGAAAAGATATCATTGAAGCAACTGTATTTAATATTTTTAACACCAATTTTCTAAGATTTTTTAACATTTTCCGGTTATACATTCCTCAAAAGTATGTATTCTAAACAACAGAAAATATTAATTTTAAGAATAAAAAGACGAATTTAAACAAATTTTATTAGTTTTACACTATTTTTTCTCATCTCCAACACGGATATATCAATTTTAACAGAATTAAACGTATATATTAGTTTTTAAGAACAAAAATGTAATAAGTATCATTAATTAAACAAAAAATAAATATCAATTTTCAAGAAAAGACAATTTTTTACACAAATTTTCAACTTTGAAATACATTTGTTTACATATATTGTTACAATATATTACTAAACTTAAAATTTTTAAAAAGTTTGAATGTTTTTACAAAGGGTTCATATTTATATTTTTCACGTCTTGACTGCATTCGAAATCTTACAACAAAAGTATACTTTTATTATTTTTATTATTATTATTATTATTCTAGAAAACCTAAAAAGTCATTTCTTGCTGCTTTAAACACTTGACATATTAAAACTACTCTGAGATATTCTACCCATATAATTAATCAAATTAGGACATGATTCATCTTACACTTCAAAATTTCTGAATTTTTACAATACTTATTTTCATCAAACTTTATTCGTGATCCTATATATTTTAGGAGTACAGAATTTTAACATCTGTTTTTATCTACTTATCAGAAAATTATTAAAACACCCAACAACATTTTCCAAATATGAATATTATCTTTACAGTTTAATAATACAAAACATACACGAATACAAAGTTTAATTTTTACAAACATTTCATATTTCAAACCAAACTTTTCGAAATTTTCACATCATAAGAGCAAACATTAGACGAACTTTTTAACTTTTTAACTTTTTTTATTGCTTAGATCTTTTCATCATAACTTTTAATTATGATAATTATCCATTTTTAGGTTGATTGTCGAAAACCTGTAACTGAAATTACATAAACTTAATGTAAAAAACCATGTTCTCACCCAATTTCTTGAAATTCAACAAAGAATTGACTATTACTTATCTATTATTATTCTTATTAAATACTTATCTACATCAATATCGACTCTCGATAGTATATAGATATTTCATCATTACACACTTACAACTCTTTTCAAACGTTTATTAGAAAAATAAGTCAATCAAAGTCTAGTAGTTATCACACCTGTTCCTCAGAAATATTACTATCATATGAAACAGTAAAGAAAATTAATAGATATTTAATATTTAATAACCTCATACGTGAAATTACTGTCGAAATGAGAATACTAATTATCTATAAAATCAACTGTTGAACAAAAAAATAGTACAGATTACCGAAAATTCAAATGTTTTTTCTACAAAAGTTACAAAAATTAACAAATGAATGACAAGTTAGAGAAATAACTAAAAAAGTTAATGAACATATTTACAAATTTATTAAAATCACACCTTTTTCTGGATTACAAACCGCAATTTCTTGGAAAATTTATCACCGAATTTGTAAGATTTTAGTCCTAGTATTACATACACTCAATAAATATTCAAAATTAACAAAAATATAATTTTTTAGTCTCATCAATAAGCAGAAATTCTATATTAAAAGAATATTTTCAGAGTAGTACTTATAAAAATGAGAGTTTACAAACTGATTTTCATAATTTTATCACATTTAAACTTAATATTTTACATAAAACATTATTTAATCAAATTTTATGCTTTCTAATTCAGTAAAATTCAATACTTTTTTAGTTTTTAAACCAATACCACAATATTTATTTACATCAAACTTGATTCTTCACCTTTTATATTTCCACATTACACACGTGAGATAAATACTAACTTGGATCAGGAGTTGAAGTCAATTGATTCCATTCGATTTTCATCATGTACGCATTGCTCCTACACGAAATTTCTTACTGCTATAATCATCTAATGTATTAAAACTAATCTCCTCATATTTTTAATCAATTCACCAGATGTTTCATCTCGCACTTCTGAATTATTGTGCATCAAGTTGCTTAAAATATAAATACTATCTTTATAGTTTTAATGATATAAAGTATACATGGTTTATCTTGAGTTGGCACTTCCATACTATTAATCAAATTATATGTTTCATCTTGCACTTGATCTTAATGATTTCATCCTGCATCTGAATTATCGTCCATCGAGTTTTTTTTTTTTAAATAATAATATATTTATAGTTTTTGATTATACATAGCATGTACAAATACAATCTTTAATTTTAACATTTCATATTTCAAATAACCTATTTCCGAAACCAAGCTATGTGAATTTTACCACAATACTTATTATCATAGAATAATTTGTGTTTCACACTTTTCTAAAAATTATCAGATATGTACCCCTCAGAGAAATTACTATCATATGAATAAATGAAGAAAATTTAATTTATATTAAATGTACACGAAATTGATTGCAATATACATGTATTTAATAAAAATAAATAAGCGATTATTTATACATTAAACCTTTACTAAATATATATTTCTTTCATTATACAGATGTTTCAACAAGATGAACCAAAACAGCAGCAAACTTCAGAAATTAATGATCCAAATGATTCATCCCTAGCACATGTAGCGTTAACGAATAACACATATGTGAGTACTTATATGAGAAATACTAGAATTCGTATATGAAACGTAATTAGAGTAAATACAAAATGATTTGTCTTACTACCTACACTTTAACAAGCGCTTTTTACCTATATTATTGAAGAGAATCCTAACTGTGTCCATTTATTTCTACTACAGATGTGCTCTATTTGCTACAAACACTTCTTAAGTAAATGGAATTTAACAGAACATACAAAAATCTATACAGATGGAAACCCTTACACTTGGAAAGATTACCATAAATGCTGTTTTCAAGGAGACGTGAATAAAAAATGCACACATCATCATATAAAGCATCGTCAGATATATGTAAACTTAGCGAAGATATTCAAAAATTAGTCAGACTTTTGTAGAATTTAGAAATAAAGGAAGATATTTAGGCTATTTATCCATCATATTTTCACAACACTTACCACAATATCTCAAACTTAAAATTTGGAAGACATACACACTGCTGAAAAGTAATTTTGTTATTCTTCTAACCACTATGAATGTATAGATATTATTTTGCAGTGTATTCTTTGAATGCTCACATTAAATATTCTTTTATATGCATATATCTTTGTGTTTATTTTTCTAATACCTATTACATTAATGAAATACATAACATTTTAAGTGAAATAACACTCTCACAACTTAAAAAATGCATAAGAACATACAAAAAATAAGCAGATGTATGAAAAAATATACAAGTTTACAAAATAATTTCATTGTTTTCTAGAAATATTAACAAAAAATATTTACAATATGAAAAACTTGCAAAAGTGAAAAGAAAAAACACAAATGTAAAAACAAAAACCACAAAGTGAAAAACTCATAACAAAGTTTTTGAAAAAAAATATTTACAACAAAAAATTTTTTTACAAAAACCAAAACTTCCAAAAATATTTTTTTCAAAAATTTTTTTTTTCAAAAACATTTTTTACAAAAAAATTTTTTTTTTCAAAATAAGTTTTTACAAAAGTAAAAAAAAGAAAATCACAACGTTAAAAAAATGAAAAATTTTTGTAAAAAAAAGTGTAAAAAAATTGCAAAAAAATGTTGCAAAAATTTCAAAAAAGTTATGAAAAAAGTCTCAAAAATTTCGTTGGTTTTAATGCAGTATGCAATGGCGAAAC
The DNA here is from genome assembly GCA_964019185.1 of Maratus speculifer. Lineage (NCBI taxonomy): Eukaryota > Metazoa > Arthropoda > Arachnida > Araneae > Salticidae > Maratus > Maratus speculifer. Next base: position 418,827,917 of record OZ025289.1, on the reverse strand, counting down.
CATTGCATTTGTCTTCCAAATTTTAAGTTTGAGATATTGTGGTAAGTGTTGTGAAAATATGATGGATAAATAGCCTAAATATCTTCCTTTATTTCTAAATTCTACAAAAGTCTGACTAATTTTTGAATATCTTCGCTAAGTTTACATATATCTGACGATGCTTTATATGATGATGTGTGCATTTTTTATTCACGTCTCCTTGAAAACAGCATTTATGGTAATCTTTCCAAGTGTAAGGGTTTCCATCTGTATAGATTTTTGTATGTTCTGTTAAATTCCATTTACTTAAGAAGTGTTTGTAGCAAATAGAGCACATCTGTAGTAGAAATAAATGGACACAGTTAGGATTCTCTTCAATAATATAGGTAAAAAGCACTTGTTAAAGTGTAGGTAGTTAGACAAATCATTTTGTATTTACTCTAATTACGTTTCATATACGAATTCTAGTATTTCTCATATAAGTACTCACATATGTGTTATTCGTTAACGCTACATGTGCTAGGGATGAATCATTTGGATCATTAATTTCTGAAGTTTGCTGCTGTTTTGGTTCATCTTGTTGAAACATCTGTATAATGAAAGAAATATATATTTAGTAAAGGTTTAATGTATAAATAATCGCTTATTTATTTATTTTTATTAAATACATGTATATTGCAATCAATTTCGTGTACATTTAATATAAATTAAATTTTCTTCATTTATTCATATGATAGTAATTTCTCTGAGGGGTACATATCTGATAATTTTTAGAAAAGTGTGAAACACAAATTATTCTATGATAATAAGTATTGTGGTAAAATTCAGATAGCTTGGTTTCGGAAATAGGTTATTTGAAATATGAAATGTTAAAATTAAAGATTGTATTTGTACATGCTATGTATAATCAAAAACTATAAATATATTATTATTTAAAAAAAAAAAACTCGATGGACGATAATTCAGATGCAGGATGAAATCATTAAGATCAAGTGCAAGATGAAACATATAATTTGATTAATAGTATGGAAGTGCCAACTCAAGATAAACCATGTATACTTTATATCATTAAAACTATAAAGATAGTATTTATATTTTAAGCAACTTGATGCACAATAATTCAGAAGTGCGAGATGAAACATCTGGTGAATTGATTAAAAATATGAGGAGATTAGTTTTAATACATTAGATGATTATAGCAGTAAGAAATTTCGTGTAGGAGCAATGCGTACATGATGAAAATCGAATGGAATCAATTGACTTCAACTCCTGATCCAAGTTAGTATTTATCTCACGTGTGTAATGTGGAAATATAAAAGGTGAAGAATCAAGTTTGATGTAAATAAATATTGTGGTATTGGTTTAAAAACTAAAAAAGTATTGAATTTTACTGAATTAGAAAGCATAAAATTTGATTAAATAATGTTTTATGTAAAATATTAAGTTTAAATGTGATAAAATTATGAAAATCAGTTTGTAAACTCTCATTTTTATAAGTACTACTCTGAAAATATTCTTTTAATATAGAATTTCTGCTTTTTGATGAGACTAAAAAATTATATTTTTGTTAATTTTGAATATTTATTGAGTGTATGTAATACTAGGACTAAAATCTTACAAATTCGGTGATAAATTTTCCAAGAAATTGCGGTTTGTAATCCAGAAAAAGGTGTGATTTTAATAAATTTGTAAATATGTTCATTAACTTTTTTAGTTATTTCTCTAACTTGTCATTCATTTGTTAATTTTTGTAACTTTTGTAGAAAAAACATTTGAATTTTCGGTAATCTGTACTATTTTTTTGTTCAACAGTTGATTTTATAGATAATTAGTATTCTCATTTCGACAGTAATTTCACGTATGAGGTTATTAAATATTAAATATCTATTAATTTTCTTTACTGTTTCATATGATAGTAATATTTCTGAGGAACAGGTGTGATAACTACTAGACTTTGATTGACTTATTTTTCTAATAAACGTTTGAAAAGAGTTGTAAGTGTGTAATGATGAAATATCTATATACTATCGAGAGTCGATATTGATGTAGATAAGTATTTAATAAGAATAATAATAGATAAGTAATAGTCAATTCTTTGTTGAATTTCAAGAAATTGTGTGAGAACATGGTTTTTTACAATAAGTTTATGTAATTTCAGTTACAGGTTTTCGACAATCAACCTAAAAATGGATAATTATCATAATTAAAAGTTATGATGAAAAGATCTAAGCAATAAAAAAAGTTAAAAAGTTAAAAAGTTCGTCTAATGTTTGCTCTTATGATGTGAAAATTTCGAAAAGTTTGGTTTGAAATATGAAATGTTTGTAAAAATTAAACTTTGTATTCGTGTATGTTTTGTATTATTAAACTGTAAAGATAATATTCATATTTGGAAAATGTTGTTGGGTGTTTTAATAATTTTCTGATAAGTAGATAAAAACAGATGTTAAAATTCTGTACTCCTAAAATATATAGGATCACGAATAAAGTTTGATGAAAATAAGTATTGTAAAAATTCAGAAATTTTGAAGTGTAAGATGAATCATGTCCTAATTTGATTAATTATATGGGTAGAATATCTCAGAGTAGTTTTAATATGTCAAGTGTTTAAAGCAGCAAGAAATGACTTTTTAGGTTTTCTAGAATAATAATAATAATAAAAATAATAAAAGTATACTTTTGTTGTAAGATTTCGAATGCAGTCAAGACGTGAAAAATATAAATATGAACCCTTTGTAAAAACATTCAAACTTTTTAAAAATTTTAAGTTTAGTAATATATTGTAACAATATATGTAAACAAATGTATTTCAAAGTTGAAAATTTGTGTAAAAAATTGTCTTTTCTTGAAAATTGATATTTATTTTTTGTTTAATTAATGATACTTATTACATTTTTGTTCTTAAAAACTAATATATACGTTTAATTCTGTTAAAATTGATATATCCGTGTTGGAGATGAGAAAAAATAGTGTAAAACTAATAAAATTTGTTTAAATTCGTCTTTTTATTCTTAAAATTAATATTTTCTGTTGTTTAGAATACATACTTTTGAGGAATGTATAACCGGAAAATGTTAAAAAATCTTAGAAAATTGGTGTTAAAAATATTAAATACAGTTGCTTCAATGATATCTTTTCGATATGTAAAGTGATTGTAGCATTTAGAAATCTACTTCTGAGGAATGTATAATCGGAAAATGTTAGAAAATCTTAGAAAATTGGTGTTAAAAATATTAAATACAGTTGCTTCAATGATTTCAAAAACAAACTCTGTTAAAAAATTCTGTATGATTTCAAGTAAAAATAATCTGAACCTGAATACATGGTATTTAAAGTACAAAATTCACGATTATGAACTAATGATGAAAACATGGGTAACATTAAATATACAGCTAATATATAATTATAGATTAGGAAATTCTTAAAGTGTATCCAAATTTATTAAATATAGTATTGAATACAGTGAATAAGTGAAATATGTGAATAAGTATTGATATTTCCATGTTGCTTTTGAAAATACTAGTGTAAAATTATTCAAATTCGTCTTTTCTTTAAAACTGATATTTATTTTTGTTTAATTAATGATACTTGTTAAGATTTTGTTGTTAAAAACTAAAATATACGTTTAATTCTTCTGTTAAAATTGATATATCCGTGTTGGAGATGAGAAAAAATAGTGTAAGACTAAAAAAAAAAAAAAAAAAAAAAAAAAAGTTTAAATTCGTCTTTTTCCTCTTAAAATTATTATTAAACTAGTGTAAAACTAATAAAATTTGTTTAAATTCGTCTTTTCCCCTCTGAAAAACTAATATTTCTATTATTTTGCTTAATTAATTACACTCATTATGACTTCCAAATTTTAATTTGGAGATGTTGTGGTAACTGTTATAAAACTAGAATGGATAAATAGCTTAAATCTCTTCTTTTTTTTCTCTCTAGGTGATACTTTTTCTTGAACGTAAACATTTTGTTGGATACCTTTGTAAGTTGTGACGTCAAAATTCTTTGTTATGTTCCCCTACCTGGAATGCATGCATGGAGGGGTTGCAGAAAAAAGTTTTAGTTTAGATATGACGTAATAAGAAATGCTCTGCAGTAAGGCTCCTACAATACGGGCTGAATCATGCCTCCATTAAGTTTCCAAAATGGTTGCCTGACTTGGCGTCTTATCACGTAGATGGCGAGGCGAACAAATTTAGTTGCTCAATCTCTTTCACAGGAAAACATGAGAGTAGAATATTCGAAGAACCGGTTTGTTGAGTACAAGCGATTAGGTTGGCACGCTATTTGGCGAAGTTCTCGAATCCAGATTTATTCTTTTAAGCATTTATAGACAAATTATTCCATTTTTCTTCATTTATATGGAATTTAAATACTCCAAAGCCCTTCCTGAACATGTCAGAATAATTTTCTGCTCAACAACCGTCCATTTTTAATGATTTTGTAGCTTTAAAATCATTCAAATGTTTCTCGTCTCATAGGAATCAATGGGAAACAAACGGTAACTGGGAAACAAGATGCTTGATGATTCAGCCTGAGTTATAGGAGTCCTACTCTGCAGGTTCACATTTGCGTGTTGAGGATTTCTTTAAATCATTCGTTTATGTATTAAAATTCTACTTAGTTGGTATATATAAAGTACGATGAAATTTCCAATTAGAGTAAAAGTTAACCAAATTCGTTTAATTCGTCTTTTTTCGGTAAAAAATCATTAGTTTCCTTTGTTAATTGTTCAATTATCGAAATTCTTTGAGGTAACGACTGTTCAAAAACTAAAAAAAAATGTTTAAATTTCTATTTTAAGTTGTGTATTCTGATTTTATATTAAAAAAAATAATAAAAAAATATGAAGAAATCAGTTAAAAATTTAATATTTTCTGTTGTTTTGCTTAATTAATAATGTTCATGAAGGAAATGGTTGTCCAAAACTGGAATGCATGCTTAAATTTCTTTCTATCAAATTGAGAGTCTGAAGTTTGAGTTGAAAAAATCGTAAGAAATCAGTCATTTTCTATAAAACTTGATATTTTTCATTGTTTTTTACTTAATTAACGATACTCATTAAGATTATAGCTGTTGAAAAACTGAAATGTACGTTTAACTTTTCTCTTTTAAGTTGATAAAAATCGTAAGAAATCAGTCTTTTTCTATAAAACTGGATATTTTCCATTGTTTTTTTACTTAATTAACGATACTCATTAAGATTATAGCTGTTGAAAAACTAGGATACATGTTTAACTTTTCTCTTTTAAGTTGATAAAAATCGTAAGAAATCAGTCTTTTTCTATAAAATTGGATATTTTCTATTGTTTTTACTTAATTAACGATACTCATTAAGATGTCTATCAAGCAAAGTTCAAATATATGTTTAACTTTCTTGTGTTAAATTGATAATCTCATCATGTAGTTGAAGAAATCCAAATAAAATGGTTGAAAACTGAAATTTTAATTGTTTCGCTTAATTAATAATACTCATTAAAATTATGGTTGTTCAAAATTCAAATATAAATTTCATCTTCATCATATAGCATGATTCCGAGTTGAGATGTGATTGATAATATTTTTAATTAGGGAAGGTTGTTCACCTATCCTGTTATAATAGAATGTTCCTTTTTTCCACTAGGGCGCGTTCGTGGAGGGGGATGCACAGTAGGGGGCAGGAGGGTGGCGGTGGCACGGTGGGCGCAGGAGGCACCGCAGGAGGGACAGCCGCAGGGACAGCCGGAGGCACCGCAGGCGGGACGGCCCCGCCGCCCTGCCTGCGGCTGAGCCCGTACTCTTATTTTCTTACTACTCTAAACACATACAAAATTTCAAGTCTCTATCTCAATTCGTTCAGGAGATAGAGCGTTTACAGACAGACAGACGGACGGACGGCAACATTTTTTTCTAAAAATGTTTTTCGAAATCTCCAGTGTCAAAAACGTGTAAATCCGTCAGAATTTTTTTTTTTTTTTCGATTTTCAAAACGATTGCAAGACTTACCCTATACTACGTATGATGGATAAGTAATAAAAACATTAAAATTCCAATTCTTTTTGAAGCAGTCATCCAATTAGAAGCGTTCATTTTTCAGGTAATCGCTGGCTATCATGTCGAGCACACAAGTCAGAAGTGTGTGTACAATAAAAATCCACTGTTTTCTTGGTCGTATCGACTTTTTTAACAGACTAGAGTAGGTTATGATTTCGATCTGTATGTATTTTTTGTTCACTGAAATTCTTTAAATATGAACCGATTTTGATAATTATTTTTTTGTTTGAAAGTATGATGCCCATGTGGCCCCATTTTAATTTCATTAAATTCTGATGATTAGTTTTTTTAATGAAAAAATATGGATTTGATAAAAAAATGATTTGTCGCAAATCATCTTTCATTGTTGCAACCGTTTTCAAATCATAAGCATATTAAAACTATGCAGTCATATGCGTTAGCGCCAAGTTGTCGCCAAGCTTGATTCTTTTTTTGAAGTCGATTAGTATTTTTTTAAAAGCATATTTTATTACTACTGTTTCTTATTATGTTTATATTTAGAATAACTGTCTATGTATACTTAAAAATAAGTTCTAAAAAGTTATTGAACTGCTAAAAGTAATTATTGCGTAGCAATAACTACAAAACCATAAATACCAAATTTGGGGGGAGGGGGATCATATTAAGAATTTAAAAGAAAAAAATTTAAACATGAAAATCACTTACATAAAGAAACAAAATTAAAATAATATTTACGTATTTTAACTTTTTTGTCTGTGAAAAGTCTTAGGTAATTCATTGAAATAACTGTAAATAATTTGAACCCCCGGGGACGAACGACACGTATACATGCCACGCAAAAAGGCTAAAGAATCCTTGTTTATCCCCACCGGTAAAAATATATTGTAAAATTTGCCGTGTTTAATCGGAGCATTTTCTCGGTTAAGAAGGACACAAATTTCTGTTTTCAAAAACCGGCGACAAAACAAAAATTTCGCTAAAAGCTCCCGTCACGAAGGGGTTAAACAACCGCAAAATTTTCTTGTCTTTAGAAATATAAATTTTTATTTATTTATTTATTTACGTATTTTTATTTATTTATTTATTTTTCTTTTGGTTTTCGTTAAATATTTAAGTATCACAAATTTCTTAGTTAAAAATGTATTTCTGCTTCAAAATATATAGGGGAAGTTTCGAGGAATGGGACACTTTTTTTTACGAAAATAAGGAATTTGTTCGACATAGAAACAAACATTTGGATTTATAGAATACAAAATAAAACACTTTCTTATGTCCTTGAACAATATAAAAACATAATTTTCAGAAACTATTTTATAATTAAATGAATTGTGAATTTTAAATGTGTCTCATACCTCTTTGCTAACAGATAGGTATGGACAGCTATAAAACTAAGTATAATAAGAAGCAATACAACTTAATAAAGATTGTAAATCGATAAGGTCTGTGCCAGAATATCAAATTCTAGTATCTTCATCACTGGAAAGAAAATTAAGGATTGTCAACCAGATTTCGCATTAAAAATTTATTAGTTCAAATATTTATATTTGGAAGTAAATTAATATATTTTCAATGTTATTAATGTCAATTAATATACTACCCTCAAAAAATATTTACATATTGCCAATTTACACTTATAAAAAAGAAGGAATGAGACTTGTCTCTTTCCTCCCTTTGTTCACATATCATTTACGCGATACTGGTAATTAAAGTACAGTCCTACAATATGCATAAAGTAATTAAAACCAATAATTTCTTAGTTCTAAAATAATAATCTAGCAACACTGCTATTATGTATGTGCATACTCGTATCCTTTTTCTCATTGAAGTCTGCCAATGATAGCGCGCTTTTACATCAAAGCTGTATTCCATTTAAGCTCAGTTCAGACCTACATTTTGCTAAGTTCAACTGAATTCTTGGATCTCCCTTCTTCTCTCCCCATTTGCGGTTTACTGACAATAGGAAACGGGGGAGATACAATAATCAGGGAGATAACTGAAAGATTCCTGTCCTACACTTGGGTTGAAGGTGAACCACAAAAATCATTAACATCAAACGCGCCGCATGCGGTCATAAAATGCACCGCCTGCTAACCGCAAAAAATGTTTGTGTGTGTTTGCAACCTTACTTTTTCTCTATTTAACTCGTTCTTTCAGATATTAAAAGAAGTGCGTGCGCTCGATTGCCAAGATACACGATTTTCTGTTTATTTAGATTAAAGAGAGTGCGTTTTTACGCGAATTGAAGATGTCATTCTCTCTTTTGTGCGAGGGCGATCGTAAATTCTATCTCGCTGAAGTGGCGACAATCCTCTTGCGATACGACTACAAAAGGAAGGAAAACACGTCGAGTGCGCGGGCTCTTTTACGACGCTGATAACCATCTAAATCTCTCGACAAATAATTGTTTTTTTTTTTTTTTTTTTTTTTTTTTTTTTTTTTTTTATGTGAGAGTGATTACAGAACGACGCGTTTGCCGACAAAACGTGATAATAAAAAAACAAAAGGGGCTTCTGTGTATGTTTTGTGCTGTGTAACTAACTTATAGAGCGTTTTTAGGCTGCTCACTATCATTTTTTTAGAATAGTTTCGTTGTGAATTCGATCCAAATTCCTATTTAACGCCGATGAAAAGATGGTGGAGCACAGTGAATAAAATATTCGGGTTTAGGAAATCACAAAATCATTTTGCTTCTTTAAAAATATCTTCTGCTTTATTGAATAAATTTTGATTTGGTTTATAAAAAAGTACAAGGATCAAAATAAATTATAATACTTTTAGATTAGATAATTTATTTTAGAGTCCAATTTTTGCTTTGTTGATTTGCAAACTATTTGATTTGGTTTTAATAAAAGGCTAGAATAGAATTTTAAATTTAGAATTGCTTGAAATCATTGCGGATGGAGATGTAGACTAAACTTTAAAATCACAATGAAAACAAGCAAAATCACAGGAGTTCAAACTGATTAGAATTGATTAATCCTTCTTATAGATTTTTATTCCTTTTAAAACAAATTTAGAACAATGTTCAAGAAAAACCACAAACATAGTCTCCAAAGATTCCAATGTTCAAGGAAAATCATCCTGCATGTGATAAAGTTTAGTACTTGGTATTCGATATTAATTTCAATTTACTGCAAGTAACTGCGAATTTTCACCTTGGTTATTAGATATTAATTTCATCTTGCTGGAAGTAACTCCGAATTTTCACCGATCTAGAGGCCATAAAATTTATCACCCTTGTTGCTAATCAGGACGATAGTTAGTAGATTCATTCTCTGTTAATTTAGACTGCTCGGCATATTTTGCCGAAAAATAAATATCAGTCATTTCAAACCGACAGTATATTGTAAAACTGTAATATTGTAAAAAAATATATTATAATTTATATAGTACTATTTTTTTACAATGTTTTTCACCACTTTTAAATTAATTTAGATTAATCCGCAGTTGCCAGTAGAATGTCTTATAATAAGGTTGATAACGATATCTCTACATGTCACTAGGCTTTTGCTCCTGTTCCCAGTTCCTGTCTAAGGTTGCAGGCATACGTGTCTTTTGTCCCGGTCAACTAAATTCTACGAAAAGGTGTTGCATGCTTTTTGTAGAGGACTCTATTGCGGTTTCGTCATAATAGAATTAGGGGAATGAACGAAGAGTCAGGGGATAAGGTACTCAACCCTACTTGAAAGAAAGGTTCCTGTTTTGCCGGTCATCAGTCTCCTTCCTTTAAAGGTTATTAAAAATCAAAAACACCGTGTCGCTACATCAAACAAGCCGACTGTTTGTAGGTTCTTGTGTCTACTACAGGACTGGGTTTTTGCCGGCAGAAACAATTGGCAGAAAAGGGTTTTAACTGGCAGAAACTGGCAACAACTGGCATAAATTCATTTCAAGATGTAATCTGAGACTTTTTTAGTAGCATTAAATTGCTTATACATTTTATTCATGATAAATAACAAATAATAATTTAGATAAAACATAAAGTAAAAAACATGATTATTCTATTGCAGCTGCTCATAAAATTTACTTAGCTTTATTTAATGATGGAAATATCATTTAAACTCACAAATGCAAGATTCAGATCTCATTTAATGCAGTGTTAGCTTTTATGCTAGCTTATTTTTTAACTAAATTTTTCATATATTATGTACATGTGTGGATTATGAATCATTGCAGGTTAGAGTTCTTATTCGTATTACTTCTTAGTTTCTGCCAGTTTTTTTTTCTTTCCAGCCCTGGTCTACAACTTCAAACCTCATCATGTAGGTAAAATTCGTTATTGAGTCGAACACATCTAGAGCTCTTCTCCTTGCATCGTCACAAAGAAATTATGAAGTAATTATTTGTCAGATAAAATAAGCACTCTACAGCATTTTTTGTTTTCCTTTCTTTCCGAATATCTTCTTGGCTAATTGGAGAAAAAATAAAAATCCTTCTATAATTCACAATAGCATTGAAATGAGGTTTCACACAAGGTTAAAGATATTTCAGAAAACTTTTATTTTTAAAAATTAATTAAAATCATTTGTCTCATCCGGATCAGAGAGAGCCCGTTATGTTTTTTACAATCTCAGAGAATCGAAATCACAAAATCATTTTGCTTGTTTGAAAACATCTTACGCTTGATTATATAAATTTTGATTTGGAAAAAAAAAAAAAGTACAAGGATCAAAATAAATTCTTATACCTATAGATTAGATAACTTTTATTTCCGATTCCAGATTTTCCTTTGTTGGTTTGCAAACTAATTGATTTGGTATTAATAGAAGGCTAGAATAGGAATTTTAAATATAGCCAAAACTCTCTCTGTTATTATTGAAGATGAATTGTATTTGCTCATTGTAACAAAAAAACTCATAAATCGAAACGTTATTTGAAGCAGAAATATTAATTCAATAATGAAATACAAATAATTGAATGATCCTCTTTTATGAAAGCAATTTTATGTTTTCTAATTAGGAGCATAAAATTAAATTGTTAATTAAACTTAGATTTTTTTAAATATTTTTGAATTCCGGATATGTGAATGGGTAAAAAAAAGGGAAATGTTACAGGATTTAATTATAAAAATGAAAAAAAAAAATATTACAGGATTTAATTATAAAAATGACAAATTGACACTTGCCATTTATTGACTAGCTTGTGTGAATTCTTCACAAATTTTTCATTATTTTTATATTGACGCATTTACATCATTATATATTTTTTAAATAACTTCAATAAATATGGAAGAAAGAAAAAAAAAACTTACTTATTTTTCTTTTGAAGAAACTAACGAAGTCAATTAACACGAATGACGGCAGAAATGTTGTTATCTTTTCGAGATATTTCGCCCACTTTCATTAACAAGGCAGAATTCACGTAAATGAAATCATAATTTTTTAAAAAATATTTAGAATTACTGTAATAGCTGTTTCATTTTGAAACATTACCTTAACACTTTAGGGTGTGGTATACTATTAATAGTACATGTCATTTCATGGAGTATTAGTTTATTTTAAGAAATACTTTTGCTACTATTTACATTTAGTAATGTTAGTATATGTGTATGCATTTATTATACGATTTAATTTATGTTTAGGCATTTAGTAATGATAAAATTATTTGCTCTCTTTGCTATTAATTCTCTTAAGCTGTTTGAGATTCTTTTATTTTTAACATATTTCACTCATTAAATTTAAAATAAAAGTTACTTTCTTGAAATATTCATGTGTACTAAAACGCAAAAAGTACTAGAAAATTGTATTATAAGTTAAATCTTATTGTAATACAATATTTCCTAAACATCTCCAAAAATTCTTCTTTAGCCTATTGTCATATGGATATTAATGGAATAGTACATAAAACAACAACTTTCATTATCTTTCAGACAATGAAATATTCTTTAAACGCAAATTAATCTATTTAAATAGCTAGGGTTAATATTATTAACGTAAAAGTATTTTTTTTTCTAAAAATTGGAAAAAAAAAGATTCGAAAGGGTTAATTTACGGGGAATTAAATAGTTTCTCGTTCTATGCGGTCATGTGATTTCCCAGTACTGTTACTTTCTCCGTCACATGTGTTTGTATGCAGTTAAACATGTTTTGCAGGCAAGTGTATTTTCTGCGGCTGCGCGAAAATACCTGCTTTTTCTGCCTATTTTTTGAATCATTGTGATTTATGTTATTTTTTCGGTTTTTAAAATGTTTAGGTGGTTTTTTTTTTTTCCAGAAAGAAAAAACATTTTATTGTTACAGTTCTGAAAAGGGAGTTGACTATAGTGTATTTTGACTTGCCGCCTTTAAGTGGGAGTCGAGATCAAGACATGTTTTGGGTTGCTAAAAATTTGAAAAATAAGCAAAATATTTAATTAAAACTAAATTTCTGTTGGATATATTAACTATTCATTTTTTTCTGATTATGAATTGTTTCTTCTTATTATTATTTATTATGAATTTTATTATTATTATTTAGTTTGCGCTTTTTATTTGATGTGACCACATGGTTTAAAATAGTTCAATATAAGACCAAAAAAAGTTTGACTTTTAATAAGTAAAAACGTTATATAAAATAATAATAATAATAATAATAATAATAATAATAATAATAATAAAACACCTTGCAATTTATTTACAAATTTATTTCATTAGACTATGAAAGTTTAGTCTGAAATGGACGTCGCATATGGGCAGGTGACTTCGAAACGGAATTCTGCTTTAAAATTAAAAATAAAGCTGTCCCAGCAGTTCCGCTGTAACAAATTTCATTGTATAAGATTGCTGTGTTTAGTCTAGTAAAACCTGCTAAAACAGAATATTAAGAAACCGGTGAACAGTTCCGTTTAAAATAGGTTTTCGTTTTATCAGGTACAATTGTATAGTATTCTTACTGTAGGGACAATGAATTTTTTACTTTTAAAATAGGATTCCGTTATAGACAGGTTCCGTTTGAATAGGACTTATATTTTTATGTCACATTTAAAAAACCTTTTTCCCATTTTTTTTTTTTCAGTTTTTTTTGTTTTTTGTTTTTGTCGCGTTTTTGTGATTCTGGATCCGGCAACTCTAAGTCCAACCCAGATGGATGCTAGAGCTGTTTTCGGGACGTAATTCGAATCGACCCGGTCAAATCGTCTCCGTCTCCCAGTGAAAGAACAACAACAAGAAAAGAAGCGGAAAGGTTAGTCGAGTAGCTATTGTTCTCCACGGAAGGTGAACAGTGACAGTCTCGATTAAATGGCTTCGGTGAATCATTTGGGCCTTTCCTCATTTTCGCTTTTACGAACTTCGTGGAGTCATGTGAGAGGAGGGAGGGGGAGGGGGCTTGTTCTTGGAAAACGAGGAAATGACCACGATTTCCTCGTCATTGAGGGAAAAGTCACGATGAAAAACCTCTAGACGACGGTCTTGTGCATTTATTTATTTATATTTATTTCTTTTTATTTCTTTTTTATGTGAACAAGATAGCGGTGTAGATTTTTCTTTTCTTTTCTTTTCTTTTTTTTTTTTCGTCTTTTTTACTCATTGAAGAAATACTTGAGGTAGTTGAAGTTTTTTTCTAGTTCATTTTTATTTTTTGGTGTGGATATATTTTAGGATCAGAAATATTTCTGCACTTTGATAGTAGCTTAATTTATAATTCTAGGAAATCCTGTGTTGTAATACATTCTCTATCTGCCATGCGCGTGCGCCTGAAATGGGCTCATAATAAATTTCTTTTTCTTTCTTTTTTAAATATTCACGTACCGAAATAAAAGAAAAAAGAAAAAATTTCTATTTGATAAACAATAGGAATGTAGCTTACGTAAGTATTTTGCTATTTTTTAAAAATTGATTTGAAAGAGAATTGAATTAATATTGTTGGTATGTAAGAAGAAATTATACTTTTCTGTTTGAAATCCTTTTCTATAATTACTTGAGAACAGAACTCATTATTTTTCTGCCATTCAATTGTTGTGCAATAATGTTTTTCAAGAATAAGAATTCTGATTCTTTGCAGATTTCTGCTAACGGTTGGATATAAGTAGCAAAATAAATATTTTAAGGACATAAAAATCACGTTTAAAGTTATTACGAAGGAGTATTTAAGATTAATCTTATTTCTACAAAACATGAAATTTTTAAATGAGAAAATTAATCTTGAAACATTTTTGATATGTAAATATTTTCTTCTGCGTAGTTTCGATGTGTGTCGATCTCTGATGATGATATAATTTTTTTTTGGATTCGGTCAGGGTCTATTTAACAAGAATCATAGGCAATACTATGTGTTTGATGTTCAGATTTCTAGTGTGGTGTCCAAGATCATTGAATTCATGTTTCTGCATTGTCTGTTATGTTTTCAATGTAGTGAAAGTGATGGGCTGAAATGCTCCTCGTTTCCAGTCTTTGTTTACTCCATATCTTTTTTCTCAAGTCGTTCAACATCAGCAGAACATCCAAATCATGCTCTTTTGCTTTTTGTTGTTAAACTATAGTTGTTTCGTTGTCTAATGCTTACATAAGAATTATCGTGAATTTCCCCCTCTCCTATTAAAAAATATTAAAAAAATAATATTTTTTAATATCCCCCCCCCCTCCCCTATTAAAAAAAATAAGCAAACACTTGATCCTCCTACTCCCTCTACCCTTTTGACTGCTTACGTAATACTTGAATAACCCTTAAACATTATTTTGCTTGTACATATTTAAGGGTTTTGCTTGATAAAAATTAATTTAATCTTTCTATGAATTTAATCATTTTTTTTCTTTTCTCCTCTTTTTTAGTTTTCTTTCTTTCTTTCCTTTTTTCCCCTTTTTTTAAGTAATGTTTTAATTTGTTATAAATAACCTGTAATATTTAATAATCTATTATTATAAATAACTTCCTTATAAATACACATTAAAAAGCTTTATTTTTTAATTTTTGAAATATGTATAGGAGTCATTATGATTCAGCAGATTTTTCAGAAATTTTTTATAACTACATGTGTTCAGTTTTATACAACTCTGGCTATAACTAACTTCAACTATGTTTCTTTCCGCCCTCCTAATAAACAATAATTGGTCACTGAGATGTATGGATTATGATCATTAAAACATATACGTGAAAGTTCCGGGCAAAAATAGAAGCGGTGAGTGGAGCCTTGCAGAGATCGATTTATCCAGGGAAAATATCAGAATGCCGCACACTGAAACTGTCCTTGATTTGTCAATTTCTTGTAATTTGTCGATTTTTTACTTCGCAGGTTTTAACTTTTTAAAAATTAATTGGGCTATGTTTGTTTGGTAAAAGTTGTACTTATTCTATTGAGGAAAGTAATAACATGACACATTCAGAAAGTTCCACAATATCGCAATGTTAATAAATAGGGGAGAAAGGGGTATAGTGGGAGGAATGGGACAGTAAATTTTTCTCTTTATTTCTCATTTTAAACATTCCATCAATCACGCACAAGATGAAGCAATGGTAGCCCAATCTTCAGTTTAAAAAGAAATTGATTTGTATAAACTTGCAAATTGTATAAAGGAAAATATTATTTCAAGAATCAAAAGTAAATTTGCTTCATATATTTTTAAATATTAATGACTTGTTTATGCATAGATGTAATGGTTTCCCTATTTATGGAATATTTACTGTATATTATCCATAGTTTAAAATAAGCCTAAAAGCAACATTTTTGTTTATACTTGACGTTTAACACAAAACAAGGAAGTGGTTAGGAATGGTACAAGCCAGTAAAGAGAGGAATGGGACATGTCCAATCTCCCTTTTTTATAAGATGAATGTCAATTTAAAGCATACAAATATTTTTAGAGGATACTATATTAATTATACCATTGATAATATATTCATTTACTTCAAAATGTAAATAACTGAAGTGATGATTTTTTAATGCCACCTAAGACTGACATTCCTGAATTTCCATTCCGGTCATGAAGATACAGGAATTTTATAATGTGGCAGATACATTATCAACCTACAATCTTTGTTGACTGTATATCTAGCCGACACTAGACTATTTGTGCCTTAGAGCCTTATTTTATTGTTGTCCCATATATCTCCCTGTTAGTGGAGAGGTATGGGACACATTGTCTTGATTCGGTTAATTTAAAATTTCAAAAACTTGTAGAGTTTAGCAGAATTTTTACAAAAGTAAAACCCTACTTTAAAGAAATGCCGCCTCTTTAAACTAACAATATTAGGCTTAAAAAAAGTTCTTTAAACATTTGATTTCTTTAATATGACTTTTTGTGTATGAGTAAATACATTTGAAATGTATTCACTGTTTCTTTTCTCTTTCAGGTATGTGTTTCTCGATATATAATCTGAAAAGGGGAAAAAAATCCTTGTAAGTTTACTGAACCACTTTTTTTTAAATGACATTAATAATGATTCGGAATCTCTAATAAAGGTGTTCTTAATACATATGCAGGGTGTTGTTGATTTCCACCCACTATTTTAGAGAGTTGATAGCAGACATCATGAAGATGAAAAATTGCCTTAGACCACTTATCTAGTGGCTACAAACCATTTATTTAATCACAAATGCTGGAGCTTTCATTCTAACCAAACTTGGTTTGACGTTCAAAATTTTCAGAAAATAAAAACATTATGTGTGAAATGCTATAAAATCACTAGAAAAAACAGGGTGTTCAAGCAATCAATGATACTGTGTGATGAACTTATAATTGCAGTCCAAAAAAATGGAGCGTCTGGTACAGTTTGTGTGTGTGGGGGGAGTAAATACCCCCTTCTAACTCTGCAAAATGTTATCATAGAAGAAATTTATTGGTACCAAATGAATAAAATAAAGACTAATTTAAAAAAATATATATAAATATTGCTTAAGGGCATCTTTATATTAAAACGAACCCTAACTTTTTTTCAATAGTTGTAGCAGTAACTAATTCTGACAACATAAATTAACTCTTCATCCTTCAATTTGACTAAAAACAATTTTTCTTGCAACTGTTTCGATAAATTTCTGGGAAATTATTTTAAAACGAGCCTATTTTAGGGGCTGTATCCAAATTGAAGTTCGGTACTAGATTGTTGATCGAGAGAGCTCCCTTCTTGATCAAGTCATCTTAGGTGCCTGTCCACATTTTGGACTATGATTATCAGTTCATATGTTATCATTGATTACGTAAGCACACTATTTTCTCAATATTTTTTCTTATGCTATCACATTTCATACGCATTTCATAAAGCTAGGTACATATCAGGGTTGGCATGGTTTAAACCATTTGGTTTTAACCATGGTTTAAACCACGGTTTAAACCAAATGGTTTTTTCCTCAAAAAAACCAATTGGTTTTTTTAGAAGAAATCTAATGACATTTTCTTTTTTTTCTTTATAATTTACGTGTTTCAAATTATTGGACATAAATAATTTCTACTTTTAACACTTTATTTCATTAATAAGTATTGTACATAGTGGGTTTAAGTCTTTTTTTATACATAGGATTAAACCAATTGGTTTTTTCTATAAAAAAAGCAATTCTTTTTTAGAAGAAATCTAATGACATTTTCTTGTTTCTTTATAATTTATGAATTTCAGATTATTAGATATAAATAATTTCAATTGTTTTTTAGGAGAAATCTAATGACATTTTCTTTCTTTCTTTATAATTTACAGGTTTCAGATTATTGGATATAAATAATTTCTACTTTTCTTTTAACACTTTATTTCAGCAATAAGCATTAGATATATTGGGTTTACGTCATTTTTTATGCATAGGATTAAAATCAGCACACATTGGTGAACATATCTATTGCTCTAAAGAAAAACTTCAAACATGTGAATTGATCAAAGATAAAATAGATTCAATATTTAGTACAGTTGACTCCCTCAAATCCGCAAAGCTTGGGACCAGAGGTTTTGCGGATTTTAGAATTTTGCGGATTTCTGGTCATTGTGTTGTTTACGTTTTTTAAACAGTAATTTGAGCGTAATTAATAATGCAATGGAAACTATATTGAATGCTTACAATATAATAAAGTATTAAAATAAGTAATGAAGTAAAATAATTAAAATTTAGATAATTTTTAAAATGATTAAAACATTAAAAGCAAATGTTAAGTTATTAATCAATATAATGAATGATTAAATATTCATTATAAAGATGAGATGTATTTTTCCTAAATTATTTTATGAAACTTGTCTCATAAAGGTACATTACTAATTCACATCAGGATCATAAAATAATGAAGCTGTATTTCAGGTTTAGCCAGACTTAATAACTAAAAAAGCTTGTTTAATGCATAAATATATTTGGTGAGATTGTGATTACCAATTATATCAGCAACGTTTTGATTTTTTTCAGAAATAAATTATTCTTCCTTCATGGAAAAAGCAGGAATTCAATAACTTTAACAAAAACTACAAATTAAAAAATTTATGAAATTGATATAAAACTAATAAAGTCAAATTTTCCACCTACATCTGAACTGAATGTTTCATTGTTTACATCCGTAAATTATGTGCGGATTTTAGAGAGTTGCAGATTTTAGGAGTGCGGATTTGAGGGAGTCTACTGTATAAAATATTTTAATTTTTTAAATAATGCAGATTATTTAATGCAATTAATAATGTAACACAATGATCTTTTAAGATTTTGCACAAGCTGTAAAAGAAATTTTTCTTTTGGAAGATTATCTTGATGAATTAAAAGAAAGACTGGCTGCTAGTTATAGCATTTTTATAATAATTTTTTCCCTTTGCTATCTGCTGAATTTAACGACTAAAAATATCAACTTCAAATTGTCACTCAGAAAGAAAAAATCCTAATAAGTATTTGTAATTTATTATTTGAATAATTTTGGAAAAGAATATTTATCAAACTATATCCAAATCAAACTATATCCATTATTAGTAATCAAAAGATTGTTTATAAAAATTTACAGGGCTTCAAAGGTTTACTGTGTAGAACAGTTAAAACTTTTAACATAAGACTGTTTGCTAAAACTGTTTAAATTGAAAAATGATTTTTTTCAATTTTCAGCATAAATTCACTATAATTATTAAATTTAAATTATTTTAAATGAAGTTACACTGCTTATAAACCAATAATGTCTGTTTTTATCAGTAAATATGCATGTAAATGTAATAAGAAAGGATGTTTTAAAAAAACCCGGTTTAAACCAAAAAAACCTGGTTTAAACCAAAAAAACCTGGTTTAAACCAAAAAAACCAGTTTTTTTGGTTTTTTTCGAAAAAACCTGGTTTTTTTCCAACCTTGGTACATATCGTCACATTTATATTACAATATTTTTATTTTCGTAAAATTTACACCATCAAGCTGACTTCAGTTAGGGTGAAACACCCTGTATTTGTGACTAAATGGTTTGTGACCTTATGTTCTATGACAATTTTTCATAGTTATGTGTAGGGACTGACAAAAGTTGAAAATTCTTAGGCTCCAGGAGAGATTCTTATAGGAGCCAGCTTGAAGAACCATTTCTCTGACATTAACGCATTTACAGCAAAATGAAACACTGGCTACTCATAATCGTATTCGGCTATTTATGAGGGATATGTGTCATTTTGCATTGAACAAATTAACTTTATTTAATAAAAAATCGAACTCAGAAAATATTTTAAAAAGAAAATACCACTTTTACATTGTATAAAAATTTAATTGAAACAAACTGTGAAATTGAACATTAAAACAGTAGACAAGTTAATGTCCCTGCTTTTAATTCCCAACAAGAAATTATATACGTAAATTAACAATACCTTTTGAGATTCTGATTTGCAATAATGTTGTCAAATGATATTTCAGGATTAAGTCGATTATTCTTTCCTGCTTGAAGCGTCTGTATGTTGTATTTTCTTCCACTGCAGATAATGGCTCTATTAAACATTCCAATATGGATTTTTTTGTTTTTTATTTTATTTTATTTTTTTAAAGAAAAAAAAAATAAGTAGGTAAAAAATTTAGTCGCCGAGAAAAATTTCTCAGTTGCCGGGAGACCTGGGCCTGGGGTTTGTCAGACCCTGGTCATATGATATCTACTATCACCCCTCTGAAATTGTCGGTCGAATTTTGGAATGCCTTGTATATTGCATTGTGCCCGTTTCTTTTATTTTTGCGAACCAATTACGAATTCGTCTTCAGTCATTTTCAGAGTTATCTCAAAAGCTAACCTTGACAATTTATTATAAAAAAAGTTAAATGAAGAGCCGAAAATAACTTTTAAACTATGTTTGAATTATTATGCAAAAGCAGATTCCAACATTCAAGTGGATTGAAGATCATGGCTGACTGAAGAGTGAGTTGTAAGTGTATCGTCAACAATAATTAGCAGAATTTTCTTCGTGAATAACGGACAAAGAAGTTAACTAGTCCCATTTCATAGAATTTCTAAAAATATATTTAAAACGTATTTCACGATTACGTAAGGTATTTTCCAGAATTTCGAGAGGCTTGTCTGAATTTGTTATGCAAACCATAATGGAAGAATTATCTTCAATTATTCTTGTTTCAGTGTCTGGTAGTAAAATGGGCACTGTTCTAGCAATCACGAATGAAAAGGTTTAACTGAACAGTGGGTTGCAAGTGTATAGTCAACAATAATTAGCAGAGATTTTTCTTCACGGATAATGATCAAAGAATAAATATGATAATTTTCTTTTACTAGTCTCATTTTTTTTTCAAAGTTCTGAAAATACATTTGAAACAAATTTCGCAAATATGTAATGTGTTCAGCGGCGCCAACATTACATGGGCTTGTGGGGCGCTAGACCACCTAATTTCAATTGTTTAATTAGTTATTTATTTAATCACTGAAATGAAAGTTGGTTTTATTTTTTAAATAATTTGTTTGGAAATAGCAAGAGCATCCTCTGGAGACTTAGAACATATATAGGAGTACCGAAAATCCCTTCAGCGGATGTATAACTAGGTTTCTTAAAAAATTCTCTACATATTTTTAAAATCTGTTTCAATGTTTTGAAATGAAAATATTTGATGACTAAAATGTATGTTTTTCATGGCATTTAGTATTTTGCATAGCTGCCAACTTTTACGCATTTTTGCTACCACTAAAATTCTACAGAGATTTTCCATTTGTTTAATCATAAGATTAGGATGATTAAATAAGACAATATTTACTATAAAATTTTTGCGGTAGGAAAAATGCATAAAAGTTGGCAGCTATGTTTTTGCACTTTCAAATTTATTCATTAGCCATTTTTATTTATAATTAATATTAATGGATTTATAAGAAAGAGTTTGCGAGAATATAATCACTGTAAAACATTTGCTTGACGTTACTCCATAAAGTTGGTGGCAGCCAAGTTTCCTCCAAGTTTATGGTGGGTACCGGTTTAACCAAGATAACCAGTGTAACATTACACTAATATGTAATGTTACACCAGTAACATATGTTTAAATTACACCAGTATATAAGTGAAAAGAAAAAATTACATCATAACACTGATGGCAGTAAAGCTGCCACCAGTTTTATGGAGTAATGTTATACAAATGTTTTACAGTGATTGAACAAAATCATTTATAAATTTTTAGCTGTTCACACTTTAAACATATAATCCACATATTAAATATTCAATCATTTATTAAATTATAATAATTTTATATTTTGCTTGGAGAATCACAATTTAACTTCGAATTAGCATCTTTAGTCATTCGCTTCCCTCTCGATGATTTTTCCCACTTGCACACTCCCCACCAGTGGTCGAGAGGCTCTGACCTCTCAACTGGTAGACCGCAGGTGCTGGGTTCGAACCCAATCGCGGCCGTCGGCCTAACCGTTCGGAGTTTTCGTGGTTTTCTTCAAACCTTGCGCATATACGGGTTAGATTCCCTTAGAAAGAGCCCCACGAAGGACACTCCTCCTGGGCCTATATCCCTCGAGTAGATAATCAGCCGACACAAAATAAACCAAACCACATACACACGCACTAAGAAAGGAAAAATGGTATTTGTTATTTTACTCAGATTCTTCAGCCCACCCAATATTTATCAAAACCTGGCGCTACTGAATGTGTTTGCCATAATTTCGGAAGTATTGACGGAATTTATTTTGCAATCAAATGCAAAAATTCCACAAGCCTGCGATGGTTATGGTTTTAGAGTTTCGTTTATCTGGCGAAATCCTGTTAGTCTCACTCCTCTGTCTGTCCGTTAGAGTTCATTCTCAGAAACCGCATACGTTAGAGACTTGAAATTTTGTATACTTATAGCTGAATATTTCTGACCGAACGACAAATCATAAATTCATGAAATATTATATTACTTAAATTAATCAATTAGTTTAATGACATCCGACCATTTTTGAGATTTGGACTTTAAAGTAGACCTGCAATTTGTCGCTTTCTCTCATAAGCGGAATGGCTCGGTGTTGAAGCACGTTGTCTTCTAATAAAAAGTTTTCCTATTCAAAATTCCAGCATCGGAGTTAGTTCCTCAGAATAGATTTTATTATCTCATAGATACAATTTTACAAAGTTTATTTTCTCCCTCCCCTCCTTTCATTTTTAGCCCAAAAGTTGTCAAATATTTTATCTATTATTCTTTTAACGCTTTTTTTCTTCTTTTTAAGAATTTGCTTTTTGAATATTTTTAAACTATTTTTCTAGCACAAGATAGCCAATCATCAAAAAAGTCAATCTCTAATACACTTTTTATCTTTTTCGATTTTAGCTGTAGATTTTTTTAAATTAAAAATATCTTTACTTTCGGACATTTTTTATTGAAAAAAATCTACAGCCAAAATTAAAGTTAAAAATGCTTTTATAAATTGACCTCAACTATTTCATGCAAAAAATATTAAAAATATTTAAATTATAGCTCAAGTGCCGATAAAAAGGTATCAAGCACAAGAATAAAATTTTTATTTTATGGTAGAGTAGAAATGCGGTGATCTAATCATTTATGGAAGTAAAGTAATGCATCAGCCAAAAATTAATCACCAACGATGGTTGACTCGTAGATTTATCATTGTGCTTTCCTGCTCCCAATTCTCCATATTTTTACATCTTTTGGTTGTACAACAAACACAATGATAAATCTCCTACGAGTCAACCACGGGTGTTACTAATTTTTGGCTGATGCACCACTTCACTTCCGGCAGACATGGATGATTAGATTACCATATTATTACTTTTCCCATAAAGGTTTTATTCTTGTGTTTGATACCAGAGTTTTGTGCTGTCGGCTGTTGGACTATAAAAACAAGAATTTCGAATAGAAAACTGTCATAGGTTTAAAATTATCTTACAAGAGATACTGGAAAGTTTCCTTTTGCTCAGTAGAAAAAAAAAAGTTTGCAGACAAAAAGTATTAATTTATTAAAACTATTCATTTTTCTGAAATATTTATCTTAAACCTTAGCTATTTTAAATTTTTTTCACCCGTATGAAACCTTGTGTTTTGACGGCACGTGTCTAATGATATTGTAATCTAGATTTGTGTTCTATAGTGGCCCAGTAACCTTGTGCCACTATGTTCTCTTCTTTTTTTGCCTGCATATTTTTTGTCCCCATCACAGGATGCGTTCATTTACACTGATTACTCCACCCGATATCCTCTTTGCGTGGCTTGTTTAATTTGTCTTGGATTTTACCAATATTTTAACCTCGGCGGATGCAGGAAGGACTTCCACCGATATCATTTGCGCTTTCACCTTGTGTTTGTTCCCTATACGTCATTTGTTTTTTAGATTATTTGACTGTTTTTCTTTCAATTGGTATGTTTCCATGAGTGTAGTGTAGCGTTCCATTAATTTTTGTGCAAAAGTAATATTACAAAAGGGAGGGGTGGGGAGGGATCTAGAAATAACTTCTAGATTTTCTTGAACACTTGTGTTCCTTATTAGAATCGGTTTCAAAATGTCTTGGAAATGGATTAAATATCTGATCAATGACCCTATTCAAACGAAAATTCATACAGTTCTTTTGATTTATAATATATTCGCTAAATGAATTGAATTGTGAGTACCGTTCGGGAGTTCTTCGGGTCGGCTAATCCGCTTTCCCCCGAATCCGATCCACAGTTAAGGCCGGATAGACTTCAACGTATTTTGCTGCTGGCGGGACTCTAATCGGATGGAACTTAATTGTTTTGGGTTGGATTTGGACTCCTACGGGTTGGGTTCGACTTGACCCGATTTTTCAAACGAAAATTAAAAATTATATGATAATTTTGTATGCATTGAAATCTCCACAATGAGCTCTGCCGAAAAGCAGACCCCTCTACTTTTTCAAGTCTTAACACTAAAAGCGAGAGTAGTAGGAAAAGGACAGTACGGGGACAGCCGGAGGGGCAGAGGGGCCGTCCCTCCGCATCCCTCCGCGCCCCGCCGCCCCGCCGCAGCAAACCGTCCCTCCTGCGGTACCTCCTGCCCCCACTATGCATCCCCCTCCACGAACGCCCCCTAGTGGAAAAAAGGAACATTCTATTATAACAGGATAGGTGAACAACCTTCCCTAATTAAAAATATTATCAATCACATCTCAACTCGGAATCATACTATATGATGAAGATTAAATTTATATTTGAATTTTGAGCAACCATAATTTTAATGAGTATTATTAATTAAGCGAAACACTGGAAAAATCTCAGTTTTTAACCATTTTATTTAGATTTCTTCAACTACAAGATGAGATTATCAATTTAACTCAAGAAAGTTAAACATATATTTGAATTTTGCTTCATAGACATCTTAATGAGTAGTATTAATTAAGTAAAAACAATAGAAAATATCCAGTTTTATAGAAAAAGACTGATTTCTTACGATTTTTATCAACTATATGATCAATGTAACGACTTAAAAGTTGAAAGTTAAACATGTATCCTAGTTTTTCAACAGCTATAGCCTTAATGAGTATCGTTAATTAAGTAAAAAAACAATGGAAAATATCAAGTTTTATGGAAAAAGACTGATCTCTTACGATTTTTATCAACTTAAGAGAGAAAACTTAAGCATACATTTCAGTTTTTCAACAGCTATAACCTTAATGAGCATTCATAATTAAGTAAAAAACAATGGAAAATATCGATTTTTATAGAAAAAGACTTATTTCTTACGATTTTTTCAACTCAAACTTCAGACTATCAATTTGATAGAAAGAAATTTAAGCATGCATTCCAGTTTTGGACAACCATTTCCTTCATGAACATTATTTATTAAGAAAACAACGGAAAATATTAAATTTTTAACTGATTTCTTCATATTTTTTTTTTAATATAAAATCAGGATACACAACTTAAAATAGAAATTTAAACATATTTTTTAGTTTTTGAACAGTCGTTACCTCAAAGAATTTCGATAATTGAACAATTAACAAAGGAAACTAATGATTTTTTAACGAAAAAAGACGAATTAAACGAATTTGGTTAACTTTTACTCTAAATGGAAATTTCATCATACTTTTATATACTAACTAAGTAGAATTTTAATGCATAAACGAACACATTTCAGTAAATATTCAACGCACACACAAATATGAAAACAACACCTGCTTCTTGTGACGTCATATTGAAACCAAAACTTATTCCTTGGAAGTCCCTCACCATGCCTTTTCACCCCCATCTCCCCCAATTTTTTACCACAGGTAGGGAAATGGACAAAGCAATGACCTCTCTATCTTGTATATTTAGAAGTCTGAGAGAAAAAAAGAGACATTTTATGCACTCCAATTTCATAACAATTACCGCAATATCCCAAAATTTGAATTTTGGAAGACATAATCAGTATAATTAATTAAACAAAATAATAAAAATATTATTTTTTAAGGGGAAAAGGTGAATTTAAGCGAATTTGATTAGTTTTACAATAGTCTTTTGAACTGCAACTTGGAAATATAGATTTCTAACAGAAGAATTAAGCGTATATTTTAATTTTAACAACAAAAACTTAACAAGTATCATTAATTTAAGAAAAATAAATATCAATTTTAAAGAAAAGACGAATTTGAATAATTTTACACTAGTATTTTCAAAAGCAACCTAGAAATATCAATACTTATTCACATATTTCACT
This sequence comes from Maratus speculifer, assembly GCA_964019185.1. NCBI lineage: Eukaryota > Metazoa > Arthropoda > Arachnida > Araneae > Salticidae > Maratus > Maratus speculifer. Next base: position 418,801,974 of record OZ025289.1, on the reverse strand, counting down.
TATTCACTGTATTCAATACTATATTTAATAAATTTGGATACACTTTAAGAATTTTCTAATGTATAATTAAATATTAGCTGTATATTTAATGTTACCCATGTTTTCAACATTAGTTCATAATCGTGAATTTTGTATTTTAAATACCATGTATTCAGGTTCAGATTATTTTCACTTGAAATCATACAGAATTTTTTAACAGATTCAGATTATTTTCACTTGAAATCATACAGAATTTTTTAACAGAGTTTGTTTTTGAAATCATTGAAGCAACTGTATTTAATATTTTTAACTCCAATATTCTAAGATTGTCTAACATTTTCCGATTATACATCCCCCATAAGTACATTTCTAAATGTTACAATCACTTTACATATCGAAAAGATATCATTGAAGCAACTGTATTTAATATTTTTAACACCAATTTTCTAAGATTTTTTAACATTTTCCGGTTATACATTCCTCTAAAGTATATATTCTAAACAATAGAAAATATTAATTTTAAGAATAAAAAGACGAATTTAAACAAATTTTATTAGTTTTACAATATTTTTTCTCATCTGCAACACGGATATACCAATTTTAACAGAATTAAACGCATATTTTAGTTTTTAAGAACAAAAATGTAATAAGTATCATTAATTAAACAAAAAATAAATATCAATTTTCAAGAAAAGACAATTTTTTACACAAATTTTTAACTTTGAAATACATTTATTTACATATATTGTTACAATATATTACTAAACTTAAACTTTTTAAAAAGTTTGAATGTTTTTACAAAGGGTTCATATTTATATTTTTCACGTCTTGACTGCATTCGAAATCTTACAACAAAAGTATACTTTTATTATTCTAGAAAACCTAAAAAGTCATTTCTTGCTGCTTTAAACACTTGACATATTAAAACTACTCTGAGATATTCTACCCATATAATTAATCAAATTAGGACATGATTCATCTTACACTTCAAAATTTCTGAATTTTTACAATACTTATTTTCATCAAACTTTATTCTTGATCCTATATATTTTAGGAGTACAGAATTTTAACATCTGTTTTTATCTACTTATCAGAAAATTATTAAAACACCCAACAACATTTTCCAAATATGAATATTATCTTTACAGTTTAATAATACAAAACATACACGAATACAAAGTTTAAGTTTTACAAACATTTCATATTTCAAACCAAACTTTTCGAAATTTTCACATCATAAGAGCAAACATTAGACGAACTTTTTAACTTTTAAACTTTTTTTATTGCTTAGATCTTTTCATCATAACTTTTAATTATGATAATTATCCATTTTTAGGTTGATTGTCGAAAAACTGTAACTGAAATTACATAAACTTAATGTAAAAAACCATGTTCTCACACAATTTCTTGAAATTCAACAAAGAATTGACTATTACTTATCTATTATTATTCTTATTAAATACTTATCTACATCAATATCGACTCTCGATAGTATATAGATATTTCATCATTACACACTTACAACTCTTTTCAAATGTTTATCAGAAAAATAAGTCAATCAAAGTCTAGTAGTTATCACACCTGTTCCTCAGAAATATTACTATCATATGAAACAGTAAAGAAAATTAATAGATATTTAATATTTAATAACCTCATACGTGAAATTACTGTCGAAATGAGAATACTAATTATCTATAAAATCAACTGTTGAACAAAAAAATAGTACAGATTACCGAAAATTCAAATGTTTTTTCTGCAAAAGTTACAAAAATTAACAAATGAATGACAAGTTAGAGAAATAACTAAAAAAGTTAATGAACATATTTACAAATTTATTAAAATCACACCTTTTTCTGGATTACAAACCGCAATTTCTTGGAAAATTTATCACCGAATTTGTAAGATTTTAGTCCTAGTATTACATACACTCAATAAATATTCAAAATTAACAAAAATATAATTTTTTAGTCTCATCAATAAGCAGAAATTCTATATTAAAAGAATATTTTCATAGTAGTACTTATAAAAATGAGAGTTTACAAACTGATTTTCATAATTTTATCACATTTAAACTTAATATTTTACATAAAACATTATTTAATCAAATTTTATGCTTTCTAATTCAGTAAAATTCAATACTTTTTTAGTTTTTAAACCAATACCACAATATTTATTTACATCAAACTTGATTCTTCACCTTTTATATTTCCACATTACACACGTGAGATAAATACTAACTTGGATCAGGAGTTGAAGTCAATTGATTCCATTCGATTTTCATCATGTACGCATTGCTCCTACACGAAATTTCTTACTGCTATAATCATCTAATGTATTAAAACTAATCTCCTCATATTTTTAATCAATTCACCAGATGTTTCATCTCGCACTTCTGAATTATCGTGCATCAAGTTGCTTAAAATATAAATACTATCTTTATAGTTTTAATGATATATAGTATACATGGTTTATCTTGAGTTAGCACTTCCATACTATTAAACAAATTATATGTTTCATCTTGCACTTGATCTTAATGATTTCATCTTGCATCTGAATTATCGTCCATCGAGTTTTTTTTTTTTTAAATAATAATATATTTATAGTTTTTGATTATACATAGCATGTACAAATACAATCTTTAATTTTAACATTTCATATTTCAAATAACCTATTTCCGAAACCAAGCTATGTGAATTTTACCACAATACTTATTATCATAGAATAATGTGTGTTTCACACTTTTCTAAAAATTATCAGATATGTACCCCTCAGAGAAATTACTATCATATGAATAAATGAAGAAAATTTAATTTATATTAAATGTACACGAAATTGATTGCAGTATACATGTATTTAATAAAAATAAATAAATAAGCGATTATTTATACATTAAACCTTTACTAAATATATATTTCTTTCATTATACAGATGTTTCAACAAGATGAACCAAAACAGCAGCAAACTTCAGAAATTAATGATCCGAATGATTCATCCCTAGCACATGTAGCGTTAACGAATAACACATATGTGAGTACTTATATGAGAAATACTAGAATTCGTATATGAAACGTAATTAGAGTAAATACAAAATCATTTGTCTTACTACCTACACTTTAACAAGTGCTTCTTACCTATGTTATTGAAGAGAATCCTAACTGTGTCCATTTATTTCTACTACAGATGTGCTCTTGCTTTCGCTTTCCAAACCGGTTCCGAAAATGAAAGCGTTTTCGTAAAAAATAATTGTAAACAAAATGAAAAAAGTAACTAACGGCATGCCTACAGATCGATCTCAGATATCCAAAGCCAAGAAATCATTTAAAAATATTGAAATGCATCCGAGATATCTGTATAAATTTCTTCCAAAGGATTAGCATTAGTTAATGGGTATTTTCATTTGACTGAAGTAGAACCTTAACTTCTATTTTTTGCTTACACTTCTTAAAATCTCTCTCTCTCCTTTTTTCTTTCTTTTTTTATCTTAGAAATGTTTTGAGAACTAAGAAGAAAACCCCATCTTTTAAGATGAATACACATAAAACCGAAGTTAAAAATATTAATTTTCTCAAAAAATATTTCAAATATATGAATACATCAAAAATCCATAGACTTAACATTACGAAATAGAATTCCGAAATTGAGTGACCAGCTCCCTTATTAAGGAAAAAGGAATTAAAATCTAACAGTCTTCAAAAATATTGCATATAGTATTCTTCAATACGTTGCGTATAGCTTATTCTCCTTTCGTAATTATGTAAATACGTAGCACTATAATTGTTTAGTCGGTCCGTCTGCCCACATATAACAACGCAAAAACCACCCAACCGAATCGTTTTAAATTTAAAATGTATAATTATTACATAATTTTGTCGAGTCATTTCAAATTTTATGAAAATCGAATGCATAGATCAATTACAGGGACAATCAAAAGTATTCAGTTACATTACGGTCAATGGGGGAAAAAATTTAAATGCATTTTAATGGTGCTACATTCATTCGAACATAATAAAATTTATAGGCATCTATGAAGTACATGTTATAATATAATTTCCACAATCTGTGGTGCAAAGAATATTTGTTATTGATTTACAAGGCCATTCAAAAGTATTCCATTACATAATGGTATAGGGAGAACATTGTTTGGTGCGTGTTTTAATTGTAATTAACTATTTAATATTTTATAAGATTGATATACTTTGCTGAGGAATACAAGCTATTTCCCGTCTAAAAGAAAGCAGATAGTATTTACACAAAAGATTTTGGCTACTACACTGCATTCGAAATACTGTGTACTATTGTATCAAGATCTAAATAATTTTTTGGGAGCATCCGTAATTATATAAATAGATAGCACCTATATTCGTCTTTCAGTCTGTCTGTCTACCCGCACATAACAAAGCAAAAACTGCCCAACTAAATTGCACGATGTTTAAAATATATAATTTTAGCGTAATTTTGTCGAGTCATTTTAAATTTTATGAAAATCGGATGTGTAGTTTAATTAGAGGGACAATACGATCAGTAAGAAAAAATAGTTTCAAGTGCATTTTAATGATGTTAAACTCTTTCGAATATAATAGAATTGACATGAACCTATGAAGTATATATATACTAAAATATGCATTCTGTACAATCTGTGATGCAAAGAATATTTATTATTAAATTACATGACCACACAAAAGTATTCCACTTTATAATGCTATACGGGGAAACGTTGTTTGGGGTGTGTTTTAATTATATTAAACTATTTCACATTTTATGAATAGGATATACGTTACTGAGGTGTAATAAAAGTTGCTTCCTGTATATTTACAAGAACACAAAAAAGATTGACCACTATACTGCATCCGAAGTACAGTCTACTATAACAATAAGATCTGAATATTTTTAAAACTTCGTTATCGTACGAACGTACCTCATTTGCTACGCTTCATGTGCAATTTCCAACTTGTTTTATTTGGGAAGAATTACCTCCCGCCCTCACATAGGAAAATTTTGTGCGAGAAATATTGTATTTCTGACGTATATACGTCGTATATAATATCGATATAATATAAATATATACGATTTATTATTATTTAATCTTATTTATTATTTTAAAAAACAACTTTAAGTACCGATCAAATTTTAACCCAATTAAAATTAAAGAAAATCCTATTTTTGCAGCACACTTAAGACAGTCTTGCGAAATATTAGTATATCGTGACGCATAAGTATGTCGTGACTGGGGACTATTTCGCTAAATTAACGATATAATCTAGCTTATGGAGCACAAATTCGATTATTCCAAAGAAATGCCAGCCATCATTACAAAATTGTATCTGAAAGAAAAAGCATTTAAGAGTAGAAAAAAGAAATGCATATAATTCATTTACTATGAGATTAAATTTACGCGTGTCGTAGGTCTTAAGCGATATTATAATGAGGTATTAATTTTTCTCTTCGTATAATTCATAATAAGAATTTACTTTTTTAATTTACTTTTTTTTGCCTTTAATTTCGCTACTTTTTATCAGCTATGTAATTTTTTTTTTAACATTTTAGTTTATGGTAACGTTTAATTCAATAACCATTCCTTTTTATTAATAGTTTAATATTTTTTTTAGTGTCTAACACATACATTTAATAAATATTATTTTATGAGTGGAAAATTTAATACACGCGTTGGCTACGAAATGCACAATATTTGCATAAATAATTACAGAAATTATTTTCACATATTTAAAATTAAATGTTATTATACACATTAAAATATTAATGCACATATCGTGTAGTTAAAAACTATATGTAAAAAATGTAAAGACAGATGAAGGGAACTTAAATAAGCAGATTTCGTATAGGAATGTCGGTGCGAAAATTCAGTGTTGAGGCAGAAGAGGGTGCTATTGTAAGCGGCGGATGAATGCTCTTTGTTGGCTTGAATCGACATTTCCCGCACAGATTTCGAGCAACAAAGATTATTATGTCAGTCGAAGCTTGCCGACATGCATTTCATGTATAGAAGTTTGCACGGAAATGGGTTGGCTGCTCATAAGATTTAGATTGAACGATTCTCAGGTAGAATTCTGCTAGACCCCCGAACATTCAAGTGTCTTCGTCAAGGTCTTCGTTGTGGTCGAATGGATCATTTTATGCTTTCAGGGGTGATAAGGGTACTGTAAGTTACCACAGAATGTACACGAAAAAAACTGTTTTGTTGAAATTATTAAATTTTGGTTGATACGGCACCAATCAAATATTTTGGTTGAAATGACCAAATTGTGGTTAGACTGACCAGATGATTTTGCTAATTCAACAAAATTTTGGTTAAAATTAAAATTTAGCCATTCTAACCAACATTTTTGGTTGGGGCTATATCAACCCAAAATTTAATAGTTTCAACAAAAGTTTTTTCCGTGTATGGAAGAAGCAGTATTAAGGTTCAGGCAGACCTAACCACTACTTTCAATCAACCGTCAGCATGTTTCATGTGTAATGATTTTTCCATAACAAGGAAGGAAAACTTCAATCCAACTGCAGGACACAGAACCTTTCCCTCAAATAGCGTTGAGCTCCTAATATCCTGCACCATTGTAATCTCCCTGCTTTCTGTTGTGAATAAGTCGCAGGAACAATTAAGAATAAAGAATTTTCTAGAGTTCAGTTGAAGTTGGTCAAAACACACATGTGCCTACAGCCTTACGCGCAGTAGAGGATAGTCCTTTTACAGGCTCAGAAGTTTGTTTGGTGTGAATCATTTCTTTGCTTAGCCCGATACATAAAAGGAAAATTAGCAAGCTCTGTATTGGTGGAACGATGCATGTTGCTCGGAATCTGTGAGTTAATGACGATTCAAGTTGGCGAAGCGCTTTCAGCCATCAAACTTAACAGCGCCCTCTACTGATCAACGTTGCATTTCTGTCCCTTCATTCCTATATGAAATCTGTTTATTTAGGTCTCTTCTACTTGCCTTTATATTTTTGCCATATAGTTCTTCAACATCCTGTATTAATGCATATAATATGCACAGTAAGATATTAATTTTACCACGTGACGCATCGGTATGTATCTCGATGTTAAATTTTAAATTATTTCCTGTGCATGCGTGCAATCATTGTGCGACACCGTCTTTGAACTTCATTCACACTGACGCTCAACAACAACAACAAATGATTGAAAAAAGATTTTTTTCGTTTTTGAGCACTAGTGTGAAAGAGCCATTTAATTTTGCTTGCCAATAATATTTCAGCGCTGCACATCTGCAATATTTTATGAGGGTGCTCTTACGTATAAATAAGTTAATGCAATTTCTAGATACCCGACCACCGAGCATTCTATTAGCGATTGGTCCTCTTAACGAAATGGAGGATTCTTAATAAGACAACATAATTCCTCTATGGATTTATAGAACTCCCGTTCTCGAAGCTGGAAAACGGGAAGTGCTGGGTTCTTTACTGTTTCATATGATAGTAATATTTCTGAGGAACAGGTGTGATAACTACTAGACTTTGATTGACTTATTTTTCTGATAAACATTTGAAAAGAGTTGTAAGTGTGTAATGATGAAATATCTATATACTATCGAGAGTCGATATTGATGTAGATAAGTATTTAATAAGAATAATAATAGATAAGTAATAGTCAATTCTTTGTTGAATTTCAAGAAATTGGGTGAGAACATGGTTTTTTACATTAAGTTTATGTAATTTCAGTTACAGTTCTTCGACAATCAACCTAAAAATGGATAATTATCATAATTAAAAGTTATGATGAAAAGATCTAAGCAATAAAAAAAGTTAAAAAGTTAAAAAGTTCGTCTAATGTTTGCTCTTATGATGTGAAAATTTCGAAAAGTTTGGTTTGAAATATGAAATGTTTGTAAAAATTAAACTTTGTATTCGTGTATGTTTTGTATTATTAAACTGTAAAGATAATATTCATATTTGGAAAATGTTGTTGGGTGTTTTAATAATTTTCTGATAAGTAGATAAAAACAGATGTTAAAATTCTGTACTCCTAAAATATATAGGATCACGAATAAAGTTTGATGAAAATAAGTATTGTAAAAATTCAGAAATTTTGAAGTGTAAGATGAATCATGTCCTAATTTGATTAATTATATGGGTAGAATATCTCAGAGTAGTTTTAATATGTCAAGTGTTTAAAGCAGCAAGAAATGACTTTTTAGGTTTTCTAGAATAATAATAATAATAAAAAAATAAAAGTATACTTTTGTTGTAAGATTTCGAATGCAGTCAAGACGTGAAAAATATAAATATGAATCCTTTGTAAAAGCATTCAAACTTTTTAAAAAAGTTTAAGTTTAGTAATATATTGTAACAATATATGTAAATAAATGTATTTCAAAGTTGAAAATTTGTGTAAAAAAATTGTCTTTTCTTGAAAATTGATATTTATTTTTTGTTTAATTAATGATACTTATTACATTTTTGTTCTTAAAAACTAAAATATGCGTTTAATTCTGTTAAAATTGATATATCCGTGTTGGAGATGAGAAAAAATATTGTAAAACTAATAAAATTTGTTTAAATTCGCCTTTTTATTCTTAAAATTAATATTTTCTATTGTTTAGAATATATACTTTTGAGGAATGTATAACCGGAAAATGTTAAAAAATCTTAGAAAATTGGTGTTAAAAATATTAAATACAGTTGCTTCAATGATATCTTTTCGATATGTAAAGTGATTGTAGCATTTAGAAATGTACTTATGGGGAATGTATAATCGGAAAATGTTAGACAATCTTAGAAAATTGGTGTTAAAAATATTAAATACAGTTGCTTCAATGATTTCAAAAACAAACTCTGTTAAAAAATTCTGTATGATTTCAAGTGAAAATAATCTGAACCTGAATACATGGTATTTAAAATACAAAATTCACGATTATGAACTAATGTTGAAAACATGGGTAACATTAAATATACAGCTAATATTTAATTATACATTAGAAAATTCTTAAAGTGTATCCAAATTTATTAAATATAGTATTGAATACAGTGAATAAGTGAAATATGTGAATAAGTATTGATATTTCTAGGTTGCTTTTGAAAATACTAGTGTAAAATTATTCAAATTCGTCTTTTCTTTAAAATTGATATTTATTTTTCTTAAATTAATGATACTTGTTAAGTTTTTGTTGTTAAAATTAAAATATACGTTTAATTCTTCTGTTAGAAATCTATATTTCCAAGTTGCAGTTCAAAAGACTATTGTAAAACTAATCAAATTCGCTTAAATTCACCTTTTCCCCTTAAAAAATAATATTTTTATTATTTTGTTTAATTAATTATACTAAATTATGTCTTCCAAAATTCAAATTTTGGGATATTGCGGTAATTGTTATGAAATTGGAGTGCATAAAATGTTTCTTTTTTTCTCCCAGACTTCTAAATATACAAGATAGAGAGGTCATTGCTTTGTCCATTTCCCTACCTGTGGTAAAAAATTGGGGGAGATGGGGGTGAAAAGGCATGGTGAGGGACTTCCAAGGAATAAGTTTTGGTTTCAATATGACGTCACAAGAAGCAGGTGTTGTTTTCATATTTGTGTGTGCGTTGAATATTTACTGAAATGTGTTCGTTTATGCATTAAAATTCTACTTAGTTAGTATATAAAAGTATGATGAAATTTCCATTTAGAGTAAAAGTTAACCAAATTCGTTTAATTCGTCTTTTTTCGTTAAAAAATCTTTAGTTTCCTTTGTTAATTGTTCAATTATCGAAATTCTTTGAGGTAACGACTGTTCAAAAACTAAAAAATATGTTTAAATTTCTATTTTAAGTTGTGTATCCTGATTTTATATTAAAAAAAAATATGAAGAAATCAGTTAAAAATTTAATATTTTCCGTTGTTTTGCTTAATAAATAATGTTCATGAAGGAAATGGTTGTCCAAAACTGGAATGCATGCTTAAATTTCTTTCTATCAAATTGATATTCTGAAGTTTGAGTTGAAAAAATCGTAAGAAATAAGTCTTTTTCTATAAAAATCGATATTTTCCATTGTTTTTTACTTAATTATGAATGCTCATTAAGGTTATAGCTGTTGAAAAACTGAAATGTATGCTTAAGTTTTCTCTCTTAAGTTGATAAAAATCGTAAGAGATCAGTCTTTTTCCATAAAACTTGATATTTTCCATTGTTTTTTTACTTAATTAACGATACTCATTAAGGCTATAGCTGTTGAAAAACTAGGATACATGTTTAACTTTCAACTTTTAAGTCGTTACATTGATCATATAGTTGATAAAAATCGTAAGAAATCAGTCTTTTTCTATAAAACTGGATATTTTCTATTGTTTTTACTTAATTAATACTACTCATTAAGATGTCTATGAAGCAAAATTCAAATATATGTTTAACTTTCTTGAGTTAAATTGATAATCTCATCTTGTAGTTGAAGAAATCTAAATAAAATGGTTAAAAACTGAGAATTTTCCAGTGTTTCGCTTAATTAATAATACTCATTAAAATTATGGTTGTTCAAAATTCAAATATAAATTTCATCTTCATCATATAGCATGATTCCGAGTTGAGATGTGATTGATAATATTTTTAATTAGGGAAGGTTGTTCACCTATCCTGTTATAATAGAATGTTCCTTTTTTCCACTAGGGGGCGTTCGTGGAGGGGGATGCATAGTGGGGGCAGGAGGTACCGCAGGAGGGACGGTTTGCTGCGGCGGGGCGGCGGGGCGCGGAGGGATGCGGAGGGACGGCCCCTCTGCCCCTCCGGCTGTCCCCGTACTGTCCTTTTCCTACTACTAGCGAGTACTTTTTCAAGTTTTAACTGATATATTTGTACACTTTTTACCTCTGAATATTGATAACTCCATCTATACACGCCTAACATGCGTATGTGTGCATGGACTATCCCAAATACGGTACATGTTTTTTTTGTGTGTGTGTTAAATACTCATATACAAATATGTATTTTCATCCGAAACAAAATTTTTCTCGAAGTTTTTATGAAAATCTCAACAACTCAACTTGCAAAAACCCAAGTCTGACCTATTACCAATCTTGTCAAACTTCATTGAAGAAACATGAGGGCACTCAACTTTTTTTAACGCTTTCGGGACGGCCCCTTTTATGAAATTTTTAATCTTTTATCAGCGGTTTTTTAGGGCCGAAATTTTTGCCTAATTGAATCGAGAAAATGCCATGATTAAATAATTGAAAATTTACAATACAAATTTATTGGTGAGAATAATCAAGGATGTAATTTTTTTATCGCTATCATTGGTTTAACTACTCAGAATTTATTTTTACAAATTTATGATACGGCCCCATTCAAATCACACTTTTAATTGAAATACTTTCCCAGATTGCTTTTCTCATTGCTCTTTTATATTGGCATTGTTTCTATCTTACATTTTAGTCTTTTAATTTTTTTTGGGGGGTGGGGGGGGGGCACAGCGTGTCCCTTAAGTGATTTTGCGCTATGAAAACTCATACAATCAACCATCCAGAAAGTAAAATTAGTCAACCCCTTCCCGAAATATTTCTTCTTTGTTAAATTTTGATAAAATGTGATTTAAAATTTCTTTGTACACTTGATATCCTTTGCACACCGGTTCAAAATTCCTGCTCTAGATATTATTCCAAAAACAATTTGGATTTCAGTTAAGATTTTTAATTTTTTTTTCGAATGCAGCTTTTTAGAAATAATAAATCCAAGCTTAAAATAAAATATATTTTAAAATATTTAATTTCGAAAACTAAAGATACTCAGATGCATATAATTGTAACGCAGAATGTAACAAATAATAATAACGTCTGAACGTTTTGTGTCTGTAGAACACTTGTAAATATCTAAATTTTACAATATTTTTACTTTATTGCAAAATCAATTTTAATTTGGTTCGTATATTTTATTCTAGAAATCTGGTGTTGTGAAAAGAAAGAAAATTCCCTCAAATCGACAATCTTTCTTTCCTAGACCAACAATTTTGCTCCTGAAGGATTGTTGCCTAGACAACCTTGCATTTAATCTCGTCTATCCATATTTATATTATTTGGAGCATGCAAACCTCTGTAAATCAGAAGTTCTGTTTTTTTTTCTCCGTTTAGACCGTGAAAATATAATGGAAGATGAAAAATATTATCCCATTATGGTACAGTTATGCGATTTTTCTTTTTCCCAACTGAATCTGAAAATTTTGGATTTAATTCTTTGTTGATACAATATAACATTATTTTAAGTCGGCGAAAGGTTTAGAGACTGTTTTTATTGTCTGCTTTTAAACATTGGCTTTTTAATTTTATCAATATTTATAATTTTTATTAAAGATCTTCGAAAAAAGAAAAATCTATTTTTCTATATTAAATTCTATTTATAAGAAATTTTGCAAAAAAAAAAAAAAAAAAAAAAAAAAAAAAGTAGTATTAGAGTATTTTTAAATTAAAAAGTTTTCTTTTTCAATTGAAATAAATTTAAGAATGTTTAGAATGCAGATAGCTTCATTTTGATGCTTTTCCCCCATTTTTCCCGTTCAGTGTACTCAATCGGCAGAAAAAATATTCAAGCTTTTTTTTTTATATAAGGGTGATTCTACGATAAGAGGTTCAAAAACATAGAGAATTCGGCCAAAAAGAAAAGTTTGAGTTTGATCAAAAACCTTTAAATTATGATTTTTGTCCCGTTTATTTACTTTTTCATATAAGGGCAAGTCACTTTATACATATTTCATAACTTTTTCTGGTCAGTGACTCGCTCCCCTGGCAGTTATCTTGCCAGGGGAAATACGGCAGGGGAGAGACATTTTTATGTAAATTCAAATTTTTTAACTGACTAAATTAGTTTTTGGACTAATTGTGTATTTCACTTTAATTATTGCTGTATTGTTTAATTAGGGCAGTAAATGCAATTGAATTAAATGAATATTATAAGTTTTATGACTTACCAGGGGAGATACACGATCACTGTGCAAAACCACTACACCGCACTGTCAAATCGCAACAACTAAAAATGGCGACGCTTAAATGGCTTGCGCGTTTAGTATTGCTAACTTCAAGCCAAGCATGTCCTTAAGCGCTACTTTCGATAAAGCCATTCTTGAATTTATATTTGTTTCAGCGGAACGAAATTTGACAGGGTAGATACACAAAAAAAAGCGGGACAAAAGTTAATTTAAAAATTATTTGAAATTAACAAAATTATTTTATTTTTTATTTTATAATACGTAAGTATAATTACTTAAATTCCAATTAAACATACTTTAGCTAAGCATCTGACGGAAAAAATATATGTATTGTTTGAAAGTTAAATTGAAACCGGCAAGGGGGCATGCCAGGGGAGAGACTTTTTTAGACTTTGTAAGAAATTTCAGAAAAATGTGTTTTAATTAGGCATTCAATCGTGATGTTATTTAATAAAGTATATTAAGATGATGCGATTCATTGCAAAAAATAGCAACATATAGAATAAAAAATCTGTTTTAAACGGATTGCCATACAAATTACCTCTTATCGTAGAATCACCCATAAATGAAATTATAAGTTTGTTAATGTGAAAACATTATGATTTTGAAAGACGGGGTAAGGTATTTCTGTCGCTAATAATGCAATTCATGTAAAATTCTATCAGTAACACCAGTTACTGGAAATAAGGTAAGAACACGATAATCAAGGAAAGCTACTGTAGATGTCACGATGTCGAAATCTTTGATTTTTAACTAAGAAAATTATTTCCTTTAGAATATTTTCATTCGTTTATAGATATTCTAAAGAGGGGGGATAAACCACATTTTTTGTTTAAATGTATATATCGTTAAAATTTATATACTGGTTAACTGGTAATTTTCTTAGGAGAAAAAAGCACTAAACTCGTATTGGAAATTTCAGAAGACAAAATTATTACAAACATTTCGCTAAATGCCTGAAACCGAAATTTTTTAAAAAAAAGTAAAAAAAAAAAAACCCTTAAAAATCACTAAAAGAAAATAAAAAATCGTTGTGAACAAAATTTAATATGTTAAAGTTTGAAACCGATTTTTTTTTCTTTCTATGTGTCAAAAAAATCACCGTGGAACACAAAATGAAACAAATCACGTTAAAATCATATTAAAAATCGTTTAAAATTACAAAAGTCGCGTCGCGGAGGACAAAATTAGACTATAAATTTGAAACAGAATTATTTTTTAGAATGTTAGAAAATCGCTAAGCTATCGAAAATCGTGAAAAACAAAATGTGCTGTAGTGAGCCAAAACAAAGTATCCGGAATTCTTTCACGAATGTCAAAAATTCGCTGCAAAACGCGAAGAATTGATAAAAAAAAAAAAAAAAAAGCTTTTAAAAATAGCTAAAAATTCAAAAGTGGCAACGAACAAAATTTATTACTCTAAACTAAAGTACTGTAATCAGAATTCTTTCACAAATGTAAAGCAATCGCCGCGAAATATTAAAAATAGCTAAACATGCAAAAATCACGATGCACAGAATTTATTTATTAGGCTAAACGTTTGAAACTTGGTTCTTTTTGCAAATGTAAGAAGGGGGAGGGAAGTCGTTGTTGAATGCAAAATACGCTAAAAGACGCATTGAAAACTCATGTAAAATCGGTTAAAATTAAAAAATCGCGAAGGGGAAAAATTACTATAGTGGGTTAAAACATTGTAACCGCAATTCTTTGACGAATATTAAAGAATCGTCCCAAAACACAAAATAATAATAATAATTCTCTGCTAAAAATAGTATTGAAAATCTCGGAAGACAAATTGTACTATATTAGGATAAATGATTGAAAAACTTGTTTCCTTTTACTAGTGTTAAACGTAGAACACGATTAATGTTGTGCGGGGCCTAAGATCCAGTACCTTTTTGAGGGCCCCCTCTCAGCAAAATAGTTGCGATTTTCTTAAGGGGGGCATAGGGGAGAGGAATATTATTAAAAATTGCGATACAGTTGCATTGTTAATCAAAATACATTTTGGTTTTTTGATTAAAAAAAATTGCAAAAACTAATTTTAACTTTTTTTTTCTGAATAATTTTACTTAGTTTAGGGGCCTCAACAGATGTGGGCCCAAGGCCATGGCCTAGTTGGCCTGTCCGGTAATCAGGCCCTGGTTAAATCCGAAAGACCAAAAAATAAATAAATCTATATGATGAAGAACAGAATCTGAAACATTTCTGCAATTGTAACAATATCGCTAAAATTAGGCATGTCAAACACGTGGTCCGCCACCATCTTATCTGAGGGATGCCAAGTCTGTCATTTTATCTCTAGTTAATTTGATTGTTAGAATGTACTTACTAAAAATACACCTTGCATGAATACAATTGCAACAATCATGGTTTTAAAGATGGAAAACATCCGAAAGATATATTTTGATCGAAATATTCGAAAATTCGTCTGTATAAAAGGTCTGTTTAAAAATTTCTGTCGAAATTGACAAATTATAAAAATGTGCTTTTAAAACCTTACTAATAGACCAAGTATTTGGAATTTTCAACAGAAAATTACAAAGTATACCTAATTCATTTCATCTCTAAGGATTGACTTATTGTTTATAATTTATAACGGTAGTTAATAAAAATTCAACGCCATTTTATATTAAAGCGAAAATGTATGGATATGGAGTTCCAAATTTCTGTAAATATTTCATCTTTGATCAATCATTTGAAGTATAGTATGCAATTTTTTTTTTCATTTTTCAAAACAAGTAAACATAATTCGAACCAGAAAATGCATTTAATAAATAAAATAAAATAAATAGTGCATAGATAGAAGATGCAATTTATTAAATTGATTTTCCGATTCAAAATGTTGTTACATATATTTTTTTTTATTTGGAAAAAACACGGAATATTGACAGGTATATCTTAACTAGATCAAGATTAGTGTGTATTATGAATTTAAAAAATAAATACAATTTAGAAAATACAATTAAATTTTATAGATATGCTTGATGAAAAGCAATTTGGAGTATTTTTTCTTACCCAAATATCGGAGCTTCTTTTTGTATCCAATCTTAAGTAAATAGTTCAAAACTTTCTTTTGTTTATGTTGAGTTTCGCAGCAATGTCATAAGACGAAATGTGTAGGTCGTTCTCAATTTCTTGGAGACTTTCATCGTTTTTTCAACGATCGGTCGATTAGACACGGCGCATCTTAAAATTGAAATGCCTAGAATGGAAACTAACAAACACAATTTGCATGCTGCTGATTTTGATAACGCATTTTTACCTTAAACATCAAAATTTTTTCGCAATCCCGCGTAGCGATATCGTAAAAAAAAAAAAAAAAAAAAAAAAACCGGATTTTAGGCTTATTTTTAAAAGGCAATAACTTTCGACTAAATTAACAAGTTTCACAATGTTTTGAATGATCTACGAATTACCACCTTTCAAACGCTTATATAATACGGATTGATTAGATTGGTGTTACTAAAGGTATGCGACTCTAAAGACATCTGTTAAGAAAAACGACACGAACTTTTCAATGACCCAATAATTTTATGTATTTTTTTAAGAAATACTGTGCGCATAATACATTCCGAATTTAACGGAGACTTTCTGTTAATCTAAATAATAATAAACTATAAAACAATAATGCAGGTTATCAGGGTAACTTTGCGTCAAATCAGAGTAAATTTGCTCCACCTTTACGAAACTTTGATCCATTCTGCCATGGTGGAATCTTGGCGAATTATTTCCAATGAGCTGTCAAACTCACACTAGTGCTGCTATCTATATTTTGAGACCAAAACTTTGCCTTTAACTCAAGTGATGTAGAAGATTTAATTTTTTCTCTCTCTTGGCCCAAAGTTACCCTGATTGACTGTAATTATCACAAGACATTAAAAAACGTTCATCCCTAGTTACGTCAGAAAAACGCACACGAATGTCTTTCCTTATTATTATATAAATTTGAAGAGTTTGTTTAAAAGGCATCTTTTGTAGGGGCATTCCTCTCGTCCGTGGATGCTAAAGCCACAGCCATCCTTGGTGATATTTCGAAAATGATTTGAATTATAATTTGCTGGTTATCACATCATCTTACATTTTTAAATAGTTTGTTTGGCTAGAAAGATATTTTAATAATTTCAGGCATTTATTACTGCAAAGGATCAAAATGTAATTGCCCAAAGTCCTCTGGACTAATCAAATTTTATTTTTGGTCTAGCGCTACTCTCTTATAAAGGTAATCTAATTTATGATCTGTGAGAAGATGCTATTAATGATTTCAAACTGTTTTTTGTTTATTTTATATATATTATTTATATCCAGATTATTTCACTGCAAAGTTAGTATATTTCTTAATTATAAAATATCATCTTTAGCTAAGTCATGAACCATTTTGCGGAAACGGAAATTAGGCGAGTAGTCTATTCGATTTCAAGTGCAGGATTTGCGTATTTCTTTTCTTTTCAACATCTTTAGGTTAATAGCCTCTACGTTCCCCTTTGCACGTGGAAACGTTATAGCGTTTTCTTTCTTCTTTTTTTAATAGCATCGCATGTCTTACGCTCCTGTCATTTATTAGTGGCGTGTAATCTCCATTCTGATGACACATACATATATTACATTACTTTAACTTTAAAGAATGTCGTTTAGATTCCTAGGACCTTCATTTGAATTCTACCTGCACGCTCCTTATCTCACAGTAATGAAACTGTTCCCATTTTTATCCTGATTATACTAGAAGAAAAATTTCCTCCTGATAGTTGTTGCTTTGCTTGGTTCAATATTAAAGGTTGCAAGGCAGAGATATTAAAATAAAAATAAAGAAAAATTAGTCGGTTGTAGAAATACGTTTTTTGATCATAGGAAAGATTTATATAAACAAAGCGCCCTCTATGAGGCAAAGGAAGAAATTGGTAAATCTTAAGATTACCAGTAGTCAGGGCCCGACTAAGGCTATGGGAGGGGGGGAGGGGGTCACAGGGCAAACATAATTTTCAGCCTCTCTTCTATCTATATAGCCACGTTACGAGGAAAGTGTTAATGAAGAACTTCTTTTGAAAACAATAAAATACTAAGTCTTATAATAAAACTTTAACCATTATATTTCTAATGATGTATTTTTTCCCCCCATAAATAAATGGTGTACTAAAAGCAAAGAGGAGAAGGAGATCACTGCACTACTTTCCTAAGTGTTTGAAAATATATAAATTTTGGGTCACTTTTGACTAAATTTAATAATTTGGCACCCTTTAATATAAATCCTGATTAGTCTAATAGGAGCCTGAGAAAAAAGCGGAGTCCCGGGACAGTTGCCTCGCATGCCCCTGCGTAAGTCGGGCACTGCCTACAGTACTCATGCGTCCCATTTAAAAATAATAGGAAAATGGGGATTATGGAACTCCCAAATTTTTGTCCAAGTGATATGAAAGTAAACATATTATATTTTTAATTTGTAAAAAAAGCACTAATTTGTAAGGCTTTAGCTGACTTCTGGAGGAAAAGATTTTATTAAACAATTGCAAGTTTTTTCTCTCTTCTGTGACTCAGATTTATGTTTATTTTATGTTAAATTATGTTTGTAATTTTTCTCTTTGAATTCCATGAAGCGCTATAGAATTAAATTACGTCCCATTGAATAAAAAAATCAAATTTTTCGTATCAATTTTTCCTGGTTATAGTCTCTCTCACTAGCAGCGGGTTTTGAAAGTCCTGGTGATATTAGAAACATGTTTTTATATTTACTAAATAGTACTCGCGAAGATTTGACGGTAAATAAGCAAATGCTTTTATTATTTTTTTAAAAAATCTTGAATTTTAAATTAGCTACGTTTAAATTAATTATTCAAATGGTGGCAAATTTCTATATTGCATAATTGATTTCTATTTATTTAAAGAAATAGATGGTGCTGTCAGTCTAATCTATTCAATGAAGTGAAAGAATTTTAAATTTATAACCTACAAATAAAGTATACTTGCTTTTAATCAGAAATTTAAATAAAATTACTAAGTATAGCATTTATTTTTATTTACTACGGCCATTTTTTTTAAAAATATTTTTAAATATTTTATTTTTTTAACTACAGAACCATTAATAGAAGCCATTAAAAGTTTCCATGTATTTATTTTTATCAATCTCATTCTTTAAAAACTATTTGGAGCTTCATGCAGGTTATGTATTATAATAATGTATTTTTTTCTAACTTGAATTTCATTTTATATTTTTATATATATTTTTAAATATTAAACATTGGACATCAAGATAAGTACTTTTATAGTTCTTATATGAATATTTTTCTTTTTTTGTTTTATTTTTTACGGAAAAGAAGGCAAACTTTCCTTTTTGACACAAACATATATTTTAATCTATTCTTGATAATGTTTAGAAAACATAACAAAATTGTAGATCATTATTTAATTGATAATTATATGCAAAATATTTTAATTTAAATATTTTAAATATAAAATGATTGTATAATTTTTTTTTCAAAATATTATTGTTTGTTAAATTTTATTTAATTATAAAGTATTCAACAAATAATAATAATGATGAAATTAAAAATCATATAAAATTTTTTCCTAGTAAAATATATTATTATTAAAATAAATTATCGATAACAATATTACAGAAATTATTTTGCCGGACGTTGGACTTGAACCTGCATCCTCTATAAAAAGTCGGACATTTAGCAGGAATTCGTTCAACTTCCCTCTAATTTGAAAATGTTCTAAAAAGGGAGTTGGCGCATGAGCAGTTGTGTCAAATTTCTGATCTTACAGAAATAGCTTTCTGTTTTAATATATATATATTTTTTCAATACTTTTTTTATTGACGATTTTATGTTTGTGTACCTTTGAAATGATCTACGAGTGAAAACACACAATAGTAGGGGAAAATTGTCTGTCCGACCCCGGGAGGAGGAGCTGAGGAGCTGAGGAGGGAGGAGGGCTCCTCCTCCTCAAGCCTCCTCCTCAATCCTCCTCCACAATCCTCCTCCTCCTCAATCCTCAAGGTTGTCTTGTAAGAGAAGGGGTTAAAAGGGGGGATTAATTTTTTTTCGCGAAATTTGAATATTTTTTGCTATAAGAGAGGGGTAAAAGGGGGATAAATTTTTTAAGTATACTACAGTACGAGCGGTTCTTTTGACTGTTGATTAAGAGATGAATGATTCATATTAAATTAAAAATAGTAATTAATTAAAAGGTAATTAAAAATAATAAGTGAAAAATAATGAAGGGACTTAGAATTTTTCGAGCGGTGATTTAGTCAAGTATAGTACGTAGTAGAATTTAAGAAATGAATAATAGCAATTAACGATAATTAGTAATTAATTAAAAAGTAATTAAAAATTATGAGTGAAATTTTTTCAACATAATCCAGTATGAGGAATTATTTTTCGAGTGGTGATTTATTAAGAAATTTTTAATAATTTAAACTTTAAAATTTTCAACAGTTTAAATTTATTTTGAGTCAAGTGTAAAAGTTAATCCAATTTTACAAATGAATCATTAAAGTTAATTTCAAATAATAATTAAAAATAATGAAGACCACTTTAATTATTTCGGCATGCTGTAGTATGATAGGTTATTTTAATGTGGTAATTTTTCTCGATAGAGTTTTGATGTTGTTCATTAAAAAAGATTAATGAAAAGAATACTACCTTTTGATTTTTATATCTGGAAGAGTGTGCCCTCATCTTTTATCCGGGCTTGGGACCGGCATTCTCTGTTTAAGACATTGTCTAGTCATAACCAGCGAATGGCAGATTTACACACTCACATTCACACACACACTTTTTGAAGATTTTGGTATCTTCATTTTTTTTTTTTCACTTTTTGTAAACTTTTTTTTTTTTTCACTTTTTGTAAGATTTTGTAAACTTTTTTCATTTACGTTTTGGGTATTTGCCAATGCCCGTAAGCTAAGCTGCTTATCCCATCTTCTAATATATATCGTTTGTCATCAAAGGGCGAGAGACATTTCTTATTTTGCTTCATAGAATATAATGTATGTAATCGCTGCCCGATTCTGGTTTGAACTTCAAATGTTGTTTTCTGGTCTTTAAGGCAATTTACATAATCTTGATGACTAAGCTTCTTTCGAACAATTCTTGTGGAGATCCCCTTGGCTCTCTTCTTCTCCTCATCACAAGTCTTGATGGAATACATCTTCGACTTTAAACCTACAAATTCGTGGACAGCTCTTCCATTCAACTCATCTTTAAACTTCCCCAAAACTTTTCGATTCACTGTGGAATAAAGAGGGTTATCTTGGGGATAATCAGAAAAGTCGAATTCGGAGCTGTGGAGTGCCAAATCCCTTTGTAGGTTATCAGTCTTGATGAGATATGTGAGACTGTCGGTGTCGGTGAAAAGCAGCAATGAACGATTGCCACTATAATTTTTTTTTACGAAATTATAATGGAAATCATACATTAAAACCTTGGACAACTCCAGTATCGTGAATCCGACGTAAATGGGTCTGTTCATTAAGATACTGGGTTTCTGCCTTTCAACCGCCGTCAGACCCTCATCAAATATCTTGAATGATTTGAAGAAGGGTGATGCTACCAGCTTTTCAGATCTTGCGGAAGTATTACATAGCTCCACATTTCTTCGCTTCCTGAGATTTTCTATACACTTTCCATAAATGCTGTTATTTAAGAGTTTGAAGAAATCCTTTTGAAAAGTGGTAGTGGCTGTCTTCCGTTTTTCGGTGTTGAAATCGATGTATTCTTTAAGCCAAGGGGATTGCTTGAACTGTAGCACTTTATGTACATGTTGCAGCTTGAGTCCCAACTGTAAATATAACTGTAAATTGCGATAGTGGCAAATGTACTTTTTTTTGTCCATCAAATTTGGAATAAGTTTGGGAGTACCCTTAAATTCCCTCTCCAGCAAACTCTTCGCATAGGGTGAAAGCATTTTTTCTTCCACGGTTAGTCTTTCAGGCGCGAGTGGATATTCGTTGTGTGATATATGAAGGGATTCAGGGTACTCCAAATCCACTTCAAATATATAGCCAATAGAAGAATCTTTCTTGATTTTCAAAATGTCCTCTGTTGAAAAATTGGTATCTTCACACCACCGAAACCCTCCGTATGGCAGACTTTGGGACATAGCCCAGCCATACAAATTGTTAGCATCCCAGTAGAGGATATAGGACGTATCTTCATTTGGGTCGTAGTTTGGGACTTGTGTATTATTGGCGGTCGCAAATCTGTGGGAAATCTGCGACACGCCACCACGAATTCCTTGTTCGACGAATAGCAACATATTTACGTCAGTGAGCAATTCTAATTCCACCCCCGTCATCTTCAAACAGGCCTGCCAAGACAAACTTGGTGAAGTGACGAGGTGGGCTGCATCAATATCGTAGAATTGCTTACACAAGCTCCGGAAATTTTCAAACACGTCAGCCAACAGTAACACGTCGGTTTTCACGTAGAGATTGTGATAATCACCAAGGGTTTGCATCTGGAAAGTGGACCAAATTTTTTCTGCATGCTTGTAATCATCTTCACTTATAGATTCTTCTGTTAAATTATTGTAAAAGGCTGCTGGTGAGGGGAGACGATCTTCATCAAATTTCTTAAACGATGAAAAATATGAATATGGATACACTCCTTTTCGAGTGAGCAAGGATAAGTCTATTGATGGAAAATGTTTCTTTAAAATTTTGAAGTCATCCTGTTGAAGATTGGCTGTGAGTTTATCCAGGGACGTTGGCAAGAACTGAAGAGAATCTAAGAAGGAGAATTGGATGGAAGATGTCTTTTCTTTTAGTTTGAAAGTTATATAATCTTCCAAAGTGGCAGCGATTACATCTATGTAAAAATTGGGATAGCAGCCTAGCTTCTTCATAATGTGATGGGCATCATATTTTTTCAAATTGTGGAAGACCACTGGGATAACCTTCGACTGCTTATAATTTAAGTTGCAGAAGGGATGAGCAGCTCCTCTGTACTTTGATGATATGTGGCAGTGATCTCGAACTCGCTTCTCTCCCAGGGCCTTCCGACAAATGCAGCATTCTGTTGCCTCTTGAAAAGATTTTTCTTCTTCTTTAGTTAAACGCATAGGTGCGATAGTCATAAGTTTTTGCTGTAATTCATCTTTTTCGGCCATCAAATCATTGATGAATTCACAAACGGCGTTTTCGCCTCGATACACTTTAACATGCTTGTAGATAGCACCGTCAGAGCCCACAATAACGTATGCGTATCCGCAAGCGACATGTTGTGCCGTTTCAGTTTGGAAAGACTTAGTATTGGAGGGTTCGGTGGTGACTATCGGCACGAGGAGGGATTCGAAATCAGCATAAATTATAAATGGAACTGGTGCTTGCAAATGGGTTCCTGTAAATGTTAAGATATTTTCACCTTCCTCAGGCATTTTTACAACTTGGGGAGATTGTTTACAACAATAGGGTGCATGGTCTTGAAGGAGTTCTTCACGGGTAAAGCCATGGAGACATCGGAAACAGTAGAACGCTTTGCGTGTATGTTTGGAACGGTGACTCATGAAACGTGAAAAATCACGGATCAGCGTATAATGGGTGGTTTCGCCATTGCTGATCAAAAGAAGATTAATCACGTCTGTGTTTGTCTTCTCTGACACATGTAAAATATATAGTTCTCCCTCCTCGTAACCGAACACATTAATCCGAAGATTATTTTGGGCTTCGATGAGTGGAATTTTCGTATAAGGTACTGGGTAGGTTACTCCGTTCATATTCAAGGTATGCTCAAAAGGCTTGTAGTTATTTACTCGATTAGGATGTTCCTTATAATTCAACTTCCTTTGATGAGCGAGGAGACACCATAATAAACATTTCTGATCTTCAAAATTCTGTATATTCAGAATGGCTTCCTTGCCTTTTAGATCTT
Source organism: Maratus speculifer (assembly GCA_964019185.1). Lineage (NCBI taxonomy): Eukaryota > Metazoa > Arthropoda > Arachnida > Araneae > Salticidae > Maratus > Maratus speculifer. Next base: position 418,778,204 of record OZ025289.1, on the reverse strand, counting down.
GAGGAAGCTGTAAGTAACTGCTTCTCTTGAGTGGTTGATAGTTGCAAATTTTCAATTCCAAATGCTGGACATGTTTAAGTACCCACCCAGAACCTCTCTGTAAAAATTTTTCGAAACTTTTTATAATCTTCTTATGGGCTTCATCCAGATGTTCTTCCAAATAATCATTGGTGAATTCTTGATAGGTTAATGATGAGAAATATGTGGATAGTAATTCACTTTCCCCACCAGCAGATGTTTTTTCAAGGATCACTTTAATTAATAGCCTCCATTTGATAGATTTTTTCTCATGAATGGCCTCGTCCAGGGAGTCTGAGTTCTTTCCTTTTTCTCTTGTAGAAGGTGGTGATGTCATAAATATAGTCTTCTTCCTTTTCACCGTCAAAAAAGATGCTTCGAAACACGTTTAATGAATCCACTCGTTTTTGATTTTTTCTTGATGTTTTAGAGTCAAGTCTTGGCTTTTTTACTGAAACGAAGTTTGACGTATTACTGTGGCTGACGCGTGTATGATGGTTTAGATGCTCTTTTCTGGAGAATTTTTCACCACATTCACGACAGGAATAATTAGGATTTACGTGAGAGGCTAAATGCCGCTTGAGATTATCCCCTCGTGTAAATACAGCCTCACAAATATTACACTTGAAACGACTGTCTTCTCCAGAATGAGATTGTTTGTGGCGAAGAAAATTGTCCATTCTCATAAAGGACTTTTGGCAAATCTCTACAGATGTATGTTGAGGAATCTTCTTTTTCATGGGTAAGTTGATGACGTTTTAAATTGGACGCCTTTGCGAATGATTTCTCACACATTTGTGGCATTTATGCACATCCTGTAAAAGAAGAAAAACCCTTGTTCATTTTTTATTTTACTTTTTTTAAAACATACTCTTTTTTAATTTAAACCTTTTAAAATATTAAATTTATTTAATTTTAATAAAAACTTAAATATTCCCCAAATGCTAAAATTAAAACTGTTTAATCCGTTTGAAACAGGAAATTTATTTCAATTGAATAAAAATTCCCTAAACATTTAAACTTAAAGTTTATCAAAATAATTTTCCCCTTTTAAATGTTGAATCTTTCTCATGAAAATTAAAACACTCATAAAAGTTTTAAAAAAAGAATTGTTTAAAAACCTATTTTTAACCTGTAAAAGTCATAGAATATACTTGAAAAGAAAAAATTACCTTCGATGTTGATGGAACAGCTTCTGACTTTGCCACATGCGATTTTTTTCCAAGTCTGGTGTGGATGAGTTCATGCCTTTTTAAATTGTCTTTTCGGGAAAAAGATTTCCCGCACTCCTTGCAGAGATGCTCATCCTGAAAATAAATTCAACCTCGCTTTACAAACCAGTTTGAATATCTCGAGTTTCATTTTTAAAAAAGGGTCTTCCACTATAAAATCAAACTTTGAGTTTTAAAGATTAAGTTTAAAATATACGACTTAAAGTTTAAAAGAAACTTCATTAAAAATGCTTACAATTTATTTCAGTTAAACTTTCTAAAATAAATTTTAAGTTTTAGTTAAACAAGTCTAAAAATAACTTTAAACACTATAATAGACTTTAAATGAATTTTTAAAATAACTTTTTTTATACATAATATTCAATTTAGATAGTCTTTTAAAAATATTTTCATACCTTGGAAGAAACTGTTTGGGACTTAGTAGTGGTGATCACATCCTTTAACGTTTGAGAAATTTCCTGCTGAAAAAGATATACCCCCACAAAAGGTTATACTACGATTTCTTTTTAAGAACAAATAGCTAAGCATTTTATTAAAACTACATTTTTTTTTCTATTATCGTTAACACTTATTTCATAAATTTTAAAGTTTAAAATCATTAATATGTATAAGATTACAAAATTTTAAATAGTAAGTTTAAAATCATTAATATGTATAAGTTTAAAATTATTAATTTAAATAAGATTACAAAATTTTAAATAGTAAGTTTAAAATCATTAATTTACATAAGATTACAAAATTTTAAATAGTAAGTTTAAAATCATTAATATATATATAAGATTACAAAATTTTTAATAGTAAGTTTAGAATCATTAATTTGTATAAGTTTACAAAATTTTAAATAGTAAGTTTAGAATCATTAATTTATATAAGATTACAAAATTTTAAATAGTAAGTTTAAAATCATTAATTTATATAAGATTACAAAATTTTTAATAGTAAGTTTTTAATTAAAACACATAAAAATTGATTAATTTTCTTCATAAATAAAAAATACCTGTTTCAATTGATTTTTCCTATCCATCTCTTTTAGAGCAGCAATTTCAATCTTGTCAATCATCTCGATTTTACTCAGTGAAAATTCCATATTCCACTAAATAACAAGAAAATTACCCTTAACATCCTTTACGTGAATAAGTCATTCGAAAACTGATTAAAACATTCACTTTTAAAAGGTAGGAAGAAAGCTTTAACACATAAAAATTGATTAATTTTCTTCATAAATAAAAAATACCTGTTTCAATTCATTTTTCCTATCCATCTCTTTTAGAGCAGCAATTTCAATCTTGTCAATCATCTCGATTTTACTCGGTGAAAATTCCATATTCCACTAAATAACAAAAAAATTACCCTTAACATCCTTTACGTGAATAAGTCATTCGAAAACTGATTAAAACATTCACTTTTAAAAGGTAGAAAGAAAGCTTTATTTATAAAAGAATAAAGTTAAAGTTTCAAATTTATGATGCTGCACCTTTATTTACTCTTTCTTTCACTTAGTAATGCATTTAAATAAAACCCATAGCTTTTAATTTTAGAAAACTAAACCAAAGTGTTTATAACTTTTTCACTCGATCAAAATAAAGTCACTACGTTTATTCGAAATTAGAGAATGAGTCATCCTCTTGTTTATACATGAAAACAGCATTTCCGTAAAGTGGGCAAAAATTACACAAATACAAAGCTAAATTTTTAGTATATTCTTTCTTATATTTTTCATGAAAAATTATATTTTAAATTAAACTTTATACATAGGACATACTTTGAGAAGGGTGTAAACATATTAAAACTTCGACTTTAAAAAAAATCACTCTATTAAAAGATGACTCATCAATTTTGTTTAAACAAGCATGTCCGAACATACATTGCTTTTAAAAAATTTTCATTAAAACTTTGAAATAAATCCATATTTTTTAAAATCTTATGGAAGGATGAGTCATGCATTCGCACATATCTAATACTTTTTAAGAAAACATTTTCACGAGAAGTACTTTTCACTTTTTCCAATAAACAAATTCAAAAGCTTTTTGACTGAAACATTACATGATTAGTAGAATGAAAATAAATTTCTATAAAACACCCTTTTAGGTTAAATATTAAACACACATTTAAGTTAATGTAAAACATTTTCAAACGGAGTATAACTCATGTTAGAAGCACTTTCAATCATTAATTTTAACGTTATGAAATTTTTAGGATGACTCATCAAAGCATTTTATATTAGAAATAAGTTGATAGAGAATAAAATATTTCATATAGAAAAAGGAGAATATTATTAAAGAATAGAAATGCATTAAAAATAAACATGAAAAGTGAATTTTTAACACAAATACACATAACACGAATAAAATATTTTCCACGAAAAACAAACTCATACAAAATAAAATATTTAACATTGATTATTTAATCTTTTTGAATAGAATGAAGTTTTAAAAAAATTACCACAGTCATCAAACTTAAGATATTCATTCATTTCATTTAAAAATAGATACATTTTCATTGTGTTAAGAAATTTGCTTTTCACACACACATACACATATATATGAAAAATAACATAAATTCAAACAGAAAAATAGTATTATTTCAAAAGAACAGTTTAATTTTGAAAAGGTTTCTCAGAAAAATGAGTATAACTAGAAGTATTTCAAAAGTTTCATTTAGAGAGAGTTTGAAAACTTAATCGCTTAGAAATATTAAGATTAGATTATATTAAGAAAAGGTGAAAATCATTTACAAAAGAAAACCACGTTAAAATATGCAATAATATAGGGTTTACAAAATAATCTTACTTGACTTTGATTATCTGAATTGAAATCCATGGGAAGCGAATTCATCTTTTTTTATTTTTTTTTTTCAAAAAGATTAATAATATAAACTGTTTGGAGCACTAATTATAACGTGCAGTCTCTAGGACAACTAATATAAGAATGATTTCGTGGACCCAGGTCAGTACGCTTATCTGATTAATTAGATAAGCTTATCTTATCAGATCTCTGATATCATGGGTTTTTCCAACTATGACGTCATGGGGTTTCCCACGATGAGTCATTACAAGATAACATTACTAATTAACGGAATTAACAAAGATTGCTTAATTAGAATACTTAAAAAGTTTAAAAGAATTTAAAGTAATGTGAAAACGGTTTTAAATATTCAAGCAAAAGAAAATATACTTTAAATTTCAAATAAATTTTAAGTATAATATTAAAGGCAGATATAACAAAAATATTAAACTATTATTCTTATAAAGGTCTGCAAATTGGATTAAAAATTTGTAACCAAATAACAATTGTTTCAAATATATTCTTTAAAATAAAGTTTTAATTTCCTCTTTTACACATAAGTTTTGTAATAAACATACTTAATTGTGAGAAGTTTAAAAAATTATACAAAGCTCTTTTCAAACTAGCAATTCGAAAATAAAGATTCCTCAAAAGTCAGCAAGTATTCAATAACATAGAAGTAATATCATTCAACAAAGCTTTTAAAAATATTTCCACGAAATAAATTCATTAAGATATATATTTCCCAAAATTAAATTTAAAAATATAGATTCCCCAAAAGTTAGCAAGTATTAAATAATAAAGAAATAATATCATTCTTCAAAGCTTTTAAAAATATTTCCACGAAATAAAATCATTAAGATATATATTTCCCAAAATTAAATTTAAAAATATAGATTCCCCAAAAGTTAGCAAGTATTAAATAACATAGAAATAATATCATTGTTCAAAGCTTTTAAAAATATTTCCATGAAATAAAATCATTAAGATATATATATATATATATTTCCCAAAATTAAGTTTAAAAATATAGATTCTAAATTAGCATTGCTCTCATCTTATAAAAATTATTTTTAATTTAAGAAGATTCTAATATATTCCCCATCTAAATGATTCATTTTAAAAACATACTATATAAAAGCATTTACGTTATTTATGTTTAACATTCTGCTTTAAAAATTATACTATCAAATCAATAACATATATAAAATCATTCTATGAAAAAATATTTACTATATCAAGAAAATTATTTAAAAACGAACAAACACTTCAAATCAAATAATAAAAATAGACTAAAAATGAACATACCTCGTCAAAAGAATTTGAAGACCTTTGATTATTTGATGAGGAATCCATAACTTGATTGCACACACACACACAAAATAAAGGCTAATTCTCACGAAATTAAACACACTCGATCACTAGACGAAAAAATATCGACTGAACTGGAGATGATCTGCAGTCCGTTTATATCTTCGCTGCGTGAATCACCTTATCTCTATCTGATAAGGGATTTCCCGAACGGTTGCTTATCGATGAATCATAACTGATATGAACATATACGAAATTTTCTCTAGGTGAAAATAGTAATAAATACATTTCTTTAATTTATAAGTCTAAATTCAAATAGTATTCACTAAAAATTTATTTTAATTAAAAGACTTGATAAGAAAAAAAAAATCCTTCTTTCCCCTTTTTTAAATTAAGCTTGCTAGGTGAAATGTTAATTTGCAAAATCTTTTTCTGTATTTTTTTAAAAATAATTATTAGAGTGTAAATCAAAGTCTTAATGAGTGATTGAAAATTAAATCTTTGCTATGTTATTAGTAAAAATAATAATAATTATTATTATTAGAATGTAAAATCAAAGTCTAAGTGAAAGAATAATTAATCTTCTTTTCAATTCATTAAGGATGATTTCTGATTCACTTAAACAATAATAAAACTGTTCATTATAAGATTTTAATAATAATAACATTCCTTTACACTAAAATTATTCTAACTAAAACTTTTTTCACAATGAAGATGCAGATTTCAAGAACTATCCTTTCGAAAAATATTTCAACTTTCTCATTATTATCTACTTGTAAATAACTACCTCAAGACTTAATTTTTTTAGAACTAAAAACAGATTCAAGAGAAACATATATTGCTTGTCTTTTAATAAGTTTTCATAAGTATTATTATTCAAAATACACTCATAGAAAAAAATTTCAGATTTTTTTTTTCTTTTTCTCGAAAAGAGATTTCATATCTAAGTATCAATCATGATTGTTCAAAATACTTTCTCAACTTTTTCAGGTTTTTTTTCCTCTAAAAAAGCATGAATAAAGAAGTTTTATGCTGAAAGAAAAAATATGAGAAAAAGTGTGGTAAATAATGACAAAGAAAAAATTTAAACTTAAATTCTTTTATTCAAGAAAATTTACAACTCATTCACTCTGTTGATAAAGAGTGTTTCCAAATAATTTTTATAAAAGTCTGATTTTAAACTAGCAAAAAATGCATGCGAAAAATGACATACACATTGATTAGTTACATTCTTCACAAATTGGTAGACATTAAAGTTCAAAAGGGCACTGTCTTTATACATGAGATATTTTTCTCTTAAACCAATTGTTAAACATGAGGGATCCAATTGGGAGTTTTGGCCTATTTGACATCCAAAACAGTCGAAAACACGATCCAATGATCGTTCAATTTCAGAGTTTAAGCAGTATAAAAAGTTTTTCTTGGTAGAATCAGAGTCTACATGGGAATGGATACATTTTTCCGATTTTCGAAGGACTGAAACAGGTATCACTCGTGTAAGTAACATCGATGAAACAGTCTGTAATTTCAGAACAAAATTCAGTGAGTTTTAAAAATTGATCTCGTGATAAACGAATTCCATTGGGTTTGAAATGAAAATTCTTATCATCCGTTTTGAATATCTGTTGAAGAAGACAAAAGTCTTCATCGACAAAGGCTAGAATGAGTTGATTATTACAAACCGAAGACTCTTTCACAGAATAAAAGTGAAACTTTGTCACATGTTGTTGGAAATGATCGAACGTCGTTGAAGTCATCACAACCCCATTTTTTGTCGGGTAGAGTTTACCGAAAGCACCTTCTTTGAAATTTCGAATATGCAATTTCAAGTTACAGTTTTTATCCATTTCAATTTGTGCTAAAGTACACCATTCTAAATTCCAGGATGTTGAATAATAACTTTCCTTGAAAGTTCGGGTAAACCACTCGTCTTTATGCGAATCATCAAGTTCAGGTCTGTTCATCGGGGAACAGTGAATAGGTTCATCATCATCATCATCAGAGATAGAAAACAAGTCAAGATTTAATGCAGGATCCTTCGAGAAAGAAGCAAAATCTAGTCTTGTTTTTTTTTAAATCCAGCGGGTGTGACACTAAATGTCGAAAGGTAAGACTTATTCGAACATCTTTTATGTGAGTTTCTACTCCAATCCCATGGGTGAAGAGTTCATTGCTGGGTGGATTCATGTTATAAAGTGAACCATGTGCTAACTTGATAATTGTCGAAGGCACATTCGGTCTTTTGAATTCTATAGTTCTCTGAGCACCAAAACTCAATACTGAAACAGGGAAGACAGCATTCAAGCAGGATTCATCATCTTTGTGGTGGCTTATGCAAGTTGACCCGTCTTGATAAAAATTAAGTAACACATAGTTGAACGTGCAGGCAGTTTCTTTTTCCACTTTGTCACGCAATTCTATCATCGGTGGAGTCCATGGAATTCCGGGCACACTGGTTCCGCTGAAGGCATAGCTGGTATTGGCATCTCCGTAGGCTAAGGTCAGTCGTTTAGGCTTAACCTCTTTTTCAAAAAGACGGAAAGTAGGTCTGAAGAAGGGTAATGTCCGCAACTCAGACAAATAACGATCCGCATGAGGTTTCTCGATGAAATCACTGATGTACTCCACATTTAATCCATTGTCCGTAAAGTGAATGGAAGGCATTTTGAAGACAGCAGCAGCAACAGAACGTATCCAACAAGAGCAGGTTAACTTCAACGAAAAGAATGAACACTAATGAGCTGCTCAGGGCTTTATACTTGTAATTATCGCTTAATCTTATCAGCTGATAAGATCAAGGCACGTGGTACATGACATCACTGATGACGTTGAATCAAGATATCCCGAATGACATAAGGCAACCTCGATCACGTGGTTTGATAACACTCATGACGAAAGGGGGAAAACCCAAATGATAAGAACTTATATGATTTTTTCCATTTCTAGTCAAGTCACTGTGAAGGAAGCAAGTGTTTCAGGTAAGTATGTCTTAATTCATTTTTTCATTTCATTTTTTAATTGATTTGTATATTTCATTCCAATCATTTTTCATAAATCTTAATGAACCTCCCTTTTAAAGAAAAACACACACACATTTAAAGAAATAAAGACACAGAAATATAACGAAATCTATTTATTAAAACGATTGAAACAATACACTTTTAAAAGTCTCTACATTAAGTTTACATAAAAACGAGTCGCTCACAGAATCTACATTCTTTAAAAACATGGATAGGACATCATCGAAATTAACAAGCATTAGAATCATGTCTCCTAATTGTTGAAATTTTTCACGGTTGTTTAACATGAAACAGGAATGCAGACTCACACTAGGATGTCGATACACACAACCGATACATTCATAAATTTGATTAAAAACAGTCACAATAGAATTCTCGATACAATAAATCAGTTTAGACCACAAAACATATTCATTTTCTTCAGAACCTCGTTCACAATTTTGCTTTAATAAAGCAGGTAAATGTTTTTCATACATATGACGAATCAATTTTTGATTCAATGAATAGGCTTTTTCTTTCAACTGTTCAAGTTGCACATTGTTTAATTGAATAAGAGATTCATTTTTTAACATTTTCAAACACATCACAGAATTATTTTCATTCAAAACTAAAAGTTTATTATTGGCGATAAACGATGAACTCGTATATTTCAAATTAAACGCAAATATTTTATACTGGAATTCATACCAAGTGCGAATGTCTAGTTCGATTCCATTCTGAGTTGGAATTCCTTCACTGGAAAATTCTCTAATTTGAACAGAGTATTGAATATTCTGAAATTGTAGTCCAAAAAATATATGGTTTCCAAGTTCTTGTTGAAAAATATAATTTTCTTTCACCGGTGGGGTTTGCAACACATCTTGTTGTTCAGACACGTCGGATTCTTGCGATGAGTCATCTATGAGGACACCATTGTTGGAAAGAGATGATTTCGGAAAGTCAATGAAAAATTCATTCAGAATAGCAGATTCACAGCAGGAATCGGGGAAGGAAGTTTCGTCATCGACATACGGTTCTGTAGAGTCGGTGGCAGCATACAGGGTAACAGTCTCCATAGGCAATCTGGATTCATTCATTTCCATAGATGGTTCTAAACGTGAATACTTGCAAGGCGACAATACTTCTTCGTGAGATCGTTTCATCGTAGGAACACACTAACAGCAGATTAAACTGATAACGGCGGTGACTCGTAGGAAAGACACACCCGTTGCAGTAAATTACACAATCGGTCAATTAACACACTTCTTTGATCTTCTTTTTGTTGTTTCTGGTTCTTTCTCTGTTTAACAGTTAGTCTACGTTGAGTATGTGAATGCAGTTTTTGATGTTTCAAGAAGTCCACCTTTCGCGAAAAAATTTCTTTACACACTTCACACGTCTTCGAATGAGTCTTGATATGACGTTGTAAATCACTTTTCTGAATGAAACTTTTATCACACTTCTCACATTTGAAAGCTTTTTCGTCAAGATGAAATTTGATATGTCTTACATACATAAACTTTTGCAGGAATGATTTGTTGCAGGTTTCACACACGAAGGAGGCTTCCGTAAGAGGTTCTTCTTTTATCAAAAGGGTTGATGAAGAGGGTTTGATATCTGAAGCAGGTTCCACTTTAGGTACGAGGTCCATCATCAATCCGGATGCAGTAGAGGGTTGACTCATCATAAACTTAAAATGACTGACTTCACTCAGCAACAGTAAAGTAACAACTAACGTTAAAAAAAATTTCGCAAGAATTTATATCAGAATAGGGGGCGCGCGCGTACCGAAAAAACATCTGTGATTGCTTCACATAATGACGTCATCCCTTTAAAGAAAAAAAGCACTTCTTAAAATTTTCTTACAGAGATATGCAGTCGTGGCTGAATCGATAAGTAACAATCTATTATTCAGTCACGACTGCATTTTACACGTTCGATCCCCAACAAAACTTTTTGGAAAAACACTAATTCCATCGACCAAATCTAGATGGCAACACCAAAAGTCTCCCCTAAAAGTTCCTAAATTAAAATTTCTTAATGAATCATCACTCGAAAAATAATCCCTCATACTAGAGTATGTTGAAAAAATTTCACTCATAATTTTTAATTACTTTTTAATTAATTACTAATTATCGTTAATTGCTATTATTCATTTCTTAAATTCTACTACGTACTATACTTGACTAAATCACCGCTCGAAAAATTCTAAGTCCCTTCATTATTTTTCACTTATTATTTTTAATTACCTTTTAATTAATTACTATTTTTAATTTAATATGAATCATTCATCTCTTAATCAACAGTCAAAAGAACCGCTCGTACTGTAGTATACTTAAAAAATTTATCCCCCTTTTACCCCTCTCTTATAGCAAAAAATATTCAAATTTCGCGAAAAAAAATTAATCCCCCCTTTTAACCCCTTCTCTTACAAGACAACCTTGAGGATTGAGGAGGAGGAGGATTGTGGAGGAGGATTGAGGAGGAGGCTTGAGGAGGAGGAGCCCTCCTCCCTCCTCAGCTCCTCCTCCCGGGGTCGGACAGACAATTTTCCCCTACTCACAATAATAAATAAATAAACAAATAATAGGTAATCTCAGAATTAAACAAAATCATCCAACGGCATACACACATGTGATTCAACTATTGTAGTTGTTGCAAAAACTTTTTTTTAAATTTTGAAAATTGCATTTATTTATTAGTTTTAAGAAAAGTCTATTCTGCTACATTGGTGTTAAAATTAAGTTACAAATACATAACATGCCGTTTGATAGAGGCTTCTTACTATGAAGTAATGCCACAGTAATGTATCTTAATAAACGAGTTGTTTTTAGGCGTGAAATTAGATCTAAACTGGCCAATGGCAAATATTATCCCTGAAATACGGAAAAGGTAAAAACTATTGGAGTTTGTTTTAGGTTTGGTTGTATTGCCCAGAAATCTATTTAAAATTGTAATAAACACTTTTTTTCCCTTTTTTTACTTATAAATATATTTTATTCTATATTAAAACCAAATGTTTTTAATCTTTTAGCGTTAGACCAATAGTTTATATTCGTTTCGACCAAAATCAAACATTTTTGTTCGTTTCGACTTAAAGCGATCGAAATGTAACAAATATATCTTTTGAGATTTAAAATTAAGAAATACTGAAATAGGCTTATTTCTTTTATATTTTCTAAATATTGATTTATGTTTATCCTTTTTTTTTGCTTGAAATGCAGGTTTATATGTACTATATTCCTTTTCAAATGTAAAGTCTTTTTTTAAATTATACATTTTCTGAAATAACGTTTTATTTTTCACTTTTTTTTTTCATTTTTGCGTACAGAAAAGAATAAATATTATTTTTTTCAGGATTCATTAAAATATATATTTTAAAAAAAGACTTTACATTTGAAAAGGAATATAGTTTTTTAAACTTATTCCTTTAATTCCTTTAATTCCTACTATTGGTTATTTTACTAAAAATAAAAAATGAATATTTAATCCCCCCCCCCCAAAAAAAATATATTTAAATAAATAAATCTCCGAAAAACGGTTTAACTCATTTGTGCCTGAGTTCCCCACCCCCTTTTTTCAATACTCTGTGTGTAACCCCTTCGGACGGAAGTGTTTTATGAAATTTTTAATGTTTTGTCACCGGTTTGTAAAAACAGATATTTGTGCTTTATTAAATTGAGCAAATGCTCCGATTAAATGAGGCAAATTTCACAGCAAAATTTTGTTTTGATAAACAAGGATTCTTAAGCTTTTTTGCAGCACGTATGCGTGTCGCTCATCACCAAGGGATTAATTATAACTGCTATATATGTAACACAATGCTTAATCCATTGTACTGATACAGGGTGCCCAGTGAATAACACCCTGATTTTAAAATTAAATTTCTCAAAAACAAAGATCGACAGAACTATGCGGTAAACGGTTTGTTTATTAGGTAAGCTGTAAAAATCTTATATAGAAGTTTCGAAAGGTGAATCTTTGGAAAAGATTGTGTTCTGATTGCAAAGAATGCTTTGATTTGACATTTTTCTTGTTTTAGATTGTTTGCGGAGAATGAGTTTTTCGGCTTAAATTGCCATAGTTTAAAGATTTTTGGAATTAATTTTTTAAAATTTCGAAATTCAAGAAATTTAGTTCGAAAAATCGTTAAACTATAGCACTGTAAGCCGAAAAACTCTTATCTCTGCAAGCAATCTAAAACAAGAAAAATATCAAATCAAAGCATTCTTCGCAATCAGAACACAATCTTTTCAAAATATTTACCGTTCGAAACTTCTGTATAAGATTTTTACAGCTTACCCAATAAACAAACCGTTTACCGCATAGCTCTGTCGATCTTTGTTTTTGAGAAATTTAATTTTAAAATCAGGGTGTTATTTGCTGGACACCCTGTATGAATATTCTGTTTGGAAATATTATAAAATAATGGAAAAAAAGGAAAAAAGAATGATATCTAAAAAATATATTCATTTATTTCCGGAAAATCACTACATCCCTATTTTGGACGCATAAATGGGTTAATGGATAAATAATTGCGCTGAATCTCATAACTGTAAAATAACTAGGTGTAAAAAAAAAAAAAAAAAAAAAAAAAAAAAAAATTGGTCAAATCAATTTCAAGCTTTTTTTTTTTTTAAATAAATATTTAGATATATTAGTTTAACGGATGAATCATGAAAAATATTATCTGAGAAAACTGGATTTAAAAAATATTCCTGTTTGTCTTTTGATCTAATTAAAGCATTTACATGAGATTCGTCTCATTTTCTTCTAAAAACTTGAGCATGTGTATGTGATATTTTCAAAATTTTTGTGTTCCGGACTGTGACTAACTCTTTAATCATTTAGTTTTTAGTTACAGTGTAAAGATGGGAAATATAGTTATTTTTCGTTAACAGGTTACATCGTTCCATTCTTTTACAGGTAACAGGTTCCAACAACCTGTTATTTTTATAACATGTAACTAACGGATATTTTAATTAGGTCTTTCAAACAAAACGTTTTAAAAAACTTTTTGACATAATTATAAATGCTATATTTTACTAAGATTATTCAAAATCAGTTTGTGATTAAACACTTAATTTTTGCAAGACAAGACTAAACTTAATTATGATACTTTGAATTTCATGCATTTTTGGCATTTTCAGACACTTAAACAGGTTTTTCCAGTTATGGTGATTAAAACATTAGAAATTCATAAAATTCTAAGTATCATAATTCAGTAAGTTTTGAGCATACAAGAATAAATTTTTACTCTTTTACTTGTTAGAACAAGAAAAAATAAAGCTTATAGGACTCACACATTGGATAAAGTTTGTAATTTCTTATCTATTTAAAAATAATGTAAATTGGTTTTTATATGATGCACAGGAAAAGAAAATTTGAAACATTTTTACAATTGGAACTATAGCGCTAAAACTTACGGTTTAGAAATTAGTTATTGGTAAATGATAAGAGACACTCTGCATAGTAATAAATAGTTTAAACACGATTTCTAACAAAAAAGAAAAATATAAATTTATACAGTATAGATTATGAAACACCTTCCAACACATTTAGAATGCTGTAACAAAACTTGACAATTTACTAACGTGGGATGGCGTCCACGGAAAGAACTAAATTTTGATTACTATTGCCCCCACAAAATTTTTTTGTTGAAATGACCAAATTATAAACAAAATTTTGTTGAATTAACAAAATTTTATTGAATTAACAAAATTATTTGGTCATTGCAACCAAAATACTTTGTAGGGGCGGGGCAATAGTAACCAAAATTTAGTTGCTTCAACAAAACAGTTCTTTCTGTGTCTTATTGAACCCTTTGGAAAAAAACATAATGCATTTGAAAACACGTTTTCTGCTATTACCATGAGTAGACATTAAAATATACGATTTTTTTTCAGCACTGTATATGATCTACAGACATGTGTGCTTACTACATATAATATGCTAAAAGTTAACTCTGTTAAACGCATGTCACAGTTGAAAATTTCTATTCAGCAATTTCAGCCAATAGATGAATGTTATTGAAAACATTTGTTCGACCTTGCATATGATCTAAAATTTGTACAAACCAAGTAACATTTAATAAAAAGAATATTGCCCAGTTAAACTGATGGCATTGAGCTCACAGGCTACGCATACTAATTGTACATTACAGACTTTTATTTTCGTTAATTCCGTTCGAAAAAAAAATTAAGAAGGACAAACAGCTCTCCCCTTTCTCCTTTTTTATACTTAATCATTGAACTACCTAAACTATCAAGGACATGCTTTATCATATAAAAAATCTATATCCAAAATTCAGAGCAAATCGGATAATTCTTAATAAAAACCCATTTAGCATTTATATAATTTAAGAGGAGTTATTCCCCTCTTTTATACTTAACCATTAAACTTCCAAAACTATTCAGAGATCTGACAATTCTGCTTGAAAAATCCATTTATACAAGTTAAGGGGAGGGGCATTAGAACCTCCGTTCCCACCTGTTTATACTTATTCAATGAACAGCTAATAAACAGCCACGGACTCGCCTCATCAGAATGATCCTATATCTAAATTTTGAACGAAAACTGTTAATTCTGCATGAAAATCCCGTTTATTTCAATTAAGGGGAGGGGCATGAGCCCCCCGTTCCCCCTCTTATACATATCGAATGAACTCCAAAAACTAATCAGGGAAGCGCCTTATCAGGATATACCTATATACAAAATTTCAAGTGAATCCAATATTTTTATCATGAATTATCGCGTTACGCACGAACAAACGTACGAACGTACATACAGAACGGACGGGCACATAAGTTCTCAGGCTATGATAGCCTGTGAGCTAAAAAGTAGTTAAACTTTAAAACGCATACCATTATTGAAAACGCTCTTCCAGCAATTTTTGTTCATAGGTTTCAATAATTCCAATTAATTTTAATTTGCTTCTATACCCAAATACTTTTGTATGTTCTTATAAATAAGCGATAGTATCTATGCACACCATATTCTTTAGTAAGAACCTTGTAGTACACGACAGTGATGTATATCAATTTTAGTATGTTTTAAATACTGTAATATCATTAAAATACACAGCGAGTGATTTTTCAACATACACCGTAAAGTAATGGAATTCTTCTGGGCGGTCCTGCAAACTTCCTTCTCAAAACCGAGCATGCCATACCAAATTCTAATAATACATATATCAATTTCATGGCAATCAGACTATATTTACACGAGTTAGAGCAAGGACAGACAAACCGAATTAATAAACACTTTTCAACTACATTATAAAATATTATAAAAGAAAAATTGATCCGCGACTTAATAGCGGCCACACATCTATCAACACCTATTCAAAGTTAATTTCACAAGAACGCAAAAATATTATTTATATTCTTTTAATCGAATGCAATTCATACAAACCAATTTCGTTCATACAAATATACTTTTCAAATTAATTACAACTGTATTAAAATTAAGTTATTTCACAAATTATGGAAAACTATTTCTTTCTTTTCCTTTCTTTCTTTTTTTTTCCTTTCTTTCTTTTCTTTTCTTTTTTTTTTTTTTTTTTTTTTTTTTTTAGCGAAATAAAATCACGGAAATAAAATCTTTTAACGCAAATGCAAAACAAAAATAATAAAAATATTTGACCGGAAAACAAAATTTATAATGCCAAAATCTCCCCCCCCCCCTTCCTCTCTAAAAAATTCCATGGACATGTAGTAATAACCCTTTTAAATATTCAAAAACGAGTAAACCCTCCGTATCTTCCATCACCCTTCCAATATCAACACAGAATCCTTCCCTATTTATTTCAGTGTTTCGTTTATCTCAACTTTGTGCCACCAGAATGGGAAAAAGTACGTGATGGTGGTGACCTAGCACCAGGCACCAAGTCGAAAAAGCATTTAATTAGGACTGCAAATTGTTTCTATTCATGCGTTAGGGATTGATGAAATGCAAAACAATTTTTAAGCACCACGCCTAACAGAGTTGCCTATGGCCAGAGAGTGAAGATTGGGCCAATTAGGTGCGCTCTTCCCAAAAGAAACTTTTAAGGACATTTTTAGTGAATATTGTTCTATTTTAGAGATGCGGAAATTGAGTTTTTGAATAAGGCAAATGAATGAACACGTCGTCATTTAAAACCGTATGTTATTTAATTAACAGGGATTTTTCGGTAACATGTTAACGCAATATTAGGTTCCAGCATAGTAAGTGTTTTTTATCCTAATACGTTAAATAATGCCCCCCTATTACAGTGATAGAAGAATATTCCATCGCATATATCTACGATTTTCGTTTTCTAACATTTTATTACCCTTTTTGTTTTCTCTAAAAATTTATGAATGATTTTATATTGATATTGATTGCGTAATTTTTCTAAAGTGAAATGTCATTAAATAAGGGTATTTTCCTCCTTTTTATTGATACCGCCACCCCCCTTTTTTTAAACTTATGCATTATTCTTTTTTTTTTCTTTGGCAGATTAACCGTTTTTATCCTTTTACAAGGTGTGCAGTACTCGTCAAAGTGGTTAATTAAACGGTGTTAAAAACAATGCTGCCCACTCGTGTTGTTAGATTTACTGTTCCGATTAGCAGTAGCAAAGGGGGGGAAAAATGGGTTGAACATTTCTCTCTCGGAAAAGTTTTTTTCCCCTCATTTTAACCTTCCTATTAAGATCCGAAAACAATCTTTGTATATTTGTTCATGAAGTACGCAAATATTTCCCCTTTACTTCTTAAAGAAATAGAATATTTCAGTTACCACCATTATAGAAATGGCTTTAAAAACTACCCGATATAGTCCAGGCATTTGGTAAAAAATAAATGCAAGTTTTGGTGTAGTTTTGATTTTTGGTTCCCTTTATGTTTTTTGGGTCGCTGAACACGAATCTGGCATTATCCAACAAAATTTCTCCCCGGAAACACGTTTTTTTGGCAAAAAACGTGTAAAAAAGTGACTTTTTTTCGTTTTTTCTAAATAACTTCAAGATTATGCATTTTACATAAAAGTCATTAATACATAAATTAAAGAACACAAAATTTCCTACATTTTATGTATTTAAAGTTTTTTCCTATGATCAATGGTTTAGCCGTGAGAGAGCCGCAAAAATGGGTATGAAAAGCAGAAAATTCTGAAGAACGTGAATTACAGCACCGTACGTCGATGAAACATGAAAAACAACCATTTTACGCAAATTTTCCCCACTTAATAATAATAAATATATTACTATTGACTATATTTTATTAATCTGATGTTCATCGTTTCTTTTATAACTAAGAAATAAATAAAAATGAGTATATCTGTGATCAAAATCTTCCTTTGCTATTATAAAATAATAATAGTAATAATTTCTTAATTTGACTTTTAAATAATGTAAATAAAATAACTAAAACAGGCTTTAACTGATCCCATCTGCACTTTCCCTCTTGATTGAAGGGGTACAAGTGTGAAATAACGTTGGTCAAGCGCCCACCTCCGCATCCCATGTCCACGTTCAGTAGAATACTACCCCGCCCCCCTGTTCCCCACCAGTCTCGCCTCTGTTAGAAATATGCGTTGCACAGATCACTGGCTTATCAGGAGGACACATTCCTCTCAGTTTCCATATGCAACTACTTACTTATAATTTAGTAATTCACTGTTTGTGTCTTCGTGAATATAGTGAACAGCTAAAGTGATTTCGCGCGATGTCGCTGTGTTTTATTTGTGACTCTTCTTTGGAAGAGGGGCCGTCAGTGAAAGTTAGTCGAGGTATTGCAGCGTTAATCAAGGCAAATACAGAAAGAAAGGATGGAAAAGCAGTTTTCCTAAAGGGGAAAACCTCAGTAGATATACATGTTAAGTGTAAAAATGCATACGCAAATGAACGGATGATTACTGCTTATGTGAAAACAGTTGAGGAACAAAGTGCTAGCATTTCTCAAATTTTAAGATCATCAACTCCTCAGTTTAATTTTCGAACTAATTGTTTTAGATGTGGAGTGTGCATTTCGGAAGAGTTCATTGCAACACAAGCGAAAAATCCACCAAGCGAACGCAATACTGTATACAGTGTGCGATACATGGGAGTACAATTCTGAAAGCAGCAAGAGCTCGCAATGATGATTATAGGCAGCCTATAATTCAGCCCATCGAGCCAGTGAATGATTTGATTGCAGCAGATGCTCAATACCACATCGAATGTTTTAAATATATTTATAGGCGGTCGAAGGTCCAAAAACAGAAGAAACGTGGTCCGTTTGCCGAGGCAATTGACAGAGCAATGCAAAGTACATATGATTACCTTGAAAATCATGATGACGAGTATCAATTCTCCATGGAAGAGCTAATGAAACAGGTTACACGGGGTTATCAACCTACTATGAGAACTATAAAGTTTAACCTCATTGAGAGATATGGAGACGACATACTGATCACAAAGAATCAGAAAAAAAAGTCCATTGTGTGTTTCAAGAATATAGGAGGGAAGATACTAACTAATGCATGGTATCAGCAAACATGTAAATCTGATCGATATGAGAGACTGCGAGTGCTTGAAGCAGCAGCAAACATTATTTGCGAAGATATCAGATAGAAGATTTGCTTCGGGAAACTGCAAAAACATCGCAATTGTGTGTCAAGACGAAGAGGATGAACTAGACTTTGAAACCGATCTGTAAATGGATTGCCCACACAATGAATCAGAGGACCCAATGGAAGGAGAAATAGTTATGCCGCAAGGTATCAAATATTTGCTATTAAAAAAACTTTTATTTATAATATTGATAGTTATAAAAACACCCACTAATTCCATTCATCTATTTTCTATTTTGTAGATGTCGGTGAAAAGCAGGGATCCTCAAATAAAAGAAAGCGAAAATAGAACTTTGTTTTTTAAGTAAATGTACTTTAATGTACATAATTATTTATTATTAAATAATAATTCATAATGAGTCGTCGTTTTTATTGTTAGTAACTTCATTGTAAAATATAGTCGATCATAATATCTTCAGTATCATTTAAAGTCAATCTTTGCTATAAAAAAAAAAAAAAAAAAAGTCATTTTTCATGTTAAATCTATCTACAGTGCCATAATTCGTATTTTCCGGATTTTTTTTTAATTTTCACACCCACATTTTGAACTTCTAGAACTTTAAGAACTGGAATCCGTGTCAGCTTTTATATGTTAACCCTTTCAGGGGCGGTGTTTGCAGTCTGCAAACACATAATATTACTGTTCCAATTTCGAACTGGCACCAGTATAATTTTAGTACAATTTCGATTTTATAATATTCGCGAAAAACAGCTCTTGTTTATTTTCAAATAAATCTGTTCTTAAATTGTGGTGTGAATCAATTATTTGAACATTTTCGGAGCAGAAATACCTTGCCCCTGAAAGGGTTAAAGCCCGTTTTAGTTATTTTATTTACATTATTTAAAAGTAAATTAAGAAATTATTACTATTATTATTTTGTAATAGCAAATGAAGATTTTGATCAAAAATATGCTCATTTTTATATATTTTTTAGTTATGAAAGAAACAATGAACATCAGATTAATAAAATATAGTCAATAATAGTATATTTAGTAGTATTAAGTGGGAAAAATTTGCGTAAAATGGTTGTTTTTCATGTTTCATCGACGTACGGTGCTGTAATTCACGTTTTTCAGAATTTTCTGCTTTTCACACCCATTTTTGCGGCTCTCACGGCTAAACCATTAATCAGAGAAAAAAACTTTAAATACATAAAATGTAGGAAATGTTGTGCTCTTTAATTTACAGTGGCTCACAAAAGTGTTCGTACACTTAGGAATTTCAACGAAATAGTGCTCTATCCATTAATTAAAATTAATATTTTAGAGTGGGTATTTAAGAGTAAGATCTATGACTCATTTATAACAAAACTACATAAAATATTTTTAAAACATAGTAAAATTTTATTTTGAAAAAATCTTTAATCAAAAAACAACAAAAAATTTACCTCACAAAAGTCTTCGTGCACTTTAAAAAAATCGCTGTATATTTGTAAATATTGTAATATTTCGCTTAAGTTGTACTTAATAGGATATTATTTTAACACCCACAAAAGTTTTTTAAACATCTGGGAATAGATTTAATTAATGTTTTTTGTAATTTCTGAATGAAAATTGATGCCTTCATCGAACATTGCTGTTTTTACTTCGCTTTTTGTTTCAATGCTGTGTTTTCGTGTTCTAACTTCCAAGTATCTCCAAATGTGTTTTACTGGGTTTAAATTCAGCAATTGAGGTGATGTTTTTAGAACTTGTGAACAATTGTAAAGACGCTAGAGGCGAACGTTGAGAGCTATGTGCCTTGTATCATTATCCTGATCAAAAACAAAAATGTATCTGTTACCCATATATTGGCCTGATAATTTTAAATTGCCTTTTAAAATATTTGAACAAAGATCGTGATTTATTATGCTATCAATATATACAAAATTATCTAATCCTGATGCTGCTATGCACCCTCACACAAGGACAACTCCATAGCCATGCTTTAACTGTTTCAACTAAGTTCTTTGAATTAAATTCTTAATTCTTTTTCTCCATACTATTATGCCCTCATTGAAGCCACGAATAGCATATTAGATTTAATCTGTAAATAAAACATTATTTTAATATGATTCGGGTTTATTCATCATTGATTTTACTAAAGAAAGCCTAAGCTTTTCTGTTTTTCGCCCTGACAAAGAATTTTCTACGGTCAGAATGCCTATATAATGCAGCTGGGCTTATCACTCGTCGAACAGTTTCAGGTGAAAATGAAGTAAAAACTGTTTCATTAAATTCTGTAGCAACTTTTATAGCACTTAAACGCGGATTTTTTACGACTTTTCTAATTGTAAGTATTTGATCTCATTGTGTTAAATTAGATTGAAGACCTTTTCGTACCTAGTTTTCAATCCATTTTTTTTTTCTATAAAGCCTTTTATCGCATACCTATTTCTATAAAGCCTTTTAACGCCATAGAATGGAATAAATTAACTAATTTAGCAATATTTCGAATTAATTTACTACTATTAGGAAGAAAAATAACTAATTTCGAACGCTATTAGTCGTGACATTACGATTACAAACCATTTTTAATTAATAAATAGAATATTACGGACCAATTCTGCAAAATATAAAGCCAAGCCATTTTTCAAATGTCAATACAATGCATAAATAAAAATAAAGCGACAAACAATATTTTTAATAATGAATTTATCCGAAAATGTTTCTGTGTACGAAGACTTTTGTGGCGTGTATTTTCTGTGGCATCTTCCGTTTACATTTTTAGATTTTAAAAAAATCCATCAATTTTTTTTAAAAAAAAGGTTGTGTGTTATTTAGAATAACTTGGAGATAATATAAAAAATTTCTCGACTGCATATACGAATTTAATTACAGGGAAATTTCTTTTTAGTACAAATTTTTAAAGTGTACGAACACTTTTGTGAGCCACTGTATGTATTGATGACTTTTATGTAAAAGTATAATTTTGAAGTTATTTAGAAAAAACGAAAAAAAAGCCACGTTTTTTGAACGTTTTTTGCCAAAAAAACGTGTTTCCGGGGAGAAATTTTGTTGGATAATGCCAGATTCGTGTTCAGCGACCCAAAAAACATAAAGGGAACCAAAAATCAAGACTACACCAAAACTTGCATTTATTTGTCCTTTTTGAGCACGTAATGCCTGGACTAATAGTTAATATCTCAAATAAATTGAGATGCAGCTTTATACAAATTACATTTTAAAATGCTATCCTCTCTCCCTTCAATACGAAGGCGTAAAAAGTAGAGATTATCTGCACTTAACCATATAATGATACATTTGCTTCGTTTTATGATTGGTTTATGTAGTGCAACATTATTTTTTAGTGAAGACACTTTGAATACTGCCTGCAAGAAATAGCATATCGGGGAATCTATACTAATAAAATCCGTGCGCCTCTGTCTGTCTGTCTGCTTGAAGCCGATTACAGTTCGCAACGCGGGCGAGTTGGAAGTCGCGAGAGGTGTCTTTCGATTGAAAAAATTCCGGGGAAGTCATTTCGGGCATTTTCGAGACCATGGGACCAAAATTAAAAAAGTTATGAATTAAAAACCCCTTGGGAATCGGAACGAAAAATGTCTCAAATCCCAAACGGCGCTCAAACGGAGCTCTGAGGCAGAACACTGCGCCACCTTGCGATGAAGGAAAAGAACTTTTCCCCTTTGGCTAAAAGAAGGAGCAGTCGAAAACCTCTTTTTCTCCCTTTTTTGCGCGTTTTTTCTTAAACCATCATGCAGACAGTTTTTAAAGTAGAAAAAAACTGATTACATATTCAGAATCTGCGTAAAAGTCTGCTTCTGATGAACCAAAAAATACGAGAAAATGCCTTATGGGCGCGCAGAGCCAACCGTACAAAACCAAATATTTTTAATGGGACGATGGCGACCATGGAGCTTAGAGACCACTGTGCGAAATCACATATTTTTAACTGGATAATGGGCGCATAACAACCATAGCTTTTTAATTTACTTTTTTGTGCTTGAGGATTCGAACACCAAGACTTGCTTATTAAATGAATTTTTTTGTTTATTATATATTGCTTAATATCGAGGTTCGTTTGGAAAAACTGGCCCAGCTAGCGGGCGTAGCTCGCTAGTCTATACTAATAAAATCTGTGCTCCTCTGTCTGTCTGCTTGAAGCCGATTACAGTTCGCAACGCGGGCGAGTTGGAAGTCGCGAGAGGTGTCTTTCGATTGGAAAAATTCCGGGGAAGTCATTTCGGGCATTTTCGAGACCGTGGGACCAAAATTAAAAAAGTTATGAATTAAAAACCCCTTGGGAATCGGAACGGAAAATATCTCAATTCCCAAACGGTGCTCCGAAGCAGAACACTGCGGCACCTTGCGGTGAAGAACCTGAACTTTTCCCCTTTGGCTAAAAGAAGAAACAGCCGAAAATCGCTTTTTCTACCGGCGCTAATCGCGTTTTTTTTTTGCGCGTTTTTTCTTAAACCATCATGCAGACAGTTTTTAAAGTAGAAAAAAACTGATTACATATTCAGAATCTGCGTAAAAATCTGCTTCTGATGAACTAAAAAATACGAAAAAATGTCTTATGGGCGCGTAGTGCCCACCGTGCAAAACCAAATATTTTTAACGGGACTATGGGCGCGAAGCGACCACAGCTCCGATCCACAATCTTTTTTTTTTTCAAGTGCACATGGCCCACACTGCGAAATCACATATTTTTAACGGGACCATGGCTCTTTAATTTAGTTTTTTTTTTGTGCTTGAGGATTCAAACACGAAGACTTGCTTATTAAATGATTTTTTTTGCTTATTATATAGGGGGAACTGGGGTACATTGATACATGGGGCACATTGATACACCCCCTCTACCGCTCACAGGGTCATTACAGGAAGTTTCACAACAGCTCCAAAAGGTGATGCTAGTGTATTCAACTACATACAGAAAATCTTGGAATGATTCAGCAGTTTGATGAAATGAGACGGGTGATTTATTGTTTTTGTTGTTCAAAAGTAAATTTGAGTTGTACAATTGAAATGCTATTATACAACTGTTCCAGTATTTTCAACCAAAATGAATACTCTCCCTGGTAAGTACTGCTACTCTTTATCAGTTCCTCATTATTTTTTGTTAGATATATTGTGAAGTGTTGGATTTGAGACTCATTTTATTCAAAATCGCTGTATGGGGCACATTGATACAGTTTATGACGGGGCACATTGATACAGCCTAAATCCTTTAATAGTTCATATTTTCATTATCTTTTATTATTTTTTTTACCATACACTCCTTAAACCAACCTTTTTTTCACGAAAAATTTCTAATATTAGTTTTTATTGAAGTGAAATAGCTCTAATTTCTTTATATTAGAGCATTTTATAGTATTTTTGAAAACAGAAGACGTAGGAACTTACCCAGCATCTAGTGCTAGTAGAACTAATAAAAGAAAAGGACGGCATTCTGGCAAATCTCGAATTTATATCGATTCTCCAGAGAAAAAAGTATTTTCGACATGAGAAATGTTAAGTAAGAGAAACAAACTGCAGAACAGAAAATGATACTTATATTATAAACAGAATTTTTAATATAATTATCCTTTATTTTCTGTTTATGAACCTATTTATAAACAGAAAAACTGGTAATTTTTTCATCTTTCATAAGAAAGAAGATAATGCTGGGGTTGAAGTGCTAGATATGACAAAGCTACCACAGCCAACAGTCAGACAAGAAACAGACAGAACATCAAGTCATAATATATTTAATTTTGATTGCTTTAATATTGCTTAAAAATAAATTGTGGGTGATTTGAATTTTTATAAATAAATATAAAATGGTTTTCTAACTCATTTTTTATGAAAAATATGCATTGGTATTATTTTGTCGTCATTTTTCTTAAACGTATCAATCTGCCCCGGGGATGGGGCACATTGATACAAATGACTTTTTTTGATTTTTTTAAAATTACATGCAAAAATACTACATAAAACAATGATTGTACATTTTTATAACACACTACACAAGTTTTGCTGTCACCCCATGGAAAAAAAACTTGAATTTTCTACTTTCTTGACACCAAAAAAAATCTTAGAAAAAAACTGTATCAATGTACCCCAGTTCCCCCTACTGCTTAATACCGAGGTTCATTTGGAAAAAGTGGCCCAGCTAGCGGGCGTAGCTCGCTAGTAAAATATTAAAAGCTGCTGAAAACATAATCGCTAGATTCTGGAATAAAAAACGAATTTTATATTTTAAACAAAATTTGAGAGACCATGAAAATCAGGAAGTAGATTTAAGGATTCATAGTTATTTTTATGTAAAAAGTGATTAAAAAAAATCTTGAAAAAATTAAAAAAGTTACTAAGCTTTACACTTGTGTACTTAATGATCTCTGTATCTGACACAAAATTTTCCTGGATCTGATTTCAAATCGCCAACTCATAATCCGAAAAAAAAGAGCATCCACACTTCTTTAGTGTGTATATGGGCGTGTTAGAATGATGTAGAAGAAAGTTTTGAGACTTTAACCCTTCACCGCACGATTTTTTTCTACATTTATGAAAAAAATATTTGAAATGTATATATTGGTCTGACATTGGAAATAATATTAATAAAATAAATTTAAAATTTTCAGTTAAAATTTGAAATTTTGTGGATATTTTTTTACACTATACACAATTAGGGTTTTTAAATATTAAATTGCTATATCTTGCAATAAAATAAACTTAAATTAATTAATTTTAATTGCTTAACACTCTGCCACTTTCTTTATATTAATATTTTTAAGTATTCAATAATGTAATAAAAGTAAATTTTTCCTTAAAAGCTTGATGGATTTTTTTTTTTCTTTTGTTTCCGAAGAATAAATTCTAATTTTTTGACAAATGCAGTCACCATACAGACATAAACAAAATAAGTGTTATTTCATTCTTTGGACTGTTCTTGATCAGTTACAGCGATCATATTGGCCAAATTAATGGTATATAATGAGAATTATAGTCTTTTTAGGTATGTGCCAGTGTGGCCCACAGTGCCGTGAAGGGTTAGTAACAAACCAATTTAAAATTACGTTCAAGACATTCTTTGAACTACAGTTTAACATACTGATAAGAAAATTAATCAGTTTACACTGTTAAAAATCTTATACTTGTGTGGAGCAAATTTTGGTGCTCAATAACTGCTGCCAACAGACGATGAAACCCCGAACCAAATATTCGGAGCTATGTTTGAAGCAGAGTTCTAATACTTGGAACAACATTGCAATAGGAAGCTCCAAATGTTGGTACGAGATTTCACCATTTTATGGTGGCAGTTACTGAGCACCAAAATTTGGTTCACACTAGAACAAGATTTTTAACGGTGTATAAATTATGACTATACATTTTAAGATTGAATCTAAATGTTTATAGCTTCAACCCTTCAACCACAAAAAAAGGGTTATTCATCTATAAACTTTAAAGGTTTTTGGGGGGAAATACGCATTGCTGTCAACCTTATTTTAAAAACATAAATTTTGTTATAATACATAGAATTTAGGTTTCACAAATCCTAAAGTGTGAATCATGTTGATGATATATAGTCCTTTTTAAATTTAAATTTTTTGAATATCCGTTGAGTCCAATTTACTTATCAACGAAAAGTTTGTTTTCAACTTTCAAAAGCAGGCGCTTTTTTATGCAAGCTGAATAAAAGTATCAATTTATACAGAATGCTTTACCTTATTACTAGTACAAGGGAAGGAGGAGAAGTGTTTTTGAAGTGCAAGATATGAAGTGTAGAAATGACGATTACATTTTTTCAACTTTTAATAAACCTATAAGATGACTCGATATCTCAAATTTCTAAAGTGGCGCAAATGTCCATTGTAAATTTTTTCTTAAAGCGCTCCCATATTCTAAATCACAATTCAGAATTTTAAAATGCAGTAAATAAATAATAATAAAGTGAGTTATGTCGCCCTCCCCACTTTTTTTTTCTTTAATACTTTGTCACGTACGCGTATTTTATACAAAATGCTGCCGATTACGTTACCCTCCCTCCTTTTTTTTCGAACGATTTCATCTTGTAACATATAATTAGAGCGGCGCGGCGTTTAAAAGGTTTTATTTGTTTAAAATTTCTTGAAAAATGGCTTAATATTATTTAAGCATTTGTCTGGGATCGAAAAAGAATCGCAACCGCACATCTTGATTCTATTTGTTCTTATTGAAGAAAAAGTAATCTTTAAATCTTCTAAAATAATTATTGACTCAAATCAGTTTCCGTTATCATAACCGTATTCTTATGGCATTACCAGAATATACTTGCAATCTTATCTATTCTTCCGTTAAATTGTTTTAAATTTGTTTTTTCAAATTCATTTTAAAAGAATGGATGTTCTTATTGATTTAAAAAGCTTAAATGCACATTTTATTGTGTTTTGTCTCTATAATATCATAATCTATCTTCTGAACAATACGCGTGCGCGTTCAAAGATTTTCTATTGTTTGGTGGCAATTTCTTTCTTGAACAATTCGTTGAAGCGTGATTTGATAGATTTATTTGAATGTTAGATTTATATTTGCTGCAATTCACTCATACTTAAAACCATTCGTTTTCGTCTGTTTTTATTTTTTTTTTTTCTTCCTTTTTCCTGGATGACAGTGAGTTATGTATTTTTCCCCCTCTCTCTATCATTTATAAATTTTTATTTTTTATTCTTGCTGTTTAATATTCGAATGTAGCTGAATTTATTGGTTGTAATGGGTTTATTTCTATTTTTTTAACAAAATTTAAAATGGTAATTGATTATTATTTACTTATTTTGATTTCCAATCGTTTTATATTGTATTGTTTTGTTAACCAGGGAGAACTCGCTAGTGAGAATTTCTCTCTCAGTGCTCAATTGCTTTTCTTTTAGTTTACATTCGTTTAATATCCCCCCCTTTTTTTTGCCTAACTATTTTTATTCACAAAAACAGGTAAAATAAATGAAATAACATTTTGAAATTTTAATTAAAAGCAACAGGGGTTCAAATAAGTGTCTTAAAAAAGATACGACGGTGAGAGAAAATCTAATGTAGCGAGTTCTCCCGGGTTAAGCAGTACAGTCGTTCTGCCAAGTCAAAGTCTGTCAAACAAATGTCAAGAAGCAAGTTCAGGCAGTTCTGTACAGATTTGCATAAATAACATCTTCTTATGTACTGATGCTGCCAAACATATCAACGGAAGAAATCAGATATCAAAAGGAACTAATTATCGCAACAAAATGAAACGAGAAGCAGAAGAATTCAATGAAGTAGTTGTTTGAGTCCAAAGATAGTGCTGTGAATGGATTATAAACAAATGCAGAGTTAAACAGTGAAGATATTTTTTTTTAGTTTTCTTCGTTAGTTTAATTTTTAAATCAACATAGACTTAAAAATGGGCAGAAAAAAAGTAAGAATTAAATTTTTAGACAGGTACTACTAGGTCCTATCATAAAGTTCAGTTTAAAAATATCGAAATTTCTATTGGTAATTTCGAAAAATTCAATAATAATAATTAAAAATCTCTAGAATTAACAAAAACGTTGAAAGAATGGCCGTCAAGCGACCGTGTATGGTTTTCTGCGGATTATCCATAAGCAGAGATTGACTATCCACCAGGCCGTGGTCCCGCTGCCAAGATTTTCTTCCTAGTTTTCTTCGGATTAATATTTTATGTATCGTCCACCGATTATGTACCGCTACTTTGATCCTTGCGACGCAACGTTACATTCGTCAATCACATTAAAAAGAAATTTTTATACTTCGTATTGAACAAACAATACAAGATATTTGGAAATTTTGCTGCTGAGAAATACTTTATACTCTACTACAGCTCATATTCAAAATATTAGAATAATTGAGAAAAAGTAATAAGAAAAAATTATTTGTCATTTATTTATTTTTTATACTAAGTAAATGCAATTAAATTTCTTATAAATTAAATCTGGAATGTTTAGATAAGATTTTAACATTTATAAAATACAGCACAATAAATTAGGTATACAGCTTCCTTAAACACACCAGAATCCTTACTAATATTATAAATCGGAAAATGAGTTTGTTTGTTTGTTCCGCTTTCACGCCGTAACTACTGAACCGATTGCTTTGAAATTTTGCAGACGTAAAGTTAGAAGTCCGGATTAAATAATAGGGTAATTTTTATTTATTTTATTCAAATATTTTCGTTAATAATTCAAAATTTAATTATTTTTCATACAAAATCAATAGGCATTTTTCAGATAAAATTTAACCATTTTCCTTTCCTGTTGCCAAGAAAATAAAAAATTGGAATAATAATTTTTCAGCGGCAATGAATTTTTAATAGAAAACTTCCACGCGAAAAACTATAATAAAAAAATTTAAAAGAAAATAAATATGACGTCATGTTTGAAATAAAAATAAAAGGTGTATTTTTTATAATACATTTAACAAGGATATTTGTTTAGTTAATGGGAATTTTTGTGTAAAATATGGTGACATAAATTAAAAGTAAAAAGAATGAAAAAGAATTATATTTTTAATAAAATGGTTCACTCATGAAAATGTGACGTCATAGTTGAAATAAAGCAGGTACTTTATAGCAGTCGTTAAAAATACAAGAGGTATGAATATTAGAAGCTAATGGAGCGAGATAAATAATGACGTCATATTTAAAATGAATCAGAAATATTTTTTACTTATACTAATTAATAAGTTATAACTTACATACAAATGAATATTTTTATTCAAAACTCATAATTATCAATGGAAGAAATTTTTTGTGGGGAAAAGGTGGAAAATAAAATCACTGGTTAATATATTTTGGCTCGATTTTTTAACACTTTCGAACAAAGTTGAAAAGTTATTATGCTTTCGGTTTGTCTGTCTGTCTGGTCGCTTTCCAACTTTCGTAAATATACTCCGATTTCCATGAAATTTTTGGACATTATTAACGTTTACCTAGCACGAATACCTATTGAAAATGAAGTTTCTACCATGATTAGTTTATTTACAGGGATAGTCAAAAAAATTCCTTATATTACGGCATTATGGGGAAAAATCGTTTTAATTAAATTTAACGATGTTACAGCCTGTAGAACATATTCAAATTTATATGCATTTACAAAGTACACTAAAATATGCATTTTGTAAAGTATGTAGTGAAAATGGCACTTACTATTCATTTACAGGGTCAGACAGAAGAATTCCATTGCATAGGAATAAAGGGAGGAACAGTTTCCGACATATTTTAATTATGGTAAACGATTTCATGTATAATCAAATTGATATATGTTGCTGAGGGTTAATGTAAGTTATTTCATGCATAATACGAAGTGCATAGCATTTACAGGGACACACAAAAGATTTCAAATATTATATATTCTATCCGAAGTACTGTATATCATGGATGATGACTGTTGCATGGATGAAATGCATTTTGAATTATGATATGTGCTTTTAAGTTTCGCTAAATGTATGCATATTAAATGGAGAGTATAAATGGTAATAGTATAAATAGTTAAATTTAGATATACAGGGTTACACAAAAGATCTCGGAAAGGTTACTGAATATGAGTGTAATTTACTTTAAGGTGGTTTTTAAATAAAATATGCATTTTTATTTTGAACTGCATTTAGTAAACTAAGAAATGTTTGTGGTATATATATATAATGATAAACAGGGTCCCGCAAAGAACTGGATACAAGGTTGTCTTCGGATGATAATTTCTGAAAATGTAATTTAGGTAGTAATAAGAAATATTTCTGTTTGAAATAAATTTTAGAAAGATACTTTCGTGTATTAAAGGCACTTGGAAAACTACAGGGCTGAACAAAAGAATTCAAGAATGTTTCTATCTATTAGTATTGATCGCTGAAAGGAAAATTTTGACCAGCAAACAAATTAGCAACTAGGGATTATCAGAAGTTTTTTTACCATAAATTCGCGATAAAAAGTTAATTACACATGCTTTTCATCATCGAAATTTTTTGCTTGATTGATCAATTATTTCTTCTTTAAATGTTATGTGAACGAAGTCACGGGTAACTGCTAGTATTAGAATAAAATTTAGATTGGTTCAAAATATTAGAATATTTTATTTTACGCAACAATATTACCTTATGAATATGAAGTAAATGGTAGTTAATATTTTGTAGCATCCCCTTTAGCTTTCATAACAGCGTACAATCGATCTTGCATACTATATACAAGGTGTTTACAAACATTTCTATCAATATTAGCCCAAATAGATTTTATACGTGCCACTAACTCAATTTTACTTGATAGAGGATTTTCTTGAAGTTTTTTCTTCATTATACACCATAAGTTTTCGATGGGATTAAGATCTGGTGAATTTGGTGGCCAAGGAAGTACTTTAATGTTGCGTTGGCGGAACCAATTCTTAGTTGACACCGAGTTATGCGGGGACGCTAAATCTTGTTGAAAGATGAAATCATCTTCAAATAAATCTTCTGATGATAGAATCATGTAATATTCTAGAATTTCTTGATATATCAGAGAGTTAACCTTTTCGTAGACGATGCATAACTTTCCAGGTCCTTCTGCACTCATACAACCCCAAACCATGACACTAGCAGCAAATTTTACGGAACGTTTAAGGCATTCTTTATCAAATGCTTCTTGCTTCATTCTCCAAACTCGAATACCTTGATTACCATATGAAACACAAAACATACTTTCATCACTAAATAATATATTTTTCCAATCTTCATTGCTCCATAAACGTCTTGATTTACACCAATTCAATCTTATACGCTTTTGTCTTGCAGTCATGAGAGGTTTTGTTTTCGGTACACGAGATTCAAATTTAAATTTATGGAGACGTCTTAATGTTGTCGATGTAGAAATTTCAACTCCTTCTTCTTTCCATTTTCGGTGCAAGAATCGCACACTTTTAAAACGGTTTTTCTTAACTATACGCCTCAGTTTCAGCCACCAGTTAAGAATTGGTAATAATTAAAGGAGAATTAATGTGAAATAGTCTAATATTTTGAACCACTTGAATAAATATTCTAATATTTTGACTTTTCAAAATAATTTTTCTTGCAATTAATCTTTTAAAAAATGATATTAAATTTAAGATAACAAGTAAGTTTAATCAACAATAAGTTCTTAATAAAAATATCGTTTGCATATTTTCATTAAAAGACATTAAATTACCAAAGGATATTTTCAATTTCTAAAAAAAAAAGGTAATTATTCTAATATTTTGAATATGAGCTGTATATGGTGTTTGACTAGTTAGGAATAATTTAATTTTTTGTTAAATGGAAAACCGGATGTGTTTGTAAACAACTGTTTTCATGTGTAGAATTTAACTTTTCAAACTTTCTATAGTAAAACGATCTGCATAAGAGCTACAAATAAAGTAAGTGTCAAAATATTACATTTAGTAACCTGCAACCCATGTGTGGTCATAGTTTTTCCTTTAATTATTTATTTCGATATGAAATGTTTGCGTTTTCATGCAGTAACATGAAAATTAGTTTTTCGCCAGGTCTTTCGCCAACTTTGTGCCAGGTCTAGTTTTGGTCCGAAAATAGCCTCAATTACTTAGAAATGCCTTTTATCCAACCAAATTTCATAAAAAAAAATTTTTAATAATTTTTATTTCAAATATTACTGTAGCAAATGCAGTATTCTTATTTTGTCCACTTTTTTGTAAAAAGTCCGGGACGCCGCCGGAAGAAATTGGACAAAATGGATAGAATGAAAATCCGTATGTTTGACATATACTTGTAAAATTATTGCTATGACGCAATAGAATTATATTCTTAAGTTGTTTATCAATAAGATTTCTTTCAATTAATCCTTCATTTAAAATAAAATGACTGCATATTAATCATAATATAATAAATTGAAAGAAAATGATAATTATGTTTGTGCAATTAATTTTAGACAAATCTTTCACAAAGTTAAGATTTAAAAAAAATTTTAACATTTTTAAAAATAAGAAAAACGGTAATTTTTCTTAGCACGTAGGAAGCGAATTCTTCATAGAGTCAGCGACTTGTTTCTTTTCTTTCTTAATTCTTAGTTTTCACATCCTAAATTTTTTCTTGGTCCCTCTGCCAACTTTTGACAAATGTTAAACAGACCTCAAGCATTTTATATTAAAAGGAAAAGATACATTTTATAGGGTTGTAGCTAATAAGAGTTGATTTCGAAAGGTTTCCTTGAAACCTTTCTTAAAAGAATAAATGACTCCTCATGAATATGTCTCTAAAAATTTGAAGGAAAGAGGCCCTCTACACATTTATAGCTATTTTAGAAAAATGTAAAACGCAACAATGGCGATTCTTCGTGGCTCCAGCCGCATCGGATCGGGGTCGTTCGTCTGGAATCCCCATCTGTTCCTCTATACATTGTTGTCGAATTCTAGACGAGTTGGAATGCATGTGGTTTACAGTTAGCGATATCACAGGAGATGAGGAATAAGGAAAAAAAAAAAAAAAATTGCAGAAAGAGAGATGCTTGACAAACGGTTTTTATGTTTTGAAATGCATACAAAAACTGTTTTTATATCCAGTTTTGAAATTTAGCCATATTTTTATGGGATATTTTACATTTCATATGAATTCAAGAAAAATAAGAGGTACGAGGTTGTTTTTCTTTCTTATTCCTTTATCATGTAAAACATCTTTTATCTTGATTTGTGAAGAAATTACCAGAAAAAATTCGATATTTTTCACGGATCCTATGAGCTCTAAAGTGTCATAGCATAGAGAATATGACGGAATGAATAGACTATATGAAGAATGGTAGTGATTTTTTTTTTTTGGTCAAGTCTCTTTCACTAAGCATTCAATTTATAAATAAGTTTTTATGTAAATAAACAATTCAAATAACAACAGTAATGAAGATCTATGCTTAAGTTACAGATTATGACATACTTTCATTTGATATAATTATACATAATAAATTATATCTTGCTAAACTACTTATCACTATAGATGTAAATTTTCCAATTTTGGGTGAAAAAAGTCCGGGCCAGGATTCGAACCAGGGTTTGTATTGGCTGAAGCCGCCAATGCTCTTCCAACTGAACCATCCCGGACACGAACACTGGAGGACTATTTCACCCAATTAACCTCAACGATCACTTAATGTGGTGTGATACTCTGGATCAGCTCAACAGAATAAATCGAAGGTCAATATATGGATCTGCAGAAAGTCGCTGCATACGAAATTACATTAGATTAATTTTAAACACTATTATACAATCGGTAAATTAATTACAACCGATGTAAATTTTCCAATTTGCATCCATTTTGTTTTTGCATTGGCGGCTTCAGCCAATACTTCCCTGGTTCGAATCCTGGCACGGAATTTTTTCACCCAAAATTGAAAAATTTACATCTGTTATAATTAATTTACCGATTGAATAATCGTGTTCAAAATTAATCTAATACTTATCACTATTTCTGTTCCTCAGTTTGTTTTAATTTTTGTAAATTTTTTCAAATTATAGTAAAATTAATAATAATAAAAAGAAGCATATAAGTTACAGTATATTCCTTATATTATCTCTTGTATAATAAGAGTTTTCAAGAATTACACAGTGTATGTCAATACCTGACGCACACTGTCTAATTATTGAAAACTGTTATCAATAATTATTAATAATATCAATAATAGAACAAATCAATGACATACAAAATTTCAAGTCTCTATCTCAATTTGTTCGGGAGATAGAGCTTTTACAGACACACAGACAGACAGACAGCAATTTTTTTTCTAAGAATGTTTTTAGGAATCTCCAGTATCTGAAACGTGCAAATCCTTGAAAAAAATTTTTATTTCGTTTACCAAAACGATTGCAAGACTTATCCTGTACTCCAAATTTTTCCAAATGTTTTGCTTATAATTTGCCGAGTTCTTAATATAAAATAATGTTCTTTTCCGAAAGTATTACAAACAACATTGTACCCAATACCCTGTAATCAGAATAAAATAAATAAATAAATAAATAAAAATTGTATTAAAAATGAGAAGTTTATTAAATTTTTCACTGCGCATATGTGAACGCTATCAAAGTTTCATTTTCATATTGTGTTAGCTAAATGTATACAGCAATTTTTGTGAAAGTTTCAAAAACATAGCTTGAAAATTCTGAAAGTGATCGTCGATAGAATAAGCTCAAAATCCGTTATTCCCAAAAGCAAAAAGATAAGGGGCTGTATCCATTTATGCATATGTTAGTGTGAACATAGAATATGCAATGTGGCACGTGCTACTAATATTTGGATACAATCCCTCATTCGCTACGCTGCTTGTAATTAATTTAACCACTAATACTGCTTTTGAAATTGAAGTTTTTTTTCTTTTTTCAATTTACTCATGTTTAATTCGATTCCACAAATTTGCTTGCTGAAAATTGTCAGAAATTCCTCGACTTATACAGAAGTATATACTGTATTTTTATTTTCATAATATTACTTTTTAAATGTAGATTATTTTTTTTCTTTTCGAATGTACTTTACTTTTTCAAAAAGAAAGGGAAAAAAGTTGCTTTTTCCGAGTATTATTTATTTATTTTTCGTGTTTTTTTTCGCTGGAGAGCAAGAGGAAATCGATTTTTAAAAGAAATGCCTAAAATTCGATCTTTACCCCAACTGCTTTCAAAACGCACACATATTTTCTCTCTTTTGGAAGTAAATCGAGTTTAATACAGGCGAAGTGTTGTCTATTTCCGTACTCTCTGATAAATTTTTAATATCGCACTTTGCCTCGAAGTATGTTTTCAAACTTTATCCTCTCTCTTAACCGATAGAATGCTTGGAAGTATTCCCTCTGCGTTTCCTGAGTGCATTTTTGCTTTCTCCAATAATCTTGGCCATATTTGGTATTCAGAATTTGTACTTCTTGATGATTAAGAGGAATTAGATATTATAAAAGGACCAATTACACTGTTTGATAATACAACATACGATAAATTCGGCTCATCAGTGTATAATAGATGTTAAAAACTTTAATTAAAAATTACGTACTACTTACAATATAAAGTAGAATCAATTTCCTACAGTTTTGTACAATTTCGAACAACACAACTTGTTCATCATCAGGGAAACATTGAGACAAAACTAACACGATATAAAGTTTACATGATACAACACTAAAAGAGTAGAGCTTTTAGTATTATATCATGTAAACTTCATTGCGTGTTAGTTTTGTCTCTTAATGTTTTCTTGATGATGAACAAGTTGTATTGCTCGAAACTCTAAGAACTGTTTTAAATGAGTATAGAGCTTTTAGTATTATATCATGTAAACTTTATAGCGTGTTAGTTTTGTATCTTAATGTTTTCCCTGGTGATTAACAAGTTGTATTGTTCGAAACTGTAGGAAATTAATTATGCTTTATATTGTAAGTAGTACATAATTTTTAATTAAAGTTTTTAACATCTATTATACTGATGAGCCGAATTTATTGTATGTTGTAAAATAGTATTAAAATGTATTTTATCACTTTTAAAAGATTAATACTCTTGAATTGATTTGGACGTTTTCATATGCAGTAAAATCTCGTTACAACCAGTCTCTGGGAAGCACTAATTAAATCCCTATGTTGAAAAAATTGTTAAATCGAA
This sequence comes from Maratus speculifer, assembly GCA_964019185.1. Lineage (NCBI taxonomy): Eukaryota > Metazoa > Arthropoda > Arachnida > Araneae > Salticidae > Maratus > Maratus speculifer. Next base: position 418,741,761 of record OZ025289.1, on the reverse strand, counting down.
TATTTAGAATTGTAGGATTTTTTTTAAATAATTAAAATAATATTTGTTAAACTGAAAAAATCGTTAACGTGACATTCGTTGTAATACGACTCTACTGTATATCGATTTAATATTATTTTGAATTCTTATCGATTATTTCTCAGTGATGGATTTTCTTAAACTAAATCGTTTCTTTTCTTTTATTTTTCGTTCTTTCTTTTTTGAGAATTTTAATGGATTTTTTATTTTAAATGTGTCAATATTTCATATTTTTTCTAATAAAGAAATTAAACTTTAAAATTTTATTTAGTAAAAGCGAGGTATATAGGCAGAACTCATGTGATAAAGTTGGTTAATGACACAATCATCATTCTCAGAAAATAAGCTATAAGAATTCAAATATCTATTTGCGTTTATTGCCAAATCTCTCCTTTAGCTATCCGTTTAAATATCTGTTAATATTAGGTTTTTTTTATGGTAATCTAACAGATGATGGAGGACCATTGGCTATCTTCAATCATGTGATTCTCTTTTTTTTTGGGGCGTTCGTAATTATGTAAATACGTAGCACTTATAGTTGTCGTTCAGTCCGTCCGTCCGCCAGCATATAACAACGCAAAAACTACCCAACCGAATCGTTTGAAATTTAAAATATATAATTATTACATAATTTTGTCGAGTCATTTCAAACTTTATGAAAATCGGATGCATAGATCAATTACAGGGACAATCAAAAATATTCCGTTACATTACGGTCATCGGGGAAAAATGTTTTAAATGTATGTTAATGGTGTTACACTCATCCGAACATAATAAAATTGATATGCATCTATAAATTACATATTATAATATACATTATGCATAATCTGTGGTGCAAAGAACATTTGTTATTGATTTACAAGGTCACACAAAAGTATTCCATTACATGATGGTATAGAAAGAATATTGTTTAGTGCGCATTTTAATTGTAATTAACTATTTACAATTTTATGAGATTGATATATGAGAGTGATGTTTTTAAAACTTCGTTATCATACGAACGGACCTCATTTGATACGCTTCACAGGCAATTTCCAACTTTTTTTTTTTTTTTTTTTTTTTGTCATCACATTCTTGTTTTTGTCATCTGAGCTCTTCGTATCTGTATTCGTAAAGAGCTTTTATGCATAAGAAACTGGGCGCACTTCTCATTTTATTGTAGTAATATCTTTAGAAATTTATTTGAATAAATAAAACTTTAAAAATTCATATAGAAAGGCAATATATGAATAATTAGATGACGTTTTATAGCATCACACAATAGATTTAAAAAAATCTAATTTGTTAGTTCACGCGAAAAATACTTATATACTATTTCTTATAGTCTGTAATTTTTCATATACATATATTCATTTATTATATAAAAAAGTTAAATGGTATCTGTGTAATAATTACTATCCAATTAAAATTTTTGCGTCGCCAGAGACTTTGTTATATTTGCCATCTTGGGTCCGTGTATTATAGGTTCTCCTAGCGTTGATTCTAGAAGAAAAGGGGCCGCCGGACAGAAGTTTTAAAAAATGGCACGACACATTTGTACCTTGTTTATCAAAAATATTTTGAACTGGTTTGTTTTGAGTCCTCTAGAATCTGGGTTATTTTCTGGGATCAACTTAATGTAACCGGACGCATCGGAAAGGTTTAAAAGAGCCGCCGTTAGAGAGAGAAAATAAAAAAGCTATCGGGCGCTGCGCCCTGCTAAAAAACGGCTTACAGTCAACACTAGGTTCTCCAATCCTGATCTAGGTTGTATCGGAGCTTGAAAAGTTTCGTAATTTTTCGTACTATGACACATACTTTATTGCTTTTTTACTATGTTGACTCTGCAATGTTAAAGATAATTGGTTCTTTTTATTTCAAATTTAAAAAATCATCGCTAAAAATGAAATACGAAGAAAAATAAACATTAGATTTTAAAATGATATTTTAAATTCTCGCTAAAAACATTTGATTGAATAAAAATCGCATCTATTAATATACTCTAGTACTGGGATTTTTTTTTTTTATATATAATAATATTGCTTTACATATATCATAAATAGTTTTTGAATCAACTTCAATTTGATGTTACTTTTTGTAGTATTGAATTAGTTTGATAAATTGAAAATATAACAATTTCTTTTAAAAGCTCTTTCACCCTATTTCAGCTTCAATATTTGAATTGAAAAGTACTTTTCCTATTTGCTTTGCTTAAAAAAAAAAAAAAAAAAAAAAAAAAAAAAAAAAAACACTTTAATACCCGTTTTTGAAAGTTCTAAACTTTTTATTCATGTAAATGTTGAAGGAGGATCTTTTGGGCCAACTAATATTTCCTCTCATTAATTTTTGACGGCTTTTCAGGTAGAAAATTAAAAACTACCGCTTTTCATCGATTCATGCCTCTGCTGAAATCTGCATACTATGCAGATTTTATTAATGGCAATTTGTTTTTTTCGAAGGGACATTTAGAAGCAATAAGCAGTGTTATATTATATTTTTGGTTCTTTTATTTTCTTTCTGGTTTTAGGTCAAATATTGCATGCATGCGGTTTTTTCTTCTACCCCCCTCCCCTTCTCTCTTTTTTTAGTTTCATATTTTGAAATTGGTTTACTTATTAATCTCTTGATAATACTGAAATTACGTTAAATTATAATAATAGAAAAAAAGAACTTTTTTCTATAACTGACTGAATTTATCTTCTTACATTATTATACATAAACATAATGATGCACGCTGAAATATAACTCACGTAGTAACAAATCGGAATTAGTAGACAACGTATATTGCTATATTAGACTAATAAAATCTGTTTTTTAATTTGTACATGTTATAGAATAATGTATAACTATGTAATAAGATTTGTAAAAAATGCTACTATTTTCACATTTATAATGTGAAAATTTGATGACGCCTTGCAAATGGCTTTATGATAGCAATATGAGATATGACGCCTTGCAATACGAAAAATGTGCATATACTCTCATATTATTGCGAATTGTCTCGGAATTTAAGATTTGTTACGGTTTGAGCTTTAATAAAAAAATATATACAGTCGAGTCTCTCTATAACGAAACTCCATACATCGAATTTCTCTATATAACGAATTTTTTGTAGGAACGGTTCCCTTTTCGCATGATTACATTAAAAACAGTCTCTATATAGAGAAATATCTATCTCCATATAACGAATTTTTTCATAAATTGGTCTTAATTTATTCAGTTTTTAAAAAGCTTCGAAATCATATGGAATCAATTTTCCATCACTTATTTTTGATTTATCGCTCAGTGCTGAGGGTTTTCTTTTTATTTTTATTTAAATCCAACGAGTTTATCCCATCTCCCACACATCTTTCAACATCCTTCTCAAAACAGAGTCAATTGGATTGTTACACATATAAGAAAGGAATCAATGAGAGGCGCGTAAGAGAGGTCTTCAAATGTAGGAAAATGTTAACTACAATCTTTCATTCTTTGCTAAAATTTGAGCATTTTTTTTGAGAGCATAAAAATTTTAAAATCAAAACAACAAAAAATTACAGATTTCTTCGTCTGAAATTAATGCAAGTCTTCCTTACTTGATTTTCATTCAGCTTTCAAATAAATGTCTGTTCTCTTTTTTGAAACTGCTTAAATAATTAAGAAGTAAAATGTTAGGTTAATATTTTCTTTTAAACATTTCAAATTCTTAATTAAAAAGATCAAAAATATTATTTGTTCAAAATTTACACATTAAATACGATTTTTAACATTACTCTCTGTACATCGAATTTCTCTATATAACGAATTTTTTGCTGGAACGATGGATTTCGTTATATAGAGACTCGACTGTATTTCGAAAATTTATATTTTTGCCGGTGTTGCAACGCGAGATTTATCGTTGCTTGTATGCGTAACCGACTGCTATCACGGCAGAGTTTCCTCTTTTATTGCAATGTTTCCATTTATTAATAAAATCAGTGACAATGCAATGTAAATGTAGTAGATTCTTTTTTAATTTAAAATCCAGGATATGAGTTTGAAATATCTGAATTTCTAATTTATAATAAAGATGTAATGTATATATATATAAAAAATAAAATAAAATAAAGAAACAAAATATTAACACATTTGTTATACTTTTTTAGAAAATAATATTTCACATGCTAATTGACAAACTTTTTTCTCTTATACATATCTTTCATATCTCTTTATCTATTTAAAAATATCTACAGATAGTAGTACTACAAATTTTCAAACCTGTTTTTTAATAGATGACATCTAAATTCTGTTAATTAGTATATAAAATAATTTGGTACTACTAGGTTATCCCGTCGACCAAAAAATTATCGCCAAAATATAAGATTAAATGCCAATAATGGATGATCGTGAATATCACATTCAATGACATTAAATACGATTCACGTGTTTAAAATGTCATTAAGTGATTTATTTTGACTTTGTATTTTTATTAATATTCTATATTTGTTTTTTCGTTATTTAAAATAAAAATTATCTCAATATGTATAATTTGGCTCAGGGGCGTGCCGACCCAGTGTGCAAAGTGTGCAGTGCACACAGGCGCCGGAGTAGTAAAGGCGCCAAAAAGTTCAGTTGAGGAAAAAATACTTTCAAAGAAAAACTCTTAATTTAGTTATGCTAAAATATATTACATTTTCTTTATATCTTAATTATATTTTACAAATTCACATGAGAAAATTTACTTATAAACTATCAATTCCTTTATTTATTTATTTCGTTGTTTTCTATTTCTAAGTCCCCATAATGAGCGATTTAGATATAAGCCTGTCCAGTTTTTCAGGAAACAGCCGAGCACCTAATACGTTTGCAAACAATGAAGAGCGCCAAAATTCCCATGACTGAAAACATGCAACACTGTTATTTCAATGTAGTAGTGGCAAGGAGGACAACAGCTTTATCACTATTGACGCTAAATTCCATCTGATTTTTAATTTTTAAACGGCAATCATTGCGTTCCTGCAGAACTTTTCTCACAAAGAAGAAGAAAATTTCTACTAGGAAATATCGGTAAACATTTCCGCTATCAACTTATCTGTAGTAATAGATTTATACGTCTTAAATGTCTTATACATATGATGCACATGTATCTCATGGTGATAGCTATAAGTTCCTATAATTTAGAAATTGTATTAAAAATCATTTTCAGGAATAATAAAATCATAGTAAATTTAAAATCCTGTTTTTCTGAGGAAAAACTATCTTAAAGATTTTGTATGTGTAGGGGACAGAAATTTTAATCACAAAATAAATAATTAATAACGTTAACCCTTTCCGACGCAGACAAATTCTGTTCGTAAAATGATGAAATGATTGACTGACACCGGTATCAACAAACGACTTTTTTAGAAATTAAAAATAACTCAGAAATGACAGTTAATAACGAAGAAAAAGTCTAAGAAATGCAGCATACCAAACCAGCCATATATGATTCATAATATCCTCAAAGACAATGACAGAGAAAGAAAAAAAAAATCTCTAAGTTGTGCTGAAACATCCATGTTTTAGCGTTTTCTTCAAAAATACCTCCTTTTTTTTTTTTTTTTTTTTTTTTTTTTCCAAATATTTCTACGTTTTGAAATTTTCATAGGTGATGTAAATGCATTTTCCCGAAATCCTCTAAAAATATTGGGTTGAAATACCAATTTTTTAGTTATTTTTAACGTAGGAAAAAATATCGTCTTCGGGAGGCACAAATGACCTGCGGTCGCAACTTTTCTGAAAGGGTTAAGATTCGTATTTTTAAAAAACGATTTTGAAGAGTTGGTCTCACTTTTGATAAAATTTTTATTACTGTGTCTCTGCAACCGAATTGTGGGGGAGCAGAGTCGAAAGGGAGAGAACATCACTCACGGAAACGAATCTTTTTGGGGGAAAATTCGAAGGGTTGATAACGATATTTTTTCAGAGATTGCCGCGTTTAAGATGAAAAAATACGAACTTTAAGAATGTATCGTCTGTTTTACCTTCTTTTAATTAGTCGCCCGATGTGTGTTATACAGCTCATATTCAAAATATTAGAATAATTCAAAAAAAGTAATAAGAAAAATTATTTGTCATTTATTTATTTTTTATGCTAAGTAAATGCAATTAAATTTCTTATAAATTAAATCTGGAATGTTTAGATAAGATTTTAACATTTATAAAATATAAAATACAGCACAATAAATTAGGTATACAGCTTCCTTAAACACACCAGAATATTAGAATAAAATTTAGATTGGTTCAAAATATTAGAATATTTTATTTTACGCAACAATATTACCTTATGAATATGAAGTAAATGGTAGTTAATATTTTGTAGCATCCCCTTTAGCTTTCATAACAGCGTACAATCGATCTTGCATACTATATACAAGGTGTTTACAAACATTTCTATCAATATTAGCCCAAATAGACTTTATACGTGCCACTACTCAGTTTTACTTGAAGGAGGATTTTCTTGAAGTTTTTTCTTCATTATACACCATAAGTTTTCGATGGGATTAAGATCTGGTGAATTTGGTTGCCAAGGAAGTACCTTAATGTTGCGTTGGCGGAACCAATTCTTAGTTGACACCGAGGTATGCGGGACGCTAAATCTTGTTGAAAGATGAAATCATCTTCAAATAAATCTTCTGATGATGGAATCATGTAATATTCTAAAATTTCTTGATATATCAGAGAGTTAACCTTTTCGTAGACGATGCATAACTTTCCAGGTCCTTCTGCACTCATACAACCCCAAACCATGACACTAGCAGCAAATTTTACGGAACGTTTAAGGCATTCTTTATCAAATGCTTCTTGCTTCATTCTCCAAACTCGAATACCTTGATTACCATATGAAACACAAAACATACTTTCATCACTAAATAATATATTTTTCCAATCTTCATTGCTCCATAAACGTCTTGATTTACACCAATTCAATCTTATACGCTTTTGTCTTGCAGTCATGAGAGGTTTTGTTTTCGGTACACGAGATTCAAATTTAAATTTATGGAGACGTCTTAATGTTGTCGATGTAGAAACTTCAATTCCTTCTTCTTTCCATTTTCGGTGCAAGAATCGCACACTTTTAAAACGGTTTTTCTTAACTAAACGCTTCAGTTTCCTGTCATCTCTAGCAGATGTTTTTGGTTTTCGGCCACCATTTCGGCGATTATTTTGAAATTTTCCAATTTTTTAATATTGTGTTAGTATTTTACTAACGCTCGATTGCGAACAATGTAAATAATTCGCTATAAAACATTGATTTTTACCGTGCCGATATACAAATCAACCATACGAAGTTTAATAGATTCAGGAATATCACTCACACGGCCCATTTTAAGACGAAAAAGAAACAAACTGCAAAAAAGAATACTGATTTTAAATAAAATAGTCTGAATTTAATCAATGATGCCACCAGTTAAGAATTGGTAATAATTAAAGGAGAATTAATGTGAAATATTCTAATATTTTGAACCACTTGAATAAATATTCTAATATTTTGACTTTTCAAAATAATTTTTTTTGTAATTAATCTTTTCAAAAATGATATTAAATTTAAGATAACAAGTAAGTTTAATCAACAATAAGTTCTTAATAAAAATATCGTTTGCATATTTTCATTAAAAGACATTAAATTACCAAACGATATTTTCAATTTCTAAAAAAAAGGTAATTATTCTAATATTTTGAATATGAGCTGTACTGCTTCCCCTCCAACTCCTTTAAATGAAATAAAATAAAATAAATCAGTATTTGGATCTTATCTCTTCTACGCTCTGCGGAAATCAAAGATTGAACATGGTGCCGATTTTTGCAAAAACAGATCATTTCTTGGTGAGTTTTTAATTAATAGCTTGGCTAAATATAAAACTTAAAATCTAAGTTTGAGATGCGTCGGCACATGTCTTGGTTTTTCCTCATAGACATTTTCAGACTTTCGGGTACAATAAATTTCTCTGGCCATCTCACATACATACACTCTTATTGCATTTGTATTATTTTATCCGAGATAATGAAATTTCCTGTTTAATGCAGGATTCTGATACAGATGGGTTCTATTTTCGTAGGTTTTGCTGTGTTTCGGATTTTTATTAAATAGATGCCAAAATTCCTTATTTTTCAAGTCAATTAGACATGTTTGGCACCACAAATCTTATTCAATGAAGGCAAAAAATATTAGAACCTCCTAGAAAAGAGGCACATTTTATTAAATAAATTTTCTGGGTAAAAAAAAAGTTACTTAACTTTTGAAAATATCCGAAAGGTTAGCAACTATGCATTAGTACAAAATAATGATTTATTATTATTTTTTTTTATTTCGAGAATTGAGGATGAGGTAGGAATGTAGGGCGTCAACAGAAATTCTGCACACAGGCGCCGGATACTGTTGACGCGCCCCTGATTTGGTTATTAGTTTGGCGATTTGTATAATTTGGCGAAGTTGGTCTACGGGATAACAGAGTAGTACCATTAATTTTTGTTTTGCTTTATTACAATAATATTTAATAATTATTATATTAATACAATTATTATTTTTCCTCTTCATCCTTTGCTAATTTTAAACTGTCAATTTTCGCTGTTAACTGTAACTGTTTTTTATACCACGTGAAAAGGGGTTTCAGTGTAGGTTTATGTGGATAGTTAGCAATTATTGCTTTGTTTCGTCATAAATTTCATATCATTTCTTTATATTGTAACAGTAAGTCTTACTCTTGCACGTTCCTGTTTTAATATTTGTTAGGTTTGGCTTGTCTGTGTTTAAACCTGTTGGATACGGATAATTGGGCAATGAGAAAAATAGGTTTTGAAGCACTGCTTCCTATTTTCTTTCAAAAATTAACCGTATTTTTCATACAATGTCGAAATTTTGCCTCTGAAAACGGTTTTTACAACATAATTTTCATTTTTTATTCATGTCTCATTCATTTTCTTTTAAATTCCTTTTTTATTTTTTTCTTATTGAATTTATACATTTTCCATTTTGATATACTGCATTTAGGATAATGGGTATAATAATACTATGAATGATTTTTTTTTTGTCACTTTTCATTTGTTTAAAGCTTTTTAAATACAAAAATTTTGGCTATATATGTCAGATTTTTCTATTTCCACTATCTTTTTATGTATTCAACTTCCTGTTTATATTAATCCATTTTCCAAATTTAAAATTTATAACGATTTGAATTTTATTTAAAACGTAATTTATAAATGTTAGGATCTTGCCTTAGATCTTCATTTATATATAAAAAAATTACTTCATTTAATAGTATGTTGATCTATATATATGATTTGTATTTAATAGTTTTATTTATTTATTTATTTTCAGGTAAGGTTACGGTATACAATTAAACATAGCTTCATTATGAAGTCTTAAATGTGTCCATTATGTTTACCATCTTCAATCTACTGATGTAGTGGTGAGATTTATTTTATTTTATCCTGTTAGTTTTAGATGTTTGTCCTTTTCTTTAGAAAAACTTTTCTTTTTTACAGTATATAAAATTTTATTATTTTCCTTACGAAATGTCATTGTAACAGCATTGATTTTTATCTGATAAAGCGAACAAATTTTTTTACAAAATTCGTTAAACCGTATTTTCTAAACTTACGAAATAATTTTTTTGACATTATTTCTGACAATGATTGTCACATAGATGAAAACAATTAAAGTCTTTATTCTTTTAGCATCAGTTACCTGGTATTAAATAAAAAATAAGGAATGCAAACTATAATTGCGATAAAAATCCCATTACGGAAATCTTTGTACATTTGTTTTAATTTGAAGTTCCCTTAATCCTGAGATTTTCCCGTACCGTACGTGCGTGTGTGTATATATGTGCTTGACAGAGTGAGGGATCTCCATCGGTTCGGATTACCTGCCAGAACCGACAAGAATTGTGTTAGTTCTTTTCGTTTTTTCCAGTTTACTTTAATTGCTTCGAGATCGGATCGGTTTCGGGTTAAGTTTTGATTCTTTTGAGTCCGGTTCGAATTAGAATGTTCATAATATTTTTTAAAGTTAAAAATACTTTAAATATCCGGACCACAATGATCTCTTGGCTAATATTTGTCTGCAATAACTCACATGGCAGATAATTGGCAATTTCAGTCAAGAGATCCCTGGTTTGAATCCTGGTCGGATTTTTTCCCCCCTGTTCGAAATTTATATCTCATATGATTTATTTACTAATTGAATAACTATGTTAAAAATTAATCAGAAACTGTTACCACAATTACTCACGTTTGGCATCAACTTTTGTCTGCGAATCAGGTAATTTAAGATTAGCTTTATAATTAAAGTATTGGTCTTCTTGGTTATCCCGCCGACATATTTCGCCAAATTATATAAAACACCAAAGTAAAGCCAGATTATACATATTGACAATTGACATAATTTTTATTTTAAATAACGAAAGAACAAATAAATTAATAAAACATTAATAAAAATACAAATAAAATGTCGAAATAAAAATCACTTGCTGGCATTATAACCACGCGTATGTTTTTATGTCATTGAATAGTACATTCACGATCATCCATTACTGATACTTAATCTTATAGTTTAGCGATAGTTTTTTGGTCGGCGGAATAATAAAGTAATTCCAAAGTATTTTAGTAGAATAAATAATAAGTTGCATCATAAATTGCATGTTGCGTTGCGTATTTTTTCACTTACTTTTAGATTATATAATACTTTAAATTCAGATAACAAGTAATGTTTCGGAATGTCGAATGGAGCCATTCCAGATTTTTTAATAAACCTTCCTCGGCTCCTTCCTAATTTTATTCATGCTAAAATATTTTTTTTTCCTTTCACTACTTGCGTCATTCAAAACGCTCTTCCCGTAATCCAAAATCATCTATTCATTTGTGTAGGAATTGCAACGTGAAATTTCAGCAAATTGCTCCGAAATTGAATTATCGCCCCCGCCCAGCATTTTAAACTGCTTTTCATAAATATTAAACAAAACGCGTTCGATGTTATATTTTACGAAGACATACTTGCCTTGATATTCAAAAATTTCCCCGCCGAGCAACAGCTGTTCTCTGTAGGTTGATACCGGCTCTTGATAATGAAGGCGATATCACGCTGACAAAGACGACCATAAAGGCACGAACCTGGTGCGCATCCAACCTATTAATTTGTGAATTCCCTTCCAGACCAAAGAGATAAAAGTATCCCCTAGCGTTCGCTTATTAGTTTCGTATCATATTGAGGTCGATTAACTCTTTGTCAGAATCAGAAATAGTCTTGTTTATTATTGGGAGGGTTTGCCCTTTTCTAGGTTTTGTTCGTCTGACGAAATCCTATTCGTCTCTGTGCTCTGTCTGTGTGCCCGTCACAGAGTGCGTGCACAAAAACTGTATAAGTCAGAGACTTTAAATTGTGTGTACTTACTATATACCTCGTGCCATACGAAAAATCATTAAATTTTGAAAAAGTCTGTTGTTTTAATTGATTTTTCCATTGCCATCTGCTCAATTTTTCAATTTAAATTTTAAAAGATAACCTCAATTTCAACGTTTTGCGTGTAGGACACCGTAGCTTGAAGGTAAAGCATTTCACTTGTAAACAGGATGTTCTTCATTCGAATTCTGGTTCTAGGAATTGAAATCCTCATATTTCGATGGATTTAATTAAAATAAATTTCATATTTTTTGTCAATTTAATGATTTATTATGCTGTGATAAAATAACCACTGGCATTCATAGCAATTTTTGGAATTTTAACAACTATTGCAATTTGTTAATGATTCAGTAATTTATTTTATTTTCTTAATTTGATTAAAATAACTTCCTTTTATAATTATTTTAAAATTAAGTTCATTGGTTCTACCATCTATATAAGAATTTAATAATTATAAACAATTTGGATTCATTAATTAAAGAAAAGTTGTTTTGAAAAAATATTAAACGGAACCCTCTGTGCGATCTGAGATCACACTTACTGACTTGTTTTTAAAATAGATTTTTCATCAATATTAATTTTGAATGCTCATTCTGTAGAACATGAGTAACCCATGAATGAAATTCATACTTCACCGATACTGGATTTTAAACACACGCGTGCACATACTTGCACAACGGTCTTGCAAGTGTTGCCAAAATTTCCTGTGAAATAAAATCTAATACATAAACGACACAAAATTATTTTTTTACTAAACGAATTTCATTTAATAAAAAATGTGTTAGATGTACGTACCTGAATTTATCTTTTATTATGATTTTTGTAAATGATCATCTGTTATACTAGAACTTTATCAAAGAGTAGTCGAAACACGTCTCTGATTTCAAGCTAGATATTTTCTATTAATGTTCTTGAATTTGGAAATTTTTATGAGTACTTGACAAGAATCTTCAAAGTCTAGTCATTACGTATTGCTTGCTTTATAATTTGCATTCAAGTCTTGAATCGGTCGTGACTAATTATTATTCATATATCCGGAAATTAAGAGTGTCTGATTTGATCCGATACAAGTCATATCAATGGAGTAAGTTTGAAAATTTCCTTAGGAAGAATTGAGATTTTTGCAGTGCAAGTAGTTTCGATTTCGCCGAATTTTCAACAGCATTGCTGACTCAGAGTTTGGGCTGAAATCAAACTTCTGGTCGATATCTAGCTAAAATATCTTACCACTCAGACAGGAAAGAATTTTTTCTTTTTTTAAGTTTATCGCATGCATGTTTAATCCTTTGATTATGGGCCAAAGGTGGCGAGTGGCGACAATTTTTATATTGAATTTTATTTTAATTAAAAAAATGGTGCTGATTTGAATTATTCTAGATTAAAATATTCTAGTATAAGTGTATGGCAGAGATTATTTTTCAAAAATTGGTCCCGAATAGAATAAAAAACAGTTCTCGGATGTTCACATCCCGATCCTCATTCAAAGGGTTAAAAAAAGGAACGTAGCTTATAACCGATGTTAAAGAAATATGCGACACAAAATTTTCCTTAAAGACTTTTATTACATTAAAAAAATGTATGTTTTTTATGCTTAAAATGGCGTTTAAATCAAGTTTCTATCTTAATTAAAAGGGGAAGTATTAGTTTTTATGTTATTGTTTGTTTTCAAAATCTAGCTTTCAACCAATGGTTGTCATGAAATGACATTGTGAAAATGCGTTTTTTCATGATACGTTTCTTTCACAATTTCTCGGATTTAGATTGTTATAAATCAAGAACCGTTAAAGATAAATACTTCAAATTTGAACAGGTCTGCACGGGCCCGGGCCGGCGGAATCGTTTCGAATTCGCTAACGGGCCGGGCCGGCAAAATCAGAATGTTTTTCTCAACGGGCCGGGCCGGCAAACAAAATAAACGGGCCGGGCCGGCAAAAAAATTGAACGGGTCGTACAGGCCGGGCCGAGCCGATATAAAAATTTTCGGGCCTGCCGGCCCGTTTTGAAGATTTAAACATAAACGATAAAATATAAACCTATTTTCAACGAAAATGGTTTTAACGAGAATAAATATAAATGTGCGTCACGAGCCATACTAGTTTGAGAGCATCAATATAAAAATGTAACTTGTGCAGTGTAGAGATCGGCATCGGACTGTTACATTGTGTGTAACCCGTTTTAATATTTTTTAAACTGACTCGTGCAGGGCCAAGATCAAAATTGGAGATCACGGCATTATTTTTCTACATATAGACTTGCCGGACCGAAAGAAGACTTAATTGTTCTCAAGATCTGTAGGGCAGACAACATAATTTGTAAAATTATGAACAGCGATAAAGAACTTAGCTTAATCTTTGGATATATACTTCTTGATAGTTTTTTAATTAATTTTTCAATAACGCGAAAGTTTGACACATTTTTACATTAATTTTTAATTGTAAAAATATAAAAGTGATAAGCCTGACTATTGAAGGGATTTGGAATCGAATAGTGTTTTTCATTTTTGGTAAATAAAATACTTGTATAACCTTGTTGAGATACAATAGTTTCTCAAATGGTTACAGGTTTTTCTCCGTTCCCATGCTATCGCTCCCGAAAATTCTATTCGGAACGCTAACTATGACAATATTTTAATTGCTTGCAGTGTTCTTAAATTGCTTGTATCAAAAAATGGATAACGCCATTCGATTATATAGTTTCTGAATAAAGACACCTGCTAATCTTATGCATTTCGCAGAAAAAAATGAATTTAGAAATGTATCAGAAAGGAGCTTCTTTGAATTAACGTTTGAATTTGGATTTAAAATCTTTAATAAAATGATAAGAAATATTTTTATAAATCTTCCTTTATTAAACAGCTTCAAAAGTTACGATGTTTTTAAATTTCTTTTTTTTTTTCTTTTATTCTAAGCCATATTAATTTTTTGATGAATCTTTATTTGAATGTTGAAAGCCTAAGAATCTTAGTAATCATTAATGTTGTAAATGTGTATTTGCTGTAAAATATACTGTAAAATCATTCCATAGATATGTATGCAGTACTCTTTAAAAAAATCTTAATTATATGATAAAAATCTGAATTTTTTAGAAATCGTAGAAATTGTAACGGGTCGGGCCTGTTTTCCCTGATTTCTCTACGGGCCGGGCCGGGCCTAAAATATAAAAATTTGAACGGGCCGGGCTCAGGCCGAATTTCTGAGTTTTGCAACGGGCCGGGGCGAAAAATTTTTCCTACGGGCCGGGCCGGGCCCGGGCTTGGAAATTCCGCCCCGTGCAGACCTCTAATTTGAACTATGGTTTTTTTTAAATGTTTAATTTTGATTCAGCGGAAAAAAAAAAACTTTTTAAATAGGATTTTTAAAAGTAAAGGTTACATCTTTCTTTTCAAATTTTTAATTTAAATATATTTAACTTTTTAAAAAAGTAATATTTTTAAAAAGACTGAATCAAAATTAAAATTGAGATATTTCTATTTGTGTAAGTGTAAAAAAAAGGAATTTTACAAATAATATTTAGAGTTATAACAATTTTAAACTACCCCATTTTTAAAATGAATTTTAAATAAAAAAAAAAAAAATCCTGAAGTTTTATTATATAATTTTTGTTGACAAATAATATAGTTAACCATTACAAAAAATTCAAAATTTTAACTCGATAAATAAAAATTGTTTTAAAATGTGTCCCGGATTCCCTTAAAGAAGAACATACTATTTCTAAGGGAGACATTTCTGCAGTTTTGAAGAGAAGTGGCAGCATTATGAAATTTCGTGGTTGAGGGGAGGGCCGCTAAGATTTGCTATTTTAGAATAAAACAAATATGCAAAATCTCAAATGTTCCAGCGTGAGTCAGTACATAAATTTAAGGATGCAATTATCTAGTTGCACTGTATAGTAATTCCCAGTTTTTCCCAGGCAGGAGGTGTGCCTGGATGTGCATTGCCAATTTCCGAGGGAGGGGGTGGGGTAAGCAGACTGGTGAATCTGTATTACTCTATGTACCCCTTCCAGAAAGGTGTTTGAAAGGAATATCTTCACTGGCATTTTAGTTGTTTTACAAGTAGCAGTTTACCAAGTGGTGATCAATTGATCTGAAATTATTATTCGAAACTTCTGAATTGCGATAATGATTGAAAAGAGATTGAGATAGGGTTTAAAAAGATTGAAGAAGCGCGAGTTTGCAGTAAATCGAAATGTTTCGTTCTCAGTTTTTTTCGTAAACATTCCATGCAAAAATGTCTTCATGTTTTTAACGAAACATGCCATGTAGGCATTCGTCATGTGGCGTCATCGGCGACATCTGCGTAATTTTTCGTGTCTTTTTTTCCCTCTTGCAGTCGTTTCTCCAGCGTTAGCCTAAGTGCTATTTTCAACGCTGTCAAGCGACTATCACGAAATGACACCCAAAGATATCGGTACCCTCATGCCATCTGGCGCGCACTGCATTTATCTTGTTTACGTTCTTTTTTTTTTTTTTTTTTTTTACTCTTTCCTATGTGATGAAATCGGATCGAAAAGAAATTCACAGTTACATATTTCAGGCTCGTGTGCTTTCTTTTTCTTCATTTTTATTTTAATGTCTATTTAATCAGACTTTGTCAAAAACACACGAAAAAAAGATGAGTGATTATACCAACCAACAAATATTTTCTCTTATCATTAACGGAAGTGGATATTTTGAATAATTTAATGATGAGTTGGTTTCAAATATGCATGCAAAAAACCTTCTGCGCGTATGTATTTCTTTTTTAATTGGTTAATTATTAAAAACGGGCAGTTTACTAAGGTCAAGGCTATAAAATGAGAGGGGGGGGGGTCAAACATATTAAAGGGCTTATTCCATATCATGTACGTGGAGCAGCTCTTCGACACATTATTACTGTTTTAACAATGCTATTGTATCGTCCAAAATAATAATAATAATAAATAAATAAATAAAAAGAATGATGCCCAGTTAAACTGATGGCATAGAGCTCACAGGCTATGCAGACTAATTGTATATTACAGCCTTATGTAATAATGTCTTTCGAAAAAAAATAAGGAATGAAGTACCCCCCCCCCCCTCCAATTTTCATTCTTTATACTTATCATTGAAACCCCAAAACTAATCAGGGATACGTCTTATCATATAATAAACCTGCATCCAAAATTCGAAGTAAGTCGAATGATTCTGTATAAAAACCCATTTATGTAATTTAGGAAACGTTGTCCCCCGTTCCCTCCTTTATAGTTAATCATTAAACCTCCAAAACTTTTCAGAAATTCTACTTATCAGAAAGAACCTACATTCAAAATTTAAATCAAATCGGATAACTCTGCATAAAACTCTATTTAGCTAACTTAAGGGGGAGGAAATCGCCCGTACCCCCTTTTATAATAAACAAAAGAATGAGCGAAGCTTATTACTACTGTGAACCTGTATCCAAAAATTGAAACAAATCTGTTAATTCTGCATGAAAAACCATTTACTTAAATTATGAGGGATAGTTTCCCCTATCCTATCTTTATACTTATCCAGTGAATTCCAAAAACAAATCAGGGAAGCACCATTTCAGAATAGACCTTTATACAAAATTCGAAGCAAATCGATAAATTTTGCGTGGAAAACCTAAATTAAGACGGGGGGGGGGGGATTACCCCACCCCATCCCCACTTTTTAAACTTATCCAATAAACACCCAATACTAATCACGAAGGCACTTCATTAGAATGATCCTACATCTAAGAATTGAACGAAATCTACTAATTCTGAAGGAAAAACCCATTTTTATAAATTAAGGGGAGGGACAATAGCCACCGTTCCCCTTCTTATATTTATCAAATGAAACTAATCAGAGAAGCGTCTTATCATAATAAGCCTAAATCCAAAATTTCATGTAAATCTGATATTTTTATCATGAGTTATCGCGTTACGTACGTTCGCACGTACTACATACATACAGAACGGGCGGACACATAAGCTCTCAGGCTTTGATAGCCTGTGAGCTAAAAACTAATGTGGAAATGTAAGAATTTTTGTTAATTATAATGCACATCTTTTGTTTTAAGTTAATAAATATAGGTATTTATGTAAACGTCACGTGTGGGACATTTTGTTCATTTCTCATGTAATGGCCCATGCAGTTATTTTAATTGCAAATATAATAATCGGGGACGGGGGGAGGGAGGGAAGCATGCATTCGAAATTAAACAGTCAAATCTATTAAAAATCTTTCTTTTTTTTTTTTAATTACTAAAATGGCAAAAAAAAAAATAAATAAATAAAATAAATAAATAAATAAATATAAGAGAAAAATCATTAAAACAACGTATCTTAACTTTAACTAACTACTATTTAAATTTATTTAGTTTAGAATAATAGCAAAATTGCACATCTGAATCCACATCTGAAAAGCTGAAAATTTTCAAAAAATTAGAAAATTCGCAATAGGATGTTTTTTTTTTTTTTTTTTTTTTTTTTTTTTTTTTTTTTACTTACCCATCATACGTAGTATAGGGTAAGTCTTGCAATCGTTTTGAAAATCGAAAAAATTTTTTTGACGGATTTACACGTTTTAGATAGTGGAGATTCCGAAAAACATATTTTTAGAAAAAAAATTTTGCCGTCCGTCTGTCTGTCTGTCTGTCTGTCTGTAAACGCTCTATCTCCCGAACGAACTGAGACAGAGACTTGAAATTTTGTATGTAGTTAGTATGTAAAAATGGGACGAACCCTATTTAATATCAGCAACCTCGATTATCCGGAAATTATTTTTTCGGACTCTCGAGAAATTCGTTCTGATGAAAGGTATATAAAAATTTTCGAATTTTTTTGTTCTAAGGAATGGACATAAAAGGCAATAAAATAACACACATTTTGCATATAAAACGAAGTCGATCGGATTATTAGTTGCCGAGATATTTGTAATCCTCTTTTTCACATTCTCGGATTTTTCATGACCCTGTATTTCATTCAAATTTCAATTCAGAGGTATATTTTAATTGGAAATGAGACGCTTAATCCGATGCAGTTAATTGTTAGTTAATAGAGTTATTATTTTTGGAGTTATAAGGATGTTTCTTTTACGCAGTCGGTACTACTTGAGTAGTTTGGCGTTTTATATAATTTGTCGATATCGGACTGCGATGTAATCAGCAGTTCTTTAATAGAGCATTACTATGTATATTAACAATATTTAAATTTTGTTTATGAATTGCAATGCATTGTATAAATAGTTTTCACATGTGTTATTTTCATATACATATCCATGATGGGTAAGTATTGCGGTGGCCCCCAACGACTAGTTTATTTTTTCCTGAAATTTGCAGGCCTAGCAATATCTCAAAATAGTGATGCCCTTCTTCTTTACAGCATTATAAGCATTATAAGACGAACCAGTTGCTAAGCACCTTATTAATATTTATGATACTTCATTAATATTCCTGAAAGGAGGTGTTATCAATAATCTAAAAGGAAATAAATTTATTCGCATTAAATTTGCTAGTTTAGAATTTAGAGAAATAAACATACAAAATCTGTGTACTACCGACTTCGTCTTTCAGTCCCTTGCGAAAGGTTGTAATTTATCCGATTGTAAATTATGACGTAAACTTTGAAACTTATTTTCTCAAGGCTTTCCTCGCAGTTCGTTTTCTTTTATGACTTTCATATGCTTACCTATTGACTACACTTTATCAATACACAAAGGTTAGTCTCAAACTACGTTTCCCACCTCTTGAACTCCCCTTGTAGGATGTGCAGAGCAGAATATTTAATATCATAACCGAAATTCGACGTACACAAATTCAAATTCACCTGCTGTATACATGCTAAACTCTTCATGTTTTACATGCTACAAAATAGGTTTAATCAAAATTCACTTTTGTGACATTTTTGCTACTTTTGAAATCAAGTCAAGACGCTTACTTCACGCTTATCTTCAACAAAAATAATTTTGAAATTGATGCAGAACCAGAAAGAAATCGTGACTTTGAAATTCAGAAAACGTGACCAGCTGCTCTACTGAACCCCCCAAATTATACAAGCATGTTAGTTGGCAAATCAGTTGCTTGCATATTTTTGTATGCTACTGCGCGAAAACGTTTTTTGGAAAAAAAAAAAAAAAAAAAAAAAAAAAAGATTAGCTTCAGCCTGTGGAAAATTAGATTTTTATCAACCTTTAGATATGAAAATGATAAAAATTCTGCTGTGTTTCCTGTATTTAGAATGTTTTTTTCGTATCGTTCAGTTTGGTCAACATTAGCATTTTTATGAAGTTGATATGGAAAACATCCAATTTATCAAGAAGGGCAGATAAATAAATGTATTCCCATTTGTTATGCTTAATTGAAATTTTCCTTATAAATGACAATAATAATACGGAATTAAAGTACAAAAGTTAGAAATGCTTTAAAAACGCTTGCGTATTTATACATAAAGAAAAATAAATCCCCAAAAATACATCAAATTACGTTACAATATACAGGGTGTTTCGCTACCAGACCGACAAACTTTGAGGGGTGATAGTAGACATAAAGACAAACATTATTAAATAGGAAACCATGGGGCGCAAACGTCTTCTGTAGGAGCTAGGGGCCATTAAAGTTTAAGGTCCAAAAATTCAAACGCTGATAAAAATTAGAAAAAAGGGTCGATTTGTTTGCGGTTTTCTCTAAAATCATTCTTTATATCACGATTTTTTATTTTTTTTATTTTAAAGGTTAAGTTTAAAAATTGTCGATAGAGGGCGCTTTAGATTTTAGAGTAACGAACAAATACTTTTTGTCGTTCTTTTGTGCATGGGGTTGAAATTATTCTAAAGTTTAGACTTCAACTTAAATTTTAAGCCCAAAATCGGAAACATGGGAATCGGTTAACTAGCGAAAATTTAACTGTGAACCGAGGGGAAGATTTTAAATACTCATAAACATTGGACAAACTAATCGATTTTGTTGCAATTTGCGTGTAGGTCATTCTCTTGGTAATTATTTTATTCAAAATGACGTACAGCTGTGGTGTCCTCATTCTTTCATAGAGGGCGCTTCCGACACATCTCCGACATTTCAATGGCATTACTCCTGTGTGTTTTACTACCAGACTACCATACTTTTAGGAAGTGTTAGGGATGCGAAAGCGACACGGAATCACATAGAAATGTAACGTTGAAACTGTCTTTTTTGCGATTTATGGTTAAAGGAAGCAGAGAAAAAAACAACAGAAACAAGCAGAGAAACAGCAACACGTTAATATGACATAAAACAGTTTATTTAAAGGTTTTACTAGAAAAGATGTTCGAAATTACGACCAAAAGTAATTCGACATGCTTGACAGCGGCGTCGCATGTAATTCCTCACGCTTTGAAAGATTCCTGGAATCTTTGATAGATATCCGGAAGCTACAGAAATACGAACTGCTAAGTCCTTAATTGATGATACGGGATTCTCATACACCCAACTTTTCATGTGACCCCAGCAGAAGAAGCTCATACTTGATAGGTCCGGTGATCTGACAGGCCAATAAACCAAGACACCACGACCTATCAACCGCTGTCCATATGTTACGTTGAGGTATCGGTGAACATCATTGGTAAAATGTGGAAGAGCCCGATCGTGCTGGAACCACATAGAGCTGCGCAACGAGGGAGAAACTTTCACGCGCATTACCGTTCAGCGCCATCTACCTCAAGAAAATCGCAGCGCCATCTACTATCGCTGTCAAATAGTTCGCCGGACATTTTCTGGTTGTAATTTCGAACACTTTTTGCAGTAAAACCTTTAAATAAACTTTGTTCTGTCACTTTAACATGTTGCTGTTTCTCTGCTTGTTTTTGTTGTTTTTTTCTCTGCTTTTTTTAAACGTAACATGCACAAAAAAAAAAAAAAAAAAAAAAAAAAACAATTTTCAACGTTACATTCCTGTGTGATTCCGAGTCGTCTTTGCATCCATTACACTTCCTGGAAGTATGGTGGTCTGGTAATAAAACACCCAGGAGTAATACAATCGAAATGTCGGACATATGTCGGAAGCGCCCTCTATCAAAAAATGAGGATATGAAAGCTGTACATAATTTTGAATAAAATAATTACCAAGGGAATGGCCTACACGCAAACCGCAACAAAATCGATTAGTTTGTCCAATGTTTATGAGCGTTTAAAATCTCTCCCTCGGTTCACAGTTAAATTTTCGCTAGTTAACCGATCCCCATGTTTCCGATTTTGGGCTTAAAATTTAAATTAAAGTCTAAACTTTAGAATAATTTCAACCCCATGCACAAAAGAACGGCAAAAAGTATTTGTTCGTTACTCTAAAGTCTAAAGCGCCTTCTATCGACAATTTTCGAACTTAACCTTTAAAGTTAAAAAAATAAAAAAATTGTGATATAAAGAATGATTTTAGAGAAAATCGCAAACAAATCGACCCTTTTTTCTAATTTTTATCAGCGTTTGAATTTTTGGACCTTAAACTTTAATGGCCCTTAGCTCCTACAGAAGGCGTTTGCGCCCCATGGTTTCCTATTTAATAATGTTTGTCTTTATGTCTACTATCACCCCTCAAAGTTTGTCGGTCTGGTAGCGAAACACCCTGTACATCACAATACTTTGTTGCATGGATTACAAATCATGAAAAATCTTTTATCAAGTTATTCCTTAGTAGGGTCATTCCATGTCAAATCAACGAAGAAAAATATACTTTTGAGATTGACATCCAGCAATTTTAATGAAATTCATAGGATTGTTTCTACTTATGTAATAATGCAATAAAATATTTTTTGTAGATTTTTTGCAGCCTTTTTTTAGGAGGGAGGGCTTCATGAAAAAGTGGAAAACACGTAAAAAATGACATTCTGGTAGTTACAAAAATACAATTTTCTCAACTCCTATGATAGGTATAGAATTTATCTTGATGTTGTTTTGAAGGTCTTTGTGTGGGCTTTCATATGACATATCACTTGACAGGATTTATTAAATTTAATATTTCAAGGTCATCAAATATTGTCTTTGACCTTGAAAATATTAAAAAGTCCATTTTTGAAAAATCTGAAAAAAATATATTTTTTACTTCTTAATATGACAGACATTCTGTAAAAATTTTCATATTGGGATTGCAATGGGATCACATAAAAATTAAATAAGAAACAACTTACATTACAGGTAACTGTCATTTGTAGCTTTGTGTTGTGGTCATTCTAGTCCTCACTGTTTGATTGCAGTTATTCAGACGAATATTGCAATACTATATTTTGCAATTAAATGGGCTTAAATTAATTCATTTTATCTGCTTAGCATTCTGCAACTTTTGTAATATTTGTATGAAGTATTCAGTAAAAATAAAAGTAAATTTTACTTAATAAGATGATTTTTTTTAACAACTTCTTCACAGTTATGTCAAGTGTAATGTCTCCCTTAGAACAAAACCACATGGCCCCATATGGGGAACTATCATTTAAGTGTTGCTTAAAAATAAAGATTTTCTTGCACAGAAACAACATACTTAATCTCAGAATAATTCTTATTGTACAAAACTTTAAAAAATTAAAAGATATTAAAAAAAGTTTTATATGAAAAATATATGTTTATTTTAAATTTCTTGTAACAAAGTAAAAAAATTAAACATGACTTTTGTTAAAATTGAAAATATACTAGAGCAGCGGTTCCCAAACTGTGGGTTGTGACCAGGGTTGGGTTTCTGACGTCAGAAACGGGTTTTTGACATGACAAGTGTGAAAAACTGGTTTAAACCGTCAAAAACTGGTTTAAACCGTCAAAAACTGGCTTAAACCGTCAAAAATGTGTAATGCGCTTTAAACATTTTAAGAATAAGAGAGAAACATTGAGTAATTTTTTATTTAAAATTAATTATCTGTAATATTTCTGTAATTTAATTACAAAAAAAATTAAATTACTTTAATTGCAATAAAACATTGTTTTTTAGAATGTTCAAACAGAAGAAAATGATTTTGTACAGTTAATAATCTGGACCAATTTTACCCTATCCTATAGCACTTAACCAATTTAGCACATTTATTTACACCCAAATGGTTTATGAGTTTAAAGTGTATAAAGCCAAAGTTACAAAATACTCTCTCGATTGGCGCTGAGCTAGCAGGGCTTGATAGCAGAAGCATTGGTAGCAAAGCAAGTTTGGAGGCAGGCCAAATTTTCAGATTTATGACAATTTTTTTTTTCCGGAAAATGATAATATGCAATACAGTAAAAGAGAATTTTTAATATTACATCTAATATTGTATATTTGAGACAGATGTTTAATGTGAAATTTTACAGATCAGTGTAGTATTTGAGGTTTCTGACGAGGTTTTTGCCATGATGGTTTAAACCACGGTTTTAACCGGATAAAACCGCACACTGTCAAAAACTTGCCAACCCTGGTTGTCACCCACTGATGGTCCGTGGCTGTTGTTTTGGTGGGTCGCGAAACAATGTAGGTTTGTCAAAAAATATATCTTTTATGTCATCTGTTAAAAAAGATATGACAATTTCAACAGGAAATGATATTTCAAGGGAACATCCTTAATTTCCTTCTCGATTAATATGCGAACAGAATATCCAGAAATATTTAAATCAGTTTTGGGTTAAAATCAACACTTCATGCTTATGAAAACATGTTTTTTTTAGTTTGCTGTTTTTGAAAGACAAGTACTGAGATAAACTGTGTGTTAATACATGTTCCCACATTGGTAACTACCAGTGTCAAAAATCTCATTCATTATAAAGTTATATTTTCATATTAATTAAACATATTTTCTACTATCTTGGTAGTTTGTACATTGTTTTAATTACTATTCACTTACACACATTGGGATTACCGATTCTTGTTTTTGTTGATAATGTATCTTCCGTATGAAATTTTATGCTTTTCGTAGGATAGGGTAGCCGAGATCAAACAAAAATTGCTAAACTGATATACAACTTTTTCTTGGGTGGGTCACGAATTTTTTTTTTTTTTTTTAACTGAAAGGTGGGCCTCGAAATTTTTTTTCATTGAAAGGTGGGTCACGTACCAAGAAAGTTTGAGAACCGCTGTACTAAAGCATTTTTATTTAAAAGTATTTAATGCCATTGCTTTGTTTTGAATGTGAATAAAATTTTTCAACTTAAAAAAAAGAAAGAAAAAAGCACTGAAAAAATAAAATGGATATGGATAACAATAACTTTTCCCTAAATACTGAGACTGTTAAAAATATTGATTTGTGGACCAAAACAGTCTTAACATCTTCTTAGGCATGCAAAGCCTGAGCCCCAAATTTCAGTTCCCCCTCCCCCCCTCCAAAAAAAAATATAATTTTGTTATATGTACAGATTATTTGTTGATACCTAATCAATCGGCAGATGATTTAAGTAAGGCAAGATACATTAGGAGCCTCCAATCATGGTTATACCTACCCTTCCCCCCCACTCCCTTAACTTACTTTCAAGCCAAGCTTTGAATTAAATATATTGGTACCCAAAAAGTCATTATTTTACAAAGTTGTTTGAAGCTGATTTAATATTTTGCTTGAATTTATGTATACAAATTTGCTATACCCAAACTAACTACACACTATGCTATACACTGACACTAAATCAAATTAAATCTAAATTATTTAAAATTATCATATGATATCAATTTTTTTAAATCAAAGTAAGATAAATAGAAGTAGTAATGTATTGTTTTCAAATGATCTCTTGTAATACAAACAATTATTTTAATGCTTGTTTGGGGATTTCCAAAGCCATTTGTATAAAGTTGCTTTTTTCAGCATTTATTTTTATTATTTATTTTTTAGTTTGTGATAAATAAAATATATTTGCACCCAAAAAGCCATTTTTTTTTCAGTCTTTCAGTTTATGCATAATTTTAAAGAAAACTGATTGTTTAACTGCTATGCCTTTTTCAAAAAATGAGATTTGAAAATTATTTTTCTTACAAAATTCTTTTGTAGAAACAAACTTTAGGCAATTTTGAAAAGTCTTAAATTAAAATATGATCATCAAACCTTTTTTTTCCCTTATATCTTCATCCTTTTGTGTACATTTTAATGCAAATTTCAACTTAATATGTTTATAAATAGTAAAACTATGATTTTTTTTTAAAAACAATGTTTTTTAAATACAGTTGAACCTCGAAAATCCAGACCTCCAAATTCCGGAAATCTCTAAAATCCGGACATTTTTCGATTTCAGTTTTATTAATTTTTAAAGTAAGACATAGCTGTAATTTTCATCAACTGCAGTTAAATTCTGATAACTATACTAAAAAAATATATATAGATATATTCTGATTAATATTATAATGACTTGCCGTTAATTAAAGACTTTATTATTACAAAAATTAAAAAGTTAAAAAGCGTTCAACAAAATTTACAGTAATGAATCATGATGAAATGAATGCATCGTTGAATTAATCATGAATTTTGATACTTGAAAAAATTGGGGTTTAAAAAAAAAAAAACGTAAATTCAGTCGAAAAAATGCAGAAAAAACGGAGAAATTTGTAAAAAAAAAAAGAAAGCCAAAACAAGCATGAAATCAATTAAAAAATCTTGAAAAAACGCACATTTCATCAAAGATTCATGATTCATTCATTTCATAATGATTCGTCTCACTCTCAATCGCCTTTGAGAATCGGGAGGGAGGGCGCTTTCTCGGGATTTTTTGAAAATTTCAAATTCTTTATAAAGTGGGGAGGGGGCGTTTGATCGGGAGGAGCGGATTAACGGGATTTTACGGTATTATGTAGCCATAAAAAAAAAAGATTTTTTAATAAACCTCCAAAATCCGGAAAATTCAAAAATCCGGAATCGCCGCGGTCCCAACGGTTCCAGATTTTCGAGGTTCAACTGTACGGATCTTTTGAAGTGCCACTTATGCACCTTTTCTGTTTATTTCAGTATTTTTTTTTTCCGCAAAAAATACTTGAGATATTGAAGTATTATTTTAGATTGTTAATAAGGGTGGTAAAAGAAACAATTACAAAATTTTTTATCAAACTCTGAGACCATGGGTTTCATGGTCTGGATGAAGTGATATGGAATGATTCAATGATATATATTTTTTAATGTGATCCCATTGCAATCCCAATATGAAATTTTTACAGAATGTCTGTCATATTAAGAAGTAAAAAATATATTTTTTTCAGATTTTTCAAAAATGGACTTTTTAATATTTTCAAGGTCAAAGACAATATTTGATGACCTTGAAATATTAAATTTAATAAATCCTGTCAAGTGATATGTCATATGAAAGCCCACACAAAGACCTTCAAAACAACATCAAGATAAATTCTATACCTATCATAGGAGTTGAGAAAATTGTATTTTTGTAACTACCAGAATGTCATTTTTTACGTGTTTTCCACTTTTTCATGAAGCCCTCCCTCCTAAAAAAAGGCTGCAAAAAATCTACAAAAAATATTTTATTGCATTATTACATAAGTAGAAACAATCCTGAGAATTTCATAAAAATTGGAGATGGTCAGGTTGTGGGCCTCGTTGATTTGACATGGAATGACCCAGTAACTGAAATGCAGTTCACTACGCTTTCTGATGTCTTCGTGAATTTTTACGACTTTCGACTGACTTTTTCTATATGTGGTGAAGGCGAAAATTTTCAAAATACTGGTGTATCGTTTTAAATTCATTGATGTCCAAAAATATCGATTTTTTGATTTATTGGAATGTTTTCATTATTTATTGTTATAATACACAAGCATGTTTATATTAACTAATATTTTATTTAAGAATGACATTAAAAATGTTTTTTTTTCATCTAAATTTTTAACATTAACGTTGATAAAGACGATGAAATGAATTTTACTCAACTTGTATTTTTGAGGCAGGCAATCCATTAAAAAACAGTATAACTCCTGTTAATACATTAAAATAGCAAATAAAGCCTTTGCGCAAAAGTGTTTAAGGATAGAAAACCAACGATTATAAATGCACAAATAAAGTAAGAAAAGGAGAGCAAACAGCTGTTTCGAATCTACTAACGAGATTCTTCTTCATTGCAAAAACTCAGCGAGTTAGACAAAGCAAAACTGATTTGCTTTTGCACTGAAGAAGAATCTCGTTAGTAGATTCGAAACAGCTGTTTGCTCCCCTTTTCTTACTTTATTCGTGCATTTATAATCGTTGGTTTTCTATCCTTAAACTCCTGTTAATAGTTGCAACTGAGACAATTTTTTTTTCTATTTAATTGGGATTTCAATTTTAAAAACAGTACTTATCTCACTCAGAAATCCCAATAACATCTATATACTGTCTTGCGAAGATTTAAATATCTTTTAGGTTTTTCCAGGTACTCAAATTATTACTTTGATTTTTCTTGATACAAGTATTGTTAAATACAAAGGTCACAGCTGTCAACCTTCGACTAATAAAAAAGAAATGAAAGTTCCAAAATTTATATTAAATTTTCAACTTCACCATTTCCATTAACTGGTATTACTGAACTAATTTTGTACACGAATTTTCATTTTTAATAAGGAAAATTGCATTTATAATTGCCTCATACTTTATCAGGGATCTTTTTAGATTTTTTCGCAGGATCTTATTTGAGTAAAATTATGAATTCGAGCGAGAGCGAGAACCCTGCTGACATTAAGTAGGCTTCTTCCAATTCTTACATACTACGTACATACAAATTTCAAATCCATTTGTGTATATTTAAAAATGTTATAATCAGAATTTTGTGAATTGGAAAATTACCGTTATATTTCGATGTCTTAAATAAGGATCTTCTTACATATATACAGTTAAATAATAGATTCATCGGTGATTTTAGTTGTTATCAAACAGGTTTTCAATTATCTTCTGTAAACAAGAATAAAATGTGGTATTCGTGAAAATCTTCTACTTCCGGTTTTCGATGGATTTATACGTTTTAAACGAATTGACTGTTTTTAGAAAATGTGTCTCTCTATGCCATGCAAACTTTGTGGATGTTTTAAATCATTAACTACTGTGCTGAAGCTGAATAAACTTCAGTTTCATTTAGATATTAACAAAAATCAAAGATGATTAATTTTTTTTTTTTTTTTTTTTTTTTTTTTATGCTTATATGTTAACAAAGTGCACTGTTATGCAGCTTTGCTTTTTTTTTTTTTTTCTTTCAGTATTTCTAAAATGGAATTGAAATCTGTATGTACGTAGTATGTAAGAATTGGAAGAAGCCTACTTAATGTCGCCCCACCAGTGGCCGAGAGGTTGTGACCTCTCAACTGGTAGACGGTATGTGCTGGGTTCGAACCCAGTCGCGGCCGTCGGCCTAACCGTTCGGAGTTTTCGTGGTTTTCTTCGAACCTTGCGTGAATACGGGTTAGGTACCCTTAGAAAGACCCCCACGAAGGGCACCCCTCCCAGGGCCTATATCCCTAGCGTAGATAATCGGCCGACACTAAATAAACCAAACCAAACCAAACCTACTTAATGTCAGAAGGGTTCTTGCTGTCGCTCGCCATTGCGCCAGATTGCGACTAAATTCTTCATTTGGCGAGTAAACAAGCGAATAGATTCGCCAAATTGCTAGCGCTCAATTTTTGTTTTTTTTCTTTTTCATTTTTCTTACATATCCATATACACATATTTTTACTGTATTTGTAGCGGATAGTTGAAATAAGATGAATAACAGTCGTTGTCGCAGTTATAAAAACTTGGGTCATTTTAGAACATATTGAAAAAAAAAAGGGTACATTAAAGTTTTTTTTTTTTTTTTTTTTTTTTTTAAGTGTTACACGGCGAATTTATTTTGCTAATACTTTTTCATTTGGCGAATGTTTTTTATTTTTAATTAGCCAAATTGCTAGCGTTGGTAAAATATCAGCGAGAACACTGAATATCAATAACTTCGATTATGCGGAACTATTTTTTTCGGACCCTCCAAATATTCGATCTGATGAAAGGTACCGTATTTACTCGTGTATAAGGCGCACTTTTTTCCAAAAAATTAGGGCGAAACTCCTAAGTGCGCCTTATACACGGAATATTTTTTTTACTGTTGGATGGAGTCGAACGATATACATATGAAACAAGAAATTATTCAAAGAAGATATTAAAACTCGGAAAATTTTACTTAATTGAAGTATTACTGCATATTTATTTCATTCGTTGCAGTTTTTTTATACAACAGAGCTAATGACATTATCTAAACGCTGGTTAGCAATTCTCTTTACCATCACTCATTCCTATTTCCCGTCATTCTTACAACCCGAAGTCTAAAAATGCATTTTCATCTTGTTTTCTGGTCTGGTGTAATGTTTGTTTCGACTTTTTTCTTTACTGAAATTCATTTGGTCATTCTTCATTAGCGTATAAAATTTATGGTGCGTGTTATATACGAGATTTTAAGAAATCGCCATTTTTACTTGTAAAGTAGGGGTGCGCCTTATACACGCGTGCGCCCTATACACTTGTAAATACGGTATATAAAAAATTTCGATTTTTTTTTTTAATTTTAAGTAATGAATGGTAAAGCAATAAAAAACATAAATTTTGTATAAAGACTGAAGCCGATCGAATAATTAGTGATCAGGATATTTGTAATCATATTTTCCATACTCTTAGATTTTTCATGACCATGTATTTCATTAAAATTTCAATTCAAAGATATATTTTAAATAAAAATGAGACGCTTAATCCAACCCAGCAGACTGTTAGTTAATTTATTGATTCTTTTTGGATGTTTCTGTTACGCAATTCAGTATTACTTGATTATCCCAGTCCATCAAAAAATTATCGGCAGGAAGATGGTTAATATTAAATAAGATTAAATGCCAAAAATGTCTTATCGTGTCTTATAAATGTTGCATTCACTTGACATTAAGCACGCTACATGTGTTTGTTACGCATCAAGAGATTTTTAATTCGACGTTTTATTGGTAATATTTTGATAATTTATTATTTCATTATTTAAAATAAAAATTATGCCAATTTGATTTATTTACGAATAATTTCTATAGTTTGTCAAAATTGGTCGACGGGATAATCAGTAATACCCGCTATTCCTTAATGGATCATTAACTATGTATTAAAAATATTTAAATATACGTTTAAATTTTATTTTGGCATTGCTATGCATTTTATAAATATTTTGCACAAAAAGGAAAAAAAATGTAGAAATATTTTGAATCTTTATAAGAAACGCCTATGTATCTTCTTTTCGTTTATATTATGTGTTGAAGATTACGCACTCTGCGCTTGGAAAATTGGATTTTTAACAGGCTTAAGACAAAACTTCCCCTGTTTTCTCCGTATTTAGAAATATATATATCCCCCATCCTGCCCTTGAATTATTTGGTGAGTTTTAGGATTTTTTTTATTGACGTTTTTATCTAAAACGTGGAAACTATCAAGACTGGCTAATAAATATATATGTCAAAATATATGTATGTCAATAATATATATGTCAGTGCCACCATACATTGGATACGTTTCTTGGTTATCTGCGCGCGTAATCTACTCTAACATAATAAAAATAAAAAGTTGGTGGAATTTCTTGCTTGAAATTTAATCAGCGGAATTAAATTGTTGGAGAGTGACGGGCGTTAAATGAATTTTCTGAAAGTTCTGATGCTGAAATTTGTGGTCAGTCTGTGACTTTGTAGATCAATCCCCCTCCCTCGATTTATACAGTATTATTTATTTGAATTTCTTTATAGGGTGTTATTATTATTTTCGTAAAAAGAAGACAAAGTTGCGGTGGCAGAGAGAGCATTTAAAAAACTAGTCGTTGGAGGCCACCGTAATACTTACGCATCATGGATATGCATAGTACAATATATGAAAACATAACATATGTAAACAATTTATAAAACGCATTACAATTCCAAATTAAAATATAAACGTATATTTAAGTTTTTTTAACACATAATCACGCTCTATTAATGAATTTCTGATGAACCAATTTCGATAAATTATATGAAACGCCAAACTATTCAAGTAGCACTGAATTGCGTAAAAGAAACATCCTTATAACTCCAAAAATAATAATCATATTCACTAACGGTTTCTTGCATCGAATTAAGTATCTCATTTCCAATTAAAAGATATCTTTGAATTGAAATTTGAATGAAATACAGGGTCATGAAAAATCAAAGAATATGGAAAATAGGATTAGAAATATCTCAACAACTAATATGCGATTGACTTCGTTTTTTATGCAAAATTTGTGTTATTTTATTGTCTTTTACTTCCACTCTTTAAAATAAAAAAATTCGAAAATTTTTATATACCTTTCATCAGAACGAATTTTTCGAGAGTCCGAAAAAAATAGTTCCGGATAATCGAGGTTACTGATATTAAATAGGCTTCGTCCCATTCTTACATACTAAGCACATACAAAATTTCGAATCTTTGTCTCAATTTGTTCGGGAGATAGAGCGGTTACAGACAGACAGACAGACACACAGACGGACGGACGGCAAAATTTTTTTTCTAAAAATATGTTTTTCGGAATCTCCAGTGTCCGAAACGTGTAAATCCGTCAAAAAAAAAAAATTTCGATTTTCAAAACGATTGCAAGACTTACCCTATACTACGTATGATGGGTAAGTAAAAAGGTAGGTCCTCTTCCCGGCAAAATGGTATTTTTGCCCGGACATTGATAAAAACTGACAAAAAATTAATTTCATTAATTAAATCAATTTTAAATCATTTTAATTGTTGATAACATTTTAAGTATAGGTAAAAACATCTACTTTGTAGATAAATTCATAAGTTTAATTAAAATAAAAACTGTTTTTCTCCATTTCCTGTTTTTAATATATTAATATGACGTTTATAAAAGTAATAATTATATATGATATAAAAAAGCTTTGAACCCACAATTAATAGTTATACCTAAAACTATTAATAATAACTATTGCGACTAAAAATTATTAAAGAGAACATTACTAAATAAAAAGTGTCCTTAAGGGTGTTCTTAAATAAAAAGGACGACTTTTTGACATAAATTTTAGTTTATTTTTGTTCAGAAATGTATGAAACTAGCAGATGTTGTTATTCAGAAATTATCTAATCACTCTCACTTTTCTGTTTTTTAAAGTACACAATAGATGTTTAAGAACAAGCCAACAAATTCGACATTTTGAACTGCTATTTCCGACGAAAGCAGAAAAACCGGTCGACGAAAAAGAGAAAATCGTGTGGTCACATAATCAAAATAGTTTATAATTTGGTAGGTAACTCTGTTATCATAAAGTGAATAACAGAGTTCGATTCGAAACCGTTTCCCATAGTCAGGTTTCACGATGTTATATCATTCCGTTAAAAAATGAGTTTGTAAATGTGTCAAAACGTTTTGCGCTTGTTGTGCAGAGCAGTTGAGACCCTTAAGTCAGAGAGTAAGTGTCCTTATAACATACGCATATTCACACATATATTATATAATATAAATTTTGCAGCAACAAAATCAATCTTCATTTTCGCTTTATCTTAAAAAAAAACCACTTTTTTAAAAAATTTCTAAATATATTTTATGTAGAAGAGAGTAAAATAACGTTAAAGACACTTTTTTTTTTTTTTTTTTTTTTTTTTTTTAAACAAAAGTAAGAAAAAATCAACATTGTTTGACACAAAAAGAAAAAATTCAATTTATAGAGTGCAAGGTGAAACACTTCTTAATCTCCCTGAACAATTTAGAAAAATGATATGCAAAAGCTATTTTATGATTAAAGAAAATGTAAGTTTCAAAATGTCTCCCATGCTTTCCCATCGATAGGGAGGTATGGGGCAGCAAGAAAACAAATTTATAAAACACAAATAGTCTAGTGTCATCTAGATAAACAATCAAACAAGGATTGTAAGTTAATAATGTGTGTGCAGCAATGTAAAATTCCAGTATCTTCATGACTAGAATGAAAATTCAGGATTGTCAATCCATTAGAGGTGACCATTAAAAAATCG
Organism: Maratus speculifer; assembly: GCA_964019185.1. NCBI lineage: Eukaryota > Metazoa > Arthropoda > Arachnida > Araneae > Salticidae > Maratus > Maratus speculifer. Next base: position 418,708,495 of record OZ025289.1, on the reverse strand, counting down.
CCAGTTCAATTTATTTACATTTTGAAGTAAATGAACATATTATCACTGTTTTAATTAATATATTATCTTCTAAAAATGTTTACATGTTAGGTATTTATATTCATCTTATTAAAAAAAGGAATTGGATGTGTCTCATTCCTCTCTTTACTAGCATTTCCCATTCCTCCCCACTTTTTACTTTCTTCTAATGAAGATGGAAGAAAGCATTGTAATTGAAGTTTTTTCGATATCCGGTTTCCGACGGATTTTCACACTTTAGGGACAGAGATTCTTAAATACAAAATTTCTGTCTGTCCGTCTGTGTGTGTCTCTGTGTCTCGCCATTCTACCATCAAAAAGTGTATGAAGATATGCATAGAATTGAACCAATTTTTTTGTGGATGTTTTTGGCTGTGACAAGCAGGACCTCCTCCAATTTTGAAATATTGGCCGGAATGGGGCGCTGCAATAGCGATTTTTGTACCATTTTTCAACATTGTATTGAAAAGTGAATGAATTTAGACATAGAATTGAATCAATTGCTTTGTGTAAGTGTTTGGCTGTGATCAGCAGGCCCTCCCTAAATTAAAATCCGTCGAAAGGAGGCGCTATAATCGCGATGTCTGTGCCATTTTCATTATTTTACCATCAAAAAATGTATAAAGTTATGCACAGAACTGAATTAATTTTTTTGTGTATTATTTTTTTTGGGGCGTGGCAAGCAGGTCTTCCTAGAATTTGAAAAAAAATCTTCCGGAAGGGGGCTCTGTAAAAGAGAATTCTGTACTAATTTCATTATTGTACCATCGAAAAATGTATAAAATTATATGTAGAATTTAACCAAATTTTTTGTGTATGTTTTTGGCTTTAACTATAGATCTTCTTTAAATTTTAAAATATTCCATGGGAAAGAAGCATTTTAACAGCGTAACGCATTTTATATAATTTTCTCAATTCTTCGTCGTTCTATTGTGCATCGGCTCGTGCAGAGACGGGTAATCGCTTTCTGCTAAGCCGGCTATTTGCAAACAGCTGATGATAATATAATAATAAGGGAAAACTATTGATTTTAATAAATATGATCCACATTAACTCGTTTTTGCTCCGACGAATTTGACTGAAGCAGAAATTTAAAGTGAAAATCAAAGTTGGTATGGTATTGAATTAATAATATTAAAGCATTAACATTATAACTACTTTTTGAAATATTAAATGTACGTATGAGATAGAAGAAAGTTTTGGGATTGGCACATCCAACTTAGTTTGTTTTGTATTAAACTTCTTGTATAAACATTAATGCTGCTTTTAGGCTTAGTTTAAATGATAACGGATAATATACCGTACAATGCTCCATAAATAAGGAAACTATTATGTTTAGACATAAACAAGTCATTAATATACAGGAAGCATAAAAAGTATATGAAGCAAATTTACTTTTGATTCTTGAAATAATCTTTCCCTTTATACAATTGCAAGCTTATACAGATAAAAAAAATCCATCTAAAGATTGATCTTCCATTGCTTCATCTTGTATATGATTGATGAAATGCTTAGAACGATACGCAAAGAGAAAAACGTACTGTCCCATTCCTCCCACTGTCTCACTTCATCCCCATTCTCCTCTCTCTTTAAAAAAAGAATGTCCAGATAAAACTTATTGCTATGCATCAGAAATGGAAAAGATTATGATTATGTACTAATGTAAAATAATTACATTTTGTACATTTTAAATTATTTTTTTTAATAACACAAAACGAAGTGGGTAATATTTCTTAGACTTTGTTGAACATTAACTGAAATATAAAAATTAGTTGTTCAATAATTATGATTAAACTGAAAACATGGGGTTATTTTGTTTTTTACTCTCCGCTTTCATATTCTTCGCACCGATATCCTAAATTAAAAGAAAAAAAAATTACCCCAAAACAAGGCAAACTTGATAGGTTGCTATTTGAATGATGCAGATTCGGAGTTATAAAATATTCAAAATTACGTAAAAGGGGAGGGAGAGGAACATTGCATTCCCGTAAATAAAATATGTACTATTTTTTACTAGAATGGTTTTTATCGTTTTTTTTTTTTTTTTTTTTTTATGATTTTATGCATTTTATGAAAAAACTACTTCCTTTAATTTGAAAAGCATATGTAATGGGAATATTTTATCCAGTCTAGATTATATTTAGATTATTTAGAAAAGACATAGTATTTTTTAATCTTTGCGTGTAATGAAATCTATTCGAGGCATTTCTTTTCTCTTGTACTGTTATAATTCTATTATTATTATTTGGAGGTTTTACTTGATTTTTTACTAATTTATGTGTAAATATTGTTTATCATCACGTATTAAAAATAGAAATAAATGTTAAAATGATATGCATTTGATGTAAAATGTCTAGCACCAATAAATTATGTCCTTCTCATATTTTTTCTTTCTTTTCTTTTCCTTTTTTTTTTCTTTTTTGGATATAAGAGGGATTTTGAATGGGAAGGAGTTTTCTCTTTATTCAAAACTCTTGCTCTTACTTTGCTTTCCCATCTTCTTTAGCTGAAAAAATAAATAGATTTTTGAACAAGTTAGCAAAGAATTGTCTCCACGCCCTTCATAGTGCATGATATCGGCATGTACCAATTTAATTTTGATTTAATTTTATTATGAGTTCTTGTTTAAAAGCATAAAGTGAAGTTTAGAAAAAGTAATAAGTATCAAATAACCTTGTTATTATTTTAAGCGTTTCTCTTTATGAATAAAATTGATTACATTACTCTTAACAGAACTGAAGTGAATTAAACGAAGTGAATAAAACAAAAATATCGTATTTCTCCCGTTTAAGTCGATTATGGCTCCTTTTTAATGATTAAATAAGTGTTTTTTATTACCCTTTCTCCTCTTTAAGGTATACTATTGATTTTTATGCGGGAGAATAAAATTGAAATTGAAAGTTACTTTCTGTAACTTTTCTTTTGACAGGAGATAGTCTTTCAAGTAGTTACTATCGCTTAAACTTCTTTCTTTTTTCTATCGATTCTCGTGTCAGTTCCACGAATCGATTCTAGTAAATGATTTTCTCTTAATTGCTTTGCGAAGTTCAAGAAGAGGCATTTGTGAATAAAAAAGAAAAAACACAAAAGTTTTCTTTCAAACAGGAAATTGTATATTTATCGCAATTGTTCTTTCTACCCTATTGCTTCCCCATCCCACCCCACCTCTCCGAAATAAATAAATAAATAAATAAATAAAATTAAATGAATAAAAATGAAAACTTGTTTGACCATTTGTTGATGCACATATAATTCGAGGTTTAACGGTAAAATTTCATTATAGTTGCTTGTTGTCACTTTGACTTTTTACTTTCTATTCTAGGAAACCTAGAATCAGGGCTGCCACAGGCAACTAAAATTCTACTAAAAACGACTATTTTCAGCATCAGGCGACTATGACGGCTATTTTAGGTCAAAAACCATTAAAAAGCGACTATTTCAAGGAAAGAGACGAAAACAGGCGACTTTTTTCGGATTCCAGCAACTATTTTTACTGAAAATAATCTTTTTCTCAAAGCGCTTGTAGAGTTAGCTTCCCAAACGCACTCGTTCGGTCATTTTTTTCAAACTATATCATGGCTGTGCTTTGAGCAGCGCTGCAAAACAAACTTTACAGGATTGGAGCTGAGTGAGGCGCGCGCTCATTTTGTCCCAAAATAGAATAAGTCCGCGATTTTCGATCCTCATCCTTTTATGTTTTGAAATTCCTGATTTTGTTTTCAACTGCTTTTTTGTTCAGACTTGTAAGAAAACCATTCAAGAAAAACTTTTATTCATACATATATCTATTTTAATTGCATATGTATAATGCTGACTTTTTAAAATGAATTTGACGCTGAATTTGAGTACGCTCTATTTTCTTTGCCGTACGCAAACAGTAAGTGATCGCTTCCTATGGTGAAATAGGGGAGGCAGCTTTATTGTGTTGATGGATCGTTTCAGAATTACAAAGAAATGCTTTGTTATCATTTGAAATAAATTTCATGTCCTTAGCATCCTACAAACATGTAATATATGGATATGATCAAGAGTGTCATTTGGGGGAGGTTATTGAGTGCATTTGACGAAATGACGAAAATCGGCATTTGTATTCTACGACCTTTGACAAAATTCAAGGTATTTTTCCATGGCTATTTAAGGAAATCCGAGATTTTTTTCCAGAACGAATTGTAAAATTTGCAATATTTTTCTCCAGTCGATTGACAAAATCTTTCCGCGATCATTCAAGGAGATTTCACATTTTTTTTCATAACCCTTTGCAAATTTTGATATTTTTTTCCCAGCGATCGTTTCATTGAACTCGGAATTTGATGATTTTTCCGAGACTCCGCGACCAGTGGTAAAATTTACGATATATCAGGTTGAGTCTAAAGTTTTGACCCTTTTTTTATTTTAATGTTGACAGCAAATATTTACAAAAATACAAAACATTAGTGAGGATAGTAATCACCATTAAGTTCGACAATCTTCTGCCAACGTTCTGGCAGTTTTTCAATGCCTTCCTTGAAAAACTCTGGGCTACGTGAGTCGAGAAAGAGGTCAACCTCTTTTTTGACCTCTTCTGAAGAATTGAAAATTTCACCACTAAGGTGCAGTTGCACATGCGAAAACAGATAGTAGTCGGAAGGTGCCATGTCCGGACTATATGGAGGATGTGGCATTAAGAACCATTCCAGCTTGTATAAGTTCCAATTCGTCCACGCACTGACGTGTGGCCTGGCATTATCCTAGTGAAACATAACCACCTTGCGTCGGAACTCCTTACTTCGCTTTTCCCTAATTGATGCGTCCACTTTATGCAGCATGCTGCTGTACGACTCACTGTCGATGGTCTGGCCACTTTTTAAGTACTCCTTATAGATAATACCACGATTGTCCAGAAAACACAGAGGAGGATTTTTTTATAGGTCAATGTGCGCCTGGTTACGGTCCTGACCGGTACACCTGGTTCAGACCATCCTCCTTTTCGACTGGTGTTGTCGTAATAAACCCATTTTTCATCACCCGTAACAATCCGGTTAAAAAAATCGCCCTTTCGGTGATATTCGAGCAAGTTTACACAGGTCCGTTTTCGTTTTTCTTTGTCATTTTGTGTCAGATCGTGCGGCACCCATCGATTGAATTTGTATGTCAAACTAATATTTTTTAATGCTCGAATTATGGTTGTTTGAGAAACATTGAAGTGAGATGCAAGTTCCCGTGATGTAGCATTTTGATCTTCATCGATGGATTTCCGCAATTTGATCTCATCAATCACAGTAGGTCGACCAGCACGTGATTCATCTTCGATGTCGAAATTCTTAATCTTAAAAATTTGATACCATCGTTTGACTGTACTAAGTGATACAATATCCTCACCTAAACGTGCACACATGTTACGGTGACATTCTGTCACTCCGGTGTTGCTAAAGAACTCGTAGTAGATGATGGTTCGAAGCTGGATACGTGATAGTTCCATTTTCGAGGCTTCGTGGAGGCTACAGATGATAATTTTTCAAAACAATAAATACACAGTGTTGTAGCACACGTCTTCTTCTTTCGAAACCAGAAAACCGTATGTAAAAATGTCACTTAACTTGCGAACGCCAGCTGTTTTAGTAGCACTATTCTGCGAAAGGGTCAAAACTTTAGACTCAAGGTAATATTTTTTTTTTATAATTGTTTGAGGAGATACGCGACCTTTTCCCCGATGAATTGTAAAATTTCCAATATCCCCCCCCCCCCCGTCCATTCTGTTGATTGACTGAAATAACTATTTTTTTTTCGTGGACATTTTTTACGATCGCTGAAAGAGATTTCTCGATTCCAACCACGACAAATTGAAAATTTTGCAGTAATTTTTCTCGTGATCGTTTCAAGAAATTCACAATTTTTTTCCCGCGATCCTTTTTTTTTTTTTTTTTTTTTTTTTACACGGCGATTGTTTTACGCAACAGTTTTTCTCCCGTCATCAAAATCATCCCCAAATTTCGCAAATTTTCTACGACAGATTGATGAAATTGATCTTGAAAATTATTGATCTTTTACGCGGTTATTTGTTTAAATTCTCGATTTTTTGCATGCTTGTTTGACTAAATTCGCATTTTTTTTTATTTTTATTTTATTTTATTTTATTTTATTTTTTGTATGCGACCATTTGACGAAATTTGCTATTTCTTCTCCTTGATCGTCAGACGCCATTAGTAATCTTTTCTGCCTTTTTATGACGAAATTTGCAATGATTTTACTGCAACCGAATGACGAAATTTGTTATGATTTTACTGCAATCGAATGACGAAAATTGCCGTTCATTTTCGCGATATTTGATAAAGTTCAATGTATTTTTCCACGGTCCTTTCAGAAGATTTTTTTCCGACGAATTGCCGAAATTCGCGATTTTCTTTGCGCAATCTTTTGCCAAATTTCGCGAATTTTTCTGCGGCCCATTGACGAATATATATATATATAATTTTTTTTTTCGTGGCCACTTGTCGAAATTCGCGAGATATGTTTTTCAGAAACCGATTAATGGAATACGGTATTTGTTTCAGGCATCTTTTGACGAAATTCTTAATTCTTCTTCACGATTGACTGATGAAATTTTATATTTGTCGCGTGATTGTTTGATTAAATTCTCGATTTGTTTGTGCGCGACTATTTTACAAAATTCGCACTTTTGTTTTGATCCGCAACATTTGACAAAATTTACGATTTTCTTTACAAAATCTGTAGGCGATATCTACCAGTTTTTTTACTGTTTTTTTTTTTTTTTTTTTTTTTTTTTTTTTTTTTTTTTCGTGTGTGTGTGTTACCGAATGATAAAATTTGCGACTGTTTGATTGATTTTGCAGAGTTCCCCAAGGAAAGAAAATATGTTTTTCACGAAAATTAAAAAGCATTCGCAATCGCGCACATGATGCCTCTGCCAAAATAAATTGATAATAAATTCATAATTAAAATAAACCATTCAAAATAAATTTGGAAAATTCTATTAAAATGTCGTAATGTGGGATTTTCCTCATTTTTTGTGTGGTTTGCGATATTCCATACGCATGGGTGATGCTGTTGTTCCGAATTTTCTGAAAAATTAAGGCGTTCAGTTTCGAAAAATTTTAAAAATCGGTTATTAGTCTAAAAATTCGGACTTAAAATTTTTCGCGAATTTAACAAATGGTCGCTGAAAAAACAATTTTATCAATCGTTCGCCGATAAAAAAAAAAAAAAAAAAAGAAAGAAAGAAAAAGAAAAAATCGCCAGATTTGTCAAAGAATCGCGAGAAAACAGTGATTTTTGTCAAAGAAAAAGGCAAATATTACTCAAAGGAACGAGAAAAAACGCTAATTTCGTCGAAGAATCGCGGAAAAACGTGAATTTCGTCAAAGGAAAAAAAACTCCGCAAATTTCGTCTATGAACCGCAAAAAACACAAATTTTGTCAAAAGATTGAAGAAAAAATGCAAATTTCGCTAAACAAGGACGAAATAAAACGCGAATTTCGTCAAAGGGCTGCAGGAAAAATGCATAATAAGCGCTAGGAGTAGCTTTCCTTTCTAGGTTGTAATTTAAAATTTGCTGTGAAAATTCTGTTCCGAAACTAAGACATTTTTTTCCGAAAATGAGAAAAAAAAATATCATTAATCTGATAATTTGAACATAAAATGCATCGTGAATCATAAATAATCGTCGAAAAACATCAATTTCGTCATTCGTTCAAAGAAAAATTGCCAATTTCGTAAAAAAATAGCGAGGAAAATGCGAATTTAGTCAGAGGATCGCGAAAAAAACGCAAATTTTGTCAAAGGACGGTTAAAAAAGGAATTTCATTAATGAATCGAAAAAACCCCCACAAATTTCTGCAAGGGATCGCGATAAAAACGCAAATTTCGTCAAATGATCGTTAAAACGTGAATTTCATCAATGAATCTGAAAAAAAAAACACAAATTTCAGCAAAGAACTGCATAAAAAACGGCAAATTTCGTCAAAAGATCGCGAAAAACAGAAAATTTCGTCAAAAGATCGCGAAAAAACTACAAATTTTGTCAAAAGATCACATAAGTGGCATAGCAGATTACTCCACACCCCCCTTCTTTGTTCAGAAAATTTGCTGTGAAATTCATTTTTTTTCTTTTAAATCCAGAATCACTCTTTTGTGATTTTCAGATTTTTAACTTATTATTCCGAACAACCTCTGCTTGCATGTTTCTAATTCTGCATTTCAAATAAAACTTTGCTTCCGTCCCTCCAAGAAGCTCTTAAAACGGAATGGAAAGTGTGTTGGCGATAACCTGGAAGAAGTTTTTACTGCTATGTTTCCTGGTCATTGTTACGCTTGATGCCTTTCATCGTGAAAGAATCAAACTTATTTTCTGTGTAACTTGCTTTCTGATTTGAATAAATCACTATATTCTTTATTCAGTGATTTAGGCACAAGCGTAAACTCTAAAATAAGATGTGATTATTCATAAAATCCTTTTAGTTATTATGGATAAATTTTTTCTTACATTTTTTAAAGTAAGTATGCGACTCTTTTGGCTACTATTTTCTTCGTTGTAGGCTACTAAAGCTACTATTTTCAGTGTCATTTGGCTGTGGCAGCCCTGTAGAATGAGAAATGAAGAATTAAATTTAAAAATATAGTAAAAGGAAAAATGCAAGTCAAGTAAAATTAGTAAAAGAAACAAATTGCTTTTTTGCTTTATTTCTATTATTTTATTGACAAATTAAAAGGATGGCAAAATTGGTTTTATTTTCATTATTTTAGAAAGAATTAAAAATGATAGCAAAATAAACATTTAAAATTGCAAATTTTTCCAGTAAATTTTCTTTTTCTGTGAATCTTTTGATAACACAATATAGTTCTTTTTAGACAGATTTTACTTTTTGGCAATCTGTATCTCAAAAGCTATAATAAGAATGAACTAGCCAATGATTTTGAGGACGTTCGTTCTTTCTGTGTAAAAATTAATGTGGATTATAATTCATATTTTTGAAATGCGAATTAATCGACGCTTTTTATAATGAAAAATATGTTTGTGAATTTAAAAAAAAAATGCTTAGAATTTTGGTTTTGTTCATTATATCTTAGTCGGATTATTTATTCTGTATCTGGTCTTGAAGTTTGTCTTGGCTAACTTTTATTCTGCGGACCCATATCTGATCGGGCCCGAATCCAGACTTCATTTTTTTACAGGCCCGGCCCGAATGAAAAGAAAACAAAATTGGCCACAAGCCATGTCAAAAAAGCATTTTTTAAAAAAATAATAGTGGTATTTTAACGGAATTCTTAGATATTTATTATAATAAATTAGACATATGTTTAATTATCTACTCTTATATCTTTAAAATTAATTTTACGTAATGGTATTTTCTTCACTTTTAAAATGACGTTCATTTTTTTAGGAAACCTTATGTAAGTATCTAAGAGACCATCAATATATCCACCCCCCTCCTCCCCATATGGCATGGTTGGTCATCTTTTAATCTGAAAAATTATGTATTTAAAATTTTTGCATAAATCTGTATGCAATATTCTTGTAAAATAATTTTAATTGTAGGATAACGTTGATTTAAAAAAAATATCGGAATTTTTTTAAGAAAATGAATTTTTATTAAGTCTATCAATGTGAAAAATTCAGCTCGTTGAGACCTCTAGTCTGATCTTTCTCTTTCTAGCATTACAAAATAACTATTTCTAATAAATTCTTCAAAAACAATAGATGATATTAATAATGAGGTAACAAAAAAAAATTATTAACTAAAGAATTTGTTCATAAAATATTTTTACATCCCCAATTAATGATCGGTTAAATTATCTCCCAACTAATTAAAAATACTCAATAATGGGATAGATAACGAAGGTATAATGTCGCTTTATGTGACGACATTCAACCTGGAATGTTAATTGTTAACGTAATTTACTTATTAGTATCAATTATCACCTTTACTCTAACGACAGAAAGAAAAAATTATGTTGAATGGTGTAAGAAGAGTTTTACGTAAATATATGATATAGAAACTCGCTCATCCGAACTAATTGGGGCTTCTGGTTATTCGGCAAAATTTTGGATTATCGAAAGTTCAGATATAAATGAATGTGGTAAGAAAGGCAAAAAGAAAAAGAGATTAGAATTATGGAATCCACCATGTAAAATCAATTGAGAAGTTTTATGTAAAGGTATGTTAAAGAAACTCGCTAATCCGAATTAGTTAGCAAAATTATGGATTATCTGAAATGTCAATATAAATGTGATAAAGGATAAAGTAAAACAGATTGGTGTCTAAAGCCATTCCCGGTAAAATAAATTGTAACGTTTTTACATAAATATATGCTATAGGAACTCGCTAAGCCTATCTAATATGTACCGCTTATTATCCGGATTAGAAAGACCTTGAATTACCCGAAATTAGGATATATAAATCCGATAAGAAAGGAAGAAAGTAAAAGATTTGAATTTTGAGGGCATTATTTGCAAAATAAACAAATGGACTGCGCCACACCATGTTTTATTTTAATGATATTAAGTATACGAACTTATAGGATGCTTTGATTAGCAGGAATAAAATTGTTTGATGATTTTGTTTGTGGCACTTTAATAAAAAGTCTGTATGTTGTATTTAATTGTTGTTCAACTTCTTCAATATTTTACTTTAAGCAAGAAAAATTAATGATTTTATATTTTCTGAGAATTAATTAAAGGAGTGATTGCATAATCATCTTCAGTTCTGTATAGACTTTATTTTCTTATTATTTTTTTAACGTTTCGCCTTAACCCTTTCGGGTCCGAATTTTTTTCGAATTTGAGAACAAAATTACTTTTATTTTAACAACGTTAATCATAGCTATCCAAGTACACATACTGATATTTAAAGATAATCTTATCATCTGAAATCTTCCGAATGTACTTATTTTGTGTACTATTCAATGCATTTTAATATGAAAATAGGCTAAGGATGAGTTTTTGGAGACGTTTGGAAAATAACGCATTACTACAGGGTTGTAAAAGGTATTACCACTTTCTAATGCTTTCTGCGTTTTACCACACAGGATTCGTTCAGGAAAGTAACTTATATTTTAAATTTAAAGACTGAAATATATGCATAAAATAAAAGAATCGTTAACGGGGCAAAGAGAATTAAAAAAATATTTATTATCATTATTACTAAATGCTAAAACATAATTGAAGTCCTAATAAAAAATGTATAGACACATACTTACATTACTATATGTAAACAATAACAAAAATATTTGTTAAGACAAAATAATACTCAATGAAAAGACATGTACTATTTAGGCCTGGGCCTTAAATCGATTTATCTCTTAAATCGATTTAAAGCTTACATCGGAAATCGCAATTTAGTCAGTTTCTTAAATCGATACATCGGAAATCGCGATTTAGCCATTGCTATACATCGCGATTTAGCCATTGCTATACATCGCGATTTAGCCATCGCCTTACACCGCGATTTAGTCAGTCTTAAATCATGATTTAGCCATTGGTTTTAAATCGATTTCAAATAATGATTCAGAGTTAACATTAGAAAATTGAGTTATCTACTTTGATGTATATACTGCTTGCATGTCAAACTAGTGTTAAATCGATTTAAGCAAACTTTGCAAGCCTCAATGCTTTCCGATTTAGGAAAAAGGTGATGTAAGAAAAATATGATTTAGGGAAAACAGAGCAAGTTGGTGTTAAATCGATTTAGAGGATCCGATTTAAACACACATCACAAACCTCAGTGTTTTAGATTTAAGAAAAAGGCGATTTAAGAAAAAGACTATTTAGGAAAGACATTGAAAGCTGGTGTTAAATTGATATAGTAGGATTTGATTTAAAATTAGCAGCGGTCACTTGCCATGTGGATATTAAAAATGTAAAAGTGGCAATTAAAAAATTTCCTTCGTTTGCCACCCTTGTCGTCATTTGCCAAGTGGCGGTTTAAAAAATCCATTTTCGGTCGCCCAGTGAAATGCTGTTTTTTTCATAGAAGTATGGATCTCTTCATTGATTACATCTAATTAGAAAAGTGTTTTCTTCTTTTTCTTACCGGATGCAAACAGATTTCAATGACATAGCTGTATTTTCAATAATTTGGTTTTTTGCAGAGTTCTTTTACTGTGTTCAGTTTGATTATTTTTTCGAGAAATGCAGTTTCATTTTGCAAAAATATATTCATTGGCATTGATTCCACACACATTTCAAGTAATTTGTTGGCTATCGATCACCATCCTAGTCGTCACTCGCCAAGTGGCGATTTAATAGATCTATTTTCAATCGCCAAGTGAAATGCAGTTTTTTTCATGGAAATATGCATCTCTACATTAATTACATCTAATTAGAAAAGTGGTTATTTCTTTTTCCTACTGGATGCAAACAGATTTCAATGACATGGCTGTATTTTCAATATTTCGTTTTCTTTGCCGCATTCTTTTATCTATTTCAGTTGGATGTTTTTTTCAAGAAATACAGTTTTATTTTGCAAAATATATTCATCAGATTTGATTCCATATGCATTTCAAGTAATTTATTGGCCATCGATCGCCACTCTAGTCATCACTCGCCAAGTGGCGACTTAAAATAATAATTACTGATCGCCAAGTGAAATACAGTTTTTTTCATCAAAATATGCATATCTACATTGATTACGTCTAATTAGTGAACTGGTTAATTCTTTTTTCTATTGGATGCAAGCAGATTTCGATGACGTTTTTGTATTTTCAATATTGCGGGGTTTTTTTGCCATGTGCTTTTAGTATATTCAGTTTGATTATTTTTTCAAGAAATATAGCTTTATTCTGGAAAATATATTTATCAGCTTTGATTCTACGTGCATTTCAAATAACTTATTCCTTTTTTCACACTGGATGCAAATGGATTTCAAGGGCATTTCAGTACCTTCAATTTTCGACTTCTGTTGCATGCTCAGCTCTTCGATTATTTTTTTCCCAAGATAATACTGTTTAATGATGCGAAATACACTCACCAGTATAGATGCCAACTGTATTATTACGTTGGTAGTATAAATTTGGCGCCTCCTAAATTTCCGCGCCGGGGCGACCGCTCCCTTCGCCCCCTCCCGCCCTTCTGCACGGCGCTACCCTCTCAGAAATGTATGCTGTATCTCAGCCCCCTCTGAAATGATAAGTCTACATACGCTACTGCTAGCATAGATGTCAACTGCATGTGATGTGTGTAGTGTATTACTAACACATTTATTAAGGGGGTCCCTCCCCCGGAAATTCTGTCTTTTTAATGGTGAAAATGTGCAATTTCTTCCCTCCCCTCCTCGGAGCCACAGAAATACCTCCCGGAGAAAAGTGTCTGAATTCAACATTGCGTTTATTTATTAACTAGCTGACCCGCCCGGCGTTGCCCGGGTCCGTATTAACAATATTAAACGAACTTGAAATTTGTATGATTTTATCATTAACTGGAAGCATGCAGAAATACATTCTCTGAAATACGTCGCAGCTGACTTTGTGAAAAATCGGTTTTAAAAAGAACAACTAATATTGAGCTCTAAAAATACTTAAAATGAGCAATGAGAAACACGGGAGGGAACATGTATCCAACGATTGCGTTAGTTTCGTGTTAAAGTGTTGATATTTACCCGTAAAAATCACTGTTAAATCACGTAACTAATTATTTTTTTCGCATAGAAATCCCAAGTGAAATATTTTGAATTTCAAACTAATTATATCACTCTTAATTCCGTCTATACCGTGAATGAAATCGATACGCGATGATAAAAGATTGGTATATAGTATTATAATTTCAGAACCATTTAACAAAAGTGTATATTTTTAATCAAAGCATGCGTAATGTATACACTGTGGACAAATTCCTAACCGTAAACTTTTGTACCATAACCATAATCTGTCTGTAACCTAACTGCGACTTAACATTACCCTACCGTAACTTAAATATAACATAAATGTAACCTAGCCGTCACTTTGAAATACCAATATAGAAGCATCATTTAAGATTTTGCTTGAAAAGTTAACATTCTTTCGTTAATGTCTTAAAATCGTCTGCACTCTGAAATCTAGATTTTAGATTAATATTTGTTATTTAAGTTTTCGCGCATGATTTTAAAAGATTGTTTTCATAAATATATTTTATATATTGACATAGAGTTATTAATATGTTGTTAAATTAAAAACATTTTTTCATCTACGTTATAAAGTATTAAAAAGTTCTGAAAAAAAAAGAAAACTTTTAGTAATACAATTTTTAGTTCAAATCAAATGTTTTCAATATTCTTTTTTATTTTATTTTGATATTTAATTATTTCGAATTTATCAATTCCAATTATTTTAAAAGCAAACATTTTTTTAAAAATAAATAATATAATGGAAAAAAGACCATTTTAAAAAATTACTATTTCTTCGCAAAATACGCTTCAGCTGTAATTCATTTCTTTCAATTCGTCTTATTAATACAAAATCTCTTCTACATGCTTTTGTTTGGGACATTAAAATTTGAGCGATAAATGGTTTAATATTGCAACCCTTTTTTCGGTTTACTTCACCACCACCTATCTTTTTCCTCCATGGTTTACAACCGCTGTGATAAAAAATCATCTTTTAAACTGACAGCTTGCCAGTCTATAAATTTTAAAGGTCGGTTCCAGCTTTTTTAATTATTTATGCCAAAATTTTATGCAACCAACCAACCATAACTAAATGAAGGGAAAAAAAGAAGAAAAAAGGCGATTTTTTATGAGAGTGATCTTTGGAATTTAATTAATTACTCAGTTAATAAATAGAATTTCGAAATTCTGAAGCTCAGGTGCATCAGGAGAGATATTGGGCTACTCTCATAAAAATTTTGAGCTTCGTACGTCCCATAGATTTTGCTAGCCATCGCAGACACACACACACACACACACACACACACACACACACACACACGCAGACAGAGCGATTTGTTATTTTATTAGTATAGATTAAAATCCAAAAAACAATGTTTTTTTTTTTTTATTAATTCACTATTTATGCCTGGAAGGGGGGGAGGAGCAAGTTTAAAGTTAAAATTCAAATTTGCAGGTCTGAGCCTTAAATCGTCTTAACGCTTACATCGGAAATCCGATTTAACTATTGGTCTTGAATAGATACATCGAACGTCGCGATGTAGCGAAACGATGTAGCCTTGATTTAACGCTTACATCGGAAATCCGATTTAACTATTGGTTTTCAATAGATACATCGGACGTCGCGATTTAGCCAGTTCTTAAATCGCGATGTAGCGAAACGATGGCGATGTAGCCTTGCCTCAATGCTTTCCGATTTAGGAAAAAGACGATGTAAGAAAAATATGATTTAGGGAAAACAGAGCAAGTTTGTCTTAAATCGATTTAGCAAGTCAGAACAGGACCGTAGCTAGAAGTGAATAATAGGTTGCGGGGGGGGGGGGGAGGGGGGGGGGCTCGAGAAAATGTAGGGGGTGCTTATTTGGTTTTTTATATTTCTTTGACACAGAAAGAAAAATTAGTGCATATTCACATTGTAGATACTATGTTTCTCATTAAACTGTTGTAATAACTTTATTTTATGCTAAAAAAGTACATGATGATGAAAATTTTGAGTCTATAACTGGTGAAAAATTAAACATCATGTTAGCTTCATATGTACAAATAGAATGAGGGAGTGCTGAAACGCTTATTTTAGATACAATTTAGTAACTCTGCAAAACTGTGAAAGGCTCTCAAAACTAAATTAGATTTTTTAACAGAATTTCATTTGGATTTTCGGAACAGAAATTCATTGAGTGACCTTGGAATCTTTTTCAGGGGGGTTCAAAATATTTTAGGGGGCTGAGCTGCCCATAGCGCCCTCTATGTGTTAAATCGATGTAGCAGAATTTGATTTAATACAATAAAAATTAGCGGCTGACACTTGCCATGCGGTAATTAAAGATATAAAACTGGCGATAATTTTTTTTTTCGATCGCCAAGTGAAATGCAGATTTTTTCATGGAAATACGCATCTCTACATTGATTACATTTGATTAGAAAAATAGTTATTTCTTTTCCCTACTGGATGCAAACAGATTTCAATAATTTAGCTGTATTTTCAATCCCGGGAGCAGAATCGGCGCAACGCTGCGACAAACTATTTTTTAACTTTTAAAAATTTAGCAAAAATAAAAAAATTCTGTCCTAAATCCAAAATTTCGGACATAAAATGCATCGCGAATTTCGATAGTCTTCGAGAAAAAATCAATTTCGTCATATATTGCGAAAAACACGCGAATTTTGTTCAAAAATCATGAAAAAACAGTAAATTTCGTCAAAAAATCACGAAAAAAAGGCAAATTTCTTCAAAAGATCACGAAAAAAGAGGCAAGTTTCTTCAAAACATCGCAAAAAAAGGCAAACTTCTTCAAAAGATCACGAAAAAACGGCAGTTTTTGTCAAAAAATCAAGAAAAAAACGACAAATTTTATGAATAAATTACAAAAAAAAACCTGGCTAATTTCGACAAAAAATCACGAAAAACGGCAAATTTCTTTAAAAATCACGAAAAAAAACGGCCAATTTCTTCAAAAGATCGCGTAAAAACGGCAATTTTCGTAAAAGATCACGGAATAACGACGAATTTCTTCAAAAAATCGCGAAAAACGGCAAATTTCTTCAAAAAATTACGAGAAGACGGAAATTTTCGTTAAAAAATCTAAAAAACTGCAAATTTCTAAAAAAAATCACGAAAAAAACGGCAAATTTCTTCAAAAGGTCGCGGAAAAACGGCAAATTTCTTCAGAAGATCGCGAAAAAACGGAAAAATTTCTCCGGGAGATCGCGAAAAAACGGCAAATTTCTTCAGCAGATCGCGAAAAAACGGCAAATTTCTTCAGCAGATCGCGAAAAAACGGCAAATTTCTTCAAGAGATAGCGAAAAAAAAACAGCAGGTTTCGTCAAAGGGAACCCCCCCCCCCCCTCTTTTGGACAATGTATGAGGTGTTAAAAATTCTGAGAACAAAAACAACTTTTAAAAATATACTTTTCTTTTGTCTATCACAAATACTTAGGAGGTTTGAGTGCATATAATGTAATGCGAGGGATTGGTCTGCAGACTGTTTTTTAAGTTTTTACTTGTGTTGCAGAGTGCAGAAAAAATTTCTGCTGCTGGGTTTTCAATATTTTTGTTTTCTGTCATGTTCTTTTAGTGTGGTCAGTTGGAATTATTTTTCCAAGAAATAAAAGTTTTATTTTGGAAAATATATTAATTCATCAGGTGTGATTTCACATGCATTTCAAGTAAATTTATTGGACATCGATCGCCACCTTAGTCGTTACTCACCAAGTAGCGATTAAAAAAATCTATTTTCAATCGCCAAGTGAAATGCAGTTTTTTTCATGGAAACATGCATCTTTACATTGATTACATCTAATTAAAAAAGTGGTTTTCCAACTGGATGCAAAGAGATTTCAATGACATAGCTGTATTTTCAATATTTCGGTTTTTTGCCGAGTTCTTTTATCGTGTTCAGTTGGATTATTTTTTTAAGAAATACAGTTTTATTTTGGCAAAATATATTTATCAGCTTTGATTCCACATGCATTTCAAGTAATTTGCTGGTCATCAATCGCCACTCTAGTCATCACTCGCCAAGTGATGACTTAAAATAATAATTATTGATCGCCAAGTGCACTGTAAAAAAAATCTGTAACCTTAGTAATCTAAATTAACCGAAATCTCTTATGCTTACTAAAATTTTATGTGTACTCTGTACAAGAAAATGATGTCAATCTACAAAACTTGTAAGCAAAACTAAAACCATCTGTAACTTTACAAAAGAATTTACTAAAATTTTGGTAACTTTACTAAAATTTTATCTATAATGCTCGTTATCGTCACTTAAAAAGTTCTTGGAATACGATTTCCCAAAAAAATTCTTAGTAACCTTAAAATTTGTTTGATTCAAAGTGCAAATCTGTATCTGTTACATGAATTTTTATTGTTGCCGTTACATAAAAAGTTCTTGGAATACAATTCTACTAGAAAAATTTTTGTAACTTTCCCAATTTTTTTTTACGGTGTGAAATACAGTTTTTTTCATCAAAATATGCATATCTACATTGATTACACCTAATTAGAGAACTGGTTAATTCTTTTTTCTATTGGATGCAAGCAGATTTCGATGACAGTTTTGTATTTTCAATATTGCGGGGGTTTTTTGCCATGTGCTTTTAGTATATTCAGTTTGATTTTTTTATTTTCAAGAAATATAGCTGCATTTCAAATAATTTATTTCTTTTTTCACACTGGATGCAAATGAATTTCAAGGACATTTCAGTATCTTCAAAATTCAATTTCTGTTGCATGCTCAGCTCTTGGATTATTTTCCCCCCAAGATATACTATTTAATGATGTGAAATAACTATACCATATAGCACAAGAAAGGATAAAGGGGGGGGGGGGGGTTAATAAATACTGTATTTTGTCTCTAT
Source organism: Maratus speculifer (assembly GCA_964019185.1). Classification (NCBI taxonomy): domain Eukaryota; kingdom Metazoa; phylum Arthropoda; class Arachnida; order Araneae; family Salticidae; genus Maratus; species Maratus speculifer. The sequence continues at coordinate 418,690,044 of OZ025289.1, read as the reverse complement.
AAATAAAAAAACTGGTTTTCATAGTCTAAAGGTAAAATCGCTAAATCGCGATTTAGCCCTAAACCGCGATGTAGGATGGGTGATAAATCGATTTAAGAAATTCCTACATCGGCCCAGTGCTAGTACTATTAATAGTATACCAGACCCGAAAGGGTTAAATGCCATCTCAATCCTTGATTATGGCATGTAACAAAGAGAGATCACTCAAGTTTCATTTTAATGTCTTGCTCATGATGGCATAAGTTTATTTTTTCCTGTTTTTATATTGGGTCAGAAACCTCTCACGAGGAAGGTCTCCATACGGGCATACTCAGAAAATTCTGAAAAAATTACAGAATGTTCTTCTTATGTGGTTATATATGTTTGTAAAAAAATTTTTGGCGGAACCCCGATAGAATGTTTGTAAAAAAAATAATGAACATTTCTTTTATTTGGCGATTTATCATCGGTTGGCGACAAAATAAAATTTCAAAAAATACTTTTTTATGTCAAATTCTTTTTAAGGTAAAAATGTTTCATCTTGAACTTGTTTAAAGAAATTTTATTTATATAACGTTAATTTTGTCAGCTTAGTTTGTTTTAACTATATTTTTGTCATAATGTATTTAGAAGGAAAATTAACTGTGAAATTTTATGAATTAAAACAAAATTTAAATTAATTAAAATTATTTCAATCTCAAAATTAACTCTAATCTAATTGAGCTCTGTCGATTCAATTTTGTTGCTATGGAAACAAAAACATATCCGATATTGAAATGCATTACTGAAACATTCTTCATCTGGCCTTTATTTTGTCATACGCTTAAATATATGAAAAAATACTTTTCAATATGAAAGTATGAAAAAATACTTTTCAATATGAAAGTATTTTTTATATAAGAAATTATTTTTAAAGTGATAAAATTAAATAACTGCAGCATAAGCAACAGAAATATGTAATATAAAATACATCTATATGTCTAACTCTCACATTGTTCAAATTTAAATTCATTAAATACTATTTACACGTATTCTAAAATTTAATTGACAAGAAATTTTCAAGTGCATTAAAATCGTTTGCTTTTGGCGAGGGAAAATGCTGCTAGCCAAATCGCGTGACGCCTTCGTCTATTCGCGCCAAATACTCGAAAGTATTTTATTTTTTTACAGAGTTTCTTCTGTAATTCCGCCGATAAATTTGACTGATTCTTTATTACATACATGAGTAGTTTAATCAGTATTTTTTCAAGAGATTCTGCGTATGCCCAGTTTGGAAACCTTCCTTGTCAGAAAAGTAAATTATTTTTATCAGTTGGGGATAGGAATATTTTATTTTGTAGCAGGAGAAAATTCAGTTTTCTAAATATTTTTTCAATGCTGATAGCATAGCCATCCCCCCCCCCCTCCCCCAACACACACACACACACACACACACTTGGTTTTTTAACTGCAGATTACTTCCACTACTTTTAGCTTTATTTTAGTAACTCTATAGCTCTCTCATTAACAAATGGATACTTTTTTTTAAAGTTTATTTATAGGAGTTGTTAGTCGTAGCATTTTGAAATTTTTATCACCTGTTCCACAAAGGGTTTTGTTGGTTCAGAAAACCAATTTTTTTGATTTTTGCAAAGTTTGACATGCTTTTTCCTAGGGTATGGATTACAGATAATAAACTAGTTTTTTTTTTTTTTTTTTTTTTTTTTTTTTTTTTTTTTTTTTAACACACACGAGCGCAATATAAAAGCTATAAAGGGGAAAAATGTGACTGCACGGCTTTTTTAGCATCATAGGTATAATTTAGCATATATAAATGGAATCTCATTGTTTAACGTTTAGAGACATCACAAACAATTTCGGAGTTCACGAAATTATATAATGTACTTAGTATAAAAAAAAAAAAAAAAAAAAAAAAAAAAAGTGGGGCGGCGCAGTTTTTTCTAGAAATCTGATGATTTTGAATGAGCTTGATATGAGTTTATTTCTCGTAAGCAAAAAAAGTATTTTTAGTTTTTAATACTAAGTCTTATTTTAGTTTCTTTTCAGAAAAAATTTCGATTAGACTTATCCGAACTTTTCTACTAACGGGGATTTGGGGGGGGGGGATAGGATTAACTAGATTATACTATATATCCTGTAAATATTGTATAAACTAATAACTAGTGCTGAAAAAAAAAAAAAAAAAAAAAAATCTGTTTTGCACAAGTTTTCTCTTTAACCCGCTTAATTGTACCCTTCCATTAGGACAATTAATTTTTTGGGGTTTGACAGGATTTCATTGTAAGCTGTTCATTTTGCTGTAGTTGCACCGCAGCATTTAAAATTTTAAGAACACTGATTAATTTATTAACACACATGACCTATCTGAGAACACTGAAAAAAATGAGGTACTCAAAAATGAGTAAGCCGATGTACCCATATCGAATTGAGTATGTTTGGATCAAAAATTGAACACATTGCTTTCTCAATTTTGAAACTTCATAAGTTATCAAATCAATACAAACGATAATTTTTGTACCCAGTATTGATTTATCTCATCCATGGCGGCATAAAAGATGCTTATTAATGTAAATATTAAGTTATTCACAGTATTTTAAAATAATTTTAAAGTATACTTGCAAATAATGCTCTTATCATAAAAATGTTCGATTCAGGTATTATTTTGCTATTTCTCTTAATAATTAATTAATTAAATGTTTATTGTTCATAATTTTGAGCAAGAAATACCAGCATATTTTCATTTTAATTTGTAAATTCAGGGGGCAGATAATAGTGATTTATATTTGAACAAAACCATGGAATCTAAAATGAGTACATGTCAGTTTTGAGAATTTTTGGATCGGAGCTATTTTGAGTATGTGAAGTACTTATAATTGAGTACTTTTTACTCAATTTTGAAAACCCATTTTTTTCAGTGAAATTAACCTTATTCCATTAAATAACAACAGTGGTGTAATGCATTGCTATTAAAATGCGTGACATTTATACTCAGGGTCATGTGTTATAGATCTTTATATTGAAAATTCTTTTCAAGTTACAGCAAAGAGTTTATAGGTTACAATGCGAGCAACCTTTCTCTTTCCATAAGTTCATGGCTTTCGACCTTTTATAGATTTGTGTTTTTTCACGATTCTTTTGCCTTAGAAAATTTTGATTAATGGTATTTTCTTTTTGAACTTTTATTCCGAAAATGGTTAAAGTAATAATTTTTTTCCAACTTTTAAATTCATATTGCGATTTGCATACTTTTGTAAATTGTTTTAAAGCACAATACTCTTCTTTTAGCAATAAGAATTTCTCTTATGTATTTTGAGAAAAGAAAGCTGTGCAGTTCATTTATCTTTTTTCTTTCTTTCTTTCTTTTTCATTTTTTTTTTTTATTGCTTGTTCACGAATATTTGAATCGATGTTCAGGTATTCTTTGCTTTACTTTAACAAAATTACTGCAACATAATTTATGAGCATTTTTACTTTTTTCTATCTTCAATAGAAGAAAGTATTGTAATCGAAATTTTTTTCGACTTCTTGTTTTTGACGGATTTACACGTTTTAGGGGTCAGAGATTCCAAAAAACATGTTTTTACAAAATGTCTGTCTGTCCCTCTGTCTGTGTGTGTCTGTGTGTATGTCGCCATTCTACCATCAAAATGTGTATGAAGTTATGCATAGAAACGAGCCAAATTTTTTGTGAATGTTTCTGGCTGTGGCAAGCAGGTCCTACTTCAGTTTTGAAATATTCCGCCTAAAGGGGGCGCTGCAATCGCGATTTTTGTGCCATTTTCAATATTGTACCGACCAAAAGTACATGAAGTTATGCATCGAATTGAACCAATTTTTTTGTGTAAGTGTGTGACTATGGCTAGTTGGTCCTCCCAGAATTTGAAAAATATCCGTCGGAAGGGGGCGCTGCAATCGCGATTTTTGTGCCATTTACAATATTGTACCGACCAAAAGTATATGAAGTTATGCATCGAATTTAATAAATTTTTTTGTGTAAGTGTATGGCTATGGCTAGTTGGTCCTTCTTGAATTTGAAAAAAATCCGCCGGAAGGGGAATCGCTGCAATGGCGATTTTTGTGCCGTTTTCAATATTGTACCGACCTGCCATTTTCAATATTGCACCACATAACAGTGTATGAAGAAACTAAACTTTTTGTAACTGAACTAAATTTTTTGTATACGATAACTATCTGAACTAAATTTTTTGTATACGATTATTTTTTAGTAAGGCAAGTAGGTCTTTCCTGAATTTGGAAAAAAAAAAAAAAAAAAAAAAAAAAAAAAAAAAAAAATCTGCCTATCATTTTATTGGCCATCGGCTCGTGCAAGCATGGAAATTCGTTTTTACTCCGATTAATTGATTGAAGCAGAAATTTAAGGTGAAAATCAAAGTTGGTATGGTATTGAATTAAAATTATTCAAGCATTAAAATGAGTAACTATTTTTTTTTTTTTAATATTAAAATGTACGTATGAGATAGATAAAAGAAAGTTTTGGGATTGGCACATCCAACTAGTTGAAATTAAGTTAGTTTTGCAGTTTTTCATTTCACGTAAAAGAAATCAGATTGCTATGTAACTAACTGCTGTAGATGTAGGAGAGCCTTGAAGCCAAGGGATACAATTAACAAAATTTAGACTTGGAGTAAATGAAATTAAAAGTTGATTACCAAAAGTAATTGTCTGATTTAAAATATGAAACTGTTGCTTATTTCATAGCGGTTTTAATCTCCTATTTCCATAACTGTGGAAAAAAGTGGAATCCATATATTTCTTTTAATTTAAGTACAAATCAAAGAGGTTAAGTTTCCCTGCTATCGTAGATACTCACGAGCTACTGCTATTCTTTTAGGGAGGTTATTTTCTAATAACTCGTTTGCATTTTGATATTTTTAAATATTTTTACTTTATTTTTTGCCTTGAATAGATGAGTTTCCTCTCCACATCGCTCCTTTTTTACTTTTTCGATTTTGGTTGCAGAAATTTATTTATAAAATTAGTTTCACTTCCAAAACCGGTTCCGAAAATGAAAGTGTCATTAAAAAAATACCTGCAACTAAAATCGAAAAAGTAAAAAATGAAAGCAATGTGAAGAAGAACCTCGGCCCGGCCCGGCCCGTACAGAAATCAGTGAAAACAGGCCCGGCCCGGCCCGTTACAATTTCTACGATTTCTAAAAAATTCAGATTTTTTTCATATACCGTAATTTCGGGTGTATAAGCCGCAGATCAAACAATTGTTTTTGGACCCAGAAATCTTATTTAGTGATTGAAGACAAATAGTTACGGCGATCTGACTGGTTATATTTGTTTTTAAAAAAATTGTGGGTCGAAAAAGAATTGTTTGAGCTGCGGCTTATACACCCGAAATAACGGTAATTAAGATTTCTTTAAAGAATATACTATACATATCTATGGAATGATTTTACAGTATATTTTACAGGAAATACACATTAGCAACATTAGTGATTACGAAGATTCTTAGGCTTTCAACAAAAAAAAAAAAAGATTCATCAAAAAATTAATATGGCTTAGAATAAAAGAAAAAAGAAAGTTAAAAACATCGTAACTTTTGAAGCTGTTTAATAAAAGATTTATAAAAATATTTCTATATCATTTTATTAAAGATTTTAAATCCAAATTCTTTCGTTAACTGAAATATGCGCCTTTCTGAAACATTTCTAAATTCATTTTTTTCTCAGAAACGCACAGCAGGTATCTTTATCCAGAAACTATATAATCAAGTGGCATTATCCGTTTTTTTGATACAAGCAATTGAAGAATACTGAAAGGAAATAAATTATTGTTATAGTTAGTATTTTCAATAGAATTTCCGGAAGTGATAGCATGGGAAGGGAGAAAAACCTGCAACTATATGAGAAACTATTGTATCTGAACAAATTTATGCAAGTATTTTATTCATTAAAAATGAAAAATGCTATTCGATTCCAAATGCTTTTAATAGTCAGGCTTATCACTTTTATATTTTTACAATTAAAAATTAATCTGAAAATGTGTCAAACTTTCGCGTTATTGAGAAATTAATTTAAAAACCATCAAGAAGTATATATCCAAAGATTAATCTAACATAAGTTCTTTATCGCTGTTAATAATTTTATAAATCATGTTGTCTGCCCTGTCTTTTACAACAGCTGTTGAGTAAATGTTATTCTTCCATTCTTCTTTAGCTGCAATGTTTGGTACAAATTTATCATCGCACCATCGTGTTTGTATCCTAGTTTAAAAAATCGTTTATAATTGTTTTTAGAAGTTTTAAAATATTCTTAAAGTGATTTTTCTAATTTTCTTCAAATGATTTCTGCTATTTTCGTAAAGTATATTTCAATATTTCAAAACATTTAAAACAAACATGTCTAAGAAGTTGTACTTTGTAATTAGTATTTAAACATTAAGAATTTTCCAAACAAAAGTAAATATCTATATTATAAAGGCCAAACGTATCTGTGCGTAACGCATACGTCATTTTGCGAATGGCAACACTTTCCGATGAAATTTCCCTTTTGCAATTTTCGCTACTGCAATTTCTTATTCTTCTAGACATCGCACATTTTCAAACTTTACACCATCGTATGGGGAAAAAAATTTACTTTTAAATGCAATTTCTTTGAAAGCTGTATCTCAGTTTGTTTTTTAAATATTAATTTTTTTGACTAGCGTCTATACCCCGCCCCAAACTTTGGCTCTTATCACAAATGCACCCAAGAAAATCCCCATGCTGCCGATATTTTCCCCACCAATTAATTTCGCACAGCTTTAAGTGACGTTTTTATTGTTTATTTAAGAAAAAGTGTTGTACAACCTATCCTCAAATTTTTTACAAATAAAAAAATAAGAATTTTTTTTGGTTTTTATTGCAGTCGGGATTTTTTTTATTTATTTATGTTGAATAAAGAGAAAATAAATAAAGAGAATTTAAAAAAATATCATCGATAAGTTAAACTTAATAAAGAGAAATTTATGAAAGTAGGTACAGGACTACATTAAAAAGAGAAAAATAAAAATAAATTTGCCTTTTAAGTATTGATAAAAGATCTTAGAAATAAAAACATTGATAAATGGTATTCTGGCACAAATGTCTTATACGCACCACATTTGCGTGACTGCAAATGTGGCGATTTTATGCCTCACAGGGTAACCCGGCTGTTGTTGTTTAATTAATAAACTGTTTATATTCTAATATTTAAAGTGATCATTTATTAAATATTCAATAATTTTAAGAGTATTTTTACTGCTGATAATAAATTGAAAAATTAATTATAATGAAATCTGTTTATTGTCTTTTTTAAAAGTATGTGAATTGTTTTGTTATATAATTAATAAATAATCTTTTTTATTTCTTATTAGGACCTTTTTAAAGTAATAGAAAATAATTAAAAAATATATATGTAATTGGTATTTAAAAATGAAGTTTTCACCGAATTGGCGTCAGAAGAAAATATCGCCAATCTTGTGCGCATATGTCATCTGCGCTAATTCTTCTACTTATACTGGCTCTTTTCCTATATCACTGGTTTTCAATCTTTTATCCCATCGAAGCGTATATGTAAAATTACGATTCCCCCCCCCCCCTTCTCGTTCCTTTTTGATAAACAGTATGGTACTACTTGATTATCCCGTCGACCAATTTGGCAAAATTATACAAATTGCCAAACTATTCTCAAAATTAAAAAAATAACGTACTTTTTATTTTAAATAACAAAAAAAAAGTAATTAATTAATTAATCAAACATTAATAAGAATACAAATAAAACTTCATAATATAAATCACTTGATGTCGTAATGAACACTCGATACGACTTTAATGTTACATGAATATGACATTTTCTATTATCAACATTGGCATTTAATTTTTTAATTTGGCGGTAGTTTTTTCGTCGACGATATAACCAAATAGCACCAAAAGTATTTTGTAAATTGTTATTTTCCTTTATCATTATCTGAAACAAAGGTGATATATGACCTGTTCTTTTTTTTTTTTTTTTTTTTTCCCATGAAATTTCTAGAAGAAACTCGCATGTTTAACATTAAACTTTATTGAATTTATGTATTTCAAAGGCCTAAATCATGTACAAAAAAATGTAACTAATTATACTAAAAAAGTTTTTCATTTTGTGTCAAAAGTGATAACGCAATCTATCACTTTCTTCAGAAGTAGGTCTTGAAATGGTTAATAAACTCTTTTTTTGTTTTTTCTTTGTTGAAAACAATTTTCTTTGGGGTTCTATTTTTTTGTTTGATGGTTCTTTATTTGTAATGTTCATAAAAGGAAAGTTCTGTTTTGAATTCTTCATGGCAGCAACAGATGACTGAATGTACAATAAATTTTTTTTCATAAAAGATAGTTCACTTTTCGTAGATAAACCATTGAAAAATTGTACATATTCTATTTTCAGATTTTCTAACTCTGCAGCGACAGACAAAGAGCTTGAGAATTGTCTGTTTTGCTTAGATAACTGACTTACTAAGAAGTCGGCATCTTCTGCGTATGAGTTTTCATTGGAAACACATAAATTTTCACTATCTAACAAGTCAGTTGGTGAGACATTTGTTTCCCTTTTATGCATACAAATAGCATGTATATGCTTACACATGTTCCATTTTACCGATGAGTCATGACATGTGCAGACAAATTTGTGAATGCAAGATTTACATTCTAGGCATACTAAACGGCAATTACAATCAATTTTTTTTTCCTCAATATAATAAATCTCTTTTAGTGTTGATGAACAGATGCTCCATATTCCATCCTTCTCATTTATTATCATATTAATATCTAAGCATGATTTATGCCTTTTTCTTATTTCCTTTAATTTGGTACTTATTTTTCCTTTGTCAAACTGAATTAAGCGTTCAACTGTTTTATTTTTCAAAAACCTCATAATCCCATGTATAGATTTGTCTAATCTCTTTACAGTCTTTCCTTGCAGATACATATACTTAATTGTCCTATGCATTCGCTCCAAATGCATATTTGTGTTCAAGCCACAATGCAGACGGTAGCAAAAAGCCCAAGCAGTAGCACATTTCACATAATGATCTCTGAAATAAACACCATACAATGCTGGATCTTCATCATCACATAATTTTTTTACAGCAGCTTGAATCATAGCTTCAAATGCATTTTTGTCACGTTCCTCAAGCAAAGTTCTCAGTAACTTATAGGCTTCTACTTTCTTATACTTGGATTTAATTTTATTAAGATTTTTGCGAAATGCTCTATCCACATGCCAAGTACAAAAGACACGACGTTTAGGTGCACACATTACATTCTTCCATGCATTGATAAAACATTCTGCCATGTCTGACATGAATACTTGAGTTTCTACGATTCCAACTTCCTTTTTTATATATTTAAAAAATATTGACAAGATATCTTCATCAACTCTGTTTGCAAATAAAAATGCACACGGGAAGCCTTCATTTATTTCATCAATGATTAATAATGTAACTAACTCAAATTTATATGCATTTAATCCGTGTGTACCATCTATACAAACAGCTTTGGAACCATGTTTTTTGAGTAGCATTTTTTGTACATCATTCATAATTATAAGTATAAAATCTTCATTCTTCAGTTCTGGATATTCCGAAGTGGTATTGCTCTGAGATTTGTAAAACAATACACATGGGTTATGACAATCTGACATTTCTTGAACCCAAACATCTACGCTAATTGAATCATTTTCGTGTTTCATTATATCTGATCCAAGATTGAAACATTTCTGTATATTATATAAATCTTTTTTTGTGATGAGATGTAACCGTTCCCGGCCAGTTTCAGAAATAGAATTTCTGACATCGTCTAATATTGCATCAAATGGGATCTTGGCTGCAAGTTTTTCAGCTAACGACTTACGTTCAGCTAAAGTAAGATTTATGTGACCCAAATCAACATCATGTCCAATATGAGTTTTTCTAAATCTTACATTGATAGATCCATTCCTTTTTAAAACAGTAATGCCTGCAGGACACAAATGATTTAATTTTTTACTACCCTGGGTTTTTAGGTGCCTTTTTCTGTGTCTGGTGCTTATCAACTTGGCATAGCCAGATCTGTGGCAACTGAAGGTCTGATACTCTATTTGTTTATATACTTTTCTACCACGCTCCACAAGAAATTTACATTTTGTCTCTTTTTCAATGGTTTCTTTACACACATAGAACTGTTCATATGTTGGAAAAGACAAATTTTCTTGCTCAATTTTTACATCATGTTTCATCTGATAGTGAATGAATAGATATTTTCTTTCAAATGTTGAAGAGCACATTGGACACTTATGAAATTTTGTTTTATTCTGCATTGAAACAATGTGTTTATTACGTATATGATTATTTAAATTATAAGACTTGTTAAAATGGGCTGAACATTTGTCACATTTATATTTAAATCCTTTTTTTGGCCGTTTGTTTTGTTTCTCAGGGTGCTTCTGTTCCACATGCCTATATAAGTTTTTGGAAAAGGAGAAATGGAGTTTACAATCTGAGCAATAATATTTTTTTTTCAAATCCTTTTGATGAATCTTAATAAGATTTGCCGAGGAAGTATGTTTCTGTTTTTTATGGAAATTTAAATGATGCAATGTATTGAAGTTATTGTTACATTCATTACAAGAATATTTAAAAAAATTTTTTTTTCTATTTTGCAAAACGAAATCATCGTATTTTGTAGGATGGATGTTTTTCAAATGCCTTTTTAAGCTGCTATTACGAGTGAAAGATTTACTACAATCAAAACATTCAAAAGATTCAGTCCTATTAAAATGTTCCATGTTGCATAAAAAATGTAAACTACAAGAAAAACAATATAAAATCACATACTTACAATAAGAAAAAAAACCACCATAATGAAACGGTTTTGCTCATAATACTCGCAATTTAAATTTGAATTTATTTTTTTTTTCCAATCCTCGTGCTCAAGAATTATTTATTTTTCATTTTATTTCCTGTAACTAGTGTGGTAAATATTCACGTGTCCGCTAAACACAGCAAAAAACCATATTTTCAGTTTAAAAGGGGAAAATATCGGCAGCATGGGGATTTTCTTGGGTGCATTTGTGATAAGAGCCAAAGTTTGGGGCGGGGTATAGACGCTAGTATTTTTTTGTAGTTTTAGTACGAATTGTGTAATCGTGGCAACACAAATACGCCATTTTCTCTTAAAATTGAAAAAATAAAATGAAATTAAAATACTATTTCAATAAAAATCGTCTGTTATAAAATCAGATGAATTTCGGGTTTCTATTTTATTTTTATACACCAATTGAATGTTTTTTATTTTATTGCAAACTTACTTTCCAAAAGATACAGATAACTTCATCATAATAACTGATCTTTATAATATTTTATTTATTATATTATGCGAATAAGTTTAATTTTAATAATTTAGGCAATTGAGTTTTATATAAATAATATTGTGTTAATTTTAGCTTGAAAAATATTTTTTGAGAGTTAGACTGAACAATATAAGATGCATTTTTTACTGTAGTTAATTTTGTAGCTTTATTATAAATCACTGAAACACTCTCTTCTTAAACATTATCTATCGTCGAAATTCGACGGGTTCCACCTCGTATTTATGAATGTCATTATGATATAAATTTCATTGCAAATTTCAATTAATCTACTTTAAGAATAAATATTAAATATTATCTGTGCCCATTGTGAAATAAGGCATACTAAAACTGTGTTGTGAGATGGTCACCCAACTTCACAAATCCAAAGCTGTGACTATTTATACAATAATTTTCAAAATTCAAATCATGACTTATTACGCAATACCTTAATGGTTATCCAAAATAACATAATGTATGCTAACGTGCTTCATTCAAAAACTCGTTATTATCCTATACATCATTTCAGTTTTTCAACGAAAAGATAATTACTATTACGTGCTATTCTCGTAAAAATTATGTCAATGTGACATCTGGGATGAATTTCTCAGTTTCTGAATCAATCTTCTGGATAAAAATCGTCCTGCAGCGCCATCTGTTAATCGCATTTTGTACTATTTACTTCACTCTTTCCCACCACGGCCAGACTTCATGCGCTGACCGGCTCATCGTTATTCTCCTAATTTTTTTTTGGCATTAAATTTGATGGAGTAGTGCGGCATGTTTTGACAGTTGAAAGAAATCTTTTTATTTATTCAATCAAGCTAATATAATGCGTCGGATATGAAAATATTTCTTTTGTTGCCTGGTTTCTTTCATCTGCTCTCGTTTTAATATGTCTCTTTATTCTGGAGTTGCTCATCCTACTGCAAGATTTCAAAGAAATACGACATTGACTCAGGACTGCGGTTTGTTTTGCATTTAATGTTTGACACAATATTATGAGATAAGCATTACTTCACCATGGATTAGTAACTGCCGCTTTCCAATAAAATCTAATGCGGCATTTTTTTTTTTTTCTTTTCTTTTCTTTTTTTTTAGCATCCGATGCTATTTCTTTCAGACAAGCTAAAAATGTCGTGTCATCAGCCCTGAATTTTCTAGTCAACCGATTTTGATAATTATTTTTTTAAATGAAAGCTATTTATTTGTAGTTGTGCCCATTTTAATTATTTTTTAATTTTTTTCCATTTTTATATTTTATTTTTAATTTTAAAAGCTTTTTCATGACATTTCTTCGAAATGGTGGCAACACAGTTTAGCTTTTCTCTCGATAATAAAAATTTATTTTCTAAAATGATTGCGTAAAATTATGCACTAATTGAGTTAAAAAACATATATATTTACTAAGAAATAATATTAATAACGTAAATAAAATGACAGAAAATAATTTATGATAAAAATTAATGTCTAAATCAAAATAAGAGAAATTTCAAATGAGGAAAATTATGTCATTCAGCAACCAGATAAAAGGAAATTACAATATTATTATGGATGCCTTTTTCATAAACAGTAACTTTTAAAGAACATTTGAAGAGAAAATGACGTCACTATTTAAAACATCGTATTTTTACTCATAACGATATTAGGTACTACTCTGTTATCCCGTCGACCAATTTCACCAAATTATACAAATCGCCACATTAATAGCCAAATTATACATATTGACATAATTTGTATTTTAAATACGAAAAAATAAATAATTAGTAGAATATTAATAAAAATATTAATAAAAAGTCGAAATAAAAATCACTTAATGACATTTTAAACACATGAATCGTATTTAATGTCATTGAATGTGACATTCACGATCATCCATTATTGGCATTTAATCTTATAGTTTGGCGATAATTTTTTGGTCGATGGGATAACCTAGTAGTACCCGATATTATTTTTTTCTTTTTTTTTTTAAATAAAGCTATTTTTCTGTGAGTGCATATAAAATAAAATTTCTGGATTTCGCCGGCACTCATATTACAATTTTAGCTGTAGATGTGCGAATATTTGAATGCAAAATTGTAACTGGCAAATTTCACATTTACTTTGTAAAAATATTTATTATATATTGATTCAATAATGTAATATACTTTTAATGTACTTTTAATAATGTAATGTACTTTTGCTTTTTTTTTAAACCAAATCGATCGGGTCTTTTAAATATTTCATTCGTCGGGATTCCATTCGTTTTATTGTTAAATTGCATTTCCTTTTACTCAGAGTCTATAAAAAAGCGTTTAAACTAAAGAAAAAATCCGTTTTTGATGAATCTAGTCAATGAAGAAGTAGCACGTCAAATTGTATCTCTTTATTATTCCGCAATTCCAATGTCTCAGAGAGAAATTGCTATTCAATTGGGTATTTCACGCCGTTCTGTTTGCTATTATATTGATAAACACAAGAAAAATGAAGTTAGTTAATTGCAATCTAAACGGGGTCGCCCTTCTAAAAAACTTCTATCGATTTTTTTTTTTTTTTTTTTTTTTTTTTTCCTAATCAGAGGCGAAACTGAATTCTGCAATGGTAGAATCTACATTCATCTTGTTTTTTCTTTTTTTTTTTTTTTTAACTTAATCAATTTGCAATATAGAAATAGGAAAAAGAAAACATTGGGAATTTTCCAATGTTAATTGCTACTAAACAGTGTGTGTTTCTTTTATTTTCAGTCCAGTTTTCTTCAAAAGTGGTGTGCTTATAACAAACATGCTGCTTGTGTATATTTCGCGTTCAGAAATAGATTTAAAATGACAGGTCTTGCGGCATCTATTGGAAAATCCTTTTCTTTTATTGAAAAAAAAAAAAAAAAAAAGTAAAGCTAATCGATTTCTTAGTTTTTGATTACAAATACCTGAAAATTCCTTGCATTTCATGAACGAAAACGAATTTGTGAGTGCATTAGGAAGTAGCGAATTTAAATTTAATACCGCCTTATGTAAAAATATTTTCAGGACACAAATTAAATTTTTAATTACTGAAGTACTTTTGTTACTAATTTTTAGTTCATTTTTCTGGGAAGCAAGGATTTCTAGAAGTTTTTATATAAAGGTAACAGCAAAAATTCATGTAACAGAATTGGTTACATGAATTTTTGCTGTTGCCGTTAAATAAAAAGTTCTAAGAATCTCAGTTTCCTAGAATAAGTTTAGTAACTTTACAGATTATTATTTTTTACAGTGTATTGTTATACTTTGCAACAAATGTTCAATTGCCCATGATCAAAACGTTTTAAAGATAATGTAAGCAGCGCAAAATTTGCTTTTTTATACTTCAGAATTGGTTGAAGCGGATCTTGTACATTGATTCACATATAAATCATCTAAGCGATAATTCATTTTGCGCGAGATGGTATGAGAATTGGGCATGCCTTCTTGTGGTTTTTACGGGGATATATGCTTTCTTTACTTACAATAGTGAACGAACTGAAGGCACGCATAACTGACACCAATGTCTGTATTAACATCCTTCATATCTGGCATGAACCTTATAGATGTTTTTTGTGCGTCGAAAAAGGAGCTACTTGGAATAATTATGAAGTATGAAAACAAAATATGGAGCTTTTTCCTTTCATTATTGTCAGGATCTGATAGCACCTGTGCTAAAGAATGTAATGTCTACTCTTTCTCTATTTGAATATCTAGTATTGTATGGTTGTGTACAGAATTTCCAAGGTGACATTCCCTCTTCGTGGAAAGGGGAATTGCCAGCTAATCTTTTGCAGGTGGTGTGTTAGAGAAAGGAGATGGCTCAGAGGCATGTCCATCTGTCAGTGAAGTATGCGGATGATGAGCAGATTAGCAGCATGTCACTAAGCAAGAAAAGAATGGAGTATGTGTCCAATGAGGAAGCTCCAAAGGGGTTTATGTTGGGGAAAGCAGTGATTTGGAGAGGGCAAGTTTGTCTGAGAGAATTCATTTCGTACCTAGGTGTCGTACCTAGAGGTTGCTCTGTGTGGAAGAGCGTAAAGTGTGCGTTTTCTGGTGCGCAAAGGACACAGACGTCCTGGTGTTTAGTGCTCTGGGCTAAGAAGTGCAGGCCCAGTATACTTGTGTTGGGAGACTCAAGGTTGAGCTCCAAAAAAGTGAATTTAACATGTATTGAGTGTGAGGTGGAAAGTGTAATTGGAATAGTACACAACCAATCTTTACGGTATCTAATTTAATGTTGAACCGGATCACCTATATCCGAGTTGTAGTTGTATATATTTGTAAATAGCGTATTTTGTGTGTACATATATTCTTAATAAACTGATAATTCAGTTACTAGCGTAAATCTTCATTTACACCAATCTCACAGTGGGTGACCGATATCACCTAGTAATATCGGTGGTGGCAGCTATATCTACCACGGACATTCTTCAAAGTTGTGTGGACTGAGAGGAACGTCCGACAATTATGTTTAAAATTTTTTGTCCAATCTTTTTTTACTTAAAAGTTAATGTCTATGTAATCCCAGTAGCAGAAAGTTTTGCAAGTGTCTGCGACAGATACTTCAAAGACATAAAATAATCTGCAGATAAAGTATTTTACAATTAAAGCATTAATTAATAAAAGAATTTATCTCTAGCATTTTTATTAATAATCTGAAGTTTTTGTATTAAGTAATAAAGAGTTAAACATAATATAAAGCAAAATAAAGGTTCAATGGAAAAATAATCTGCAAAAGAGAAATGAAAATCTGCGACGTCCGTCTCCCGTCTCGAACTTTCTGCTACCGGGTATGTAATTGAATTTTTTATTTTTTATTTTTAATACCCTGCATTTTAACATTTTTGCAATTAGTGAAGATTATTATTCCTAAGTTTTATGTGAACGAATATATCAGTGATGCACAACCTTTTTACCAGAAAATCATTTGCCACCGGATTATTTGAAAAGTGTTGTTTCTTTTCTTTAATAGCAAAACTTCTGTCATTACTATAAACAAAATTATTCTGCATAAGAATTGTGGTATTATTGTGGCCCGCGGGCCAAAGGTTGTGCACCCCTGGAATATATTATAACAATTTCATCTTGACCCTTTTAAATTATTATACAGCAATATAGATTGCTTTGTGATGTTGATACGTTTAAGGTGTCTTTGAAAATGTGGAAAATTATTTCTTTGTAACAAGATTTACTTGTGAGACTGCAAGAAGTTATCAATTATGCATTTGTTATTATTTCAAAATTAACAAAATATCATTAACTTTATTTTCCGCCTTTTGCCTAAATTTATGTGGTTCTATCTAAATCCGTTCCTATATATACAGAAAAAGTTAGTACACATGCAAAAATAATTACCTCAACCACCTTTGTTTGAAAAATGATTTGAATAAAAAAATAAATACATAAAGAAAATAACTGAAACACATTATTAGCTCATAAATGCTTTATATAAATGAAGGATAAAATTAATTGACATGTGACATCAAACACGAATTAATTTAATATCCCTATAGGATTTTTTGTATACTGTTTTCGTATGTTTTTCATAATTTAAAAAGCTTTTTTCTTCCTAGTTTTCTGGTAATATTGACAACAGGAAGATTTTTTTTTTTTTTTTTTTTTTTTTTTTCCAATTTGTATTTTACGATTTTTTCTTCTGGCAGAATTATGTTCTCATGAGATTGATTTATTATTTCCAGACATAACCTTGGCCATCAACCTTTTTTTCTTACCCCTTGTTATGTTTGCTTTCTTGATTTCCCAGTCCCCGTATTGTAAACATTGATAACGAGAAGTTCGACGACATGTTACTTTGGATATATCGATTTTGCCTCCTCACTTTTTGATGTACGTTTTACGAGGAGTAATATTATGCCAAAAGTATCTAAAACTAAAGCTCGATACCACAGGCTTTTGTAAGTTTTAAGGTGTTGCATGTGTTTTTAGTTCATTATTATTACTTAAAAAGAAAAGAAAAAATATCTCTACATTCATCTTCTGTGATTTTTGCCAAATAATAATAATAAAATATCTGCATCGTAGGACAATTGCTAAACCTTAGATATTCTTTTTCAATGCTGTCTAGTCCATTATTTTAAATTTTAAGAAATCTGTGATTATTTTTCTGATTTTTATAAGAGAAAATGTCGTCCTCCATTATCACAAAGTATCATCACATACATTTTTTCCCCTTCATTAGAAAAAAAGTTGTTATTATTATTATTATTATTATTGTGCAACACATGTAGAAAATTTCAGAATTTGGGAAAATTGTGCCAATCAGTGTTGAATTCAGGGGATGGCTCGGGGGGGGGGGGGACAAGCTATCAAATGTTCCGCCGTATTCAATTGCTTTGGTTTTAGTATTTATAAGAAGACACGGTACCTTTTGAAACCATCTCTTCAATTTTGAACAATACTGTAATATATGTGGTGGCACTATACTTAATATTAAAGATTAAATAAAATTAAGGAAAAAAATCTTGTAAAACAGCTTATTTTATTAAAATTTAAATTTAATAAAGAAATTTACTTTAAAAAAATTCTTACTGCTTTTATTAATATGAATATTTTTGTTTCGATTTTTCCCCCTACTTTCATTGAAATATTCTACATAAAATTGTGCATGGATTTATAGATTTATGGGATTTTAGATATACAGTCGACTCTCGTTAATTCGAATCTTCGATTAATTCGAACTAAAAATGAAGACCCGAAATTTTCAATGGCAGAATAACGTTAAAATTTTTCATTAATGCGAACTCATTTTCTCTTGACTTCGTTGAATTTGAGCTAACAAGAATTCAGATTTTTCACTTTCTTTTCTTTCTCATGGATTTCAGATCATTTGAATAACTTTCTTTCTTAGAGACCCGTCTGTCCATCAGTGACATTTTGAAACAAGCACGATGGAAGAAAAATTTAATATTTTAATCAGTTTATGTATTTATCGATTCTAATTTAAAATTAAGTCATATTATAATGATAACTGACAAAAAGAAATTTAAAAACACTAACATTAATTCCTTTTGTAATAGTACCATATTGAGCATGTTTTCATTTCATATTTTCCATAATTCGAACATTTCTTGTGGTCCAGACGAGTTCGCATTAACGAGAGCCGACTGTAATATAATTTTTTTTTCTCTCGTGAATATTAAAAAATGAAAGAAATTCAACAAACTTTCAATTTAAATATTAAAAAAAAAAAAAAAAAAAAAAAAAAAAAAAAAAAAAACCTATAAACTTGGATGTTAAATCCATGCCCAAAAATATTAAATATTTTAAAAAAGTAGAAAAAAAATCAAACTTTTATCTAAATTAGAAAAAAAAAAAAAAAAAAACTTTAGTAAATATTGAACAAGTAAGTTATGGAGAAAAAACAGTTTAAAGTTTTCATTTGTATGGATATTTGCGCTGGATCTTTTAACAAAATTTAAAATACCTTGCGATATAATTGTATAGACAGACCCCCCCCCCCCAAAAAAAAAAGGGTGTCATAATATTTACAATTCAAGAAACTTTTAGTTAAAGTTAAAAGAAGTAAATCGATACTTCGACCAATTTCAAGGTATTGTCTTCCCTTAAGTGTATAACAAAATGTGGTAATTTGGTTATCTGATACATTCAAATTATCCATTGAAAACAAATCAAAATTTCAAGAGGTAAATTTATTTTCCATTGAAGAATAAAGGGTTTTCCATGTAAAATTGTTAAATCTTGAAGAGCTCAAATAATAAATTAATTTTTATGTAATTATATGTGCTTTCTTGGCATATGTATGCCAGAGTAATGACAATTTCATTCTAAAACATTTTTTACATTCTTGGAATTTTTTTTTCTTTTTAAATCTAACAAAATTAATTTTGTTTAAAGAAACATGTTTTCTGGTAGTAGCTAATGTTGAATTTTATTTGCTAATTTATGGAAGCCAGGAAAAGGACTTAGCAATAGTCTATTCAGTTTTTACAAAGGCTTAAAACACATTATTTTCAAAGGAATACCTAAAAGATCTTGCTGGCAGCTATACTTTTACTACTTATAATTTGAAATGTGTCAAAAATATGAAGAATTAGTGTTACAGCGCCATATTTATACCTGATGTTGAGCTACAATGAGCAGGCCAGGAAAATGACATTTTCAGTGACAACCATACTTTAATTATGGAAAATTACTTGTAAAATATAGAAAATGTTTTATAAAATGTAAATATTAACTAGAAAAAGCTTTTGTACTGTATAGCAGAAGGCCCTTTATTTTGCACGCATCACATTGTGACATCCCAAGAAAATGACAATCTGAGGTTTTAAGGCTTTTAATTGCTTTATTTGTCTTATTAGAAATGTAATGTCTCTGGAAAATACTTCTAAGAATACTTTTTGTTTTAATGTTGAAAAATAATAATAAAATAAATAAATTGCATTGCATAAAATTTAATGGGAATTTTATTGTGCTGATTGCAATTTTCGTATTTTGCGATGTTCTCCCTTGTATTTTTATATTTTCATTGCAAATGTACAAACGTAGGGTAAGATTTTGACAAAACAAATAGAAAGTTCTATCAAAATTAGGGATTTGTTAGGAACAAATTTAATAATTTAATGAAACTTTTACAAATTTTCCAAACAAGACCCTTTACAAAACTATTTCCTCTCCAAACTGAATCGTTTACAAATTTAATCATTTGACAATAAAATTTGACATGTCGTTTTTACATATTTTAATAATACCAAATGCATTTTATGTGTCCATATCTTCTTAAAAATGCATAAACAAAAACCTGGATATGACATTCCAAATTCACAAATTTATGACTATATTTGTCTCAAATATAAAAAGCTGTCCCCAACAAGACTTTAGGAGTAAAGGCCCCACCAGTGGCCGAGAGGTACAGACCCCTCAACTGGTAGACAGCAGGTGCTGGGTTCGAACCCAATCGCGGCTGTCGGCCTAACCGTTCGGAGTTTTCGTGGTTTTCTTCGAACTCTGCGTAAATACGGGTTAGGTTCCCTTAGAAAGACCCCCACGAAGGGCACTCCCCCTCTGGTCCTATATCCCTAGCGCAGATAATCGGACGACAAAAATAAACCAAACCTAGGAGTAAAGTCTGGCCAGATCCCTCATTACCATGTGTAAGCTAAAAAGCATGCTAAACTAACTTTTCTGAGAAATTTATCATATAATGTGTACTGTAATTTTAAAAGAAAAAAAAGGGGTTGGAGCGGGGTCATTTTTTAATATTATTAGACAGACATGAAATTTAAATATAACAATTCTCATGCATTTCAGTAGTTTCGATTCATTGATTTATTATTCTTGTTTAGTTAAAAGTTAAAAATCATATTATTAACATTTAATTTTAGGATATTTATTAACATTAAAAATGCTGTTTATTATTTATTTCTGAATATTAATTGATTTGCAAATATCTCTAATTGTTCATGCTATGTTTAATTTGTTTTCTTCAACGTCCTTTCTTAAAGATTTCTCAATATACACAAGTTAGTTATCTCCCTTGTTTCAGATGAACATAACTACATCTATATTCATAAAATGAAGTGTTTGCGTGCGCTCTCGCGTGGGTGATGGCCAAGGGAATATATTGTAAGTAGAGGTCAGTAAAATTTATCCATTTTGCACGAAGTCAGGTCCATATGCACTTGAGTCTCCCGTTCCAAAATTTCTCTGATATATTTCTTTCTTTCTTTTTTTCTCTTTTCTTTTGTGCGTGCAGTATATTTCTTCATCCTCCTCCACTTCCCGGAAATTATCCGGTGATTCTACTATTGCGAGAGTTATCTGATTTTAACCCTTAGGTCCTAATATAAGTACTCCCCCCCCCCCCCCCCATTCCATTAAACCTTGTTAAAAATACGCCAGCAAACCCTCAGTTGCACGTGCTTTTGTGTGCGTGTGTGTTGTTCAAGTATTACGAAAACATATTTTTAATCATTTTGTACCCCGCCCCCCTTTTCCTTTGTAAGGAAAAATAATAAAATGCACCTTCCCTCCTTTGCTTACATAAGATTTTATGACATTCTAGTATTAACACAGTTTGTCATAAAAAATTACAGTCACCTATAATTTACATTATTAATCGAGCATATTTATACAAATAAGGAAATCCAGGGGATGTAGTAAATAACATTTAATATTTTTTGACTGTATGATACTATGACTATTTACAGCTTAAAATGAAGGGGGCTTGGGGGGCAATTTGTTACATACGCCGAAACGTTCGGCTATATTTTCCGGAGCTCGATAGGGACGTCTTATCCGAATCGCAGATGAGAATGATTCTGTTTGGCTTAGAGGTCTGCACGGGCCGAAATTTCCAGGCCCGGGCCCGGCCCGAAAGTTAAAATTGCGGCCCGGACCCGGCCCGGCCCGAACGAAAGAAATATTGGCCCGACCCGGCCCGGCCCGAAAGTTAAAATTGCGGCCCGAGCCCGGCCCGGCCCGAACGAAAAAAATAATGGCCCGACCCGGCCCGGCCCGAAAGTTAAAATTTCGGCCCGAGCTCGGCCCGGTCCGGAAAAAAGTTTAAAATTCGGCCCGAACCCGGCCCGGCTCGAGTGAATTTCTACAAAACATTGATCTTTAATCTTATGGAAGAGTTCTGACCAAAAAAAAATTATATTAGTCTTTTTTTTTCCATGTTTATAATCTCCATTTATGCAGAAGTGCCGTAGGCTGTGATATTTATGCTTTTAAATGAATCTTTGTTTGTTGTATGTAAATGTTTCAGATTATTAATCCATATTCCCTGTAATGGAGACAAAAAATCGAAAAAGCGGTATATGATAAAATTTCCAAAGACGAAATCGCTTTGGAACGAAAAAAGATGCATTCCCTTCTTAACAGATGTAAATGTTTAATGTATTTTTTTCTCCCGTATTGTTGTATTCATTTTGCATGGATGAACATTTTAAAAGAAACTTTCAGTTTTCAGTTTAAAAAAAAAATTCCGTCATAATCATGTTTTTTTTTTTTTTTTTTTTTTTTTTTTGTGTGTGTGTTTAATTCTATTTTAAAACACCTAGTAATCTACGATTCTTTAAAAGGAATAAATTCTAATGTTTAATTGTAGAATAATGACGGCTTAAAAGTATATGCTTTTTTTGCAGAAATTTTTGGACAAAGCGAAATATTACTGATATATAAAAAGTCGAGAAAATGATTTTCATATAGGAAAATTCAATGGGAACTGATTATTTTGGTCCATGAAAACTAGGAAGAATGGAATCAGTCTCGGCATCGTACGGAAAAAAAGTTAGGCCCGGCCCGATACTCCAGCAAAAAAATTAAGGCCCGAGCCCAGCTCGGCCCGAAAAGATTAGTGACTAGGCCCGGCCCGGCCCGGCCCGAAAGGATTAGTGACTAGGCCCGGCCCGGTCCGGCCCGAGTCTTCAGAAGTAAGGCCCGAGCCCGGCCCGCGGGCCGGGCCGGGCTCGGGCTTCGGGCCGAGGCCCGGCCCGTGCAGACCTCTAGTTTGGCTTTTTATTGTTACCAAGCTAATTGGATAAAAAGTGGTAGTCAGCAAATTCACACCCATGAGCTGGTTTGAACGCGTCACTTGCTTCCCGTGAGAGAACGCTGACCAAAGCAGTTAATTAATGTGGTGTTTTGGGAAGGCAAAATTGCAACTTATTTACATAATATTATTTTTTATCGCATTAAACAAAAAACTAACAAATACGACAGGCCCCAACTTATTTAGATACATAACTAAAAACCTTTACTAGAATCGTAGGAATATTATGTGTTTGCCGTTTACATTTCAATTCTGGTGTCCAAGATCTTTGAATCTGTTTTTCATTTTCTATTATTACGTTTTCAATATAGTGGTGGGCTGAAACGTTCCTCGTTTCCAGTCCTTGTTTAATTCATGTCTTTTTTTTTAATCAAATTGTTCAAATCTGCAGAATGTTTATTCAAATCATGCCTTTTTGCTCTTTTTTGTTAAACTATAGTTGCTTCGTTGACTAATACTTACATAAGAATTCATGTGACCCCTCCCCCTCCCCCTCTCGCTCTTATTAGCAGACACTGGACGGGGAGTGGACACAGACTTACAAGCAGACACTGGACCCCCCCATTCCCCACTTTACTGCTTACGTAATACTTAAATGACCCTTTTAGCGTAAAACCACATAATGGATTTTTTAGTGGGTTTTTTCAAGTGCGCCCATTCTGAAAAAAATGACCTTTTTTTCAAACTGAGCCCAGCTTTGCAAGCTTTGCCAGCTTTGCGAACCCTGCTTTAAAGTACCGTTGGGGCATAAAGGGTTAAAAACAATACATCAATGCATCTTTACTATAAATTAAGCCAAAATAAAGAAGAAAAATGTTTTCCGTGATGGGGATAATTCCACACTCAACTAACTTCAAGAGTGACTTAATAAAAGGATTTTGCCTAATGAGAATAGATAATGTGAAAGATGGTCTTTATCATTTTTGAGATGAAACAGATACCTCGACGAAAAAAAAAAATAATGTATGTGATTATCATAAGAAAAATGGACATTAAAGCCGCTGCAAGGACGCTAAATAAATACGGTTAAATCTTGTTTATATCGGGAAGCATACAGCATTTATCAACGTCAGTTTAAGAAGGATTTGCATAATTCTGAATTATGCTGCTATTTCAGTCTGTAGTAAGTATTTTTTAAGTTTCAAACACGAAACTTATGTATCATTCCATTTTTTCTTTTTTTTTTTTTCTTTTACATATTTCTGCAGATTATTTTGATACGGCGTAGATCCATGCTCCACATCAAAATATAGTATGCTTTTTGAAAATTTATTAATATATATATTGTGTCTGTTTATGCATTTGTTGTCACTATCATACAGATTAAAGAAATTAAAATATAACTTATGTAATACAATCTAGCTCAATATTGGCTCACAAAATTTTAAAAATAAGAGAAAAAATTAGAAAATTATCTCAGATTAAAAAGCATTATAAGCATAAATGACAATAGTAAAATTATAAACTTGAAATTCAATCCCAGACAATTAAATAGGGTTGGCAAGTTTCTTCCGCAGTGGAAAGAAAAAAAAAAAAAAAAAAAAAAAAAAAAAGGAAAAAATGGAAGAAGCTGTTATTCTTTATAAATTTACAATATAACTTTCCACATTGCAAGATACAATAAATGTCTTCTTGCTATAATCTTAAGTAAATTAATTCCATCAAATCTATACAAATTTAATTAATTATATGCTAAATTAATTAATTTAAACCAGATAGTATTTACAGGGACACACAAAAGATTTCGAATATTTTAAAAGCTTCTTTATACTATGAATATATCTTATTTGCTACGTTTAACGTGCAATTTTCGACTTGTATTAATCTAACGTCTAGATCCATCATAATAGTAAAATATAAATAGGATTTATCACATTCATTTTACTTATTGGAATTCACACGGAATACCAGGCATAACTTTGGAATGACTTCTGCGCAAAATTAAAATTCAAGCCGATCATTAAGGTCATCCACGTTGATTAATTTCTTTTTGATATATTTTACGTAGGATAACAAGCTTTTTGACTCTGTGACATTGTGTTGAAAATAATGAGCCAAGCAATTACAGGGAGGATT
This sequence comes from Maratus speculifer, assembly GCA_964019185.1. Lineage (NCBI taxonomy): Eukaryota > Metazoa > Arthropoda > Arachnida > Araneae > Salticidae > Maratus > Maratus speculifer. The sequence continues at coordinate 418,665,125 of OZ025289.1, read as the reverse complement.
TAGAAAAAGCTTTTGTTCTGACTGACATACGAATAAGCGATCGTTTTGTTCATCTAATGTTTTTATTGTTCCGAAACTAACAATTAGCTTCGAACCAAGTGGGTTCTCGATTACAGTTGATTATTTCTCCATCACACGCCATACCGATTTATGAATAATAGTTTACGACGGCATTCTCTGTATAATTATGTCTCATTTAAATTTGATGATGTTGAACTTGGATTTTGCTTGCTATCGGTTATTCTTGTTAGCTAACTAGTAACTATTATGTTCTTGTATTGTTTACTATTTATGTCATGTTTTAACTATGTTTATTATTCCTTCGTTATCAAAATAAAGATTATTATTTTTTTGTCATTTGTTTATGCAACATGAATACAATTTAGTAGAAGACATTGAATCTTATATTATTTTATTTAATATTCGAACTTGCTCATAATCCCTGACTCGCCACTTTTTGTGACACATACCCAAAAACTTTTTCGCCCTCCCCCCCCCCTTTTATAAAATTTCTATTTTCTATACTTTATGGCCAAAGATGACCGTTCACTTGCGATTTTAGACAGTTTGTTAAATATCTAGAAAAATACTTCAGGAATTATCCAGAAACTTTAAGTGTATAAATATAATAGTGTAAGTCATACATTTCCGTGAAGATTTTTTCCCGAAACTCCGGGGGGGGGGGGACCGTCAACAAATTAAAGTTTGACTATCTTTTGGATAACTCTGTCAAAACTAATGTAGCAAAAGCGCTCAAACAGCAGATTATGATTAAGTAGCTTACTGTAATAAATTCTTTTCATTTTTATGCGCATAACATGGATACTCGTGCAGAAATTAAGGTTTTTATAAAAAAAATCCCAAATTTTTCCAAGATTTTTGCTTATTTGCAGAGTTTTTAATATAAAATAATATTATTTTCTGAAAATATGACAAACAACATTGCACACAATATCCTGTAATCAGAATTTAAAAATAATAAAAAAAAATGTATAAAAAATGTGTAGGTTTACTAAATTTTTCACTGCGCATGCGTCAACAATATCAAAATTTCATTTGCCTACTATGCAAGCTAAATGTATTGAGCAACTTTTGTGAAAGTCTCAAATTTTCAAAATTCTGAAAATAATCGTCAATAGAAAAGTTGAAAATCCGTCATTCCCAAAATGAAGCAAAAATAAAAGGGGTTGTATCCATATATCCATTGATTAGTGTCAATATAGAATACACAATATGGGGCGTACTACTACATTTGGATAAAACCAACCTTTTTTTGCTTCATTTTGTGAACGGATTTTTTGCTTATTCTATAGACGATCACTTTATCTTATTACAAATATCTTGAAAAAATTTGGCACTGTTCTTATAAAAACTTAATTTCTCTACGAGTATACATGCCATCGACATAAAAATGAACACAGTTTATTACAATAAGCCACTTATTCATAATCCACAGTTTGAACGCTTTTCCTACATTAGTTTTGACAGGGTATCCAAAAGATGTTTATTTTTTTTTTTAATTTGTTGACGGTCCCCTTTGAAGTTTAGGGGAAAAAAATTCACGGAAATTTGACTTTTACTATTATCTTTACACATTTAGAGTTTCAAGATAATTCCTCATGTATTTTTTTTAGATATTTAACAAAATGTCTAAAACCGCAAGTGGACGGTCATCTTTGGCTATATAGTGTATAACGAACTCTTTGTGATTCGAATTTTAAAGGGATGTGTTACAAATACTCGGATCAATACAAACTAATATCGTTAAAGTAAATCAAGGAACTATAACATTGCGCTATATGATTAAATGTAAACTATAACTTATATGTGATAGAAAAGATAATTAGTTTGATTTGGTGGGGGGAGGAACTATGTACTTAAGAAAAATTAATTTCAAAGGCCTTTGAATTTAGCTTTAATTAGATTTTAATTCAGTTTCTTTCCACGATTTCAATACGTCATTGCTTTTAGACATGGTGTTGAAAGTGAAAACATTTAACCCCCCCCCCCCCCCCCCCCTCAACCCGAGAGATTTGAAATTTTTTGTTTTCGGTAGTCGAAAAGTGCAATTTCCCTCTCGGAACTGAACTGTCTCATGGGATCGCAGAAATTCCTCCTTGCGTTTATTTTAGTAACTGAAAATTATTTTACTTACCCATTATACGTAGTATAGGGTAAATCTTGCAATCGTTTTGAAAATCGAAAAAAATTTTTTGACGGATTTACACGTTTCAGATACTGGAGATTACGAAAAACATATTTTTAAAAGAAAAAAAAATTGCCTTCTGTCTGTCTGTAAACGCTTTCTCTCTCGAACAAATTGAGATAGAGATGTGAAATTTTGTATGTGTTTAGTATGTAAGAATGGCACGAAGCCTATTTAATAGCAGTAACCTCGATTATCCGGAACTATTTTTTTCGGATTCTCGAAAAATTCGTTCCGATGAAAGGTACATAAACATTTTTGAATTTTTTTATTTTAAGGAGTGGACGTAAAAGGCAATAATATAACACAAATTTTGCGTAAAGAACGAAGTCTATCGGATTATTAGTTGCCGAGATATTTTTTATCCTGCTTTTCACATTCTTCGATTTTTCATGACCCTGTATTTCATTCAGATTTCAATTCAAAGATATATTATAATAGGAAAGGAGACGCAGTAGGAAAAGGGAATAGGAAATAAGGAAAGGAGGATAATAGGAAAGGAGTGCAGTAAATTGTTAGTTAATATGATTATTATTTTTGGAGTTATAAAGAGGTTTCTTTTAAGCTATTCGATACTGCTTGAGTAATTTGGTGTTTAATATAATTTGTCGAAATTGGTCCATCAGAAATTCATGAATAGAATATACGTTTACGTTTTATTTTGGATTTCCTATGCATTTTGTAAATGGTTTACATATGTTTTATTTTCATATGCTATATTATGCATATCCATGATGGGTAAGTATTACGGTCCCCCCCCCCCCTCCCAACGACTAGTTTTTCTAATTGTTCCACGACAAAGTATGATATTGATTGATGACCTCATTCATTTAATAAATGCATGAGGTATTACAAGTCAAGATCTTCGATTTATCAAAACTCATAGCTGCCAAACTTTTGGTTCGTTTTCAAGAATAAACATTTTGTACCAGAAATTGCACTCAAGAAATGAAATAATTATCACAAGAAACAAGGTTTATTTTATACAACCACTATACTGCTAGAAAATATGTTTATTTGATTTGGAAAAATTTGGTAAGTTTGGCAACTATGACGACAGATGATTCTAAAATTTGATTTATCCAAGTTTAATATTGTTTTGCGTGCTGTTTATTTTTTTTTATATTAATCGATTTTTATTATATTTATAACAAAAGTTTAAATGAACTGATATTTTCAATAGCTCAATATTTTCTAATTATCCGAACAAGGGGTACGAAAACTCGATTACAAAATTTCTTCAGCTTTCTTTTGAATATGATTTTTAAGAGGATTGAGGGTTTCACATTCATAATAGACCAAGTTCATTAAAAAGAGAGGGAGATCCATCTATTTAGAAGGTGCATAAAATCTATTTTATCCACTCCCACAAATGAAAGAAAGCTGTTTTCACATACTCAAAGTTCGAATTGCAAAGATTACTTTAAGGGTGTTCTTAAATCCAAAAAAGCCAACTTTGTGACACATGCTATAATTTATTTTTGTTCGGAAATGCATGAAAAAAGCAGGTGTTGTTATTCAGAAACTGTCTAATTGCACTCAATTTTCTGTTTTTTTTTAAAAAACGCAATAGATTTTTCATAACAAGTCTTCAAAGTTGACGTTTTTGAGCCCATTTTCTTATGAAAGCAGCAAAAAAAAAAAGTCGAAAAGCGGGATAAAAACAGGTGATCACGTGATCGAAATAGCATAGACCTGGCTAGGTAATTTAATTACCATAAAATGGAAAACTAAGTTCTATTTGAAATCGCTTCCATAGTCAGGCCTTTCAGTTTTATATCTTTCTGTTAAAAAATGCATTTGTAAATGTGTCACAACGTTTTGCGCTTGTTGAGCTAAGCAGTTGAGAACACCCTTAATGAAGGAGAGACTATTATTGAATTTTTACTCACGTTCTGGAAAATTAAACCTTTTTTCCTCTGTTTATAAAAAAAAGTTAAGTTTTTTTTACTGCAAAAGTAACTAAATCTTTTAAAACACACGATCAAACTTGATTTGTTAGAGATTTTTGTGACATGGGGGAAAACATCGGAGAAATTATCAATTAGTATTTGATTGTAATAAAAAGTTATGAACTATGCTATATGTTATGTTACGCGTAATACGTTGTTAAAACTTCTCTGTTCACTGAGACTGTCTGCAAGTTTTATACATTAGGGAAAAAAAATATTTGATAATTGTTTCAGAAATATTCTAGACTAGATTCAAGAGTGAAATAATCTTTCTTTCTGGAACTTTATCCTCTAATCTCATTACCTATAAATCTCAGCGGCACTAAAAATAATTTTCTTTTTAGAAGAATCTTTGCTCCAGATTTATTCAGAGTTTTCAAAAATCTTTACTTGCCCCCCCCCCCCCCCGAAAAAAAAGCACTTAACATTTGGTGAAGTATATTATATCCTTTAAAATTTTGTTTGAAATCTCGAAAAGTACTTAAGAAATTTAAGTGTGATAAAATAATTTACCGCATAATTCCTGGGCGACGAAAAATTTAATTTCCGCCTCTATTAAATTTCTCCGTTTTTCAAACTGAATTTTTTCGATCACGAATTGCTTACTTGTTTCAGAATTTTTTATTATTGTATTTCTTTCTTTTTTTCTTGTTTATCCTGTAGTATTTACAACCACATCCTACTTATTTGATGGGGGGAGGGGGCAGAGTTGCAAAAAAGCCGGCTAAAATTTAAAAAAAAGCCAGGCCAGTGGCTTTAATTGGTTTTAACCGGCTTTTTTTTGGCCAAAATTGGCCTTTTTTGTCCAATATTGGCTTTTTTTTTACTGAAGCATTTTAATTATAAAGTAAACATTTTTAAGTTTTTCTTAATTAGTTTAATGATATTTAATTGACTTTGAGTTTAATAAATTTATTTATCAAAATGAAAAATTGGGATTTTAATGATGATCCATTATGAGAAATTGGATTATAACCCAATTTCTCAATAATGGAGACAATAATACTAGAATAACACATTGATGGAGTTTTTAGTGGTTTATAGTCAAAATTGAAAATATGTCAACTAAATTATAAAATAACCATACCAAATTTTTTTTCTTTTTTATCTTTCTTTTTTACATTGACCTTATATTTCACTCTTGTTTTTACATTTTCCTGCTTTATAATATTAAAGAGGACAATGGCAGGGGTCACAGACTTGCGCCAAACTGCACCAAACGAAAATATCTGCTCCAAATCAGTTATTTTAGCCGTTTCTGCTCCAAAACGGCCATTTTGTATTTTCCTTCTGCGCCAAAATTTTATTTCTTAGCGCCATTTTGTTTCCTTCGATGAATTTTCTTTTTCAATGTACTTGTTGCAACTTTGTTCGTCTCTAACCCTCCCTTCCCGTGATGACGACATTGGAGTAACTGCAACTACCCGGGTAGCGCGACGGAAAAATCTCCGACGACGAAAAATGATCGCGAAAATGACGCGTTTTTCGCCAAAAGATCGCGGGAACAGATACGATTTTTCGTCAAAAAATTATTAATAAAACGTGATTTTTCTCAAATGATCGCGGAAAAAAGCGTTATTTCTGACAAAAAAACGCAGAAGAAAGCGCTATTTCTTTCAAAAAATCGCAAACGGATGCCTTTTTCGTCAAAAAATTGCGGAATAAAGCGAGTCCTGTCTGACTGATCTCGAGAAAAACGTTATTTCCTTCGAAGAATTGCAAAAATGATGCAGTCTCTGTTCAGGACTCGCGGAAAAGACGCGATTTTCCTCAAATGATCATGGAAAAAAACGCTATTTCTGACAGAATTGCGGAGAAACGCGATTTTTGACAAAAGATCGAGAAAAAAGCGTTTCGACAAAAGATCGTGAAAAAAGACACGATTATTTTCAAAGGATTGCTGATAATACGTGATTTTTGTCAAAAGATTGCAAAAAAGGAGAGTTTTTTGTCAAAGAAGAGCACAATAAACGCGATTCCTATCAAAGAATCGGGAAAATGACGTAAACTCTTTCAAAGAGTCGCGAAAAAGACGCGATTTCCGTCAAATAATAACGGAAAAAACTTTTTTTTTGTCAGAATTGCGGAGAAAACGCGATTTTTTGTCAAAGGAGCGAGGAAAGGACGCGAGTTTTGTCTAAAGATCGTGGAAAAGACGCGAATTGTCTCAAAGAATCACTAAAAAGTCACGAATTTTTGTCAAAAGATCGCGAAAATGACGCAGTCTCTTTCAAATAATCGCGAAAAAGACGCGATTTTCGTCAAATGATAGCGGAAAAAAGTTGTTTTTGTCAGAATTGCGGAGAAAACGCGATTTTTTGTCAAAGGAGCGAATAAAAGACGCGAGTTTTGTCAAAAGATCGCGAAAAAGTCGCGAATTTTTGTCAAAGGATCGCGAAAAAGTCGCGAATTCTTGTCAAAGAATCGCGAAAAACGCGATTTTTGGTCAAAAGATCGCGATAGAGACGCAATTTTTGTCAAAAAATCGCTAAACAGATGCGATCTCTGGCAAAAGATCGTGGGAAAAAGCGAATTTCGTCAAACGGTCATGGAAAAAAACATGAATCATTCACATGCGTATGTGTTCACTCGGGGGGGGGGGGTTTCAAAATATTTTCAACCCTGGCAAAATTTCAAACTTGCACCCATGATTTCAAGTCTGGTGGGTTAGTTTTTTTTTCGTAAGTGGCATGGCTGATATGAATTCTTTCTCGTGGTTTGCGAAGACCGAAATTTTCAGGCTCATATCCAATGTAAGTTGTTTTTGTTTTCTCTACAGTTTGCTTTTCCTTTCCTTTTTTTTTTGGGGGGGGGGGGTGCTCCAAAAACTGATTTTTCTGCTCCAAAATCCATTTTTGACTGCTCCAAAAACTGCTCCAAATCCTTCTGAGTGGCTGTGACCCCTGCAATGGTTACTTAGTTGAAGTATGTTTTATTGACAAATTTTAAGAGCTATTTTAATGTATCTTATTTTATTCTCTATAAACATTTAAAGTCATTAATAAAAACACAATCTCTCACTATTAAAAATAATATGAATTATGCATATTTCATACTACATTTCAGTATTACAAATTGGCATATGCATGATTATATTCATCCAAGAGGACATATATGTAATAGCAAGGAGCTTTCCAAAATTTTAATTCAACAAATTTTATTCGAAGATTTTTTTTTTCTGTTTAATTGTTCTCTTTATTTTATACACTTCTGTGCTAAACTCTCCTCAAATACTGAATCCTTCCCAATTTCTCTTTCAACATCGTTCATTCTGTGACTTTTCTTTCCGTATTGAAATGTAAGAATATTTTGTTTGAATGTTTTGATGTGTTACATTTTGTCAAAGTTCAATTAAGTATAATCCTTTATAATTTGTAATATACGTGGAGCTATGTAATATAGAATTTCAAATCACATTTATTAAGCATAATTTATATTCTTTTCAATATTTATAATTTTTTTCAGACATAATGCCTTTACAGTTGACTTCTAGCAGTTATTAAGACTTATTTATTTGAAAAATTTAATAGAAATTTATAACTTTTTTAGTAGAAAATACGTATAAATGTATTAAAAATAAACTAATCTAAATTTAATGCGAATTAGTAGTAAATTAACTTTTTAGAAAATGAAAGCCAGCTTTTTTCAATTTAAGCCGGCTTTTTTTAACTGGCCAAAAGTCAGCAACCCTGGGGATGAAAAAAGCGGAGAAGGGGGGGGGAGGGGGGCTGAGAATTTTTTTTTTTTTTTTTAAAGGCATTGGAAGGAAGGCGCGAAAAATTCGGGAAAAAAAATAGTTAGTCACTATGTAAGTAAGTCTGGCAGAAAAGCATTTTTGTATAATGCATTTATTTTATAATTTCCTCTTGATTTAAAATTGCAAATTTGCGCTGCCTTTTCGCTATGTTTGCATACCCTATTGGTGCTATATCTATGTGCGTGTATAATTACAATTTAAGGCTGCTAGATGGAACCCACGCTCGTACCCCTGAAGGGTGATGACAAACATTTGCGGTTTTTATGACATGAAATGTGGGCGTTCATCGAAGAAAAATAAGGGCGTCGAAAGCTCATTTCAAAAGATGACCACTGACATAATAAATGAAATGGAGGCGAAGACACTAATTTATCACGAAGAATTGTTATCTTTTTTCTTCATTGTTACAAATTATCCTCTCTTCCTTTGCCTTTCTCTCTTTTTTTTTCATTCTGGATATTGCTCTAATTTTATTTACTTTAATAAAGTAAAGACCATCAAATATGACAGCTGAGAGAGTATTTTTAAATTGCTAAGTTTTACTTTTACCCTCTATATTTATTGTTATAAGAATTTAAAAGCATCACATGCGTATAATAGAAATATTATCTCCTCATGAAAAATAAATATATAAACACTTATTTAGAAATTAAATATTAATGTTTAAGCCAAAGAATTTTTTCACATGGTTTTTCATAGTAATAAGTTTATTATATTATATTACACATATTATTATTATTATTATATCCAGATAAAATAATAATGGTTCAGACAAAATAATAGTTAATGCAAAAACGTGTTCTTTCGATTCGACGTCTGACTCAATCGGGTTAAGTATAGTTCTTAAAAGTAATACAGTATGTAGGTAATTTAAAAATTAAAAATAGTTAATCACTGTGTGGTAAATCTGGCAATAACCTCTTGAGGAGCAAACAGTAATGCTCTGTGATATTGAATTCTCACCAGAAAAATCGAAATATTTTATTTTAAAATAAGAAAAGACAATTTTGTAACATCTTGCCGCCAAAGTTAAAAGTACAAAATTTCTCGTTTAAATTAGACAGGATAAAATCTATCCCACTGCTCCTGAAGGGTTTAAAATACTTTTGTATAATTTATTTATTTTATAGTTTTCCCTTGATTTAAAAATGCAAATTTACTCTGACTTTTCTCTATGTTTGCGAATGTGATGACAAGCATTTGCGGTTTTTATTACATGAAATGTGGGCGTTCGTCGAAGAAAAAGAAGGGTCTCGAAAGCTCATTTCAAAAGATGACCACTGACATAATAAATGAAATGGAAGTGAAGCCACTAATTTATCACGAAGAATTGTTATTTCTTTTCCTCATTGTTACAAATTATCTTTTTCTCTCTCTCCCTTTCTTCCTTTTTCTTTTTTTTACTTAGTTTTTCCTTTCTCGACATTTTTTTTTATTGAAATAAATAAATAAAAGTTTGGCAAAAACAATCAAATATAACAGCTGAAAAAGTATTTTAAATTACTAAGTTTTACCCTATATATTTATTGAAAAAATAATTTAAAAAAAAAAACACATGCATATATCAGAAATATAATCTTTGCATGAAAAAAAAAAAAATTAATAAATAAAATAAACATTCACTTAGAATTTAAATGCTAATTTTGAGTACAAAGAATTTTTTAATGTGTTTTTTTCATATGTGATGAGTGTATTTTTAACATGTTTTGTCATTCCTAATAACAATTTAATTTCATGCCAATATTTACTTTTGGCTTCTTGAGATGTTGCGTAATAAGTAATGAAACTCTAATATAAAATTAAAACTTGTCCGTCACTAACATTAACGTTACATTGATGGTGGCAATGACCCACGTTTTGCGTTCATTTTTATTGTCTTCAATTTTTAATAGAAGAAAATATTATAATCGAAAAAAAAAAAAAAAAAAAAAATCGACGGATTTACACGTTTTAGGGGTCAGAGATAACAAAAAACATGTTTTTACAAAATGTCTATCTGTCCGTGTGTCGCCATTGTACCATCGAAAAGTGTATGAAGATGTGCATAGAATTGAACCAATTTGTTTGCGTATGTTTTTGGTTGTGGCAAGCAGATTCTCCTTCAATTTTGAAACATTCGGCCGGAATGCCGAATATTGAAATAGCCGGTTGTAATAGCGGTTTTCGTGGCATTTTCAATGCTGTACAATTGTAAAGTGTATATAATTACGCATATAATTAAACCAAAATTTTTGTGGTAGTGTGTGGCTATGTCTTGTAGGTCCTCCATGAATTTGAAAAAATCTGCCAGAAGTGAGCGCTGTAACAGCGATTTTTGTGCCATTTTCAATATTTTATCACCGAAAAATGTATGAAATTATGCATAGAATTGAACCAATTTTTTTGTGTGGGTGTTTGGCTGTGACAGTTGGTCTTCTCTTTAAAAAAAAATTCCACCAGAAGGGAGCACTGTAATGATTATGCCAATTTCACTTTTGTACCATCGAAAACTGTAAGAAGCTGTGCATAAAATTGAACTAATTTGCGTGTGTGTGTGTGTGTGTTAAATGCTTCCTAAATTTAAAAAAAAAAAACCGCCTGAAGGAGGTTCTGTAATAGTGATTTTTGTGCCATTTTCAATATTCTACCACCAAAAAATGCATAAAGTTGTATAAAGAACTGAATCTTTTTTTTTATTTTGTGTGTGCGTGTGTGTAACTGTTTGGCTATGGCTAGTAGTCCTCCCTGAATTTGAAAAAAAAAAAAAAAAATCTCCCAGAAGGAAATGCTGTAATAATGTAATTTTGATTATTGTACCATCGAAAATTGTATGAAGTTACGCATATATTTGAACAAAATCTTTTGTGCATGTTTTTGCCTATGGCCAGCAGATCTTCCTTGAATTTGGAAATACTCTGAAAGAAAAGAGCGCTGTGATAGCGATTTTTGCTTCATTTTCTCTATTCTTTGTAATTCTATTGTCTATCGTATCGTGCAGAGATGGGAATTCGCATCATGCTAAGTCTGTTATTTGCTAACAGCTGGTGTTAAATTTTAATAAATATCATGATCTACCATAACTTTTTTTTTACTCAGATTAATTGACTGAAACAAAAATTTAAAATGACAATCAAAGTTGATGTAGTATTGAACTGATAATATTGAAGTATTAACATGTGTAAATACTTTTTGAAATATTAAGATATGCATATGAGATAGAAGAAAGGTACTGTTAACGGTTCTTGACTCTTAACAATTTAAATATGAGAAATGGTGAAAAAACCCATAAAGAAGAAAAAAGCATTTTCAGAAGCAGTCGTTTCAATGACAACCATTGCTTGAAAGCTAGAATTTGAAAACAAACCAAAACGAAAAAAATTATATTTCCTCTTCTAATTAAGATAGAAACATGATTTAAATTTTATCTTAAGCATTAACAAATTTTTAGAAAATTTGAATATTTTTGTGTCCCAGGCCCCCTTAAATTCACGAACATTTTAGTGTGCCCACGTCAGCCGTTCGATATTTTATTTGTGTTTGAATATCGAATTTTGTTTTGATTAACCACTCGACATATTGAGCTTTCTCCGGGCTATGCGCAGTTTTTGAATAGCTGAAATCTTTAAAAATTATTTACGAGCTCTGCAGCACCATCTATGACAAGAAACATACTGCTGAGAAAACCTTTTTGAGCCATTGTATCTATTGTTGTAACTAGTTTCAATGTAAGCCTAATATTATTATTATTTAAATAAAATTTTGAAGTTCTTTTGAGGTCATCCTGTATAATTATGATACAAACAATAACAATGCTTTTAAAATATGTTAAAAGTACGAGTATTAAATATTAATAAAACAAAACATTTATTTGTTAGAAAAATTTCTTATTTTCTTTCTTTTTGCTTGTTTACGTAATAGTTTATTCTAATATTTTTATTATTTGATTTTTTACAATTTCTATTTTTATTTTTTAGGTATGTGTAAAATGTCTAGTTTTTCAACTAAAGGACTTTCCACAATGTATTTTATTTTATAGATCTGACTAAGATCTTTTTTCTTCCTATAAAAAGGTATTTTTTAATAACTTTAATTTCATATTCATATTTGTTTCTTTGTTTGTATTATTTGGTCATTTTTTTATCAAATATTATATTATCCATTTCATGTTTATCAAATATTTTATTACCTAAGTCTAAATTATCGTTATTTATTGGGGGTCCACTCACCCCAATAGTTATACCACCGCATCACACTGAGAAACTTGGGCAGATGTTCGCGGTTTCGAAAACAGTGCAGTGTGGCTGCACAAGGCTATGCAAGGTGTTCAAAGACTCTTTATTATTATTATTATTATTATTTTAGTATAAGTAGTGTTCATTCTAGGCCATTTTTTGAAGGGTGCAGCGTCCTGCCTTTTTTCAAATTTACAAAATTCACTCTGCCCTTTTTAAAAACAGTAAAATGCACCACTGGTTTTTCCTACAGATTTTTAATAAATATTTTTTTAATTCCATTATATTTCTAAATTTGTGTACCCAAAAATGATAGATTTTTTTTCATTTCTTTAAGAAAAAGAACATGTAGCTATTCAGTCATGTTTTAATTTAATTGTATTTAAAATTTTTATATCATAAAATCATTCGAAATTAATGTTATTTGATTTATCATACTTAAAAGTTATGTATTTTCCCGCTCTCTTTTTCTCCTTCTAAAGGGAATAATAAATTTTATCTTGCAAAAGTGCCCTTTTCCTCTGCTCACTAAAAAGGGCAGTAGTGCCCTTTTTAGTGAATAGCATCATGCCCTTTTTATTTCTAGAGTGAACACTAGTATAAGAATGAAAATTCTTGTCATTCAACTTTCAAAGGCGCTCCTTGAATGCATCCCACCGATAACAATTTGGCGATAACTAGCTGATTCTTAACTAGACTACATTGATATGTATCTTGATATAGATCCGATATTTATTTTTAGAATACCAAAATATTTGATAGCTCCAATATTTTCAAAATATTAAACCTCTTTATATCCTGAATTTTGCATTAAGAAATCGTTTCCAATGAATAACTTTAAATAAGATATGTTGAACAACATACAGGGTGGCCATAAAAAAAAACTTTGCCGGTATACGGAGTTCTAGCGGCCAGTCCGTTCAACCGATTGAGGTGAAATTTCAGATATAGCTATTCAGAGGTATGAGCTCGAGATTCTCTGAACGGCTACAAAATGGCGCTCACGATTACGATTATACTTGCAGGAACTCGAAAATTTCCAATGGCAACACCTATTTTTTTTTCTCGCAAAATGCTCAGCGCATGCGAAAACCCTAGTGTTGGAACCATACATGTATAGCAATGACTGACACGTTATGCACGCACAAAAAACTGTTCTACGAATCCATAAAAAACACGATTGGGGCGATAGGAGTAAATTTGCATATGATACAGAGTTAGTACACTAATCTCTGATTACAACACAGATAGGAGAAAACTTTTATTTTGATTACAAATTTTCCATCATTTTGCGGGGGGGGGGGGGGGGGAATGTGTGTTGTCATGGGAAAATTTAGAGTTTCTGTAACCATAACCGTAACCGTGAGCGCCATTTTGTTGCCGTTCGCAGAATCTCGAGCTCATACCTCTGAATATCTATATCTGAAATTTCACCTAGATCGGTTGAACAGACTGGTCGCTAGAGCTCCATATATCGACAAACTTTTTTTTTTATGACCACCCTGTATATAATAATAATTTGATTTTTAAACATTTTTTTAAATAAAAATACTAATTTAATAAATTGGTAGTTGAGACTAATTTTCCAAAATATTTACAAAAATAATCAGATTAATTAACAATAAATATAGTTTTAAAAATTTCACAATTCTTTTAGAACTGTGTAAATAAATGTATTGTGATATGATCTGCAATGGAAAAGTGTTTTGTAGTTGCACATTCTTCGTAAAACATTAGGATAAAAACTACACCTATAGGTCAATGGTTGAGAGAATAACCACATTAAATAATATTTAGTTTCGAGTGTTTCACTGTGCTGTCTAATTATGATTAAGTAAATTATTTTGTTTGAAAAATGCAATCTACTTTTATTAGCAAACAAAGTAAATAAATTTTGCATTCGATTTCCTTTAATGGTACTTATATAAAAGTATCGTTAGGATATAAAGTGTTAAGGTATGTGATATTTTCTATATTTGATGTTTATTTTCAAAATATCGTCATGCAAGATATTTTTTATATTTTTACTTAAAATAAGTGTAAATGACCTTTTCAACTGTGTCGTTTTTTACAAATAAAAATTATTTGTATCTGGCAGTGGCTTGTTTAGCCAAAAAAAGAAAACAAATGTCTTTTCCGAGATTTATGTTTGGAACTTTTATTTTTAAGTGTAGAACTAATAATTTTGTGGATCAAAATTAATTGAGAACATTTATTAATTTCATTAAAAAAAGGATCTTTTTTATTTTGATTTAATCAAATTTAAACAGTTCAGTATGTTAGGGAATATACTATATATATATATATAAAAAGAAGTTTACTTTAATTTTTCAGTTAATTTTTTTTTTTTTTTTTTTTTTTTGTTTCATGAAGCATAATTTTTTTTAATACAAATTCTATAATTTTTAGTAAAGAATTTTTTCTGTTTTCAATTAATGGATCTTCAGTTTTGTTCTAAGAAAGAAAAAGAAAGAAAGGAAGGAAGAAAAAGAGAAATGAAGTTTAAGAAAACATTATAGTTTTTATAATGTAAAATATTAGAATTTCGGTACTTTTTCTAGAAATTAAATTTTGGATCCTTTAAGAAATTAGTTTTAAATCTATCGTTTTTCATATAAGTTTCTCCAGATTCTTCCTTTATTGTTTATTTCGACGTAGTTAATTTGCCGAGAGGCTTGCGGGTTGATGAAGTCTTTGTCTACTACTGCGTCCATTTTTTTGGCCTGTAAAACTAGTTTTCCTGCTGAAGGAGTATTGTTGCTCGGAAAAGGATGTCACTACCACTGTGAATAAAGAGTGCGTTTCTTGATCTAATAAGATTTTCGAAAATATATTTTTACCTCTTCCAGTGTTGAATTCAGGGGGTGGCCCGGAGTGAGACCTCCCCCCCCCCCCGGAAAATTTGAGATTTTGGGTTTTCAATGGTCAAAAAGTGCAATTTCTCCCCGGAGCTACAAAAGTCCCTCCCGGAGAAAGTAGCTGAATTTAACACGGATTTCTTCAAAGTTGCCCACGTTTCCGAAAAATGTTTATCTTAAAACCCTCAGAAACCAGTAAATTTCCGAGATTTACAGAATTTTTTTAAAGCAAAACCTTTTGTTCCTTGGCTGTAGTTTTTGGAAACATTTCCGAGTAGTCTTTACAATGTCTCAAGGCTGCTGGTCACCTACTTTCCAAATTCCCCTCCGTAATGTTAACTCTATGAACGTTTGATGCTTCTTATATTTGGAATATCCAATACTTAATATTTTTAATTTCTTTTTTCGCTATTCTTTTCTTAAAGGATGTCAATTTTTTTCTTAGTTTTCAAAACATTCCCAAAATCTATGCTTAATTTGATTTTTTATGTGTTAAAAACTGACGAGTTGGAAGTAAAATTTTAACACTTGGAACTACCAAATGCACACTACACTTACACTAACAAATACTTTTAAAATTAAGAAAAAAAAGTGACATCCTTTAAGAAGAGAATACCGAAAGAAGTTAAAAATATTAATTTCCTGAGGAGATATTTTAATTATAAGAATGCATTAAACGCCCATAGACTTTACATTACGAACGAGAATTCGAAAAGGAACCACTCGGTAAGCAGCCTTAATCAACTTTTAATTAACGGTGTAAATTCAAAATATCGATTTTTTGTGTGATTATCAATCAAGTAAATATTTTCATGTTCTACAGAAACACATGTTTATATTTACAGTGTAAAATGAGCAGCATTTTATTTCTTTTGCGTTTATAAATTCTGCTATACTACCGAAAACGTTTATTTGGTAGAATTGATAGTGCTTTAAATTACGATATTTTTTGTTGATACCAATTGAGAAAACTGATTAATAAACTGTAAAAACTACTCGGCAACGTTTATGGAAATTATTGGCAGCAAAATAAATTTGTTTCAGAAATGCTTCTTTAAATTTCGGAAATCTATTGATTTGTGGATAAAAGGTGATCCTTTAGAAATGGTAATTTCTGAAGAGATTTTATTTTCTAATACCTTTTCTTTAGATCAAAAAGCAGTTTTACACTGTAGCAATAAAGATGTTCTCAAATTCAAAAGAGGCTCTTTCGGGCACAGTTCTGAATTTATTTTTATTTTGAAATGCTTGAATTTTGCTGATGTTCCTATTTAGAAACTATGTAATTAAATAGCTTTTTCTGTTTTGTTGTTACTGTTTCTTTTTTTGAGAGGTGGGGGGGGGGACAAAATTTAAGAACAATCTATCTGTATGTATTTTGTTATTCACCAGATAATTTCAAAGATTCCCAGCGAGAAAACCTCACACAGCCTTACAGATCGATAGAATACTCGTATAATAATGGCAGATTTCTCAAGGTAGAAGAAAGTGATTTACATTTAAATGTATTTGCATCCAAGACTATATTACTCTGTCTTCTACCATTGTCTGTTTGCAGTATAACTCTTGAAACTCAAAGTGTTGCTAGCTGATCCACTAAAGACAAAAATTCTATACTCTTTCCGTATGATATGTATTAACCCCGTAACTGTGTTGCCTGATTTGAATTCGGGCAAGAACACTTTGTTTGCTTCGTTACCAAAAGCTTTTCGATACCATTAATTTGTAACTGTAAATTTATCTTTATTGGTTGTCAGATATTTTTCGATTAAGTGAGGCAAATATTTTCGCATAGAGAAAATGTGATGTTTTAGGTTTTTTTAAAATTTAACAAATAAATAAAAGTAACAGTTAAGGGGTTAATATTTCAAATCAGATTTTAAATCAATACCGATAAAATAAAAAGCTTGTTTTGTATTTTATTGATCGCTAAATACTACGGACTACACTTTAAACAAAAGTCACTTAATGAATTCTAACTTTACGTCACGATTTCGAAACTTTCTAACTTTTCAATGTGTTAGCCAAATTACTTTTCTTTTCTGCTGTCAGGGAAAAAAAAAAGCGTAAGAGATATCTAGATTCTAAGTATATCTTACCTGCGCCATTTTTACCCAATGATCTTGCTATTTCTTTCGAGCGCATTTCTTTCATTCTTAAACTTTCCGATACCGAAAGGTCAGGGCTGTAAGAAAATTTCTTTCTTTATTCTGAAATGTTCTTAATAACTTTCGCTTCTTTCAATGTCTTCATCCTCGAAGAGGTATCCTAAAAATAGAATCTCAATCTTTTTTTTTTTTTAGTATATATATTTTTTTTTGTTTTCGGGAGCCATTTTTTTTTCGTAATAGTTCTTTGTCGACCATTCTTTCTTTTGCTTTTGCAAACAATAGGTGAATGGAATATATTTTCTTTTCTATTTTTATTTAGTGTGCGGTGTTGTTCCATGTAGTTGGTAGGTTTATTTTGCTCTATCATAATCTTAGTTGAATGATTCAGTAGTGAACTAAATCTTCCAACTTTCGGGATTTTTGCTTTTTTTTATATATAGCGTCACGAAGAACAAGTGCTATTTATTTTTATCCTTATCGCCGTTGAGGTAATTTGCGCCATTTTTTCGAAAATAGGGACTGAAATCGTTAATGATGATGAGGCCATTCTTTGTTTAGAAACAAATCGCTGATTGTAGGTTTTTTGGTCTACACGTGATTTATTTTAAGACATATATTTAGCGATATTTTCTTTAACTTAAAATTAATAAATTTTAAATAATATATATTTCGAATTCAAAAACTAACTTTCATATGCTACGATTTTAAAATTAGGAAAATTTGACAAATAAAAGGTGTCTTAAGTTTTTACCCATGCATTAAAATAATAATTCCAAGATTAATATTGCATCTATTCGTCATCCATTGGAAATATTTATATCATAAACACAAAGCTGGAATAAAAATAAAGATGAAACTCTTAAAGACAAAACTATGTATAAATACTGAGGGCTGAGTTTTTGCCGGCAGAAAATGGTTTCTGCTGTGCCAGTGGCAAAAAGTGGTTACAACCGGTTTTAACCGGCAGAAACTGGCAATAATTGGCATAAACTCATTTCATGAAATAATCCAAGACCTTTTTATTTGTATTAAATTCTTACACACATTTTATTCAGGATAAATAACAAATGAAATACTGTGAATAGTTTTAATTAAAAAATAAATTTGTATTAGAATTTGATAGACAAATGAGCATAAAGAAAGGACAAGAAAAATGTCTTTTAATATTAATACAAATTTTGTGCCGTATGTAACAACACTTAGTAGCAAAATTGACTCCTTTCCCGGTAACATTTCTCCAA
Organism: Maratus speculifer; assembly: GCA_964019185.1. Taxonomy (NCBI): domain Eukaryota; kingdom Metazoa; phylum Arthropoda; class Arachnida; order Araneae; family Salticidae; genus Maratus; species Maratus speculifer. Next base: position 418,646,789 of record OZ025289.1, on the reverse strand, counting down.
GAAGTCCTAGAATTTTTCAAATTTTACATCCTCAATAGTAATATTACCAGCAAGTAACGCTGGTCTTGAAAGAATATTTTTTACTTTTTCTTTCATTCAGAACAAAATAAAAAGCAGTCTAGATTAAGAACATTTAGCAAAATTAATCCTATATTATGGAGTGCTCTTAGTATAGTATTACTTTTTCCCACAAAAAATAAATTTGTTTTTTCATTTTTGTATAATAATTGCAAAAGATATTTCATTAAATTTTTTTCTGTTATTTTTGTGTACAATTATTTACTTATATATTTTCGCATGAACCATTTCTCTTTATAAATAGTAGTAGATATTTTTTAAGTTGTTGCAGTGTATTATTTATTTAAAAATACTCTGAAAAGTGATGTTAAAATATAGTTTTTTGTAAATTTCTTTTTTTAATATTTTATTTTTAAATCGAAATCTAATTGTAAAAACAATAATAACAACAGTTAAATTAGAACAGCATCAGATTACCATTATGAAAATTTCTGTTTTTCAAGTGACAGAAAATTATTATATAAACAAAGAATATTTATATGATCCTTTTAAAACTTTTTGCTACTTTGAATAACATTAAAACCATTATTTTAAACTTTTAACTTTTCTTTATATATTAAATACATGTGTGAATTATGAATCAGCGCAAGTACTATTTCTTAGTTTCTGCCATGCCGGTTTTAACCGGTTATAACCACTGGTTTTAACCCCTCCGGCAGAAACTTGCCAGCCCTGATACTGATAAGTAATCATTATATAAATGTTGATAAAAGTTGCAGGTTCTATATTTTTAATATTTTAATATCCAAAATTGGTACAATATTCTATAAAGTCGACTCAATATACTGCCAGGTATAGCTAATATTGCGCCAATATCGATATTTTTTTTTTATTTAGGATTTTTGGTTTTGGCTCTTGCGTATTTCATACCAAAAATACCCCTAAGACCGAATGAAGAAATAAAGTTTGCTAGTCATCAACTTTTTATATTGTTTGAATTTACATTAATTTATATAGTAGTGGGAAGTCATTTCCTGGAAATCGAAGCCCAACTACCTAAATATAGAGTATTAATTACACCCGCCAAAATAATTTCTAACTCACTGAGTTTAATCTAACCCTGATGTTGTTCGACCGGCAATCTTGCTTAGTTGACTCTTGAGAATGGATATCGACCGATCACTTTGGGAATTCATGAACACTACACTTGGCTTGTGTACACTTGATTTCGAGGTATTCCATCAGCTATTTCAACAGTATCTACGATAGATGCCTGCGGGAGAAAAAGGATTGATAAGATGTATTTTGAGTTTAGAAAGCACCTAATATTTTAGTTGTACAATATACATATGTGTTTAATTTCCCTTTTTAGAGAAAATTTATTCTCTGAATTTTCACATTCCATTTGTTTTTTTATTTGAAGAAAAATTTCTCTTACATTAATAAAATTTAAAATGGCTATCAAAATAACAAAAGTTAACAAGGACAGAAAAATTATGTTCGTATAAAAGATGAAATAATTGACTGACATCAGAATTTACGAACCAGTTATTTCGAATATGAAAATTTGTTTTTGTACACCTTCATTACAATAGCAAAATTTTGCTAAAATATTCTTGAGCCTTTGGCAATTTGTTACTAACATTAGTGGTAGTACACTCTATGACCACCATCTTTGAAAGAATTAAAGTTTACTGAAATTTATCGAGTTTGTCATTTACTGAAATTTAACGAATATAGGTATTCTGCGTATACTATTCATATGATAATAGCCTTCGCAAGGATTTTTGAAGACGTTCGAAAAATGTCTTATTAGTATTAGTTTTAAAATTTTAGTACAGGGTAATTCAAAATTAATATAGATAGCGATTACAAACGGGTATAAATATTTAATCGAAAGGAATCTATCGATAAGAATTAAACAGAATTTAAGAGGATGCTCAAAATTTTGTTTATATACTTAGTAAATATTTTATGCGATTTTCTCTGGTCACATGGACGACATCAAAATATCCTTTTTGTTCAGACATCCGATACCATACATGTTAATGATGAGGTCACAGACCCAGCGGAATAGTAAGTATAGCTGATTAGGAGATCTCGCCCTTAGTAACAAGCAACATGAACAGAAATGGAACATTGTCAGTATTCTCTCACGAAATACGAATGACTTATAAAAACCACTCATACTTGTGAATTTGCTGACTACAACTTTTTATCCAAGTAGCCTGGCAACAGTCTAAAATCAGAGAGAAGAATTCCAGATGCGATAGGAGAAAGATGTTTGATCGAGCTCCTGAAATCTAGCCGAAGGTGTCGGCGCGGCGTAGGAATGAGGAGAGTGGTCCCAAATCCCCCTTAATTTTAAACTGTAAATATTAATTGTATCATATAGTCTAGAAATATTAAATATTACGTACTACATCCCCTGGATTTCATTATTTACATAAATATATATCTGTTAAGATTTGGAGGCGATTGATTGTACCGCTGACGAAATCTTCGCTACATTGATGACAAGAAGTGACAATTTTGAAACTAACACACAGAATGCTGTAAAACGTCAACAACACATGCAGATGATATTTGATCAAAAGGATGTTTATAAGTTGTCCGTGTGAACCTAGTCCCATAGAACATTTATAAAGTGTGTATTTTTTTTTTTTTTTTTTTGAACTTCCTTTTACATTTTGTGCAATTCTTATCGATAAATTTTTTTTCGGTTACTTATAGACGCTTGTAATCGCTGTATTAATTTTGAATTACCTCGTATATGCATTAAAAATGTCTAATCAATATTAAAAAGACACAACTTTTTAGTATTTACATTTTATTGCAAATCATTCGTTCGGAAATGTAGCTCCTGTTTTAAATTCAAAGTCTGAAATAAGAGTCGATTAAGGAGATAAACAATGGTTAAATAGAAGTAAGCAATATTTACCATATAATTTCTGTCGTCAACATTTCTTTTAGATGCGTATAATTTAATTGCAGAGACAATCAAAAGTATTACGGTGAATGGGGGAAAAATAGTTCAAAGTGCATTTTAATGATGTTACACGTTTACGAATATATATATGAAGTATATACTATAACTATGAAGTATATACTACAGTATAAATTATGATAATTCTGTGGTGCAAAGAATATTTGTTATTAACAGGGTCACACAAAAGTGTTTCATTTCATAAATGTGTAGGGGGGAGACATTGTTTGGGGCACGTTTTCTGAGTTTTACTAAAGGTTACTTCCTGTATAATTCGAGAGCAGATAGTATTTACAAAGACACACAAAACATTTCGGCTTCTATACTGTATCCGAATGACTATATTACATTTAACCGAAGATCTGAATATTTTAAAAACTTCGCTATAGTACGAAACCCACCTCATTTGATAGTTCGACGTGCAATCTCAGACTTTTTTTCAACTGATATGCAGTGTATAAGGATTAATGAAGTATCATTGCACATCATTTTTTGCCCACATATACTGAATACTGAATCTCATATGTGGTGAAATATTCAGTTGAAATTTAACTTAAATTAAAAATGTGCTTATGCGGGGATGTCATGTGTGTGTGTGGGGGGGGGGGGATAATGAAGAGTGCTGATAGAGATACGCAAGAGGGCATTTTGAGAAGTTGGGAAACAAAAGCATAAAATTCATTCTCCAGCTATAAATACCGTTTTATTAAACACTGTCTAAAAACACAGTTTCAGAATTCTCTGTCAAGATCATTATTTCAATCTTTCGAAAGGGAATTAAGACGATACTTTCTGCCTATAGCTAAGTATCTCACCTGACAAACAAATTGTCCACGTAAGCACTCTGTCCTCGTGCGTGGATGGATTGAAAAGGAAGATAACTATCCTTCTCATTATAAGGACGCCTGATTCCCTCTCTCCGTTCATTCATTCATGAACAGAGGGAAGCGCAGGAGGAAACTACGCCGCAATCCCAGAGTGTGTATGCGCCGCGAGATGGCCGTGATCGATCCGGGGATAAAGACGAAAATGCTGCGGAAAAGTGGATGCTAGAAAGACAGTCTGTGAAGTTCTGACGTATTTCTTTACTTTTAATAAGGTCACAGCTTATTCTCACGTCGTTTCATTAAATAACTATTTATATCTGCCGGCGTACTTTTAAAAATGTCGTTTGTAAAGTCATATCTTGATAACTAGTATCAGTACTGTTCGTTTCATATAATTGAATGACATGTGCTAGAAGTACGATTTTCTAGTATTACTTACGTTGTATTACAAATCATTCATTCGGAAATGTAGCTCTTGTTTTTAAATTCGTTTCAAATACCAGAGTCGGTTAAGTAGAAACATTGGTTTGAGCAACATTTATTATATAATTTCTGCCGTGAACACCCCTTTTTAGGTGCGTATAGTTTAATTTCATGAACAATTAAAAATATTCCGTTACATTACGGTAAATGTAAAAAAAAATAGTTTCAAGTGCAAGTTAATGGTGTCATTCTTTCGAATATACGCATGAAGTATAACACTTTAACCCTTTACTGCATGATTTTTCCTTTTTGCAGAAAAAAATTATTTTGATTACTTTAGGTAGTCACAAATGAAGGGAAAATAATAAAAAAATTCTGACTTCATATATATATTTTTTAATATGAATTTTTGTGGTGTGTGCCATATGTGTCACAAAGCACACAATGAGATATTTTCATTTTTGTACCAAATGTGGCATGAATCTCACAATACTGGTATATTACATATACAAAAATAGTATAATGTGTATTAAAATTCTATTGCAGGTATTTAACCCTATGAGGGGTAAGAAATTATTTTTCTATAATGTTGAATTCACACGAGAATATTCGAAAAAAAATTAAAACGAAGAAATCAATTTTGAAACTTTTTTTTCTCCTAAGTTAGAAATATAAAATTTAATTAAAAGCTTCTGCTGTGAATCTTGATTCAAATCAGGTGGTATGTAATATATCCCACTGCCCTGATGCACTCTATTAGAGACCTTAATTCAAAGTATTTATCACGGCCTTTCACGCCTTTGGGAATTTCTTTAGTATTGTCATTAAAACGTGAAAATTGTCGGATTTTTTTTTTCAAATTCAATGACAGACATAGTCTCTTTAATTGTTTGGTTTCCTAAAACATCACTCCAATAAATATCCGTAATGGAAACTTGTAAAGTTTGAGAAAAATCTTTTTCTATGCTGTATCTACGTCTCTCTTCTGAAATACGATTCAAAAGTTTTGGGTTAAAAAAAGGTCGAAAACTGATAAGGAGTCTCCAGATCCATAATGTCAAAATTTAAGGAATTGCTTCCTCTATATTTTATTTGCGCTTCAAATATTTGTCTTTCCTTTGTTACTTTTTTCTATGAACACTGGGTCCAGCATTGATACCTGCAGCACTAAAGAATAAACAATTTCTCTCTAAATTGATGTTTCTCATTATATACATTCCGTATTGAATTCAGTGTCGGGGAGAGGGGAGCATTCGTAGAATATTTACGTATAACTACACTGATAACTTGAAAATTCGTTTAGTTTAGAAATTCAATTCCCCCTCCCCCCCCTTATATATACTTCCGGCACATAACAATGTCTGGCCAGCGGAAAAACGGCTGAATAAAATATTGTTGTATTTCACTTGTTGATTTTAACTTTTATATAGTAATTTTAATGTAATTTAAAATTACTTTAATATTAATCACGAAAATTTATTTCCTGTGGCAGTTGAACCAATTTCTTGGATCACATTTGTTGCAGTCAATGTCTGATTCATATGAAGAAATAGCATTTTCAATTATCTTTAGCTGGAATGTATGTTGAAACACCCCAACTATCATCAGAAATTCCAAAAGACTGATCATCATTATCAGATGTAAATAATATTGCATTGATTTAACCTTGGGTTAGTCTTTTGCGCTCCATTTTTTATTAGAATGTTTTATGAGCGTTATGCTCTATGTTCCATATCTGGCACAAACACAAAAACAAGATTTCAAGCTGATGTACTGAAATATTTTAGTTTTAAGCAATCTTGATTACAAATATATGATATCCTCGAATGTCTAAAATTTTATCTTGCGATATTTTCAATATTTTGGGGTGAAAAAGTTGAAGCAAATTCAACTGTTGTGTACGATGCAGACTGGAATTATTATTATTATTTTAAATAAAAGCCTTATAACCAGTGAGGTACTGCCCTCAAGTGAGAAAAACTGGTACAAAACTCTTCAAACTCTTTGTTTGATATTTTACATATACCACAAAGCTCAGATAACCTAAATTTAAGACCCTTAGGAAAATAGAAGGGTTTTATCAGTATGTTCTATATATGGCACACCATGCAGAGAAGGGTTAATATGCATTCTATACTATATGTGGTGTAAAGAATATTTGTTATTAATTAACAGGGCCACACAAAAGTATTCTATTACATAATGATATAGTGAAAAACATTGTTTGGGGCGCATTTTAATTATATTAAACTATTTATTTTATGAGATTGGTATACATTTCTGATGTTTATTAAAGGTTACTTTCTAAAGGTACAGATAGTATTTATAGAGACACACAAAACATTTCGGCTACTGTACTGTATCCAAAGTACCGTATACTATTGCGCCAAAGACCTGAATATTTTAAAAACTCCGTTATAGTACGAAGTGTGTGTATGCGTGGCGTTGGGGGGAGATAGTGAAGACTACTGATAGTGATAACGCAAGAGAACATGTTGAGATGTAGGTAAACAAAAGTATGAAATTCATCCTCGAACTATAAATACCGATCTATTAAACATTGTCTAAGAATAGTTTCAGAATTCTCTGTCAAGACCATTATTTTAAGACGATACTTTCTGGCTAACAGCTAAGTATCATCATTATTTTAAGACGATACTTTCTGGCTAACAGCTAAGTATCTCACCTGACAAACAAATTGTCTACGTAAGCACTCATCCTGGTGCGTGAATGAAAAGGAAGATAACTATCCCTCTGATTATAAGGATGGCTGCTTCCCTCTCTCCGTTCATTCAATTAGGAACGGAGGGAAGCGAGGAGGAAACTACGATTCAATCCCGGAGTGTGTACGTGCCGTGAGATCGCAGCGATCGATCCGGGGATGAAAGACGAAAATGCTGTGGAAAATAGATGCTAGAAAGTCTGTGAAGTTCTGACGTATGCTTTACTTTAACAAGGTCACAGCTTATTCTCACGTCGTTTCATTAAAAAACTATTCATATCTGCCGGCGTATTTTTAAAAGTGAATCTTGAAAGTCATAATCTGAAGTCATATCTTGATAACTAGTATCAGTACTGTTAGTTTCATATAAATGAATGACTAATGCTAGAATTCGAAATACGACTTTCTAGTATTACTTGCGTTTTCTTACAAATCATTCGTTCGGAAATGTAGCTCTTGTTTTAAACTCATTTAAAATAACGGAGTCTATTAAGTAGAAACATTGGTTAAAGAGAATTGAGCAACATTTATTATATAATTTCTGCCGTGTACATCCCTTTTTAGGTGCGTATAGTTTAATTACATGATCAATTAAAAGCATTCTGTTACATTACGGTAAATGTGGGGAAAATAGTTTTAAGTGCAAGTTAATGATGTTACACTCTTTCAAATACATGTATGAAGTATATACTATAATATACATCCTATACTATCTCTGGTGTAAAGAATATTAGTTATTAATTAACAGGGCCACACAAAAGTATTCTATCACATAATGGTATAGTGAAAAGCATTGTTTGGGGCGCATTTGAATTATATTAAACTATTTATTTTATGAAATTGATATATATTTCTGAGGTTTATTAAAAGTTACTTGCTGTATAATAGAAAAAAGCTATAGTATTTAGAGACACACAAAACATTTCGGCTTCTATACCGTATACTATTGCGCCTAGATCTGAATATTTAAAAAACTTTGTTATAGTACGAAGCAGGGTTGGCACGGTTTAAACCAATTGGTTTTAACCATGGTTTAAACCACGGTTTAAACCAAATGGTTTTTTTCTCAAAAAAACCAATTGGTTTTTTTAGAAATAATCTAACAACATTTTCTCTTTTTTTCTTTATAATTTACATGTTTCAGATTGTTGGATACAAATAACTTCTATTTTTAACACTTTATTTCAGCAATAAGCATTAGATATAGTGGGTTTAGGTCATTTTTTTAATTATAGAATCAAAATCAGTATGCATTGGTGAACATATCTATTGTTCTAAAGAAAAAACTTCAAACATGTTAATTGATCAAATATAAAATAGATTAAAAATATTCAATATTTAGTATAAAATATTTTAATTTTTTTTAAAGTGCAGATTATTTAACAAAATTAATAACATTTATTTAATACAATGATCATTAAGATTTTGTTTAAGCTGTAAAAGAATTTTTTCTAAAATGGGGAGATTATTTTGAAGAATTAAAATGAAAATATGATGTTGAATAAGAGAATATTCAAAGATTGGGTACTAGTTGTTTTAATAATAACAATCTTATTATTTTTTTTTCTGTTATCTGCAAAATCTAATGATAAAAAATATTGACTTCAAATTGTCATCCCAAAAACAAAATGCTAAGAAATATTTGAAATTTACTATTTTAATAACTATGGAAAAGAATATTATATTTATCAAACTACATCTAAATGTTTAGTATTAGTAATCAAAAGATTGTTTATAAAAACTCTCAGTGTATCAATCTTTCATTGTGTAGAGCAGTTTATTCTTTGAATGTAAGACTGTTTGTTAATACTGTTTAAATTAAAATATGAATTTTTCCTATTTTCTACATAAATTTACTGTAATTATTAAATTTAAATTATTTTAAAATGAAATTATACTACTTTTAACCCAACAATATCTATTTTTATCAATAAATATGCATGTATATATAATAAAAAGGGATGTTTTAAAAAAACCCGGTTTAAACCAAAAAAACCTGGTTTAAACCAAAAAAACCGGTTTTTTTGGTTTTTTTCGAAAAAACCAGGTTTTTTTCCAACCCTGGTACGAAGTGTGTGTATGCGTGGGGTTAAAGGGAGAAAAGGAAGAATACTGAGAATGATAACGTAGGAGGGCATTTTGAGAAGTTGGGAAACAAAAGCACAAAATTCATTCTCGAACTATAAATACCGTTTTATTAAACACTGTCTAAGAACACAGTTTCAGAATTCTCTGTCAAGATCATTATTTTAGTCTTTCGAAAGTCAATCAAGACCATCCTTTCTGGCTATAGCTAAGTATCTCACCTCACAAACAAATTGTCACCGTAAGCACTCATCCTCGCGCGTGAATAATTTGAGAAGGAAGATAACTACCCCTCTCATTATAAGGATGCCTGATTCCCTCTCTCCGTTCATTCATTCATGAACAGAGGGAAGCGCAGGGGGAAACTACGCCGCAATCCGAGAGTGTGTACGCACCGCGAGATGGCAGCGATCGATCGGGGGATGAAAGACGAAAATGCTGCGGAAAAGTGGATGCTACAAAGAAAGTCTGTGAAGTTCTCTGGCGTATTCCTTTACTTTAATAAAGTCACAGCTTATTCTCACGTCGTTTCATTAAATAATTGTTTATATCTGCCGGTTTTTTTTTAAAGTGTCGTTTGTAAAGTCATATCTTGATCACCAGTATCAATACTGTTAGTTTCATACAAATGAATGACTAGTGCTAGAATTCGAAATACGATTTTCTAGCATTACTTACGTTTTATTTTAAATCGGGAAGCAGGCATCCTTATAATGAAAGGGGTAGTTATCTTCCTCTTTCAATCCATTCACGCACGAGGATGACTGAGTGCTTACGTGAACAATTTGTTTGTCAGGTGAGATACTTAGCTGTAACCAGAAAGGATCGTCTTGATTGCCTTTCGAAATTCACTGAAATAATGATCTTTACGTTATGATCCGTTACATTACGTTAAATGTGGAAAAAATAGTTTCAAGTGCAAGTTAATGATGTTATACTCGAATATATGTAGGAAGTATATACTATAATATACATTCTATACTATCTGAGGTGTAAAGAATATTTGTTAGTAATTAACAGGGCCACAGAAAAGTATTCTGTTATGCAATGGTATAGTGAAAGACATTGTTTGGGGTGCATTTTACTTATATTAAACTATTTATTTTATGAAACTGATGTAGGGAAGAGCGGGAATACTTGATCAAAGGGGATACTTGAGCCACCCCTATTATCTCTACAGTTGGTTATTTTTTCTTTCTAAAACAGGCAACGTGGTAACATATTTATAGTTTTGAACATACAAAAGAGAGATCGCATAACTTGGTTCTAATTTGAATGCATGGTGATTAATGGTTGTTTTTTGCCTATCTGAAGTAAATATTTAGGTGCATGGTTTTTTAATTTTTTTTGTAATCAAAGTTTTGTGTAAAGTTGCAACAATATAAATAGATTTAATAAGTATAATTTGAATTGTATTTTGAACCTAAAATAGCTAAATAGCTGTCTGCTGTAGTTAGTAAAACTCTGATAAACAAAAATGGTGGTAATGGGGATACTTGAGCCATTGAGATTGGGGATACATGAGCGATGGCTCAACCATCCCCACTAGGAAATTAGACATATGGGTAAAACATAAAAGAAAAAAAATATGTCCCTATCATATTCACAGATAGATTTTTTCCCCTAGGAATTTTTTTTAGATTTTTTTTTTTTTTTTAATATATATATATTTTTAATGAAAATATCAATATTATTTTTCATTTTGACTGACAAAATAGCCTGTCTAGAGGAATGTAGGCATAGTTTTCAATTCAACTTTTAATTTATTACATTAAAATAACTTTTTTAAACCGTTTTACAGACTATAATCTCTAATATTTCAAATAGTTAAGTCCAACATAATACAATATTTATTTTTTAATATAGTATATTAAGATTAAATATTGTATATTGAAACTGTAATCTCTGTTACTGATTGAACATGAAATTTTCTCAAAGAATTGCAGATTCTAAGTTTAAATGGCTACTAACTGAGGATATCGCTACCATCGATGAAACCCAAGTTGAAATGATCCTTAGACCACCAATTATCACTACAAAAAAAAAAAAAAAAAAAAAAAAAAAAAAAATGATCGTGGTACTAGTTTTATTTCGTAATTGGTTTTGAATGACTTTATGGATCTTAATTGATCATTAAGATATTATCATACTTGTGCAAAAATAAAGCGAAAAACATTACTTTTGTATTTATTACTTTCTTCTATCTTTACAAGAAGAAAGTATTGGATTCATGAAAATTTTCGACGGATTTATACGTTTTAGAAGGTCTTGAACACGTTTTGACTATTTTTAGAAAATGTCTGTCTGTGAGTCTGTCCGTCTGTCTGTGAGTCTGTGACAAAAAATTTGTGGGCGCTCTATCTCAAGAACTAATGCTCGAAATTTAATAAAATTTTATATTCAGTTAGACCTTGATATGAATTAGTACCTATTGGTTTTTGGTGAAAATTGGCCTGCAGGTGGCGCTGCTGTACTACGTTTTTCATGATTTTCAAGGTTGCTATATCTCAAGAACTAATGCACAGAATTTCACCAAACTTCAGATTCTGTGACCTCTTGATATACATAGACGCTGATTAAGTTTTGGTGTAAATTGGCCAGCAGGTGGCGCTGCTATCCTACGTTTTTCATGATTTTCATGATAGCTATATCTCAAGAACTAATGCGCAGAATTTCACCAAACTTCAGATTCCGCGATACCTTGAGATACATAGCCACTGATAAGGTTTTGGTGTGAACTGCCCTATACGTGGCGCTGCTATGCTACATTTTGCACGATTTTTGCGATAGATATATCTCAAGAACTAATGCAGAGAACTTCATCAAACTTTAGATTCTGTTACACTAGAATATATAACATAATTAGACGCTGATTACATTTTGGTATTAACCTCGCAACAGGTGGTGCAGCTATGCTGCATTTTGCACGATTTTTCCGATAGCTATATCTCAACAACCAACGCACAGAACTTCATCAAACTTCAGATTTTGTTATAAAATGACATATAACATAATTACACGATGATTACGTTTTGTTATAAATCCTTCAACTGATGGTGCTGCTGTGCTATATTTAACACTGTTTTTTTTTAAACTAGCTATATCTCAAGAACTAATGCACAGAATTTCATCAAACTTCAGATTCTTTTACACCATAACATAATTAGACGCTTTTTTACGTTTTGGCATAAATTGTCCAAGATATGGTGTTGCTGTGCTACGTTTTGCAAATTTTTTGTTAGAACTATATCTCAAGAACTAATGGACGAAATTCCATCAAATTTCAGATTCTGTTAGGTCTTGACATCAATAGATGCTTATTAGGTTTTAGTATAAATTACCCAACATGAGGCGCTACTAAGCTCATTTTCTCAGAGTATTAAATAAATTTTGCGTTTTAGGCTTTTCGGATACCAGAATCTCATTAGGCTAGGTCAAATGTTCGGGGAAATTCGATAGTGGGTAACTTTGTGGTCACCACGTTTTTTTTATTTTAAAATGTACTTATCAGATAGAAGAAAGTTTTGGGATTGACACATCCAACTAGTTTTTCCGTACTGGTTCAAGTATCCCTTCACCATGGCCACGATGTAAAACAAAAAAGTAAAAATTTATTAAACATAGAAAAACAATAATTGAAATTAATTGAAAATGGCTTTCAGTTGAAGAAAAAATATCAAATTTTCATTTTCAATATTGTATTTTGTCTTAAGAAATTATAAAAAATTAAAAAAATTAAAAATTAAAAAGTGGCTTTAAGTATCTCCATCTTCCCCTACATTTCTGAGGTTTATAAAAGGTTACTTCTTGTATAATAGAAAACAGATAGTATTTACAGAGACACGCAAAACATTTCGGCTACTATACTTTATCTGAAGTACCGTATACGATTGCGCCAAGATCTGAATATTTTAAAAACTTCGTTATGTGTGTATTCGAAGTATGTGTATGCGTGGGGTTGGGAGGAGATAATGAAGAGTACTGATAGTTATAACACAAGAGGGCATATGTTCAGATGTTGGAAAACAAAAGTATAAAATTCATTCTCGAACTGTAAATACCGATCTATTAAACACTAAGAACACAGTTTCAGAATTCTCTGTCAAGATCATTATTTCAGTGTATTTCGGAAGGCAATTAAGACGATACTTTCTGGCTAACAGCTAAGTATCTCACCTGACAAACAAATTGTCCATGTAAGCACTCAGTCATCCTTGTGCGTGGATGGATTGAAAAGGAAAGATAACTGTCCCTCTCATTATAAGGATGTCTACTTCCCTCTCTCCGTTCATTCATTTATGAACAGAGGATAGCGCAGGAGCAATCTACGCCGCAATCCCAGAGTGTGTACGCGCCGCGAGATGGCAGCGATCGATCCGGGGATTGAAAAGCGAAAATGCTGCGGAAAAGTGAATGGGAAAAGAAAGTCTGTGAAGTTCTGACGTATTCCTTCACTTTAATAAAGTCAGAGCTTATTCTCACGTCGTTTCATTAAATAACTATTTATATCAGCCGGCGTATTTTTAAAAGTGTCGTTTGTAAAGTCATATCTTGATAGTTAGTATCAGTACTGTTATTTTCATATAAATGAATGACTAGTGCTAGAATTCGAAATAAGATTTCCTTGTATTACTTACGTTTTATTACAAATTATTATTTCGGAAATGTAGCTCTTGTTTTAAATTCGTTTGAAATAACAGAGTAGGTTAAGTAAAAACATTGGATAAAGAGAATCGAGCAACGTTTATTATATAATTTCTGCCGTGAACATCCCTTTTTTGGTGCGTATAGTTTAATTACATGAGCAATTAAAAGTATTTCGTTGCATTACGGTAAATGTGGGAAAAATAGTTTTAAGTGCAAGTTAATGACGTATATGTATGAAGTGCATACTATAAATATACATTCTATACTATCTGTGGTGTAAAGAATATTTGGCTACTCAAAAGTAGCAGGGCTACCCAAAAGTAGCAGGGCTACTCAAAAGTAGCAGGGCTACTCAAAAGTATTCTATTACAAAATAGTATACGGAAAAACATTGTTTGAAGCATATTTTAACTATATTAAACTATTTATTTTATGAAATTAATATACATTTCTGAGGTTTACTAAAAGTTACATCTTGTATAATAGAAAGTAGATAGTATTTACAGAGACACACAAAACATTTCGGCTACTATACTGTATCCGAAGTACCGTATTACACCAAGATCTAAATATTTTAAAAACTTCTTTATAGTACGAAGTGTATGTGTGTGTGGGGGGGGGGGGGATAATGAAGAGTGCTAAACGTAATAACGCAGGACGCATTTTGAGATGCTGGGAAGCAAAAATATAAAATTCATCCTAGAACTATAAATACCGTTCTAATAAATACTGTCTAGTAACACAGTTTTATAATTCTTTATCAAGATCATTAATTTAGTGTCTTTCGAAACGGAACTAAGACGATACTTTCTGGCTAACATCTAAGTATCTCACCTGACAAACAAATTGTCCACGAAAGCACTCAGTCAGCCTCGTGCGTGGATGGATTGAAAAAAGAAGATAACTGTTCCTCTCATTACAAGGATGCCTGCTTCCCTCTCTCCGCTCATTCATTCATGAACGGAGGGAAGCGCAGGATGAAACTACGCCGCAATCCCAGAGTGTGTTACGCGCCGCGAGATGAGAGTGATCGATCCGGGGATGAAAGACGAAAATGCTGCGGAAAGTGGATGGTGGAAATAAAGTCCGAAGTTCTGACGTATTCCTTCACTTTAATAAGGTCACAGCTTATTCCCACGTCGTTTCATTAAATAACTATTTATATCTGCCGGGGTATTTTTAAAAGTGTCGTTTGTAAAGTCATATCTTGATAGCTATCAGTACTGTTATTTTCATATAAATGAATGACTAGTGCTGGAATTCGAAATACGATTCCCTTGTATTGCTTACGTTTTATTACAAATCGTACGTTCGGAAATGTAGTTATTGTTTTAAATTCGTTTGCAATTAAGATTAGTCGGCAAATTAAGATATTCGACTTTTAATCGATTTTTCTTTTGAGACTTTACCTTCAATCTATTAATCTTGTTATTCTGTGTTATCAATTTCCTCTTATTTTGAAACTCTCTATAACATACTATCTTCTTAAACAAAGTATCAAACAGTAGAGGAGGATAACTATCATTCTATGATATCATGAATGATATATCATGGCAGATTTAAACATTATACCTTTTGATGCTTGCTCCCCTTTATTCTATAAATTATCAACTTTTAGATTCCTAATTAATCGTGCTTTTAAAGTTTCTTCAGATAAAAACTTAAATAATGAGTTAGAGAAAATTATATGTATCGCAATTAATAATGGATATCGAATTAAATTCATTAACAGATTAACTAAACGCACCATTAATAGTATGGGTTTGTATGACTCTAAAAATAAAATTAAAACTTTTAATGAAATCAATAGGAGAAGGGTTGTAGTAAAATTTTTTCCGGGCTTTTTTGAATGTATCAAAAATTTTGAATTGTGTTTAATAGCGAAACCTCCCCCCCCCCCCCAAATTAAAAATGCTTTTAAATAGCAAAATTGATGCCATTAGTATAGATGACCTTTCGGGACTTTATATAATTGCATTTATTAGAGAAGGAGGAATAAAAAACTTTTACATAGGCATGACCCAACGCAAATTTAAAATCAGACGTAAAGAACATATAACAGATATTAAACTTAGCAGGAAGAAAACCACTCTATCCATATTAAATCAAAAAGAGAACATTAACATACTTTTTAACGAGAGTAAATTAATATAAGGTCTAATTTTTATTTAAAATTATTCATAAGCGAATCAATTGAAATTTATTTTAAAAGTTCACATATTTGTAACGATACACTATCATTTCGCATCCCAAATATATGGATTGAATGGTTAGACAATTTACACGGTAATTATTTAACTAGACCACGGACAATATCCAAATTAAAAAGCGCGTGATACATTTATTTTCAATAATTCTTTATTCGCGTTTGAAATGAAATAGACGCCCTCTCGCGGACAAAGTCTGAAACGAAATAGAACTGATACCGTGAGCATCTTCCGCTGAAATCAGTGTTTAAAAGGCTGATAAATGAATAAACAGTTCTATAATAAATAAATAAATAAACAGTTCTATAACGCATGCAACGTTGGGTTCTTTGTATTAAAATTATCTAATATCAAAATTTTATACACAAAGTTTAGATCTATAATATAAAAAAGTACATTTGACTTACTCATGGCAAAATAACATGACAGCAACACAATGCTTGCATGATTCGCTTGCTCCAGCTTTGCAAGAGCAAGAAATTTTTTTTATTTCAAATTTTTGTTTTCCTTTACTAGCAAACCTGAAATAATATAGGGATTTCCTTTTGTTTGGCTTGTTTGTAAACACGAGCCTCCAATCTCTATTTCTTCTTCTTTGCATTAATGCCGCACATTACTAATCTCTTTGAATCAATAATTGCTTCAGCTTCTCTAAAGCAATTACTAGATTTTCCAGCATCTAGAAATTCTAAAATTGTCAATATTTGTAATTTATCTCCCATAATTAAATAAAAAAGATAAAAAACTGCACTTTAAATAGCTCTTTAAACGGGTTTCGCCATGCTACAGCATGGAACAAACAGCAATATGTAAACAAACGATTATCAGGTCTATACAACGCCACCTTTCGGTCATTACAAACGCGAATTCCGATTTTCACGTTCATCGTATTTGTAATTTTAATTTTTCTATTTACATTCTGAGGATGACTCTATTAATGGGAGTTAAAACTTGTAAATGAAAATTTTTTAATATATTTTAAATGTTTTTATTAATGTGTAACGTCTTAGAAGCAAAATATTTTTTATAATATAAATTCTTATTTTTTATTGTCTGAGCGAAGCGAAGTCTTTATACTCAGAGATACGTAACGATATTAAAAGTCAAAAAAATTCTTTCGTCAAGCAAATCTCAAAAAGTACTTGTCGGATTTTGATTTTGTTTGTACCAATAGGTACCTATGAAGGTAATCTGATGAATGCACTACATGCGAAAAATTAGTTCCAAATAGTTTAAAAGTTATATTAAAAAAACTGACAAAAAAGCACAATGTATTTGCATACGTCACAGAAATTTGGTGTGCGTGATTCTCACCAGCTGGATATTTTCGTAGATAACCGAATCAGTACATGGAGTAAATAGTAATCATTTACACACTCAGAAATATTGAATGCAATAAAACATTTTAAAATTTAATCATGCAGGAAAATAAACTGTTATTTTTTTATATTAAAAAAATGTCATAAAAACTGATTTTGAGATTTTGTGATAATCTCTTAATAGCATTTTTTGATCGCTAAAAGAATGTTTTATATATTTCGTGTGTGAAAATTAGAAACAATTACGTTTTTAAATAAAAAGTTTCTTTTATGACATCATTTTCCCTTTATATTTATTTTTATTGCATGTTTTCTTTTAACTTATATTTTGTTTGTGTGTGGAAGTCAATTCTGGTCACTAATTTTTCGGCACGGATACCACGAGCGCATCAGATTTGGCGCAATTTTTTTCAAAGCCCATTTGGCGAAAACTCCGTTTTCAAATAACGCTTACATACACATTTTTAAATAATTTTCTATTTTCAAAAAGAACTTACAGTAAATAAAATAATAATAATAATTAATAACTATAAAAAGAAATATTTTATATAATTAAAAAAAGGAAATGAAAGTAAATAAACATTTTATGAGTAAATAAACAAATAATAAATAAATAAAGCCGGGTTACCATCTGAGGTAAAATAATGCCATTTTGACGCCAATTATGTACCCTGGTGCATATGTGACATCTTTTCCCATTTTTCATCCATTTCCTGTTGGCATACAACTTTGAAATTTGGAATATGTATGCATACCTGTGAGCAATACTGGAATTAGACATTGATTTTTTTTTTTAATTCGATCCAAAATGGGGCAACGGGGGCAATTTTTTAAAGATTTATACTGCATAAAGGAGCCACTTACCTATTTTTATATACAAGAAGAAGTAAGTGGTATGTAAAAACAATTATAGTATACATAAATAAAATACTTGAGAGAATATACTAGAGATATAAGCACCGGGTTTGGCGAGATATTTTTTGCCAATTAGGCGAAAACATCGTTTTGATTACCAGATACATATAGCATGCTATAATAACACGTTATTTATTTATTTCAAAATGAAAAAAAGGAATAAACGAAACATTGATAATATTTTTGAACAAACAATTTATTATAACATTTACATGATAACCAGCATGTTAGGCAATTGAACGCCATTTTGGCACCAATTAGGTACCTCGGTGTGTATAGGGCATATATGTGCCATATTTATTTGTAAAACTGAGCATGAACGTTTACCAAGTGTGTTTTCATAGTCGCTTATATCTTTTTGCAACATAGCGCACCTTCCGAAGCCAAAACTGCACAAAAGAAAAAAAAATATTTGCAGTATTTATTTTATTTATTTATTTTTTTTTATGTAATGCACATTTTGTAATCAGTAGACTCGATAATCAGACCTCGTTTTTTTGCTTTCAGAGATGATATTTCATACGACGTCTTTTTTGGATTCGTCGTTTTTCCATATTTGATAGTATGCGTCTACTCGTTTTGTAACTTTTTTTTGTAACTTTCTTCTTTATTAACAGCGACATTTGGATTTCCTATTTAAATAAAAATTCTTCTCAATACAAAGAACTTTGTTAAAATAAATAAATAAATGAAATGCGGACATCTATTGCTCAAAGCACAAATTTTTCCTATTGAGTTAATAAAAATCAGTAAAAACATAATTTTTATGATAATAAAAAGGTGACTTATGTAAGAACAGAGTCATATATTATGTACGTTATGGATTAAGTATGAATATTTCTCCACCATTTATAAATAATAATAATAATAAAATAAAATGCGGACAGACCAAAGTCTATATTTGACTGAAAACAACAACCGTTATCTAAATGCTTTAAAAAGATGGCCAATGAAAAGTGATATTTCTAAAGTATTATGAAATTAGTTAAAAACCATTTATTTTAAACTAAATGAATAAAAGATTTATATTTTTAATGAAATAAATGGGAGTTGAAAAATTATTGGAAATTTATCACCATAGATATATCAATATTACAATCAGTACTTTGTATGCAAAATGGAACAATTAGCAATACTTTTCGAACCCGAAAATGGTCGTTGCTTTTTTTAGGGTTAAAAAGGAGGTTACGAAATATTCCTATAGAGAGATGCCAAGCCCCCGCTTATTGCATAGCAGAATTTTCTTATAGGAAAAGTTATTTTTTAAATCCGCAGAATGTTCCTATTTAATAAAAGATTTTCTGTATTAAAATACCGGTATCCGAAATGCCGGAGACTTGGCAGCTCTGCCTATAACATTTTAATTAATCACGGTACTTTTTTTAATCGGATTCAAATTTAGTGAAGACAACGTTTTTTGACCAAAAGCAGCTTTTTTCCACATGTGTAACTATGATATAATTCCTTGATGCTGAAATAAAATGTTTTGACTTATGCTATTATTGCTTCCTCTTATTTATTTATTTGAATTTTAAATAAGATGACTCAAAATCGTGTTTTTTTAATGTACGGAAAAAATGCATTTCGAGAGAGGGTGAAAAGGACAATATTTGGCGATTTATTACCTGCGTTTGGCTAAGTTTCTTACTACCTTGTATTTAATACTCTTCACAATACTTCGCTGTTATATGGACTTAGGCGCTTTTATAAAAAGTTTAACGTAGTTCGGGCTTAAAAAAGTGAGTATTTTACTGAATAATACAAATAAATGAAAAATGTATACTAAGAAATACTAATAAAAGAAAAATGAAGCGTTATATTGATCTATGTATATTTAAAAATACATCTGCTAACACTATTTAGATAATTTATGTGTATATAATAGGAGATAAATAGCTTTTGATTCTGTATTTCTATGCTTTAAAGCATTAACGTTTGTGTGTTTTTCATTATCGTTGGCAGTACCTAGCCGATTTAAAAAATAATGTGGGTAAAAAATTTTGGTAACTATCTTTGTGCAAAATATACTATATTTTGCGTAGGAACAATAATCACCATCAATGCACGAGCAAAAAAAGTTCTAAAATTGAGAATTCTTTGATGTCGATATGACTAAAAATTTAAAATATATATATATATATATATATATATATATATATATATATATATATATATATATATATATATATATATATATATATATATATATATATATATTTTTTTTTTTTTTTTTTTTTTTTGTGGCAACTTTTAGGATATAATATTCTCGTTATGAACGACTTCTAAAACATTCGACAATTTAATTTCACAAATTAAACATTTTTTTTCTAGAAAAAGTTTTAAACCCAATTTATTGAGAATATTGCAATTTCTAGGATACTGTCGGGGTCAGAAACTATAACTTTGGCATCACAGTAACTTATAAGATGTAAGTGCTCGTTTAGGACAAATTTTTAAATAGGGATTCCTTAACTCTTATTGACAACCTCATTGCATCCGTGGAAAACAGATATTCAACATTATAAACTATTCGGACGGATTTCACACCGTATAAAATACACTCCATTCTCTTCAAACATAATAGTTTATGTTATTTATAGTTTCTCAAATCGGTGCGAAGCTTCTGTTTATGCTCATGACATCATTTCAAAGAGTTATGTTTCCAATATAGGAAAATTTGGTGTTTTATTTTCTGTATTACTTTTAACATTTTGCATATTTCCAATTTTACATCCATGCATGGTTTGCTTTTCTTTTATAAAAATAGTATATGCAACTTTATATATAAGATTTTGTAATTCTATGATTCAATATGCTTATTTTCATCATATTTTATCACAATGAATGATCAATTAAAGGTAACACCTCATTTTCTTTACTTATCGCAAGTTATTAAATGTTTATTCTCAGCAATATCGCTCAGACTAATCCCTCTGAGGGAAGTCCTAGTGTAGAATATATATTAATTAGTATTACGATATAGTATGAAAATAGACACACAAAACATTTTGTCTACTATACTGTAACCGAAGTACGATATACTATTACATCATGATCTGAATATTTTTATAATTTCGTTTGAGTACGAAACCCACCTCATTTGCCACGCTTGACGTGCAGTCTTCGGTTTTTTCTCAACTAATATGTAGCGTATAAGGATGAATGAAATATCATTGTACAGTATTTTTTACCTACATATGAAAGACACAAAGTAAAAGACTCGGTATAAATTTAAATTAAATGTGAATGTGCGGGTATGTCTATTGTGTGTGTGTGGGGGGGGGGGGGGGGAGTGAGATAATGTACTGTTCTAAGGGTAATAAAGGGGCAAGGCATTTTGAGATGTTGTGAAACAAGTATATAAAATTCATTCCCGAACTATATATGCAGTTCTTTTAAACACTGTCTAACAACACAGTTTCAGAATTCTCTGTCGAGATCATTATTTCAGTGTCTTTCGAAAGGGAATTAAGACGATACTTTCTGACTAACAGCTAAGTATCTCACCTGACAAACAAATTATCCTGGTAAGCACTCGTCTTCGTGCGCGGATTGATTAAAAAGGAAGATAACTATCCCTCACATTTTAAGGATGCCTGATTCCCTCTCTCCGTTCATTCATTCATGAACGGAGCCAGGCAGTTTTGACTTCAAACACTTTTCTCCGGGAGGGACTTCTGTGGCTCCGGAGGGGGGGGGGGAATTAGAGAGTTCCAAGGAGAAATTCTACTTTTTGACAATTGGAAACTCAAAATTTTCGGGGGGGGGGGGGCATTTCATTGCTCCGGGAGTATGTCCCCCCCCCCGGGGTCACCCTCCTGAATTCAACCTGGAGAGAAGCACATGAGGAACTACACCGCAATCCCAGTGTGTGTATATACGCCGCGAGATGGCTTCGATCGATCCGGGGATGAAAGACGGATGCGGAAAAGTGGATGGTGGAAAAGAAAGTCTATGAAGTTCTGACGCATTCCTTTTACTTTAATAAGGTCACACCTTATTCTCACGTCGTTTTATTAAATAACTATTTATATCTGCCGGCGTATTATTTAAAAATATCGTTTGTAAAGTCATAGCTTGATCACATTATTACAGCTGTTAGTTTCAAATAAATGAATGACTAGTGTTAGAATTTGAAATAAATTTCGTGAGTAGCATAAAGGAAGTATTGTTAGGAGCCAAATTTTATTTCAACTAACGACGCTGTATACAAAGTGTCTCCGAATTTATGAACCTAAGTGTAACGGAGGTAAAGAAAGTACATATAAAGAAACTGTTTTGATATAGCAATGTGTGAGATCGGTTATGGAAAGTTTTGGTGAAGGCTCAGAAGTTCTGACATATTCTTTATTTAATGAGGTCATTGCTTATTCTCACGTCGTTTCATTAAATAACTATTACTTACCCATCATACGTAGCAAAGGATAAAAATCAATCGTTTTGAAAATCGAAAAGAAAAATTTGACGGATTGACACGGTTCAGACATTGAAGATTCCAAAAAAACATATAAGAAAAAAAAATGCCGTGTTTGTTTGTCCATTTGTCTTTCTGTAAACGTTCTATCTCCCGAATAAATTGAGATAGAAACTTGAAATTTGGTGTGTACGTAGTATGTAATATTGGGAATATTACTGTTTGGGACAATAGGTTGTGCTGATTTTAGAATTCCTAGTCATTGCTTTGTTTACATTTTTTGAACAGTAATTTGAATAAAATAAGTGATGAAATCGAAACTATAATGAATTCTTACATTATATTAAAATATTAAACTAGGTATTGTACTAAAATAATAAAAATTTAGATAATTTGATTAAAATATTAAAAGCAAAGATCAAGTTAATAATCAATAATGTATGATCAAATATTCATTATAAAGATGAAATGTATTTTTCCTAAATTATTCAATGAAACTTACCTTTTAAGTAACATTACTAATTAACATCAATCTAATAATATATGGAAGTTTTATTCCAGGTTTAGTCAGATTACAAAACAAAAGAAATTTGATTAATACATAAATATATTATGTAAAAAGATGATGATTACCAATAATATCAGTAATATCTTGATTTTTTTTCAGAAATAGTGGTGTGTTTTTGTCGGCCGATTATCTACGCTATGGGATATAGGCCCTATGGGGTGGGTTGCCCTCCGTGGGGGTCTTTCTAAGGGAACCACCCGTATTTACGCAAGGTTCGAAGAAAACCACGGAAAACTTCGAACGGTTAGGCCGACGGTCGCGATTGGGTTCGAACCCAGCACCTACCGTCTACTAGTTTGGAGGTCAGAACCTCGCGGCCACTGGTGGGGCTTTTTCAGAAATGAATTTATTCTTCCTTCATGAGAAAACATGAATTCAGTAATATTAACAAACGAATTAAAATATGCATGGAATCGATATAAAACTAAACAAGTTGGAAATTGCACGTGAACGTAGCAAATGAGGTGCGTTCGTACGATAACGAAGTTTTAAAAATATTCAGACCTCGGTGATTTAGTAGAGCGTACTTCGGATACAGTATAGTCGAAATCTTTGTGTTTCTGTAAATATGCAGAAAGTAATTTTAATTACACCTCAGAAATGTATATCTTATTCATAAAATGTGAAATAGTTGAATATAATTAAAACGCGCCCCAAACAATGTTTCCCCGTATACCATTATGTAGTGGAATACTTTTGTGTGGACCTGTAATTTAATAATAAAAATTCTTTGCATCACAGATTCTACAGAATGCATATTTTAGTATATATTTCATAGATTCATACCAATTATATTATGTTCGAATTAGTGTAGCATCATAAAAATGCATTTGAATACACTATATTGCCATTGATTATGGGACACTTGCGATTTTAGACATTTTACTAAATATCTAGAAAAATACATGAGGAATCATCTCGAAACTCTTAGTGTATAAATATAATAGTATACGTCATACATCTCCGTGAAGATTTTTTACCGAAACTCCATAGGGGACCGTCAACAAATTAAAAAAGAATGAATATCTTTTGAATAACCCTGTCAAAACTAATGTAGCAAAAGCGCTCAAACTCTAGATTATGATTGAATGCCTTATTATAATACACTGTGTTCATTTTTATGCAAATAGCATGCATACTCGCAGAGTAATTAAGGTTTTTATAAAAAAGGTCCCAAATTTTTCCAAGTTTTTTCCTTATAATTTTCAGAGTTCTTAATTTAAAATAATATTTTCTTCAGAAAATATGACAAACAACATTGCACACAGTATCCTGTAATCAGAATTAAAAAATAATGAAAATTGTATACAAAATGAGTTGGTTTACTAAATAATTTTTTACTGCGCATGCGTCAACGATATCAAAATTTCATTTGCATATTATGTTAGCTAAATGTATAGAGCAACTTTTGTGAAAGTCACAAAATCATAACTTGAAAATTCTGAAAATAATCGTCAATTGAATAAGTTGAAAATCCGTTATTTTCAAAATGAAGCAAAAACAAGAGGGGTTGTATCCATATATTCATTGATTAGTGTCAATATAGAGTACACAATACGGGATGTTACGACTACTTTTGGATAAAATCCCTCATTTTTTTGCTTCATTTTGGAAACAACAGATTTTGTCCTTTTTCTATAGACGATTACTTTACGAATTTTCAAGCTATAATTTTGAGACTTTTACAAAAGTTGCTCTATACATTTAGCCAACATAATATGCAAATGAAATTTTGATATCTTTGACGCATGCGCAGTAAAAAATTATTTAGTAAACCTACTCATTTTGTATACAATTTTCATTATTTTTTAATTCTGATTACAGGGTACTGTGTGCAATGTTGTTTGTCATATTTTCTGAAAAAAATATTATTTTATATTAAGAACTCTGAAAATTATAAGGGAAATACTTAGAAAAATTTGGGGCCATTTTTATAAAAACCTTAATTACTCTGCGAGTATGCATGCTATTTGCATAAAAATGAACACAGTATATTACAATAAGGTATTCAATCATAATCTAGCGTTTGAGCGCTTTTGCGCCATTAGTTTTGGCAGGGTTATTCAAAAGATATTCATTCTTTTTTAATTTGTTGACGGTCCCCTATGGAGTTTCGGTAAAAAAACTTCACGGAGATGTATGACGTATATTATTATATTTATACACTAAGAGTTTCGAGATGATTCCTCATGCATTTTTCTAGATATTTAGTAAAATGTCTAAAATCGCAAGTGTCCCATAATCAATGGCAATATAGTGTATTTTTTCCCATTGACCGTAATGTAATGGAATACCTTTGATTGTCCCTGTAAATGATCTATGCATCCGACTTTCATAACATTTGAAATGACTCGACAAAATTACGCAATAATTATATGTTTTAAATTCCAAACGATTAAAATGCATTTGAATTTTTTTTCCCCATTGACCGTAATGTAACGGAATCCTTTTGATTGTCCCTGTAATTGATCTATCCATCCGATTTTCATAAAATTTGAAATGACTCGACAAAATTATGTTATAATTATGTATTTTAAATTTCAAACGATTCGGTTGGGTAGTTTTTGCGTTGTTATATGCGGACAGACAGACAGACAGACAGACAGACGGACTGAGCGAAAACAATAGGTGCTACGAATTTACATAATTACGAACGCACCTAAAAAGAGTCAAATTTTGTAATTATACCTGAACTGAATGTGTCATTGTTTACATCCGTAAATTATGCGCGGATTTTAGCGAGTTATGGATTTTAGGGTTGCGGATTTGAGGGAGTCTACTGTAAGTAGTTCTACGAATAATTGTTTGTGATGCTAAAGATGTTACGATCAAAGTGTACTCTAAAAAATAATTTTAATATAACCTTGTTAATATTGTTTTTATAATATAATATTTAGTTAGTACATAAATGTCAATTCTATCATGCCGTTTTGTATTGTATTTTCTGTGTTATATGCATGCGGTTTAATGCCATAATATGCATGCGGTTTAACGCCATTGGACATCTTCATTTAACCCTTTCGGGTCTGGTATACTATTAATAGCACATGGCTTTTAATGGAGTATTGTTTTGTTTTAAGAAATACTTTTGCTGCTATTTACATGTAGAAATGTTAGTATGTGTCTGTTTATTTACTATATGTTTAGTTATTTACTAATAATAATAATTACTGTTATTAGCTTTATTCTCTTTGCGCCGTTTGCGATTCTGTTATTTTAAACATATATTTCACTCTTTAAATTTAAAATAAAAGTTGCTTTTCTGAAATAATAATATATAATAAAGTTTAAAAAGTATTCGAAAGCTATAATGTAAGTTAAATCTTATTATAATGCAATAAAATTTCACGTCTAAACATATTCCAAAATTGTTCTTTAGCCAATTGTCATATGAATATTAATTGAATAATAAGCAAAACAACAGCATTCGTTATCTTTCAGATAATGAAACGTTCATTAAACACTAATTTATCTATTTGGATAGTTACTGTTAATGTTATTAGACGTAAAAATAACTTTTTCTAAAAACTGAAAAAAAAATTCGGACCCGAAAGGGTTAAGAATACTTTCCATGAACTTGCGTACTAGTAATCAAAATCTAAAAAAAAACTCGAAGAAATTCAAGATAGTTTTATTACATTCTTGAAGCTTTTAAATATCAAATGTATGGTTTTTTTGTTATCTTAATGGTATTACTGCAGTTCTTTTTTGTTTATCCGAATCTGATTTGTAAATGTGCTAATAATAGCATAATTTCTCCGCGTAACGGTCTATTTATAACACGTTTTCAACGATGGAATCAATGAGGAAATCGATATCCTGAAATTAATAACTGAGGGAACTGTAAAATTATCCATGAAAGCTTTAATTTTTAATCTCAATGCCGACATAGGGATAATTTAAATGGCGCAGATTAATTTAAAAGGAAATAATATATATATATATGTGAAGATAAACTAAATGCCTGAGCATGTACAGGGAGCGTGTGTCTGAGCATGTATACTACATGTCGTACAGGGTTTCGTTCATCTGGCGAAACCCTGTACGTCTCTGTCCTCTGTCTGCCCGTACGTTACAGAGCTCGTACATAAAAACTATGCAAGTCGGAGACTTCAAATTTTGTGTACTTACAGCCAGAGTTTTATAACAAAGACGCACGCCGTGTTCAGAAGATTTTATGAGCTTTGCAGAAAATTTTAGGAAAGAAACAATTTTTATTTTTGCAACTTTTTTTAGTACCAAAAAATTAAAAATATTCTCCCACTTTTATGTACGAATTAATTACTGTTAGCGCACAATTAAAAGCATTTCCAATTTTTCAATTTTCCGAAAATTTAAGGCATTTGATGCCGAAAACTTTAAAAATTCATGAGTCCTAAATTTCGGAGAACAAAAATCGTGATTTACGGTTACCGTAAAAAAAATTCGTCATTCGTTCGCAAAAGAAAATCTCCAATTTTGTCAAACTATCACGGAAAAAACACGATATTGGTCAAAGTTCCGCGGAAAAAGCGCGAATTTCGTCAAAAGACCTCGAAAAAAATCACGAATTTCAACAAAGACTCGCGTAAAAAAACTCATTTCAACAAAGGACTGTGGTTTTTATTATTATTATTATTTCGACAAAGAACCGCGTGAAAAACGCGAATTTCTCCTTAGGACCGAATGAAAAACCTGAAATTTGACTAATAATCGCGCGAAAAACGCGATTTTCGACAAAAGATTGTGCAAAAATGCGAATTTAGTCTAAAGGCCATGCGAAAAACGCGAATTATCAGGTAAAAAATGCGAATTTTGTCCATGAATCGCGTAAAAAACGCAAAATTAGTCTATTGCGTAAAAATATGAATTTCTTCTATGAAAAAGAAAAAAAAAAAAAAAAAAAAAAATTGACACAAGATCGCTGAAAGCGCGAGTTTTGTCAAAGTGTCGATGAAAAAGCTCGAATTTCGTCAAAAGGGCGAGGAAAAGCACAAATTTTGTCAAATGTTTGCCCCCCCCCCCCCCCAAAAAAAAAGGTTAATTCAAAGTATCGCGAAAAAAGAGCAAATTTCGTCAAAAGGTCGTGGAAAAAGCGCTAATTTTGTCAAAGGGTTGGAAAAAACGAAGGCAAAGTATAGCGGGAAAAGTACTAATTTTGACATAGGATCGCAGAAAAAGCGCGAACTTCGACATAGGATTGCTGAAAAAGCGCTAATTTTGTCAAAGTATCGCGAAAAAGCTCGAATTTCGTGAAATTATTGCGGAAAAAGCACTAATTTTATCATAGGGTCGCAGAAAAAAATGCGAATTTCGACAGAAGTTTGCGTAAAAAACGCAAACTTTGACATAGGATCGCTGAAAAAGCACTAATTTTGTCAAAGTATCGTGAAAAAGCGCGAATTTCGCCAAATGATCACTGAAGAATCGCGAATTTCATCACAGGGTCGCGGAAGAAACGCGAATTTTGACAATGGATCGCGTAAAAAACGCGAATTTCGACATAGGATCGCTGAAAAGGCGCGATTTTTGTCAAAGTGTCGTGTAAAAAGCTCGAATTTCGTCAAAAGTTCGCTGAAACAGAGCTACTTTTTTTCAAAAGGTTGCAAAAAGGAAGGCAAAGGAACTCGGAAAAAGTGCGAATTTCGACGTAGGATCGCTGAGAAACCGTGAGCTTCGACATAGGATTGCTGAAAAAGCACGAATTTCGTCAAATGATCACGGAAAAAGCACGAATTTTGTCAAACGGTCGAGAAAAAAACGCGAATTTTGACGTAGAATCGCTGAAAAGCACGTATTTCGACATAGGATTGCGGAAAAAGCGCGATTTTTGTCAAAGAGCTGCAAAAGAAGCGCTAATTTTGTCAAAGTATCCCAAAAAAGAGCGAATTTCGTCAAACGATAGCGAAAAAAAGCATGGATTTCGTCAAACGAAAATCTCGGAATCGCCCCTCCCAAAACGATTCTCTGGATCCGCCCCTGTACGGGAACAATGTTTGGCACACTCGGCTAGCATAAAAATTACCCGGTTCTTGATTTTTCTAGCATTCTGATTTGGTAAAGAATTGAACGAGCAAATTATGATTAAAAATAATATGATACAATGGTCAGTTTACGTTTAAGGGAGACCAAACTAATTGCCAAGGGTGGCTAGTAAGAATAGAAATTAATAATACATATGCGCAGTGGTGCAGTCTGACACCATTTATATATTTTTATATCATCCAATGATTATTTTTAGCTTTTTTTTTCATTTATATTTAGTCCGTTATTAAATTTTCATAAACTAAGATCATTATTTATTTCTTGAATGTGGTATGTAAAACACATATTCAGGATGCATATCACAGGGCTCCCAAATGGTCCCCTTTTTCCCACAAAAGTCCCCTTTTTAGAAAAAGGTCCCCTTTAGTCCCCTTTTTTGTATTTTGGTCCCCCAAGTCCCCTTTTCTGTGTCTGAAAAAAATCACCGCGAAATAAAAAAATCTCTGAAAATCACTAAAAGCTTAAAAATCCAAGAAGACAAAATTTATTAAAGTGGGCATAAAAAAATTATAATGGGTATATAAAAAAGCGTGGTAACTGAAATTCTTTCATGAATCTAAATGTTAAAAAAACACCACAGAATACAGGCAAATTTTAAGAAACTCATTAAAATTCTTAAAAATTTAAAAATTGCAGAACACAAAAGTTACTATATTAAGCTACTGCTTGACCGGTCTTCAATATCGGTCTATGGCATGCTCCCCCCCCCCCCCTAAAAAAAAGGCAGTGGCTTTTGCACAAAAATACTTCGCTTTTGAAATGGCCAGCCCAAGCACCCAATCTGAATACTATAGAAAATCTTTGGAATGAACTTTAGAAACATGCTTGAAATTACTATTAAAACTCCAATTCAGCATGGATGGAATTTTCCCAAAAATTTCAAAATGATTGGAAAAACATGCCGTCACAGACGATTTTTAACTGTTTATTGAATCGATGCCAAGTTGCTGCACCTCGGTACATTTTGCTAAAGGTATGACAACAACATACTAATTATAAATCTAGTTGATCACAGTAATTTTCTGTTATAACACAATTTTTTTTTCTAACTTTCCAAGGTGGCCAATAACTTTTGAAAGCATGCATTTTTTTTTTTTTTTTTTTTTTTTCAATTAATTTTGTCAGTTGTATTTATTGATATTCATTTGTTATTCCATAAATAAATTCCTAACTATTATTTCAATAAAATGTATGAGTATCACCTTGAGATTCCTCTTTGTATGGATATACTTTCAAAATAACAAACAATTTTATGCCGGCCGAAAACTTTTGACCGCCACTATAATAAATTGTTGTTGATTAGTTTTTGGTATAAATCGCTCTACATGTGGCACTTCTATGCAGCTTTTTTCATGATTTCTGCAATCAATTACCAAAACCAATGCACAGAATTTTACCAAACTTCAGATTTGGTTAGTCCTTAACATGAATTGACATTTTTTATATTTTGGTATAAATTGCTCAACAAGTGGCACTGTTAATCTGCATTTGTTGCGATTTCCACAATAGTTCTATATCCAAAATTAATGCACTGAATTCCATCAAACTTTGGATTCAATTAATCCTTAAGATGAATTCGCCTTTTTTACATTTTGATGTAAATTCATTTACAGGTAGCGCTGCTATGATGCATTTTTTTTTAGGATTTCTGCAGTAAATCTATCTAATTTAATGCATAAATTTTTGTCTAACTTAGGATTCAGTTAGACGTTGACACAAGTTGTTACTGATTAAGTTTTGGTGTTAATCTTTCAATAGATGGTGCTCCTAAGCTGCATTTTGTGGAATTTGCACAAGTTTAGCTATATTCATATTTGATATTCATATTTTCTAATGCACAAAATTTCATATCTTTAGAATTCCAATGATGGGCATAGATTGCAATTTAATTTTGGGATTGTGATAGTGAATTTTGAAGTATTAACATGCATGAGGTAGAAGAAAGTTTTGGGATTGCCACATCCAATTAGTTTGACAAGGATTGTTCCCAGGGGTACAGAATATTTACATGTACTGCATTTATAGATTTTAAACTTATGCATATATGCCTATTTTTTGACACTAATTCTGAATGTGTAATTTTCTAAAAAATTGATTAAGATTTTATTTTATTCAAATATCACTTTTTAAAAAGAAATGCTTTTGTATGACATGTCATTTAAATCTAAGCTTTTCTCCGCTAATTATCATTATTTTATGTCTGATTTGTTATTATGGGCTATATAAAATGAATTTATTGGCCTCTTTTATTTATGAGTGGTAGTAGTTAGCACTAATCAAAATATTAATTTTAGCCAAAAAAGGAAAAAAAAAAAAAAGAATGAAATCAAGAAAAGTATTCAAGCCATCGATTTTAAAATCTCCGATATTTTTTATAACACACAAAAAGTTTTAAAAAGTGTGTGTGGGGGCAGTGGGATTAAATTTCTAACTTTCTTTTTTAAATCGCCAGGGTCTAACTTAAGTATTTTAAGCAATTTTTTAACTCAACCCCTAATTAAACTACAGCGAGATTCAATCTCATTTGAAGGGTTGACCAAAGGAGGTATCTCATCGAGCCCCACATCTTGCTAGGGTTTATTTTGACCTAGACACTTAGGGGCATTTCTTCATGTACATGTTCGCAGGGGGGGGGGGGGGGTTGAATCAGAAAATTTTACCACACAATCCTTTTAAAACTCTTAGCCTAAGCACCCATTTCCCACCGTCTTAACTCATTTTTTCATCACTAGCAGATATTTTAATGTTTATTTGCATTCATTACCACTCCATAAATTTTCTAAAAAATTAAGAAAAAAAAAAAAAAATCCGCTCAACATATCTTAACAATTAGCATCTTTTCATCCCTTTCTGTCACCAGGGGATGCTATTGAAAAAAATTCTCAAAAAATTTAATCTACAATATGTCCTGTAATATCTTAAATGAAAGGCCAGGTTATGAATAATGTTATTCTTCACTCTCTCTCTCTCTCTACCTCCATTCTCACTGCCTTATATCATCCCCGTCTATATAAGGATTTAATCATTATAAACAATTATTAACTTTTAACAAATTTAGTTATTAACAATTTTGGTTTATGAATTAAAGGTTAGAATGTTTTGAAAGGAATATTAAATAAAATCCCCTGAGTGATCTGTGATCATATTTACCCACTTATTTGTTTTTGTTAACTGATCACTATTATTTTTTACCTGTAACGAGAATTATCAAGGTGAATGCTTAAATATATTAAAGTTTTTTTTTTATTATTTAAGTATATTTTTCAGTAGGATATTTAAATGTGCTTAAATAAAATTGTGTACATTGTTTATTGAAATCTTATAAAGATAAACGTCTGACATATTTTCTGGGGTTATTTTAAAAATTTACTTTCTTATTTAGGAAAATTTGTGCTATATTTTTACACACATATGATTCTTTTTTTGGTTTCCATTTTCAGTAAAAATGGTCTCC
This sequence comes from Maratus speculifer, assembly GCA_964019185.1. Taxonomy (NCBI): domain Eukaryota; kingdom Metazoa; phylum Arthropoda; class Arachnida; order Araneae; family Salticidae; genus Maratus; species Maratus speculifer. The sequence goes on along the minus strand of OZ025289.1, from coordinate 418,614,180 downwards.
CAAAGTACCCTTTTAAAACAAAAAGGGTCCCCCAAAGTCCCCTTTTTAAATAAAAATGGTCCCCTAAAGTATCCTTTTTAAACAAAAATGGTCCCCCAAAGTCCCCTTTTTAAATAAAAATAGTCCCCTTTCCCCCTTTTTGAGGACTAAAATGTGTTGGGAGCCCTGATATCATGCAAAACAATTGGAATATAAGAAAGACAGTAATTATCATATGTAATTAAAAACTTTTTCTAAAAAATGAAATATTCCTTAATTTTATATACATAACAAGAAAAGAAAAATTAATTTCTCTCTCTCTCATTCTCTTCAGCTATTGTGTGTCTCTGGGAATAATGAATAAACCTTCTGCGGTTGTAAAAACTAATAATGTGGTACTGAATAACTCCCCTACGACTTATACTGAGTATATTAATGCAGTGGGTTCTTTAATTTTTTATTTGCTCATTCACCTGGTAATTGACTTCTGCATTTTACTCCCCCTATTTTTCACCAGCATCGGTTTCTAAGCGACGGTAATATTTAATTAAAGTAGCTTCGTTGAAATAGGGGATGTTAATGTTATGTGTCTATGGTTTGACAAGTTGCCGCGACTTTTTATACTTTCTGTTCATGAATTGTAAGCTACTATATATTCTAAACTGATTCATGGGGCAGTAAAATTAAACATATGAATTTATGAGTACTTGTGAATTTTAAGTTTAAAATAATCAATACTTAAAGTATCACAAAAATGCAAACATGAAACATATCAATAAAATAAAATTTTAACGTATAGTAGTTTGTGCGTTCAACGGCTCTTTTTAATTATTTATACTGTCCATTTTTGCCCTATTAGACGTGCCCTTTCTATTCATTTTTCTTCCTGATTTCGAAGAAAAGAAAAACTTACGGAATATGTCCATTGATCGCGGGAAACTCAATGTAATTAAAAAAAAAAAAAAAAAAAAAAAAAAAAAAAAAATTCTCAAATTTAATAAAATAAATGTAAATTTCATTATTCGGCCGACGGAAAGTATCGCAAAAATTATCAATCGAACATATGGGGGGAAAAAATATGGAGAAATTCACCAATTGGTTATTGAAAAAAAAAAAACTTAATTCGTTTATTGATTACATATTAAACTCTCAAGTTTCATTTGAAAGTCGCACGGAAAAATTCAGAAATTCAAAATGTTTATGGGAAACAATGAAATTTGTTGATCGGCTGAAGGGAAAATCTAGGAATATTAAAAGATTATATGGAAAAAATCCATGAGTTTCACCAATCGATAGAAATGTCGCAAAATTCGTCAATCGGTTGCAAAAAATATATTTACAAAAATCGTCATCAGTCATTGGAAAAATCAAGAAATTCTCCAATCAATCGTCTAAACTCAGGAAAAAAAAATCAAAAACTCTTTAGTCGGTTAACTTAAAATATTGTGAAGTTCGTCAATCACATGCTTAAAAAAAAAAAAAAATGCAACTCAACAGTCAATTGCGTGGAAAAAAATAAAATCATAAGATTTAATTTGTCATGGGAAAATTTACTTGCATCTAAAACTAGTGGGATGTGGCAATCCCAAAAAATTCTACCTCATGCATGTTAATGCTTCAAAATTCTTTTCCACGATACCAAAATTAAATGACAGTCTATGAAATTTCGTGCATGAGTTCTTGAAATAGAACTATTGCAAATATTGAAAAATATGCAACATAAAAGCGCCACCTTTTGGGTGATTTATACCAAAACATAAACAACAACAGTATCAAACTGTACCTGAATCCGAAATTTAATGAAAATGCGTGCATAGGTTTTTGAGATAGAACTGTTGCAGGAATCGGCAAAAATTCAGCATAGAAGCACACATGTTGAGCGATTGACACCAAACCGTCGACAAAATTAGTTTATATCGCGGGTTTACTGAATCTGAAGTTTGATTAAAATCCGTGCATTAATTCTTGAGACATACATAACTATTGCGGCAATCGTGAAACATGCAGCATAGCAGCATCATCTTGTTGAACGATTTAAACTACAATGTCATGTAAGGACTAACTGAACCTGAAGTTGTATGGAAATCAGTATATTAGTTCTTGAGATAGAGCTGTTGCATAAACCGTAAAAATGTAGCATAGCAGCGCTATTCGTTACCAAAACTGATAAGCATCAATCTATAACAGAAATTACTTTAAAATAAATGGTTATTAAATTCCGTGAATTTGTTCTTGCGATAGTGTCAACAAAATTTATGTAACATAGAGACAGCCACGGATATTTTATACAAATATGTTTTTGGAATCTCTGACCCCTAAAAGTGTGTAAAGATAGAAGATAGTAAAAAGGTTGGAAGGAGCTTGGTCGAATGGCATGTGTATTCCAACATCTAAGTGAGTGTTTTTCAAATCAGAGTTGTTGAGTTGCAATTTTTTAAGTCAGGGCTTGAATTTCAGGGCGGGATGGCGGGATTCGCGCCCAAATTTTTGAAATCCCGTCCAAAAGAATAACTTGGACGGGAGGCTCCCGCCGAAACAATTTTGCATTTTGAAACTATGATCAACTCCCACGACCGTTTTACGAATTTTATGATATTTTCGTGCGAGTAATCGACACATTTTGCGAGTTTTTTTACAGCGAAAAATCATTGAAAATCACGATTTTTTCCGCGACTGATTGACAAATTTCGCAATTTTTTTCCTGCAATCGATTGACGAGTTTCTTTCTATTTTCCGCGGCGAAATAGAGGTGATTCTGTTCGGAATTTCCTCCCCCCCCCCCCCACACACACACAAAAAAAAACCTCATTCAATTCTAGAAATTATGAAACAGTGACGCCGCGGACGCGCTGTTGCGCGTAAATTACGCAAAAGATCGGAGATGACACACAAAAGAAACAGCTATTACACGTTTCACAAGACGCGTAATTTCGTAAAAGTTTGCTAAAAAACGGCAAATATTGTTAAAAAATCGCGAAAAGACGACTAATTTCCGGCAAATTTCGTCAAAAGATTCTCGAAAGAATGCCTAATTTCGTGACAGAATTCTGTAAAACGGCAGTTTTCGTCAAAAAGGTCGCGAAAAAACGTCAAATTTCGCCCAAAAATCGCGACAAACGGCAAATTTCGTAAAAAAATCGCGATAAAACATCAGATTTCATCAAAGATCGCGAAAAAACGGCAAATTTCCTCAGAAAATTCACGAAAAAAACGTCAAATTTCTTCCAAAAATCGCTAAAAACGACAAATTTCGACAAAAATTCACTATAAACAACAAACTTCCTGAAAATATTGCGAAAAACGGCAATTTTCGTTAAAAAAAATCGCGATAAAACATCAGATTTCATTAAAAGATCGCGAAAAAACGGCAAATTTCCTCATAAAATTCACGAAAAAAATGGCAAATTTCATCAAAAAATCCCGAAAAAACGGCAGATTTCGTGAAAAGATCGTAATAAAAGACAAATTTCATCAAAAGATAGCGAAAAAATGTAACTCTCGTCAAAGGGAACCCCCTCTTCCCTTCCTCTCCCTAAAAATAATATTACGGGGAGTTCATTTTTCTGTTCAACAAACTAATTTTCCTGCTTCAATATATATATTTTTTTTCTTTATTGCTCTTATATCAGTTTCTGACAGCTCCAAATCTTTGAGTGAGTGCAATTCCTGAAAGCAGCCATTCATTAAACAAAAAGTATCCCTTTACTCAATAAAGTATTCATTTTTTAAGAAAGTCTCTTTCAATGAATTTGACTTCCCCATTTTTTAAAGAAATGCAAACAATAGTGATACTTCTTATTTTCTACACTCGAATAAGTATTATTTTATGATTAACTTTGTATCTTGCACATTTAATATACAGAAAAATAATATTGGTTATAATAATTAATTATAAATATAAATTTATTAATTATAAATTTTATTAATTACTAGCTGTTCTGCCCGGCGTTGCCCGGGTTCATCAAAAAAATAGCAAGAATTGCGAAAAAACTTTAAAAATCATAATAAAAACTTCGAAAAATTTAAAAAATGCTGCACGAATTTCGTCTAAACTTCGTTGAAAAGAGATGGGCTAGAAAATTGAAGTTGGATTATTTTTACTAATGGGGAAAAATCTTACAAATCGCAAAAAACATTAAAAATCTCATAAAAATATAAAACAAAATTCAAAAATTGTGTTTCAAAATTCGAATAAACTTTGAAGAAAAGAGATCAGAAGTTAATAAATTCGACCAAAAATTGAACCTCTAAAAAATCGAAGCGGGTCGCGAAGAAACGTAAACATCGCTTTAAAAATGGCAAAATTTTCAAAAATCACGGAACTCAAAATTTACTCTATTTGGATAAATGTTTTGAATCTAATTAATTTGATAATGTAAAAAGCATTAAAATACGAAAAAAACTGCTAAAAATCGCAATAAAAATCTTTAATTGCACAGGAGAAAATTTACCATATTAGCGAAGAAATTAAAAACCGAATTCCTTTTCCGTATCTGAAAAAAATCGCCGTAAACTCAAAAAAAAAAAAAAAGCATACTGCATTAAAAATTGCTGTAGATCAATATAAGATAGCAAAACAATTACCGTAAACAATAAAAGTTTGAAACCAAACTCTTATTAGTCTAGAAATTTAAAATCGAATTCCTTTGAAAAATGTTTTTAAAAAAATGACTGAGAAAGCCCAAAAATTGCATTGAAAATCGTAATGAAAGTCGTAAAACATTAAAAATCCCTAGGGTAAAAATTCACTGTTATAATATAAAATATTGTAATCTAGAAATTAACCATATTAACCAAAAAGTTTGAAATCGAAATCGATTTCCGGATGTAAAAAAATCGCCACGGAACTTGAAGAATGGCTAAAAATTACATTGAAAATTGCATTAAAAATAGCTAAATATTTGGAAGTCAATGCTTAAAAAATAATATTAAGGCAGGGCCGGGGGGGGGGGGGTTATGATAGAAATCATTCATAAATTACAAAATGTAGGCATGGAACACCAAAATCATAATAAGAGATAAAACATTGCATTCGAAACATAACTACATTAAACAAAATGTTTGATATCAAAATTGGTTTCTGAATGGCAGAAAATCGCCCATGAACTTAAAAAAGTGGCTAAAAATCGTATCAAAAACTATATTAAAAACCGCTGAATATTTAAAAGTCATGGGTGTAAAAATTTAATATTCAGTCGAAAATATTGTAATCGGAAATCGTTCATGAATAAGGAAAAGTCAACACGGAACACCTAAAGTCCCCCAAACTAACTAAAAATTACATTGAATATCGCTTTAGAAATTGGCAAAATTCATAAAAGCGTGGAGAACAAATTGTACTATTTATGCTAAAAGTTAGAAACCGAAATTCTTTTACCGATGTCAACAACTGTCACAGAAATTGAAAAAACACTATAAAACAGATTAAAAATCAGTAAAATTCAAAAATCCGGACAAAATTTGCCTTAGTAAGATAAACATTTATATTAAATTCCTGCGGACATAATTTACCATAATGGGACAAAACTTTGAAATCTGAACTCTTTCATTAGTTAAAAAATATCGACACAAAACTTGCTAAACATTTTATGAAAATACACAAAAAATCTGAATCATTGATGTCAAAATTTACTACATTAAGCTACAAATTATTTAAAAATTTCTTTTCTAATTGTGAAAAATTTGCCTTAGACTGGAAAACATCTAAAAATTGTATTCAAAAATTCATTACAAATCGTTTCAAATTTAAAAATAGCGGGGGACAACATTTACATTAATAAAATAAAATAGTGTAATCTGAATTATTTCTTAAATACGAATGAAAAAATCGGCGCAAAGCGTGAGAAATAATGAAAACATTGCTAAAAATTGCATTAAAAAATCACTAAATTTCAAAATTTGTAAAGGAAGTCTAAATGTTTGAAATTAATTTTCTTTTCGAAATTTCAAAAATTAGACGTTGGATTCAAAAAACCAATATAAAACCATTGAAAAATTCATTAAAAATCGCTAAATGTAAATACATCCCGTGAATAAAAAAATATTCTAGTCGTGTAAAACGTAGCAACCATTCTTTTTTACATGAATTACAAAAAAAATCGACGCAGAACAAAAAATATATCAAAAATCACATTGAAAATCGACAAAATTAAAAAAAAGGTAAATGGTGAAATTTACTATATTAGGCTAAAAGTTTGAAACCAAAATAATTTTTTAATTGTTAAAACACCACTGTGGTGGGGATCGAAAAAAATAGTAGTAAATTGCATTAAAAAGTTCATTAAAAACGCATTGAAAAATGCACTAAATATCGCTAATTATTTTTTAAATCGCAGTAATCAGAATTTAATCAAACTGATAAAACATTCTAATCGGAAATCTGAAAACTATTTGATTATCCGATTGACCAAGAAACTATCTGGGTCAAACAATAAGATTAAACTACAATAATGGCGGATCGTAAATTCCATATTCTTTTCACATTAAACATGTTACATATGTTTGTTACGTCATCAAGTGGTTTTTACTTGTAATTTTTATGTAAATTTGTATTAATGTTTTTCTAAATTATCTCTTCTTTCATTATTTAACACAAAAATTACATCTATTTGCATAATTTGGCTTGTTTCACGATTGATATAATTTGGCGAAATTGGTCGACAGGATAATCACGTAGTAAAAGGAAATCCTTTATAGATAATAAAAACTCGACACGGAACACAACAATTATTGAAAAATCGCGTTAAAAATCTCTAAAATTATATTAGATTAAAAGTTTGAAATCAATTTTTGCTTACGAATATCAAAAAATCACCATAAAACTTGAAAAATTTCTAAAAATTGCATTGAAAAGTGCATTAAAAATCACTAATATTAAAAAATCACAGGGGTCAAAATTTACTCTGCATTATAAAACGTTATAATTGGAAAAATCTAATGAATGTCAAAAATCCGACATCAAACGCAAAAAGTCTTGAAAAATCGCATTAAAATTAGCTGAAATTCATAAATCTTAACAGCTAAAATTTCATACATCAGCTTGAAAGTTTTAAGCAAAATTCCTTTTACTAATGTCGAATAATAGCGGCAAAATTTACATTAAATAATTCACTAAAAATCCAAAAATCGTTGCACGAAATCCAAATAAATTATATTGAAAAGAAAACAAAATTCACTAATTTATGTCGAAAGAGGGAATCCACTTTCCTTTTGGCTAATGTGGAAAAATCGCCTCGAAACCCACTAAAATTCGTATATGAATTAAATCAAAAAAACTGAAAATCGGCCTTAAAGGTGTAAAATTTCATACATAACTTCGTGCAGCGGTCTCTCCAGAGCATCGCCAGTACTTTAAAAATTTTAACAGGCGTTATCAACTACCTTAAAGTGTAAAACAGATCTCCTTATTACATTTTCTAATTTTGTTCGCGCCCCTCCTTTCACGCACCCTGAAATGTCTCACACCATTCTTTGTTTACATTTTTTTTCATGTATTATAAACCATTTTAAAATTTAAAAGAAATCACATTTTTATATTTCCAAATTTTAACAAAATCGCGCTCTGTTAGTTCCACTGTTCACCACCAGCTAGCGCACTCTATTCTTCAAAAACTTTATCAAAAGGATACTCTGTTAAACAACCTATCAGGTGATATATTACTCGAGGGGTAGCGGTTTTAAGCAAGAATTTATGATATTTTATGAAATTGCTATTCGAAAATAGTGGTAACTAAATTTTTGACATATTAGGTAAATTTCGCAAAAAAATACTACTTATTATATTCTCAACAGCTCAAGATTTTGATAGAACAACTATGAAAAAAATAGATGCTAAACGCAAAAAATTTTGAAAGAGCGTTAAAAATCACATTGAAAATCACATTAAAAATCGTAAAAATCTAAAATTCGTAACAAACACAAAATTTAGAGCTAAAAGTTTGAAACGGTTTTCTTTTTATCAATCTCAAATAATAATAATAATAATAATAATAATAATAATAATAATAATAATAATAATAATAATAATAAAAAAAAATAAAAAAACGCAAAATGAGAAAAAAACACTAAAAATCGCATTAAAAATTCGAAAATCGCTGTACAAATTCCGAATAAACTTTGCTGAAAAGAGAAAAAAATTGCTATATTGGGTTCAAAGAATGAACCGTATTTCTTTCACTAATGGGATAAAACTGCAAAAAGAACGCTAAAATTCGCCTAAAAAATTATCAAAAAAATCTAATCATAAAATTGAAAATCGGGTTTTGAGGTGCAAAACTACATGTATAAAAGTACCTTCCCTCCACATTTTGTAACTCTACGTACAGCAGACTCTTCAGAACAGCGCTGACCCACACACAAACTTGTTTATTATAATAGATTTTAAAAAAATAGCGTTCAATTAGTTCCATTTTCTACCACCAGGTAGAGCACTCTATTCTTCAAAAACTTTATGAAAACCATACTCTGTTAAATAACCTATAAGATGATATATAACTCGAGGGGGTAGCAGTCTTAAGCAAGAATTTAAGATAGTTTATGAAATTGCTATTCGAAAATAGTGGTACCTAAATTTTTGACATTTTAGGTAGATTTCAGAAAAAAATACTATTTATTGCATTCTCAACAGCTCAATTTTTTGACAGAACAACTATGAAAAAATAGATGCTAAACGCAAAAATCTTTAAAAAACGATAAAAATCGCATTGAAAATCGCATTAAAAATCATTAAAATCTAAAAATCGTAATAAACACAAAATTTAGGGCATTAGACTAAGTTTAAAACGATTTTCTTTTTATCAATCTCAAAAAATAGCCGCAAAATGAGAAAAAACACTAAAAATCGCATTAAAAATTCGTTAAAAATTTAAAAATCGCTGTACAAATTCCGAATAAACTTTGTTGAAAATAGAAAAAAAATTGCTATTTTGGGTTAAAAGAATGAAACCCTATTCCTTTCACAAATGGGACAAAACCGCAAAAATAACGCTAAAAATCGCCTAAAAAATTATTTTAAAAAATCTAACCAAAAAATCGAAAATCTGGTTTCGAGGTGCAAAACTACATGTAAAAAAGTATCTTCCCTCCAAATTTTGTAACTCTACGTGCAGCAGTCTCTTCAGAACAGCGCTGACAGACAAACATCCTTCTCTCTTTATTATTATAGAAGAAGATTATTAAAACATTAATTAGACCTGTGACAAAAATAATTAGCACCGGGAGGAAATTTACCGCCAGTAAAAATTGGACAATATAAAAGTTTTTATTACACATTTCGCATAATTATTATGAATTGTTGATAAAAATTGCGTCAGTGACATATTTTATGTCTGTATTCTTGTAATTCTTTAAATAGCACATAAAATAATGGCGGTTTTTAAACATTTTTTCTCCCTTCCAAACAGCCAAACTCCCCTCCATTTATAAATATTAATAGGGAGACTCCCCTCCTTCGAAAAATTGAATTTCAAGCCCTGAAGATGTATGTTTTTTAAAAGAGAATTCTAATTTATAATTGGAGATTGGAGAATAGAACTACTTCCATCTGAATGGTTGCCAGATCTGAAACGCTTAACACTTCTAACTACTGTACACTTCATCAAATCCGCATATCTTGGGACCAGAGCTTGTGCGGATTTTAGCATTTTGCAGATTTGTGGTTATTACTTTAAATTTTTTAAAATAAATAAAAAAGCTGGATTAACACATAAAAATATTTAATAAGATTGGGATTACCAATGATATCAGCAGTATCTCGAATTTTTTCAGAAATAAATTTATTCTTCCTTCATGAAAAAACATGAATACAGTAATATTAACAAAAATCACAAATTAAAATATGTATGGAATTAATATAAAACTAAAAAAGTCAATTTTTGTCCCTATATCTGAACTGAATGTTTCATTGTTTACATCCGTAAATTATCTGCGGATTTTAGACTGTTGTGGGTTTTAGGGTTGCGGATTTGAGGGATTCTGTATTATATTGTCGCATTAAACAGTTTGATTTAAAAATAGCCAAATACTCATTGGCGAAGTAAGGAGAGGGGGCTTAAAGCAACCTACTTAGCTTGAAACTATACTCTCTGGTTCTTTTTCTTCATGAATCATCATTAATGAAGGAATGGTCAGCAATGTGCAGCATTGACCACTCAAAAGATGAAAGGATTTTCTTCTTGGATGCCCGTCACTCTAATGTTTCATGCCCGAGGTGTTTCCATAGAAATCGGGTGATGTACTGACCTGATGGAAGGAAGGGGTGTGCCTATTAGTCGGTTAATGGAGTCGGGGATATGTATTTACCGAAATATTCCTTTTCAGGTTACCGATCGATGATTTCCCCCACTCTTATTTCATACATCACGTGACTGAAATGTCCTCAACTAAGAAAAATAATTGCTTTATTTGTCGTTTGAAGTTGTATTCCAGATAAAATAAAATAAAACAAAAATTTCGAAATCAAAAGATTTTATTTCAACTTTATGCCTTGTCCAAAAAGAAATTAAAATGCGGAATAAAGTTGGACTAACAAAGGAATTACTTTTGGTGTTGCTCGCACCTAGCATCGAGACCAGGTGCATTTTGTATCTCTATACATAAAAGTCAAAGAACCGATAAAAATTCTGTGTTAAAATCATATTTTATTAAATTTTTATACTTTAACTGTTTTATTATTGGATTTTTATTTGTATATTTCACGCCAAAAAAGGCGTTAAAGTTACCAAATATGGCGCTTACGAATTTTTCGCTTGCATTATTTTGAGTCTGTGACATTCGGTTAGGGTTGCCGAGGAAAATTCTACTTTTGAAAGAAGCCAATTTTTTTCCTGAAAAAAATTTGACTATAGTTGGGGAACGTTCACGTTGACAGTACAGTTTATACTGTGAATGTTATACTTCCGCGACAAGAAAAAGTGCGTTGACTATTTTAATAAAATCTTACTCAGTATCTATTTTTTCTTCAAAGTTTTAATGCAAAAACGATTTATTCACCAAATGGAATTGATTTAAGTTTAAATTTTTCAATATTATGATATGTACATATAAAATTTATATAAAAATGTATTTATTCGCTTTGGCGAGATTTTGGCGCTAATAAACATGTGTTGTACAAAAATTGCAAACCTTTTAGAGATAACGGCTTCCCGCATTTTCCGAATTTCCGGTCAGTTAAAAGATAATTACTTAAAGATTGCGGTACTTAATCTGCAATACATATTTTTTATTTTTAAAACTTTTTAAAATACAGAAAAAAATTTTGTGGATTTGAATTTATCGGAAAATTTTAATTGAAATGCATACCAAATATGACAATAAAATATTAAAATAAAATTAAATAAATGAAAAGGTTTTTATTTAAGTGCTGAGGTTAAGGATCGACTTAAACAGGTTTTATGGTCGAAACTGATACGGACTTTCGGTGATCTTTCTATTTTCGGCTGAAAATGAAAGTAAAAAAAAAAAAAGTAAGCCATACATGAATGTATATAATTATTTATTAATTATATGTATTTATTAAATATGCATGGTTATTAATTAATTATACATATTTTTAAATATACATAATTATTTTAATTAAATGTATTTATTAAATATGCATAATTATTTATTAACAGTACATATTTATTAATTAATTATACATATTTATTAATTATACACAATTTTTAATTAATTATGTGTGTGACTCCAGTGCACTCGCTGTATCTTAAACCCAACACTTTTTATTTTCATAAAATAGAATATAATTGAACAACGACACAGAAATATTTTCTATTATGCCAATTTATTTTATTATTTTTTTATTATATATAAAATATTTATTTAATTAGCGTTAGGCATACACAGGTTAATTTATCTTTTATAACAATTTTTGTAAATGATCGTTTGTTGTGCTAGAGCCTATCTCGAAGAGTATTCGAAGCACTTTTGCAGTTTCAAAATAAATATTTACTATTACTGTTTGTTAAGTTTTCAGCTTTTAATGAGAACATAAAAATAATCACATATGAATTGCTTGCTTTATAATTTGCATTCACATCTTGAATCAATGATGATTGTAAATAGTAAATTGGATCAATTGTAAACAATGAAGTTCATAGCAATAAATAGTCTTCATTTGAGCCTCATTTTTGTTCTTAAAGTCTTTATTTTCCCTGGATTTCGTTCTACCGAAATCCATTCAACGAATTGCTATTTATGTTTTGAGGCAATAGTAGAAATAAAAAACATTACATAATAATGCTAATATAGTATAGAAGTTTTAACGTGAATATGGGATTGAATAACAAAAATAAAATAAAATCTATACATATAATAAAACAGTAGGACCCGGTGTGTCTGTACATTGAAGATAATTGACAAAAATGGAGTCAGGGCGATAAAAGAAAACCAATGAAACACAAAAAAAATTTTTTTGAATTTTTTGTCTGTCTGTCTGTTTGTTCGAGGTTATCTTCGTAACTACTGAATGGATTTTTATGCGGTTTTCACTAATGAAGAATGCACACTCCCGGGCAGTGTATAGGCTTTGTTTCATCAAAATCGGACAACAGACAAAAAAGTAACAAAAAGAAACAAAAGAAACTATTAGGTGCGCTGCTCACGTTTTTTAGTACATAACGTTTTTTAGTACATATAAAATCCAATAGATGTCACTGTGCGATTTTAAAACGCGCTATCGTTATGTTTTCGCCAGTCTACTTAAGTATGAGAAAGTTTCAAGCTGGCTGTCGTTCCATGTGGTTTAGTCGGTAGAACGTCAGTGCGCCATACTGATGGCCCGGGTTCGATTCCCAGCATGGAATTTTTTTTCACTATGTTGGCATTAACGCCTATAAGCAATTAAAAGAATTTGAAATATTGTATTCAAGGCGAATTTTCTCTCTGGGAAAATTTCCTTGCATTAATATGTCAGTGTAATTTTTTTTTCGATTTAATTTTTTTTTTCGAAACTTTGTTTTTCTTAAAAAATTACAGTAAATATTTGATATTTCCCAACGTTTTTTGAATGATCGACTTGCTTTTTTTTTTTTTAATGTATGTCTGAACCTTATCTAACTACTTCTTCAAGATTTCTTTAGATAAACCGACCAGCGTAGCGGGCGAAGGCCGCTAGTAAATAAATAAAAAAAAAATATTGATTATAAAAATAAGTTTAAAAGTTTATTTTACATATTTTTATAGTGTGTAAATTCTATAATTTGTTTCCCTTTAGATTTGTTTTCCTTTTACATTCAATATTTTAAAATGTATCTTAAACGGAATTTTAGGAGGGGGGGGGGGGGGCTTCCCTAACGAAAAAGAAATTGCTGTCTTTTCTTTCTTTTTTTTTATTTTTTATTTATTATTTCATATTTTTAATGCCAGTAGAGAAAATCAAGTTTGAATATTTTTTTTCTTTTTCTACGTTAAATTTTAAAATTGCTTTTTTTTTTTTTTTTTTTTTTTTTTTTTTTATTGGCATGTTATAAAAAATTTCCTACGCGGATGTTTTAAATAAATATAAAATAAATAGCTTATCTTATGCCCTCTTTATAGTGAACTTTTTGTAAAAAATAAAATTAAAAAAAAAAAGTGATCAAGGCTGCAAACCACAATTATAAATCATCTCATTCGTTCTAAAATCTTTTTTGTTTTAATAGTATGTTTTCTTATCTTAATTTAAAATATGAAAAGACTTCATGTAAAATACAAATGTGAATTCGTGTGGTTCTTCAAAATTGCACATTGAACAATGTTAGGTACGTGGTACAAATTACACACATATCACTTTAAATCTGATTATTAAAAACACATTTATCAAAGAAAAAAATTAAGATTCCATTACAAAAAAAAAAAAAAAAAAAAAAAAAAAAAAAATACACATATATACATATATATATATATATATATATATATATATATATATAGGTGATATTAAATTGTAACAATATGTTTATTTTTAACTTTCAAAACATTTTAATTCTAAAGATTACTTTCAAAGATGAAAAACTCTTGGAGTATATGTATGTTATTCTAATTTAAATAATGTGCTTTGATAATAAATTGTCAATAACCGATTATATTAATCTTTCCAAAAACGACGTAAAAAAAAATCTTTGAAATCAGCTTTTTGCAAACACAATTCAAAATTCATATTATGTCGCCGAAAAGAGAACTACAATGCCAGATATTGCAACCATGTTAAGCCAACGGAGTAAAAAGTCTCTATCAGGCTTGTACACACTCGCTTCTTTCTCGTTCCCTGACTATATAATGTCGTAACTTTTCAAAACCAAATTTATAGATTTTTGAAGGGATTTTAAAACTTTGTTCAATATTTTATCTTTATTATTAACTAATTTATATTTTTAAATGCTTTTCTTAAAAACTATGTTATTAGTCCGGTAAGTGGCCTCGAAAACGGCATTTTTAGAAAGATATGCTGCTGAGAGAAAAAAAAAAAAGAAAAAAAAAAAACATGAGTTAAACAGAAAAATTTGATTCCCAAACTTCTTAATACAGTCGAACCTCGTTAACATGAATTTCGAGGTGAATCAAAATTTTTCCATTGGATGGCTGTGACTGATGTGTATTCAGGCCATTTTTTTTATTATTTTCATTTTGTTTACAGATATTTTTTATGAGGACGCTTCCATTTTTGAAACTTGTTTACACCCTCATAAAAAAATATCTGCAACCAAAATCGAAAAAGTAAAAAAAGACCGGCAATCAAGTCAATCTCAGCTATCCAATGCGCGAAAAAAAAAAATCATTAAAAAAATTGAAATGCAACCGAGATATCTTTATAAATTTCTTCCATAACATTAGAGAGCGGGTCTTTTCATTAGACTGAAGTAGTCCCTTAACTTATTTGTATAACAATAAATTTACGTTTTTTCAGGAATGCCTTTATATTTTTTTTCTGTTTTTGGGTCTGTGCAAATATAACGTTATCAACTTTTTGGTAATTTTGGACCCCCTCTCCTCCTTTCGATATCAAACGTTATCATCCCTCGCCCTCCCTTCCTCTCCGGTAATAATATCGTTATCAAAGTATTTTTTTATTTTTCAAATTTTGTTAAGAGAAATATACAAAACTGATAAAAAAAAAATTCGCATAATTTTATTGTTTCAAATGAAATGAAGTCTATAAAGTACCACTTTAGTCAAGTAACACTTAAATGAAATTGTAGTTACTATTTAAAAATAATTTATAATAGCTTTTTATTATATAGTGCATTCAACAGTAATAAAGTATTGTTATACTTAGGGGTGGGAGGAGACAGAGAGATTCTTATCAACAAAACAAGTGGACAACATTCCTTCTCTTTCTCTTTTGTTTATTAGTAAACACAAGCTTCATTTCAAATGTACTTCACATATGGTTTCCCGAAGCATGATTATGCACACACATACCAAGATTAACAGGAATGACAAACGTTGGGGGGTATCCTATATTTTACAATTAGATAATTTTATAATTATAATAAAGTGATTTTAATAGCTTTGTATTGTCATAAAAATAGGTAACAGACTTAAAACATACTATTTGAACCAGAGTCCATGTTACCAATAAAAAGAGACAATTTTGATTGGATCAAAAATGATATCGATATCAAAAGACAACCCCTCCTCCCCCCTAAAATGATAACGTTATATATGCACATCCCCTTTATATTTAAAAAAATCGGTGAAGTCTGTTCGGAATAGCGGGATTCTACTGTATGAGTTTATTTTTACTGTTGGCCAGTATTGCATAGCACTAGCCATTGAAAGAGGAAAGGATTTTCTTCTTCGACGATCATCATCCTCTCTAATGCTTCAGGGCTGAGTTGTTTCTATAGAAATAGAATGATGTTCTGACCTATTAGTGCAAGGAAGGGGTGCGCCTATTAGCCGGTTAATGGAGTCGGGGGGATTACTTACCGAAATATCTCTTGTATGGGTGCTGATCGAAGATATTTCTCATTCTTTTTCCATATGTCACGCAAAAGAGATGTTCTCTCAATCTAAGAAAAATAATTACTTTATCTGTCTTTTGATGACTTACTTTTGAAGTTGCTTCAGTTAAAATGAAAAAATAAATACATTCCAAATGAAAAAATTTTAATTTTCTGCTTTGTTTAAAAGAAAAGATTCGACTCTCTTATAGTAATGCCATAAATAAATCCTTAACTGTATTAGAGATATAATTTCAGATGCAGTTTCAACAATGTTTCAAATATTTACCTCTCACCATTTGAAAAGCCATACTTACGTCAAAGTTGTTATTATTTTTTGTAAAATTTCGATCTCTATATGGTCCTTGTGTCCTCTCCAGGACTAGAAACTACTAGGAGGAAGTACTAAGCCCCCCCCCCCCCAATGACACCTAATCACTTTTTGTTAATTGCAAAAATATTGTGCATAGGTACAATTTTAAAATTATTTATTTTGTATACATATTTTATTGTATGGCCAGAGGTGGCGGGGATGGGGTGTTAAAAATACATTTTCCATGCTTTTGGTAACTAAAATAATACAATTATATATTCTTCTACAACTAACATTTACGAAGTTGTGATACTTTGAATTTTATGAATTATCAGCACAGAAAAAACACATTATTGGTTCCGGAAAATGCTGAAAAATCTTTAAAATAAAGTTTAAAAAATAATAATAATCCACCTCTTTTGAAGAAACTGGAAAAGAAATGGTGTGTCAAATATTTCATTCCAACGGTACTCGATGCAACAAAAAAATGTATTTTTGAATCGTACTAGAATAACCTGAAAATAAATGATAGATTCATTAAATAAAAGTAAAATAAAATTTTTAATAATATAAATGAACATTTTTTTTTTTAAACCTAAATTCTGTTTTGAATGTCGGAAGCAACTTTCTTAAAGCATTTATCTTATTGCCAGAAAAATGGTTTTACAGGCGCTACTAGAATCCATATCATAAATGGTCATAGACAAGTTATTAACTATAATTGCGGCATTCTTGTAATGTACAGATATTGATATTTGTATTTATTTTATTGAAAAAAATCTACCAATTTAGCACAAAACATTTCTGCTTAGTTTAATCATAGAAATAGGAGATGATGTCCGAAAATTTGTGTTTTGGGCGCAATTTTATTGGGATTTTTTTGTTGTTCTTGATGTTCTCTTTAAGTCGCGCTTGATAGAATTAGTGAGTACATTTTTTTCCCGTTGAAGAGTCTCGTAATAAAATTTATGATTTTTAACAAAGTTTCGAACAATATTCATAGATGAATCATAATAGTAAACGAATCATATATATCACTGTAGCATAAGAAGGTAGCTTGAAACTTTACTGCATTTCAACTTTTCCTCGTCGTTAGATACATATTGCCATTCGATTCAAATGATAAATTATTAAAAAGTGTTATTTATCATAAAATTAAGTAAAAAGGATCGAT
The DNA here is from genome assembly GCA_964019185.1 of Maratus speculifer. NCBI lineage: Eukaryota > Metazoa > Arthropoda > Arachnida > Araneae > Salticidae > Maratus > Maratus speculifer. The sequence continues at coordinate 418,596,797 of OZ025289.1, read as the reverse complement.
ATGCAAGTGAAATGATCCAGTATATTTCTGAAAATCCCGTGAAGAAATTTGTGCTCATATTTGGCTGAAAGTGGATCTGCTCAGGACTAGAAACTACTAGGAGGAAGTACTAACCCCTCCCCCCCCCCCCCTAATGACACCTAATCATTTTTTGTTAATTGCAAAAATATTGTGCATAGGTACAATTTTAAAATTATTTATTTTGTATATATATTTTATACACATAAGTAGGCAGTGTAACAAGATATAATAATAAATTCATGAAAAAAAATGTAATGGATTAGTAACTTTAACATGCCTTTTTCTGCTGTATTCCTTTTTTTTTTAGGTGCATTCGTAATTATGTAATTACGAAGCGACTATAGTCAATGTTCAGTCCGTCTGTCTAAATTTTGTTAAAAATTTCAGGAAATATTGGAAAGTGTTTCATATTTTATGCTTAACGCATAATTTTTCTTATTTGTTTTTTAAAAGATTAATTAAGATTTAATGTAACTTTTCATAGTACAGCCATTTTCCATAAAAATTTTTTCAAAATTCCATTTATGCCTCGATCATAAGGAGAAAGATACGACTTGGCGCGCACTACATAGAAATAATGGAAATAATATCAAAGATAAAAATGTAATTGAAGTTGCATACATTAATAGAAAATCTTCAAAATCCAAATAATCAACATAAATATCGACTTTCTATAAACAGGAATAAGAATTGTAAAAGGAATAAGGTAACAAACGGTTCTTTGCTTCAGCGATTGAAATTACAGGAGCCACAGTGTTTTAGTAATAGTAACACGATTTGATTAAGAAGAAGCATAAAAGGAGGGTGAATAAATTTCATTGTTCAATACCCTGTACATCCTTCCGTCTATTCAATCAGAGTGGCAAAAATAGGTTAACCGCTGAAAAATGGCATATTATATCGGGTTGTCTAGAGAATTTTCTTTCGATTTCTGAAATGAAAATTTAAAGGCAACCCAAGAAGAAACACTCGATGCATTTTAAACGACAAATTGTGCAGAGAAAAACGAAAATAACTGAAAACTGTGCACTTTTCATTTTTTTTTTCTTTTTAAGCTTAGGATTTAGCCTCCATTTTGAAATAATAACGAAATTTAAAATGTTCTAACGCTAATCTTAAATTGAACTTTATTTCGACTATAAAGAAAATTTTAATTGTGGATACGAAGATTGTGAAGAATTTTATCAAGAAGTTTGGGAATTTTCTTTTTCTTTCTTCTGAGGTGTTAGTATTAACCATCATAATCATGTGATTTTCTTAGTTTTAAAAATTATACATGCGAAACATAAAATCAATATTAAAGAGAGAAAAAATCATCTATAATTTCCAAATATAAATTGATTGTTAGAAACGTCCAATCTCGGGGAGGGGGGGGGGGATCGGATTTCTCTGATACAAAAATTTTGGGTATGCTTAAGGGGGGGGGGGGAATCAGCACCATAAATTAGAGAACCATATAGCCATTGGAAATAGAATTTCATAAGAGTTTTTAATAAAACAACGGATTAAATTTTTAAAAGAATTTTCAGACGATTTATTTGATGTTTTTCTAAAACAAACAATACTTCATATTGAAAAATCTACCTCATTAATTGTCTACTTTAGTTTTCTATGCTGTTTTATAATTGACATATTCATTCGCGAGGGAAAGGGGAAAAAATCAGTTTTTTAACAGACCTAAAGGAAATATGTACATTCATGTTTTTGACATAAACGAAATGACATATTTATGATGCTAAATGACGTATTCATTTGTCACACCTACAGAAATAACATTTAATAATGTTATGAAATTGTTATTTAAGTTAGAGTAATGTGTTGTTTTAATGATGCTTGTGTAAAAATAAAGCAATAATGTATAAATATTTCACAAAGAAAAAAATTGTGAAAAGGCCCCACCTGAAAAACAGATTCGTTCCTCAAATGACCAGAAGATATTGTACTTCACTTTCCTTCGATCAGATGCTCCTGCATTTGATGTTAACTTGTAGGTCTAAAGAAAACCCCCTTTTTTTTGCACGGACACATATTGTAATTACATCCCTGATTTAAATATTTGGGGAAAGGGAGTCGCTCGCTCACGCACAATACATAAAAGAAATTATATATATTAATTACTGGTATGTAAAATAATAACTAAGTTGGATTGGAAAAATAAACCCTGAAAAACACGGCATCAGAAATTATACGCCAATTTGGCGTAAACATAATTTGACGAAAGTGCAATGTAAAGTGTTGTGAAGTAGATTGTGGTGGCGTTTAAAGGGACAGTGATGTAATAAAATAGCTTTACACTATAATACTCGGATCTGTTCGAAATTTCATCAGAATGTGCTAAGAATTGTAAAGTATAATTCAAACAAAAAATTAAAAAATCGATGTTTTCGTCATTTTTTGTTGAATGAACGGTACTGCTTCAATTGGTCAATCAATTGCTAAATGCAGTAACTTTCCTGTGAATGAACGCTTTTGAGGTACATGAAAAAAATCTATACGTACTTTAACATTATTTTACAAAACTATTAAATTGAGATACAATTTACAGATTTCATTCGGAAAATACTTTTTCGCACAAATGATGTAAAAATTCATCCTCTGGTGCAGTAAAAGTAGATAGTTTCTACTACCATAAATATTTCTAAAAATGGTAAAGCGTGTTATGAATTTATAAAGACGGCGGAAAAGACTTCATTGAAAGAATTATGATTTTGTCTCTAATAATTTTGGGAAATTATGAAGAAAATGTAATTAGATTGCTTTATAATTTTCTTAAATATTTACAACTATTGTGAAATGGTTTTATAGTTTTTTTTTAAACATTTTATAATTTTTTACCTTGTTTCAATGGAAATTGTAATTTTAATTTGGTTAATAATTTTTTTTTATTATTTTAATATTTGTGATGTGTATATTTGTGAGTAATTGTGTAGAATATAAATTATGAAGTTATAATGTTAAATAAATATTTCTCTTCTGAAATTTTCTTCTTAGTATAATTTTAGGAAAATATATTGTAATTCTCTGTTAAAATAAGATTAATCGCATAGTTATTTTTTTTTTTATAAAATTTTTAAATTTATCCTTTAAAATATCATAAGATTGGAAATAAAACCGGTGAATTTCTCAAAAATGTTTTAACTAATGAACTTAAATTTCTTATGTTGGTCAATAGATGGCAGCACTATTCGTTCTCATTCATGTGGAAGAATTGAACGTGAAATAAAAAGGAAAAAAATCTACTGCAGACAAAAGCTTCTTATTTTATTCAAGCTTTTCGACCATTTAATCAATAGTCAAAGGCCCAAAGGGAAAACGAATTCAAAGATATTTGTTGAGTTACCTGATAAGCTTCATGAATTATAGGATTAAAACTATCTACATTATGTTTTTCTAGTGTAATCCCTGGACTTGGTATGGAAAAGGAAGTAGCGAGTTTGGTTTAGAATAAAATATAAGTTTTCTAAACGTTTAATTTTATGTATATTCATATAGAGTAGAACAGATTGTTGTTTAGACGATTTTAAGCTGCAGACTGAATTGCAGGAATTTTGACTCTAGAAATATTACATATGATCATTAAACAGTGAAAATAAGTTTTTCCAAGGACGAGTATATAAGTAGTTTTATTAGAAAAAAATTATATAATTTTACCTTCTTTTCCTGATTTCTTCTAGTATAGTTAACACACTGTTACAGTAATAATTTAAGTCATAATAATAAATTGTGGTTTCTGAAATTCCCCTGTTCCCCCATATAATTTATTGTCTCATCAAGTTTACATACTGGTTGCAATCTGCAATTACCCCAAGTTATAGACAATGCCGGTTAAAGGTATAGTTTCGTAAAGGAAAATTAAAATAGTAACATAAGAAAATTTTAAATATTTCAGCGATATTACTGGAACATGCATAAAAATTCTTAAAGTTTTTGTCCCTGCGAGCGAAGGCACTCGCTAGCTAGTGTTATTCCTATGGGGAGGTTATTTTCTAATAACTTGTTTTGGATTTCGACATTTTAATTTTTTTTCTTGCATTGGATAGTTGAAGTCCCTGTCGACTTCGCTGTTTTTTGCACATATTTTTTTAATGGTACTTTCATTTTCGGAACGGGTTTTGGAAGAGAAAATAACTTTATTAAACTTTATATTTGATGGAACACAATAACTTTCGATTTGTACGATTGGAATTTCCTTACGTGGCTCCCCCCCCCCCCTTTCTATTTGAAATTATGTTAATTTATTAACTAAAATTTATATATTTATTTTTATTTTGTAAAAATATTATTAACAATACGGCAAGTCTAAGGCAGAATCGATAGTGACCGAGAAAACTTTCCGTGGTAAACAGTATTTCACTTTAGCATATTTTTAATGTATTAAAAATCCTTCTGCGGGATTCTAAAATCTTCCAATGTTAGACAAGTTTCAGATCTGCGCACAGTTCTCCTTAGACAGTGGTGTATTAGTTTGGAAAGGTTTTTTTTATTATTATTATTCTTAATGAAGATTTATTTGACAAGGAAATAAAAAGTCACTAAAAATATTACAATTATGATATTAAAAATGTAAACAGTAGTGTCCGTTTGTCTGAAATTTGTGTATAAAATGTTAATCATTCTAAAGATACTATCTTGAAGATTTATTTATAATTGTGAAGTAATGATTATGTATTAAAAAGGTTCAATGAAACTAGTTTTCACTGTAAGAAGTTACTATAAATAAGGTAAAGAAAAAAGTTCATTATTATTTTTTAAAATTTCAAATTGAAATTCAGTTGAGTAAGTACCTGTTTACTCTTAAAAAAAATTCTTAGTCCAAGATATATTTAAATTCTCTATAAGACAATCGAACTCATTATCTTGAACTTAAAAAAATTTGATTTGTTTGGTTTATTGTATGTCGGCCGATTATCTACACAGGGGATATAGGCCCGAAAGGGGTGGGATGCCCTCCGGGGGGAGGGTCTTTTTAAGGGAACCTAACCCGTATTTACGCAAGGAAATCCAAGTTTGAAGAAAACCACGGAAAACTCCGAACAGTTAGGCCAACGACCGCGATTGTGTTCGAACCCAGCACCTGCCGTCTACCATTTTCGGAGGCAGAACATCTCGGCCACTGGTGAAATTCGAATTGAACTGGAAGCCTATTATTGACGTTATTCCGATTCTCTGTAGCACCATCAATAATCGAATTATGACTCACTTCTAATTGAAACGGAGTATATGATGAAGCTGTGATCTTAATAATAGGGTTCCTACGAATCAGGGAAAACCTGGAAAACAGGGAAAAGTCAAGAAATTCGAAAATTTATGCAAAAAGTCCGGAAAATGTCAGGAATTTTTTTCAATATTTGAAGCGGTCATGCAAAAGGCCGGGGGTATTTTTAATGTACTACTTTCCATCAGAATCCCGATTATCCATTGTCAATGGCGTGTCTTGAGTTAATTGTTCATACAATCTAAAATTTTTATGCAATTTTATGCAAACTTTAAAACAACAGTATGCGAAATAATTAAACTAGTCGTTGGGGGCCACCGTAATACTTACCCATCATGGATATGTATATGAAAATAAAACATGTGAAAACTATTTATACAATGCATTGCAATTCATAAACAAAATTTAAATATTTTTAATATACATAGTAATGCTCTATTAAAGAAGTCCTGATTACCGATTTCGACAAATTATATAAAGCGCCAAACTACTCAAGTAGTACCGAACTGCGTAAAAGAAACATTCTTATAACTCCAAAAATAATAACTCTATTAACTAACAATTAACTGCATCGGATTAAGCGTCTCATTTCCAATTAAAATATACCTCTGAATTGAAATTTGAATGAAATACAGGGTCATGAAAAATCGAAGAATGTGGAAAACAGGATTACAAATATCTCGGCAACTAATAATCCGATCGACTTCGTTCTGTATGCAAAATGTGTGTTATTTTATTGCCTTTTACGTCCATTCCTTAGAACAAAAAAATTCGAAAATTTTTATATACCTTTCATCAGAACGAATTTTTCGAGAGTCCGAAAAAAATAGTTCCGGATAATCGAGGTTGCTGATTTTAATAGGGTTCGTCCCATTCTTACATACTAACTACATACAAAATTTCAAGTCTCTATCTCAATTTGTTCGGGAGATAGAGCGTTTACAGACAGACAGACAGACAGACAGACGGCAAAATTTTTTTTCTAAAAATATGTTTTTCGGAATCTCCACTATCTAAAACGTGTAAATCCGTCAAAAAATTTTTTTCGATTTTCAAAACGATTGCAAGACTTACCCTATACTACGTATGATGGGTAAGTAAAATCAGAAATTCATATCACTATGCATACTTTTCTTTAGCATTTATATTTATCTAGATTAAAGTTATCCATTGTGAAAGGTTTTACAACAAAATATAAGCTGAATTTTTTATTTTAAAAAAAGGCTCAAGGTTTTTAAGATCAGGGAATACCGAAAAATCGGGTAACTTTTTTTATTAGAATTGTGTAGGAACTCTGAATAACCCAACAGCCGCTAGTTCTTCAGTTGAATGGCAATATTTGCTATCTGTATCATCGAATTTATCATATACAAGGTAGAACCCGTCAAATTTTGACGAAAGAAAATGTTTAAGAAAGAACTGTTTCATTAACTTATAATAAACCTACAAAATTAGTTATAGTAAAAAAAAAAAAAAAAAAAAAAAAAAAAAAAAAAAAAAAAAAAAAAAAAAAACCTTAAACAAAAGATATTTATCGTCAAAATAACAAAATACTATTTCTTTAAAACGCAATTGGGTCATTCCACACCAAATGAGCAAATCAGGTGTGGCTGTTATGTCACAGATTTTATTGAAAATCATCATATAAGTAGATCACAATCATTTACGAGGAAACGCAAAGTAGTAGAGTTCAGACTAGTTTATTTCAGTATAAAAATTTACATTAAAGTTGATACGAAATCCAGGTCTTGTGTACATGCTTGAAATTTCAAGTTTCATTATCAGCCTTAGGAATGGAAAGATTGTAATAAAAAATTATTTACACTTAAGAATGAACTATAAGTAACAGATTAGCATAATTTAGTAATTGTATTTTTATTTCATAATTTAAAAACTAGTCGTTGGGGGCCACCATGATACTTACCCATCATGGATATGTATATGAAAATAAAACATGTGAAACTATTTATACAATGCATTGCAATTTATAAACAAAATTTAAATATTGTTAATATACATAGTAATGCTATATTAAAGAACTGCTGATGTACCAATTTCGACAAATTATATAAAACGCCAAACTACTCAAGTAGTACCGAACTGCGTAAAAGAAACATCCTTATAACTCCAAAAATAATAATTCTATTAACTAACAATTAACTGCGTCGGATTAAGCGTCTCATTTCCAATTAAAATATACTTCTGAATTGAAATTTGAATGAAATACAGGGTCATGAAAAATCGAAGAATGTGGAAAACAAGATTACAAATATCTCGGCAACTAATAATCCGATTGACTTCGTTCTATATGCAAAATATGTGCTATTTTATTGCCTTTTATGTCCATTCCTTAGAACAAAAAAATTCGAAAATTTTTATATACCTTTCATCAGAACGAATTTTTCGAGAGTCCGAAAAAAATAGTTCCGGATAATCGAGGTTGCTGATATTAAATAGGGTTCGTCCCATTCTTACATACTAACTACATACAAAATTTCAAGTCTCTATCTCAATTTGTTCGGGAGATAGAGCGTTTACAGACAGACAGACAGACGGCAAAAAATTTTTTCTAAAAATATGTTTTTCGGAATCTCCACTATCTAAAACGTGTAAATCCGTCAAAAAAAATTTTTCGATTTTCAAAACGATTGCAAGACTTACCCTATACTACGTATGATGGGTAAGTAATAAATAAATAATAAAAAAAAATCGTGGAAAAAATAAAATATTTCAATTATATGTTTTAAAATGAAGGACACTTTTTCCAAATTCAATTTTTTTTGCCGTTATAGCTAATTGAATACATTTAATACATCTATAATTTAATTCTTGCCTTTTTCATTCCTTTATGAGAAAAATTAATAAATAGGGAAAACTGCTGATTAAAAATTCGACATTTTTATCATTTTTTTGGAGATGAATAAAAGCTTTCAAAAGTTTTAAAATCTTTGATATTACAGATAAAAGTATATATTTTAAGTATACGGAGTTTTATTCTTGCTTTCAGTTTATTTTTGCCTCAAGAATATTTTAAGGGTGTTGCGAAAAACGTTTTGACACATTTACAAATTCCTTTTTTAATAGAAAGTTATAAAATTTTAATGCCTGACTATGAAAGCGATTTCGAATTGAACTTATTTTTCCATTTTATGATAATTAAATTACTTATCGAGTTATGAGCTATTTCGATGACGCAATCGCCCGTTTTTCTCCTCCTTTTCGACCGGTTTTTCTGCTTTCATCGGGAAATATGCTCAAAAGTGTCAACTTTGAAGGCTTATTTATAAAAAATCTATTGTGTTTTTTAAAAAACAAAAGAATGCGTGCAATTAGACAGTTTCTGAATAACAATACCTGCTATTTTCATGCATTTCCGAACAAAAATAAATTAATGCATGTGTCACAAAGTGGCCCTTTTTGATTTAAGAACCCCTTAAATTTGTATAGAAGAAAAACGATTTTCTAGATAAAATAACTGTATTTTAATCTTAATATCAAGTAGCAAACATAGATGGCAGCATATCTTTTTTTAACTAGAAACTTGCAAAAAAGCGCGTGTTTTCAAAGAAAGATTGTCTTTAGAATGTCTCGAATTTTGAACCCATTTTTGTTATGTTCGAAATTAAAAAGGCAATTTTTTTAGTGTGTCATGGACTTATTGATTCTTATGTATGTGTAATATTGTTGATGTAGGAGCTTTCCTTTAATTATTTTTTGAGATAACATAAGAGGAATAATTATGATTTTGTCCTTTTTTTTTAAGTTTAAGTTTTTTTGAAGATGAAGAAAATAAATAACAACTTTGAAACTTTGAGAATTCGATCTTTATACATATTACTACATCTTGCATCAGTTTCACAGATGTTTTTTAAATTCTTTGATTTTTATAGCATTTCAAAATTTTTAAAAATTTACAAAATTTCAATATTTACAACCAATTTATGATTAATTATTGTATTACCAGATTATTATTACTCAATAAATATAAAGATTGATATCCAGAGATTTCAATATTATAAAAAAAACTTCATATTTGTTAAATAGTTTTCAAAATATAGAACTTGAAACTTGCAACTTGCAACTTTCGACGATTATCCGCAAGCCATTCTATATCACAAGTTTTTTAAATGTCCAAAACTGATAAAATAATTTATTTTTCGTCAAAATATTGGGCAGACATACATTTGAATATGAAATGAACACGTATCTCAAATTTTATTAAAATCGGATTATTTATTAATATCTATGCAGCCACGGCTTTTTTTACATTTTTGCTCATTTGACATGGAATGACCCAGTTGTAGAAATTCTTAAAATTAAACTTTAATCGTATATGTAAGCAGTAAAAAATAATAAAGATATGTTATAATGATAAAGCTATCAATTAAGGTTCTTATGCTAGTATTCCAAAATGATAAAAAGCAAAATTTATTCAACTTTGACTCAATCATAGATTTTTTTTTTTTTTTTTTCCTCGTGAAATCTAAACTCGGCATCATTTTCATCGTATCAAAATTTACAAATGTACATTTCACATCTGTATTCACGTTTCAAAAAAATTGGCATTTTAATTTGATAATTTTGATTCAAACCTTGAAGTCTCAATGCTATTAGCTGAAATAGCTATTAAACTGCTGATATGCTTTTACGTGTAAATCAAATTTTGTAAATGAAGTCAAAATTCACCGGGTTTTATAACAGAAGATATTTAAATTTCTATTTTTTTTCCTTTTAATGAGAAAATGGCAACATAAAGATACAGCACTCAATTTTTTTCCATTTTTCCCTTTGCTTTAAATAGAAATGGAGTACTCCTGTTGCACGATTAGAAAAAAGGTATTAAAAGCTACAAAAGAATTAATATTTCAAAAACAAATTGAGATACAGCTTTCAAACAAAATTCATTTAAAAGCACATTTTTTCCTACACCATAGTGTAAGAAAGGAAAATGTGCGATATTAATAAGTTCAAAAGCTTTTAGTAACAAAAATTGCAATACCGAAATTCATTTAAAATTTGAAAGTGTTGCCATGCGCAAAATGACGTATGCGTTACGCACAGATACGTTTGGCCTTTATAATATAGATATCAAAATCATCAATGCTAAAATGTGACCGCAATATATGTTTATCCAAGCTATATACTAGTTGTATTGTGCGAATCTTGAAAAGTGTCGACGTGATTGAAAATCTTTATTATCCTAATTGGATGGAGACAATATTGTCTTTTAATAATGCATTTTAGTTCTTACTGTATAGGAATTCTAATTGAATTAAATTATGCAAGAGATTTATGCGTTCCTTTGACCTACTATCATCTTCGACCTTTTCTTTTTATTTGTTTGCATAACATATAAATGTAGCCGATTAACATCGATAATTGTTTCTTTTCAAACTTTATTATGTTGCTTTTGCATGGAACATAAATGTACTTTGTTAGAAGACACTTCTTTGTTCTGTGTATCTGCATTTTGCATAAGTTAAGCTGCACAATGGCAGTTTTCTAAAGCAAATGTTAAACACATGTAAAAAAGAACGCTGGTTTTTTTATTTGTCTGGTGAGTCGTATGAATCCTCTAATTTGGGGTCTGTATTATTTCTTGATGAACCATTACCCGCTGAATTAGTATCGCAATGTAATTTTAATTTTGTTTTTCCTATATTACAGCTTCTTAAGTTTTAATTTATGCATAAAAATTTAGAAAATAACAAAAAAAATATTTCTGCAGTTTTTTTGGCTGTTTTCATTTCAGTGTTCGCATTTTGGAACATGATTATTGATTGACAACTTATGCAAATATAACAGATTATTTTCCGCTATATGCTAATGTATATTGTTCTTGAGAGTTTTCTCGAATTCCAAAAACATTTAAATTTCTAGCAGTCAAATGTAAATAATATTGAGAAACCGTTAAAAGCAAATAATACATTTTTTATGCAAATTAATGAATTTACATATTCCTTATACCTGTGATAAATGCTTAAACATAAATATTTTCATTTCAAAAGTTTAAATCAACCTTATATTTTATAGGAAAAATAAGAACATTGTTATTATGTTGGAAAATATGAGTTTTATATTGCAAGTAATGCAATGTTCCCATTTGGGAACATTTGGTGTTTAAACGGTTAAGGAATGTGCTGATATTCTTTATTGTAAATGCATTATTTAAAGATAACAGTGCGTTCAAATTTATGATTGTAAAACTTATTTAATAATAATATATACAATGCAGCCTGGAAAAAATTTCTAAAATTCCGAAATAAAGGTTGCATTCTTTTCATTCACAACTGTAGATTATTGTCCTTAGAGTGTAACAGTTTTTATTTTAGATCTGATGTTGTTGATTTAGAAATTGAATTTTTTATTCAGGACGGAAGTCTTTTACGAAAAGGTCTTTTATGAGCCTTTTTTAAAAGGTCTTTTACTTCCCGTCCCTTCGGGATGGGAGTCTTTTACGAAATTTTTAATGTTCTCTCACCGGTTTTTGAAAACAGAAATTTTTGCCTTATTAAATCGTGAAAATGCTCCGATTATACAAGGCAAATTTTACAGTACAATTTTACTGGTGGGAATAGACAAGGATTGTTAAGCTTTTTTCCGGCACGTATACGTTTCGCTCGTCCCCAAGGGGTTAAAGTTATGTGGTAACATCTTACATTTTTTTTTTGTGTTACAAAATGGACTGTGTTTCAGAAAGGCTATAAAAGTAGATATTTTGATTTTAAATATGTAAGAATTTTAAGAAAAGCCACCAAAGAATGATTATATTCAGCTGGTCTCCTAAGTTCGAACATAAAATAAGTCTGGTGATGTATTTATCTTTCAACATAAAAGGTAAAATTTATCGTGGGAGCTAACCCCTTGCAATAATGTCTCTATAATATTGAATTCTGACCTGACAAATCGAAAAGTTTTATTTTAAAATAAGAAAAGGCAATTTTTCAACAGTTTGCCGTCAAAGTTAAAAATATAAAATTTCGTTAAAAGTTTCTAATGAGAATCTCGTTTAAATTACTTGTGATAAAACATATCCCAGCGCTTTTCAAGGGGTTAAAATCAAGAAGCTGATCATTTTTCTATAATTGCATAAACAAATGTATTAATTTTCCGATCTTCGGCTTTCGAGTCAGCAAAATTATTTTGTCGAGTTAGTGTCGTTTCGGATCCAAGAAAAAGTTTTATTGAGTTTGGGGTTGTCTTCAAATGTTATTGAGCTCGGACAATGTATGGCCAGACCCATGTGGGACGCCCTGTTTTAACCCTTTATTGGGAAAGTCAATTCTTTAGCTAAAATCTTGAAAAACTTCACTGCCACCATAATCTATAAACAAATTTATTTCAAAATAAAAAGATTCATTTCTGTCAGATTAATATAAACACAAATCATCTCACTAAAAATTCCGGTGCAAATCAATCAGTTTTTAATAAAAAAATAAGTGATAAGTATATTACCATTGCCCGATAAAGGGTTAAGACCCAGTCACAACATAAGTAAAAAAAAAAAAAAAAAAAAAATGCAATTTTTTTTAAACATGGTTGAACCCGTCGAATTTCGGCGAAAGAAAATGATTAAGAGGAAAGTGTTTCATTGATTTATAATACACCTACAAAATTAGTTAAAATAAAAAATGCACCTTCTACTGGTAAGACTAACTCTTAAAGAAATTATATTTAGACTAAAGTTTAAAAAGAAGAAAGTACTACTTCTGTAAAACTCAGTTTTAGAAATTGTTAAACTTTAATCGTACGTATCATCAGTAAAATATAATCTATTAATAAAATCTGTTATTAGGATAAAGTTATCAATTAAGTCTTATATCCTAGCATTCCAAAATGAAAAAAAAAAAAAAAATATTCCACTTTGACTCTATCATAGAATTTTTTCCCCATGAAATCTGAACCCGTCATCATTTTCACCATATCAAAATTTATATATGCACCTTTCATATCTGTATTAATATATTTTTTTTAAATTGGCATTTTAATTTGATCATTTTGATTCAAAACTTGAAGTCTCGATGGCTATTAACTGAAACAGATACTAAGCTATTTATATTCTTTTAAATGTAAATGAAATGACACAGAACGAATTTAAATTTCAATTTTTTTCACTTTTAATGAGAAAATGGTAACATAAAGGTACAGTAATCATTTATTTCTTTTTCCCCTTTGCTTTTGATAAAAATGGAGTATTTCTGTTGCCACAATTAGAAAAACGGTATTAAAAACTACAAAAAAAATGATATTTAAAAAACAAATTAAGGTACAGTTTTCAAACAAATTGCATTTAAAAGTACATTTTTTTCCCTATACGACGGTGTAAAAATTAAAAATCTGGGATATGAAGTTTAAAAATTTCCAATAGCAAAAATTGCAAAACCGAAATTTTATTTCAAGTTTCAAAGTGTTGCCTTCGCAAAATGACGTATCCGTTACGCACAGATACGTTTGGCCTTTATAATATAGATACAGTCGAAAATGCGTACTTTAAACTTCCCTTTAAAAAATTAATATACGCCCTTTACATACTCGTAGGTTTTTTAATCTTGTGAATCTATTTATCTGAAATCTCCCACTTTTGCGGAGTGAACAAGCAGGCCGTGTGCACACGCTCTCTTTCATTCAATCGCAATGTACCGGCTGTCCGTTACAAATGATTTCAGAGCAGTTTTATTATGGAACTGGGCTTTCCCACGTGGGAGTCGGCGAGATGTGTACCACTGTTCTCCTCCATTATCCTCCCACGAGATGAAGAGCCTGCATCAGTCAAACCGAAACTGAAAATCCTATCACAAACCTATGCGTGTTGCCACCAGGAAGGCGTATCCCGAACCCAAAGATTGACACTTTAAAAGACCAATGATATTTTCCAAGCTTGTAATTAATAAGAAAATGGTCATCTCACGCCACCCTTTACCTCTAGGCGATAAAAAGGGGATAAGATACCCCAGGAAGAAAAAAGTCATTAGCAAATGCTAAAAACTCTCGCACCTTTTCAATACTGATAGCCCGAGGGATATGTGCATTTGGATAGTTTCTTCGAGATAATTTCTTACCAAAACACTCGGATCCGTTTTAAAACAAGTCGACATTGACCTTTTTTGTTAGATAGTTTCAAGTGAAATTGAATCATTTATATGTAATTTTAAAAGACAACATACAGATCGTGATTATTATGTCAGAGATTGCACATTAAACATTTTCCAAAGAATCTCCTCTACATTTTAATATTTTTAAATGATTTTTTTAGCATTGAATAGCTGAGATCATTGAACTGTACAAAGACCGTTTTATATTTTTTCGATTTTGTTACGAGTATTTTATAGTGGCTTACATCAATAAAGCGAAATCCCAAGATAGAAATTTTTAAGATATCTCGTTTGTATTTTAATATTTTAAAATGATTTTTTTAGCATTGAACAGCTGAGATTTTTCGGTATAAAGACCGTTTTGTACTTTTTGATTTTGTTTCAGGTGTTTTAAAGAGGCTACTTCAGTCAAGTGAAATCCAATGGAAGAAATTTATAAAAATATCTCTTCTACATTTTTATATTTTTAAATTATTTTTTGGCATTCGATATCTCAGATATTTCGGTACAAAGACCATTTTGTACTTTTTCGACCTTCTTTAGGGGAATTTTAAAAAGCTACTTCAGTCAAATGAAATCCAATGGAAGAAATTTATAAAAATATCTCTTCTACATTTTAATATTTTTAAATGAATTTTTGTCATTGGATAGCTGAGATCTTTCGGTACTAAGATCGTTTTGTACTTTTTCGACTTTGTTTAGGGAAATTTTAAAAAATCTACTTCAGTCAAGTGAAATCCAGTGGTAGAATTTTATAAAAATATCTCTTCTGCATTTTAATATTTTTAAATTATTTTTTAGCATTCGATATCTCAGATCTATCGGTACAAAGACCGTTTACAGAACTTTTTCGACTTTGTTTAGGGGAATTTTAAAAAATCTACTTCAGTCAAGTGAAATCCAGTGGTAGGAATTTATAAAAATATCTCTTCTACATTTTAATATTTTTAAATTATTTTTTGGCATTCGATATCTCAGATCTTTCGGTACAAAGACCGTTTTGTACTTTTTCGACTTTGTTTAGGGGAACTTTAAAAAAGCTATTTCAGTCAAGTGAAATCCAATGGTAGAAATTTATAAAAATATCTCTTCTACATTTTAATATTTTTAAATGATTTTTTTTGTCATTGGATAGCTTAGATCTTTCTCTACAAAGACCGTTTTGTACTTTTTCGACTTTGTTTAGGGGAATTTTAAAAAAGCTACTTCAGTCAAGTGAAATCCAATGGTAGGAATTTATAAAAATATGTCTTCTACATTTTAATATTTTTAAATGATTTTTATGTCATGGGATGGCTGAGATCTTTCTGTACAAAGACCGTTTTTTATATTTTCGACTTTCTCTAGGGGAATTTTAAAAAAGCTACTTCAGTCAAGTGAAATCCAATGCTAGAAATTTCTAAAAATATCTCTTCTATATTTTAATATTTTTAAATGATTTTTTTGTCATGTTATAGCTCAGATCTTTCGGTACAAAGACCGTTTTGTACTTTTTCGACTCTGTTTAGGGGAATTTTAAAAAAGCTACTTCAGTGAAGTGAAATCCAATGGTAGAAATTTATAAAAATATCTCTTCTACATTTTAATATTTGTAAATCATTATTTGGCATTCGATATCTCAGATCTTTTGGTACAAAGACCGTTTTGTACTTTTTTGATTTTGTTTACAGTTGTTTTAAAGAGGTTACTTCAGTCAAATGAAATCCAATGGTAGAATTTATAAAAATATCTCTTCTACATTTTAATATTTTTAAATGTTTTTTTGTCATTGAATAGCTGAGATCTTTCGGTAAAAAATACCTTTTTGTTTACAGCTGTTTTAAAGAAGCTACTTCAGTCAACCGAAATCCTATAGTAAAATTTTATAAGTATGTCTTTTCGACATTTAAAGATTTTTAAATGATTTTTTGTCATGGGATAGCTGAGATCTTTAGGTACAAATACCGTTTTGTATTTTTTTATATTTTGTTTACAGGTATTTTAAAGAGGCTACATCAGTCAAGTGAAATCCAATGGTAGAAATTTATAAAAATATATCTTCTACATTTTAATATTTTGAAATGACTTTTTTTTTTTTTTGTCATTGGATAGCTTAGATCTTTCGGTACAAATACCGTTTTGTACTTTTTTAATTTTGTTTACAGATGTTTTAAAAAAGATACTTCAGGCAAGTGAAATCGAATGGTAGGAATTTATAAAAATATCTCTTCTACATTTTAATATTTTTAAATTATTTTTTGGCATTCAATATCTCAGATCTTTTGGTACAAAGACCGTTTTGTACTTTTTCGACTTTGTTTAAGGGAACTTTAAAAAAGCTACTTCAGTCAAGTGAAATCCAATGGTAGGAATTAATAAAAATATCTCTTCTACATTTTAATATTTTTAAATGATTTTTTTGGCATTGGATAGCTGTGATCTTTCGGAACAAAGACTGTTTTGTACTTTTTTGATTTTGTTTACAGGTGTTTTAAAGAAGCTACTTCATTCAAGCAAAATCCTATAGTAGAATTTTATAAATATGTCTTTTTACTTTTAAAGATTTTTAAATGATTTTTTGGCATTCGATGTCTCAGATCTTTCGGTACAAAGACCGTTTTGTACTTTTTTGACTTTGTTTAGGATAATTTTAAAAAAGCTACTTCAGTCAAGTGAAATCAAATGGTAGTAATAACAAAAAAAAAAAAGAATATCTTCTACATTTTAATGTTTTTAAATGTTTTTTTTTGGCATTGGATATCTCAGATCTTTCGGCACAAAGACCGTTTTGTACTTTTTTGACTTTGTTTAAGGGAATTTTAAAAAAGCTACTTCAGTCAAGTGAAATCCAATGAAAGAAATTTATAAAAGTATCTCTTCTATATTTTAATATTTTTAAAGAAACAGGAAACTTGTCAAAGAAACAGGATCACAGAACTATTATTGGCGCATTTATGAACTATTCGTATTTGCCTCAACTAGTCTGTTCACAAGTGCCCCACATAGCCATTAGAGTTAAATTGACAAATCATTGACATTTCTCAATTTTAGAAGAAATTTTTTATCGGAAATATTTTAGTTTTCATAGCATACGTTAAAACAGTAAAATTTAAATAAATGAATGAATAAATAAAGTTATTCGCTTAGCAATTTGTTACTGAGATTTTATTTTTGAGATCGATAAACAGACTGTAATTGACTACTAAAGAAAAATAAAATGTTAAAGAGCTTCAAGAAAGTTTTACCATATGTCTGCCGGGGCTGTCATTGCTAGTAATTAAAAAATAAATAAATAAATAAATAAAAATAATATTAATAGTAATAATTGTAAAAAAATTGCTTCATTTTATCACCTTAATTCCAAATTAGTACCTAATAAGAAAGAGAGAGAAAAAACTTTTAATCGCGGTTTCTATGCCTGTTTATTGAATTTAATGAAATATGATAATGACTTTATTTATATATGATTTTGCTCTAATAACTAACAGAATAAAATGTAAATATATTTATAAATAACCATTTAAATACGTAATCACAATTTGAACTTTCAATATTTTTATTAATTACATCAGTAGTTACATGGTACAAAGAAAAATAAATATCTTGTTTATGAACACTTTCAATGATATATACAATATGTTAAGCTAAACAAAGATAATACAAATTTTATTTACACAATTTGCGTCCACAAAGGCATATTTGCTACATTTTGGAAATCAGATTAGCGTATTTAATAATAATTCTGGTAATATCTATGAATTTACACTTTCTAAACATAAAAAATTTCTAAAAATTTACATTTTCTAAATATTAACAAATCTAAAGCATTATTAGACTTACGAACAGCACTTGAAATATCATTATCAAAATGTAAATATTTTAAAACATTTTAGTTTTCTTTAAAATTCTGAGAGTTTCAGTTTTCAATAGCTCTACTAAGTGTCCCCCCCCCCCCTTCAAATATTACTTCACATTTATTTTCTATTATGTAAACAAACACGAAATTACAAATTTTGCTATGTGCAAAGCATTTTTCGTATTTTGTCTCCATCTGAAATCTCCTTCGAAAACAGAGTAATAAATAAAAAGAATAAATTAAAAATCATTTTATGTAGAATGCATTACTTATAGTACAAAATAAAATAATATATATATATATAGGGTAGAGTGCCATTTCAGTAACTTTATTTATTTATTTATTTTAGGTTATACAAGTTGTTAAAGATATATTATTTTCTGTCTTAAATATTTCATGATTCATTTCTGACAAAACTGCTCTGTACACAACAAAATACTTATAATATTAAATTTATAGAAGTAAATAGAAAGAGAAATGAAACTAGAGTAGTCTTTTAAAGAGGCTACTTCAGCCAAGTGAATTCCAATGGTAGAAATTTATAAAAATATCTCGTCTACATTTTAATATTTTTAAATGATTCTTTTGTCATGTGATAGCTAAGATCTTTCGGTACAAAGACCGTTTTGTACTTTTTAGACTTTTATTAGGGGAATTTTAAAAAAGCTACTTCTGTCAAGTGAAATCCAATGGTAGAAATTTATAAAAATATCTCTTCTACATTTTAATATTTTTAAATGATTGTTTTGTCATTGGACAACTAAGATCTTCCGGTACAAAGACCGTTTTGTACTTGTACGACTTTGTTTACAGGTGTTTAAAAGAGGCTACTTCAGTCAAGTGAAATCCATTGGTAGAAATTTATAAAAATATCTCGTATACATTTTAATATTTTTAAATGATTTTTTCTCATTTGATAGTTGAGATATTTCTGTACGAAGAATGTTTTTACTTTTTTGATTTTGTTTACAGGTGTTTTAAAGAGGCTACTTCAGTCAAGTGAATTCCAATGGTAGAAATTTATAAAAATATCAGTTGTACATTTTAATATTTTTAAATGATTTTTTGTCATGGGATAGCTGAGTTCATTCGGTACAAACACCGTTTTGTACTTTTTTGACTTTTATTAGGGGAATTTTAAAAAATTTACTTCCTACAAGTGAAATCCAATGGTAGAAATTTATAAAAATATCTCTTCTATATTTTAATATTTTTAAATGATTTTTTGTCATTGGATAGCTAAGATCTTTCGGTACAAAGACCGTTTTGTACTTTTACGATTTTATTTAGGGGAATTTTAAAAAAGCTACTTTAGTCAAGTGAATTCCAATAGTACAAATTTATAAAAATATCTCGTCTACATTTTAATAGTTTTAAATGATTCTGTTGTCATAGGATAGCTAAGATCTTTCGGTACAAAGAACGTTTTGTACTTTTTCGACTTTGTTTACAGATGTTTTAAAGAGGCTACTTCAGTCAAGTAAAATCCATTGGTAGAAATTTATAAAAATACCTCTTCTACATTTTAATATTTTTAAATGATTTTTTTGTCATTGGATAGCTAAGATCTTTCGGTACAAAGACCGTTTTGTACTTTTACGATTTTATTTAGGGGAATTTTAAAAAAGCTACTTTAGTCAAGTGAATTCCAATGGTAGAAATTTATAAAAATATCTCGTCTACACTTTAATATTTTTAAATGATTCTTTTGTCATGGGATAGCTAAGATCTTTCGGTACAAAGACCGTTTTGTACTTTTTAGACTTTCATTAGGGGAATTTTAAAAAAGCTACTTCTGTCAAGTGAAATCCAATGGTAGAAATTTATAAAAGTATCTCTTCTACATTTTAATATTTTTAAATGTTTTCATCTCATTTGATATTTGAGGTCTTTCGGTACAAAGACCGTTTTGTACTTTTTCGACTTTGTTTATGAGAATTTTTAAAAAGCTACTTCAGTAATATGAAATCAAATGGTAGAAATTTATAAAATTCTTTCTTCTACATTTTAATATTTTTAAGGGATTTTTTGTCATTGGATAGCTGAGATGTTTCGGTACAAAGACCGTTTTTGCTTTTTTGATTTTGTTTACAGGTGTTTTAAAGAGGCTACTTCAGTCAAGTGAATTCCATTGGTAGAAATTTATAAAAATATCACTTGTACATTTTAATATTTTTAAATATTTTTTTGTCATGGGATAGCTGAGTTCTTTCGGTACAAACACCGTTTTGTACTTTTTAGACTTTTATTAGGGGAATTTTAAAAAAGCTACTTCTGTCAAGTGAAATCCAATGGTAGAAATTTATAAAAATATCTCTTCTACATTTTAATATTTTTAAAATATTTTTTGTCATGGGATAGCTGAGTTCTTTCGGTACAAAGACCGTTTTGTACTTTTTAGACTTTTATTAGGGGAATTTTAAAAAAGCTACTTCTGTCAAGTGAAATCCAATGGTAGAAATTTATAAAAATATCTCTTCTACATTTTAATATTTTTAATTGATTGTTTTGTCATTGGACAACTAAGATCTTCCGGTACAAAGACCGTTTTGTACTTGTACGACTTTGTTTAGGGGAATTTTAAAAAAGCTACTTCAGTCAAGAGAATTCCAATAGTAGAAATTTATAAAAATATCTCGTCTACATTTTAATATTTTTAAATGATTCTGTTGTCATTGGATAGCTGAGATCTTTCGGTACAAAGACCGTTTTGTACTTTTTTTTTAATTTTGTTTACAGGTGTTTTAAAGAGCCAAGTGAATTCCAATGGTAGAAATTTATAAAAATATCTCGTCTACATTTTAATATTTTTAAATGATTCTTCTGTCATGGGATAGCTAAGATCTTTCGGTACAAAGACCATTCTGTACTTTTTAGACTTTTATTAGGGGAATTTTAAAAAAGCTACTTCAGTCAAGTGAAATCTAATGGTAGAAATTTATAAAAATATCTCTTCTACATTTTAATATTTTTAAATGATTTTTTCTCATTTGATAGTTGAGATCTTTCGGTACAAAGACCGTTTTCTACTTTTTTCGATTTTGTTTACAGGTGTTTTAAAGAGGCTACTTCAGTCAAGTTAAATCCATTGGTAGAAATTTATTAAAATATCTCTTCTACATTTTAATATTTTTAAATGATTTTTTTGTCATTGGATAGCTAAGATCTTTCGTTACAAAGACCGTTTTGTACTTTTACGACATTATTTAGGGGAATTTTAAAAAAGCTACTTCAGTCAAGTGAATTACAATGGTAGAAATTTATAAAAATATCTCGTCTACATTTTAATATTTTTAAATGGTTCTGTTGTCATGGGATAGCTAAGATCTGTCGGTACAAAGACCGTTTTGTTATTTTTCGACTTTGTTTACAGGTGTTTTAAAGAGGCTACTTCAGTCAAGTGAATTCCAATGGTAGAAATTTATAAAAATATCTCGTCTACATTTTAATATTTTTATATGATTTTTTTGTCATGGGATAGCAAAGATCTTTCAGTACAAAGACCGTTTTGTACTTTTTAGACTTTTATTAGTGGCATTTTAAAAAAGCTACTTCTGTCAAGTGAAATCCAATGGTAGAAATATATAAAAATATCTCTTCTATAATATTTTTAAATTATTTTTTGGCATTCGATATCTCAGATCTTTCGGTACAAAGTCCATTTATACTTTTTCGTCTTTGTTTAGGGGAATTTTAAAAAAGCTATTTCAGTCAAGTGAAATTCAATTGCATAAAATTATAAAAATATCTCCTCTACATTTTAATATTTTTAAATAATTTTTCTCTCATTGGATAGCTGAGATCTTTCTGTGTGAAGACCGTTTAGTACTTTTTTGGTGTTGTTTACAGGTGTTTAAAGAGGCTACTTCAGTCAAGCGAAAGCCTGTAGTAGAAATTTATAAATGTATCTTTTCTACATTTAAATTTTTTTAAATGATTTTTTGGCATTGGATATCTGAGAGCTTGCGGTACAAAGACCGTTTTATATTTTTTCGAGTTTGCTATGGGGGTTTTAAAGGGGCTTACTTCAATCAAGCGAAATCCTATGAAGTTTTGAAGTTCATATAAATATATATTTTTCTCTTCTACATTTTAATATTTTTAAATGATTTTTTTAGCATTGAATGTTAGAAATTTATAAAGATATCTCGTCTACAAGTAAATATAAACTGATGATTACCTCAATCAAGTAAAATCCCATGGTAGAAATTTATAAAGATATCTTTAAGATCATTTAAAAGTCATTTCTATAGATCATTTTAATACTTGTAATTTTTGTTTCATTATATAACTGATATCTTTCTTTACAAAGAACGTTTTATATCTTTTCGACTTTGTCACGGGTATTTTATGATTACTTACTTCAATAGATTTAAATCACATTTTAGAAATTTTTAAAGATATCTCGTTTGTATTTTAATTGTCTTTAAACTTTTTTTCGGGGGGGGGGGGGCATTAGATATCGGAGATTTCTCTGTACAAAGATCTTTTTACATTTTTTAGATTTTTTACGGGTATTTTAAAGTGTCTTACTTGAATAGAGAGAAATCCCATTATAGAAATTTATAAAGATATCTCGTCAACATTTTAATTTTTTAAATGATTTTTTTAGCATTGAATTTCTGAGATATTTCTGTACAAATACCTCTTTATATTTTTTTCGATTTTTTTACGGGTATTTTAAAGGTGTTTACTTCAATGAAGTGAAATCCTATGACAGAAATTTATAGAAATATCTCGTCTATATTTTAATAATTTTTTTATTATTGAACAGCTGAGATCTTTCTGTACAAAGACCGTATTACAATTTTTGATTTCGATACAGGTATTTTAAAGTGACTTACTTCAGTCAAGCGAAATCTCATTGTAGAAATTTATAAAAATATCTCGCCTACATTTAAAAAAATTATTTTTTTTTTCTTACATTGAATAGCCTTTACGATTTCATTTATTTTAAAGAGGCTACTGCAGTTAAACGAAACAATGTCTTCGCTTTAAAGCTAATGCTATGAAAGAAATTTATAAAAGTTTATCGTCTGTGTTTTAATAGTTTTAAGTATTTTTTTTTCTTACTTTGCCTAGTTGATATCGATTTGCACAAAGGCCATTTTCTATTTTTCGATTTATTTTACGGGTATTAAAAAAAAAAAAAAAAAAAAAAAAAAAAAACTTTAATCAAGCTAAACAATTTACTAGCTTATAATAATTCTTTCGACGATAATCCAACGGTCGAAATTTATAAATAAATCTCGTCTGCATTTTAATATTTTTTTTCCCCCTTTAATAGTTCAGAGCGATCTCTTCAAAGGCCTTTTTCTACTTTTTTAATTATTTTTACAGGACAGTTTCATTTTCGGAACCGTTTTCAAAAGTGATATTATCCTCATATTTAAAATTTACAATCAGTATCGAAAAAAGTAAAAATCGGCCTCTATACTAACCATCGTCACCTATACTATGCAGAAAAAAAAATAATTAAAAATTGGAATGAAAATATGGCATCTTTATAAAAATCTTCCGTAGGTTTAGTATAATTGAGTTTGTCTTTTCGCGTGACTGAAAAAACCGTTATTCTAAAATTTAGATCAGTTAGACTATGACAGGCTTTGGAATATATACGTATTATTTAGTTAAAATAGTATAAGAACTTTAAAAATCATTCGTTTATCTTTCTGAAAGGGAAAAAGACAGGAAAGACAATTTATATACAATAAAGCATAAATGTATCATTTACGGATGTGAATTTTACCGCAACAGAATATATTTGCTAAAGTATTGTAAATTAGTCATAATTTTCGATAGAAGTGTCAAAATAAATATATTTCTATCTTTTAAATTAGTGTTATCCAATTTAATCATAAATTGCATAATAATTACTTTGTATTTTAGAGTGGGTATACTGCAAACTTTTATTGATTAAAATAGAAATATTTATGAAATATTTATGAAAAGGAACATTTAAACTAATTCATTAAGAATTGTCTAAAAGAATGATACAAAAAAAAAAAAAAAAAAAAAGACATAGAAAAATTTAATACAAATGTATTTATTCGCGAATATATCTATTCATTTTTAATGTCAGAACCATTGTTATTTTCTTTCTGCCCTTTCTTCTTTTCCCTTTGTCGACTGCAGATGACAAAAAGCTAATTCTGTTATGCTTTATGAATTAACGAATATATCACTTTGATGTTGTACGCAATTAAAGAATCTTTTTTAGAAATTAAACTTCAAATATATGGAAGAAAAATAATAAAAATGGTAAATCTGTTTTTATTCGAAATCAATAATGCTTTTAAAGTACATTTGAGATTAGATGCCTAATTAAACAAACTTTTTGAAATCAACATGTATTTACATCATTTCTGAAATTCATTTCTGATCGAACTTCTTGCGTGAGATATCATGCATTCAGAAAAGGATGTTTTTATTTTTTCATCCTAAAGCAGCAAACAACATTTTACTAATAGCCACAGGCAAGATTTTACACCTTCGTCCCTGTAAGACTCCCTACAGGGTAAACCCATATCGTCTTTCACCCTAATTACTCTTAAGGCGTCTCCCTTTTAAAGGCGGAGTTAAACACCATTTTCGACTCTTTTAAATCAAAGTGCTTCAACTTTTTATACAAATAGCATAGATTAAATTTTTTTAAAAATCAAAATAAAAAACATTTTCTGAAAGCTAAATAATTAAACTCTGCATGCTGTTTTACCAAATTTTAAAATGTCAAACAGATTTTTCGTAATAAGACATTAAAGGTGAATTTTAAAGACTATAAAATAACGCACTTGTATCGCCTTAAAATTCAAAAAAGAAATAAAATTTCAGAATGACGTGCATACTTTAAACCTACAGGTTTGCAAAACAACAAAAATTATTAAATTTGAGCAAAATGCAAAGGAATGAAAGCGATAAATTTCTTCCATTGAGATAACATTAGCCGTTCTATCTCGGAGCGTTACTGATGTAGGGCCTGAAACGCGGATGATCTAAAAAGAGCTGAAGAATAAAAAAAAAAAAAATTCAGAGAGCCTTCGGTTCCTAATGGTGCCTTGATCTGCATCCTTTCTTATGCTTCTGGTTTTTGCATATGTTTTGGGAAAGAAAAAAAAAAGAAAAGGGTTGCAGTTGTCTTCCATAACTTTCATTATTGGCATCCAGAACCTGATTATCGCACAGGCCAACAAAGCCGTGGCCTTGGGCCCACTGCTGAGTAGGGCCCAAATTTAATAAAATGATTTAAAAAATATTTCTTAAAATTGCAGTTTTCTGCAATTAATTTATCAAAAGATTTTGGTTAACTTGGCAATTGTATGATAATCTTCTTATAACCCCTCAAAAAGGCTTTTTTTTTTTGGGGGGGGGGGGGATCTAGCTACTATTTTGGCGTGAGAGGGCCCAGAAGAAGTGCTGGGTCTTAGGCCCAATACAACCTTAATCGGGTTCTGTTGCAATCAGAAATAAATTAATCCCATCAGGCAATTTTCATAATGGAGTGCATTGTAAAACATTTTTCAAAGAACTAGTTTATTTTTCTTTTAGTTCATTCAGGTTCCTCTCAATTAATACTTTTGAAATACAGCGATAGATGGCAAAATCATTTTTTTTCCCCGAATATTTAGTGGGAAATTTTTATTTTCGCAAAACGTGTTTATGCTCTGCAGACTTGTATAAAACTAAAAACTTTCTGCGCTCATAAATATTGATTCAAAACTTTCTGCAAATTTAATATTTAATAAAATTATGTCTTGTATTATTTTGACATGGACAAAATTCGCGTATTTTGTGCAATTCATGGACAAAAGACTCTTATTTTGCGCAATTCACGGGTGGATTTCCTGTTTTTTACTCAATTCATGGACAGATTTCCTGTTTTTCACGCAATTCACAGACGGAATTCCTGTTTTTTACGCAATTCACAGACGGAATTCCTGTTTTTTACGCAATTCATGGACCAAATTCCCATTTTTGATGCGATTCACGGACGAAATTATCGTTTCTGACGTGATTCACGGAAGAAATTTCCCTTTTTACGCAATTTACAGACAAAATTCCCGTTTTTTGTGCAGTCTTTAGATGAAATTCGCGTTTTTGCATCGTCCTTTGATGAAATCAGTTTTTTTTACATAGTCCTTTGTTGAAATGTGCGTTTTTTATGAAATTCTTTGTTTGAATTCGCGATTTATTCGAGGACTTTTAACGAAATGTGAATTTTTTTCACGATCATTTGACAAAATTTGTGTTTTTTTCCCGCTATCCTTTGGCGAAATTTGTATTTTATTAAGAAATTGATTTTTTACGAAAAACGTTTGTCAAAATTCAGGATTTTGTTTGTCCAAAATTTCGGATTTTAGTTTTCTGCATCAAATGCCTTACATTTTGGAAAATTTGAAAACCGTCCCTGCTTTTAATTGTACACTAACAGTAAATAAACCGTGCATAAAACTGGGGGAATATTTTTAATTTTTTGGCACTAAAAAAGTTAGAAAAACAAAAATTGTTTTTTTTTTCCCCAAAATTTTCTGCAAAGTTCAAAAAATTTTCTGCGCACGGCGTTCGCGCGTGCGTCTATATTATACAACTCTGATGCTCTGTATAAAATAAAACTTTTCTCTGGCTCTAAGACTTTAACAGAAACATGATAAAAAAAATATCCTTTTTTAGGTGCTTTCGTAAATACACCTATAGTCGTATTTCGTAAATGCACCTATCGTCGTCGTTCAGTCCGTCCGACATCTGTCAGTCCACATATAACAGAGCAAAAACTACCCAGCCGAATCATTTGAAATTTAAAATACCGTGGACTCTCTATTCTGAACATTCATGGGACCATCAAAAAACGTTCAGATTATAGGGGTGGTCATTATAGAGGGAGATTGGAAATGCGTTACTACTTCTACAATGTACGGTGACCGAGCAGGTAGTTGATCAAATAAGGTCTGTGCGACGAGGTTTATATATATATATATATATATATATATTTTTTTTTTTTTTTTTTTTTTTTTTTTTTTTTAATAAATTAATATGATTTCTACAATCCTAAAGTTTAACAATTCAGAAAATAACAGCTATGAAAAGTATTGATATGGAGATTTGTATTTTAGAATCTTAGACATTTATCATATGCATTTCAAAAAATTAACATTAATATCAATTTTGAGTTAAAAAAGGCGTTTGAATTCAAAAACTATGTGATAGAAAAACCCACTGAGGCGCTTAAAGGGTTAATGAATGTTCTATCATGAGCAAAAATGAAATCTGTTAAATTTAAAAAGGGACAAAATTATAAACAAATAGTTTCTTTAATTGCCATTTTCTCTGTAATTGGTCAGTCAAAGAAATCGGTTTCAAATTCCAAAATTAAGCTTTAAAATATCATTCTTAAGCTATGATTAACAATAATTCATATGGAACTATTATTAGAAATACGAACGATGGAATTGGATTATTATAACTTGTCGGAATTTTTTTTCAAACAATGCCATGCGAAAGGGGAGAGGGGGGTCGGTCGCCCTGTACTATAATCTGTGGTGCCAAAAATATTTGTTATTAATTTACAGTGCTACACGAAAGTATTCCATCACATTTTGGTACAGGAGGGAGCATTGAGCGTGTTTTAATAATATTTAACTATTTCACATTTATAAAATTGATATATTTATGAGGTTTATTAAAGGTTACTTCCTGTGTAACAGAAAGCAGGTAATATTTACAAGGATAAACAAAAGATTTTGGATATTCTACTGTATCTGAAGTACTGTTTACTATTACACAAATATCTAAATATTTTAAAAATTTTTCGACACTACGAACGCATCTCATTTGCTACGCTTAACGTGTTATTTTCATGGTTTTTTTTTTCCATTAAACAGCTCAGATTAATCTGTAAAAAGACCGCTTTTTACTTTTTCGATTTTTTTTTTCCTACGAGAATGCTTTTACTTTCGAAACCGTTCCGAAAATGAAAGCGTGCATCATTAAAAATAAAAATATCTGCAAACAAAATCGAAAAAGAATAAAACGGTTTTTTTATGAGTTGATCTCAGCTATCAGGTGGGGAAAAATTAGCTTGAAGCTATGGAATATATGGAGGTTTGGCCGCTATAAGTGCAACTTACTAATAAACCTTTTTTTTTATTATTCAATAACTTCCTCGTCTTTGTAATATAAAGCCGTTCAAAAATCTAAATAGAATGCAGTGAAAATTTTTCTGACCACACACATGTTGTCTTCGCTCAGCAATTCTAATAAATGTCGGCTTTTCGAAAGATTATCGAAAGAACTGATTAAAATACAACCACTCATTTACTAGTTTGCCGACCCCAGCCTTGAACTACGGTATAAAATATTTTTTGGAACTCCCACAGCGTCGATGTTATTAATGCAGATTTCCTGCTAAGTGGGTTATTAAAATAGTTTCCTACACAAGAAATCGCTCTATCCTGATTTAAATTCATGATGTGAAATATTTTTTCCCTTCAAAAACGATGTTTTTATTAACTTGGAACAGCAAATTTCTTGTCCATGTACGTTTGATTTGTATTTAAAAACTCTAGCAGTTCACACAAGTTAAATTATTGTATTTAACCCTCATTCATGCATGACAGCTTTTCATTTGAGATTGTATTGAAAATAAACTCCCAGCAAAATGTGCATATTTTATTTTTATTTTTGTATCTCTTATAAACATCCTCCAAATGCTTGTCAAACACTAGCGATGTAGAAACAAGTAAAAAAAAAAAAAAAAAAAAAAAAAAAAAAAAAAAAAAAAAAAAAGCCATGCGTTAGGCATAGATTATGAAATACTTTCCAACATTTCCTGAAATCTTAAACAGAACTTCGCTATTTAGGGAAATAAAGTGTTACTGTCCATAGCCAAATATGCATTCTAATACTTTTGAATAGTTCTGTGTTTCATCTGTCGGTTGATATATAATACCATACGATGGTGAAATTTAGTTAAGCAATAAAACTCATAACAGTTTGAAATTTCTCTTTCAGCAATTTATACTAACATATGGAAAGATACTTGAATACTTTTGTTCAACCCCTAAAATTTAGTTCAAAATATAACACTTTTAAGACTATTGAAATCACATTTCCAAAAATTATCATCCATAGGCGATCATGTATCCGATACCTTACGTGGCCCTGTATATCATTTTATCTATGTTCTACAAACTTAATAAACAGAATGCAGTTCAGCATAAAAATGCATGACTTATTTAAAATTAACCTTTAAATAAACTACGTTTATATTCTGTAATCTTTACGAGCTCATTTGTGTAGCCCTGTATATCATCTATAGCATTTACATATACCATATGATAAGTATAAATTTAATGAAACTTAAAAGCGCATATCATAACTAAGACATTTCATCATCCATCAACCGTCATCGATTATATACCGTACTAGGAATAAAATATACGATTTGAAATCTTTTGTGCGTCCCTGTAAATGCTGTGCACTTCGTATTATGCGTGAAATAACTTATATTAACTTTCAATGACGTATATAAATTATTTTATACATGAAATAGTTTAATATAATCAAAATATGTCGCAAACTATCCCCCCTTTACCAGTACGTCATGGAATTTTTTTGTATGACCCGTAATTGAATAATAACTATTCTTTTAACCACATATTTTACAGAATGTATATTTTAGTGTAATTTTTAGATGCTTTTAAATTTTAATGTTTGACAGAGTGTGGCATCTTTAATATTCATTTGAAACGATTTTCTCCCATTGGCCGTAATGTGACGGAAAACTTTTGATTGTCCCTGTAAATGAACTAATCATGCTAAAAACTTCATTTGCAATAGGATTCGTGCTAGAGTAAACACAATAACTCCCAAAAACTTCGGGACAATTCGAGTATATTTGCGAAAGTTAGAGCGCGGCCAGATAAACCGAAATCATAAACACTTTTTGACTTTGTTGGAAAGTGTTAAAAGGAAAAATAATGCGTCAAGCCCAGATTATAAAAATGCTTTCCTACACTTTCAGAATACTGAAATCCGTTATTTAAAACGTCCATGTCAGTTACCGGTGAGTGACAGTCTAAAATAGGATATAAATATTAATCGAATATTTCTTTGAAGGCTAAATATAGTTCAGATGTAAAATGCATAAGTCATTTATAAAAATACCCGTAAGAAAATTTACGCTCATACAGAATAAAATTACAAATTATTTTATGTAGCCTGCATATTAGCTCTAGAATTTGAACTAAAAGATACACCGTGTTGTATGCAAAATTTAAACTTAAAAACCCATACAACTACTAAACATAGTCCCAGCATTGCTCCTTACAGTATTATAACCAAAATATCTTGTGTGTCCTTGTAAATGAATGGTAACTGTTATGCACGTCATATTATACTGTAAGCATCCTGTGTGTGTGTGTAAGGGGGGGGGGGATACCCAGATATTGTATATGAATTTTCTTATATTTGAAATTGTGTAAAATCATTACAATACACTGCAAACAATTTTTCTCCGTAGACTACTATGATAGCAATTTTTTTTGTGTGTGTGACTCTGTAAATTAATAAGTTCTTTTGTATTCCATAGTCTTCAGAATAATTTTTTTTATTTTGCCTCAAAGTAGTATATATAATTTTTATTATGTTTGAAATAATGTAACATTATTAAAATACACCATAAATTGAATGTAAAAGGAATCTTAAGTGTCCCTGTAAACAAACTGTAAATGATACACACTACATTTGCTATAGCTAACATGCCATAATAAACTTCAATAAGATATGCTCGCCCGCAAGGAAAGTGACACAGCTCAAAAATACTGTATTTCATAAAGAAAGGCTTACGGAATTTTCGCATGTTTTTATTAAAACACTTAACTTTCATGCAACTATAAAAACATGCATAAAAACATACAACCGCTAAAAATGAAGACGAGAAAAAATATTTGGAGGATTTAATAACCTCCCCCTCCTCTTCCTTACGGAATCAGCATATCTTCTGTGGTGATAAAAAATACATACAGTGTAATCTAGCGATTTTCTGGATATATACTTATAATACCTTCCCTATAGCAAGATGCATCTAACAAGGAAGGTCTCCATACTGGGCATAACATACTGGTAACATACTTTTATTTCATAACATACTGGTAACATACTTTTATTTCATAACATACTGGGCATACTCAGAATTTTATGAAAAAAATACTAATTAAAATACTTATGTAGGTAATAAAGGATCAGTCAAAATTAGCGGCGGAATCACATTAGAAAAATGTAAAAAAATAAAATATTTTCGAATATTTGGCGTGAAAAGACGAAAGAGTCACTCGATTTGGCGAGCAGCTTTTTTCGTCGCCAAAAGCAAACGATTATAATGCAACTCAAAACTCTTGGATATTTAGAATGCGTGTAAATGGTATTTAATGAATTTAAACATAAACAATGAGAGATTTTAATATATTATATACATATATATACATATTGTATTACATATATATATTACTTGTTGAAGTAATTATTTAATTAATCACTGGAAAAAATATTTTTATAGATAAAAAAAATTACATTGAGAAAAATTATCTTCATAAATTTAAGCGTATACAAAAATAAAAGATAGATGTTTCCATAGCACCAAAATCTAATCTACTATTCTCAATAGGACTTTTGAGCTTGAAAAAAAATTTAATTTAAATTATGAATTTCGTTTTAAATCTTAAAATTTGATGATTAAATTTAAATATAAATACATATAAATATCGATATAACAAAATTATACTTAAAACAAACTAAAGCTTACAAAACTAAAGTTATTAATACTAGCAAAAGCCATGCTTTGTTTGGATTCGCGAAGCATTATTTTACAAAACAGATATTTGAAAATAACAATATTTTTTAATATAATTTTTGCATCTTTTAAACAAAAACGTTATTTTATGTTTTGGCGCATTTTAAATTTTTTTATGATGTAAGACTGACATAATAAAATATTTTCGAAGAAAACTTTTACAAAATATTTTTAAATTTTCAACTAAAAGCTCTTTTAAATATGTTTTTACTATTTCCAGTAGCCACTGGTGTTTTTTAAAGTTGTTTGAAATATGAATGTTTCCAATTTTTGTAATTAACATCAAATAATCTTTGATAGCTATTTTAAAATAATATATTTGAAGGGAGCTTGAAGAAAGTTACTTCTTCAAAATCCTATTTTCTGGAAAAACATTTGAAATCTGCTCTCGATGATACTATGAATTTTTAACTGTAAAACTTTTTATTCTAATTTCTTCGTTTTTATATATGTTAGCGTACGAGAATTTTTGATATTGTAGAATTTTTCGTAAAGAAAATTTCTATTGAATGCTTAATTTTTGAAGGATTTTCACTCTCGACAACGTTACGTACGTTTTTAAGCCAACTGGTGTCTATATATCCTCAATATCTACAACTGCTTCATCTAATATTAAACCTTGGGATTTATGAATTGTAACAGCAAAAACTAACTGCAGAAGAAGTTCTTTTCTTGAGCAATTCATGCTTCCAATTTTCCAGAATTTAATTATTGGGGGAATTGGTACGCACCAATTCTTATAAGTTAAATTACTGTAGTATTCAAATTTATCCATGATTAGTCGAGATATCTGGTTTGGTGGCTTGTGATTTTCTTTAATACGTGCAACAAAGTCTAAAGTCCCGTTTACTAAATCTTTTTCGGTCCACAAATAAGAACGTAACATTATTTTAGATCCAAATGGTAAAGTAAGAAATGGTTAAAGTCCATTTGTCGTTTCTGAATCGGCCAACTTTGCTTTAGTACATTTATAAAGAGCTTGAATCGGGGCAACAACTTCACGCATGTTGCGAATGCCTCCTTGGTTTCGAAAACCAACAAATCGTTAAATGATTATCTGTACAGTGGCCCTAATTTGAATCCAAATTTATTAGAAATTATTCTTAATTTCAGAAAATTTAATACTGCATTTTGTGCAGATATCGAAAAGGCCTTTCTCCAAATTTCCGTAGCAGAAGAAGACCGCGATTTCCTTAAATTTCTTTGGTTCAATAATGATCCTAACAACTTTTTCAAAATTTTAAGATTTACTCGTGTACCACTTGGCGTTTCATGCTCACCATTTATTTTGGCTGCCCCAATTAAATACCATATTAAAGACTATCACGATAAACATCAAAGTGTTGTAAATACGCTAGACAATTTCCTATATCTCGACGATCTAATTTCAGGATCAGATTTTGAAAATGAAGCTTATTATTTATCAGCAACAGCTTCTGAAATTCTCGAAGATGTTGGGATGAATGTAATAAAACTTAAAGATGAAATTAGTACAATGAATATTGAAAATTTGAAAGTTACTCAAGAAGAAAATGTTACGCTGAAAACTCTGATTGATGAAGCAAATCATAAGATGAATGCTCTTGAAAACTTGAATAATAAAAATCAATCTTCAATTCTGGAATTTAAAAATTATTCAAAAGAAACTGAAGAGAGATCTCAAGAATTGAAAAGAGGAGTATCTAATTTGAAGAGCAAATTAAACTTAGTGAAAAATGAAATGAAAACAAAAGAACAAGAAATTACAGAAATGACAGCATTTCGCAATGAAGATGAAGAAAATGAATTGAGATATGAAACTATATTATTAAAGAAAAAACTTATAGAATCTAGTGCATCTACTGAAGCTTTGAGAAAAGAACTGATGCCTACCAAGCAAAAATTACCTGACATGGAACATAAATTAAAATTACAGCTAGAACAGGATCAGTCTTTACTTGAAGAATCCTTATCCAATGAACAGACGCTTTTTGAATATCGTTTGAGTTTAGAAAGATCAATGATAGATGCAATGAAAGAAATTCAAAGACTGAGATCTAATTTAAACCTTGAAGAAGACAAATTTCTGACTTTGGAATCACGAGTCATAAAATTTGATGGAGCTAAACGAAACGTTGAAAGCAAGCTCTACTCCATATGTTGTTTCCTTCGATCAACTTCTGGTCTAGAATGAGATAATGGATTTATATCTATTAATCTCCCATTCTACAGAACTCCTTCTCAAAGATCTGTTAATAATTTTAAAATATCATTTTTTGAAAGTCTACATCAATTGAAAACCTTGAAAAATACATCTTTTACTCAAATTAGTGTTACAGAAAATGATATTGACTTATTGAAATCAACATTGATGGAAATGATTGAAAAGCTAAGTTCCACTGAGAAAGAGAGAGATGATTTAAAGAATTTTGTGTCACGAATGCAAAAACAAGAAGAAGAATTAAGAAGTAAGCATAGTAGATGTATTACCGAAATTTACCAGTCTAGAAGAAAATTAGAAAATAAGAAAAATGTTGTGAAAGATATGACTACAAAATTTACTGACATACGTCATTATGAAGAAGAGATCAAGTCACTTGAGGGAAAAAAGAAGACTGGCCGAAGAAGTAACAAATTTGGAATTCAGTAAGTCAGCTGTAACTAAGAAAAAAGGCAGAAAAACTGATGAAGGGAAGATGACTATTTCAGAGAATGAGGTAAAACTTAGAAATGTGAAGTCATCAAAAGAATATGCTGAAACTAAAGTTTCCGAATACACTCAGTCCCGTAAAGACACCGCAACTAACGTTACAAATTTAAAAGAAACAAAAATGAAGAAAGAAAAGGAAATTAGTTCATTAGAATATAATTTCCAGACGCTAAATAAGAAATACCAGTTTTCAGAAGCAAGAAACAAAAGCTTTAATAATGCTGATATTGAAATATTAACTGAACAAAAGAAGACATTAAGGAAGAGATTAATTACGGCTTTTGATGAACTCGTCAAGAATAATGAAAAACAAATAAATGACTTAACTGCCTGTCTTTCTTTGATTGCTACACGATTAAGGTCTTTACCCTTTTATGGATTTCCAATTTGTACTCTAGAGAAATCTAACAAGATTTTGTTGACGAAAAAATCTAAATACAAGCGAAAAATCATTGACCACTTTTGGAAAAGACGAAGAGACAAATACCTCTTAGAACTTAAATCTGCTTTACAAGTTAAAAACATAAATTCGTCACCTCAGTTAAAAGTTCGGGCTATAGTGTTAATTCATGATGAAAGGCTCCCCCAACACATGTGGAAGTGTGTTCGTGTTAAAGAACTTATACATTGTCGCTACTCAAGAATAAGATCATGTGTATTAAAGACTGAAAACGGCGATCTTAAAGACCAGTGCAAATTTTTTATAACTTAGAATTGGACTTGATGAACTTAGTAGACACTAAAACTCTAAAACTGTTTTATTTCTTTTTGCTATTATTTACCTTTATTATTGTTTAATTTGCATTTATTTTACATGTTTTGTTTTCTTTTCTTACATAGAAGATTTCTTATTATCTTACACTGTACCTGTATTTACGAATGTTATCCGAAACTTATGTAAAGTATGTAAGTATATACTTATGTTTATTAAAGTGTTTAATTTAGATGCTGAACCTGTTCAGCCGGGGCAGTGTGTTGCGAATGCCTCCTTGGTTTCGAAAACCAATTTTTGTTACTTGGTTGCTGTTGGCAACGAACCTTTTTTTGTTTTTATTTTGTCAGACGATTTTTATTCTCAGTAGTAGAATGTTGTTTGGAACCGAGTTGTTCGGTAATAATTGAACTCTCAATGAGAGTAATAATTAATATACCCTTTTGTAAATAATAAATGTAAATGGTCTCTTTTTAATCTGAAGTTCATTTAATTGATTTAAGTAAGATTCACTGAGTTTTAGAATTTAGTACTTACGAACTCATGTTTTGATTTGAACTGTATTCGACAATATAGACTTTATTCGAACGACTTTAGCCTGCAATCTTAGATATTATGATGTGATATGCATCAACGCAGTTCTTTTAATTTTTCATTTATATAACAAATTTAACAATTAATTTTATTTGTTTACAATTCTTTTGTTGCCATTTTACAAAAAAAAAAAAAAAAAAAAAAAAATCCATAATACAATTTTTTTTAAATGTTTAAGTGTCATCTGTGCAAACGATTTTGCGGAATAATGAAAACATGTTTTATTTATTAAATTAATCATGATTCTACCTATAATTACTTACTCCATGATTTATATTTTTTTTCTGAAAATATACGCGTTTCATTTTTTATTTATTTGCTAAAATGCGTCCGTATTGGAAATGCATGTAAAATAAATTAATTAAAATAATATTTTTTTAACGTTTTACTGTAAAAAAATTATATTGTGCAAATCTACAGATCATAATTTATTTTTGTGTTTAATTTGAAGTCAAAATATTGAATAGTTTTTTTGTAAAGTGTACGACAAAATGTAATTCGAGTGGCCTAGTAGAGGATTCGCTTCGCTCATCCTAATTAAATTTCTCAAAACAAGTTCAACATAAAACCTTTTTTTTTTTTTTCCTTGAAGTGTGTTTGAGATAAACTATTTTTTGAAATTACATTCCTTCGCCAAATAACGAAATTTTCATTATTATTTTACGGTTACTGAATGGAGTTTCCGCCGATTTTTTTTTTTTTTTTTTTTTTTTTTTTTTTTTTTTTTAAATAAACGTATATATCTACACGAGAAGAACATTCTATAATTTTTTCAGATTTTTCGGGGTATGCCCGTATGGAGACCTTCCTTGTAAGTCCGGTCTATTAGTGTAATAATAATAAAATTAATTTTTTAATGTTATCTTTTTTCTTGAGGATCAGCGATGTATCATGTGCGCCAAAATCCTTGTATATTTATCCGAATTAGAATGTTAGACAGCAGATAGACAAATCGAACTCACAAAGACACTTCAACTACATTGGGGGGGGGGGGGGAGTTTAAAAATAAAATCAATCATTTGCAAACATTCAGTTAAAAACTCTGCCATTGGCAATTTTTTTCTTTCTGGATTTGTTCGATAGAAGATTTTCCCGAAGGAATTTTTACTCTTTGGTTTAAGAGACCATTATTTAGGTACATTTCATAAGAAATGCTTACTACATATTGCAGTCGTTACCATAGTGCGACTTTTAAAAATTCCTTGGTAATTTTTCATTATGACCCTAGGAGCCCAAAACCAGGATTACCTCGCTCTTAAAAGTTATACATATATGTACTTTTTTTTAGTCCTAACAATAAAAGTCGCAATTACGTACTAATCGTCTCCAAAAAAAGGACAGGAAAAAATAAGCATTGCTTGTTATAGCAGTTGCCAATAATAAAACAATAAAATTCTTGCCACAATATTTTTTTTCTATTGCAAGATTTCTAAGCGTAAAAGGAAAATAAAATAAATAATTTTAAATATATATATATATGTATTTTTTTTAACTATTACCTCAATTTTTCTATAGCAAGATTTCCACGTGAAAACAGAAAATAAAATAAATATTTTATTATTATTATTTTAAGCGAATTTATGTCATATTGGAAATATAATAACCGTCCGCAGGGTGAATATGTAATGTCATGTGTTTTAGAAGAAACGTATTGAAACATGATAAAAACCCGACAATGGATATATTTGCATATTTTAACATTTTGAGGTTCTCTGGATATGTTTTCGTTATTTTTAAATCTATTAGTCTTTGTATGTGTGTATATTAGAAATTTCACAAAAGGTTTAGGTCCTTAGAGCTAGAACTCATTTTAAATGAAAAGATTGCGTTTATCTCTAACCCAGTTTTTATTGGTGAAATTATTACAAAACTTCGAAATGTATCTCCGCTTGTAAGCCGATCCGGCATTGATTTTAACTTAATGCTTTTAGATAAAATGCCTAACGTTAAAATTATCACATTAATTTTGTAAATGATTCTTGCATTTTAATATTAAATAGTACTTATATTGAAGTTGATATTTTCCCCTAATTAAAGTCACGAAGAGAAGAGAGTGGTTTTGATTAAACACATTTTTTACTGAAACGTTCTTAAGCATGGTGTTGATTTTTTCCTCTTTTTAATTCTTGTTCTTTTTTTTCTTTATTTTAGGTAAGCTTTCTTAGCTTCTGCTTCTAGAATTTATGGAATTATTCAATGCCTATGCATCGTTGAAGTAACGTATTCATTTCGTTTACGTAATTTTGATTATATTAAACTAAATTAAAAGTAAAATATATATTTTTTATACATATTGACAGAATAAGAAGTATCGCAGCTTTTAAATATTCTAAATTTTTAATATTTCTTTGTTTTTCACACCAGAAAGTTTAACTTGTGCTTCTCGAGTTACAGAAAATAAATGAAGGCCTTTTCAATGTCATAACACAATTTAAATACCTACTTTGTATAAAAAATTCTGCATTGGTCATAGCATGGCCGGTGTTGATCTGCTTATTAATCCGGGGACTGATTGAGTTCGATACCAGAACGTGTTGCATTTGATGTTCTCATTTATATATATATATATATATATATATATATATATATATATATATATATATATATATATATATAATTGTATTTATAATTTAATAATCTTATTGTCAATTAAAATTTTTTTGTCAATTACATTTAAAAAAACTTTTAAAACAATTTTATTTCAAATAAAAACAATAATAGGTGAAAAAATAATTTTTTTACCTGTAACTATACAGTTTTGCAAAACATCATTTTTTTAGAGTAACTGTTAAAATGTGTTTCATATATTCTTTATGGATGCAGTGTCGATTCGCGATTTTAAAGAAACATTTTTAAGCATTGATTTAATGAGAAAAGTAAAAAAAGAGATTGATGCTAATCTGTTTTTAAAGTAACAAGCATAATTATATTAAAAATTTTAGCGTAAGAATTAAATTACTACATATGTATTTATTATTGTTATTAAAGATTTCCTAATTTGTGATACATTTGCTTACATTTTTTCTTTCTGATTTATCCACTTTTTACTTTAATTCTTATTTTATCTGTGAAAGATATTTTATATTAACTAGTAGGGATGGGACGAATATTCGGCCTATTCGGCCTTTTTGCCGAATATTGAAGGCTTGTTGACCGAATACTTCAACCGAATACCTGCAGCCGAATGTTTAGAGATATCTGGCCGAATATTGCTAAAATATTGCCGAATAGTAAAAGATATCTTGACAAATAAGTTTCGGATTTAAAGAATTTCATTTCTTACGATTTTTTTTTCTCTAATCCAAATTTGCTTCTTCATTCATGAAGTCCGTCTCATTCTTTCTTACAAAATATGCAGTTATTCAGATACTAAAAAGTATAGTACATTCTTACTGTATTTCCTACAAAAGTTAGGGATATTTTAAAAATTGCTGCCCAAGTAGAAGATTTAATTGTACGGGAAATGTCTTCAATAAAGAATGATATATTACTAATTCAAAATATAAAAACACTTATTAAGGAAAGAAAAAGAAAAACACTGCCTTATTCGAAAACATTCGAATATTTATTAATTTCGGCAAATTCCATGCACATATAAAAAGGCTCTTATGAAATTCATAACTTATTTTCTATAAAGTAAGAAATGAAAAAATTCATTCATTAGGTGTATTAACGAAGATTCATTTTCAAAATTAAATATCAAATATCACTAATCCAATTACGACGGTACATCTGAAAACAGAACTGGTGTCAAACTAGATACGCATTAGATGACAGAACTTGCTTTATGAAGATAGTTTTACAAATATTTAAACATAAATTCTAAATACTGAACAAAATATTTTTTTTTATTCTATAGTTTTCACTTTTAAATAATTATTTGCATAATTACTGACTTAAATATGTAACATTATTTATTATGTATATATTTTTAATTTACATATTCCTTCATTCATGTTGTTATCAATTTCTATTTATCCTTTTAATGCTTGTTGAATAAGCAGAATATTAAAGTTGAATATTGTGTACGCCAATTCAAATGTCAAAGATTTTGTTAACATATGCATTCTACTTTAAGCATAACCTTTTGCTTTAACTTAATTTGTAATTTAAAGCTTGGCAACTAATTTCAGAACAGTCACGTTCTTACGAATTTGCTTATCATTAAGGACACAAACTCTACAGCTCATATTCAAAATATTAGAATAATTACCTTTTTTTTAGAAATTGAAAATATCGTTTGGTAATTTAATGTCTTTTAATGAAAATATGCAAACGATATTTTAATTAAGACCTTATTGTTGATTAAACTTACTTGTTATCTTAAATTTAATATCATTTTTGAAAAGATTAATTGCAAAAGAAAATTATTTTGAAAAGTCAAAATATTAGAATATTTATTCAAGTGGTTCAAAATATTAGAATATTTCACATTAATTCTCCTTTAATTATTACCAATTCTTAACTGGTGGCATCATTGATTAAATTCAGACTATTTTATTTAAAATCAGTATTCTTTTTTGCAGTTTGTTCCTTTTTCGTCTAAAAATGGGCCGTGTGAGTGATATTCCTGAATCTACTAAACTTCGTATGGTTGATTTGTATCGGCAAGGTAAAAATCAATGTTTTATAGCGAATTATTTACATTGTTCGCAATCGAGCGTTAGTAAAATACTAACACAATATTCAAAAATTGGAAAATTTCAAAATAATCGCCGAAATGGTGGCCGAAAACCAAAAACATCTGCTAGAGATGACAGGAAACTGAAGCGTATAGTTAAGAAAAACCGTTTTAAAAGTGTGCGATTCTTGCACCGAAAATGGAAAGAAGAAGGAGTTGAAGTTTCTACATCGACAACATTAAGACGTCTCCATAAATTTAAATTTGAATCTCGTGTACCGAAAACAAAACCTCTCGTGACTGCAAGACAAAAGCGTATAAGATTGAATTGGTGTAAATCAAGACGTTTATGGAGCAATGAAGATTGGAAAAATATATTATTTAGTGATGAAAGTATGTTTTGTGTTTCATATGGTAATCAAGGTATTCGAGTTTGGAGAATGAAGCAAGAAGCATTTGATAAAGAATGCCTTAAACGTTCCGTAAAATTTGCTGCTAGTGTCATGGTTTGGGGTTGTATGAGTGCAGAAGGACCTGGAAAGTTATGCATCGTCTACGAAAAGGTTAACTCTCTGATATAGCAAGAAATTTTAGAATATTACATGATTCCATCATCAGAAGATTTATTTGAAGATGATTTCATCTTTCAACAAGATTTAGCGTCCCCGCATACCTCGGTGTCAATTAAGAATTGGTTCCGCCAACGCAACATTAAGGTACTTCCTTGACCACCAAATTCACCAGATCTTAATCCCATCGAAAACTTATGGTGTATAATGAAGAAAAAACTTCATTAATGAAGAAAAAACCTCAAGAAAATCCTCCTTCAAGTAAAACTGAGTTAGTGGCACGTATAAAGTCTATTTGGGATAATATTGATAGAAATGTTTGTAAACACCTTGTATATAGTATGCAAGATCGATTGTACGCTGTTATGAAAGCTAAAGGGGATGCTACAAAATATTAACTACCATTTACTTCATATTCATAAGGTAATATTGTTGCGTAAAATAAAATATTCTAATATTTTGAACCAATCTAAATTTTATTCTAATATTCTGGTGTATTTAAGGAAGCTGTATACCTAATTTATTGTGCTGTATTTTTTAAAAGTTATATTTTATAAAAGTTAAAATCTTATCTAAACATTCCAGATTTAATTTATAAGAAATTTAATTGCATTTACTTAGTATAAAAAATAAATAAATGACAAATAATTTTTTCTTATTACTTTTTCTCAATTATTCTAATATTTTGAATATGAGCTGTAAATGATCAAATTTACTTTATTAAAGGTTATTTCAGAAAATATCCTCTCGTGAGTTCTGAAAGAGAGAGATTAAGAATATTATTGATTTTGGGTACAAGAAAGGGTAAAAGTATCATTTCATAGTAAAAATGAAGTACATTCTTAATATTTTAATGGAAATATCTTCCCATCCGGACTTAGTGAAAATCAATTTGACGTACATTAAGATAAAAAAATATAATGCAATTTCATATATATATTTTTTTTTTTGTGTTGAAATAAGTTTTTCAAATTTAAAAATACATTTAAAAGCACATTTAAGAGTAATAATTATTAAAGAGCTCCTATTTTTTAAATTATGTATAATAAAAATTTATTTTCTTTATTGGAAAAAAAAGTTGGTATTCGACCTAAAATTTGGCCGAATAGTTGGTATTCGGCTATTCGGCCAAATCACTATTCGTCCCATCCCTAATAACTAGTAGGAACCACAACAGACTTTGGTTATTTCTTATTCAGTTAAGTATTTTTTGTTTAAAATCTTTATCTAAGTGTGTATTATCTTGTAACAGTTTACAGTAATAAAAAAATGGAAGAAGTAAGCTGTTGTTCACAATAAGGTCAATCTGAAGTTTGGGATTCGATGAAAATCAGAAAAGTCATATCACAAATACATTAAAGCATTGTAAAATTTTATTGCACAAAATAATGCTTTTTTAACGAATAAACCAGCATCTGAAACGTCTGTTTTTATTATGCGATTGGAGAACAATTCTGTAATTCAATAGTAAATATCTAATTATGCAACGATTTTCGAATTTATACTAATCGAAAATAGATCCTTAAAAAAAAAATCTCTTAAAATGACGAGAAATGTTTAATAGACTTTTTTTAATGCTAAATAAAAACTGAAATATGTTAACATTGTAATAGATGTAGGATATTAAAACTTTTAATTGAGATTATTAAATTATAATTACAAGTATATTTATAAAACAGAAAATGTGAAAATCAAATGCAGCCCGTTTCGGTATTGAACCCGAGTCCTCCGAACACCGAACAGATGCCGTACCGACAAAGCTAGGACCAATGGAGTAATTTTGTTGTAAAGTAAGTATTTAAGGTGTGTTATAATATTGATGCCCCCTACTCCCTCCCCGTTTCCCGGTAACTAAGAGCGTTGTATGAAATCCGTTGAATTCTGAGATTAAAGGGCCTTTAACCTACAACATATAAAAAAAATCAAAATCTGAAATTACCACGGTTGACCTTCTCTTTGTTAGATTCTCCTCTAACAACATCGATATATGAAAACTATATTCGATATTTTTATATGAAAAATGCATCCAAATAAAGTTTTCAAATATTTTAAAAACGATACTTTCGTATTAGCGACATGCTAGAGATCAAAAACCGAAGATTTTGCAGTTTTTTTTTTTAATTCTAATTATGTCAATGTTTTAAGAACGTAGTTATATTACATTTCTCTTAACACTAGAACGCCCGCCGGGCAGGTGTCAAATCGACACCGATCACTGGATTAATCTTCGATTCGAGCCAGAAAAATCATCAAGAAA
The DNA here is from genome assembly GCA_964019185.1 of Maratus speculifer. NCBI lineage: Eukaryota > Metazoa > Arthropoda > Arachnida > Araneae > Salticidae > Maratus > Maratus speculifer. The sequence continues at coordinate 418,553,349 of OZ025289.1, read as the reverse complement.
TAAGTTGTATAACAGTTGCAATAAAATGATCTAAGAATATAAAATAGTTTTAATATTTTTTTCTGGTTTTGAATACATTTTATAAAGCTTACACTCTAAAACTGGGAGGAGTGAAAAGCTCACTTTTTGTAGGAGTGATTTGCATTTTCACTCTTTTTAGAGTGAACTTTATACAAATACACTCTTTAAAGAGTGGAATTTCCGACTCCCTAAAAAGGAGTGAAATATCTCACTCCGTTGTCGAGAGTGAAATATCTCACTCCATGGTCGAGAGTGAAAAATCTCACTCCGTTAAAGAGAGTGAAACCCCGGCATTATACACTTGAAAAAAAAAATACCCGCTCAACTTTGAACCAATATATGGAGTAAAACAATGAAAAGTACCAAAATATGTCAATTCTTACTTTTCAGAAACTACATTTTATAATATAACCTATAAAATTAAGCGTATTTGCTATTAAAACGCACTCGTTTTCAAAAATGAGTGTCACTCCTTTGAAAGAGTCAACGGTCACTCTTAAAAAGTGACTTAGATATGTATTATGCATCAGCCAATCAGAAATCGTCTTCTCAGTTGTGATGATAAAAATGTTTCCGCCATTTTATCGTGTCCGTTATGTTTCGTTTCCTCGGTCTACAAATGTGGATCTTTAATTTGTATTATTAATGCTGGAAAGTAGTTTAAATTTCGATCTTGGAATGATATACTCCGATATCTTATGATTCAAAATAATCCACATAGATTAAGTTTCTTGATCTGGAGTCAAAATGGAGAACAAATAATTCAGTAAAAAGCAATAATACTCCATTAGTACTCAATGACGAAGATGTTGCATTGCACATATCTTATTTATCAAAGAAAGGATTATTATTCATCAAACAAGGGATAATATTTAACATAAAAAACGGTAAGTCAATTTTAATTTCAACTTTTTATTTTCCGAAAGTAAATTCTAGAATGTTGAGTTAAACTTTACACAGGAAGTTGTCTTCTATCTCTGCTCGGAGAAAGAAAAAAAATCGCTGACGCAAAGATTGCAGAATAAAACGCTTTAATAATTTTAAAAGTTTGCAGTATGACTTATACTAGATGACATTTATTTATTAGAGATAACTAACTCATTAAAATTGTTTTTCCAACAGTAAGAACAAAACATATGTAGCACTGTTGAATTCAGAGGGTGTCTCGGGAGAGGTATTCCCCCGGAGCATTGAAATGCCCCCCGGAAATTTTGAGATTTTGTGTTTTCAATGGTCAAAATGGGCAATTTCTCTCCCCGGAGCCAGAAATATCCCTTCCGGTGAAAAATGTCTTAATTCAACACTTATGTAGTCATTTCTTTTATTTTATATTTTCTTCATTTTTCTTTTTCCAACACGAGTAAACGCGTACATTTTTTATAAAACTTTAACTTACATTCATAGAATACTAGGGTAGATGTAGCAGTATCATAGGGTAGAAGCAGCAGTGTACACGTCTGAATGTTTTTGGTTTATAAAAAAAATAATAACTAATAAAAATTTAGCTTTTATTTATTTATTTTTTTTTTAATTTTAATTTTTTTTTTTTTTTTTTTTTTTTTTTTTTTTCGTAACTTGCCCTTGCATATTTTATAATTTAGCACTATTGTTGACACTCTTAATTAAACCATTCAGGAAGCACCAAATAATGTTTTTAAGTTTCACTGTTTTTCATTGAAAATCGTGTTTTCATTGAAAATCATACTAAGAGCTGGCTCCATTTAATAAATTTATGTATTCCTTATTTTATTGGAAAATTTGCAATTTTTTGTTTTTGTAGCTGAAGAAAGCTTTGAATTTTATGTATTTAATCTCGTTTATAAAATTTCATTAATTTTTAAGGTTTTGAGAGGAGTGTCCATTACTGGAATACTTAAGTAGTCATTTTCCAGTAATGTACACCTCATGTAGGCACTGTTAAAAAAGCAATTATGGTAATGTTTATAATGCATAAAATATTTTGATATAATTAAAAACTTAAGTAATCAATTTTAATTTTTAAATTGCACTTACCAAAATGTAATGACACCAAAATTTTTATAAATAGTTGTTTTTAAATTATATGATTTATAAAATTTCAATATCTTCTTCATTTTATTACTTTTTTTTTTTTTTTTTTTTTTTCAAAATGAATCTAACTATGTTTTGCCTATTTTATAATCTGGCAATCAAACCACTCATGAATCCGAAAAATTTTTTTAAGGGCACAGTCAAAGAGGGGCTTATAGGGCTTAATCGTTCACCATTTAAATAAAAACATTTATGTTACAGAAGTCGTCAAAAACACATTTTCTCTCTTAAATATTTGTTTATTTTTACTTTTTCAATTTTGTCTGCTGATATATTTTTTAAATAACACTTTTATTTTTGGTACCAGTTTTGAAAGTAAAAGAAATTTTATAAAAATATCTGCGACCGAAATCGAAAAAGTAAAAAAAGATGCGATATAGAGACGAACTTCAGCTATTCAATGCAAAATAAATAAATAAATAAAATGTCAAAATGCAAACGAGATATTAGAAAAATCTCTCCCCATAGGATTAGCATTAGCTCGTGAGTGTCTTCCCCGGCAGGTACTACATGCACATCTACTCTATATATGGGAATAAAAAATTGAAATTAAATATGACTTACCATGTCATTTTATAAATACGACTTGTATTAATATATATTTTTCAGAAATAAGATTTTAATTACACATTAAAAAAAAAAAAAAAAAAAAAAAAAAAAAAAGATAACGTGCATTATGGATTTATTTAAATAATATGTAAAACTTAATGGGTATCTGAAAAAAAATGTATGTTTAATATTTTAAAACTGTTTAATAACTTGCGCTTATGGGCATTTTAAAACTATCATATATTTATGGGACTACCAATGAAAGCAAACACAAGGAGAAAGATTGGAATAAAATAGTTTATTTCTGTCAATAATCTAATTTAATTCATGTGTAACTTTAATTACGTTTTCCCCTAAAAAGTTCAATTAATGTTACATACTTTGAATTAAATAAATATTTGTCAATAAAGTATTTTATTCCAATCTTTACCACGTTTGTATTTATTTTCATTGTATGTTCTAAAAGACACGATTCTTTTAAAATGCCCATAATAGAAATAAAAAAAGAGAATTCATTGGGGGAAAAAAAAAAAAAAAAGAGCATTCACTTCTATGAAAAAGTGACTACTTACTCCTACTAGGAGTGAAAAAACGCACTCCTTTAGCAAAAGTGAATAGTCACTCCTCACAAATAGTGATTATTGACCCCTGTGTAGAGTGAATATTCACTTCCTAGGAGTGAGTATTCACTTTTTCAAAGAGTCAATGATTCCACTTTTGCTCAAAGTGAATAGTCACTCTAAAGAGGTTCGGCATATTTTGAGTCTGCGATAGAGTGAGTATTCTCTATTCTGGAGTGACTATTCACTCCTTTTTATTTATAGTGTATGTAAAATTCCCCGGCGTTCTAGTGTTAAATTTGTGTTTTATTTACATTATTTTATTTATACATACATTTCTTTATAAAATGTTAATTTTTTTTATCGAATATCAGCTGGAAGTAAACGCTGAAATATATATATTGTTTTAAATGCAAACTGGTTAATCTTCCGTCCCTATGGTAGAATGTGCGCGACACTGCGACGGCGTCACAGACTTTTAAGGACATCTGCAGACTCAGTGATGATACGGACGCACTATAGTGCGTAAATTGCGCAAAAAATCAGTGATGAGACGCAAAAATAGCTCTTATGCGTCCCGTGGGACGGGTAATTTCGTCAAAATATCACAAGATAAACCCGAATTTGTCCAAAGATCGCGAGAAGAAACGCAAATATCATCAAAACATCTCGGAAAAAAGGCTTTTTTTTTAATTCGCTAATATACAACTAATTTCTTAAAAAGTCGCGAAAAGCCGACAAATTTCGTCAAAAAATCCTGAAAGAGGTCCGAAATTTTTCAAAGGATCGTGGAAAGAAACGACAATTTCATCATAACATTGCTGAAAACGGCAAATTTCGTTAAAATACAACTTAAAATGGCAAATTTTGCCAAAGAATCCCGCAATTAACAGCCGATTTCGTTAAAAAATACAAAAAAGGCAAATTTCGTAAAAAATCCACCCGAAAGACAGTTTTCATCAAAAAATTGGCAAATTTCGTCAAAAAATTGCGGAAAAACAGCAAATTTTCGTAAAAAGATGACGAAAAACTGAATATTTCGTCGAAAAAATCCTAAAAAAGGCAAATTTCGCCAAAATATCGCGAAAAATTACAAATTTCGGCAAAAGATCACGAAAAAACGCAAATTTCATCAAAAACACACACACACACACACACACACACACAAAAAAAAAAAAAATTGCCAAAAGTGGATTTTTTTTTGTTCCTAAAAAAAAAAAAAAAAAAAAAAGTAATGGAAATAGTTTACATATATACACACACATGTGTTGCCATAATTAATTAGCACTACAATAGCACAAAAAGTATATTTATTGTTTGCATCTTGCAGGCTATTTTTGAAAATATCATAAGTGTTGCAGACATTTGAAGATAGTTCTGCCACTGGGTCTTCCGTATAATATATAGATGTGCACCCGATACGAAAGAAAGAAAAAAAAACATGCTTGAAAATTAATTTAAATAACGTATAAATCGGCAATTTGAAGTGCAGTTTTTAAAACAAATTACGTTTAATAGTAATTTTTTTTTCACTATTCGATATTATCCAAAATTATGTAATGTTTTGAAGTAATTGAAATTGAGAATAAATGGTAATGGATTGCTTGCATTGTTTCCATCGTCAATATGTCAGCATTACTCACAGAAATGTTTTTCTTTGCAATTTATGGCCCCACCAATGGCTGAGAAGTTATGCTCCCGAAGCTGGTAAACGGGAAGTGCTGGGTTCAAACTCAATCACACCCATCGACCTAACTGTTCGGAGATTTCTAAGTTTTCTTCGAACATTGGGCAACCTTGCATAAATACTGGTTAAGATCCTTTAGAAAACCTCCACGGAGGGCACTCCCCCCTCGGGCCAATATTCCTAATGCAGAGAGTCGGCCGTCATACGTAACAAACACATCTTTGCAATTTAGTCGCAAATATCGATCTATTATATCCCAAATTTCTGAAAGTTTTATTTTAATGATAACTCGGGTAGATTTTTTTTTTTTACATGAAGATATATATATATATATATTTTAGAATGCCTATCAACAGCACTAAAAATCATATTTGATGAAAAATAGCAATAATACATTGAAGTAAAATCTTGAAAGTTGTTAATGTTCTCGTGCTAAATATTAATAGAATTTGAAATCGCTATTTACAATGAATATTTTTGATTTTATTCATTTCAGTGGCTTAAGTTTATTTTATTTATATACTAGATGATCCGCCCACCGCCGTTGTCCGGGTCCGTGATAAACATGATGCTTAAAGAAAACCTATAATATTGACAAAAATGAAAAAAAAAAATCGATTCTAAAAGCAAAAGAACTCAAAAAATAGTTAAAAATTACTTCAAAAATCGCACTGAAAATCGCATTAAAAGTCGATGAAATTAAAAAATCGTAGCAGACACAATTTAGTAAATTAGGCTAAAAGTTTAAAACATTTTTCTTTTTATCAGTGTCAAAAATTGCCAAAAGAATACATAAAATCGCATTAAAAAACTTGTTAAAAATTCAAAAATCGCTGTACGAATTCCGAATAAGCGTCACTGATAAGAGAACTAAATTTACTATCTTGGGTTAAAAGAATGAAACGTTATTCCTTTCACTAATGTGGGAAAATCACCTCGAAATATAAAAAGAACGCTAAGAATCGGCTAACAAAATAAATTAAAAAAAAATTAATCAAAAAATCGAAAATCGGGCATCGAGGTGCAAAACTTCATGTTTAGAAGTACCTTCTCTCCAAACTTTGTAACTCTACGTGCTCTTTAGAACAGCGCTGACAGACTCACAAACCTCTCTTTATTATTATAGATTGATAAATCTTTTAATTTCGTTGTGGAATGGAAACAAATGCTGAGCTATTTATATTAATTCAAATGCAAACTGATTTGTTTATTTTTCTTAATCGTCTCTTGCAATGGAGTTAAATTTAATAGTTTTATGCTTGAAAATTATTTTAAAAACAATGAAATCTGAGTACATGGCGATACATTTTTTCAAACAAATTGTGAAACATTTTAAGTAATTTCCTCTGAAAGTACATTTATTCCCTATTCGATGGTGTAAAAATAAAAAATGCACGATGTTTAAATGTTTAAAAAAATTGCAGTAAAAGTTAAATTTAATTACCCTGTGTTGCTACTGTCTAAATGACGTCGGCATTAGGCATTGACAGGTTTGTCGTTCATTTCTTCGCCCTGCGAAAGAGGGGGGGGGGGAGGGCGAAGGGGGCTGTTGCCTCGGCACGGAAACTTAGGGGGCGCCAAATTTATACTAGCAATGTCATTTTTGGCCTGTTACAAGAAAAAATTGGGGGAGGGGGCGCCAAATTGTAACTTTCCCCCGGGCGCAGTTTTCTCATGCACGCCCTTGCTTTTATAATATAGATTACAATTCCCATCCCCCCTCCAATGAAAAACGTAAGTATTTAAATATATTTTATAAATCTAAATATTGATTGTTTGAAAGGCGTCAAATTTGTCTCGAGTGCCATTTTGTACCACTCCCTGAACGTTTTAGTTTGTTCCAGTTAAACTCTTGAAAGATTCATAGAATTTCGCATTTTTTCCTGAGTTACTTTCGAAAATCTGCTCCGAAATTTACTCGTGATAAAGATCTTCTTTTAGTTTGAATTCATTTATGAGTGTCTCCTCCCAATTGGAAGTAAAAGGGCGTTGCCACTCTCTGAAGTTTGATACTATCACTTTTTTTTTTGCTAGAAAAGAGGATTAAAGTAAAACTATTTTTTTCCCTGTTTGACGTAACCGTGACTGGATGAATGATCGAATTTGCTGGTCTCCGGTGAAAGGCAGACCGGCGCATCATCGTTTATGGATGAAAGTGTTCTATATATAGACATAGCTTTTGTAACTTTTTGCCTTTTTAGTTGATTTTATTTATTTATTTTTCCTCTTCTATATGGGCACGAGGTATTTATTGATCTTGAATAGACTTTTACCGTAGCGGTCCTTTTTAGCTCACAGGCTATCATAGCCTGAGAGCTTATGTGCCCGTCCGTTCTGTATGTATGTGCGTATGTGCGTAACGCGATAACTCATGATAAAAATATCGGATCCACTTGAAATTTTGTATGTAGGTATATCCCGACAAGGCGCTTCCCTGATTAGTTTTTGGAGTTCATTCGATATGTATAAGAGGGGGAACGGGGGGCTCATGCCCCCCGTTAGTTGATATAAATGGGATTTTCATGCAGAATTAAGTTTTCGTTCAAAATTTAGATTAGGATCATTCTGATGAGGCGATTCCGTGACTGTTATTAGGTGTTCATTGAATAAGTATAAATAGGGGGACAGGGGTTCTAATGCCCCCCCCTTAATTTATAGAAATGGGATTTTCATGCAGAATTAAGTTTTCGTTCAAAATTTAGATTAGGATCATTCAGATGAGGCGATTCCGTGACCGTTATTAGGTGTTCATTGAATAAGTATAAATAGGGGGAACAGGGGTTCTAATGCCCCCCCCCCGTTAGTTGATATAAATGGGATTTTCATGCAGAGTTAAGTTTTCGTTTAAAATTTAGATTAGGATCATTCTGATAAGGCGATTCCGTGACTGTTATTAGGTGTTCATTGAATAAGTATAAATAGGGGGAACAGGGGCTCTAATCCCCCCCCCCCGTTAGTTGATATAAATGGGATTTTCATGTAGAATTAAGTTTTCGTTCAAAATTTAGATTAGGATCATTCTGATGAGACGATTCCGTGACTGTTATTAGGTGTTCATTGAATAAGTATAAATAGGGGGAACAGGGGCTCTAATGCCCCCCCCCCCGTTAGTTGATATAAATGGGATTTTCATGCAGAATTAAGTTTTCGTTCAAAATTTAGATTAGGATCATTCTGATGAGACGATTCCGTGACTGTTATTAGGTGTTCATTGAATAAGTATAAATAGGGGGAACAGGGGTTCTAATCCCCCCCCCCCCCGTTAGTTGATATAAATGGGATTTTCATGCAGAATTAAGTTTTCGTTCAAAATTTAGATTAGGATCATTCTGATGAGACGATTCTGTGACTGTTATTAGGTGTTCATTGAATAAGTATAAATAGGGGGAACAGGGGTTCTAATCCCCCCCCCCGTTAGTTGATATAAATGGGATTTTCATGTAGAATTAAGTTTTCGTTCAAAATTTAGATTAGGATCATTCTGATGAGACGATTCCGTGACTGTTATTAGGTGTTCATTGAATAAGTATAAATAGGGGGAACAGGGGCTCTAATGCCCCCCCCCCCGTTAGTTGATATAAATGGGATTTTCATGCAGAATTAAGTTTTCGTTCAGAATTTAGATTAGGATCATTCTGATGAGACGATTCCGTGACTGTTATTAGGTGTTCATTGAATAAGTATAAATAGGGGGAACAGGGGTTCTAATCCCCCCCCCCCCGTTAGTTGATATAAATGGGATTTTCATGCAGAATTAAGTTTTCGTTCAAAATTTAGATTAGGATCATTCTGATGAGACGATTCTGTGACTATTATTAGGTGTTCATTGAATAAGTATAAATAGGGGGAACAGGGGTTCTAATCCCCCCCCCCCCGTTAGTTGATATAAATGGGATTTTCATGCAGAATTAAGTTTTCGTTCAAAATTTAGATTAGGATCATTCTGATATGGCGATTCCGTGACTGTTATTAGGTGTTCATTGAATAAGTATAAATAGGGGGAACAGGGGCTCTAATCCCCCCCCCCTGTTAGTTGATATAAATGGGATTTTCATGTAGAATTAAGTTTTCGTTCAAAATTTAGATTAGGATCATTCTGATGAGACGATTCCGTGACTGTTATTAGGTGTTCATTGAATAAGTATAAATAGGGGGAACAGGGGTTCTAATTCCCCCCCCCCCCGTTAGTTGATATAAATGGGATTTTCATGCAGAATTAAGTTTTCGTTCAAAATTTAGATTAGGATCATTCAGATGAGGCGATTCAGTGACTGTTATTAGGTGTTCATTGTATAAGTATAAATAGGGGGAACAGGGGTTCTAATGCCCCCCCCCCTTAATTTATATAAATGGGTTTTTCAAGCAGAATTTTCAGATTTCGTTCAAATCTCTGAATAGTTTTGGAAGTTTAATGGTTAAGTATAAAAGAGGGGGATAACTCCTTTTAAATTATATAAATGCTAAATGGGTTTTTATTAAGAATTATCTAATTTGCTCTGAATTTTGGATATAGATTTTTTATATGATAAAGCATGTCTTTGATAGTATAGGAGGTTCAATGATTAAGTATAAAAAAAGAGGAAAGAAGAGAGCTGTTTCCCTTTCTTAATTTTTTAACGGAATTAACCCTTGAAAATATAAGGCTTTAATGTACAATTAGTATTTGTAGCCTGTGAGCTCAATGCCATCAGTTTAACTGGGCAGTATTCTTTATTAACTTTTTTCCTGACCGGGACGGGCTCGTGCCGAAATTTTAACAGATCGGGCCGGACCTGGCCAATATTTTTTTTTCACAAGGCCCGGGCTTGAGGCGGGCTCGGGCTCTATTTTCATTTTATTTACTTTTCTTATTATCTGTAAATAATAATATGAACACTTAAAATACTACGTTGTTTAATATTGGCGTTGGCGCTTTTTTAACCATTTGAAAAATGGTTGTTGTTTTCGGGAGAATGGACCCGATGATGTTACCACTTTTGAATGATGTTACCACTTTTGAATGATGTGGTCACTTTTGAATTTAAATTAATTTCTTTACTTTTAGAAGAGTTTTTATTTGAATTTAAATTAAATTCTTTACTTTTAGAAGAATTTTTATTTGAATAGTAAATTAAAATGGTTAAAATCATTGTAATAAAGGAGAAAACTAACAAATTTAAAAATGGGTAGACGGAAATTAACAGATACGGAAAAAGCCGAAGCCAAAGAAATGAATGAACGTGAATATCGCATTCAATGATATTAAACACAGTCAACATGTATAAGTTGCTTATTAGTTTGGCGATTCGTATCATTTGGCGAAATTGGTCGACGGGATAACTGAGTAATACTGTATTTGGTTTGGCGCAAAAACGTCTTTCAATGCAGAAAATGATAAAATCAAAAGATTATTGAGCCGCTGAAAACCAATTACGTGTTGAAAGGCGATCACGAAAAAGGAAGCAATTTAATGCCGAACCGATTAATTGTAAAACATCATGTCGCCAGGGCGACCAATCCACTAGCCATGGCGTTTTACTATCGGTCGGTTCTAACCAGGAAAATTTGAGTGCCAATAGTGATTCTAACAAGCCGGAAAATGTTATAGCTATTACTCTTGATTTTCCACCACCTAAAAAGAAAACTAAAAAGCAATCGGCTAGGGAAAAACTGGGAAAAAACTTTTTTGATTCGATGTCTGATGGACCCATTCACAGATGCATGTGCTGCGATCGATTTTGGTTTAAAACCTCCATCACCAAAATTCTGCTCTGTAAAATCAAACAATATATGCCAAAGTCTTACAAGTATAACAGTATATGCCAAAGCTGTATTTTAATAATGATTACTTTTGCACCAACAATGTTAAATAGTTTGAAATGTTTCTTTCGTCGCCAACTTTTATGCTTGGCGACAATAGAGTGATATAACTTAAACGAACCGTACCTTCAAATTGCAGCATGTATAAAGTCATTTATAGCAGTGGCACGGATAATACACAATAAAACAACTGGTATTTAGCTTAAAATGATAGATGAATGTATCGAGTGAAACATTTTTCAAATGGTTGGGGTAATTTCTTAAATTACAATTATTTTTTTTCCTTTTTTTTTATTGAGTAAAAAGAGACTTGACAAAAAGATTTCATTGATGACAACTTTAATGTTGCATGTAAAAAACTCATGGAAAAAAAATAAATAATAGATCATGGTAATTATAATGATGATGTATTATCATATTTTTAACAAAACATTTTTTGTTTGGGGAATACAAGCATGTCTAGTGCAGGCTAAGACTTACATTGCCCAAGTCAAATTAAATCTTTTTTTTTTTTTTCGGTCTTGTTTAACTGTGTGGGTTTTTTTTTTTTTTTTACAAGAGCCCAGAATATTCAAATGAAAATAAATGAATATTTCAGTATGCCTACATATTCAATCTATCTCATAATAAATAAAAAAATATATATGTATAAAGGTATGATTGTATTGTAATCCATCTCAGCCTCCCCCCCCCTCCTTACATTGCTATAACGGTTGGGGCCTACTAAAATGCAAGCAGGACCACTTAAAGTATCTGGTGCTACCATCTATTACTGGAAAGACTCTAATCTCACTATAGATTATGTACTACATTACATAGATTTAAAAGTATTAATGTCGCTAATTCACCAATCCCATGAATTGCAATGTAGTTCACATTTCGACCATGCTTTTTTGCCTATAAATCCATGCAAATTTTATCCATGCCCAGAATGGATTAAATTAATATAGAACTATTCGAGAAACACTTCGCAGATACTATGTACAACACTACCGAAATATAAACAGAACGTTTTCTAAAGTGTCTAAAAGACAATCTTGATCAAAAAGCAGATTCGTTGAATGAACACGTCATCGTAAAAGGAACCAATGGCATTATTATTCATACAACGATCTGTCATTAAAGAGAGATTCTCTCTTAATTTTGATTTGCTGGATGGGTTGGATCATGTCACTGTAAATTAACCATTGAGAATCGTCGCTTTGATGCGAAATGGTAAGCTATTAATTCAGCATTTTCGCGTCACGTAAGAGGAATTATAGATATATTTTTCAATGAAGGTTCGATCACGAGGGTAATTTTGTAAGCCAACAAGAAATTGAATAAAAAAATATTCACAAGATGAATGTAGATTCTACCATTGCAGAATTCAGTTTCGCCTCCGATTAGAAAAAAAAAAATCGATAGAAGTTTTTTAGAAGGGCGACCCCGTTTAGATTGCAATGAACTAACTTCATTTTTGTTGTGATTATCAATATAATAGCAAACAGAACGGCGTGAAATACCCAACTGAATAGCAATTTCTCTCTGAGACATTGGAATTGCGGAATAATAAAGAGATACAATCTCACGTGCTACTTCTTCATTGACTAGATTCATCAAAAACGGGTTTTTTCTTTAGTTTAAACGCTTTTTTATAGACTCTGAGTAAAAGGAAATGCAATTTAACAATAAAACGAATGGAATCCCGTCGAATTCGACGAATGAAATGTTTAAAAGACCCGATCGATTTCGTTTAAAAAAAAGCAAAAGTAATTACATTATTGAATCAATATATAATAAATATATTTACAAAGTAAATGTCAAATTTGCCAGTTACAATTTTGCATTCAAATATTCGCACATCCACAGTTAAAATTGTAATATGAGAGCCGGCGAAATTCAGAAATTTTATTTTATATGCACTCACAGAAAAATAGCTTTATTTAAAAAAAGAAAAAAAAGTAATATTGGGTACTACTAGGTTATCCCATCGACCAAAAAATTATCGCCAAACTATAAGATTAAATGCCAATAATGGATGATCGTGAATGTCGCATTCAATGACATTAAATACGATTCATGTGTTTAAAATGTCATTAAGTGATTTTTATTTCGACTTTTTATTAATATTTTTATTAATATTCTACTAATTATTTATTTTTTCGTTATTTAAAATAAAAATTATGTCAATATGTATAATTTGGCTATTAATGTGGCGATTTGTATAATTTGCCGAAATTGGTCGACGGGATAACAGAGTAGTAGCTAATATCGTTATGAGTAAAAATACGATGTTTTAAATAGTGACGTCATTTTCTCTTCAAATGTTCTTTAAAAGTTACTGTTTATGAAAAAGGCATCCATAATAATATTATAATTCCCTTTTATCTGGTTGCTGAATGACATAATTTTCCTCATTTGAAATTTCTCTTATTTTGATTTAGACATTAATTTTTATCATAAATTATTTTCTGTCATTTTATTTACATTATTAATATTATTTCCCAGTAAATATATATTTTTTAACTCAATTAGTGCATAATTATACGCAATCATTTTAGAAAATAAATTTTTATTATCGAGTGAAAAGCTAAACTGTGTTGCCACCATTTTGAAGAAATGTCATGAAAAAGCTTTTAAAATTAAAAATAAAATATAAAAATGGAAATAAATTAAAAAATAATTAAAATGGGCACAACTACAAATAAACAGCTTTCATTTAAAAAAATAATTATCAAAATCGGTTGACTAGAAAATTCAGGGCTGATGGCACGACATTTTTAGCTTGTCTGAAAGAAATAGCATCGGATGCTAACAAAACATAATAAAATGCTTTAAATAATCTGTAGCTGTAACACGTGATTATTTGGATTTTGTACAGCATTTTTGTAAAAATATCGCGAATATTCATGAAAGTATAAAGGTTATTCTTAACAATTTCAGGAATTTTCAGAGGTTTTAGTTTATAGTAGACATGATTTTTAACCAAATTTAACTCCGTTTTCAAGAAAATTGATGAAATAAAGTTTTAAAAATATCTACAATTAAAATATAAATATCGCATACTTCATGACAAATGAGAATTTGCATGAAATATTTTTTAATTGCGCTGACAATAAGAAAAGAGTTTTTGCATAATTTAGTAGCTACTTATACAGGGACACTCGTTTAAAAAGCTCAGTCTAATATAATGAAAATTCAGAAAGCTATCGGTGATATAGAAAGCTGAATTTCAGTTGTTCTCTAATAGTAGTATACAAATTTGCATGTATCACTTAGTATCATTTGTTTTCTTATTTTTTATTACAATATGATTATTTAGTTCTCCTTAAAAGAGAGATCAGAAAAGGCATCCCCCCCATCCCATCCCACCCATTTAGAATTTGAGAAATAGCATTAAAATAGTTAATCCCACAATTTTCAGCGTATTTTTGTACATGTCATATGGTTAACTTAAAACGTTTTACAGTTTTGCAGACATCGCACCAAAGTTAAGTTCTACATATTTTCCCCCAGTTAAACATGTTTCTTCACAATTTTACTAATAATTAAAAAACACCCTACCGATTTATGTTTATAAAAATTTGTCGCACAGAATGAATGATTCTTCCAAAGTTTTCTGTAAGCGTGATATCAAACAATGGGCCGCTGTGCACACATGACATAATAAACTTTCCACCACTTTCCAAAAAATCTTAAGCTTCCGGACATTCACCCATTTGTAAAAATGAGCGACCTTTGTTTAAAGCTCTTATTGTGTAAACAGGCGGGTTTTGTCGGTTTGTTTTGATCGCTAACTGACACCCGGCACGACATGTTCTGGATCTTCTTCTCAGTTAAGCTTCTGTTCACTTGAGCAGAAAAGGATATATTACCTCTTTATAGTATTGTAATCAGTGTAGTAAATTAAGATAATCTTTAAGCATTTTCATTCTGGGCATGATAACATTTCAAAAATAATAGACATTTAATTAAATGAATTATGTGATTATATTAATATATTTCAATTGTTTAAATTTATACTATAATATATTCGATAATATAGCAATAGTGGGATTTAGTGCTTACTTATGTTATTTTTGATTTTTAAAAGAATGTAAGTGAAAGGAATATATAAGTGATGTGAAGCTGTAAGAATTAAAAGATCTTCTTAAAACACCATATATATATATATTTTTAATGTGCTATGCCTTTCGATAGATCTAAGTCTTTCTTCGTCAAGCTCAAAGGTGACGTTTTTCTACTGTGAAAGCAGCAGTAAGACAGAACAGCGATTTTACTGTGCATCATTATTCTCTTATAAAGGCAATCTACAATGAAACCGCACTTTGGAGTTATTATGGCAATAAAAACGGCTAGCAAAATTTATCTCGTTTTCATTAAAACAAAATAAATCTCCGTATAAAAATAGCGTTATTTATAATATCTACTTTAATGAAATTTAATATGTCACAACATTTGAGGACAAATAAGTGAAAACATCGCAACTTAATGTAATAACGAGATTTGTGGAAAACTAAAATTATCTTTACGCAATTCATTATTATTATTTATTTTTTTTTTATCTTGCTCTATATATTTCTTTTCATTAAATGCGAAATTTATTTTCTAAAAATGATGTTGCTGTTACACTCTCAATTTGCGGAAAATAAAACTTCAAAAAACCACGACAGATGTAGAAAAAGAGTGTTTACCTGTTCCAGACTTTTAATGATGAGTAGGCTTTATTTTTTCTTTTTTTTCTCTGTCTCTTGAACTGTATGTTCCAAATTTTCTCCTCCACAGTCTTCTAAGTTTTTTCCGCTCTCTCATTTCACAAAAGTTCGTTTGAAAGAAAAACGTCGTAAAAAGATGCCTACTTCTTACCGTTTGTGGTTTACGATGTTATTTTCGTAATGAATCAAATAACTTTATTCTTTTTTTAATATACAAAATACATTAATTAAAATAAAACAAACACACGTGTTCTCCTTCCATCTTATTTTCGATTCTCAAGAACCATGGAATGAATTGTGCTGGAGTTGAGTTTAGTTGATCTTGGGGGAGAAACGAAAAAAATCGTCTGCCATATCTCTCAGCAGATTATATTTCATTGGACAGAGTAAAAATAATAAAACAAAATTTTCCCCTCTGTATGTCTGTTTTTGATTTTTTTTTTTTTTTTTTCTGTCTTGTATCTTGCTTAGATCAATCAGTGAAATGGTGCCTGCGGATTAGTCTTCAAGATTACTTGGATGATATGTGGTGCCCGAACATTCGTTTTTACTGAATTTTGTTTATTCTTTTCCATGCTTAGGTTTTCAGCTCGTAAGATACTTTCTGTTGCTTCTGTCGATAACTCATTTAAAAAATTAAAAAACTCAATAAAACTCATATTTAAGAAAAACTCTATGAAATGTATATTTATTTAACTAGCTCACAACTCAGCCGCTCATGGCTGCGTTCTCTTAAAAACTCTAAACTCATAAAAACAAATGCAGACGATAAAAATCGTTGCCAAAAATACAGAATAAATACGACCGAACATACCGGCCCCCGTTGAATGATTTTCATTCAACCACAATTATAATACATTATTACATGAAATTTTTAAATAAATAATACAACACATACTAATAAACAATAAATAGCAAATTAAATGAATAACAATTACTTTTCCAAGGGTAATAAACATATTTTTGACACTGGTCTCTTAAAAAACCCTCTTTGTGTTTTCACTTTTACTACTCTAATAATTCCATCATTACCTGGAAACAACTCTACAATTCTACCTAGAGGCCAATTGCAAATAGCAACATTGTCCTCCTTTATAATTACTAAATCATTTATTTTTACATTTTGTTTTTCAAACATCTAAAATTCTGCAATCATTTTATAGTGATGTACACTCATGACATCTATCACTCAAATTAAATTTACTCTAAATGATGCAAGAATTTATCTCATCATGAATTTTTACATCGAAACTTAAACAATCTTTTCTCGATTTCCACAAGACACCTAATGTTTTGGATTCTTCTGAATCACCAAAAGGATATATCTTGTCATTTGTTTGGTAAAGTTGTGGAGCATTACTGCACCATTTATGTAATAACATTCCTCCGCTTTTTAAAATTTCTATTAATTGATTTTGGAGCTCTAATGCAGAACTTAAAGAATCAGATCCAGATAAGATGTCATCCATATACATGTCTTCTCTCAGCACGGGTGCTGCTAAAGGAAACTTGCTTTCTTCATCCCTAGACAATTGAAGTAGTGTTCTCATGGCCAAAAAGGGTGCACTAACAGTACCATAAGTAACAGTAGTTAGTTCAAAATTCTTTATTGGTTCGTTTATACCTTCTTTCCATAAAATTTTTTGTAGTTTCCTTTGATCTGGATGAATAGAAATTGCTCTATACATTTTTTGAATATCTGCAGTGAAAGCGATAATATATTTTCTAAATCTCAGCATAATTGAGAATAAATCATCTTGTATTACACCCCCATTATACTGAATAGAATTAAGTGAGTTTCCTTTTGTCGTTAAAGAAGAGGCGTTAAAAACTACTCTCAAAGGTGTTGACATACTTTTTTCTATTCCTCTATACACTCCAAGGTGGGGAATGTAATAGGATCCATTTTCTTCCTCGCTTTCGTTAACTTCGACCATGTGGCCTAACTGTTGGTATTCTTTCAAAAAATCGGAATATAATCTTAAATACTCGGGATCCCTTGCTAAGCGATTCCATAAAGAATTCAATTTTTTAATTGCTATCTGTTTAGAACTTCCTAATGTAGTTGGATCTTGTTTTAGGGGCATTTTAACAACATATCTGCCGCTTTTTTCTCGGGTATAATTTTCTATGAAATGTTTTTCACAAATTAAAGTCTCTTTGCTTTTTGGTTTTTCTATCTCGATATTTTCTATTTCCCAGAATTTTCGAAGTGTTTTATCTAAGTTAGTTTCTTTCTTTATTAAACCACAATGAACTTTATTTTCATTTTCTATTGGAAAACTTCCAGATACTACAAAACCGAAAACTGTGTCTTGCAGAATAAGATCAGAATTATTAATACGAATCTGGCCCGGTTTTAAAAGTTCATAGAAAATTCCTGCTCCGAGAAGCATATCTACATGTTCTGGGATATTAAATCTCTCAACTGCTAATATTACGTTAGGGAAATCCTGTGCTGAAATTTCAATTGGACGCGAAGGGGTTAAATCTGCAGTTATTTTTGGAACTATCAAGAAATCTAAATTTTTTATAAAACTTCCATCTCTATTGCTTATTGATGCATTAACTTTATGATTTATTACTAAGGTGGCATCATTTAGACCTGAAACTAAAATGTTTGTTCTCTCTTTTTTCAAATTCATCATGTCTATTAAATGGTGGGATAGAAAATTAGACTCGCTGCCTACATCTAACAAACACTTTACTCTATATTTAGATCCTGATTCATCAATTAGAAAACACATAACCGTTGAAAGTAAAACTTTATTCTTTTTATTCGAATAGTTACTAATAAAAGTTTTCTGAACGAACTCTTCTGCATTAGCGTTTAACATTGACGTGCCATAATTTGCTAGTCTTGAATCTGAACATTCTCCTACATTTATTTTACCTTGTATATTATGTTCTGAAGAAACATATTCTTTCATATATGTATTATTTGTTTTGGGAAAATGAATAGTTTTGTGATGTCGTTTCTTGCAGAAACAAATGTTCTTTGATGTACAATTGGCTACTGGGTGTAAATTTAAACAATTGAAACATAACTTGTTACATTTTATTACATTTACTCTCTCATTAACAGATAACTTTAAATAATCTGGACACTTTGAAAGATGGTGCTGTTTGTGGCACAAAATACAGTTTAATGTTTTAACATCAGTTAAAAATACTTTATTTACACTTTTGGGATTATACTTTCGATTAACACTAAAATTCTCAGTAAGAGATTTTCCGCGTGATGTAAAATATAAATCAATCTCACGTCCTAATTCTTCTGGTAAAAACCATTTATCTCCTTGTCTCACACTAATGTGAGAAGCAGTCTCCTTATCTAATGTTTCATATAATTTATCTGACACAATCAATTGTTTTAGACTCTCGAAATCGGACACATTTCTTAAATTTAGATAATAATTCCAATTGGTCATCAGTCGTGAAGCGAATTGTACATGAGTCTCATTTGGTAGTTTAAAAGCTTTTCTAAATTGTTCTAGGCAAAAATAAGGTGTTGGTTGAAATTCTTTTAAGACTATTTCTTTTAATTTTTCATAATTCTCGATATCTGTATCGTGTAAATAAGTTAAAATGTTAGACGCTTTGTCACCTAATAAATTCAGCAGAATTTCTGCTTTATTTTCTTCCGAAACATTTTTCGTTTTGAAAGCCCGTTCTAAAGAAGAAAAGAAAAAACCCCATCCTTCAGGCTTAGTTGGAACTTTTACAGTCAAAGTTTTAATACTTTTTATTATTTGATCTAACGATTCCATTTTTACTTCACTTTCAGTAATAAAAGATTTAGTTTCAGATTTAATTTTAGCTAATTCCAATTCATTTTTTGATCGTTCAAATTCGTTTTTTGATCGTTCAAGTTTAAATTTTTCAAGATCAAATTGCCTTTGTTCTTCATGTTTACGACTCTCAATTATGGTGTTAGCTATTTCTGTTACAAAATCTGGTTTATTTTTATATATTTCGCTATTTTCAATAATATTGTTTAAATCAGCTATAGTCATTTTATCATTAATATTTAAATTTATTTCAGTGGCTATTTGCCTTAAATCTTCCTTTTTTGCTCCTTTAAACATTGTTTTAAATTTATATATAACAGTACAGATTAGAAAAATCACATTCACTTACTTTAAAAATTCCACTGCACGAAACTATATCGTTTCTTCTTGAACTCGAATAATTCAGAAATTTACGCGTTGCACTTTATTATCACTGATCCTTCGTGGTCGACGGACCACAAATTATGTCGATAACTCATTTAAAAAATTAAAAAACTCAATAAAACTCATATTTAAGAAAAACTCTATGAAATGTATATTTATTTAACTAGCTCACAACTCAGCCGCTCATGGCTGCGTTCTCTTAAAAACTCTAAACTCATAAAAACAAATGCAGACGATAAAAATCGTTGCCAAAAATACAGAATAAATACGACCGAACAGCTTCTTTGTAAATGAGAATGTTAAAATCTTTATTTAAACGTTCAGAATATCCGTTCAGCTTTGTTTCTTTATGTTTTTCAAAATTAATTTCACAAGTGAACTATTTATTGAATCAATAAAATATTTTCCAATGAGATATTTAACTTACAATTCTGTATATTTAATATCTCGTGTTGATTTAAATAAGCTCATATGACTACATTTTTAATACGATTTTTAACTTGCAGTTGCAAAAAGTTAATTTTAACTATCAACCTTTTCTTTTGTCTAATAAGATGTCTTAATTTCAATAAACTCAGTATGATCACATTTTCAATAAGATTTTTAACTTGCAGTTACAAATTTTTAAATTGAACTATCAACATATTGCATCTAATTAAGATCTCATTTTAATTTAAACTCGTATGATTACAAACTGTTTTCATGATTTGGAGATGATGATGTGTTTCAATATGAATTTTGCAATTAACTCACTATATAATTCTTATAACGTAATCTTTCTCAATTTCGATAAAATTTTATAAATATTAATTTAAAAAAAATCATTATCAACGTTTTATTATCAGTGTGAAATTACATTTAGAAAGAATATAAAATGGGTACCAGAAGTTATTTTGCTTTGTTGAAAAATATCGCATTTTTTAACTGTCAAATTTTAAAATAAAATAAAATAAATAAATGCACTTTTGACGATGAAATGCTTTTTCTTTGTCGAAATTTATAAAGTAACCAGAAGCATGATATTTTTTATGAGATTTCTATAAGGATAATTTTAATGTCATAAATTTCTTATTAGTTTTTCATTAAAATATCTATATTCAGTAAATTTTGCATCCTTCTGTCAAAAGTAAATTATTTTTCAGCACTTTATTATAAATTTAATTTATTTTATTTAGTGCATTAAAATCTTTGTTTCTGTATCTCAGGCTTTTCTAGAATTCATATAGTATTAATCAAATGGCATTTTTAAAGCACTTTTTCGTTCCATACAAAAATTAACAGTAAACTATATTTACCTTCTTCCATCTTTACAAGAAAAAAGTATTGGATGCGTGAACATTTTCAAATTCCGGTTTTCGACAGATTTACGCGTTTTTAGGGGCCACACGTAGGCTGCGATATTTAAGCTTTTAAATGAATCTTTATTTGTTGTATGTAAATATTTCAGTTATCACTAGTATTATTAATCCATATTCCCTGTAATGGAGACAAAAAGTCGAAAAAGCGATGTATGGTAAAATTTCCAAAGACGAAATCGCTTTGGAACGAAAAAATGCATTCCCTCCTTAACAGATGTAAATGTTTAATATATTTTTTTCTCCCGTATTGTTGTATTCATTTTGCATGGATGAACATTTTAAAAGAAACTTTCAGTTTTCAGTTTAAAAAAAAAAAAAAAAAAAATCCGTCATAATCATGTTTTTGTGTGTGTGTGTGTTTAATTCTATTTTAAAACGCCTAGTAATCTACGATTCTTTAAAAGGAATAAATTCTAATGTTTAATTGTAGAATAATGAAGGCTTAAAAGTATATGCCTTTTTTGCAAACATTTTTGGACAAAGCCAAATATTACTGATTTATAAAATGTCGAGGAAAGGATTTTCATATAGGAAGATTCAATAGGAACTGATTATTTTGGTCCATGAAAACTAGGAAAAATAGAATCAGTCTCGGCTTTGTACGGAAAAAAAAGTTAGGCCCGGCCCGTCCAGCAAAAAAATTAAGGCCAGAGCCCTGCCCGGCCCGGTCCGAGTCTTCAGAAGTAAGACCCGAGCCTGGCCCGAATGCCATTATTGGACATCGGCCCGAACCCGGCCCGTGCAGACCTCTAATTCAGAGCCTTATTTCGTCGTTTATGACGATCATTTCGTATCCAAATCACGTGACTTTTAACGAAAGGTGAACTCTCAAATATTTGACGAAAGGGCTTTCTTAATCATGGCCAGACTTTATGAATTTTAAGGAAACTGTCGCGGTAACTGTTTATAGAAGGACCCGCTATTGTATCTTCTCAAATCTTGCTATTTTAGCAAATAGATATTTGCTTGTTTATGTTAGTCCTCTAATAATTTATTTTAAAACAGCACTTTTTAGCGCTTTTTAGAAAGTAATGAAATATAGGCAGTTATTCTTTCTGAATTAATTTTCTTTTTTAGTTAAAGTTTTTAGGGATGTTTATTACTATTTTTATTGATTTATTTGTATGTTGTATTTCGTTATGATTTAATTCGAAACGAATAAATTTCCTGCTTTCTACAAAACCGTTCAAAACGTAAATTGGATCAATAAAATTTCAAAATTCCAGGATCTGTTTTTCCTTTAAGAAGTATATTCTTTTTTCACTCAAATTAAACATGTACATAATTGTTCCCTCTCCCCTTTATAAACAGTAAATTGTTAAAATTTTATCCACCTACTTAACGGGGCTCAGAAGTTGAAAACTTTTAAAAAATCGATTTTCTTTTTATGATTTAGTTTGACTATGGTTTGATTATGATTTAGTTTAGTAGTCATGAGAGGGACATTTTCATGTAAATTAAAATTTTTTAACTGACTGAATTAGTTTTTGCGTTAATTGTGTATTTCACTTTAATTATTACCGTATTGTTTAATTAGGGCAGTAAATGCAATTGAATTAAATGAATATTATAAGTTTTATGACTTACCAGGGGAGATACACGATCACCGTGCGAAACCACTGCACCGCACGGTCAAATCGCAACAACTAAAAATGGCAACGCTTATATGGCTTGCGCGTTTCGTATTGCTAACTTCAAACCAATAGATGTCCTTAAACGCTACTTCCGATAAAGCCATCCTTGGATTTATATCTGTTTCAGCGGAACGAAATTTGACAGGGTAGATACACAAAAAAAGCGGGGCAAAAGTTAATTAAAAAATTATTTGAAATTAACAAAATTATTTTATTTTTTACTTTATAATACGTAAGTATAATTACTTAAATTCCAATTAAACATACTTTAGCTAAGCATCTGACGGAAAAAATATATGTATTGTTTGAAAGTTAAATTGAAACCGGCAAGGGGACATGCCAGGGGAGAGACTTTTTTAGACTTTGTAAGAAATTTCAGAAAAATGTGTTTTAATTAGGCATTCAATCGTGATGTTATTTAATAAAGTATATTAAGATGATGCGATTCATTGCAAAAAATAGCAACATATAGAATAAAAAATCTGTTTTAAACGGATTGCCGTGCAAATTACCTCTTATCGTAGAATCACCCATATAAGTCATTTGATTCCTTCTCCTCGCGCCCTGTCAATTTTTAGAATTGCATTAGTTATTTTGATGTTTTCTCTACCTTTTCCCTAATTGAGAACTGTTTATTTCTTATTTATATCTATAGCTTAAGCTTTATGTTAAGATTATTATTTTTTTTTTGGAGGGGGTGGGAGGGTTAAGAATTATAATTCAATTATATAAGTCGGCATTTCTTCTCCTCCAGTTCTGTCAATTTTTAGAATTGCATTTGTTATTTATTTATTTATTTATTTTTATTATTATTATTTCATCTACTTTTTCCCTTATTGAGAATTCTTTATTTTCCTATTTTACTAATGTAAACTTATCGTAACTTATATTATTTTTAAAACTTAATCGATAAAATATTTCTTTTAATACTTTTAATTCGGATTAAAATAGCAATCACTTTTTTTGTAAGGCTATAAAAATTGTAGCTTACAAACACAAACTATCATAATCGTGATTTGCATTCAAAGTACACCAATTTCCGCCAGAGTCTTTTATCAAAGTCATTAATCCTACCAATATAAAGCAGACGCACGTTTAAAGTAAAATCGATTCTGCTAGTGACGTACCATGCTTAAAAATCATTGTTTAAAAGAGATTCGAATTGCATATTTATTAATTAGTTTTCCCCAATGTAATTTCCATTGCTGTGCAGGTACGTATGCAGGGAAACTGGTTTTACAGGTTAAGTGACACTAGTATTAGAAGGCACGCCGGATTCTCTCTCGGTATTAAAAGGGCTACTTCACTCAATTGAGAACATCCGTGCATTAATGTTAATCGTATTTAAAAAGATTATGCATTGGTAGCTGAGGTTGAATTTAAGAAGGCCATTTTTTTTCTTTTTCAATTTTATTTGCGTGTTTTTTTAATGGAATCTTTTCACTTTCTAAACCGGGTTCCAAAAGTAAGTATTCTAATAAAAAACCTGTAAGTAAAACATTCTATTTTCGTAAAAAAAAAAAAAAGGGGGGGGGAGGGGTAAGGGTTTCGTAGAGATCAATCTCAGCTATTCAACGGGGAAAAAAATTATATTCATGTATAGAAATGCTAATGAGATTTTTTTAAAAAAAAACTAGCATAGCATTAAGATATTAAGTAGTGAGTGTTTTCACAAGAGTTCGACAATAATTTTCCTTCGAAAAATTTTAAACACGAAAACATGGTTATTCTTTGTCCTAGATTATTAACGACTTCGTTATTTAGAAATAATTATATTTTTAAAAGAAGGGGGGTTCAATATTTATGCATTTTAAAAAAATAATTTTACACTGACAAATTAAATTAAATGCAGCTATAAAAATAAAAAAAAAAGAAAATAATTTAAAAATATTTTTTTGCGTTTACCGTTTTAAATAAATTTCTAAAAGATTGCATTTAAACAAATAAATTCTACGCTGACAGATTAAATTAAATGTAGTTATAAAGAAAAAAAAATCTTTAAAAACAAGTTTTTTTTTTTTTTTTTTTTTTTTTACTTAAAATGCTTTGAATAAAATTTTTGATCGCCTGAACGAATTTAGCTTATTTTCAACCTCGAATAGCTCACGTTTATCTTTGTCCATAAATAGACCCCCCCTCCACCCACCCCCACCACAAAAAAACCTACAACTATATTCTACATGATATATTGTTTCTACAGCAAGTTACCTTGTATATTCACGCTCAATCATAATATCAGTCCGATGTACAAGTTTTATTTCCCTTTTGTGTCATCTCAGGGTCTTGTGTCACTTCTTCTTTCAGGAAATTGTTGTTAGACTTTCGGAAACTGTCAACATAACATCCGAGGCATGCGATTGTGTATGAGATTCAGGAAGCACAGAATAAAATACTGCGAATGTTTTTTATGTAGATTTCGTAAGAAATATTACCTATTGCTTTTTTCCTTATGTTGGAATTTCTGGGGGATAAAATTGCAATGGTCATGAGCTCAAGAACACAAAATCACTCCCAGTTCAAAACTTTATCCATTTATATGCATATAAATATATATAGATATCGCTTTTTCTTAGATACCAGTGGCTGAGAGGTTCTGCTCTCTAAACTGATAGACGTTAGGTGCTGGGTTCGAACCCAAACGCGGCCGTCGGCCTAATCGTTCGGACTTTTCCGCGGTTTTTTTTTTTTTTTTTTTTTTTTTTTTTTTTAAGCCTTGGATTTCCTTGCGTAAAATTAGGTTCCTTTAGAAGGACCCCCATGGAGGGTACCCCCCTCCTTAAAGCCTATATCCCCGTGCTGATAATTAGCCGTCATAAATACAACCAACCATACTCTTTTATGGATATGATAAGTTCTATAATTTTGCACAAATCTCTTACAAACTATAAAAAATCAAAGGGCAGATAATCTTGGTCAAGCTCGTTAGTGGAGGAAATCGCACCGAGGGGTGTGAAAATAGGAAAAGGGTTTTGTGAATCCGAAAAAAATCTAACTTTTTAAGCATAAAACATATCTAATCAGTTTAAAGTTATTATTACTTCTAGGAAAAAGGCAAAAAAATTATATCGCAGATTTTTGATAAAATTAAAAATAGGGACAAGTGATACGTATACATGCCGCAAAAAGGCTTAAGAATCCTTGTTTATCTCCACCAGTAAAATTTTAGTGTAAAATTTGCCTTTTTTAATCGGAGCATTTTCTCGATTTAATAAGATACAAATTTTTGTTTTTAAAAGATGTCAAATTCACTTAAATTTATTATAATAAAATCTCTCACAGCAAATGAAATTAAAAATTCGCCAAAAGAGGCTAGATAAAATTGTTAAACTGGGTTTATCTCTAATCTTGATTTAGGTATTAGTGAAATTATTATTAAATTTCGAAATCTATCTCTGTCTGTAGGCTGAACCAGAAGGGATTTTTATGACTTCCCCCCCCCCCCCTCAATCCAATATTTTTTAAATTTACAATAGTTTTTTTGAGTCCGTAATTCAATAATTCAGGTAATAATAAATATAAAAAATAAAATCATATTGATGACAACTATCCTGGTTCTCACCAACTAAAGCTTTTTTAGAGTACTGATTATAAACCAGTAATCCAAATCCATTATATATAGTAAATTAACCTGCCTCCCCCCCCCCCCCCCAAAAAAAAAAAAAAAAAAAAAAAAAAAAATGCATGGGGAATTTTATCTGCCATATCTCGGACAAGTAAACCTATTTTGAACCAGAAATTTTACTTAGGGAATGAAATCAAATAAATACCATATTGTAACAAGTGCAATTTATTTATTTTATTTTATTTATTTATTTATTTATTTTTGTTCAATTTTGAAGGATATGGGAAAACGTAGATATGGGAAATGCATGTAGAAAGTGGAAGAATCAATATCATCAATTTTTCCGACTCTCAAGATATTCAAGGAAAACTTTTTAATTAATACAATTTAAAATAGACTTACTGGTAGATATTACGTTGCTGAAAGCTGCTTGCATGCAATTCTACTAGAATTTTCGATTAGAATTTTTCGTTTTATTTTATCTCAGTAAAATAAGTATTACAAATTCTGCGATTAATCTCAGAAAGATTGTTAAATTAATTAAAAAAAGATTATGTAAAGATGCTTATTGTGAAATAATGGTATGAGTCTCCTTAAAATCTATGGAGTGTACGACAACATCAGAAATAATCATAATTGAAGAAATAATAGAAATAATAATAATTTCAACAGAAAAATCATGGCTACAATAGTATCCGACAAAGACAACAACTAATGAGTAATTGTTACTAACGTAGTAGCATTGTTGTAGTAGCACTAATGCGGTAACAATGATGCTATTTTCTGATTCACATGGTTGCAAACTGTGCTATGATGCATACTGCCTTATGCATTTGGCCCTTTAGCGACGACGTTCTGGCTTTTAAATATTCAATAATTAACGAGTTTCGGAAAGAATTTATCCCTTTTCATGAGCCTTGTCGTCCTATCCCCCCCCCCCCTCCGGTAAATTTGGTGCACAGTTGAAACTTGGCGAAACCGTTGCAGTAGCATGTCAATAATTTTAATCAGATGAACTTAATCATGATTTAAATTGGATGATTTAAAAGAAAAAAAACACTGTTAAGAATATCTTTTAATGATGTAAAAATGTATTAAAATCTAAAATCAACTTAATTTGCAATGTTTCTAATGATACTTTGTTCATTAAATAAATGGAAAAGCTTTACAAACAATTACTTGTAAGATTAATTCCTTAAGAAAATACAATATGCCTGTAAAAAGTAAGTTTTAACAGGCATAAATAGCATTTAATTTAAAGTCAATATTGAATTAAATCTATTAAAATTCACATTATCATTAAAACTTTCTTTGAATAACCAAATTATTCACTCTTTTACATAAAATAATCACAACAAACAAGATAAATTTCTCATGATAAAAAAAAAAGCGATTTTCTTGTTTCCTCATAAAGGCTCGAATAAATTTAAAAGGAAAATGGGAAAAATGATAATATCTGCTTACGAATCATTGTAAAAGGAATAATATACAGGAGAGAGAAAAAAATCCAATTGATATCAAAATGTTGGCATCATCAATGGCATAAATCATTAGCAAAAATCAATTTTAGAGAAAATCATAAAATATTTTCGATTTTGATTTGCACATGGCAAATAAATAGAGGATAAGATGAATAGGATGAACCCCCACCTCCCCAGATTTGAAATCCTTAATCACAGTCTTGCTTGCTGGCTAATAATGTGAAATAGTTAATATTTTGGGTAATTATTGGGAATAGCAGTGAATTGGCCATTCACTTGATTATAATTTGTGTGTATATGCAATAATTTACTGATATATTTTGTTTTTTGCTTGTTTGTTAGAATATACAGTGTGTCCAGCAAATAACACCCTGATTTCAAAATTAAATTTCTCAAAAACAAAGATTGATAGTAATATGCGGTAAACGGTTTTTTCATTAGGTAAGCAGTAAAAATCTTATACAGAAATTTCAAACAGTGAATATTTTGAAAAAATTGCATTCTGATTGCATAGAATGCTTTGATTTGACATTTTTCTTGTTTTAGATTGCCTGCAGAGAAATAATTTTTCAGCTTACGATACAATATTTTAAAGATTTTTCGAAGTAAATTTTTAGAATTTCGAAATTTCAAAAATTTAATTTAAAAAATTATGAAATATGGCACTTTAAGCCGAAAAACATTCTCTGGCAGCAATCTAAAGCAAGAAAAATGTCAAATCAAAGCATTCTTTGCAATCAGAACACAATCTTTTCAAAATATTTACCGTTTGAAACTTTTGTATAAGATTTTTACAGCTTACCTGATAAACAAACCGTTTACTGCATAATTCTATTGATCTTTGTTTTTGAGAAATTTAATTTTGAAATCAGGGTGTTATTTGCTGGACACCCTGTACATACATATATCTCTGTAAACTTAGTTTTATGCAATTACATTAATTTTACAAAGTACACGGGTAAGATGAGCTGCAGTTTTTATTATTATTTTCTTTTATCTTTACAAGAAAAGGGGAAATTTTGACTTCCAGTTTTCAACGGTTTACAAGTTTTAGAAGATCCTAAACACGATTTGATGTTTTTAGAAAATGTCTTTGTGAGTTTTTCTGCATGTGATACAAATTTTGCAGGCGCTTTTGTTAGCCGCTGGTATAAATCGGTGCTGATTAGTTTTTGGTGTAAATCTCCCAACAGATAACGCTGATATTCTGCATTATTCATGATTAACTAAATATCTATACCTCAAGGACTAATGCACAGATTTTCATTAAACTTCAGATTCAGTTATATCTTGATATAGTTCGGTGTTGATTATTATTTTTTTTTTTGGTGTAAATTACCCAACAAGTTGCGCTGATTTACAGAATTTTTTATGATGTCCGCAATAGATGTTTCTCAAAAACGAATGCATGGATTTTCAAGAAACTTCAAATTGAATTAACCCTTTCGGGCCCAAATTGTTTTCTGTTTTGAGAACAAAATCATTATTACTTCAATAATATTAATCGTAGCTATCCAAATAGACTTCCTGATGTTTAAAAACATCTGAAATGCAGCGAGTATGCTTATTTTGTATACTATTTAATTCATATTGATATGATAATAAGCTAAGGAAGAGTTTTTGGAGACATCTGGGAAATATCGCATTACATCAGGTTTTAACTGATATTACTACTTAGTAATATTTTTTTCGTTTTATCACACATGATTCGTTTAGAAAAGTAACTTATGTTTTAAATTTAAAGAGTGAAATATATGTATAAAATAAAGGAATCGCCAACTGTGTAAAGGGGATTTAGTAAACTTTTATTATTGTTATTACTAAATGTCTAAACATAAATGAAATCATAATAAGAAAGGCATAGCCATATATACTATCATTTCTATTTGCAGAAAGTAACAAAAATAATAGTTAAAATAAAATAATACTCGATGAAAAGACATGTACTATTAATAGTACACTAGACCCGAAAGGGTTAAATATTTACATAAATTTTTGCTGATTAGATTTTTGTGTAAATCATCTTATGACTTTCCTATTCCACAGCATTTATAGATTTTAGCAATAGTCATATCTATAATACCAGTACATTGAATTTCATATCTTTAGAATCCTCATGATGACATAGATTGTCATTTAATTCTGCATTGTGGTATCGAATTTTGAAGCATTAACATTTATGAGATAGAAGTAAATATTGGGATTATCACATCAGATTAGTTTTTCCAGTTACTAATTGTATTTTTATTAATTAAAGCATAAAATATAGGTTATGTTCCTTAATTCCTGCTAATTAACGCTTAAATGGTTTAGAAACATACAATTCTTTATTGCCATCATTCATTGCCGACACAAGAAAATAAAATCTCAAAAATAAGCACTATTAACGAAAAAAAAAAGTCTGATTATTTCTTCAACATCGAAAGCTTTCTAACAAAAAGAATTCTATATTTTCACTTTAGTAGTATCCGGGAAATTAAAATTATTATTTATAATTGCATTTTTTTTTCTTTTTCTTGTTATTTAAAAATGGGTGACAAATGAAGATAATTTTCCTTAAACTTAATCAAAAATGAAAGAAGTCTTAAATATTATAATTTTAATTTATGAAAGACTACATTGTTCCTTATTATCTTCTATGAAAAAAAAGTTAGGTTTGGATTTTATTGTACTATTTTACTTACCCATCATACGTAGTATAGGGTAAGTCTTGCAATCGTTTTGAAAATCGAAAAAAAATTTTTGACGGATTTACACGTTTTAGATAGTGGAGATTCCGAAAAACATATTTTTAGAAAAAAAATTTTGCCGTCCGTCTGTCTGTCTGTCTGTCTGTAAACGCTCTATCTCCCGAACAAATTGAGATAGAGACTTGAAATTTTGTATGTAGTTAGTATGTAAGAATGGGACGAACCCTATTTAATATCGGTAACCTCGATTATCCGGAACTATTTTTTTCGGACTCTCGAAAAATTCGTTCTGATGAAAGGTATATAAAAATTTTCGAATTTTTTTGTTCTAAGGAATGGACGTAAAAGGCAATAAAATAACACACATTTTGCATATAGAAAGAAGTCGATCGGATTATTAGTTGCCGAGATATTTGTAATCTTGTTTTCCACATTCTTCGATTTTTCATGATCCTGTATTTCATTCAAATTTCAATTCAGAAGTATATTTTAATTGGAAATGAGACGCTTAATCCGAAGCAGTTAATTGTTAGTTAATAGAATTATTATTTTTGGAGTTATAAGGATGTTTCTGTTACGCAGTTCGGTACTACTTGAGTAGTTTGGCGTTTTATATAGTTTGCCGAAATTGGTACATCAGCAGTTCTTTAATATAGCATTACTATGTATATTAACAATATTTAAATTTTGTTTATGAATTGCAATGCATTGTATAAATAGTTTCACATGTTTTATTACATATCCATGATGGGTAAGTATTACGGTGGTCCCCAACGACTAGTTTTTTTTTAATATAACTTCCCAGAATTTATATAAACCGTCCAGACAGATGTATTCTTCATCTAGATTTCCTTTTGGAACTCTTTACGTGCATACTTTTTAAATATGAATAATGTATATCTTGTTTTAATTTTGCATGTCCTATTGTATTTCAACTGCCAGTTAACAAGTTAAAAGATTTTAGTGATATTTAATGAACGCTTAGACGGGTTGTTTGTTTTGTACAAGGTTCTGTGATAATTTAATTATTTTGGCATTTTAATTTAATTTTTGTCATTTAATTGAATTTAGTTTTAATTTTGTTTTATTATCTTAAGAAAATATTTATTTTTCACGTTGAATTATTGTTTACGAAACATTTGGTATTCAAAATAGTTGAATCTTTAATCAATGATTTAAAGTCGTTAATCAGTATAGTTATAATTATGAATCAATAGTAAAAATTGGTAATAATAAACAAATTTATTAAAAAAGAAGAAAATATCTAGGTAGTTTTTAAATCAATAACTTGTGAAAGCACTGTCATGTCATAAACATAAACCAGATTTACTCCGTATAGCAACACCAAAATATTAGGTTGTAACGAAAGTTTTCCGCCAAACCACCATTACACATAATTACAATATATAAATATATATTATTATACTGTAGTATTGTATATAAAAACCATTCCGCCAAATCTTCACAGTGGCTTATGATGTAACTGTTGTCCTAAAGCTGTACACTTAATTCGGTGCCTTTTTTGCAACAAAACTGGATGTAAATGATAGTTATAATCTGGTAGCATATTGCCATTTTAAACACCTTGTACAAAATGAAAATGATAATTTTTTTTGCAAATTTCAGAACACCATGTTATAAAGAAAGTCTTTTTCATTCTAACGCAAAAAATCGTTTGACAAAATATGAGTAAACACGTCAACATCAATACGAACTGTGTTTGCGCAGGCGATATTAGCTGTAGCGGGAAACTATCTGTATATACAACGCGATATTAATATACGTAAAGTACCAAAAACAAGCCCCCTCGGATTATAACCTTCTCCCTTATATATTTTGCAAATTATATAAATTCTGTGAAATTTATTAATTCCAAATATATCCCCCCAACCTCACAATTTTCCTCTCAATTTCACAAATTTTACAATTTAAAGCCTACTTTAAAATTATTAGAATTTTCTGTTTGCTAAATAGGAGCTTACATTTAGTACTTTACAGTATATGTTTTAATATTCAACAGGGAAACAAATAAGTGAATATATATCCGAACGAAAGGTTACATTTTCAGTACTAATTAAGGCAAAGAGGCGGGGTAAGGTATGCCATTTTTTAATTCTTATTAATTTACAATATTCTGTAGGTTTATTTTTTCAAAAGGGATAATTTGCATATTAAAATTTAACATATTTTTTAAAAGTTCAATAGCAACACCACAATTTTATTGTATGTGTTTAAGATCGTCATTTTTTGAACGATAAGTTAATTAGGTATAAATTATTTTAAAATACAGTAATACCCCAGTTTACGTTAGCATTTACTAGGGAACTGCAAAAAGTGTAAGTCGCCGATTTTGACGAAAGTGGTATCGTTGTTAAGATCTCATCGGGAGTAGTAAAAAACTCAATGGAACTACCTGTCGGAAATGATTCATTATGAGATATTTGACAATTTATGTAACGTAGCTAGTGCACACTTAATGGGGGACAGCAAAAAATTTTAGTCTCGATTTTAACGAAAGGTGGTATCGTTGAAAATATATCATCGTGAGGGTTAAAAATCTCAATGGAATCACCCGTTGGAAATGAGTCGTTTTCGAGATATCCGACAATTTAAGAACCAAAAATTTTCAATTTCTTACAAAAGTCTTTAAAAAGTTTACAGTGCGTTTTATTTAAAGATTTTTTTTTTCTAGATCAGACGACCTAAATGCAGGGTGACGTAAGTTGGCGTACTACTGTAAAACAATGTTAAAGAGAAATGTCCGTTATTTAGATATAAACAATAATTTATGTATTTCATTACTTTTTGTTTTATATGTTGCTTGGTAAAAGTCCAAACATAATTCCCATGCATAGTTTGGAGAATAAAAGGTTTTTGAATTACAGTCGAGTCTCTATATAATGAAATCCATTGTTCCAGTAAAAAATTCGTTATATAGAGAAATTCGTTCAATAGAGAAAGCCGTTAAAATTCCTATTTAATGTGCAAATTTTGAACAAGTATTATTTTTTATACGTTTAATTAAAAATTTGAAGTGTTTAACTATAAATATTAACGTAATGTCCTATTTTTTAATTATTTGAACATTTTCAAAAAAGAGAATAGACATTTATTTAAAAGTTTAATAAAAATCACATAAGAAAAACTTACATTAATTTTAGACGAAGGAATTTCCAGTATTTCGTTGTTTTAATTCCGAATTTATTACATTTTCCTAAAAATTTTCATATTTTAACAAGGAATGAAAGATTGCATCGGGATCATTTCCCTCTATTTGAAGTCCTCTCCTAATAAGATAAAAAAAAGTATCATTTTACTGCGTGATGGTTTTTTCTCTTGTAGGTTTTCGTTCTCATACTCATTGTTACTCTCACCATAATTGCTCATAAAACTGCTAAAAATATCTTTATCAGTAGAATACCTAGCAATAGTGAAATTGTCATCCACTTCTAAAAAATCAGAGAGAGCAACATTTCCGCAATCCCCAATTAATTTTTATTAATCTTTTAAGCCTACTCAAGTCACGTCTTCTTCGTCCTCAGAATCCACATTATCTTCCAATATAGAAAATCCGACCTTTTTGAAGCAATTGTAAATTGTTTCTTCAGTTATATCCAATCTCCAAGCTTTGTAAAGTTCTTCATTACACTTTTCTAAGCTAATGATGTCTTCGGTCGAATATTTTTTTTTTTCAAATTCAATCACAGTTAAATTCAGACCCTTTTCTCCGGAAAAAATTGCATTTTTTTTTTTTTTTTTTTGGGGGGGGGGGGGGCATTGAAAACACATCTTAAATTTTCGGGGGCGATCTTGTTGCTCCGGGAGTGAATGTCCCCCCAAGTCACGCTCTGAAATCAACACTGACTTCAATTGCCACATTGATCCAGCTTTTATATGTATAGCAATTAAGTTAATAGTTAACTGTTTCTCGAAGGTTGTTAAAAGATTTGTGGGAGGGGGGCTGTTGGAATGAATTCGTTGGACTTACTTAAAGAACAAGGAGATTCTAGGTAGAGAAGCAATATAAAAAGCTCAGCCTTGAACGGTAAATCAAAAATAAATGATGGAAATTTGATTCCATGTGATTTCGAAACTTCTTTAAAACTGAATAAATAAAGCACATTTTATGAAAAAATTCGTTATATGGAGATAGATATTTCGCTATATAGAGACTGTTTTTAATGTAATCATGAAAAAAGGGGACCGTTCCTGCTAAAAATTCGACATATAGAGAAATTCGATGCATGGAGTTTCGTTATAGAGACTCGACTGTATTAATAATGCGACTGTTAAAAATTTATGAATATAAAATTTTCTTGTATTTTTCTCTTACAATCTTCATAATTAAAATATTTTTTTAATTAGTAGATAAGTTTTTAGCAAATATAGTAAAGTTGGCATATCTGTAAAGAGAATATGGAGAAAGAACTTTTTCACCATTTTAAATGAAGTTTGAATTGAATCTCTTCTCTATTTGAATAAAACATCCCTCCTATCTTGAACCCCACAAGAAATCGACCGTGTAATTTTTTGTAAATTTCGAAGAGTCCATTTTATCTTGATCTTCCAACTAGTTTTAGATGACCCTGCAGCGCGACCGGGATTGACCATTCTTTACTTTCTCCGCTTCAGTGAGTAGCGATCAGTGCTCTGTCCTTTCTATTGTCCTCTCTATAATAGAAACAAAAATATTGTAACGGAATTTTTTCTCGAATTCCGGTTTTCTATGGATTTACACATTTTAGTTTCAGTATTTTATCAGTTTCGTTTCAATTATGTAAAATAGTCCTTTTTTTCTTTTTATTTTCTCTCTCTCTCTCTCTCTGTTTTTTCCTAAGATAAATATTTTAAGTAGAATATTATTAATTGTTCCGCTTATTCTTAATCTAAATTTAGAGGGGTAAGTTTATTCATGAATTAAATATGTCCGTTTCTCTACCCCCCCCCCCCCTTCTCTACTGGTGATAACTCTAAAACCAAAGTTCGCTGCTTTTGAACTTTGACCTGCACCTTCCAAGCAGGTGGCCATGTATAAAATTTTCGAGTTTGTCTTATCAGGGGAAATCTGCAATCAGTTCCCTTTGCTTGAGAAGGACCTCCCTGAAGGCATTCCTCTGTGTGTATGAAACTACCCTTTAAATTCAGCCCCCCCCCCCCTAAAAATTATTCGATTGTTTCATGTGACAGTTTACGGCACCAAAAAAAAGTTTGATAAGTTTTGTAAGCTGCAATCTAAGATCCATCAGAAAAATACTCAAAACGACTTTTTATTATTATTTTTTTTTTTATTTGTTTGCTTGCTTATTTTATTTACTTTTTTTCTATTGCTTTGTGGTATTACAACTGTTTAATTTTGCATTTTGCCTATATGTTTGTACGAAAACTTTTCTGTTTTATATACGCATTACATTTGCTGTTCTTGTTTTCAATTCAGCTAACATATATAATAAGAATAAAATTTGCAGTCTGAACAAAACAAATTTTAATTATTATTAAAATATGTACTTATTTTTTAAATATGAAAGAATTAAAACACAAATTATTCGTGCCTTTTGAGGGCACATATAATACTTGGACAGGAAGGGAGAAATGGGTTTAGCGTGATGTGTTTATTTGCAATTTGCTTATAAACAGATATGTAAATTATATATATATATATTTAATTATCGTATTTTAATTTATATGTACTGTATTAAAAAGTACTTTCAACATTTTATTTATTGTGATTACAATTTTTATTTATCTCTGTGTTTTGATATGATTATGGACTAGCTACATAAACTTTTCTAAAAATGTACCATAAATACTTAAGCGTGACGTTTTAAAAAATAACTTAAAGCCTCTATTTTAAGATTATATATTGTAAAACACTACATAAAATTTATGTATATTTCTAATTATTTGAGTTTATTTTTTCGAAACATTTTGTTCTATCAGCCTTTAATTTGATTGCTGAATTTAACAATAATTAATTCTTTACTTCTAATAGAATGTCGAAAACCGTAATTCATTGCAATTTACTTTGTTTATAATATACTTTATATAAAATAATTGGAAGCACTAATTACTAAAAGGAAGTGCATATTTAGATGCTTCAAAAACTAAAAATTAATGTTGACCTTTTTTTCATTCAAATGGATCTTGAGTGTCGAATTTTGTGTCAACATAAACACTCATCTTTATAAAAAAAAGAACCAGAATTCTGAATTTGTTTCCTATCTGAGTTCAATTAATTTTCACTGAAAAATCAATTTTTAATATTTACTCAATCTCAATGTGTAATTATTTTACATTTATTTACTGTTATGAATAAATAGTAAAAATGTATATAATGTCCCAAAAAATAACTTGTTGCATCTCTTCTAATCGTATGTTTATATTCATTGCTTTCTTTTATTAAGAAAGTATATATGGATTTGAAATATTGGTTAAACTTTATTAACTATTATAAGAGGAAATTATTTTTAAAAATTTTCAGTTAATAAACATTCATATTTTGCAATGCTTACAATATTATTTTTGAACCGAAAATTACTTCCTCAAAAGAAAATGCGCTTTATTCAATATTTATACCCTTTACTTTCCTTTTAATCAATGCTCTTTTAATAACAAATTCTCCGACCGGACCCAAACAAACAAAAATTCTCACGTGCCTTTCCTTCTCTTTACACAAACTATCAGTAGGTGTTCATCATTTAAACAACATTCCTTCTGTCCCGCGTTCCGTTTCGAACGCAGCTAAACAACTTTTGGCGCGAATAAAACTTGATTTCTAGTGATGAAAACTCCGTTCTAGTTTTTCCCCAACTTATCTTAGCAACCCTCCATGCGCGCAAACGAGCCGTGAGCATGCTGAGAAGTCGCATCGTTTGCACGGGAGGTAAATCCGAAAAAAGTTTTTTTTTTTTTTTTTCGGGCTTGTGGAGTGGAAAAAAAAGTTCACCTTACAGTTTGTTTTGAACATGTGTTTTCAGTGTCAGTGTGTTTAACAAAATTTGGATTTTTGCCGTCGAAAGGGTGATTTCTCGTTTGTTGTGGATTATTATCGTCTCTGTCAAACATCATGTCCGAGGAGGAACTATACAAAACAAGTTTGCCGCTCCCTTTGTGCCGCCGAAACACTGGATTAAAGTTCTCTTCTCCGGACCAGTGTTGATCATCGCCGTCCACTTCAACATTTGAATAATCTTTGGGAAAAAAAATTGCGACAGTGTGTGCGTGTGTGTACGGCGTGATCTTTAAATATTTTACCGAAGTGAAATTTAAAGGGAAATCATGAATGGTCGTCCTCGTCTTCGAAGAGCCGGAACTTTACGTCGTTCCCCTTTTTATAACAGTAAGTAGTAATCGATCAATACATATGTAGTATTATTTGGTAATCGAATTCCTCTGATGAAGTTAAAAGGAATTTTTTTAGCATCGAACGTTCGTAGTGGTTTCGATCGGAGATTTATTTGGTGGGTCTAGTTTTTATACTTTCGGTCAGCGGTTCTCAATCTTTGTAATCAGGGCCCCACTTAGACAGTGGAGGGCCCTGGGGCAAACATTATTAGAGAGTGGGAGGGGGGGAGGGGCTTCTATTTTGAAATTTTTTTTCGTAATTTATGCTAAAGTGACTAAAACTAAAATTCATAAGTAATATATGTGTATATAAATTTCGTACCAAGTACTATTCACATCTATATACGTAATAGCAGAAGAAAGACAACTTTAAAAAAACTATAGAATAGTTTTTTTTTCGATTACAGGAATATGAAGATAAATGTGAGGCCTTATTGAGGCACTGGGTACGGGAACAGGGGTGGGGGGGGGGGGGAAGGGGGTTAAACCGGGGGACCCGGGGCAGTTGCCCCGCATGTCCCTGCCTTAGTCAGGAACTGTTTCTAATGAGAAGAAACTATAATCACTAGTATTGAATTTACCAAATTATCATAACAATTTTATTCTGAATTTAAAAAAATGGTTAAGTTAAAAACTACTGTATTAAAGTATCCGAGGTATATATATTTATTAATGCTACTTTTGACTCATTTTTTGGTATTTTTCAGTGTAATTTAACGCAGAATAAAGAACATTATAAAAAAGTATATAATATCTATGCAACTTTTTAAAATTTTGTTGAATATTGGTCATTTTTAGCTTTTATTATAAAAACGGCCCCCTGTATAAAAAACAAAAAATGTATATAACACAAATCTTACATCACATTACAGTCATTGCACATTAGGCTTTCTTGAGTGTAATGATCTAAAAACTAGTCAATATACGGAGATCTAAAAGAGATACAGCTGATTATATACAATTACATTTCAGTAATTTTACGTGTAATTCTTCATAAAAATAGCTATATATTAACGAATAAGTCATTTAGAGCTAATTCTTTGGTTCATTACGCTCTAGGCATTACCGAAAAGCTACACAAAAAAATTCATGGTTATAGGGTAATAAAAGTTTGAGTTAGAGCAGTAATCGTTTACCTTTTCCGATAAAAATCTAATCTTTCACAAAATTGCATTTAAAGTTAAAACTTCAATTTAAATTAACGTCGTCTGCATTTTTTAAAAAAGAGCTCTAATTACATTTCTAACAGACGTACTAGAAAAATAAAAACAGATTTAGAAACAGAAATGATCATTTTATAAGAAAATCAAATTGAAAAAAAATAATAAATGCGAATTTTCTTTGAAATTGACGTTTTAAACGTAGGCGGATATCTTAATACTTTAATCTCTGCTTTAACAAACGCCATTATATTTTGTTTCTTTAGTTGTTTAATTAAAGCAGGATAATATAATTTGTTATAAATTAAAAAAAAAAGCATATTACTTATTTTATTTATATATTTTTTGTAGTTATTTGAATATTTTATAATAGAAACATTTTTAAAAAATGTAAGCTTTTTTTTTTTTTTTTTTTTTTTTTTTTTTTTTTAAATGATAATACCAATATTTACTTTATTTTTAATAATGATATTTTTTAAAATAAAAAATCATTTCACTTGTTCCTTCTTTTAATATTTACAAGTTTTTTTTACTGTGGTGATATGTTGTTTTCCAATTTTTGATGGAATATCGAAAAAAAGTACTAATGATTATTTAATAGGGAAAGTGGTCCTCTCGGTGTTGAATTCTGACACTTTTCTCCGGGAGGGACTTCTGTGTCTCCGGAGAGGAAATTGCACTTTTTTGACCATTGTAAATTCAAAATCTTAAATTTTCCGAGGGGGATTTTTGCTCCGGGGAGGGGGGGGGGTCCTACCCGGGCCGCCCCCTGGATTCAACATTGGGTCCTCTTCCCTTAAGCAGCTTTATCGCATTTTGTGTAACATGAGCGTATTCTACATTAGTTAAGAACAGAGCTGTACATATATTACTTATAGCTGGATATATATTATGTGTGGCTAGACATGTCCTAGGAGAAGCATTATAAAACAAGTTTGCACAAGTTGTTCTCTTTGTATCGGCGAAATGCTGAGTTCCATTCTCTTCTGACTGGTATAGTTGATCATTACTGACCATTCAAGTAGGCATTTGAATAATATGTAAAAAATGTGTTTGCGTACAAATTTATTATTTAATGTTTTTCTTAAATGAAATTTAAATCTTTCGGGCCTGGTGTACTATTAATAGTACACGTCTTTTAATGGAGTTTTATTTTGTTTTAAGAAATACTTTTGCTACTGTTTGCATATAGTCATGTAAATGTATGTGTATGCATTTACTATAATGACACTTCCTTTATTTTTTTGGCATTTAGTAATTATTATTATTATTTGCTAAATTTTCTTGCCGCCGTTTGCGATTCTTTTATTTTAAATATATGTTTCACTTATTAAATTTAAAATAAAAGTTACTTTCCTGAAAAAATCGTGTAATAATAAATCGCAAAAAGTACTGAAAAGTTGTAATATATAAGTTATGTCTTATTGTAATAGAATATTTTCTAAACATCTCCAAAAATTCTTACTTAGCATATTATCAAATGAATAGTAATTGAATAGTACTCAAAACAGCAACATTCGTTATCTTTCAGACAATGAAATATTTGTTAAACACTAATTAATCTATATGGATAGCTAGTTTTCATTTTATTAACATAAAATTTAATTTTTTCTAAAAAAAATTTAAAAAATCGGACCCGAAAGGATTAAATATGAATGTTCGCGCTCGTCTTCGGAGAGCCGGAACTTTATATTAATTTCCAAATTTAATATAGCAAGTCATGAATCCATTCATATGTAGTGTTATCCGATAATTGAATTTTTTCAATGAAAAATTTTTTTAGTTCCTCAGCACTGCAAACTGCATAGCTGCCAACTGCTACGATCTTATGATATCTTCATTTTTGCATAGTTCAATTTTGGATTAAATTTATATATCTGCTATTAAATGAGGCGGAGATTACTATTTGGAAATAGTGTGGTGGCTATATAATAGATATGAAACATATAATTGTAACAATGCAGCATTTTAAAAGAAAAAAAATGTAGAAATATAAGTGCAAATTTAATTTAAAATGATGCTTTATTATTGTTGAAGATTAGGAAATGTATACATCACTGTAGGACAAATAGAATTTCATGCAAAAAGAACTTTTGACTAAGGAAACTGTTTTTAGCACAATTTTCAGTTAAAATCTGTCTTTTTATGTATAATTATTTTCTGACGAAAATATATATATAACGGCACTAAAAATCATAATGTGCATATTCATTGAATAAATAAAGTTAATGATTATGTGCCTCCGCACATAAAATGTCGTCAGTCCACATGCGGCCCGTGAGTTGCAGGTTGAGTATGGCTCTAGAATCATTAATGCACTGATTTTATTTCTGATGAGTTATTATTTTTTAAATCCTTTAATTTGCTTGTTTTATTATTTTAATTATAAGCATTTTCTATTAGAATGACCTTGTTTATATGTATATATATATATATATATATATATATATATATATATATATATATATATATATATATATATATATATATACAGGGTGTCCCAAAAGGTTGTTTACAAACTTAACATGCTGGTCTATCATATCATGATGAACAATATTAAATGGGAAACTAAGGGTCCCAAACGTCTTCCAAAGGAGATATGCGCCATTAAAGTTTGGGGTCCAAAAATTCAAATGATTATAAAAAACAGAAAAATTGGTCGATTCGTTTGCGGTTTTCACTAAAACTATTCTTTATGTCAGTATTTTCATGAAAATAAATTATAAAATTAAATTTCAAAAAATGTCGATAGAGGGCGCTTTAGACTTTGGAGTAACGATAAACTAGTTTTTACCATTATTTATTGCATCTCATTAAATTTTTTTAGAAGCTTAGACATAAACTTAAATTTTGAGCTCAAAATCTAAATCGTTGGAAGTGGTTAAGTAGCTCAAACTGAATTGCCGGGGGAGGTTCAAATTTCAAATGATTATAAAAAACGGAGAAATTGGTCAATTGATTTGCGATTTTCACTAAAATTATTCTTTGTCAGTATTATCTTGAAAATAATTTATAAAGATAAAATTCAAAAAATGCCGATAGAGGGCGCTTTAGACTTTGGAGTAACGTACAACTATTTTTTCCCGTTATTTCTTGCATCTCATAATTTTTTTTAGAAGCCTA
Organism: Maratus speculifer; assembly: GCA_964019185.1. Classification (NCBI taxonomy): domain Eukaryota; kingdom Metazoa; phylum Arthropoda; class Arachnida; order Araneae; family Salticidae; genus Maratus; species Maratus speculifer. The sequence continues at coordinate 418,511,442 of OZ025289.1, read as the reverse complement.
GACATAAACTTAAATTTTGAGATAAAAATCTGAATCGTTGGGAGTGGTTAAGTAGCGCAAACTGAACTGTGTTCAATGGGGGTGGGGAGGTTCAAATTTCAAATGATAATAAGAAACGGAAAAATTGGTCGGTTTTCGCTAAAACTATTCTTTATATCAATATTTTCTTAAAAATAAATTGTACAGATAGCTTTCAAAAAATTCCGTCAGAGGGCGCCTTAAACTTTATAGTAACCAACAACTATTTTTAACCGTTATTTTTTGTATCTAATAAAATGCTTGTAAAAGTTCAAACTTAAATTTTGTGCTCAAAATCTGCATCGTTGTGAGTATTAAAGCGGCCAAAAATTGAACTGCGTTCGAGGGGTGGGGAAGGTAACATTTCAATTCCTGAACACAGTTCAGTTTGCGCTTCTTAACCCCTCCTATCGATTTAGATTTTGAGCACAAAATTTAAGTCTAAATTTTTGCAAACATTTAATTAGATTAAAAAAAAAAAGGTTAAAAATAATTGTTGGTTATTCTAAAGTTTAAGGCGCCCTCTAACGGATTTTTTTTAATTTATCTTTAAAATTTTCAAGGAAATACTGACATAAAGAATAATTTTAGCGAAAACCGACCAATTTTTCCGTTTTTTATAATCATTTGAAATTTGAACCTCTCCACCCCCATTGAACACAGTTCAGTTTGCGCTACTTTACCACTCCCAACGATTCAGATTTTCATCTCAAAATTTAAGTTTATGTCTAAGCTTCTAAAAAAATTTATGAGATGCAAAATATAACGAAAAAAAAAAATAGTTGTACGTTACTCCAAAGTTTAAAGCGCCCTCTATGGTCATTTTTTGAATTTTATCTTTATAAATTATTTTCAAGATAATACTGACATAAAGAATAATTTTAGTGAAAATCGCAAATCAATTGACCAATTTTTCCGTTTTTTATAGTCATTTGAAATTTGAACCTCCCCCCCCCCCCGCAAATAAGTTTGAGCTACTTAACCACTTCCAACGATTTAGATTTTGAGCTCAAAATTTAAGTTTATGTCTAAGCTTCTAAAAAAGTTTAATAAGATACAAAAAATAACAGTAAAAACTAGTTTATCGTTACTCCAAAGTCTAAAGCGCCCTCTATCGACATTTTTTGAAATTTATCTTTATAATTTATTTTCAAGAAAATACTGACATAAAAAATAGTTTTAGTGAAAACCGCAAACGAATCGACCAATTTTTCTGTTTTTTATAATCATTTGAATATTTGGACCCTGAACTTTAATGGCGCATATCTCCTTTGGAAGACGTTTGGGACCCTTAGTTTCCTATTTAATATTGTTCATCATGATATGACAGACCAGCATGCTAAGTTTGTAAACGACCTTTTGGGACACCCTGTATATAACCACTATTTGTAGTACACTATATGAACCCTTGAATTTAATAGAAAATTACCACATGGAAACAAACAGGGGAAAAAATGAATACAAATTGAATTTGCAGAACCAAAGCAGAATCCTCAAGGGATGAATAATAGGGAACTACAAATGAGATGTGTGGTTTCATCTTCGTATTTGCCATGAAAAAGCAAAATAATACGAATTTGGGGCTACCAATACACATAAAACCAAAATTAAATGAAGAAAAAACATCAAAAACGAAACACAACATAATTACTAAATTGGATAGAAAAATAAAAGGTGAAAAAAAATAAGAAAAATATACCATGCATCATAGGTTTACCCTATAAGATGTAAAACAAAATTATTTAATTTGACTACGCTAATCTAAACTCAATATCTTAATATAAGGCGAAATAAGAAATAAAATTAGATAATTAATGTATGCATTTTATACACTTAGAAATAATATTTTAGGTTTCCAATTATTTAAAAGTTATGTACAAGTTAGTCATGGAAAGTATTAAATTATATTAATATAATTAATTGATGTAACTATACAATTATCCATACATTAGTGTCAATTGAATATCCTGTATAAAATGTTTTGCAATTTTGTAAATGCCTCTCCCCCCCCTCCTCTCAGTTTTTAATAATATAACCATTGCGTATTATCCAAACTATATACAGACATGCTACTTTTCCGCGGAAACGCGGAATTCCGCTTTTTCGGCGACGAATTTTATTATCCCTGGGATCAATGCAAATATGCATTAAAATTTGTTGACATTTATATGTAGGGGGGGGGGGGGTAACGATGAAATACAATGAAAACGCGAGTCAAACGGCGCTAAATTAAGAAAATTTCTTCAAAGGATTGCAGAAACAACGCAGATTTCACAAAAGGATCGAAAAAAACTATAAAATCATCAAACAATCGCGGAAAAAATACTATTTTCTTCAGAGGATCGCGAGAAAAAACACGATTTTTGTTAAATGATCACGAACAAGACGCGATTTTCGTCAAAAAAGTGCTAGGAAAACACGATTTTTGTGAACAGGTTGCGGAAAAATATTCTAATTTTGTCAAATAATCGTATTTTATCGAAAGATCGCAGAAAATGCTCCAATTTTGTAGAAAGATCCCAGAAAATACGCAAATTTTGACGAAAGATCGAGGAAAATACGGAAATTTTAACGAAAGATCGCAGAAAATACACGTATGTTGACCAAAGATCGCAGAAAACATACAAATTTTGACGAAAGATCGCGAAAAATACGCAAATTTTGACGAAAGATCACGGAAAATACGCAAATTTTGACGAAAGATCGTGGAAAATACGCATATTTTGACGAAAGATCGCGGAAAATACGCATATTTTGACGAAAGATCGCGGGAAATACGCATATGTTGACGAAAGATCGCGGAAAATATGCAAGTGTTGACGAAAGATCGCAGAAAACACTCATATGTTGACAAAAGATCGCTGAAAAAACACAAAATTTAACGAAAGATCGCGAAAAATACGCAATTTTTGACGAAAGATCGCGGAAAATACGCATATTTTGACGAAAGATAGCGGGAAATACGCATATTTCACGAAAGATCGCGGAAAATAATGCAAATTTTGACGTAAGATCTCGGAAAATACGGAAATTTTGACGAAAGTTGGAGGAAAATACGGAAATTTTAACGAAAGATCGCAGAAAATACATATATGTTGACAAAAGATCGCAGAAAACACAGATTTTGACGAATAATTCCGAAAAATACGCAAATTTTGACGAAAGATCGCGGAAAATACGCAAATTTTGACGAAAAATCGCGGAAAATACGCAAATTTTGACGAAAAATCGCGGAAAGTACGCATATTTGACGTAAGATCGCGGAAAATATGCAAATTTTGACGAAAAAGCGCGAATTTCGCTAAAGGACTTTGGAGAAATGCAAACCTCATTAATAAAGGCTGTGGGAGAAAAAGTGCAATTTTCGTCAATTGGTAGCAAAAAACGCTAATTTCGTTAAAAAATTGCAGAAAAACGCAAATTTCGCCAAAAGTCTGTGAGGCCGTGAAAGTTCAGCTTTTTTCTTGCTGAGCCTGTAGCATGTCTGTATATATAATTAGACGAAATTGTATATTGCGATTTTCTAAAGATAAAAGTGCTTATGTTTAATTTAGCAACCTAATCATATTTTGTGTAATCTGGGCAATTTTGAGTTAGTTAAGAGTATGGCTAGACAGTAAAATCCCATATTCCATCAAAATAATGGATTAAATTTCTTTTCCTTGCTGATGATCACTGTCCATTCACTGTTACGTAATCTATAAAAATGTACAATAGTTAGTTGTGTGAACAGCGGTTTCTTTTTTTATCTTTCTTTACTAAGGCAGAATTTAAAAGGGAAAACGCATTGAGTGGTCGTCCTTGTCTCTGAAGAGCCGGAACTTTACGTCGATACCATTTTATAACGCTAAGTAGCAATCGATGCATACATGTGTAGGATCATTCGGTAATCGAAATTCATGCCAAAAAAAAAAAGAAAATTAAATGAATGCGAACCCTTTGTGATTGGAATTTTTGTCTTTCTTTCTTTGATATTGTAATAAAGGAACGAGAAAAATAATATTAAAATTAAATTATATACAGTGGCGCCAACTTATATAGGCCCGTGGGGTCTGAACCCACCCAATAATTTTGAATCCTTGTGTGCCTAGTTTTCATTGTTCTATTTCGTTTTTTATTTCATTATTATTTTATTATTCATTTTTCTCCTTAGTACAAAATTTATTTCGACAATGACCGCGCATTTCAATTCTCCGACTGACATCCATAAATCCAAAATGACTGAAATGTAAATGTTTAACTTTCATCTTTTCAATTTGTAGTCATACTCATGATATGATGATATTACAATAAATATTAGTGTTTATATAAGGAAAAACGCATGAAAATATAGTTAAAAAAATTACAACTATCTTAAAACATGAAAGCTTGACTTAAAAGTGCCATCTTTCACCATCTGTCCACCCTTCAAAGAAAAATAAACTGGTTGTACCATTTTCCAAAATATCATTGAGCCCACCCAATATTTTTGAGCCAACCCAATATTTTTCAAAAGTTGGCGCCACTGATTATATACTCTGTATGAGTTGAGGGATTTCTGACAATTTTCGGCAATAAAATGTGGGACGTCGACTTATACATGAGTCAATTAAAAAAGAAAAATAGAAAACTACGAATATTGCAAAATTATGTCTTTTTATGTGTACGCATAACAAAATAATATATAATATATATAAATAATAATAACTTATTATTTGAAATCTTTTTCAATGATTGGTTTTTGTTTACTTAACTACTTTTTCGCATTGGCAAGTGACATTTTTGGTTTTGATTTTGTGCAAAAACGAAGTAAGAAGTTCAGGGATCGACTTATACACGGGTTTCATATATATATTTTATTATTTTATTTATTTATTTCAAGAATTTGTATTTGAAAGTTAGGGGGTCGACTTATGCACTAATATATACGGTATCTTTATGGCGGTTCCGAACCTTTATCGTAAGATCGTCTATCGCTATCTAATTACTAAAAGGTGACGAGTTAAATGGATTATCAAATAGTATTTTTATAAATGATATCCAATTCATATAAACCCTAGCAAGATTAAATCAAGAAGGAAACATTCAATTAAATTTCAATAAAAGCCAGATAATTTCCTCATCTCCAAGTCTATATTATTCATCCATTATTATAACAAAAACGGTAAAGATATTAATAGATAAAATACCGTATGTAACAATACGGCAGCATTTAATTTAATTTACCAAAACTGTGGCTCAAGTCATTCGGTAGTCTTCGAAAATAGAAATAAACTTCCAAATAGAAATGGAAAAAAAAAAAAGAATAATATTTTTATGAGAAATAATAAAACTATAATAATAAATCTAAGTACACATGCAAAAATATATTTCTTGAATAATAATAAAACACCTTGTTTTGAACTACAAAAGACGTAAAATGACTGATGAGCGCATGCAGATTGATGAATTGACGGGAATGGTGCAATTCTACATATGTGATTAGTCATTATGTCAGGAAGTACCCTTCATAGCACAGATAAGAATATAGACTAAAATGTAGAATTGACGCCATTTTGATTCTTGGTTACTTTTTTAATCGCTTGTGGTTTTTAGAATGTACAACCGGAAATAGGTCAATTACAAAATGATCGATTTGTTCTTTAAAAAGCACACAATTGCTCTCGATTTTGTTACTTTACTCATTAAGTGGACAGTCCCTTATCTGGTTTCCAAAAACAGATGTATGCGATTCTCGGAATTTGCTTCTGTTGTTTTGGTTTTTTGAACAGGTTTTTAGCTGAGGATTTCGATAAAGATAGAAAAAGTGCAGCAAAGTATTCTAGTCCTTTGAAGAGGATTGAACATAAAAATTCGGTTATCTTTTTGTCTATTGATGAAAATTGCCGAACTAAACATTCAAATATGTTATATGCTTCCTTACTGAATTAAATTTTTGCATATGTAGTACATGAATAATTCCTTGTACATATACAAATCATTAAATTGTGAAAATGAGCTCATTATTAAAAACTCTTTCAACGTAGATGGTAATTGCTGCAATTTCGTTTTAAAATGTATTGCGTATTTTACTTATTATTATTATTTTTTTTTTTTTGTTATTTTTTTTGATATTTCTTTTTGCATTTGCTTTTTAAACAGTGGGATTCTGTTGAGTATTTTGAAGATGTTTGGGGTATGATTTAATTTTCTCCCCCATAGTCGTACACGTAAAAAATACATTAATGAAGAAATAAACTTTCAAATTTAATAAATTCTATCAAAAACAAACTTTGTACAAGTCAGAAATATTTATAATATGGAATAAAATTTGAGTTTTGGCGGATTCATAGAAAATAACATTAATTTATGCTACATTAGCCGGAATTTGTAAAACGAGTAAAATTATAGCTTTTTAAGATCCGTAATCAAATTTTTGCAAACGGCGGAAAAAAAGATACCTTAAGAAAAGTATTAAATTTTTTAAACTTTAAAAATAATATATATGTCAAATGCTCACTGTCGAATATTTTAATTAAATTTCTTTTCAAATTAATAAAATCAAAATCAAAAAATATTTTTTTTTTTCAATATTTTTAAATAGACCTATTAAGAGCATAAATATTTTTGTTGTATATGCCGCAATACTTTATTTTGAAAAAAAAAATGCTCTTAAAAAGAAAGCATAATTTAAGTTTTTTTTTTTTTTCTTTTTTTTTTCTTGTGTGTGTGTGTGTGTTACTATTTCTTATTAAAAAATACTAAAAGAAATTAATCCTTTCAGGTTTGAGTTTTTAGAAAAAGAAAATTTATTTGTTAATAGCATTAATACTATCCAAATAGATTAATTACCGTTTAACGGATATTTCATTCTCTGAATAATAACGAATGCATTTCTTTGGCGTACTATTCAGTTAACATTGATATGACAATAGGCTAAAAAAGAATTTTCGGAGATGTTTAAAAAATATTATATTGACCGAAAATGTAACTTATATTACAACTTTCTAATGTTTTTTGGGCTTTATTACACATGATTCAAACAGGATAGTAACTTTTATTTTAAATTCAAAGTGTGAAATATATATTTAAAACAAAAGAATCGCAAACAGTGCAAAGACAATCAAAGAAATAATAATAATAATTATTATTATTATTATTAAATGCTTGAATATAAATGAAGTCATATATTAAATGCATAGACATACATTGTTGTTGAATATATTGTGAAATATATGTTAAAAACAAAAGAATCGCAAACAGCGCAAAGACAATTAAGAAAATAATAATAATTATTATTATTATTATTAAATTCCTGAATATAAATGAAGTCATATATTAAATGCATAGACATACTAACATTATTACATGTAAATAGTAGCAAAAGTTTTTCTAAAACTAAATAATACTCCATTAAAAGACGTGTACTAATAATAGTACACCAGACCTGAAAGGGTTGTGTACTAAATTATTTTGATTAGTAGTAAGGTTACATCAATATATTATTTAGATTTCTTTTCATCGGAAACATAAAAATTATGTTGTCTGTTACTTTTAAATTTTTGTAAGTGTTTTAAAATATAACAGTAACACATACATAAAACATGCTATCTATATTTGTGTAAAATAATTTGTCTTGATTGACTGATAATAAACGCACAGCCCAAACTACTGAATCTAGAAACATGAAAATTGGAGAAAACATACTTTTTATGATGTAAGTATGCACTAAGACGGGATTTTCGAAAATTGGGGGATCGAAAAATTTCGAACATTTTTCTATATCTCAGCAGTCGTTTTAGGTAGGAACGTGAAATTCCAGATTATAAATGCATTAAAAAATAATCAAACATGTATTTTAGCTTTAACTTTAGCTTTTAGTAATTAACTTGAGAATATTTAGCATACCTCAGCGGCCATTTTAAGTAGAAACGTGAAATTGCGCAAAATAAATCGATTATAAAAATACCTAAATATATGTTTTAGTGATCTAAAAATTTCCACTCTCGAGAGGGGCTAAAGTGGGCGTCAAAAATTTTCAAACTTTTTTTGGACGCATCATGTGATATATCTCAAAGCGGAAAACGGAAAAAAATGACCGGAAAAAAAGTGACTAAACTACGAAAGCGGAAAAAAGGTGACACGGAAAAAAAGTTACCGGAAAAAAAGTGACAAGGAATTGATTTTGGGGATTCATTGATTAAGTATGAAATAGGGATCGGGGGGAGGCTCATAATTCAGGTAAATGGGTTTTTCATGCTGAATTAATTGTTTTGGTTCAATTTTAGGATATACGTTCATACTGAAAAGATACTTGCCTGATTAGTTTTGGGAAGGGACAATTACTCCCCCCCCCCCATTCGCCCTAAATCAGATAAATGGGTTTTTATGAATTATCCAACGCGTGTGAAATTTTGGATATAGATTCTTTCTGATAAGGTTTATATGGGTGATTCTCAAAATAGGGGACAATTTACGTCTTTCGGCATACAAAAAAAATTGAGAGGTTTTCTGTCATGTTTTTATATTTAAATATGTTCGTCTTAATATTATTCATTATTTGCACTCAAGAATTACCCACTTTTTAGTTTAAAACACCTTAAAATAACAGAATAAATGTTCAAAATGTCATTAGCATGGATGTCCACAGCAGCTGTGCCTTGTATATACTATAGTCACGGCAGGAAAAATTGTCTTCTCAAGGACGAATGTTCCCCTTTTGTTGGTCACTCCTCGGCCCCTATCTTAGGTTAGTAACTATGTTAACAGCCATGTGACCGACTGACCGCACTTCTTTTTTCCACACCGTTTGAGAGATCCAGTTGATCGAATAACGCTGTAACTCATACTCCTGCATGGGTAAATTTGTTTTGCAGAAGTGCCGTGGAAAAAAAACGGGAAGAGGGACTAGCGTCCTCTAATACCATGACAACGAAGGGAAAATGGAAAGAAAGCATTTGTCCTTGAAATGCCGATTTTTCCTGCCGTGACTATAGCTTTTTCAAGAGTTAATATCATGTTTATAAAATAAAACAAATGTTATTTTTTCTTTAAATTAATCAAGGAGAGGATTTATCCAATAAATTTCTTTTTAAAAATAAAATTATAGTATATAAAAAAAGAATTAAGTTTGTCCTCCATATTCTATTTTCAAAAGAAGGTCATACTATAACAGCTGGTTATTAATCAAAATTTCATTTTCACATAGGACAATAGTTTGAAAATATAAAGTTTCTCCACGGCAACAAGTAGCCATTTTATCCCAGCCTGAAAATAGAAGCATGTATTGTATTTTAAGAATAGAAGTTGAATATTAGGGGCGTACATCAGTTGTATGTCATTAGAATGGATAATAATTTTCATGTTTATTTTATAATTAAAATTTTTATTTTACTTATTTGCATAGGACTTTTGTGTTTTAAAAAGCCCCAGAAAGGACTATTGCATTGTGATTATATTATGGCTCATAATCTTATTTAAATTGAAATTTGTCATTAGCATGGACGAATATCAGTGTCATTAGCATGTTTTTTCTGTCCATGCTAAAGACTCCTATGTGCATAAATGTAACCATTGCTTATATTATATCTTTTACAAAGTTTAATTTTACATATAAATTTAGGTATTACATTTATTATCTCTAAAATATGCATTAAATCTGTCAGAAAATCACTAAGACAGCTTCTTACATTGTTAGTGTCAGAATGTTGCTCATGTAAACAAAGTTTGCTCTTTGGTAATGTTTTAAATTCTCCTTATATGTATATATGTAAAAATAGAAACCATTTGCTGAAAAGGAAGACTAATAAATATAGAAAAAAATATTTAAACAGGAAGAAAATAAAAAAAAATTAATATATTTATTCCATGCAATTTGTTTTGTCATTAGCATGGCTCAAAAAATACTAATTATTTTTTTTAAGTTAATTTTTAAATATTTAGCTCTGCTGACTACATGTAAAGTATACCTAATACTATATTAACAACACCTATTTTTATCAGAAATTTTGCTAACAGTAATTTTTTTAAGATTTCACTTTTGAAATTGTCCCCTATTTTGAGAATCACCCATATATAGTATATAATGCTTGAAGAGACTTGGGAGTTTAATGGTCAAGCATAGAGGGGGATTGAGGGAATAATCTCTCTTAAATTAAATTAATAGCTTTTTACGCAAAATTATCGGATTTGCTTGGAATTTTGGACATAGGTTCATTATGATAAGGCGTATCTCTGATTAGTTATGGGGTTCTTTTGCTTATTAATAAAAGAGGGGACGGGCAATTATCTCCCCCTCAAACTAAATAAATCGTTTTTTATGCAGAATTATACGATGTATTTCAAGTTTTAAATATAGGTTCTTTCTGATAAGGTGAATAGTTTTAAGGGTTTAATGGCTAAGTATAAAGGGGGAACGGGTAATAACCCCTCTTAAATTGAATAAATGGCTTTTTACGCAGAATTATCCGATTTACATCAAATTTTGGATGTAGATTTATTATAATAAGGCGTATCCCTGCTTAGTTATGAAGTTCTTTTGCTAATTAAAAAGTGGGAGCGGACGATTATCCTCCCCTCCTTAAATAAGTTTTTTTTTTTTTTATTTTTTTTTTTTCGGACAACTATCCGACGTTTTTCAAATTTTGGATATAGGTTCTTTCTGATAAAATGAACCCTTGAATAGTTTTAAGGGTTTAATGGCTAAGTATAGAGGGCTGAGCGGGGGATAACCCACAATTAATCAGGGATTCGCCTTATCATAACGAACCTACATCCAAAATTTGAAGCAAATCGGAAAATACTGCGTAAAAAGCCATTTATTTAATTTAATGGGGGGGGGGGGTATCTTCCGTTCTCCCCTTTATACTTAGTCATTAAACCCGTAAACTATTCAGGGATTCATTTTATTAGAAAGAAAGTGCATCCAAAATTTGAAATACATCGGATAAGTGTGCATAAAAACAATTTATCTAATTTAAAGGGGGATAATTGCTTGCCCCCCTCTTTTTAATTAGCAAAATAACCTCATAACCAATCAGAGATACGCTTTGTAAGAATGAACTTACATCCAAAATTTGAAGCAAATCGGATAATTCTGCGTAAAAAGCCATTTATTTAATTTAAGGGGGTTATCCTCCGTTCTCCGCTCTATACTTAGCCATTAAACCCTTAAAACTATTCTGGGATTCACTTTATGAGAAAGAATTTATATCCAAAATATGAAATACATCAGATAAGTGTGTTTAAAAACAATTTATCTAATTTAAAGGGGGATAATTGCTTGCCCCCTCTTTTTAATTAGCAAAATAACCCCATAACCAATCATAGATACGCTTTGTAAGAATGAACTTACATCCAAAATTTGAAGCAAATCGCATAATTCTGCGTAAAAAGCAATTTATTTAATTTAAGAGGAGTTATATTCTATTCCCCTTCTATACTTAGCCATTTAACCCTTAAAACTATTCAGGGATTCACTTTATCAGAAAGAACCTACATTTAAAATTTAAAATACATCGGATAATTCTGCCTAAAAAAAAGATTTATCTAATTTGAGGCGAGATAATTGCCCGTTTCCCCCTTTATTAATAAGCAAAAGAACCGCATAACTAATCAGAGATACGTCTTATCATAATGTTTCATTATGATAAGAAATATCTCTGATTAGTCTTATCTATTATATTAGTCTGTCCAAAATTCCAAGCAAATCGGATAATTCTGCATAAAAGGCTATTAATTTAATTTAAGAGAGGTTATTCTCTTAAATTACCCTCTATGCTTCCCTCTATGCTTGACCATTAAACTCCCAAATCTCTTCAGGCATTATATACTATATCAGCCTTATCAGAAAGAACCTATATCGAAATTTTGATACACGTTGGATAATTCTGCATAAAAATCCATTTATCTAATTTAAGGCGAATGGTGGGGGGTAATCATCCTTTCCCAAAGCTAATCAGGCAAGCATCTTTTCAGTATGAAAGTATATCCAAAAAATGAAGCAAAACAGTTTATTCAGCATGAAAAGCCCATTTACCTAAATAATGAGCCTCCCCCCGATCCCCCCTTTCATACACCAATGAATCCCCAAAATCAATTCCTTGTCACTTTTTTCCTGTAACTTTTTTCCTTGTCACTTTTTTTCTGGTAACTTTTCTTCCGTGTCACCTTTTTTCCGCTTTTGTAGTTTACGTCACTTTTTTCCGATAACTTTTTTTCCTAGATTCCTTAAAGCACTCGGACCACTTTTACATTATGGACCTTTCATTCCTTCACCCCCATTTGCACCCAGTGCAGGGGCAATTTTAGAATCTTTTTTGAAATTGCAGTGTCATTATCATTTTTAATCGGATTTTTTAGCGGAGCCCTCAGATAAATATTACTTATAATATATGAAATTTTTAAAGAGAGAGAGAGGGAGAGGGATGTTTTCCGAGGGGGGGGGGGGGAGATAGTTAGAACCCTAGTTTGACTTTTTTAAACTTTTGCTGACACTAATCTTGTGACATATCATTGTAAAGCTCTGTGAGTAATATTTTATTCTATACCTCCCCCCCCCCCGATTTTCTCCCCCTACGTGATACCCAAGGTTGGCATTTTTCTAAATTCAGGTGATACCCTTCATGTGATGTCAGGTTCTGAGTAAACACCTGCTACAGATCGGAATTTCTGTTATTTCTCTACCTTAATATTTTATGTATTGTACCGGCTGTGTACTGAAGTTTTCAAGGTGACATTCTTTCTTTGTTGAAGGGAGAATTGACAAGTGATCGTGTACAGGTGGTGAGTAAGAAAGAGAAGGCCGAGAGGCGTGTTCATCCGTCAGCGAGGTATGTGAATGATGAGCAAACAAGGAACATGCCACGGATCAAGAAAGCAATGTGGAATGCGTCCAATGAAGAAGCTCCACAGGGGGGTGTACATTGGGGAAGGCAGTGATTTGAGAAGGTCAAGTCTTGTCTGAGTTTCGAGCAGTTCGTATCTGGGGTTCGTACCTACAGGTGTGGAGGACAGAGGTCCTTGCGTAGAAGTTCGTATCTGAGCTCGTACCTAGAGAGTAGTGTAGGACAGAGTCCTTGTACGTAGTACTCTGGGCCGGATAGCATAGGCCGAGTATCCATGTGTTGGGAGATTCGAAGTTGATCTCCAGTAAAGTGAATCTAACGTGCATTGAGTGTACGGGAGAAGGTGTAATTTGAACAGTACACAGTCAACCTTTACTGTATTTAATTTAATGTTGAACCGGATCACCTATATCCGAGTTGTAACTGTATATAATTGTAAATAGCGTATTTGTTGTGTACATATATTCTAAATAAACTGTTGATTCAGTTAATTGACAGCGTCTGTGTTCATTTACACAATCCTCAAAATGGGTGACCGATATCACCTAATAATATCGGTCATGGCAGCTATAACTACCACGGACTTTCTTCAAAGTTGTGGGGGCTGAGAGGAATGTCCGACATGTGATAAATCGTTGTTTAGCTCCGAGACCACTTATTCATATTATGCACTTCTCTTGCCCCTCCCGGGAGGGGGTCCGTTTAACGTATTTAAGCAAAATGTCTTCTAACAATAGTAAAACTATGGAACTGAACTTAAACAACGTATAAAACATCAATAAAAAATATCGATACCATTCATCATTCTTTTAGTTCCTTTTTTGCCACAAGGAGAACTTTTAATTCTTATTTTGTTTGGCTATTTGGTATTAATTATAAAAAAAAAAATCAAATTTTTTGTGCTTAAACACTTTTATTATCTTTTTACACTTACTCGTGCTTTTTCTACTTTTTCAATTATTGAATGCCGTTACATGACTTTTTCACAAATGTGGCTTCCTTATAGATCATTTTATTTTGTTGTTTTTCAAATCCATCTGTTTTTAGTTCCTATGTAACTACAAAAATTAACATGTATTTTATCATGTATTTTTAAAAATTCCCACCTAAGATGGTTTAATGGGGTGGTCGTACTTTTAGGACATTTCGATACATCTCTGTAGCTATTATAGGTAGAAGCGCGAAATTCAAGGTATCAAATTTACTAAAAATAGTTAACCATAGTAATTTTAGAGTTCATTCGTCTATTACATCGTCACTTTTTATTTCAAACCGGATAATGTGAGACTATATGAATATACGAATAAGACAACGATTATGGCTATTTGATTATATATTTAAGTTTTTAAGCGTTACTAGATGCATTTTGTTTGGTACAAGATTCTTTAAAAAATTCCGACCAGCGTAGCGGGCAAAGGCTGCCAGACTATTTTATAACATACTATACAGTAAATATTTTTTTTTAATTTATTTTCTTTGCAGATATTTCATTCCTTTAAATCTGAACACATTCACTATACACTTCTTAACAGTGTTGTCTGCTAGTATAGCAAAAAAAAAAAAAAAAAAAAAAAAAGTCTTTTGTTTAATTGTGAGTTTTATAAGATCTACTGTTATATCTTTCCATCATTTTAGAGGCCATTCCTTTTCTTGGAATTTCTTGTTTATTTATTAATATTTTTTTCCAAAAATTGAAATTTATTTTTTTTACTACTTTTAAAAATCCGTAATTTTTTTAAAATGTAACAACAACATAACATAATATCTACTTAAATAACTACTAACAAACAATAACTGATAAGCAACTTTTCCTAAAATTTCTTTTTCTTTTTCTTTTCTTTTTTTTCCTTTTTCTTCTTTCTTTTTTTTTTTTTAGGGTAAGGTATGCAAATTATATTATTGACGCAACTTTTAGGCCTAACAATAGCCAAGTATCTTTTAAAAATGCTTTAAAATATTAAATTTGTATACAAATAATATTTTGAAAAGTAAATAATACATTGTGAAATATACATAAATCGTCCATATAGAGCATTCTATATTTTATTTTTAGATAAAAAATAAGCTCATTATTCGGCGGCCGAATAAGCCGAAGATTCATCCACAACTAAGCCAAATAATTGATATTTGGTTATTCGGCCAAACCATTATTCGTTGCATCACTAGTAGAAGATAAATGATATATACTCTTTGAAACTAAAAATTTATTATAATAAGAACGAAAATCATGCAAAAGGACATAGATTGTGAAGCATTAACGGAATATTAAGTAGTTTTTTTTTTTTTTCTCCATACAATTAAATTGATCATAGTTCGTTCTGCATTAGAAAACGTGTTAAAACGCATCTCCGTAACCTTTTTCAAGCCTATTAGGCTTTAATTACAATAACACAATTTCAGACAGCTATTAAATCCAAAAGACATTTTTTTAAAATTCGTTTTTTTTTTTTCACATGCACATGAAATTACAAATGAATTCCTATTTCGGAGCTAATGTAGCTGAATGGCTTTTTGTTTGTTTGTTTATTTTTCCCTTCAAGAAAAGAAAAAAAAGACAAGTTCTTTTCGAGTCTTTTAAAAATGAGTTCTTTTGTGAAATGTTTTCTTTTCGCAAAATGGGAAAAACATGCTGTCACGAGACAAAAATCGCTATAAATTTGTTAATCAAATTTCCAGTTCAATGCCAAATAGCTTCTAAAACCAGACCTATATTATTTATTTATTTATTTATTTATTGTATTTTATTATTAAAATGTGTCTGAAAAATTTACTTTTTTTGAACAAGAAATTTTGCGAACCATCTTATATACATACAGACCGATTTTCTCCATTGATCATAATGTTATGGACTATTTTTCTGCGTTTCTCTAAACGAACTATAAATGCTATTTACCTTAAAGTGACACAATATGTTTTAGTTTAATAGATCTTCGTCATGTATGTCAAATTCAGTATGTTTGAAATCGTGTAATTGAAATCATCGAGTGCAATTTTATGCCCTACACTATAATGTAATTCTTTTTTTAGGTGCGTTCGTAATTATGTATATACGTAGCACCTATTGTTGTCGTTCAGTCCGTCCGTCTGTCCGTCCGTCTGTCTGTCTGTCTGTCCGTCCGTCCGCATATAACAACGCAAAAACTACACAACCGAATCGTTTGAAATTTAAAATATATTATTATTACATAATTTTGTCGAGTCATTTCAAATTTTAAGAAAATCGGATGCATAGATCAATTACAGAGACAATCAAAAGGATTCCGTTACATTACGGTTAATGGGGAAAAAAGTTTCAAATGCATTTTAATCGTTTGAAATTTTAAATACATAATTATTATATAATTTTATCAAGTTATTTCAAATTTTATCAAAATCGGATGCATAGTTCAAATACAAGGACAATCAAAAGTATTCCGTTACATTACGATTAATGGGGAAAAATGTTTCAAATGCATTTTAATGGTGTTACACTCATTCGAACGTAATAAAATTGATATGCATCTATAAAGTAGATATTATAATATACATTTTGCATAATCTGTGGTACAAACAATATTTGTTATTGATTTACAAGGCCACACAAAAGTATTCCATTGCATAATGGTACAGGGAGAACATTGTTTGGTGCGCATTTTAATTGTAATTATTTACAGTTTTATGAGATTGATATATGAGAGTGATATTTTTAAAACTTCGTTATCGTACGAACGCACCTCATTTGCTACGCTTCACGTGCAATTTCCAACTTGTTTAATTGTGTGTATACCTCTGTAAATGAGATATGCGTGCTTGGTAGTTCATACTCTATACGAAATATTCTATTGCTGGAATTTTCAAATTGTGGCACGCATACCAGTGCAGGTTCACGAGCCTCCTGCTACTGGTACTCGACATTTCGATATTGATGCGTAAAATGAAATATTGTACCTATTATGAAATCAAAAACTATTTGAATTTATCGTCCGAGTAATTTTCGAAATTTTTGCTTTTTAATCATTTCTTTCTTTTTTCTTTTTCTTCGTATTAGATATGTTTGTTACAAAAACTCTGTACACTCTTAAAACGAAAGAGCTGATTTGGCTTCTCATGAAAGAGCTGTAATTTTTTCAATCATAAAAGAGTTGTTTTTCAAACGATTAAATCTTCTTGATCTAAATTGGTTATTTAAATAGCTCAACTTCATTTAAATTGGTTAAAACTCGAGTTATTTCAACTCTTTTTTGAGAAGCTGCCTTTCAACATTGAGATGAGTGGATTTCAGCTCAACTTGAGCTATTTTGTGGCTGACTTTTTAAGAGAGTAGAATCCATTCAATATACTTAACATACAATGTTGTTTACAGAATTAAAAACATAATATAATTAATAGATTTACATGACAATAAAATTTGTAAATAAAAGTACAATTTTAAATTTAATGAAACATTGTAAAATTCTGATAAAATTACCTACATGTTTATGATTGAAATATATGAAGGTATAATCTCGCAGCATAGAAATAAGAGAAAAATTATGCAAATTTTTCAAAATGATAATTTGTAAACTTTCTTTTTTTCCTTTGCCAGAGTAAGAAAAGAATATAACCATGATTTATTGTGCGTATGTATAAGAAAACGTATAAAACAAACTACACTAAGCATCTTGTAGCAAACATTAGTGAACTTATCTAAAATAAATTTCAATTTAGTTTGGATAGTATAATATATTTCTTGCTTTCTAACAGAAAAAATACCTTTTCCATAATATTCTGCAGTACAAACAATTGTAGCATGACACCTTCCTCCACTATCACTCCAAATATTTTGTACATTATTTGCAACATTTAAAGTTTTTTAAATTAACTTTTGAAATAAAATTAATTTTAATTTTACTTATGTTTAATTATTATTTAAATTTTAACTAACTTAGTTGTTAACTATTCCCTATTTTAGTTATTACTTCTTCCTTTCAAATAGAAATGTTTGCTAATTTTAATGTTAATGAATCGCTGAATTCTGGGATTAAATATGGTAAAGTTTATGATTTAGCAATTGTATTAACAAAAAAAAAAGAAGAAGAAGGGAGGGGGGAAATATTTTATGTTTTTTTTTTTATGAAAAAATCGCTGAAAATGAGATTAAATTAAGAATTTTACAAAGCTATCTGATTGATGAAGGATGCTTTATTAGAAAAATAGAAAAAATCTCAATCATTGCTTTTTGAAAAAATAAAAATACATGTCAAATATTTACTTACAAATAAAAGTACATCATAAATGAGTAGACCTTTAATAGCAAGGTATTCATGATGCAAAATAAATCGAAAAATCACTAACATGATTTTCACATTCGTTCATAATCGCAAACCAAAAACCTTAAACAAACAAACCTCAAGCTGATGCTCATTGACTAAAAACAGAAAATATTAAATAATTTTTTTATTTTCAAAGACAGATTAAGCTGGAGCCATCTCAAGCCCAAAGACTGGTACAAAAGAGTCGTTTTATCTTCATCTTCTAGTTCCTTCTTGTATATTTTTTAAGGAAGCGTTATTGCATTGTGCTCCTTCTCCAGTTAATTCAGACCAATACTTAAATAGTTACCAAAAGCAGAGTGGTACCGGAGCTGAGCTCCGAATCCCTGGTGCCATTAAAATACATGACAAACATTTTTTTTTTTTTTAAACCATATAACAGAATTCTTTTGAGCACCCCTGAAATGCTGCATACTTCTTTACAATAGCAAATGTTTTCCAGTAAACCCAATAATATAAATAATATATATTCATTTAATATCAATCGAAATGCATGCGTGTTAAAGCGCGGACAGACAGACAAACTGAATTCTTAAACATTTTTCAACTATACTGGAAAGTATAAAAAAAGGGAAAAAATAGATGTAGAAAAGGGGATTTCTGAATTTGAATAAATGAACATATTTACATATTACAAATGTCTGGAAAATGGACTTAAAACAGCAGCTTTGAAGGCATTCTCAAAAAATCTTTGCTAGTATAGAAAAAAAGGTAAACGGAAAAAAGTGACCGGAAAAAAGTTATCGGAAAAAAAGTGACCTAAACTACAAAAGCGGAAAAAAGTGACCGGAAAAAAGTTATCTCAAAAAAAGTGACAAGGAACTGATTTTAGGGATTTATTATTGATTTTGGGGATTCATTGGTCATCCCCCTCTTTAAATTAAATAAATGGCTTTTTACGCAGAATTATCCGATTCGCTTCAAATTTTTTATGAAGGTTTATTCTGACAAAACGTATCTTTGATTAATTATGGGGTTAATTTGCTAATTAAAAAGAGGGAGTGGGCGATTATCCCCTCCTTAAACAAAATATTTTTTTGTTTCTTTGCACAATTGTTCCGATGTATTTCAACTTTTGGATCTAGGTTCTTTCTGATAAAGTGAATCCTTGAATAGTTTTAAGGGTTTAATGTCTAAATATAGAAAGGGGGGAACGGGGGATAACCCACAACTAATAAGGGGTTCGCCTTATCATAATGAACCTACATCCAAATTTTGAAGCAAATCGGATAATTCTGCGTAAAAAGCCATTTATTTTATTTAAGGGGGAAGGGTATCTTCCATCCCCCCCCCCCCTTCTATATAGTTAGCCCTTAAACCCTTTAAGCTATTCAGGGATTCTCTTTATTTGAAAGATTATATATCCAAAATTTCAAATACATCGGATAAGTGTGCATAAAAAACGATTTATCTTATTTAATGGGCGGGAGATAATTGGCCGCCCCCCCCCCTTTTTAATTAGCAAAATAATCCCATAACTAATCAGAGGTACTCTTTTTCAAAATGAACCTACATCCAAAATTTGAAGCAAATCGGATAATTCTGCGTAAAAAGCCATTTAATTTATTTAAGTGGTTATCCCCCTTTCCTCCCTTTATACTTAGCCACTAAACTCTTAAAACTATTCCAGGATTTACTTTATGCGAAATAACTTATATCTAAAGTATGAAATACATCGGATAACTGTGCATAAAAAACAATTTATCTAATTTAAGGGGGGGTAATAATCACCCGCCCCTTTCTTTTTAACTAGCAAAAGAACCCCATGCTTAATCAGGGATACACCTTATCATAATGAACCTATAATCCAAAATTTGAAGCAAATCCGATAATTCTGCGTAAAAAGCAATTTATTTAATTTAAGGGGGGGGGGTATATTCTATTCCCCTTCTATACTTAGCCTTTAAACCCTTAAAAGTATTCAGGGATTCACCTAATCAGAATGTACCTATATTTAAAATTCGAAATACATCGGGTAATTCTGCATGAAAAACGATTTATCTAATTTGAGACGAAATAATTGCCCGTCCCCCCTCCTTTATTAATAAGCAAAAGCACCCCATAATTAATCAGAGATACGTATTATTATAATTAACTTATGTCCAAAATTTCAAACTCCGAAGTCTCTTCAAGCATTATATACTATATATAAGCCTTTTCAGAAAGAATCTATATCCAAAATTTCACACACGTTGGATAATTCATAAAAACCCATTTATCTGATTTAGGGCGAATGGGGGAGGGGGGGGGGAAGTAATTGTCCCTTCCCAAAACTAATCAGGCAAGCATCTTTTCAGTATGAACGTATATCCTAAAATTGAACCAAAACAGTTAATTCAGCATAAAAAACCCCTTTACCTAAATTATGAGCCACCCCCGATCCCCCTTTCATTACTTACTAATGAATAGTCAAAATCAATAATAAATCCCTAAAATCAATTCCTTGTCACTTTTTTCCGATAACTTTTTTCCTTGTCACTTTTTTCCGGTAACTTTTTTTCCGTGTCACGTTTTTCCGCTTTTGTAGTTTAGGTCACTTTTTCCGATAACTTTTTTCCGGTCACTTTTTTTCCTAGATTCAGAAAATAGTATTTGTAATATTCCTTGATATTTGAGTAAAATTGAAGATGTAACAAATTACATACAGCTTATTTTATAACGGTAAAAATGATCCATGATTCTGTATTTTTATAGAAAATATAATCAATAAAATCTTATTACGTTTTTTACCGCTATCTCATAGATTTATGCATTGAATACAATACTACCGGAAAGAAAAAAAAAAAAAAAAAAAAAAAAAGATTATCTTTCTACTGACTCTTTTAAAGTTCTTATCTACATTGAGTGTATCTGTTGTATAAAGAATGTTTCGCTGCGAGGGGAAATATACCAAGTTACTTTCAGTTGTGCCGGAAGTATCAATTAGGGAGAGTCTTAATGGACTTGCACAATAGGTGGTGACTGTGAAAGACATTTCCTCTCTATGTTCGTAAATATCAAATCTGTGTTCAAACATGGCGAATTTCATGATTTGGTTTATCGGATTTTATTGGACTGCTCTTATCTCTTATCTGTTTTACATCCCCACTTTCCCCCACCTTATATGTAGATTCGGTACTAAGCCGAATTGACTGTACGGTGGAATTTCCGGACCCTCCAAAAATATTATAAATAAATAAGAGAGATAAGGGGAAAGAGGGAGAGAGATCTTGTAATTTATACATGTTCCGCATAACTTAGGCTCGCTTGAAAATAAAAATAATACAAATTGAATTTCTTAGTCCAGTGTTTGAGACTATTTTAGCAGTCATTTAACACTTCTGCATCTTAAAGCAAATCTAGAAATTTTTTTAATTAAGGTGTTCCACTAGGTATTAAAACGAAATTAAGCACTCTTAAGGAAAATTCTGCGTCATAATTTTTGCTGTAAATTTAAGTGGCGATTTCGTATACTTTTTTTTCTTAATGTGCGATGGAAATTTAGCGGAAAAAAGAATACGAAACTCTAAACTGAGATTAAAATAAAACATAAAAGTGTATATAGAACTTTTTCAATATCGGATTTTACTGAATGACTTCCATAAAATTCTGCAAGACATCGGATATACGTATCTGTGTGCATTTCTAGATGTGAAATTCAATAGGGCATTCAACATTCACTGGGGAAATGTCACTTCAGCCTTTCTGAAACAGAAAGCCACCGAGATTATTGCCCTCTTTGTGGAGCGACTCTGCTGTGACACCATTATAGTAATCGTAATACCACCTGTAGCTCTCTCTGCGAGTATGCCATCTATGAAAAGTGGGTCTTTTAGATAAAAATTCAAAAAATGAAAATGGATTTTTATTCATATGATTGCATTTCGAAATTGTAAATGATTGGAAAATATTAACGAAACCTCCAGTTTTACCGGTTTTCGTTTATTGCTTATTTTTAACGTGGAAGAAAAAATATCGGATGTGTCTCTTTTTATTGAAATGAATGCTTCTTTTATAGCCGATTTGTTTCGTAATTTTAAAACAATGTATAAATGACTGATAGATAGAAAGTATCGTTAAATAAATATTTTGAAAAGATTGTTTTGTTTAACTTGTAAGAAAATAAGGAAAGGCAGAGAAATAAGAGCATTTCAACCTGTTTTATTGTTTCACATATTCTTCATAATTTGTTAACATTTAAGACAATTTTAATATAAATATGCTTATGTATGTTTGGGAATAATCTATTTCCACTTTTCATAATTTTATTACAGTATTGTCTTTGCGCCTTTTTTTTTTCTTTTGTGTGTGTTTATCTGTTTTTTATTTTTTTTTTTATTTTTTTTTTTTTTGTCAGAGCATCTTTATTACAGTGGCTAGCATGAAATGAAAATAATTAGAACCAGGATGTCATTAATAAGGGGCTCTGCAAATACAACGTTATCATTTTAGGGAGAGAAAAGAGAATCTGACATATGATATCGTAAGATATCTCTTGGGAGAGGGTGTGAATGTCTTTTGACGTCGATATCACTTTTGATCCAATCAAATTTTTCATTTTTTATTTGTAATAAGATCTTGAGTACCAAATAAAATGATGATATACTTTTTGATGATATATTTTTATGAAAATACAAAGTCGGTATTAAAATCACTAAATTATTGTAAAATTATTTAATTCTAAAATAAGAAGTACCTCAATGTTTGTCATTGCTATTCTTTTTCATGTATGCATATATAATCACGGTTCGAGAAACCAGTGGCGCCAACTTATATGGGCCTGTGGAGCCTGAGCCTGCCCAATAACTTTTAACTCTAGCGTGTCCAATTTTCATTTTTCTATTCCGATTTTTATTTCATTATTATTTTCATGTTCATTTTTCTCCCTTCGACAAAATTTATTTTGCCAATGACCGCGCGCTTTAATTTTCCTACTGACACCCATAAATCCAAAATATCTGAAATGTAAATGTTTCTATCTGCTATTTCAATTCGTAGCCATGTTCATATGATATGATATTACAATAAATGTTATTGTCTTTATAAAGAAAGATGCATGAGAATATGATTTTAAAAAATTGCAACTACTTGAAACATAATAGCTTGACTTAAAAGTCTCATCTTTCACCAGCTGTCCCCCTTCAAAAGCAAGCTAGTTGTGCCATTTTACCAAAATATCTTTGTGCCCATCCAGTATTTTTGAGCCAAACCAATGTTTTTCAAAAGTTGGCGCCACTGCGAGAAACGATATGTGAAGTGTATATTTGAAATAAAGCTTACGTTTGCTAATAAATAAAAGAGAACGAGAAGGAATATTGCTCACTTGTTTTGTTGATAAGAATTTCTATTTGCTGCCAATCGCTCCTCCATCGGGTCAAGTGCAACAGGACTTTATTACTTTTGAATGCATTATGTAGAAAAAATCTATTATAAAATACTTTTAAATAGTAATTATTTATTTTAAGTGTTATTTGATATAGTTTTTTCATTTGCAAAGTGATACTATATCAACTTCTCCTCATATGAATTATAAGAGTATGTGAAAAATAACTGTAACCAGTTTTGTATATCACTTCGAATCAAAGAAATAAATTCTGGAAAGAAAAAAAAATTCACACTTTGATAAAAATATTATTACCAGGGGGGGGGGGGGATCAAAAATTACCAAAAAGTTGATAACGTTATATTTAACAGCCCCAAATGCAGTCTGACATGCGTGTCTGTGTAAAATTTTGACAGAATTTTCTTGTATAATAACTTAAAATCGTGTTATGTGATAGTCTTTCTTGACTGGCTATTTGGCATGACGATAGGACTCAAAAAATCATCAATATTCTAAAATGAATACCGACTAAAATCCCCTTTTGCCACCGTGTCATTACCCGTTTCTCACTCGTATTAAAATGGTATCTATACGGAATTTCAATGCATTTTAAAATGAAATGCAGTAATTGGTAATATTAATGTCAGTTTAGGATGCCGCATATTTACAGAACGACATGAACGTTTATAATTTGATATCTATAATCCTTATCAAAAATTCTCAAAATAGCATGAATTTTGAATGTAATATTACAGTATACTACAGTATTTTTCCTTCTAAAAATGAAAGTTACATCGTACATTAACTGTATACATATTTTTTTAAGCATTGATTTCTAAATATTTATAAAATGCATAAAATTATACTTAGTAAATTTCTTACCAGAGAGAAAAAAATCTATTGGATAAAAACTTTTATCAAAACGTAAAACTGACCAAGGAGAATGTTTATTCTGAAGATTTGGGCGAAATACATCGTGAGAAGTGAGCTAAAGTAGCATAGTTATCAAATTTTCCACCAAGGCGCTTCTGCACACCACACGTACAAATAAATATATTTATATCAGGAAAGATTTTATGAAAACGTAAATTTAATTATTGCGAAGCTTATTCTGAAGATCTGAGACAAATTCTGCCTTGTTATGCAATTTCCTGCCACAGATGATACTAGCATTTAAAAAAAAAATCTTATGTTAATTTTTTTTAATAAAAATATAAATTTGACCATGGAAGAAGCTTATTCTGAAGAATTGGGAAAATTTCATTTTTGGAAAGTGAATTTAAATCGCATAATTCTGTAATTTCCCACCAGAGGAGCTACCGCCATAAAAACATATTTACGTGTTTTTTGTTTGATTTAAAAAAAAAAATCAAAACATAAATTCGATAGTTGCAGTGTAGAAGCTAATTCTGAAGATCTAAGCTAAATTCGTTCGTAGAAAGTGAGTTCAATTTGCTTGGTTGTGCAGCTTTTCCCTGGGATTGCTACGAGCTATTTAAAAAATATATAAACAATGAATTGTTTTCAGCAAAGCATGTGAATTTAAATTGCATTTGAAATTTTAGATAACGACTTAATTATATATATAAAGATAGATACTTGAAGTTTCGTAACTCGAAGAGAAGTTAGAAAACACAACAAAAATGAAATAAAGTAACTTAATAAATGCTTGTAATGTTGAAATGTTAACCACAATTTAAACCTCAAGTATGATTATTCTTCTTGTTTTATTTTCACTGTTCCTTTTTTTTGTTAGGAGTGTGATAACTACTGTGCGTTAAGAAATTATAAGACCACTTTGATTTTCAAATTTATGAAGTAAATAAAAGCTCTAATCTAATTAAGTTTAAACATATGAGATATCAAAACACAACATATTTATTAAAATTAGTTTACAGTAATTTTGAATAATGCGGTAAATAAGTATGTTCAGAAAAATATTAGCAATGATTGAAAACTACACTATTCACAAATAATTAGAGTTGTTGTCTTAAAACAAAAATATGTAAATTAATACGATATTGGTCCTCCGTTTTTTCCTTATAACCTAAAACACCCTGTTTCTCATAGAAGTGACCAAGTGATTAAATACAGATTCAGAAATATTGTGCCTTTTATTTTACAATGGCTACTTCTAATTTATTGGCAGATAAAAACTCTTTATTATTAGCATAAACTTTGTGATTTAATTCGCCCCAAAGATTTTTCATAGGTTTCAAGTCTGGACTTCAACTTGCCATGTCAAAATATGACTTTTTTCACTTTTTAAACTATTGCTGGTTGGATTTAGATGCATTACAAGAAGCTTTGTCCTGCAAAATCATCCAATTAGCACTACCTTAAAAAGGGTCCTAAGGGTATCAAAATAATCTATAACATAGCTTGAAAAGCGCAAAGTTCATACGTTCTGAAATTCGTGTTAAATATCGCAATCCATCATGAATAAAATGCTCCCACTATTACTGATACTCATCCCACTTGTCGACTGAAGCACTGTTTAGGTTCCTTCCTCAAATCATGCTAATAGTATTTTTAATCATCCTCACTTTCATGATTGTTATTATTATTATTATTTTCATCTGAAAATATCACTAGCTTCCATTTCTTGTCCCATAACATAACATTTTTTAGCCCATTTCATTGTTTTTTCTTTGATGTTTCATTATCCTCGGTTTTTTTCAACGATTTCATACATTTTGTATTATGATTTCATTCCAGACTGTTTCAAAGTGCTACTTGTGAAGTTCTTTTGTTGGAACGGTTCGAAGGCAATTTTTCAGTTGTTAATCGAAATAGTTGTCGATCATCCTGTGCTATCAAAATCTTCTTTCATCCAGATCATTTAATTTTATCAGAATCCCTTTTTATAATTATTTCATTGTGAATGATAGTTTTAGAATCCTTCATTAACCGAGCTATTTCTAGTTCAGATTTATCAGAATCTTTATAAAACCAATTTTTTTTTTTTTTCGGCTGTAGACAACTCTTTACCTCGTGGCATCTTCAAATATATGATAAATAACATTATCTAAACATGCACCTTTGCTTCTAGGAAATACTTTCACATATAAAAATGCATACGTTTTATAATAATTCTGATATGACGCATAATATTAGGGATGTTCAAAGAAAATGTACGAAATATCGTAGAAACGAAATCGGTTGAAATTTTAAAATGCCGCTTAGGGATTATGTATTCAGACAACGAGGGACGCTATTGGAATATCCCGCGTGGTTGTGTGAACGAGTAGGTGCCTGCGCATTAAGGAGGGGGAGAAGCTGACAGTTATGTATTCCGTCCAATTGACGCGATAATGCTATCGTAAAATTAGACGATTGAGGAGCAGCGAGGTGTTACCAGATTTCACGCTGCACAGTGTGGTATTTTGCTGAAAAACCTGGCCAAAATTATTTAAATTATTTTGTGCGTTCTATAGCAGATTAAATGTTTTAAGGAAACGTAAAATATATTATTATGATAGCAACAAATCATTTTTCGAACAATTTACGCAAATTATTGTCATACTACCCACCATTCTTTCGAGCTTAATCTTCCATGTCATCCTCTTTAGAATCGCTCAAAAACTAGATTCAGGCAATAACAACCTTAAATAAAGATCGAAACAAAAAAGTAAGCCATTAAGTACATTTTTATTGCAGTCTAGGAGCAAGTCTTTTCTTGAAAAGTTTTGACTATTTGAACAAAAATCCATGTTGCAGGCTTCAGCCGCCATCTCTGATAGCTGCCGAATTGGATGGTATGCATGTTCTTTAATAGTAGCTCCATGATTCAAAATTTTGTGTCCAAAATTTTGCTAACCATTTTTTTATTAGAAACTTTTTAATTACAAGCAAGATATAAAATTGACTCGAAAAATCTGATTCGAATATGGAATATTGAAAGATCGAATTTCAAAGAATCAGAACAATATCTTTAATTATTTTTAGCTTATTAAAATCTTTTTTATGATTGTTTGCAAATATAGCATCGCATCGATTGCTAGTAATAGCTAGTAATAGCAAACTTTAACATCGACACTAGTCAGCACTAATTTGAATTGAACTTGTAATAAACCATAAGCTGTGAGGATGTGAGGGTCTCTGTATTTATTAAATTTTGTGCTTGCTGTTCAATGTATTTTACCTCCTCTTGGATCATGTCATCATTTTCATGAAAAAATTCTGTTAGTATGAGAAAGCAAAAGCGTGGATATGAAAATACAGGGTTCTGCCACCATACTTTTGAAATCCATTTATTTGCTTATTAATCTCAAAGAAGCTAAAGAGTTTTTGAAACTGTTTGAGTACTTGAAATGTTTAAGTCAAAGGAATTTTCAGACATTTGTTTAAATATTTGTTGTGAAGATTTGTCACAACCCCATTTGCAGGGGAGTTCTGAACTTGTCAATTCTGCTTTACTTGCTGTTGTGAAAACCTTTTCTATGTATTAACAGTCTTTGAGTAAAGTGATCTAAAAGATTTTAAAGTTTTATTTCCGCCATGTTTTCAGTAATGAAGTTATCTTTTTGATTAAATTGTACTTTAGCTTTCTGAAGAAGTTTATAGCAATGACATACATATTTATTAAATGTTCGGGTGATATTAAAACGATTGTATGTAAAATCTGCTGCAACAAACATGGCCATAGCCTCGGTTGGTAATAACTTCAATGTACTTAGGTTTGACGTCTACCACAAAGAATTAAATTTCTTTCAATATTTTGCTGCCCTTGTTGGCCTGAATGCAATGTCTTTAATAATTTGTGAAACATCTGCATGCCCTGCAGCTTTTTTGCTCAGTTGAAATGAAATTGTTCTTGGCTAATTTTCAGATTTTAATTGTTCCATTTTATATCTCTTCCTTCTGCCAATACAATTTTTAAACTATTTTTGCTGGGTGACCAAGTTTCTCTACTATCCTTATAGAAAAATAAAGCGTTCCTTTCAGTCATTCCTCATTGTTTTCACAAAAACATTGTTCAGTGAATCCCAAAGAAGCTCATTTTTGTTTACAACTATGTTTGAAAGATTTTATTTTTTGACGTAAACAAATGTATTTAATTTTATAAACATTTCGCAATTTCGATAAGTATCTCTTTTAGAAACTTTAACTCGTTAATTTTTATGTGTCACAATACTTTTATTACATCACTCATATATTTTTTTGATATTTCTACTGTTTATTTATTTAATAGAATAAAAAAGTAACATATGTATGTCTAGTAAATTTCTTATTAATAATATAAAAGTTTCGTACATCATTAGTGAGTAAAGAACGCAATTCCTTATGGTTGATTTAAAATATATTATTCAAAAAGATAACAGATAATTCATGTATTAAAAACTCATGGTATAAAACTAAAATGTTACATTATTTTCAAAAAACCATTTAGTCCGCGTTATGGATGTACCATCAAAAAACGTTTTAATTAAACAAAAAAGAAAAGAAAGAAAGAAAGAAAAAGAAAAAACATCAAACTACTTAAAAAAAGGATTTTTCCCCTTCACTTTGCAGATTTATTACTACATACCAGAGAGTATTCAGTAGGAGTAAAAAAACTACAGTATATATAAAATTTAAACAGTTAATAAATTTTAAAAGTTTAATAAAGTAAAAAAAAAACTGCTTTTCAGAAACTTTTTTTGAAATTTTGTTTTACTTATTAAAAAAAAATGGGGGGCAAATCGGAGCAAATTTTATTTCATATCTTTTAATTAGAAGGTCTATACATTATGAAAACACAAGAATTCTTGGTGAACTCAGTTTAACTCAGGGTTGCCGGCTTTTAGCCGGGCCAAAAAAAGCCGGCCGGCTTTTTTTGGTTTTATCCACTTAAAAAAAGGCGGCTAAAATTTTAAAAAGCCGGCTTTTATTTTTAAAGTGTTAATTTGTATCGAATTCATATTAAACATGGACTGATTTATTTTTAATACATTTTTAATTATTTACTACTAAAAAGGTGATTCATTTCTATTTATTTTTTCAAATAAATGTCTTTATAACCGCCAGAAGTCAACTGTGAAGGCATTATGTCTGAAAAATATAAATCTTGGAAAAAAGAAAATATACTCAAAAAAATTTTTTTTAAACTTCTATATTCCATTATTTCTTATATTACACATTCTTAAGAATTGTATTTAATTCAATTATGACAAAATTAAACACATCAAAGCATTCATAGAAATGTTCTTACAGGTCAATATGTAAAGATTAAGTCATAAAATGAACAATGTTGAAAAAGAAATTAGGACGGATTCAGTATTTGAGGAGAGTTTAATACATAATTACATAAAATTAAAACAACAACAAAAAATGTTCTAATAAAATTTGTTGAATTAAAATTTTGAATAGCTCTTTGTTATTTAATCGTGCATATATGCCCACTTGCATGAATTAATATATTCATGCATATGCTAATTGAGAATAAATTGTGAATATATTATGAAATAATGCATAACTCGAAATACTATTTTCAATAGTGAGAAATAGTGTTTTTTTATATGTATGATTTTAAATGTTTATAGGGAATAAAACATGACATTTTAATAACTCTTAAAATAAGTTAAGTAATAAAACAACTAACCATAGTACTCTTTAATTTTATAAAGCAGTAAAAATAAAAAAACAAGGGTAGGATTAATGGTCAATGTAAATCAGAAAAAGCACTTGGTATGGCCATTTTATAATTTAGCTGACATATTTGCAATTCTGACTATATAAACCACTGGCAACTCCATCAATGTGTTATTCTGGTATTAATATCTTCATTATTGAAAAATTGGGTTATAACATAACCCAATTTCTCATAATGAATCATAATTAAAATCCCAATTTTCCATTTTAATAAATAAATTTATTAAAGTCAAAGTGAATTAAACATCATTAAAATTATTTAAAAGACACTTAAAAATGTATAGATTTTAATTAAAAGGCTTCACTGTATAAAAGCCAATTATGGCCAAAGAAGGCCAATTTTGGCCAAAAAAAGCCGGCTAAAATCAATAAAAGCCAACCGGCCTGGCTTTTTTTAATTTGAGCCGGCTTTTTTGCAACCCTGGTTTAACTCCCTATTAAAATTATAATTTTATCTAAAATATTTAATCCAAAAAAATCAATGGTTTCAAACTTGAAAATCATAATGAACATGTACTGTATTTACAGAAATATTTATGTACAAGAGAGTATATATCTTCTCCTTTAAAAACTGTAAAATGTTTCTGAAGTTCGACTTAAAATTGTTTTTTAGACGTTCGATAAAATGATGCATACATCAGAAGCATAAAATAAGAAATGCAAAAACCATGATTTCCAAGTAACATACCAGACAATTGGACAGTCTACAGACCGAAATGAGCCCTCTATCATATGCACAGGATAATCCTCTTATACCTACCAGAAAACGATCAAGTAAATGCGAAATTTAAAAGTTTGACTTTTGGCCAGCTTTTTGAGCGAAATATCACACTGTGCGCTGTACTAGGCTTTAATAAGACATTTCGATGCTCCTTAATTATCGAATTTTGCAATGGGAAAGCCATGATGTCCTCATACCCACTGCCGCCTGAATTGGACGGAACACATAACCGTCTACTTCTCCACCCTAATTAATGCAAGGGTGCTTACGCGTGCGCACAACTACGTCTGATATTACAATAGCGTCCCTCGATGTCTGGCTACGTAATCCCTAAGATGCATATTTAAATTTCAACCGGTTTCGTTTTTACGACGTTTCGTACCTTTTCATTTGAACATCCCTAATACTCTAATTTCCTCAGCTGGTTTTAGTTTCTTAAGTCACCTTATTTGATTTAGAAGATTTGAAGATTTTTAAAAAATGTAACTTAAATGCGTAAATTATAACAGAAAAAAGTTCTAAAATCAATTTTAAATACACACGCTAAAAATTTGCATTAAGGCCCCACACTAGGCATAGAAAAAGACACGGATGATAATGTAAAGTCTATGGGGGCGTTCTTTTTAAATATCTCGCTCAAATTTTAATATTTTTACATGATTTTTTTTTTTTTTTTTTTTTTTTTTTGCACAAGATACTGTAAAAAAATGAAGTACTCAAAAATGAGTAAGTCGATGTACTCATATCGAATTGAGTATGTTTGGATCAAAAATGAACACATTGCTTTGCTTTCTCTATTTTCAAACAGCATATGTTACCAAATCCAAACAAACGAAAATTTTGTACCCAGCATTGGTTTATCTCATTCATGGCGGCATAAAAGATGCTTATTAATGTAAATATCAAATTATGCACAATATTTTAAAATAATTTTAAATATACTTGCAAATAATGCTCTTGTCATAAAAAAGTTCGATTTAGATATTTTACTTACAATTTTGCTATTTCTCTTCATAAATAATCCATTAAATGTTTATTGTTTGTAATTTTGAGCAAGAAATAAATACCAGCATTTTCTCACTTTAATTTGTAAAATTAGCGGGCAGATAATAGTGATTTATATTTGAACACAACCATGGAGTCAAAAATGAGTACATGTGTTTCTCAGTTTTGAGAACTTTTGGATCGGAGCTATTTTGAGTATGTGAGGTACTTAAAATTGAGTACTTTTTATTCAATTATAAGAACCCATTTTTTTCATTTGTGGATGCCTAGTTTTTACTTTTCCAGTTTTGGTTTCAGATTTAAAAAAAAAAAAAAATACTTTCGAAGACGGTTTAAACCGGTTCTGAAATTGAAACTATCGTAATATAAAAATTATGTAAGCAAAATCTAAAAAGTAAAAACTACGCCGGTTGTGGATCGTCCTCAGCTATCTTGTGCAAAATAATCATGTAGAAATATTAAAATTTGAGCGAGATATTTGAAAAGAACGCTCCCACAGACCTTACATTATCATCCGGGTCTTTTTCTATGCCTAGTGTGGGGCCTTAAGTGTCTTCTTCAGAAGTGCATCAATTAGCTAGCAGTCTTATAATTCCTTAACGCTCTGTAAATATAATTAATTCGTTATTTTCTTCTGGAAATAAATTCAAATTAAAATGCTTTTACCACTATTATTTTTTATACTTAACTTAGCATAAAAAACAAAGATGAATGGAGCAAAATAAAATTTATTTTTTACATCATAAATGGTAAATCATTTATAGAAATCGCTGATGTTTGCTGTTTCTCAATTAATATGTTATTAAATAATTCGAGGAATAAAATGAACTAAGCGGGAAAGTAGTATCGATTGAAAATCGCCTTGGGGAAACCAATATTTTATTCTTAGAAAAAAATTCGGCAGTTCATGTTTAAGTGCTGCATAAATTACTATAGCATATCAGCAGAGATTTCACCACATTCTCTTAAAATTATCCGGAAGTAAAGAAAACAATCAAGACAAATCATGCGTTAAGCATAGATTATGAAACACTTTCCAACACTTCCTGAAATCTTTAACAAAACTTAGGGAAATAAGGTATTACTGTCCATAACCAAATATGTATTCCAATACTTTTGAACAGTCCTGTATTTGATCTGTAAGTTAATATATATACTATATAATGTTAAAATATAGTTTAGCAAGAAAACGCAAGAGAGTTTGAAATTTATCTTTCAGAAATTTATATTCATAAATGTATATGTACTTCAATACTTTTTTTTAACCCTGTATTTTACCTACTTTATTACGCGCTAGTATTTAGCTAAAGTTTAATTTAAACTAAAACATTCTTAAAACTATTGAAATCGCATTTCCAGAAATTATATTCATAGATTGCCATGTATCCAATTCTTTGCGTAGCCCTGTGTATCATTTTATCTACAGTGCAGTCCTGTATATCAACCATAGCATTTATACACACCATATAATATACATAAATATAATGAAACTTAAATGCACATATCATAATCAAAAATGTATATCCTACAATTGTCGCATACAGTACTTCGGGTAGAATATACTGTTTGAAATCTTTTGTATGTCCCTGCAAATACTGTGTACTTCGTATTATATATGAAATGAGTTATATTAAGTTTCAGCGATGTATATCAATTGACAATTCCATTATACATGATAGTTTAATATAATTAAAGTACGCCGCAAATCATTTCAGCCTTATCCCATACCATTATGTAATAAAATTCTTTTGTGTGATCAATAATTATTTTTTTCACCTTTATTCTACAGAATGCATATTTTAGAGGATTTCGTAAATGCATATCAATTTTATTATGTTTGAAAGGATGTAATAACTTTAAAATTCATTTGAAACGATTTTTTCCTCATTCTCCATAATGTAACAATACTTTTAACTACTTCTCTAAATAACCTAAACATGCTAGAAACTTCATTTGAAATGGGATTCGTGCTAGGAAAGAAACTTTTTTTTACACTATTTCCAATTTTTTTGTAATTTTTATACATTTAGATATAAATTAAATTTACAATTATTATTTGAAGTTGTAGAAAATGATCTTGGAAAATTACATTTCGGCACTAGCTATTTTTAATGTTCCAACGTAGTTGAGTGTTACCAAAGCGTTTTCAGTATTGTATAGGAAGTGTAAGCCTATGTATATGTCATTTACAGGGGGGCTCAAAGGAATTCCACTAGATTAAAGTCATTGGGGGAGGGGGGGATGTTTGCAGCGTATTTTAATGACATTACACTATTTTAAATGTATTGCAATTGATATAAATCTCTTAATTTCACTGCAAAATGATTACGATACCATAAAGTATTTTCTGCATTTATCGATGATTTACAATGTTCCTATAAAAGAAATCGCCGCATGCAGACGATTACAGAAAATTTAGTTTACGTTTACATTTAAAAAAAAAAATATCTGTAGTTTACCATTTATTTTCAACTAATAACCCATAAAAAATGGACCTTATTCCTTTTTTTTTTTTTTTTTCGAGGCTATAAAAACCGCAATTACCAATTGTGACGTCACAAGAATACTGTCCATTATTTAGGCAATAGGCATTCTATTTCATCTTATTAAATGGCGAAGTTCGTTACATATTCTGAATGTGTTTCATAATCGATGCTTAATGCATGGTTTTTTATTTGTTCTTTTTCATGTGAATTTCCTTAATTATTATTGGGCGACGTAATTCAAATTGCACCCCTAGTGATTCCAAACGTTGTTCTAACCACGATGTTACTTGCTAACAAGCTGATGGCCGCAACCATTTTTGTAGGAAACACAGTCATTAACTGTCTGGAAATTAAATAAAATAGCCTAGCTTTTGCTCGTAGCATTTCTCTTTAACTTCTATTTTTTTAACTACTTTTCTTTATTCAGGGTAACATGATGTATATATGCGTAGCGCGTTGCAATGATGTAAATTGGATCATCCAAGGTTCACTTCCATTTTCAAGTCTCGTTTTAAATTAAGATTTTTTTTTTCTTTCATAACGAAGTCCCCCGAGCTTTTTCACTGAGAAACTAAGCCGAGGAGTGTTCTGGCGTACCCCTGAACTTGTCGGTGTTCTTAAAAATCGTTCTCATTTCTGAAAATTCGTTTCATCTCCGCCGGCATATTTTTTTTCTCTCTCTCTCTCTCTCTTTCTCAGTAGTCTGCTAGGACACCGACTGATGATTCTACGTCTGGCATATATTCCACGTAAGTGTGTTTTTGGCATGCGTACAGTCTTTTGGAAGTATAAGTTATAGTCCCACAGATTTTCATATTTATTTTACTTTCGTGCTTTGATGGATATATTCAATTGAGATTTTTTTTTCCCCAATATTTTTGAATGACAAAAAGTTAGGAATGGCCATAATTGTAACGTGTGCATACTTGGACGATTTGGACGAGATAATTGTGATGTGCCTGGAGAGATAAGTCATAGCCAAAGTCTGACAAACAGAACGTCAGAAACAAGGGGGGGGGGGGGGGAAGCCGGGTCCCAAAAAACAAAGGCCCTTTAAGGGCACCATGCAAAATAAATAAAATAGATAACAGTATAAGAGAAATAAAAAATATTTACAAAAGTAATTACAAAATAAAGACGAGGAGATGGTGAACGTTCAAGAAGGAAAACCCTATCAATGAGATAAAAACTAGGAAAAATTATCCTGGGTCGATATAACCAACACCGTTTCCGATTTCCAATAGAGATATTTATAAGAAAAATAGGTTGTTTTATTGGCCTATTTTACTGACGCACATGAAAGGCTAAAGGTATAAATGTTTTATAATTATAAAATTTACTTTAAATAATGGACACACAATTAACTTTAACATTTTATATGTTCTTCGAATTCCTTTTTAGTAAAAATTTTTTTACCTGTATCTTTACTTGTGCTATATTTAATTCTTCGACACTAATTAGAACATTATTAAACATTAATTAAATTTCCCCCGTATATTTCTACATAAAAAAAGCTTTTTCATTTAAAAAAAAAAAAAAAAAAAAAAAAAAAACTGACTTATTAAAGTTATCTCTGGCATTTTTATTCTTTCGAATTTGGAAATACTGAAACTGATGTATATAATATATATTATACTTATTGTGTCTCTAATAATCCTTATTCTTATTGCCATTCACAAAATAACAATAAAAAGTTTCATTCCGTTATTTCTAAACAACAATCTTCATAGAATATTCCTACATTTTTAATAGAAATCTATCACAATCTATATTATTTGAAAATGGCAGTTTTAAGATTTTTTAGTAGTATTTCAAACGTTCAATCCAACTAATTATACCAACTTTATTATGTAGCTTTATTTATACTATTTTGTCACCTTACTATTTTAATAGTCTTTTTATTTTAAATTATTATATATGTTTGTTGACGATTTTAATCAATTGATTTAAATCAGCGATTAAATCGTGATTTTAATAAACTGACTTTTTTAATCATTGATTTAAATCACAAATTTCCTAAATGTTTAAAATGACATAAAAAAGTATGAATATAATTTGGAAAGTTTCTTCAGGCATTTTAACTTATGAATAGCAAAGGGGGGGGGGGGGGACCTCTAAATATTTGTTTCTAAATTTAATTTCTGAATAGTTTTCCTGAATTAAGCATAGTTTTTATCCAATATAAAAATTATTTAATTTAAAAATGATATCGAATCTTATATTTTGCAATGCCACAATTTCCTTTAAGTAAACTTCATTATTTTATATAAAATAAGTATAGCATGTAATATAAGTTTCTGTAAGTAAAAGAATAAACTAACCAGAATCTTATTTGCTCATACTACTTTTAAATAATAAATTTATGGAAAATATTGGAGCTAAATAAGAATGTTATCTGCTCAACAGTTATTGTAAAATAATGTATAAGAGAAAATAAACCAATTGGTTAGTAACTAACTATTGTTATATTTACTTTTCTTGTGTGTATGAATGGGTTTAACTTTGTTAACATACATATACATGCTTGTGAGTTTAGATTAAGGCGATTAACAGTAATTTTTTAAAATAGTATTTGTTAGTTTCGTTATTTGTGCTACTAACGAATGAAAACCTTCTTGCAACTTGTATTAATTGTAAATACTTCCTTCCCCCCCCCCCAAGACCTTTTTTTAAGAGTCCTTTTTGAAATTGACAAAATTGCACCAAATCACAATGACACCCCACCTTAAAATATATATATATATATATAATACTGAAATTCACCTGTAGGTGTAACCAGAGATTTCTTGTAAACATTTCCCCATTCAACAGTATTTCTAAATCTATGCATCCAAGACTTTACAAAAGGGATAGAACTTTATTTCTTTAGAAAAAACAAGATATTATTAAAACACGTTATTATTTAATTGTATTTTTAATTTGTAACTCATAAAAATATTAAATTTATGACATTTATCTTAATAAAAAAAAAGTATACCCATTTTTTTTTTCTTATATCGTTACAAACACAATTACTAATATATTTCCTCATGAAATATTGCCTTTTGTGGAATTAGCATCCAACCTTTTTTCTGCCTAGAATGAATATCAAATTATTAATTATCTTTTCAGTAATTGAAACATAAAAATGTATATTATGTTCCTAATTAAAGAGTTAATTTGCTCAATAATTATTAATTTAAAGTAGTGTATTTAATATAGTTTTACATATAATTATTACAAAACGTTAATGTATATAATGTCATTGCATGCTACTAACTAATTAAACTACTAATTTACAGTTTTTATAATTTCTGTAATTACTAATAATTATAATTTTATTTATTAAAGTGTAAAAAACACAGATTATGCTAACAATTAAAGGCTTAATTGTTTTGGAAACCTAAACCTCTTGATAACTATTCAATATTTGAACACTGGGAAAAAATCTTAA
Organism: Maratus speculifer; assembly: GCA_964019185.1. Lineage (NCBI taxonomy): Eukaryota > Metazoa > Arthropoda > Arachnida > Araneae > Salticidae > Maratus > Maratus speculifer. The sequence goes on along the minus strand of OZ025289.1, from coordinate 418,473,750 downwards.
AAATCCGATTTAAAAAGAAAATCTGATTTTAAATTAAAGTCATGATTTTTTTTTTTTTTTTTTTTTTTTACACCCTAGTTTCGTCCAGCGAGTTAAAAGGGTGTACTATAGCTAGCTTAAATGGTTTAAAAATAATTATTTAAGGAAGAAAATCGTTTATAGGCTTTTTATTTAAATGAAAAAGTCTGTTTGAATGGCATCAACACATTTTAAAAGCGGGGTCCTTAACCGTTCACCTACGCCTTCTGAATACGCAGTACATTCTAGTTGATCAGATCGGTCACCGCTGCATATACAATACGTTTTGTTTTTAATTTCGTGACCGAAGAGCTGTAAGTAAAATTACCTGTCTAATCTTCATTCGTTGAACGTACAAGTGTCCGCTTCCGGCCTTTCAGTGTCTCGACACTGCACAATAAATTTTGAACAAAAAATAAACGCCATGATTACGTGTATTATATTCCCTCATTCAAGATTTTATGCTGTGAATAAGAGGGTATTAAGTCCCCATAAGTTAATTTGCAGCAGACCGTAAAATAAATCTAAGCTTGATCAGTTTATGTATAATTTTCAAACAAGAAAAATAAATTTTCTCTCATATTAATTTGTTTCTTTGCCCTCTTCCCCTTTTGGTTATGTACATCAAGATTAGTAAGTATAATATTTTTGAAAATATCCCATATATATTCCATATTTTCGATGTATATCCGATATTTTCAAAACAGTCAAGTTACCGTTGATAATAAATATTTTCAAGCATAATATAAATTAGAAACTAAAATATATTGCACTTAACATGAAAACTTAATCCAACATTACTCTAAAAATTCATTTTTCTTTACCTTTTCTTTTCTTTTTACTTTTCTTTTCTTTTCTTTTTTTTTTCTTTACGTTGAACAAAATTGAAGATGAACTAGTTGAAACCAGAAAAAATTTGCTTTACACAGTTATATAAAATCTAACTTAGGATTAAGTTTAAAATATGAAAAAATCAAATTTATAAAACACAATTTTAAGTACAAAATTTATTACGAAGTATAAGTATCAAATACAAAATTTATCCATAAAAATTTTAAAAGCATTCTGTACTATTTCATTCATATTTCTAATTTTTTACAACTCAATCAATTTACATTTTTTTTCCTTGAAAATAAAAATCATATATACAGTATGCGATAATATTGTATAAATGAATTCAAGGGAAATTTTCATTTCAGAGGAAAAAAATTGTTAATTGAATCGAATTTGTTAAAATATTCACAAATAAATAAATAAACAAAATAAAATAAAAATAAAAACAATGCTGCAAAAACGTAATGTCGGTCTTCAATGGATTAAATGGCCAAATAAAACGTTTTTCGTTTTTTGCGTCTGACATTATGCAACAAGCATTAGTTTCTATATAACTTCAAATAATATGTATTTTGACCTTTTTACGAAAACGTTATCAATAAATTTTCATTCACTTAAGGCTGTTCTCAACTGATATGCTCATAAGCGCAAAATGTTTTCACACGTTTACAAATTCATTTTTTAACGGAAAGATATAAAATTGGAAGGCCTGAATATGGAAGCTCTTTCAAATCGGACTGGGTTTTCTATTTTATGGTAATTAAATTACCTGCTGAGTTATAAGCTATTTTCGTCACTTGATCACACTTTTTTTTCCTTTCCTTGATTGTTTTTTCTGGTTTCATCGGAAAAGGTGATTCAAAATGTCAACTTTGACTGATTATTCTGAGATATTTATTGAATTTGACCCCCCCCCCCCCAAAAAAAAGAGTGCGATTAGGTAGTTTCTGAATAACAACACCTGCTAGTTTCATGCATTTCCTAACAAAAAAATAAATCTTATGTCATAAAGTTACCCTTTCTGATTTAAGAACAAACACCCTTAAAAAAATATTTCATGCTTGACTAAACATTTTGCCTTTTCTTATTTTTTTTAACTCTTTTTGAGCATTAACTTTATTAATTAATCAATATAACATTATTAACGAATTTACAATAATTAAACTTTCATCTCCTTGTTTGCCTTAATGCTTTATGATAAGGAATATTCATCACACTCCCATATGCATAAACTTATTACATAATTGCTGATGTAGGAAGTTGATGTTTTATTCTCTCAGGAGATTCTAGAATTTGTTGCATAAGATCATCATGTTCTTCAGTAATGATTACAGTGATATATTGGCATGCTATAAAGTAACCTCCTACATAACGTTTAGCACAACTTCCGCAGATGAAAATGATAAAGCGTGAATGGAATAGATTCAAATCTTACCAAATGGAAGGCTTGGAGGTTATGAAATAAATCAGCGCTATAAATGGTTCAAGCCTTTTTATGAATATATAAATATATATTATAAAGAATTTCAAATTATTTTCCATAAATACATCTATAAATAGCAAAATCATTGCTATTCAAACAAGTTGGAAATTGCACGTGAACGTAGCAAATGAGGTGCGTTCGTACGATAACGAAGTTTTAAAAATATTCAGATCTTGCTGATATAGTAGAGCGTACTTCGGATACAGTATAGTAGTCGAAATCTTTGTGTTTCTGTAAATATGCAGGAAGTAATTTTTATTACACTTCAGCAACGTACATCTTATTCATAAAATGTGAAATAGTTGAATATAATTAAAACACGCCCCAAACAATGTTTACCCGTATAGCATTATGTAGTGGAATACTTTTGTGTGGCCCTGTAATTTAATAATAAAAATTCTTTGCATCACAGATTGTACAGAATGCATATTTTAGTACATATTTCATAGATTCATGCCAATTCTATTATGTTCGAATGAGAGTAACATCATAAAAATGCATTTGAAACTTTTTTCCCCATTGACCATAATGTAATGGAAATACCTTTGATTGTCCCTGTAATTGATCTATGCATCCGATTTTCATAACATTTGAAATGACTCGACAAAATTACGCAATAATTACATGTTTTAAATTTCAAACTATTAAAATGCATTTGAAACTTTTTCCCCCCATTGACCGTAATGTAATGGAATCCTTTTGATTGTCCCTGTAATTGATCTATCCATCCGATTTTCATAAAATTTGAAATGACTCGACAAAATTATGTTATATATTTTAAATTTCAAACGATTAGGTTGGGTAGTTTTTTGCTTTATTATATGCGGACGGACAGACGGGCGGACTGAGCGACAATAATAGGTGCTACGTATTTATAAATAATTACGAACGCACCTAAAAATGGAATTATGATTAGGCATGTGAATTTATAGCAGTTTTTTAAATTGTAGTAGAGATTATTATTATTTATGTATTGAGATAAAATCCGTTTATTTCTTTTTATAAGAAATATTTTTTTTGATGGTTAACAATATCATTTGTAAACAAAATCTCATGATAAAACGTCTCCCAATTTAAAGAAAAAGCTAAAAATTTATTAAAAAAGTGAGTTAATTTAATTAACTCACTTTTGTTATAACTTGAAAAATTATTTGTATAATTTCAATTTGTTTTCATTTAAATAAACATAAATATAGAAGCTTTAATTTTGATTCAGAATTTTTAAAAATATTAATTTAAAATAAAAATTAAAAATATTTAAAGTAAAAATTTGAAAATAAATTGTGCAGCTTAAATCATATTTTTAAAAGTAAATATTTTATTCCAATTCGCTGAATCAAAATTAAAGTAAAACAAATGAAAAAGACTTGTTCCAAGTTTCAATCATTTGTCTTTAACGGTTCTTGAGTTATAATACTTTAAATAGCAGAAATGATGAAAAAACGCATGAAGAAAAATACATTTTCACAAAAGGACGTTTCCATAACAATCATTGCTTTTTTGAAAACAAATCAAAACAAAGCAAAAAAAATAATAATAATAATATTTCCTGTTCCAAGTAAAATAGAAACATAAATTAAACTTCATTTTAAGCAGAAGAAATTTTTTATGTAATATTTTTTTTTATTACATAATCTTTGTCATGTGATCAAAATCGCTTTTAACACAATAGATAGTTTATTTATCAAAGAATGGAAACCACAGTTCGATTTCCAAATCGCTTTTATAGTCAGGTCATCCAATGTTATACCTTTCCACTGCCCCTGTCTCTGCGTACGAAGACACTCGCAAGCTAATGCTGTTCCTATATGGGAAGGCATTTTTCTAATAACTCTTTCGCATTTTTAATTTTTATTTTTATTTATTTATTTTTTTTTTTCATTGGATAGTTGAGGTTCTTCTCAAGATCGCGCCTTGATTACTTTTTCGATTTTGGTTGCAGATATTTTCTATAAAGTTACTTTCACTTTCAAAACCGATTCCGAAAGTGAAAGTTGCTTTATAGAAAATATCTGCGACCAAATTCGAAAAAGTAATGAAGGAGCGATCTTGAGAGGGACCTCAGCTATCGAATGAAAAAAAAAAAAAAAATTTAAAAATACGAAAGTTATTAGAAAAATGCCTTCCCATAGGAAAAGCATTAACTCGGGAGTGTTTTCGCGGGCAGGGACATGGGCCTTAAATATTGAATTTATAGATGTTTCAAAATATTTTATGCTTATAGAGCAGAGTTGTTTAGAACCAACAAATAAAAATAATTAATAAAAAATGTTTCTCTCGAATTTAATTTTGTGAAGGAGCCTGTTTTATTAAGATGAAAGGGTGAAGTGAGGTGGAAGAATGTTTCACTAAATGAATTTTTGTAAAAGCGTTCCTAAATAGGCCTAAAATTTTGGGGTCGATCTCTTTGTATATATGCGTGTTTATTGTATTATCTTTTACTTTTAATATATGATTTCACTTTAATTATATATATGTATTCATATTGTATAAAAGTCAAAACCAGATTAAAAAAAAATTTTTTTTTTCTTATTGTCAAAATATTTTACTTTATTGTGTGTGTCCTTCTATATTTTTTCTGAAATTATTTAAAATATCACAGAGAAATTATTCTTTTTGCATGCATTCAACTTGATTTTTATTAACTTTAATCCCTTAGGTGATTTGCCCGTACGCCGTTCGGGCAAGAAGAATTTGTTTAATTCATCATTTAAAGCTTTTTGACACCACTATTGTTAAAGAAAAATAATTTCATACTATTCAAAGGCAGAAATGATTAGACTAAATGTTGCGGATATTTTTTATTTAAAAAATTTTGGTGTGAATCTGTTATTTTCAATTCATTAAACGAAAAAAAAAAAAAAAAATTAAGGAGTTAAAATGAAATGAAGTTTTTTACTTACTGTAAATAATCAAAGAAAGAAAAGAAGAAAAAAAATGTATTGAAAAAATGGAACAACAAAAGAAAAAAAACTGGGAGGAGAAGTTAGAAAAAAAGTTATTACACCTTGCAATAAATATAATTTGTCGACGTCGTCGTTTTTTCTACTACTTTTGCTGCATATTTTCCTATTTATAAATTTGAGAACAAAAGATTAATGAAATAAACTATAAAAGTGCGGTCAGTCGTCCAAAAGTAAAGGTGCCTACTTGAATATTTCACAGACGCGAAGAAATGATTTGTGGTTTTGTTAAAATATCACTAATTAAGCAGGTCCGGGATACATTTTAAAATAATTTTTATTTATTGAGTTAAAATTTTGAAATTTTTTGTAATGGTTGACCATATTATTTGTAAACAAAATCACATGACAAAAATTCTCTAATTTTTTTCCAAAAAATTTTTAATCTGTTAAAAAGGTGTGGTAATTTAAAATCGTTATAACGCGTAATATTTTTTGTAGAGTTTAAAATTGTTTTATTTAAATAAGTAGAAATATATAAACTTTAATTTTGAAGTATTTTTTTTAATTTAAATAAAAATTAAAAATATTTAAATTAAAAAAATGATGCAACTATTTAAAAAAACATATTTACAAAAGTATTTAGTTTTTAAATTCGCTGATTTAGAATTAATGTAAAACAATGGAAAAGACAGGAAAAAGACAATGGAAAAGTTCCTAGTTTGAACCATTTTTCTTGAATGGTTCTTGACTTATGACAATTTAAATAAGAGAAAGGGTGAAAAAAAAAGCCATCAAGAAGAAAAACTTATTTTCGCAAGAAATCGTTTCTTTGACTACCATTGCTTAAAAGCTAAATTTTGAAAGCAAATCAAAACGAAAAAAATTAATAATTCCTGCTCCAATTGAGATAGAAACATGATTTGAATTTTATTTTAAACAGTTTTTTTAAGAAAATTTCAATGCTTAGTTTTCTCAAAGGGGAATCCCTGTTTGGGAATGGATTTGTTGATCTTTTGAAAAGAATAAAATAAAACAAAAGAAATTAAAAACCCGAAAACTTAATTCTTATCCTTAGTTTTCAAATTTCTTATACTTAGAAAATGGAGGTATTTAGCCTGCATAATATTAAAGAATAATGTAATATCCTAATGATGTAATAAAGAACGATTGCATATTTTTCTTTTAATGATAACCACACTTAAAATATTCCATTTCACGTCCTAATACGTATTTCGTTCTTAAGCAGCAGTGCAAAGTTCTTTATTTCTGAAAATTTCCAACACACGATTTCGATGATAAATTTAAAAATAAAAATCTTCCTTTTGCTCAACGACTGATGCACGTTTTGATAATATCGTACTGGGTCTAGGCGACTCTTTATCTCTTTTTTCAGCTGCCGCACTTCTGTCCACACTTCGCCCGGAATTCGCGTGTTTTGCTACAAACGAGATGAAAACGATTATCATGGAATGCTATTACGCAATCTAATCCCCCTCCCCCCCCCCTCTCTCTCTCTTTCTATCCCAAGTTGGATCATGCCTTTTTTTTTTTTCTTACAGTTTTCCTTGTGGAGAAAATAATAACAGACCATGTTTCTTCACATTGAAGACCATCTTCATTAACAATTTCACATTGTTAAATATAATATTTGCATAAATTATTTATTATCCTTATCTTGTTTATCATTTCTGTGTAAGGTCGAAGTTTTCCAGTTCCTGCTTTTATTTTGAGGACATGATTGATTATTAATAAAATTCCTTGTTTATTAAATCTCTTTATAAGGAATTATGCGGTGGAAAAGGCACAGTTACTTTTTGAAATAATAAGAAAAAACTATGATTTTTGAAGACGAAATAATTTATATATGTAAAATGAGTTAACAATTTACTAATTTAGCAGTTTACAGGAGACAAACATTCTATATTTCATTTAAGTTTTGGGCCTATCCAGTCTAGTAATTACCCTGTTGACCACAAAATGAGAGGCTTAGGCTAATATTCATGGGCTCGAAACCAGCGCGGTCCATTCAGTGTGATTGTATAAGGTTTCAGTGTTTTTCATGTTCAAGAATGATAATTCTGACTACCTTTCTCTTCAAAAGTCTTTCTTGAAGGCATTCGAATATTTAAAAAAAAAAAAAAAAAAGAAAAGAAAAGAAAAGAAAAAGGGAAGAAAAAAGAAAATACCTAAACCGGCTCGCTTACTTCAGTCTTGGAAAATAGTAGTTCTCTAATGTTATCGCAATGGAAGAATTTTTTAAAGATATCTCATATGCATTTCAATATTTTTATATACTTATTTATTTTATTTTATTTTGATTTTATTTTTGCTGTAAATAGCTGGGACGATCTTTATCTGCTGCTTTTTACTTTTATGACTTTTTTTTTTTTTCAGATATTTTTTAAATGGGCTGGAGTATTTACACTTACGGAATCGGTTTCGAAAGTAAAAACATCCTCATAAGAAAAAAAATAATAATAATAATCGAAAAGAAATCATAATCGAAAAAGAAAAAGCGAGCCTTTTGTACTGATTGGCCTCAGCTAGCCAATGAAAAAAAAAAAAAAAAAAATCATTTAAAAATGGTAAAATGCAGACAAGATTTAAGAAAAAAAAAAAAAACAGGATTAAGCGAGCTGGTCTTTTCGCGTGGCTGTAATCCCTTAAATCTTACAAAAGATTTCGGATACTATACTGTACAAGAACTATACTGTAACATTTTGCTAGAAGTGAAGCTGATTTTTTTTTTTTTTTTTTTTTTTTTTTTTTTTCTTGTTGGATTTAAAGATTCTATTTCACTGAGATCATTTCGAAAATCATGATAATACAGAATTTGTTCAAAAAATTTGATTGTGTGATACATGTGGTCTGTATGAAATGTATGATTTTATTTCAATTTTTTATTTTTTAATCTTAGATATAAAGTTCAAAATATCTTGGCAAGTTTTATTTAATCACAAATTTTAATTTTTTATGTCTTTCTTAGTACATTAATGTACTTGCAAAATATTTTAATGCATTAATTTTCCTTTTCTTTATATTTTAGGTAAGTGAATTAATGGTTCATTCCTTAGTTCATCTAATTGTATGGATATTTCTGCCATCTTCCATTTTTATTGTCTCATGTAAGTAATCTTTAATTTTTTTTTTTTTTTTTTTTTTTTTTCGAAATGAAAATAAGTTCATGACACGTACAAAAGCTATTTTTAATAATTTCTTATTTTTTTTCCTTAAAAAAAAAAAGCTACCTTTCTGCTGTTATTATTTTCTACATAATGTCTGTTATTGATAGTACAATTTTAGAAGTACAAACCATTTTTAAGGTTTAGTGTTTTTATTAATGAAAGAAATTTATAACTTCCCCCAAAAGTATTCCGCTTATTGACCTTAATAAAGTTAGTTTAATTGGAACTTACGCTTCTCCAAGTTTTATTAAAATGAATAAATAGAAAACTTTTTCACAAGTTAATGGCATAGCTGCCAGCTGCTACGATTGTTTGAAACTTTGAATATCTATTTTAATTCTGCTATATATGTTCTTTAAGAATTTCAAATCCTATTAGAAATGTGTAACATCGAGTTTTGTATCTATTAAAATAATAATAAATTCTGTTTTTCTTTTTTTTCCCCTAATGTCCTTAGTTTTCAACTAATTCATTAATTAAAACCTGAGCTACGATTCTTGCAATAAATAAATAATTGACGGCTTTAAATTTATGCATAATATACGTAAAAATTTTATGTATGCAAAATAAGAAAAATTTGACTTATTATGAAAATAATTGAAATTACAAAATGATAAATTTATCTGGTATATGCTTATATGTATAAAAAAGGGGGGGGGAGGATTTGAGACTATTCCAACATTAATGTTAGGATGTCCTGTATGTACTACATGTTTTCTCTAACAAAGATATTTTTTCTGTTACAATTTTATTGTTGTGTCGAAAGTTCTGTTTTTATCGATATTCAAAAATGTTAAAATGCCGTTTATAACGTTACTGATTTTAAAACATCACTTCTAATTCAAATGTTTCTCCATCATTTTTCAAAGAAGATATAAATATTTCATTTTCTTACACATATTTCTATTTACCTTCTACTGTTGCAATGCAGTCGGTTTGTTGAATGGATTTATTTTTTTAAATTTTACTCTCTCCAGCCACAACCCCCATCTGTCACTTCACTAGATGCTTTTTATCCCCGATTGTTACAACCCACATTTTTATGTTGACATATGTTGAGTATCTCGAATGCTGAGGCACTTGAGACTTGATGCTTACTTCATCTTTTCCCTCTTTGAGCGAAGTGAAAAAAATTATGTGTAGGAGACTGGAGCAGCCCAAAAAAAAAAAAAAAAAAAAAGTACTATTCTATCCCATTGGAATTATCTCATATGTGTGTATGTTGTTCTTTTTTTGCAAGGGGGTGTTTATTTGTTCTTCCTTCTTTTTTTTTTTTTTTTTTTTTTTTTTTGCGAGGGGCGTGCGAGAGAAAGCTCGGCATGCTCTTGTGTCTGATCCTCGGGGAGAGAGATGTAAGTGCTAAAAGATGGAGGATTTTCTTGGGACCTAAGTGATGGTACTTTTCTCCGGCTGCTATTTGTTACATAGATTAGAGTGATCTTGAGTTCTAACAGATTAGGAAATAATGGACGAAGTGAATTTAGTCCATCATGAAACTCATCTTTTTTACATGCAGGTTCTCAAACTAAGTTGGTTGGTTGATTTTTGACGTCCGATTATCTGCGCTAGGGATTTAGGACCAGGGGGGGAGTGCCCTTACGTGGGGGTCTTTCTAAGGGAACCTAACCCGTATTTACGCAAGGTTCGAAGAAAACCACGAAAACTCCGAACGGTTAGGCCGACAGCCGCGATTGGGTTCGAACCCAGCACCTGCCGTCTACCAGTTGAGAGGTCCGAACCTTTCGGCCACTGGTGGGGCTCTCAAACTAAGATTTGTTGCACAGAGTCTAGAACAGAGCTTTTTTCAACTTGCACCTGAAAGATGTCTTACGTTAAGATCGATACGTGTTTTGGCACATTTTAGTGTGGCTTTGATTTTATATAATGCGGGAAATATTACTTTCGCTAATACAACTCTGACTTATTTAGATTCCTTGTTGCTGCATATATTTTTTTTAGATAAACAACACATAATCAACACTACTTCACATTTCTTGCTTGTTTAATTTTAACTTTGTCTTTTATAATTACTGTTCAAACGTTTACCCTTTTCTACTATTTGAGAAAAGGGTAAAATCCATTACCCTATTCCACCTTTTTTTCTATTTGAGGTAAGTTCTATCTACATAAACTTGGGAAATGTAGTTACTCTGTAGCACAAAAATTCTTCTTTATTTTAAAAATAACACCCATTTTGTAAATCCAAATTATTATCTAAATAGCTTACAATCGGCTTCCTATGTTCTACATAAAAATGAAGAAAATAATTTCGAGATAATGCGTAAATAATTTCTTTTTTATTTGGACAGTTTGTTTCTTTATGTGTATTTTTACATAATTCCGTTTGTTAAACTTTGCTTTTCATTCTGTCAAAAAAAAAAAAAAAAAAAAAAAAAAATCACTTTTATTCATTTTTAACATATTCCAATAAAGTTGAAAAGTGTTTATGATTTCGGTCTGTCTGCGCTCTAACTCCCTTAAATATACTCGGATTGCCCTAAAATTTTTGTTGATATTTCGAATGCTAAGGCACTTGAGACTTGATGATTACTTCATCTTTTCCCTCTTTGAGTGAAGCGGGAAAAATTATGTGTAGGAGACGCTAGAGCAGCCCCCCCCCCCAAAAAAAAAAAATACTGTGCTATCTATTGGAATTATATGTGTGTATGTTGTTCATTTTTTGCAAGGGGGTGTTTATTTGTTCTTTTTTTTGCGAAGGGCGTGCTAGAGAAAGCTCGGAATGCTCTTGTGTGTTATCCTCGGGGAGAGGGATGTAAGTGCTAAAAGATGGAGGATTTTCTTGGGACGTGAGTGATGGTACTTTCCTCCGGATGCTATCTGTTACACAGATTAGAGTGATCTTGAGTTCTAGCAGATTATGAAATAATGGACGAAGTGAATTTAATCTATCATGAAACTCATCTTTTTTGTTCTCAAACTAAGATTTGTTGCACAGAATCTAGAACAGAGCTTTTTCAACTTGCACTTGAAAGATAGTTTACGTTTTGATACGTCTTTTGGCGCATTTTAGTGTCGCTTTGAGTTTATATAATGCAGGAAATATCACTGTGGCTAATGCAATAGGGCAATCTGAAACTTTTTATTTTGTGCTTTATAATATATGTGCTTATATTTTCTGACTTATTTAGATTCTTTGTTGCAGCAATATTTTTTTAGATAAAAAACAATACATAATCAGCAATACTTTATATTTCTAGCTGTTTAATTGTAATTCTGTCTTTTATAATTAATGTTATCACAAACTTTCAACTTTTTTTACGTCTGAAGTTACGTTCTCTTTATTTAGTTGGGAAATGTAGTTACTCTGTAGCGCATTAATTTTCTTCTGCATTTTAAAAAAATAGCACGCATTTTAGTATTTCAAATTATTATCCAAATAACTTACAATCGACTACTTCTTTATATAAAAATAAAGAAAACGAAGTTCGAAATAATGCGTAAATTATTTCTTTTTCATCTGGACAGCTTATTTTTTATGTGTATTTCCTTTTAACCCTTTATCTATCGCATTATGAATTCTTGAAATTTTTATATTCTAAGGCACTTTACGTAAATTATTTCAACTAAATTAAAAGATTTATATAATCATTTAATAAATTTTTGAAGGATTTAAAAGGATTAATTAAATTAGAATTTACAGGGATTTTGTGCAATATTTTAAATCCCACTCAAATCTTTTATTTTAAACTGTTTTCTTAGTATTTTATAGAATTATAAAATGTACAAATATGTTGTCTTTACAATAGAAATAGGGAAATATTTCCGAATTGAAAAATACCCATCCCCCTCCCTCAGCGCCAAGCAAGCTGAAAAGATGATAAAAAGGCAAAATAAATCATCCTTTTAAAAATATTTTTTGTTGTGTGTCAGTAATAATTCTTTTGGAACAAAATAAAGTAATATATCTGTAACTCATTCTAAACAGTATTACAGCTAATTCACGTATTAAATTTTTGTTTATAATAAGTTATTTTAATGGTACTTATGAGTACCGTTGGTTGATAAAGAAAAAAGGGTTAATATCTTCAGTCCCTATGGGTCCCCATTTGGGGATCTCCGTTTTGTACCATTTTATTAGTGGTATTCGAATATAGTTACAATTTCGATCTCAGAATGACATCTGTTAGACTTATCTTAGTCCTCGATGTCAGAATGACAATCTAAGATTAAAGTTAATGCAAAAAGAAAAAAAAAATATCCTGCTCTGAAGTTAGAAGGAAAAAGAAATAATTCAGTAATAATGAATAATATTGCATCGATACTCAATAGCGTAGAAATAATTCCATTTGTTAAATATTTCTTAGCTTTTTGCTTTTCATTCACGATTTTCTTTCCTACTAGTATGTTGTGTATTAAACAATTACTGTTTATACATTAGTTTCGCATTACGTTATTAATTCCAATTTTACGCTGTTATCAATTGACCGTTACTACTAGACATAGATTATTGAATCTATGTTTGTTTGGGATGATAGCTCTATAATTAATTTTCATCGTTTACAGACGATGACCATCGGCTTCCTATTCTCTACATAAAAATGAAGAAAACGAAATTTGAGATAATGGGTTAGTTATTTCTTTTTCATTTAGGCAATTTATTTTGTTATGTATATTTTCACGTAATTTGACATTTGTTAAATATTTCTTACATTAGTTTTTTGCGCTTTATTTTCTCATTTTTTAAAAATCATTTTCATTTACCATTTTTTTTTTTCTACTATTGTGTTGTTTATGAAGTAATCGATGTTTGTATTTCAGTTTCGCATTATGTTATTATTCGAATTTTACACTATTATCATCTGATCGTTACTACTAGACATAGATTATTGAATCTACATTTTGTTTGAGAGGACTGTAATCAATTTTCGTCCTTTACAGATGATATGACTATCGGTTTCATTATTATCTGCATAAAAATGAAGAAAACAAAATTCGACATAATGCGTAATTTATTTTATTTTCATTTGAACAATTTTGTTGTGTGTATTTTCACATAATTCCAGTTGTTAAATATTTCTTGAATTTTTTTCCCCTTTTTATTCTTTCTCTTATCATTTTCATTCACTTCTTTTTATTTTTCTACTATTGTATTGTTTATAAAACAATTTTTCTTTTTATACTTCAGTCTCACACCATGTTATTAATTCAAATTCCACACTCTTATCATCGGACTATTTCTATTAGACGTATCTTATTGAATCTGCGTTTGTTTAAGATGATAGAGCTCTGTAATTAATTTTCATCATTTACGAACGGGGATTATTTCAATGGAGGAATTGTATGTTTGTGATGTTGTCGAACGCGTATTTAATCTGGTCTTGAATGAATACTCATGTTTCCTGTAACACCCGTTGTTTTATTATTTCTTTCCCCTCTATTCAGTGAAGAGTCAATCGTCTTATCCCGTTTGTCTCGAAATGGTCTATTGCTTTATTCTTTCCGCCGCTTTAGATGCCTTTGTTTTAAGTGCACTTTCCCACGTACGTAGTTCTCTTAAATTTTATGTGCGTGTTGCCAAAAACCCTAATCTATTTTCTGACCGATAATAGGTTATTTATCAGCAAGTTCATTAACATCCAAATTTGGGCGTTTACGCTCTCAGAGGGCGAACTTTTTAAGAAAGTAAAAATAGGGCGTTTTGGAACGATCATTAGTAAATGGTTGTATGTAATTTATTAACTCATTTCTTCTGTCTTTGCAATTTTGTCGTAAAACATTCAGAGGATCCTTCAACTATTAACCTATATTTATTTTTTCCATTCGTAATCAGTTTTTGTAACGTTTACCCTCATATAGTTATGGAAGTGGGACCAATTGACACTGATGTTCTAACTTGATGACACTAGCAAAACAGAATTACCACTAAATGCATAATCTTTAATTAATATGCAATAGGAAAACACATTATTAAGCAAATAAAAAATAAAAAAATACTTTATCATGCATCATTAATACACATTAATCCACATTCTATATCTATTCTAAAGTATTTAATAACATAAATATTAATTAGAGTATCCTGATCGGCTTCATCATTGAACTGGCCCCACAAATGGTTGTCGGCCTAATCGTTCAGAATTTTCGGTGATTTTCTTTGAATCTTGGATCTCCTGGCGTAAATACGGGTTAGGTTCCCTTAGAAAGAACTCCATGGAGGGCACCCCCCCCCCCCTTTTAGTGCCCATATCCCACTATATTGATAATTAGCCATCATAAACATAACAACGACAACCTGATTGAACTCCAGTTCCGCTGGTCAGTTTTTTGAAGCTGCTTAGCCGCTCTATTTCTGGACTCCCCTTCGTAATGGTCTATGGGCGTAGAATACATTCATATACTTAAAAAATCTCCTTGGGAAATTAAAATTTTTCTCTTTTCAAAATATTTTTTCTTAGTCCTCAAATTTTTTAAGATGTAACCTTAATTAACATTTTATGTATCAATAGCTGATGAACAGCGAGTAAGTTTTTATCCTCCACATAAAATTAAGCATAAATTAAATATTTGAAAACGAAGAGAAAAAAAGAGACATTCTTTAAGAAGAGTACACAGGAAAAATACGTGAAATGTTAATTTCTTTAACCCTTTCGAGTCAGATTTTTTTTTTTTTTTTTTTTTTTTTTTTTTTCTATTTTGAAAACAAAATTATTACTTCAATAATATTAATCGTAGCTATCCAAATAGACTTACTGATGTTTAAAAATTATCTCCTTGTCTGAAATACAACGAATGTACTTATTTTGTCTACTGTATCAATTGATATTTGGCTAAGATAAGAGATTTTGGAGAGGTTTGGAAAATATCTTATTACACAGGGCAGAACAGATATGGCAACTTCCTAATGTTTTTGCGTTTTATCGCGCATGATTCGTTCCGAAAAGTAACTTATATTTTTAATTTAAACAGTGAAATATATGTATAAAATGAAGGAACTGCGAACTGTGTAAAGAGAATCAGGTAATTTTTTATTATTATTGTTATTACTAAATGTCAAAATGTAAATGGATTCACAATAGGAAAGGAATAGAGATATACTTTCATTTCTATATGTAGAAAGTAACAAAATGATATTCAGTGAAAAGACATGTACTATTAATAGTATACCAGAACTAAAAGGGATTAAACATAGGAAAGTATTTCACGCCTATAAACTTAGCGTGGGCGAGGGGAATTCGGAAGGTGGCTGACTAGCAGCCTTATGTCATGACGAAGAGAGTAGAGCAGTGAGCATGTAGAGTAGAGCAGTGTAACCTTTAATAAGTATATATATATACACTTTTATTTATTTACTTATTTATTTATTTAAAGAAAAACAATCTCCTTATCACGAGTTTGTGAGCGTCGTCATGGTAACAGTTTTGGACACTAAAGATAGTTACTTGGAAAACTCAGGCTTTTCCCTTCTTTCTTTGATCCATTTGAGGGGAACAAAAATACAATGTACTTAGTTTATTTAATAATCGACAGGCTTAGATGGATTATATATAAAATATGTTTAGATGACATTTTCGTGGTACTGGAGTTATCTCTCATTTTGAAAAATATGGATATTTTTAAAAAATATATTTTTTCTGGAAGTCGGTAAGGTGGAGCCTTCGTTAATAATAATAATAATAATCTTATTTTTAAATTTTCTCTTTTTATAGCAGTTTAAAACTGCCATTCGTGTTTTTATTTATTAATGTTATTTACTTAATTAATAATGTTATAATTATTAATTAATGATGTTAATTAATAAAAATAAAGAAACAAACAAAAAGAAAAAAAAAAACAGAATGCTTATAAAAGAGAGCGAACTTTTCCGTGAAACCGGTTAATTCCAAGAGTTAATAGAATAAATTGCTTTGCAAATTCGTTGGGGCGTTAAACCTGAGATATACCACTCGCAGTTTTCTTTAAAATCAAGAACACCAGTTTAAAAAAATAAACACGGTTTTTCCTACAACCCATGCATAAATTCATCTGAAAGTCGTTTCCCTTGTCGGTATTTGTACGAGTTCTGTGTATATAAAAGAGTATTTTGTGCAAATAAACATGATCCTCCAAATCCAATTCAAAAGAAATTTGCATCTGTTTTTCTTTCCTCGTTTTCATTTTTTTTTCTTTTTCCCTGTTATACTTTATTTTAAACCGTTCTTCTGAGATGGTTTAACTTTTTTTTTTCTACTTCAAAAATGAAGAAACATCTGTCGTTATTTATTTTACAGTGATACGAAAACTGTTTTTTTTCCGTAGCATTTATTCTACGTTGCCTTAACATGTTTGTAAACATTTACGTAGGTTACGATCGGTGTTGTCATTCATTATAGTCAAAGAGCCGACCAAGCAAAACTCTAAGTCATCGAGAACAAGAAAAAAAAATCCTTTATATTATAGAAGAGTAGTCATAGGGGAATCTAATCATCCATGTCTGCCTGAAGTGAAGTGGTGCATAAGATTCTTCTATGACTACTCTTCTATAATATAAAGGATTTTTTTCTTGTTCTCGATGACTTAGGGTTTTGTGCGGTCAATTCTTGGACTATTAAGTTTTGATTAGACTTAAAAATAAATCCTTAGTCGAGTTTCAAATGCCCAACTACGAACACGAAATCCTTAGTTAGGGACCGTTCAAGTATTACGTAAGCATATTTTTAGTCATTTTGTACCCCCTCCCCCCCTTTGTAAGAAAATATAAGCAAATGCTAGACCCCCCTCCCTTTGCTTACGTAAGATTTTATGACAGTTTCTACATCAATACTTCTTGACTTATAAAAAGTTACCAATCAATTACATTATTAATCCTACAAATTTATATAGGGATTGTGATATCAAAATATATAAAATGGTTTTAATATATTGTTGCTTATTGCATTAAACAAACCACAGAATACAAAATGGTTCATATATATTTTTATTTATCACATTGAACAATAAAACAAGATATACAAGAAGTCTTAACTTACTCGCTAAGTATCATAACTAAAATTACGAACCAATAAAAAATTCACTATGTAAATTCACTATGCAACTGAGCTAAAACGATAAATATCTGTGCTGTGTATCCGAAACAAGAAAAACCCCAAGTAGGTTTTCTGCTTTCTAAAGTTCCAAAACCTATAGAGAAGGAAGTTAGACAATAGGAGTGGAAAGACAAAAATTTCCAGAAATTCTGTAAAAATTCCCGGAATTCCATGAGCGATTGAGCGGGAGAAAAGAAAATACCGGACTTACCTAAAATAAAGTCAACTGACCAGTTACCCTGGTAACAGAACCCAGCCACACAGGTTCCTGTGTTTTTCTAGTCTTGCAATGTACTTGACTTGGCACACAACTTAACAGACAACAATGAAGACAAAGGGCGAGTGGGAGATACGGGGTCACGCGACTGCCGTTGGATAAGCAAAGGATAAAATCGAAAATAAACGGCAAATTTCGAATGGACTGTAGAACGCTCTTTCCCCATCATACTTTGTTTGCTTGTTGAATTTGAACTGCAGTTGCTTCGTTGTTTAATGTTTACGTAAGAACTGTCGTGACCCTCCCCCCTCCCCCTTGTCAGAAAAAATAAGCAGAATCTGGACCCCCCCCTCCCCCTTTAGTGCTTACGTAATAGTTGAACGGTCCCTTATTGAAATTCAGAAATCATTTTTTTTCCTTTCTTTTTAGGATTTCGTCCGTTTGACGAAACCCTATATGAGTCTGTCCTCTGTCTGACTGTCAGTCTCAGAGTTCATACAAAAAAAAAAAAAAAAAAAAAAAAAATGTAAAAGTCAGAGACTTCAAATTTTTTGTACTTACAACTAAATGTCTCATGTCACATGACAGATCATAAAATTTCACAAAAGTCTATTTTAATAATTTTTTTTCTAATGTCATTCGTTCATTTATTTTTGAGATTTAAATTTCAAATTTCTTAATTTCAATATTTTGCACGTGGACAGTGGCGCCAACTTACATGGGCTTTTCTCACCTCATAATTTTGAATCATAGCGTACCCAATTTTCATTGTTCTAGTTATTTATTTCATTATTATTATATTATTCATTTTTCTCCTAAGAATGCTATTTATTTCGCCAATGTCCACGCGTTTTATTTCTCCGACTAACATCCATAAATCCCAAATGATTGAGATGTTTTGCTTCCATGTTTAACTTTCTTCTAATTCAAGTTATAGTCGTTCATGATATCGTGACATTACAATAAATATGTGTCTTTGTAAGAAAAAAACGCATGAGAATACAATTTAATAGAATTGCAGCTTTATTAAAACATAATAGCTTGAATTAAAATTCTCTTCTTTCACCATCTGTCAACGCTTTAAAGAAAAATAAACTGGTCGTACCATTTTACAAAAATATTTTTGAGCCAACCCAATATTTTTCAAAAGTTAGCGCCACTGCACGTGGACATCATGAATTGATAGCAAAGCATTTCGTTCTCTGATTTGAATATTTCATGTCACACGACAAATCATAAAATTTTGAAAAAATCTATTTTATTTAAATTAATTTTTCAATGTCATTCGTTCATTTTTGCGATTTAAATTTTAAAAGAGAATCTTAGTTTCAACGGCCCCACCAGTGGCCGAGAGGTTAGGACCTCTCAACTGGTAGACGGCAGGTGCTGGGTTCGAACCCAATCGCGGCTGTCGGCCTAACCGTTCGAAGTTTCGTGGTTTTCTTCGAACCTTGCGTAAATACGGGTTAGGTTCCCTTAGAAAGACCCCCACGAAGGGCACCCCCCCCCATGGTCCTATATCCCTAGTGTAGATAATCGGACGACAAAAATCAACCAACTTAGTTTCAACGTTTTGTATGTGGGCATCATGATTTGGTGGCAAAGTATCTCGCTAGTGAACAGGCGGTTTTTAAATCGATCAAAGATGCTGGAACTTGAAAATTTCATCCTAAGATGGATTTTGTACGAAGGAATTTCGCATTTTGTGCCAGTTTAAGGTTTTATATTATTAGGTTTCCTTCATTTGACATTCATAATATTTTTATTTGTTAATGATTCAACATTTTTAATTTAATTTTAAACAAGTTGATTTCGTTTTTAGAAGCTTAAAATTTTATTTATCTCCTAATATTTTTTAAATTTTGCATTTTCAAAAAAAAAAATAAAAATAAAATAAAAAAAAATAAAAAAAAAATAAAAAAATAAAAAATAAAAAATAAAATTATTTTAAGTAATTTGATTTGAACAATTTGATTAAAATAAATAATTTCCTTTTATACTTATTTTTAAAATAAAATTTTTAGTGGTGCCTTTTATGTAAAGAATTTAATAATTATAAATTTACAATTTGAATTTATTAACAAAAATATAAGTTTTTTTTTCTTTTTTGAAAGAAATATAAAACTAGATCGTCTGTACGATCTGTAAAGGTTCTTTTTGCCAGTGCATACATGGGTCATTCAATATAATGTGTGGGACAGTTTTTCTGCATATTTCTGCTGTTTTAACAATTTTATACGCATAAAATAAAACAAACGGGCTAATATGAAAATGTAATGTTTTGTATTATTTTAAATGTCAGTTTATTGTCAATAGATAAAGTTACTTATGTAAGTGCCGCGCACTGGAGATTATGCAAGTTTTTCATGGAATGGTACTGAAACAAAGAGATTACTCCGATCCATGATTTAAAATGTGGAGATTTTTATTACCTATTATTCCTATTATTTATTTATTAAAAACTCGCAACCAACTAAATTCTAAGGCTTAAAATTTGAATATTTTAAAACCTATTAAAGGGCCATTCCATATCTGGGTCAAAAAAAAAAAAATAGAATTTTCGCCTCAAACACTCCTTTTTTCTGCAGGAGAAATTTTCTTTTTACCGATATCCTGCTTTAGTTATGATAACAATGTATTTACTGTGGAATTTATTTCAGAAATTCGCGTCGTGACCTTTTCAATATTCCACGACTGGACTCTATTCGTTCGAATTCATTCATATTTCCGTTTTAAGAAATATACACTATTCCCTCGCCTCCGAGAATTGTGTGTGTGCGACCTCGCCTTCTCTCTTTATTTCATTTCCGTTTTTAATAGAGAAACTCGTAGAGAACGAAAAAGTGCCAATCAAATCCCACGAGCACCTACTCTCGAAGATGGGATCTTCCGCTCCAAGTGATTGGGAAAATTGTCTCTGCCAGATGCTTTTAATTTAAAATAAAACCATTGAAAGGAATTCCAACAAAGAGTAGTGGTGTGTTTGACCTGATCCAGCGCTTTCCTCTGATCTTGTTAGAAAACGAATTGTTTTAATTGAAGCTTCATTATCTTGTATATGGAGGCGATTCCTAATTGTGTAATTTAATCTTTTCATCCGAGTAATTTATTATTTGTGACCGATATAAACTGCCGATTCTAATTCTGGAAACAGTGAATGATGTAAGAAAAGAAAATGCCTTAATAGTTCTAAATATTTGAGACGATAGTATTTCAACTTGCACCAAAAATGAATGGACAAAAAACATTTTTTTCATGATGGCATAAAGTAGGGGTGCACAACACTATTATATATATATGCAATAATTAAAAAAAAATTGCCTTCATCATAAGTTAATTACTTCCAAATTCTCTTAACATTGAACTTTTTCCTTTCTTTTAATAATATTTTAACATATTATTTTTAATTCCATACCTTTAGTGTGAACCCTTTTTATTTTTTTTTTTTTTCTAAAAAACATTAATCTTTCAAAACAATTCTTTTCTTAGGAAGAAAATCCCATTACTTAATTCATTGTGTATCTGTTGCAGTTGCATCATATTTCTTTATTCTCTCAAACGTTCGATGTCACAAAATTCCATTCGGTCGTTTTTATTTGAACAAGTTATTCTAGCTGCATAATATTCGGCCGTCTAAGAAAACTAAATGAAATTTGTGTCAGCTGATTAAATTTTCATTGTTTAAAAGTAAATTCTCAAAATTTAATTGGTAAGCTAGGGGTTTATCCTGAAATCACTTCATTCCCGCACTGATAACTTATAAAAAGGATTACGCTGTGTTTGGAATCAGTCAGTTCAGTTTTAGTTTGGTTTTTGTGTGTGTCTTCGATTTTTTGTCGCTTGGTGGAATATGACGCTTAAAGGGTGAATCTCTATTGCGAAAACATCATTCTGTTCTAATGGCGGTATATTATAGTTGTACGAAGTTTAAACTGGAGTTTTTAGTGGAATTGTAACGATGCTTTGAACACAAACAAAAGTGTTTTGTTTTGAAGAAAGAACTTCGTTTGATGCATCATGTCTAGATCTGATCCGTACTTAAAGGGGAAATACCCAAAGATTTCCATTCGGTGCTTTGATATCTTAATCTACACGACTGCAAGAGATCAATTTCCTGATAATTTAATAGTTAGTTCAGTATTTTACAGATATATTAAAAAAATCCTGCATTGTCGAAGGCTAACATCGCAGGCAAAATTTTGCTTCGGGGAAAAAATGGCAGGAAATCTGCGGCATAAAAAATCACTGATTTCGAAGGAAGAGTTTTTAGCCAATTTTACCTTTCTTTTTCCTTCCTTACCCAATTCAGTTGGCAAGGTAGTATCAACAATTTTGTTTGTGTATGTAAAGGAGATATTTCAAGAGTCTTCTTTTCAAGTAGCGAAAATATTCCTTGACTTTATTTTGAAAAGTAAATTTAACTTTATTAAAATCACAAAACAAATATAGGCATAATAATGGCAAGTGACCCCCCCCTCTCCCCCCCCCCAAAAAAAAAAAAAATTCATGGCCAAAGTTGGAAGGTCAGATGATCGCGTATTGTTGTAAATTATACTTTTTAACATATTCAACCATAATTATGAATATCAAGGGAAATCATTTTAATAATAAATATAATTTTGCTTAGTACGAGATATTTCTAAATGAATATCGCGATTTTAACGTTTGGTAGTATTTATTACATAAAACTTAAAATTATAATTAAAACATAAAATGAAGCAACATAAAAATCCCTGTCGGCTGGGCCTATAGGCGGAGGTAGATTTCGAAGAGTGCTCATTTCATCAAATATATATATATATGATTAGAGATAAATCCAGTTTAATAACTTCATTTGGCCGTTTATGAAAAATTTTTTATTTCATTTTTCTGCAAAAACTGGTTTTATCAGAATCATCTTAGGAAAAATTCAGTTCAAATGCCCATTTTGACAACATATTTTGAAATAGAGTCTGAATTTATTAAAAAATCGACCAAAACAGTACATTATACAGTTCCTAAATAACAAAAAACTGTCAGTTGAATGCATTTGACAAAAAAATTTAATTTAAAAATTAGTCATAAAATAATCGATTTGTAGTTTGAATACATCCTTAATTCTTTAATAATTATGATTGCTTCGGAAAATTTTGTGCGAAATACTCAATTTGACAGCATTTTTAAAAATATATTCTATCTTTATCAAAAAACTGGCCAGTGCGTCACAGTATATAGTTCCTAAATAAGAGGATCTGTAAATTGGATGCGTTTGAGAGCGAAAATGGATTTTAAAACGAGTCATAAAAAGCGCAATTTGCTATGTGAAAACTTCCTTAAATTTTCAAATCACGAAGACTTCGGGAAATTCTGTTCAAAACACCCTTTTTGGTAGCCTTTTTCAAAATATATTCTATCTTTATCAAAAAACCGATCAATGCATCACATTATATAGTTCCTAAATAAGAGGATCTGTAAATTGAATGCATTTGAGAGCAAAAATGGATTTAGAAACGAGTCAGAAAAAAACGCAATTTTTTATTTGAACATTTCCTTAAATTTTCAGTCCCGATGACTTTCGGAAAATTCTGTTCAAAATACTCTTTTTGGTAGCCTTTTTTGAATTATATTCCGTCTTTATCAAAAAACTGACCAATGCGTCACATTATATAGTTCCTAAATAAGAGGATCTGTAAATTGGATGCGTTTGAGAACAAAAATGGATTTAAAAAGAATCAGAAAAAAAAACGCAATTTCTTATTTGAATACTTCCTTCAATTTTCAGTCCCGATGACTTTCGGAAATTCTGTTCAAAATACCCTTTTTGGTAGCCTTTTTTGAAATATATTCTGTCTTTATCAGAAAATTGACCAATGCGTCACTTTATACAGTTTCTAAATAAGAGGATCTACCATTTGGATGCGTCTAAAATCAAAAATGAATTTAAAAATGAGTCAGAATATAAGCAGTTTGGATTTGAGGTTTTTTTCTCCAATTCCTATTTTTGTTTAATTTCTTTTTGCTATACGAATTGGTCCTATGAAAAACTTGTCAGTATAAAAGCTGTAGATATTTTTGAGAAGATGTAAAATAAATTTAATCAGATTTGATATCTTAAAAATTGACGGAGTTATGGATTTTTCTCTTTTTTCAGCACCCTTTTTCTTTTCGTTTTTAATTTTTTTCATCGGTAAAAGTTGGTCTTATCAAAAACTTGTAAATACAAAAGTTTTAGATAATTTTAAGAACATTTACAAAAAATTTAGTTGGACTTGATATCTTGAAAATTGACGAAGTTATGAATTTTTTTCTCTCAAAATCCCTGTTTTTTCCGCCCCTTGAGCCCACTTCTAAATTTATCAAAAATATGTCATGCATATACTTTTGGCCCATTTTTAAGAAGTAATATAAGCTTTAACCGATTCGATATATACTTCAATTAAGAAGTTATGGCGTTTTTTCAGTTTTCACAAAAACGCCCTCTATTCCGACCCCCTTGGTCCGATTTCGCCCATTAACGAACTTAGCCAAGATTTCATCCCCTTTGATTTTATGTACCAGTTTGGTGGAGATTGGTGAAAAATTATAGAAGTTATCGTGTCCATAAAAAAGTGAGATATATATATATATATAGATAGATAGATAAACTGGTGCGATTGCAATAGGTAGTATTTCTTATGAAATCTACCTAATGAGCAACTCAGTTTTACCTGCAAGCTTACAAGTGTTCAATGTGAGGACTTTTCGTCACACGGCACACTTAAAGTCGATAGCTCTGTTCTTCCCAAACGCTGATTAGTGTTTTGGGGGTCATTGTTGCAACAGCTACAATGGTCAGCTTGTAGCGGAGACGCATAGACACGATCCTTTATGAACCCCCACAGCTAGAAATCCCATGGAGTCAGATCGGGTGAGCGTCTGAACAGCATTCCTTTGCTAATCAATGTTTGGGAAAAACTGAGCTATCGACTTTAATGTGTGCTGTGTGACGAAAGGTGCTGACATTGAACATTTGTACATTTATAAGTTTTGAACAATGTCATTTGTCTATAATGACATTGAACATTATAGATAAAACTGTTTGAGTTGTTCTTTTACTTTATGTATTAATTATAAGTATTATATACTACCAAGCATTAAAAACCCGATATTCATTTAGAAAAACCCCGTATAATATTCAAAGATTATAATATGCACTAAGATATCACTTAAGTCTTTTACAGGAAGAAAAAATTTCCTTAAAGAATTCTTTATGCAAAAAATTGAAACGAGTTTATAATAAACATCGAAAGTTGACAAGGAGTAAAAGTTATTTTTTTCCCCTGACATTAGAGATTGTTGTTGATGAGGAAAATGTGCATATTGGTCATTTAAACGTCTGAGTCTGTATATAAATTAATTATACAAAATCTTGTAAAGAATACCTCCTTCATTCATGATGAATGTGGTTGGTTGTTTTGTTTTTTAAAGAAAAAGAAACAATTGCATCCAAATGAACAGTCGCTCGTTTTCTCTAGTCATCATCAATGATCACATCTTCAAACATCTTTTGTTAATATGCATATTTTATTTTTATAAAGTTTCGAAATTATCCTCGTTAAAATAGTTTTTTATTTCTTTAAATAATTTGATTAAATAATAGTTTTAATTTCTAAATCAATTCAGGAAATATGTAACCTTTCTGTGATAAATATAATATACACGTAAACGCATACATAATTGTTTTTTGTTGTACATTCAAGACTAAAAAAAGAAAGTCGTTCATCGCTGAAAGATTTAATTATTCTATGGTTGAAGAGTTTCTCTTCATATATCTATTACTTTTTCTCCATAAAAAGTTAGGTGGAAGGGATTATATGTCCTTACTTACGCCTGCGAAGTTACTTTTTCTCCGCAATGTTACGAATGGGTGAAGAATTTATTTCAACCACGAATTTCAAACTGATACATATTCTTTTTTTACCTCACTTTTGTGTGAATTTCACCCTTGACTTAGTAAGGTAATAAAAAGTGTTTTTTTTTTCTTTCCATTGTCAGTCATTTTGTGGTTATGGCTCATGTAACTGGAACCGCGACCTTAGGAAACTACGGTTGTGATCATGTTGTTTCACCTGCCCGCCGAAATGGCACCAACCTTGATCTCGGCCTTTCCACTTATCTGTATGAAAATAAAATGTTAATTGGATCACCTGTCTTGCTTCAAATATTCATTTCTTTTATTTAGTTTATTTTCCTTTCCTGATTATTTCTTAACATTTATAGTCATAACGTAATGCGTGAATGTAAATGTTAAGTGCTTTCTGTTATTTACTAGTGTTTTAACTTTTTTAATGCGAGTGTATTAAATTGCAACACTATTGCAATTGTATGTGTTTTCTTAGAACAGATGACGTTTCTACCAAAAAGAACAAAACATACGAACTCCGAAGAATATTGCCTTTTAGTGATCCATTTTATTGGCACGCATCAGACTGTTAAAGATTAACACACTTAAGGGGGTCCGGGACACAAAAATCTTCAAATTTCCTAAAAATGTTTTATTGCATTAAAAATTTCTGTTTTTTATGCTTAAAATGACGCTTAATTCATGTTTCTATCTTAATTGGAAGAAGAAATATTTATTTTTTTCGTTTTGGCATATTTTCAAAATCTAGCTTTCAAGCAATGGTTGTCATGAAATGACTTTTTGCGAAAATGCGTTTTTCTTAAAATGGATTTTTTCACAATTTCGCAGGTTTAAATTGTTATAATTCAAGAACCATTAAAGGTAAATACTTTAAACTTGAAACATGTAATTTATGACTATTTTACTTTAATTTTGATTCAGAAAATTTGAAAAAAGAAATATTTACTTTTGAAAATATATTTTATATAAAAGTTGCATCATTTTTTTTTTCAAATTATTACTTTAAATAATTTTTTTTATTACTATTTTTAAAATGCCAAATTAAAATTTGGATATTTCTGTTTATTTAAATCTAAAAAAACTGAAATTCGACAAATAATATTTTGAATTATAACAATTTTAAATTACCTCACTATTTAAAAAATTCTAAATTAAAAAAAAATTTAGACAAATTAAGAGAAGTTTTATCATGTGATTTTGTTTACAAATGACATGGTTAACCATCACAAAAAAAAAAAAAAAATAAAATAAATAAATAAATAAAAACAATAAATAAAAATTATTTTAAAATGTGTCCCGGACACACTTAAACCTTCTAAAATAGAATCTGAAGGAACAAAACATGAATTCTGTTTTAGGCTGGGTTTCGCCTTGAAAGATATAATTACAGTGAAACCTCCCTATGCGACCATTTTTTCATGAAACGAAATTTATTGCCATAGGCTCAATAGTCATTACTAATTTTTACCTCCATTCGGAGATCATCCCAGTTAAACTCCTTCCATGAACGACCATTTTTTTTTTTTTTTTTTTAATTCCTATTATTCCGGTAAGTTTTAAGTGTTTAAACCCCTTTGTGCCTTTTTAGGCAATGAATTTAATTCTGATGACGAATTTAGAATGGCGATCAATAAACTCCCTTGCCCTATTCTGTGAGGAAACTCTCAAAGAAATAAAGTAATGAAATCGTCATTATTTGTTCCCATCCAAAAATTATTTCATTTATTTTTATGAACTTCGAACGGACTTGGAAATAAAAGTTGTATAAGATAAAAACCCTGAAATCAAAGCAAACGTCAATTTATTCATTTTTTAAACTCTGCAATAATTAACCTATGTAATTAACTTTTGTTTTGATATTTAAACTTTTATATTTTTTCCTAATGGGGGAAAAATAGTAACATTAATTGTTACATTTTTTCAAATATTAAAAACTAGATTTAAACAAGACCCCCGTTAAAAAAACCGCCTCTCGGAGCGACCAATTTTTATTGGAACGGGACGTGGTCACTTTAGGAAGGTTTTACTGTATATGGTATTTCTTCATCGAGACAATGAAAATTTTTTGCGTGAAGACATTATAGACAGGTTTTAATTTACATACTTTTTAATTTTAAAATTATTTTTGTACTTTAATGCATTTTATTTCCGTACTTGATTCGTTATTTTCCTATGCTCATCTGTAAGAAAAGTACATAACCAAAAAAAAAAAAAAAATATATATATATATATATATAATATATATATATATATATATATATATATATATATATATA
Organism: Maratus speculifer; assembly: GCA_964019185.1. Lineage (NCBI taxonomy): Eukaryota > Metazoa > Arthropoda > Arachnida > Araneae > Salticidae > Maratus > Maratus speculifer. The sequence goes on along the minus strand of OZ025289.1, from coordinate 418,445,926 downwards.
TATATATGCATTTTGTATATTACTTTACTAATAAGTCTGACTTATGTGCATATTGCTACATGAAAAAGTATCATAAATTGCTTATTAAAGATGGCATATTTAATCTGGAAAATCTTTGGATAATGTTACATGTTTGCAATCACAAAGTGAGAATAGATTGTGTGGTTGGATAAATTTACTCGGTCTTCTAAAGGTGTTTATAAATTCAGTGTATGTATAAAAATAAACAGTGACGCCAACTTTTGAAAAATATTGGGTGGACTTAAAAAATTTTTGAACAAATATAAAAATATTGGGTGGGCTGAATTAATAATGGGTGGATGGAGATATCAAATTATTGGGTGGGCTCGTGCCCCATGGACCCATTTAAATTGGCGCCACTGAAAATAAACAGAAAAAGTTTTTACTCACTATTTTTGTTTTTAAAATCTGATACAGTAAAAATTTAATTCGTCAATTATTACAAGACATACATTTAGAACTTTGCTTAAAACTGCTGGTGAACCTCAACCCCATGAAGAGGTTATATGACTAATTCTTGTACAAACAGTGGCATCAACTTATATGGGGCCCTAGCCCACCCAATAATTTTGAACCCTAGCATGCCCAAATTCCATCGTCTTTTTTTTTAATTTATTTGTTTCAGTATTTTTCTATTATTTTTCTCTCAAGAATAAATTTATTTTGTCAATGAACCATGTGTTTTAATTCTCCAACTGACACCCATAAATCCCAAATAACTGAAATGTCCATGTTTAACTTTCAGCTTTCAATCTGTAGTCATATTCTTGGCATGATGATATTACAATAAATATAAATGTCTTTATAAGGAAAAACGCATAAAAATATAATTTAATAAAATTGCAACTTTATTAAACTATGATAGCTTGACTTCAAATTCTCATCTTTCACCTTCTGCCTTCAAAAAAGAACTAATTGGTCGTGCCATTTTACCAAAATATTTTTTGAGCCCACCCAATATTTTTGAGCAAACCCAATATTTTTCAAAAGTTGGCGCCATCATGCATAAATATATCAGTTAATGTGTACCGTATTTTCTCGAAACCGAAATGAGCTTTTCAGTCGTCAAAATCGAATCCATTCAATTGGGTGTGTCTTACAATGGAGTGCAATTTGTAATGCTGTAAAACCAGATCTCTGTATATAAGTGTTACATTTTAGAAGGTTAATTTATCCTTCGATTCTTTTCTCCACGTACCGCGATATGTAGTGGATGGGAACTGAAGATGACGGCATCCTAAAACTTTCCTGCAATAAAGATTCATGCAGTAAAATATTTAATGATGTAGACGGAGAGATGTCTATCAGAAATGGTTACTAATTTAGGATAGCATTGAGAATAATAAATTAAAGATATATTATATTTCGTAAATTTTCCAATGTTTTTTCGATTTTTTCCCTAATATTTTTGCGTGTTACACCGTTACACGTAACATAATATTTAACAGTTTTAAAGGTTTATCTTAGATTCGGGTAAATGCAGTATTTTTTCGGCAAGTTTTATTCTGATATTGTTATTCTTTACACTTTAAACTAGCTCACCCTAATAAACGGCGAGTATATTTACTAAGTTTGCTAAGTTCGCTTTTTTTCCCTCCTTGTCTAAAAATAACTAAAACCTTATTCATTTATTGTAGAATAGGTGCATACATCAGTTATTTTTAAACAAGCCGATATATTTAATATAAGCCAGTACTTCTCTTATCGTTATATATATTCCCAAACTGGGATAAACAAAAGTATTTATTTTTAACTACCACTATTGTCAATTCTTGATTTTAACTTTATTTTAAAGGTTTATGATCCCTGCTAATGAAATCGTCGCGAGTGACAAATTCATAATTGAGGGTAACAGAAACAGATTTTTAAGATCGAAACCGAATTTCAAGGATCTTCCTATTTTTGGCCGAAAATGAAAAGGCTCCCACTTTTTTAAATAATTAATGCATACATAATTATTATTTTCACATTCATTAAATATGCGTAATTATTAATTCTACGCATTTATTAGTTATACACGATTATTACTTAATTATGCGTGTGACCCAAGTTGTTCGTTAAGGCGCAACACTAGGCACAGAAAAAGACCCGGATGATAATGTAAAGTCTATGGGAGCGTTCTTTTCAAATATTTTGCCCAAATTTTAATATTTTTACATGATTTTTTTTGCATAAGATAGTTGAGGACGATCCACAACCGGCCTAGTTTTTACTTTTTCAGTTTTGGCTTCAGATTTTTTAAAAATTACTTTGACTTTCAAAACCGGTTTAAACCGGTTCAGAAATTGAAACTATCGTAATATAAAAAATATGTAAGCAAAATCGGAAAAGTAAAAACTAGGCCGCTTGTAGATCGTCCTCAGCTAGCCTATGCATAAAAAAAAAGGTCACGTAAAAATATTAAAATTTGAGCGAGATATTTGAAAAGAACGCTCCCATAGACTTTACATTATCATCCGGCTCTTTTTCTGTGCCTAGTGTGGGGCCTTAAGCTTTAGACTCAAAACTTTTTATTTTAATATAAAATAAAAAATTAATTCATCAACGACACAGAAAGAATTCGTAATTATACGAATATCAGTTATTTTTAGGTATACGCGCGTCGATTTATCTTTTATAACGGTTTTTTTAAATGATCATCTCCCGTACTAGAACTTTCTCAAAGAGTATTCGAAATCAGAGATATGTTTAGGAAAATTTTAGGTCCTTTAAAGGACCCTTCACAAAATAATTTATCTTAAAACAGGATCCTTCACAATTTTTTTTATTTCCAAACAGAACCATTCATAAAACATTTTATCCCAAAACAGGACTCTTCACAAAATTATTTGTCTCTTAAATAGACCTTTCACATAATTTTTTCGCCTTCAAATTGAACTTTTCACAAATTTAATCATTTAATAATAAAATCTGGCTTGTAAGTTAACTCACCAAAGAGTATGTTATTTAGCTTTTTATAGATGAAAATAGAACCAAAGACATCGATAATTTAAAATTCACAAAACTCTGACTAGAATTTTCACAAATATAAGAAAAAAATTCACAATTTCACAAAAACAGGACCCTGTGAGAAAAGTCTGGACAAACCGCTGGAAATACTTCTGAAGTTTCAAACTAAAATTTTCAATTAAAATCATACCGTTAAGTCTGCAGATCTTAATGAGCACACGAAAATGTTTAGTCATATATATACATTGTTTGCTGTATAGTTTGAAATTGCATCTTGAATCAGTCATAGCTGATAATTATAAACAACGAAGTTTATAGTAATTAAATAATCTCATTTGAACCGATACAGTTCGAATCGACGAGTAATCTTGAAAATTTCCGAAAGAAAAACGAGATTTTTGGAATACACATAGTTTCGGCATGGCCAATTTTCTTCAGCATTGCCACCGGAAACGAATTTTCTGCGAAACTCAGATTTTTGACACAAAACGAAACTGAATTTTCAATCTATCTCTACCTGTATCCCAAAATGTTGCTGTTTCAAGTAACATTGGACGAAAAAAGAAAAAAAAACTGAGCTTTTTTTTCTTTCATTAAAGTTTTTTTTATTAACTTTCTCTTTCGTGTAGGCTTTTCGTGACACTTTTTTTTTTTCTCATAAGCAGATTTTATATTTATCACTAGACTAAATGCTTCTGGTGAAATGAGTAAAAAAAGTCAGTCAACCGTAATTCGTGCGGTTTTCAGCTAATTTTTTTCCCCCCAGTCTTCCTTTTTCTTCTTTTTGTCTTCAAATCTGCTTCTCCCCTCTCCCCCCCGCCCACCTATTTTATTCCGTGCTCGTAATTTTATACCTAATCATAATCCCAATAAGATTTTTTTTTTTAATGATGTGTATAATAATACTGAAGAAGGGAGAAAATGCTTTTAATATACTGCCGCTGTCCTCTTATTATTTCAAGTATAGTAATTTTTTTTTATCCAAAATGAACGGAAATATAAAGAAAAGGTTTGCAAAAATACACATTTTCTTTCGAAAATATTTTGTTTTCAACCCTTCAATCCCGAAGGAAGTTGTCTTTTAGAAGCTGCTGAAAATGTTAGAAATAAAACGTGTGTAAACATACAGGGCTGCCACTGGCGACTATTTTTTAATACTATTTCACGCCACTTTTTCGAAACAAAATTCTTTTAGTTAAGAGAAATATACTACTAATAGAGTTGCAAATAAAATGTAAAAATACTCGCCTGTGGCAACCTTGTATGGATATACAAGGTGTTCAGGTATAACCTGACCGACCTTTATTTTCATAACCGTTGGTCCTTAAAAAAAACTTCCAATTACAAAAGTGGTCTAAATTAGGTGCTGAGTTAAGATTTTAAAAAAAAGTTTGAAGCGAAAAACAATTTAGTGAAGAATTACTAAATCTAAATTTTTATACAGCCCCCACGTCCCTAAACTTATAATTTGGGACATTTTGTCTATTCATAAGTATTGCAAACACGAAAAGTTCCTTTTCTGTTTTACCAATATTGTCTGAGAAATTTGACTTCAAAGTTGCCATGCACAGCATGGGGACTGTATACTGATAGAGATGAAAATAATATAATTTTTGTTAAAAGAAATCCTAGACTCAAATCCTTACAAAATAAAATATATGTTAAAATACAATTATTTTAATTAATATGAAACTTAACTAATAAAAGTTAACGCAATCATAATAGTTGTACGATTAGATACCTTGAAATAAGTTTAAGTACTTTACACTGTCAGAAAAATTCGTCAATATACACTAAGTTATCGTTATTTTTTCACAAATAACTTCTGTTTTCCCAAAAGACGTATTTGTTCTGTGAGTTCATTCCGAAAGTCGAAAAATGAGGAAACGTTTCCGTTTATATCTAGCACGCATGCGCATTGGGTCTGTTAGTAATAAATTCGAATTTATTTTTAAAATGAAAAACAAAAGTATTCTATCGATTAAAATGTCTAATTTAGTTTTAAAAGACAAAAATGTTTTCGAATTTAAAAATAAATAACAATTACTTTCTTTATTCGTTCAAAACTTCTCACAATCTGGTTTAGTTGGATAAGTTGAATAAAGTTCAATATACTAAGTTATTTCTATGATAAATATTCGCATATAAAATATACTTTAAGTGAACACATTTAAAAAATATTTTAATTAAAAAATAAAATGCAAAAAAAATTGATATTATTAAAAAAATCTTATCGAATAAAAATAAAACATGCATGTTTTTTCTCTAACAATCTACGTAATATATTTAAAATTCACATTTTTTATATTATATTAATATTAAAGTAAAAAAAAACCAGCCACAGTTTCATTAAAAATGAAGTCTTTCCGAGATTAACTGCAAAATTAAAAGCTTTTTAACGAAATACACCAAACCACACCCATATGAAATGAACACTTCTATTTAAAGCATAATCTTCACAAGCAATCCTGGCGCCGTGGATGCGCGTTGGTCTTGTAATCCTGGGGTCCCTGGTTCGATCCCCACCTCTCCCGCATTGATTTTTCCAAACTTTTTTCAAATGACGGATATTTTTCCTCTTTTGACGGAGAAAAAAATAAACGGAAAGTCGTCAATATACAGACAATTTCTGGCAGCAGTGCTGCCAGTACATTTTCTGTAAAAAGACGGAAATTTTTTTGAGAGTGTATATACGGTTCCTAAATGTATGGCAGAAATAATCTGTTTTGAGATGCAAAAAAGTGGTATAAGCCATGTATTTCAAAGCTTCATAACTCAGTCAATTTTAATTGCAGAAAAAGCGGAAAAAATTCTGGAATTTACGAAAAATTTTCCAATAAAAAACAATAAATTGCTCTGGTGTCCTGATTACCAATACATTTTGCGTAAAATCATGCTTTTTTTTTTTTTTTTTTTTTTTTTTTTTTTTTTTTTTTTTTTTTTTTTACAGAGTGCAGATTTTTTACTTTTCTGTTAATTAGCTGAAATTCGCTTTATAATATTAGTCTAGATTTGATATACAGTAGACTCCCTTAAATCCACACAGCTTGGGACCAGAGGTTGTGCGGATTTTAGAATTTTGAGGATTTCTGGTCATTGCTTTGTTTATACTTTTTAAACAATAATTTGAGTGCAATTAATAGTGCAATCGGAACTGTAGTGAATACTTACAATATAATAAAGTATTAAAATAAGTAATAAACTAAAATAATAAAAATTTAGATAGTTTTTAAAATGATAAAAGTACTAATAGCAAAGGTCAAGTTAATAATCATAGTGTATGATTAAATATTCATTATAAAGTAGGTATTTTTCCAAAATTATTCAACAAAACTTGCCTCATAAAAGTACATTAGTAATTCCAATTAAAATCATAAAATAAAAGATTTTTTTTTTCAAGTTTAGCCAGGCTTAATAACCAAAAAATCTTGACTAATGCATAAATATATTTGGTAAGAAGATTGTGATTACCAGTGATATCAGCAATATCTTGAATTTTTTCCAAAAAAATTTATTCTTCCTTCATGAAAAAACATGAATAGAGTATTATTAAAAAAATTACAAAATAAAAAATACATGGCATTGATGCAAAACTAAAAAAAAATCAAGTTTCGTCCCAATATCTGAACTGAAAGTTTCATTGTATACATCCATAAAATATGTGCGGATTTTAGAGAGTTGCTGAATTCTGGTTTGCGGATTTGAGGGAGTCTACTGTAATTAAAGCCATACCATAGTTTAAACTAATAAACATTCCCCCCCCCCCTTTTTTTTTTCCAAGCATAAGATGCTTTAAAAGCTGGGATGTAGTGAAGGGTATACAGGTACATATTCTGATTTGAGCGTGCACTCTGTTTAAAGCTTATACCCTCCGGTTGCTTTACGATTAATCCACAGTTTAAAAGTATTTTAGGTCTCACTGTTTTTTCGTTAAGAATTAGCAGAAGAGAGGTATTTTGACAGTTTCTTAAAGAAAACTTAAATCTAAAATTACAAATTAATTTTGATTTAGCTTACATATAAGCAATAGTAATGCCATGCTCAATTATACAGTCTCAGTCGATTTACTTATATATTCAGTTATTGAAACATTTCTAAAACTAGTCGTTGGGGGCCACCGTAATACTTACCCATCATGGATATGTATATGAAAATAAAACATGTGAAAACTATTTATACAATGCACTGCAATTCATAAACAAAATTTAAATATTGTTAATATACATAGTAATGCTATATTAAAGAACTGCTGATGTACCAATTTCGACAAACTATATAAAAAGCCAAACTACTCAAGTAGTACCGAACTGCGTAAAAGAAACATCCTTATAACTCCAAAAATAATAATTCTATTAACTAACAATTAACTGCGTCGGATTAAGCGTCTCATTTCCAATTAAAATATACCTCTGAATTGAAATTTAAATGAAATACAGGGTCATGAAAAATCGAAGGATGTGGAAAACAGGATTACAAATATATCGGCAACTAATAATCCGATCGATTTCGTTCTATATACAAAATGTGTGTTATTTTATTGCCTTTTACGTCCATTCCTTAGAGCAAAAAAATTCGAAAATTTTTATATACCTTTCATCAGAACGAAATTTTCGAGAGTCCAAAAAAAAAAATAGTTCCGGATAATCGAGGTTGCTGATATTAAATAAGCTTCGTCCCATTCTTACATACTAACTACATACAAAATTTCAAATCTCTATCTCAATTTGTTCGGGAGATAGAGCGTTTACAGACAGACGGACGGCAAAATTTTTTTTTCTAAAAATATGTTTTTCGGAATCTCCAACATCTAAAACGTGTAAATCCGTCAAAAAAATTTTTCGATTTTCAAAACGATTGCAAGACTTACCCTATACTACGTATGACGGGTAATACACGCAGACGTTAGTTAAAGCATAAAACCTCCTCACAAATTGGGAGAAGTTGGCTCCTAAAACAGCGTATTCTGTTGTTAAAAGTTCGTAAAAATGATTAAACTTTTCGCTACCTTCATTCTGGAACATCTCCAGTTGATTTTGTATATATTCGTCGCTACCTGTTTCATTGAAGTTTTTCCCGACATTTTCCTTAAATTTTAATAGGTACTGCTTTCTGTTATTGATCGTAAAATGCAATGTGTCATTACCGATATCTGAATTTGCTGACATAATTCCATAACTACCTTTAGCAATCTGTAATTTAGGTTACTGTAATTTGCTAACTTTTCGACATAATTTTTTTAATAAAAATACAGAGCGATTCAATTCAAGTAACAAAATAATGATTTCCGATGTTTTCAAATGTTTTCGTAAGTTATTGTTCTATGGACATATCTGTAAATTTCAGAAATTTTTAACTTTTCGAGCTATTTTTTTTTCTTTATCTTTTTTTTAATCTTTTTTTTTTTTTTTTTTTTTTTTTTTTAATGAAAATCTTACTGACTCATTTTCGCGAAATGCATAAAAAACTAATTCAGTTTAATACTTGGTTACTGTCGACATAAGCTGATAAATCGAAGTTATACACATTTTTCAGCTGTATTAAAAGTAAGAATTTTTTTTTTTTTTTTTATTTTTTTTTTTTTATCTGATGGGGTAACTTTGAGAAAATGATGATGTCTTTGAAGACCTAGACATTTAAATGTTGAAGCGATAAATTTTGTCGACAGTAATGCCCGTCGGTCGAAATATTATTCTGTTCTGAATTTATTTCCTCCATTTTTATTGCAGAAACTATGATTTCTGAAGAAATTTCACTATTGCTCTTTCTCCTTTTATTACTCTGTCTATTTAACAGTGTATGTGTCATGAATATGTAAATCTAGAGATGAGTATGAGTTTGATTTAAAATAACTCATTGAAAAAGAAATTTGAAGAAATCTAGTTTATATGCGAAGTTTTTCTGGGGAGTTTGTTCATTTTTCTTGTGAATGGTTATATTTTATAACTACTCTCTGAAAAATGGTTCAAAAATTGAATTACTGCTAAGTACTATGTAAAATTATATATTTTCCAAAACTTGGAACCGTTTTTATAAAAACCATAATTTATCTACGAGTAAACACGGTATCCTCATAAAAATGAACACACAGTGTATTATAATAAACTGCTAATCATAATCTACAGTTTGAATGCTTTTGCTTCATTAGTTTTGATAGGGTTATCCAAGAAATCTTCGTTCTTTTTCAGTTTTTTGTCGACCCCCTATGGGATTTCGGGGGGAAATCTTGGCGATAATATATGACCTGTAGTATTTTGCTTACACACCTGGAGTTTCATAATAATTCCACATGTATATTTTTAGATTTTAAGAAAACGTCTAAAATCGCAAGTATCAGGATTTTTTATGCTGGCACTGAAGATTGTTGTTTAAATTTTATAAAGCTGTTTCTAAAGTTTAATGCCGTTAATTTAAGAATCAGTGACTGACTAAATATTAATAAGCAATTTGGAGCTTTTCACTTTGCTAAATGAAAAAATATTGTTTGCAATAAATAGGTAAGCTTAAAGAAGAATTCGATTGCAAAAAGGAATACAACCGCAAAATAAGGAAATAAAACTGACTGAATTAATAATTTATTCATTGAAAGCACTAGCTTAAGACGTTTCGTTCCTTGTAGGACTAAACATATCGGCGTTTTAAGCGAGCGTGTATTGGTCTCATTTCGTTCTATATTTCTGCTCTGAAAACGTGATTTATAGGAAATTTTTTCTCCAGATTTCTGATGTTTTGTTTGTTCAGCCATTTTCTTTCCGACTACCTTAGTCTTTTTACTCTCCACTACATACTATTAATCCCCCACCCCCTTTCTTCTCGAATCATGTTTTATATCGGTTATAAATTCGTCAAAATCATTTGAACTATTTTTTAGACATAATTAGCGAGTCCTGGAACCATAGTGACCCAAAATGATCCACTCATCGACTTTTGTCGAATACGCGAGGGAACCCAATGGTCTTCTCGATCTTGAAAACCATAGAATACATAATTTAACTAAACCGTTCAAGTCGTTTTCAAGAAAATTAGCTTCACCCATAGTGACTCTAAATTGACCCACTAACGAAAATTTCTCAAACGTGTGACCTAACAAAATGATCTTGCCGTATCAAAAAACGGTTTGATGCAAAATTTCGTTAAAATCGATTGAGCTATTTTTTATATGTAATTAACTTGATTCTGACCCAAAATGACCCACTAATCGAATTTTCTCGAACATGTGACCAAGTCCAATTGCCTTCTCGTGGCCGAAAATGGTAAAATACAAAATTTTGTCAAAATCGTTAGATCCGTTTTTAAGATCAAATTTACACACACACAATTTTTGCTCGTTTTATAATGTAAGATAACAAATTTGGAGCTTTTCACTTTGATAAATGAAAAAAATATTGTCTTCAATAAATAGGTAAGCTCAAAGAAGAATTTAATTGCAAAAAGAAATGCAATTGCAAAATATAAGGAAATAAAACTGACTGAATTAATAATTTATTCACTGAAAGTACTAGCTTAAGACGTTTCGTTCCTTGTAAGACTAAACATATCGGCGTTTTAAAGATAAATGGTGATTAAGCGAACGTGTATCGGATCTCATTTCGTTCTATATTTCTGCTCTGAAAACGTGATTTATAGGAAATCTCTTCTCCAGATTTCCGATGTTTTGTTTGTTCAGCCATTTTCTTTCCGACTGCCTACAGTCTTTTTACTCTCCACTACACACTATTATCTCTATCCCCTCTCCCCTCGCCTCATGTTTTATGTCTGTAAGAAACTTTCTGGTTTTCCAATTCAGTTTTCTTGTTTCGTTTTTTCCCCCGATACATTTTGTTACATTATTCTTTCAGGGCATCTATAGATATTTATCTATCTATATATTTTTTCTCCTTTTTTTCTTTTCTGTCTACGTGTTGAGTCCGATTTATATTTAAGGGTGTATTCGAAAAAATGATTTTCCACATCTTCAACAGTTCGAAATTTTCAGATACAATTTTGGACACATTTTTAAAAGTAGAAGCATGAAACTTGCTGAGGGGATTTTTGAGGTGACGTACAAGGTGCCGTGTGATGTAACTTTTCGCTGATTTAATTAGAATCTGATTTATAAGCAATTATTTTCTCAGCGTGACCCTTTTTTTCGTTCGCAGACCTTCCGCTTCTGAAAATTTGGTCCAAAACGCCGTTTTTGACAGCATTTTTTGCAATATTTTCTGCAATTATCAAGTTTGGTGCATTTGAGAGCAAAAATGAATCTAAAAATAAGTCTGAAAAAAGGAGTTTGGATCGGAATACACCCTTAAGATGCTGTCATGGTGATGGGAAATATGTGGACTCATCGTTATATAAACCTACTAGATAAAACCTCTTAAAAATAAATAAAATATTCATCTGTATTTGTACTTATGTGGAACTGTCTGGAGAAATAATCGAAAAAAAAAATGACATTCAGTTTAAAAATGGAAAAGCCAAAAACATATGCCTGTAGTTTTCATAAAAATACTTTTTAAGATCAGATAAGGCATTCCAGTATCAACCAGCTTCATTTATTGTTAGTGTATGTGTGTTCTTTTGTTAGTTAAAAATATTCAATTTTTAATCTTCATCTTTTAAAATCTGTACTCTGAGAAAGTGAATATGCGATTTTCCTTGAATGAAACTTAACGGCACCAATAATATTTTAATAAAATTTTGCTTCTACAATGTAAGCTCAAATTAAAAGATTCTTAATTTCTAAAAAAATCGTTTGTAAATTCTTGTGACAGTCAATAATTTCTCATTTTACTAACAGAATTTGCCCGTGACGGAAAAGATTAAACATTAAGAGATTACTTCACTCATTAAACATGTAAGATTTATTATTTCACTCATGCAAAAACGCCCACTTGCCAATATTAATCTTATGAAATATTTTTTAAAGATATGTCACTTGCATTTATATTTTCACTTACTTTTTGCATCGGACAGCTGAGGTCTGTCGCTAAAATGGCTGTTTGCAATTTTGTATACAAGTTTTTTTAATTGGATATTTTCACTTTCGAAGCCAGTTTCGGATAAGAAAGTTTCCCCGTTGAAAGGCAAAGAAGAAAAAAAAACCTGTAAGCAAACTTGAAAAAGTAAAAATTTTTGTGGAGATTAATCTCAGCTATACAATGCAAAAATAATAATTTAAACTATTGAAATGCAAGCGAGACATTTTGTCTTCCATGGGATTAAAGTGACAAGTGTTTTTCCTTGAATGAAGATACATTTTTTCAAAAAGGTCACTTTTCTTCCCAAAAGGGCATATTTAACTTTGTTCACCAAAAATATTTTGAATTGATTTGTTTAAAGTACATTAGAATTTGCGATTATTTCCCGGGATCAATCGAATTGCCACGGGGCGCATAGGAAGTGTTAAAAGAGCCACCGGGCGCATAAAAGTAATAAAAAAGGCCGCCAGGCTCTGCGCCCTGCTAAAGCGGTTTAGTGTCAGTACTAATCGTTAGGCGGGCCGGCCGCAACACACATATATAATAATATAAAAAACAGGTAATTAAAAATAGTGAGATAATAAAAATAGTATAACAAAGCAATGCAAGTAGTAGGAAAACAACAGTTTAAGCTCAGGAGCAGGTGGCACTGTGGCACCGTGCCTCCTGCTCCTCCGGCTGCCCGCTGTCCCGCCTGCTCCTCCGGCTGCCCCGCCTGCTCCTCCGGCTGCCCCGCCTGCTCCTCCGGCTGCCCCGAGCCTCCTCCGGCTGCCCCGCCTGCGGTCCCTCCTGCGCCCACCATCTCACCGCCGCCCTCCTGCGCCCCCTAGTGGAAAAAAGGAACATTCTATTCTAACAGGATAGGTGATCAACCTTCTCTAATTAAAAATATTATCAATCACATCTCATCATTGAATCATACTATAAGATGAAGATTAAATTTGTATTTGAATTTTGAACAACCGTAATTTTAATGAGTATTATTAATTAAACGAAACAATTAAAATCTCAGTTTTTAACCATTTTATGTAGATTTCTTCAACTACAAGATGAGATTATCAATTTAATACAAGAAAGTTAAACATATATTTGAATTTTGCTTCATAGACATCTTAATGAGTATCGTTAATTAAGTAAAAAACAATAGAAAATATCCAGTTTTATAGAAAAAGACTGATTTCTTACGATTTTTATCAACTATATGATCAATGTAACGAAAAAAGTTAAACATGTATCCTAGTTTTTCAACAGCTATAGCCTTAATGAGTATCGTTAATTAAGTAAAAAAACAATAGAAAATATCCAGTTTTATAGAAAAAGACTGATTTCTTACGATTTTTATCAACTATATGATCAATGTAACGAAAAAAGTTAAACATGTATCCTAGTTTTTCAACAGCTATAGCCTTAATGAGTATCGTTAATTAAGTAAAAAAACAATGGAAAATATCCAGTTTTATAGAAAAAGACTGATTTCTTACGATTTTTATCAACTATATGATCAATGTAACGAAAAAAGTTAAACATGTATCCTAGTTTTTCAACAGCTATAGCCTTAATGAGTATCGTTAATTAAGTAAAAAAAACAATGGAAAATATCAAGTTTTATAGAAAAAGACTGATTTTTTACGATTTTTTCAACTCAAACTTCGGGCTATCAATTTGATAGAAAGAAATTTAAGCATGCATTCCAGTTTTGGACAACCATTTCCTTCATGAACATTATTAATTAAGCAAAACAACAGAAAATATTAAATTTTTAACTGATTTCTTCATATTTATTTATTTATTTATTTATTTTTTAATATAAAATCAGAATACACAACTTAAAATAGAAATTTAAACATATTTTTTAGTTTTTGAACAGTCGTTACCTCAAAGAATTTCGATAATTGAACAATTAACAAAGGAAACTAATGATTTTTTAACGAAAAAAGACGAATTAAACGAATTTGGTTAACTTTTACTCTAATTGGAAATTTCATCGTACTTTATATATACCAACTAAGTAGAATTTTAATACATAAACGAATAATTTAAAGAAATCCCCAACACACAAATGTGAACCTGCAGAGCATTTCTTATTACGTCATAGCTAAACTAAAACTTTTTTCTGCAACCCCTCCATGCATGTATTCCAGGTAGGGGAACATAACAAAGAATTTTGACGTCACAACTTACAAAAGGATACAACAAAATGTTTACGTTCAAGAAAAAGTATCACAGAGAGAGAAAAAAAGAAGAGATTTAAGCTATTTATCCATTCTAGTTTTATAACAGTTACCACAACATCTCCAAATTAAAATTTGGAAGTCATAATGAGTGTAATTAATTCAGCAAAATAATAGAAATATTAGTTTTTCAGAGGGGAAAAGACGAATTTAAACAAATTTTATTAGTTTTACACTAGTTTAATAATAATTTTAAGAGGAAAAAGACGAATTTAAACTTTTTTTTTTTTTTTTTTAAGTTTTACACTATTTTTTCTCATCTCCAACACGGATATATCAATTTTAACAGAAGAATTAAACGTATATTTTAGTTTTTAACAACAAAATCTTAACAAGTATCATTAATTAAACAAAAATAAATATCAGTTTTAAAGAAAAGACGAATTTGAATAATTTTACACTAGTATTTTCAAAAGCAACATGGAAATATCAATACTTATTCACATATTTCACTTATTCACTGTATTCAATACTATATTTTATAAATTTGGATACACTTTAAGAATTTCCTAATCTATAATTATATATTAGCTGTATATTTATTGTTACCCATGTTTTCAACATTAGTTCATAATCGTGATTTTTTATTTTAAATACCATATATTCAGGTTTAGATTATTTTCACTTGAAATCATACAGAATTTTTTAACAGAGTTTATTTTTGAAATCATTGAAGCAACTGTATTTAATATTTTTAACACCAATTTTCTAAGATTTTCTAACATTTTCCGATTATACATTCTTCAGAAGTACATTTCTAAATGTTAGAACCACTTTACATATCGAAAAGATATCATTGAAGCAACTGTATTTAATATTTTTAATACCAATTTTCTAAGATTTTTTAACATTTTTCGGTTATACATTCCTCAAAAGTTATTATTACGTATTCTAAACAATAGAAAATATTAATTTTAAGAATAAAAAGACGAATTTAAACAAATTTTATTAGTTTTACACTATTTTTTCTCACCTCCAACACGGATATATCAATTTTAACAGAAGAATTAAACGTATATTTTAGTTTTTAACAACAAAAATGTAATAAGTATCATTAATTAAACAAAAATAAATATCAATTTTCAAGAAAAGACAATTTTTTACACAAAATTTCAACTTTGAAATACATTTGTTACATATATTGTTACAGTATATTACTAAACTTAAACTTTTTAAAAAGTTTGAATGTCTTTACAAAGGGTTCATACTTATATTTTTCACGTCTTGACTGCATTCGAAATCTTACAACAAAAGTATACTTTTATTATTATTATTATTATTATTCTAGAAAACCTAAACAATCGTTTCTTGCTGCTTTAGACACTTGACATATTAAAACTACTCTACCCATATAATTAATCAAATTAGGACATGATTCATCTTACACTTCAAAATTTCTGAATTTTTACAATACTTATTTTCATCAAACTTTATTCTTGATCCTATATATTTTAATAGCACAGAATTTTAACATCTGTTTTTATCTACTTATCAAAAAATTATTAAAACACCCAACAACATTTTCCAAATATGAATATTATCTTTACAATTTAATAATGCAAAACATACACGAATACAAAGTTTAATTTTTACAAACATTTCATATTTCAAATCAAACTATTCGAAATTTTCACAACATAAGAGCAAACATTAGACGAACTTTTTAACATTAATATTGCTTACATCTTTTCATCGTAACTTTTAACTATGATAATTATCCATTTTTAGGTTGATTGTCGAAAAACTAACTGAAATTACATAAACTTAATGTAAAAAACCATGTTCTCACACAATTTCTTGAAATTCAACAAAGAATTGACTATTACTCCAATACTTATCTACTTCAATCTCGACTCTTGATAGTATATAGATATTGCATCATTACATACTTACAACTCTTTTCAAACGTTTATCAGAAAATCAAGTCAATCAAAGTCTAGTAGTTATCACACCTGTTCCTCAGAAATATTACTATCATATGAAACAGTAAAGAAAATTAATAGATATTTAATATTTAATAACTTCATACGTGAAATTACTGCCGAATAAAAATACTAATAATCAATAAAATCAACTGTTGGACAAAAAAATAGTACAGATTACCGAAAATTCAAATCATTTTTTCTACAAAAATTACAAAAATTAACAAATGAATGACAAGTTAGAGAAATAACTAAAAAAAATAATGAACATATTTACAAATTTATTAAAATCACACCTTTTTCTGGATTACAAACCACAATTTCTTGAAAAATTTAACACCTAATTTGTAAGATTTTAATCCTAGTATTACATACACTCAATAAATATTCACAATTAACAAAAAATAATTTTTTAGTCTCATCAATAAGCAGAAATTCTATATTAAAAGAATATTTTCATAGTAGTACTTATAAAAATGAGAGTTTACGAATTGATTTTCATAATTTTATCACATTTAAACTTAATATTTTACATAAAACATTATTTAATCAAATTTTATGCTTTCTAATTCAGTAAAATTCAATACCTTTTTAGTTTTTAAACCAATACCACAATATTTATTTACATCAAACTTGATTCTTCACCTTTTATATTTCCACATTACACACGTGAGATAAATACTAACTTGGATCAGGAGTTGAAGTCAATTGATTCCATTCGATTTTCATCATGTACGCATTGCTCCTACACGAAATTTCTTACTGCTATAATCATCTAATGTATTAAAACTAATCTACTCATATTTTTAATCAATTCATCAGATGTTTCATCTCGCACTTCTGAATTATCGTGCATCAAGTTGCTTAAAATATAAATACTATCTTTATAGTTTTAATGATATATAGTATACATGGTTTATCTTGAGTTAGCACTTCCATAGTATTAATCAAATTATATGTTTCATCATGCACTTGATCTTAATGTTTTCATCTTGCATCTAAATTATCGTCCATCGAGTTTTTTAAATAATAATATATTTATAGTTTTTGATTATACATAGCATGTACAAATACAATCTTTAATTTTAACATTTCATATTTCAAATAACCTATTTCCGAAACCAAGCTATGTGAATTTTACCACAATGCTTATTATCATAGAATAATTTGTGTTTCACACTTTTCTAAAAATTATCAGATATGTACCCCTCAGAGAAATTACTATCATATGAATAAATGAAGAAAATTTAATTTATATTAAATGTACACGAAATTGATTGTAATGTACATTTATTTAATAAAAATAAATAAATAAGCGATTATTTATACATTAAACCTTTACTAAATATATACTTCTTTCATTATACAGATGTTTCAACAAGATGAACCAAAACAGCAGCAAACTTCAGAAATTAATGATCCGAATGATTCATCTCTAGCACATGTAGCGTTAACGAATAACACATATGTGAGTACTTATATGAGAAATACTAGAATTCGTATATGAAACGTAATTAGAGTAAATACAAAATGATTTGTCTTACTACCTACACTTTAACAAGTGCTTTTTACCTAGATTATTGAAGAGAATCCTAACTGTGTCCATTTATTTCTACTACAGATGTGCTCTATTTGCTACAAACACTTCTTAAGTAAATGGAATTTAACAGAACATACAAAAATCTATACAGGTGAAAAACCTTACACTTGGAAAGATTACCATAAATGCTGTTTTCAAGGAGACGTGAATCAAAAATGCACACATCATCATATAAAGCATCATCAGATATATGTAAACTTAGCGAAGATATTCAAAAATTAGTCAGACTTTTGTAGAATTTAGAAATAAAGGAAGATATTTAGGCTATTTATCCATCATATTTTCACAACATTTACCACAATATCTCAAACTTAAAATTTGGAAGACATACACACTGCTGAAAAGTAATTTTGTGATTCTTCTAACCAGTATGAATGTATAGATGTTATTTTACAGTGTATTCTTTAAATGCTCACATTAAATATTCTTTTATATGCATATATCGTTGTGTTTATTTTTCTAATACCTATTACATTAATGAAATACATAACATTTTAAGTGAAATAACACTCTCACAACTTAAAAAATGCATAAGAACATACAAAAATAAACAGATGTATAAAAAAATATGCAAGTTTACAAAATATTTTCATTGTTTTCTAGAAATATTAACAAAAAATATTTACAATATGAAAAAATTGTAAAAGTGAAAAGAAAAAACATAAATGTAAAAACAAAAACCACAAAGTGAAAAACTCATAACAAAGTTTTTGAAAAAAATATTTACAACAAAATTTTTTTTTACAAAAACCAAAACTTCCAAAAATATTTTTTTCAAAAAAATTTTTTTTTCAAAAACATTTTTTACAAAAAAAATTTTTTCAAAATAAGTTTTTACAAAAGTAAAAAAAAGAAAATCACAACGTTAAAAAAATGAAAAATTTTTGTTAAAAAAAGTGTAAAAAAATTGCAAAAAAATGTTGTAAAAATTTCAAAAAAAGTTATGAAAAAAGTCTCAAAAATTTTGTTGTTTTTAATAGCAAATGCAATGGTTTCGCCATTGCATACTGCATTAAAACCAACGAAATTTTTGAAGCTTTTTTCATAACTTTTTTTGAAATTTTTACAACATTTTTTTGCAATTTTTTTACACTTTTTTTAACAAAAATTTTTCATTTTTTTAACGTTGTGATTTTCTTTTTTTTACTTTTGTAAAAACTTATTTTGAAAAAAATTTTTTTGTAAAAAATGTTTTTGAAAAAAAAAATTTTTTGAAAAAAATATTTTTGGAAGTTTTGGTTTTTGTAAAAAAAAATTTTGTTGTAAATATTTTTTTCAAAAACTTTGTTATGAGTTTTTCACTTTGTGGTTTTTGTTTTTACATTTATGTTTTTTCTTTTCACTTTTACAATTTTTTCATATTGTAAATATTTTTTGTTAATATTTCTAGAAAACAATGAAAATATTTTGTAAACTTGCATATTTTTTTATACATCTGTTTATTTTTGTATGTTCTTATGCATTTTTTAAGTTGTGAGAGTGTTATTTCACTTAAAATGTTATGTATTTCATTAATGTAATAGGTATTAGAAAAATAAACACAACGATATATGCATATAAAAGAATATTTAATGTGAGCATTTAAAGAATACACTGTAAAATAACATCTATACATTCATACTGGTTAGAAGAATCACAAAATTACTTTTCAGCAGTGTGTATGTCTTCCAAATTTTAAGTTTGAGATATTGTGGTAAATGTTGTGAAAATATGATGGATAAATAGCCTAAATATCTTCCTTTATTTCTAAATTCTACAAAAGTCTGACTAATTTTTGAATATCTTCGCTAAGTTTACATATATCTGATGATGCTTTATATGATGATGTGTGCATTTTTGATTCACGTCTCCTTGAAAACAGCATTTATGGTAATCTTTCCAAGTGTAAGGTTTTTCACCTGTATAGATTTTTGTATGTTCTGTTAAATTCCATTTACTTAAGAAGTGTTTGTAGCAAATAGAGCACATCTGTAGTAGAAATAAATGGACACAGTTAGGATTCTCTTCAATAATCTAGGTAAAAAGCACTTGTTAAAGTGTAGGTAGTAAGACAAATCATTTTGTATTTACTCTAATTACGTTTCATATACGAATTCTAGTATTTCTCATATAAGTACTCACATATGTGTTATTCGTTAACGCTACATGTGCTAGAGATGAATCATTCAGATCATTAATTTCTGAAGTTTGCTGCTGTTTTGGTTCATCTTGTTGAAACATCTGTATAATGAAAGAAGTATATATTTAGTAAAGGTTTAATGTATAAATAATCGCTTATTTATTTATTTTTATTAAATAAATGTACATTACAATCAATTTCGTGTACATTTAATATAAATTAAATTTTCTTCATTTATTCATATGATAGTAATTTCTCTGAGGGGTACATATCTGATAATTTTTAGAAAAGTGTGAAACACAAATTATTCTATGATAATAAGCATTGTGGTAAAATTCACATAGCTTGGTTTCGGAAATAGGTTATTTGAAATATGAAATGTTAAAATTAAAGATTGTATTTGTACATGCTATGTATAATCAAAAACTATAAATATATTATTATTTAAAAAACTCGATGGACGATAATTTAGATGCAAGATGAAAACATTAAGATCAAGTGCATGATGAAACATATAATTTGATTAATACTATGGAAGTGCTAACTCAAGATAAACCATGTATACTATATATCATTAAAACTATAAAGATAGTATTTATATTTTAAGCAACTTGATGCACGATAATTCAGAAGTGCGAGATGAAACATCTGATGAATTGATTAAAAATATGAGTAGATTAGTTTTAATACATTAGATGATTATAGCAGTAAGAAATTTCGTGTAGGAGCAATGCGTACATGATGAAAATCGAATGGAATCAATTGACTTCAACTCCTGATCCAAGTTAGTATTTATCTCACGTGTGTAATGTGGAAATATAAAAGGTGAAGAATCAAGTTTGATGTAAATAAATATTGTGGTATTGGTTTAAAAACTAAAAAGGTATTGAATTTTACTGAATTAGAAAGCATAAAATTTGATTAAATAATGTTTTATGTAAAATATTAAGTTTAAATGTGATAAAATTATGAAAATCAATTCGTAAACTCTCATTTTTATAAGTACTACTATGAAAATATTCTTTTAATATAGAATTTCTGCTTATTGATGAGACTAAAAAATTATTTTTTGTTAATTGTGAATATTTATTGAGTGTATGTAATACTAGGATTAAAATCTTACAAATTAGGTGTTAAATTTTTCAAGAAATTGTGGTTTGTAATCCAGAAAAAGGTGTGATTTTAATAAATTTGTAAATATGTTCATTATTTTTTTTAGTTATTTCTCTAACTTGTCATTCATTTGTTAATTTTTGTAATTTTTGTAGAAAAAATGATTTGAATTTTCGGTAATCTGTACTATTTTTTTGTCCAACAGTTGATTTTATTGATTATTAGTATTCTTATTCGGCAGTAATTTCACGTATGAAGTTATTAAATATTAAATATCTATTAATTTTCTTTACTGTTTCATATGATAGTAATATTTCTGAGGAACAGGTGTGATAACTACTAGACTTTGATTGACTTGATTTTCTGATAAACGTTTGAAAAGAGTTGTAAGTATGTAATGATGCAATATCTATATACTATCAAGAGTCGAGATTGAAGTAGATAAGTATTGGAGTAATAGTCAATTCTTTGTTGAATTTCAAGAAATTGTGTGAGAACATGGTTTTTTACATTAAGTTTATGTAATTTCAGTTAGTTTTTCGACAATCAACCTAAAAATGGATAATTATCATAGTTAAAAGTTACGATGAAAAGATGTAAGCAATATTAATGTTAAAAAGTTCGTCTAATGTTTGCTCTTATGTTGTGAAAATTTCGAATAGTTTGATTTGAAATATGAAATGTTTGTAAAAATTAAACTTTGTATTCGTGTATGTTTTGCATTATTAAATTGTAAAGATAATATTCATATTTGGAAAATGTTGTTGGGTGTTTTAATAATTTTTTGATAAGTAGATAAAAACAGATGTTAAAATTCTGTGCTATTAAAATATATAGGATCAAGAATAAAGTTTGATGAAAATAAGTATTGTAAAAATTCAGAAATTTTGAAGTGTAAGATGAATCATGTCCTAATTTGATTAATTATATGGGTAGAGTAGTTTTAATATGTCAAGTGTCTAAAGCAGCAAGAAACGATTGTTTAGGTTTTCTAGAATAATAATAATAATAATAATAAAAGTATACTTTTGTTGTAAGATTTCGAATGCAGTCAAGACGTGAAAAATATAAGTATGAACCCTTTGTAAAGACATTCAAACTTTTTAAAAAGTTTAAGTTTAGTAC